>CM030021.1:0-1200000 GCA_017639485.1 Pluvialis apricaria | reverse complement strand
ATCGCCGCAGCAGCTCGGCTCCCTCGCTCCTCTCGGTGTACATGACGTACCGGTACAGTTTGAAGCACGGCTGCAAGCGGTGAAGGAATAGAGCAGCTCGAGGGAAGCGTGCTGCTCCGCAGCAGGAGACTTTTGCACCTTCTTACACCGGTCCAATGGTGCCGGGCTGAATTTCACCTTCGGCGCATAAACACCTGGCAAAGCCAGAAAAAAAAATGTAAATCAAATAAACATCAGTATTAATTGGAGCCCCGTTTTGAAATTGGTTTGATACCTGCATGCCTCCCAGGCAAGCTTTTCTCATGTTAACCATTGTGCATCTTTGCATGAAAAATGAGGCTTTATTTTCAGTCTGGGTAATAGCAGTGCAGCACGGATAGAAACGAACACACTGTGTCCCCTCTAATCTGGCCACGATCAGGCTTCTCCCAAGCACCGCGCCGCGCCGCTACCGCCGTCGTTGGAGATGAATAGCCCTGGATCCAGATGGCAGCCTGCTTTCCTCGGTGCCCACATCATCCCTTCGCCATCCGCAGAGGAGGGGTGCAGCCTGCGAGAAAGCGTCCCTGGGAGCACCCCCGTGCTGTGGCAGCCACCTGCGACCCCGGTTTTGCTGCCCGTGGCTCAGGCCGAAGTCGTCAGCTTGTGCTTAGCGGCATCAGCCTCAGGCAAGGCAGCACCTGGGTGCCAGAAGCTGCGCTGACTTCTCGTTCGCTTTTGGACGGGGTTCAAGGTGCTGCTTTTGAGCTCGGAGCTCAGCGTGGTTCTTCCCCTCTACTCTGTTCTGGGGAGACCCCACCTGGAGTACTGCCTCCAGCTCTGGAGCCCCCAACATAGGAAAGACACGGAGCTGTTGGAGCGGGTCCAGAAGATGCCCCAGAGATGCTGCGAGGGCTGGAGCCCCTCTGCTGGGAGGACAGGCTGGGAGAGGGGGGGTGTTCAGCCTGGAGAAGAGAAGGCTCTGGGGAGACCTCAGAGCCCCTTCCAGTGCCTAAAGGGGCTCCAGGAGAGCTGGGGAGGGACTTTTTACAAGGGCGTTGAATGACAGGATGAGCGGGAATGGCTTCAAACTGGAAGAGGGGAGATTTAGATGAGATATTAGGAAGAAATTTTTCACTCTGAGGATGGTGAGGCACTGGCCCAGGTTGGCCAGTGCTGCCCCATCCCTGGAGGTGTTCAAGGCCGGGTTGGACGGGACTTGGAGCACCCTGGGCTGGGGGGAGGTGTCCCTGCCCAGGGCAGGGGGGTTGGAACTCGATGATCTTCAAGGTCCCTTCCAACCTAAACCATTCTATGATTCCATGATTCTTCTTGCCATCTTCCAGCCTGGATCCATCACACCCAGGGCTGAAGCCGCAGCTGGCCGAGCGCTCTGGCCAGCCGTGCCCGGGGGCTGGGGACAGCTCTGCAGTCCTGGACCATGGTGAGGTGTGCTGAGTCAGCCTCGGTCAGGCTGCGCCATCACCCACCCTTCCTGTGAGGAGCTGTTGGTCGCACTCGGTGCAGAGGGGTTGCAGGTGGATCGCATGCCATAGCTGGGCTGATCGGAGGGACTTGTTTTGAGCCGGGAGTCTGCTTGGTTATTCTTCATTTTGGGGGAGTGTTTTTAGGTTTGTTTGGAATAAATGGAAGAGGAGATCCAGCTGCTCTGCTTGGGGATGTGAGGGAAGTCCTCGGCATGAGGCGTTGTTCAAGGTGTTGTGTCTTTGCCCCAAGCCGGCTGCGTGACAGCCAAGCTTCGCTGAAACCACGCTCCCGGAGATTTGCACCAACCTCTTGCAGCTCGGACTTGGGGTGTCCTGCTGCCTATGGCATAAAAATGGCAACACTTTGCAGAAGATATCTGCATTTCACACTTTGGATCTGCTTACACGTCTCGTTTGGGAGCTTAGCTGGGTTCCTCTGTGGGAAGTGTCCTTGGCTACAAGAACCACGCAGCTTTTAGTGGGATTTCCAGTGGGCTCCTTGTGGGACCTCATCTTATGGTTTTGTGCGTGCAAGAGAAAGGGAGTCCTGAGCCCCTTCTTGCTTGCAGAGACGTTGCGTAGGAGAAGTTCCCATCAGGCTGAACCCTGGCATGCCAGCTCTGGTTTGGCTTGGGCAGGCTCTCACAGAGGTCAACCTTTCCCATCTCAAATGGGAAAGCTCTAATGGTTCGGACTGTGAGCTGTCAGGAAAATTCCCTTTCCTGAGAGCTTTCCCTGAATGAGGCCTGGCTCACTGCGGCTCTTTGCAAAGCTTTCCAGCTGCTTGAAGGAAGTGCCGTAGTACAACTTCCAGAGCTCTTATGGGGATCTCGGTGGTTTTATGCCCTCTGTAGCCACAAACCCACGCTCTGCTGGCTGCAGGATGGTTTCCATGTCCCCTGGGTACGGCTCCTGCATTCCCTGGTGAGCGTGGACCCTTCTGTATATCCCTTGGGTGACTCTCACAGGAGGGACCCTGTTCCCTCAGGCCCGCAGCAACTGCCTTTGGGTTTGGGGTCCCCTTTTCCCTCCCGTGCTGCCCGTAGAGTGGTTGGTGAGGATTTGGAGAAGCAGGAGGGACCCAGGAGCGTTGAAGAAGGGTGTTGGCACTTGCAGGTTGGCAGAGGTCTGGCCTGTGAGCCGGGCAGGTGTGTGCATAAAATACGTACAAGGCTGGAGTGTTGAAACTACTCAGCACTGGCTTAACTCAGGGCTCAGGAGGAGCAGTATGAGACCCGTGACGAGTGTCATGAAAGTCCCCTTACATCAAGTATTTAATATCCAAATCCCTCAGCTATTTGTCTCCATGTGCCTTCACAGGACAGGGGCCACCCACACGCTTTCCCTTGCAAGATAACAAATGCGTGACAGCACCGTGGCTGCAGCCATTCCCCCCGCTGCACGGCGCTGCGGTGGGGGCTGGCCGGCGTGGCTGGGGTGACAGAACCCTCTCCCCACCTCTTCCCTTCCATCTGTTGTCCCTAGCAGATGTGGCAGGGTATTTTCTTCATCCACATTGTCTCAGGGTCTTGGTAGAGGAGCAAGTGCTGGAGGTGGGTCATTGATTTCTCATGTTCGGTGCCCAGGATGGCGCCAGGGCTTCGCAGGGAGCGGCTTCCCTCCGTGCCATGTGGGCTGGGAAGAACGTGCGGCGATGTCCCCACCATGTTTCAGGGCATCAGCTCATGCCCCAAGCAGCCTCAATCGCTACCTCCTCTCTTGTGAGATGCCCCTCTGCACCTGGGGTGCCCCGTGAGGAGGACAGAGCCGGGCTGTCTCTATGTTGGAGTCACAGAATCACAGAATCACAGAATGGTCAGGGTTGGAAGGGACCTCTGGGGGTCATCTAGTCCAACCCCCCTGCCACAGCAGGGTCAGCCCAAAGTCCTCGGCTGCAGCCTGAGGGAGCCTCACAGTTTGCTTTGGAAACATCCTCTGGGTGCTAACGCTTTCTACCCTCTTCCTACCTCCATCCTCCCCCTGGTTCAGCTCCGTCCCCTCTGGTGTCTCCAGGGCTCGCACAGCTCTTGCCCCATTCCCATGGGTCACGGTGCCCTCCCAGCCCCTAGCTCTCCTCTGGGGCTGCCCTGGCACAACCCTGCCGTACCGTCTCCTTCTGTCCTTCACCCTCAGGGCAGGACCAGGCAGCTGCCAGCTCCAGGGATGGAGATGGTGGCTCCAGGGACAGAGATGGCGGTGCCTTCCCTGGGAGGCTGCTGGGGCCGGCACCAGGGTGGGCAAGGGCCACGTCCTACTGCTCCATCAGCAGAGCAGCACCCCACGAGGTATTTATAGGCTCAGTAATGTTATTCCCCTGCCAAACTATTACTGAAATAGGCTCGGTGTGTGTCATAGGAGAGAGGATTTTAATGGCACAGTTTCCTTGCTGCGGGAATGAAGTTGACGCTCCCTCACTGTTTCCCTCGGTCCAATCAATCTTTCCCATGGTGGAGAGGAGCGAGGGGATGGCTGCTCCGGGGGCTCGGCTGGGATTTCGTGGGCTTGGGCAAGTCTTGGAGATATGGGCACCTCAGCCAGGCGTTCATCACCCGTGCCCGTGCTGGGACCTGCTGCCTTGCACCCGCGCCTGGCTGCACCCAAACTGCAGGGGCGGTGGTGCCTCCCATCGGCTCCTGACGAGACCCCACGGAGCAGCCCGGACCCCGGGGACCCTCCTCCTGGGGGACAGATCTGCCACGGCAGCCGAGACTCGGGGCTGGTGTTGGGACCGAGCAGACAGAGTTTAAGGGACAAGGTCCCCTTTCCAGTGATTTTGGTGTTCTGAACAGTAAGGCAATTTTCCGAATGATCAGAAAGGGTCAGTTTGGAATTTTCCAAATAACCCACCTTCCTTTTGTCTCAGCTGGACACTGCTGCTGGCTTGGGAAGAGGTCAAAGTCCAGTGAATCCTTTTAGCCATGTCTGGAGGAAGCGTTTCAGCTGGCTGAAGCGCAAAGGATTTCTCAGCCTGTCAGTTCATAAGCACTGGTGTGGTCCGCTGTCCAGTTCCCGCTTGCTGTGGGCAAAAGTCTCTGGGGTGGCAAAAGCAATTTCATGCCAGGGGTAGGTTTGGGTTGTGCTTTCTGGGCAGCATGCTGGATGTCCTGGAGGCTGGAGGTGCACGGATGGACAGACCCAGCACAGCGCAGTGGGCAGTGACCTCTCCCCCAGGCGGGGGATGCTCACTGAAGGTGTTTGTACCCTCTGCGATGGGATGTGGGGCAGTGGGGCTGGGCAGGAATTGCAACACTGAAGCTCCTGATGAGCTCTTAAGGCATTTTCTGGGGCTGGCCGGGTGTGGGGGTCCTGGTCCCAGCGGGTCAGGTGGGTCTGGCTGTGGGGTTTGAGCCCTGAAGGGTGGGAGCAGAGGAGAGCAGCCCTCCTGCTGCTGCCCAGCACAGTGGAGGCCAAGGTCATGGGCTGTGGGTCATGGGGAGCCAAGCCCCCCTATGCGACATGGGGATGGGAGGCTTCTGCAGACCAGGGCTCCCCAGGTTTGGAAACAGCTGCTTCTGCAGACTCAAGGAACAACGTGAGGCTTCGGAGCTGGGGGAGCCGCTGTCGTGGAGCTGCTGACCACGCAGACCCTGCTACCCTGACATCTCCACTCCTCTGCTTGGAGCTGCGAGCTGCAGGGGGGGAAACCTTCCCCTCCCATGGCTCTCCGGCAGCCGCTGGGTCTGCCCACGTGTGATGCAGACAGGGCCGCTCCTGGGCACTCCATGCCCTCTGCCCCAGGGCCAGGGGCTGGTGGCCAGGAGGAGCCCAGCGCCTGATGTCCCCAGTCCCCCTGCAGTGCTGCCCACAAGCGCAGCAGCCAGGCCTTTGCAGAGACAGCTTGGAAACTGGGAACCGATGTGCTAAAGAAAAATGTCCTTCCCACACAGCCCAGCCTGTCCTCCTCCCTCCAGCAGTGCTGCTGCGGGCTCACCGGCATGCAGCGGGGGCAAAGCCATGGCGCCCCGCAGGATGGCGAGGCCCGCACTCCAGGGCAGGGGGTGCAGGCGGAGCGGAGAGCCTTGGGGAGGCTTCTGTGATGCCCTGGGTATCTCCCCAGCCCTCCCTGCCCATAGCTCTGCAGGCCTCCCAGTGCCTCCTGCCAGCTCAGCGAGCTACCTTTTGGTGGTGGTTGCTGTGGATGGGGCGCTGACAGTGACTGCGGGGCTCTGGAGGCAGCATCCCTGCCCTGCTCTCCTCCTGCCCACACCTCTTTGGCCGTCAGCGTTGCTGGTGGGCCCCCCCCGGGCTGGCTGCCCAACCAGCTGGACCCGTCGTCCTTCCCACCCCCACTTATTTTCCGGACAGTCGTTCAGTTCCTCTCCCTCTGGTGGCTGCATATCCTGAGATCAATTCTGAGTGCTCTCCTCCTCCTCCTCCTTGCTGTACTGTCCCTTAGGACAGACCATTCAGTTTGCTCCTCCTCCTCCTTTTCCACTACATTAATGAGTCTCTTTGCACTAAGAAGTCGTGATAGCTGCCGGGGGACCTGGGAGGACTGTGGAGAGCGGTGGGAAGGCCACCAGCCCAGTTCTCGGGATTTTGGATGCTGGGCACTGGGTTTGGGATGCTGCTGGGGGGGTGCCACGGCGCTGGCTGAGCCCCCGGCACGGGCTGTGTGGGGCAGGGGGACATGACGGGCAGTGAGTATTTAGCACTTGCTCCCCTGCAGTGACACAAGGCAGAGGAGTCAGTTTTGGGCAGCTCCCAGCTGCTCTGCTACAGTTTTGCCCCATTTCTGCCATGCGTGACACTCCTTACCCTGCTGCAGGGCTTCTCCTTCAGGGCTCTCGCGGGCAGGGGCTGAGCAGCCCCCGCAACGCTCTCCCGGCTCCATCCCCGCAGCAAAGCTCCACGTGGCCACCGAAGCTCCCACAAAGGCCTGTGCATTTCACAGGGGATTCCCACTGGCGCTGGTGGGTCTCAGGTCCAGTGCGCTGTGTGTGGACAGGACATGGGATGTGGGTCCCGGGCCGCCTCCAGCCTGGGCTCAGCACATGCCGCTTGGCAGCAGAGGGGTCCGCACGGCAGCTACATCTGGTTGACAGCCTTACTAGTGAAAAGTGGACTTTCTGAACACATTTTGTGGGCATTGCTTTGATTTCCCAGTGTCTCAACACTCTCCAAAACCTGAGAAACTGAGATGGTTTCTTCTCAGCGGGGAGGGAGGCTCCTGTTGTCGCTCTCTCACATACGCATGCACACACACGCACACAGAGGCTCTCCTTTCTCTTCCTTCCCATTTGCCTTCTCCAAAGGACTTCAAACACTTTATGAAAATGTTATTTTTCTCCCAAACTGTTGCCTTTCTCCCTTGCCCTCCCTGAGCAGCCTGCTGGCTTTTCCTGGGCTCCGCTCCCGACGTGGGGGGTCCACCATGTGAGTGGGGTCCACCATGTGAGTGATGTCCCCTGCGGAAGGGGGAAGGAGCTCTGGTGGCCGCATTGGGGGTGCCGGACCGTCCTGAGGTGGGGGGTTAACAACAAACCCCCCTTTGCTTCTACTGGGGCGCATCTGATCCCTCAAAGCTGCTCTGGATACGAGAAAGCAAACCCCTCCCGTGAGGTGGTGCAGCGAGGGTGCAGCTGCCCGGCTGTGCTCTCCAGGATGCTGTGGAGGTCCTCTTCAGCAGAATGACGTTGGAAGATGCCCCCAGCCCCACGGCAGCCTGCCTGCCTGCCTCCGGCGGCTGCCCTGCCCCAGGGTGCAGGAGCCGTGCTCCCCCCGCCTGCGGCAGGATCTGCCGTCTGAGTGTCCCGCAGGCACGGACGGACCCGGGGACAGGCTGGAGGTGGGCTGGAGTTGAGAAACCCTTTGTTGTCTTGTACGAAGGGGACTGACTCACTGCTCTCCCGTGCTGTCATAAGCAGATGGATGATTTAATCACCTAGCAACCAAAATAACGTCAGGTGAGGAGCGCTTCCCGATCCGCTCCTGGCCCGCAGCCCCTCCACCAGTCTGGTGGCAGGGGCCAGACAACCCCCAGCCATCCCCCAGCCCTGGGGCTTCCCTGGGGGGAGGCTGGCAGGGAGTCCTCTCCTGCCAGTCCCACCGGAGCGGGGTGCGGAACTGGGCTGCGCGTCACACCTGCCACCAGTAGCCCAACAGAAGTGGCTCCCTGAGCCACGGCTGAGGTGGGGGTGAGGGGTCCTCCCCAAGGCCAGCTCCTGGGAAGGTCAAAGGGGTGTCTCCAAACACACACAGAGGGGCCAAGTCTCTAGCACCATTTGGGCAGGTTGCTGACTGTCTGGAGCATCCGAGGGTCCCATGTGAGGAGAGGGAGTCTTGTGCCCGGCACATCCAGAGCACAGTGAAGTTTCTGGAATGGGAACCCAGAGGACTTGGAGTGGAATCCACCAACCCCTTGGCACCCCCTGCTCTGCGTGCACCACTACGGCGCCAACTCTGAGCACCCTTGGCTCCTGCCCCATCCCCTTGCCTGGCACCCTCAAAGCGGGAGAATAACCCTGACATCAGTGCGTTTGTTCCAGTTCTCCCATCACAGGCAGGGAGGTGTTTGCCTGCCCTGCCCGTGCTCATGGCGTAGCCCTGATGCTATCAATCCTGAGCTGCCCGAGATGGCAATTACCTCCTGATGGCTCCAGCCACCCCCAAAGGCTCTTGGCACGGGGCTACAGCCCACCCAGCGGGATGGGTTGACTACAACCCACCCTGCAGGTGATGAGACCTCCTGCAGCAGGGTCTGAGCTGAGAAGGAAAGCAAGTGCTGGGCAGGCAGAGGGCTGCCCCAGCTGGGCCTGGTGGGGCATGGAGGTGTGAGGACACTGCTGGTCTTGGGGTGTTCGTGCCACCTATTCAGAGCTAGCTGGAGTCCCTTTGCTGGAGACCCCTTCATGGCTCCTGGCATGGGTGCACGTGTGCGGTGGTGTGGTGAGGACACATCTGCCCAGGCCACAAGCTCCAGCACTGTGTGGGACTGCACTGCTGGGCTGCCCAGGGCGGGCTTCTTCCCCCAGAGTGCCTGATCTGATGCCCAGACCTCGGTGGCAGCGTGAGATCGCTCACAGCCCTCAAGACAGCCCAGCATTACCCAGTCCAGGGGCT
Organism: Pluvialis apricaria; assembly: GCA_017639485.1. Classification (NCBI taxonomy): domain Eukaryota; kingdom Metazoa; phylum Chordata; class Aves; order Charadriiformes; family Charadriidae; genus Pluvialis; species Pluvialis apricaria. The sequence continues at coordinate 1,191,472 of CM030021.1, read as the reverse complement.
GGAGGGTGGGATGGAGAGAGGCCACTGATCCATCAGACACTGACTCAGACCCATGCAACCATTTTCCCCTCTCCCCAGAAGCACACATCCAGCGACGGAGCGGTGCGGGCCGTGGGGAGCTGCTGCTCCCCTCCTCCAACCCATTAGGCTGAAGGATGCGGGGCCGCGCAGTACCTGGGCAAGGGACGGGCTGGCACCAGTGCTGCGGCTGCCGGGGACGGGAGGAGGGCTGTGTAAATAGGGCACCCCATCTCCCAGCTCCTCTTTGTGGGACAGAGCCGATATAATTAGATGATACGCCCTGTTCTGTGTAGCACGCCAAGAAAGTCTGTGTGCCACCATGGCCCTGGGGAGCCCGACAGCCCTACTTTGGTGGCACCGCTTGTCCCAGCGAAGGTGAGCCACTTCCAGGCGATGAGTCCTGACTGGCTTGCTCCCTCCCTCCCTGTGCTGCTCCAAGAAGCACTGCCTCATCTCCTTGCTAGACGACCATGTCTCCTCTCCTCTGCCGTGGGGTTTGGTGGCTTTGGTGGACCCTGCTGACCTACGAGAGAGGGGTCAGTGAGGTGACACTGGCAGGAGCTGAGCATGGAGCAGCACCTGAGATTCTGCATACCTGGGGGAAGAAGTCACCAAATCCAGTGCCCGCCACAGCAAGACAAGCTGCAGGCCATGAGGCTGGTCGCTGTGAGCCAAAGCCCCACAGGCAAACCAGGGGATGGAGGGTTCCCACCGAGTCAGGCTCTTAACCTTGTCAGTGGACAACCCAAACTGCTTCTGCGCTGCCCTTGGAGAGCTTTGTTCCTCAAAACATCCATGAAACCATGCTGGGGTAGCTCCAGAAGTGCAGAAGCTCCTGGTAGCATGCAGCTCGCTGCTACCGCTGGTAGTGTGCCATGTCGGGGGAGAAGAAAAGCCAGGGCCTGCTCTGTCTTGGCCTGCTTCACTTCTGCGCGGTGCCACAGCTCTTCTTTAAACACCCTGTGATGTTCTCATGGTGATTGATTAATGACCACAACCTAACCACTAAGCGACCGGCTATTGATTTCTGCCCCAGAGCTTTCTGCACATCCCCGTGTTGATCAGTTGGCCCTCCTGGGCTGGTCCTGCCAAAGAAGGCGAGCCGTAGCTATTTGAGAACTCCTGCTTTGTGGTTCTGATGTCAAGGCTGTCAAAGCCATCAAATAGCCATTTTTGCTCCTGCCAGCTGCCAGGAATGTGTTTGGTGTCCCCACTCCTCCAGCCACTCCCAGTTCCTCCACAGGGATGGGCTCAGACCGAGCACCCACCAGCTCCATCAGGGTCCCTGTGCCAAGCTCCCAGCCAGGTCTGGGGTGGATCTGGGGGTGCTCCCTGCAGAGTTGGCTCCGGGAGCACCCCTCGTGGTAACGGCCACAGTCTGCTGCAGGAACAACCGAGGTCTCTGTGAACCGAGGCAAATTTCAGAGAAAGAGAAAGGGAATTTTAATGCCACAAATGCCTGTTTATGCTGATCTACTGGTTTACACTGGAGATGTAAAGCTGCTTTAACCTCCCTTTCTCCGAGGGGTGTAAAGGGATGTTTGTGTACATCAGGCTCAGCGCTGGGGTCTTCAGGCGGTTCTCCCCCGGAGTCAGGGCTGGTGTCCCACCTGAGGGCAGATGGGTTAACTCACTGGCTCAGGAGCGGCTGCTCAGCCTCGTCGCAGCACTGCTGCCCGCTCCTCTGCCCCTCAGCCACGGCTCCCAGCTCGCTCCGGTGGGAGCTCCACCTCTCCAGACATGCTACACACGACTGTGTCTGTGCCTGCCCAGGGCAGGGCTTGGTCCCCTTCCCAGCAGAGGACACTCACCTCAATTTGATGTCTTGGCTGGGAGAGAAGCAGTGCCATTGCCACTGGCGGGCAAGATGGGCCAGGGGCCCTTGTGTGTGTCACCTCCAAGCCAGGGATGACATAACCAGCAGGAGAAGAGAGGAGAGAGAAGGGCAGCCACTGTGGCTTTTCCCACTGTGGGCAGGGAAGTGACCCCATGAGGGGATGCATGGGACCATGGGGCACATCAGGACCTTTTCCATGAGAAGAAGTCACAGCACATTGTGGTCTTAGAATCATAGAACAGAATCATAGAATAGTCTGGGTTGGAAGGGACTTTTAAAGGCTATCTGGTCCAACCCCCCTGCCATGGGCAGGAACGTCTTCAACTAGATCAGGTTGCTCAGAGCCCCGTCCAACCTGATCTTGAATATTTACAGGGATGGAGCATCTACCACCCCTCTGGGCAACCTGGGACAGGGTTTCACCACCCTCGTTGTAAAAAATTTCTTCCTAATATACAGTCTAAATCTCCCCTTTTTTAGTTTTAAGCCATTATCCCTTGTGCTATCGCTACAGCCCCTGATAAAAAGTCTGTCCTCGCCTTTCCTGTAGGCCCCCTTTAAGTACTGAAGGAGCACAATAAGGTCTCCCTGGAGCCTTCTCTTCTCCAGGCTGAACAACCCCAACTCTCTCAGCCTGTCCTCCCAGCAGGGGGGCTCCAGTCCCATCTTCGTGCCCTCCTCTGGCCCCGCTCCAACAGATCCATGTCCTTCTGCTGTTGGGACACCCAGAGCTGGAGGCAGCACTGCAGGGGGGTCTCCCCAGCGCTGAGTAGAGGGACAGAACTCCCTCCGTCCCCTTCAGGGAACTTGGTGCAAGGAGAAGCCCTGGCTCACCCTGGCTGGTGAGCTGGCCCGTGGGTGCAGGCAGGACTGTCCTATCTCCATCCTGACATGAGGGTGGCTTGTAGGAGCCTGTGGTGAGGCCCCAGTCTAGGAGGGGCATGAGGAACCTCCAAGTTTTCCCCAGCCCCACCAGGCTGTGATAGAGCTGTTGGCATGGGGGCGAGCAGAGCAGGGGTGGGAGCGGGGCTGGATGCTGCTGGTGGCTCCCATGGTACATGGCATCTCCTGCCCTTGGCAACGCTGCTGGAGGATGGGGCAAGCTGGAAGGAGAGGCAATCTTTGGTTGGAAAGCCAAAATGTTGGGAGACCAGGCCATCGCTGTAGCTGGTGAGGACTCACCTCTGTCCTGAACCCCACCCAGGCACCCCTTAAAGGGGGTCCCACTGCTCTGCAGCACCCGGGTGGTTGCTGTGTGAAGGTCAGCCAGGTCCATCCCTCCTTTACCTGTCCCCGATGATCAGAGCAGCTGCTGGCCCAGCAGAAAAGTCCTCAGAGACCCAGCCTGCCTCGCCTGGGGGGGAAAGACCATGATTTTCCTTCCATTTCCTTTCCATTTGTCCTCTCCTCCAGGCAAGGAGGACCAGCCTTGCCAAGGCACTGCTCCTCTGGGAACCCTTGTGTCCTGTGGCACGTGGACCTCAGCTGGCGTTGCTTAGGAAGGGGAATTTCACAGGATTCCTGAGGAGGAGAAAGGAGAAAGCCCGAACCTGTGGATTTGAGGAGGTCATCCCAGACCTGAACCAGGCTCTGACTCTCCTGGTTTCCCCAGTGATGGGAAAGGCCAAGCCTGGGTAGGAGCCAGTGAATCAAACCCGGGCCACCCACACCCTGCTCTAAGGGTGACTGGAGGCATCAGAAAAATGAACCTCTACTGGCAAAGCAGACAAGAACCTGCGGGAGGCTGGAGACTGGCTCCAGCACAGCTCCTTCTGCCTGCCCAGCAGGGTGGCCTCTCCCCTCCTGATGGGAACAGGGGGAGGACAGGGAGACCCCAGCAGCACTGGGTCCTCTGCTGAACTGGGGCTTGTCATCATTTCCATGAGCTCTTTGTTCTATGTGCACCATCTTCCCCCTAGTAGAGAAAAGACAAGGTCTATCTTTCTATTAAAATTTACAGTTTTTCTAACTTTTATCGTAATGGGAGCATGAAACCTTGCCTCCCCTTGAAGTCCACGCAGCTCGAGCAAGAGGTCGCTCCACATTTACCCGGCACGGTGCAGGGAGCTGTGGTGTCGACAGTGGGTGCTTTTCTCCCAGCTGTTGTGCTGGCATCACTATTAAATAGCTGCTTGCAAAAAACACACTCAAATGTCGTAAGAACGCGGCTGAAAGTCCTATTCTCTCTCAGATCATATGTTTATGGGCATAAAGAGCTTTTATGGGTAGATTAACTTCATTAAAATTGAAAGCACTCATTAATACCACTGTAACTCAATCTAATAATACCTGAAGCCGGCCGGGTTCATCTCTGTGATGAAGCTGCTCCTCCGTGGGTGCCTGTGCCTGTCGCTGAGGATTTCCCTCTCTCATCTGCTCCCTCTGCCTTGGCATCGTGTTTGCATTTCCGCATTGGATGGTGCTGGGTCAGCATCATGCCAGAGGGCTCGCTCGGCGCCAAGGGCCAACGGGGAGCACCGTTCTGGGGGGGTTCTCGCAGACATGGAGTCCCAGCAGGGTCATACCGGGGGTGGAGTACAGGAGTATCTCTGCCCTTGTGCCCTGAGGATGTGGCTCATGCTTTCAAGCTCTGGCTCTTTGCTTTCTCTCCTATGGAAAGTCTTTGCACGCAGCATGGAGCACTTCTGGAGGCAGCTGAGCTGCTTGGCTTTGGGCCCGTCGGTGGGTTGCGTTTTAGAGGGGGTGCGACGCTGGGGAACAGGAGTCAGCACTAGGATGACTTTTGGGAAGGCCAAAGCTGTAGAGCAGTTCCTGAGGTGGTCCTAGAGCCGCCTGATCTCCTGTTTGACCTGGAGCAGGAGAGAGGAGCCCGCTCCTGTAAGGAGCTACATGGGAAACAGGGGTCCTGCTAGATTTGGCAAGGGTTCAGAAGGGGCCGAGGCCACCTCTGCTGCCCGTCCTTGGCTGGGGCTGGTGTCTTGTCCCTGGGCACTCTCTGGAGGAGGTGTTCGGAGCAGTCTCCACACACTTGTCATGGGCATCACCCAAAACGCAGAGCCACAGGGCTGCTTCCATCATGCGCTGCCGGTGGCCGCGGGGCTGGGGTGGTCCTCTTGGAGGTATGGCCATGCCTGTCTGCTCGCACAAGGACCGCATCGCCCGCGGCTCTCAGGGAGTCCCGTCACAGCAATGGAGGTGCCAGTCAGGGCTTTCCCTTTGGAGTCCTTCCCCAGCCGGAGCCAGCTCCCTGCCACCAGCAGGCACGCGGGCAAGGAGACAAGGGGCAACCCCAAGAAGTGGGGTGAGCAGTCTGGGGCGCTTGCTGTGCTGCTGCCTGCCGGTGCCCAGTCCCCCGGCACGACTGGCCAGCCACGGGAAGGAGGGTCCTTGTCCCCCTGAGACAGCGCAGGTGGCCTCCAGCCCGGCGCCAGGCTGCCCTTCTCTGGCAGCAGCACGAGGATCCGATTTGTCTCCCCTGCCTTCAATTGGCCTCACTAAGCAGGTTTTAATTTTGTTAAATAAATATGAAGTAATGGCAGCAGGGCTAGGAGCCAAATGGCCTGGGGACATCCTTGAGAGCCAGACGAGCTCTGCGGAAGGGCGAGACTCGCTGCAGGAGCTGTGCGAGCTGGGGACAGCATCGGGCAGAGCCTCCCAGGGCGAGGGGGAGCTGCTGGCAGTGGGGCCAGCGGGGTGGTCCCGGGCTTGCTGGCGTGGAGCAGATGCGGCTCCACGCTGCGGTGTGCTCACAGCGCCTTGCTGCCTTCAGAGCAATTTCTAAATGGCTGCTAAACATCACTGTCAGAAGCACACTCATCTTCCCTTCCTAATTAGTGGATCAGACAGTAATTTGTAATCCTTTTGAATAGGAAGATCTTAGTGTCTGGCCCTGGAGCCTGGGCAGGACACAGGGGATGGCAGCATGGAGCAGAGCTTGCCCCGGCGTCCAGGCAGGGATAAGGCAGAAGGGTTTTCGGCAGGGTCCTCTCAGTTTTGCGCTCCCCTGCCTCTTCGGTCCAACGCACCTTCCTCTTCCTTCTGCAGAGCTTTGGCATTTTCATTTCTCTTTGCGATACCAAGTGTAAAATAATCAGCATGGCAGCCCCAGCAGCAGGCTGGCTCACAAGTCGGCTCCTGCGTGTCTCCAAGGTGCAGAGGTGGCAGGGTGGCGTAGCCGGCGGGACCTGGAGCCCTTTGCACCGCTGGCGAGCCGGCTGGGCACGGTCACGCTGGAGCTGGGGTGGGCTGGGGTCAGGGAAACCCCCCAGGGCAAACCCATCCCAGTGTGGGTCTGGTCCTTGGTGTCCTGGTAAGCCTTTGCATTTTCAAGGCTGAGGATAAAATGAGACCTGGGAGCAGAAAGGGGGGAAAAAGAGCCAACCAGCTGAACACTAAGGTGCAAAGGAAGAGGGAACGAGGGTGGGAGTGCACAGAGGGGAAGGCGGTGAGCAGAGCAAGCAGGAGCGGACCCAGGCTGGATGCGCAGGGAGAGGAGGCCAGCATGGAGATGGACTTGGGCTGGTGGCCATCAAGAGCAGCATGTGAAGCAGAAGTTCGGTGTGATGGCCACAGCCTATCCCAAGTGTCAGCATCTCTGTGTGGCCCTCGGACAGACGAAGCTGCGCTCTAGGGAGTGAGGCAGATTTTGGGGATGGAGGTGGAGGATCACAGAGGGGCCACAGCAGCTTCCCTGCACGCACCAGAGCGGTGGAGGGGAGAGTGGTCGTGGTGTGGAGTGGGGCTGAGGCAGGAGAAGGGCAGCAGGCGGACCTGCAGGCACAGGGTGACGATGGGTGTTGAGGCTCATAGGAAGCTCTGGGTTTGTTAACAGCGGTGACAGGCAGGATCGGCGCTTTGGGCAGACTGAGGGGACCAAGGAGTAGTAGCTGGGAGAGGGTCATGCAGCCCTCACCACGTTATGGATGGCACTGAGCAACTCCTTGCTGCTGGTGTCTTTAGCATCAATTAATCTGGGAAAAGCGTATCTGTCCTGCATGCATTAACCTTTATAAATGGCTTAATACGAGGTGCAGCCGCAAAGCACGGGAAGGGTCGTGGAAGTGGTGCAGATGTGGCTCATGTTGTCACCCCGGGCATGAAGAGCCTGGCCCCGGGGGACACAGCCGTGGGGGGGGCAGGTGCCCGTGGGGCAGGCCAGGGGGACGGAGCCGTCCCAGGTCGCAGAGCAGAGACCTTGGTGGAAGGAAACAGCTACAACCAGTGTCTTCAAGGAACACCACTTCCCTACTGCATTTCTACAGCCTGTAGAAGAAAGTGTTTATAATAGCATCGGTGACTCACTGAGCGCGCTTTACTCACCAGTTAATGACTGAGCAGAGTTCCAGCGCTCTTAGCGACGCTGGCTTAGATAAACTCAACCTTTCTCCCAGATTCCTACTAATAGGGGAGAGTGGTCTGGGGCACTCAGAGGGCAGATGGGCAGCACGGACAAGGAGGGCATCTTCTTACCCCGGTCCCAGCTCCCCTGGTGCTGAAGGTCTGCATCAGAGCCAGAGGTAAAAGGAGGAAGCGAGCGATTTCGCAGGAAGGCTGGAGAGGCTTCAGAAGCCACACGCTCTGTTTTTGGTGTTCCTTATTGCAAACCCCCACGCAGCTGCACCCCGAGGCAGCTGCCCACACGTCCATGGAGAGGGCGGTGAGAAGCCACCCAGCTCCTGGAGGAGCAGGAGGTGTCAGTGGATGAAAGGGACACTGTGGCTGGAGCAGGGAGCTGGGGAGCCTCCGGAGCTGCATGTACTGTGGTCCTTGGTCTTACACAAAGTTATGAGTCTGCAGGGGAGGGGCTGCTTTGGGGATGAACAAGAGGTTCCTGGAAGGCAAGCTTCAAGCCAGGCCTGGCTACGAGTGACTTGCAAGGAACAAAACACAGGAACAGGGTCACCGCGCAGTGCGGGACCTTCGTGCACCATCAGAGCCTGGATCTGGAGAGGGACAGGCTCTGGCTTTCTGGAAGAGAGCGTGTCCCACCAGCGCGCCCAAGCATCGCTGGCCTGGTCATGCCCCCAGTGAAAGATGCCGTGTGGTGCGTGCTGAGTGCGGGATGTCCCAGCCTGGCCACAGCCGGGGCTGCTGACGCCGGGTCGGTGGAGCGCGCAGGAGCCCATCGGCTCACTCCTGGCCCTCTTGCTGCCGTGAGCTCCCCCCGGCTCTCGCTCTGGCCCGCTACGCTGTGCTACCCATGCTGTGAATCGTGGTGCCAGGGTGAGCGAGTGCTTGCAGGTAATCACAAGAAGCCTGTCATCACTTTGCCCTCCAACCTGCCATGCTTGTCACGCTCGCCGTGGAGGTTTTGGTGGCCCCAGGCACTCGCTGGCTGGTTTGGGCAAACCAGAGGCCAACCCACCACAGGTCGTCTCCTCCTGGGGTGGCTCTGGATCAAGCCCACTCCATGTGAAGTGGGAGTGTGGACACCAGCATTGGCACTGGTTTAAATAAACCACGGGGTCGGTGGGACGTCTCTGGCAGGGGGGTTGGACTAGATGATCTCCAGAGGTCCCTTCCAACCCTCACCATTCTGTGATTCTGTGGGATCAAAACTTCATGCACTGGCAGCACACAGGGGTCTGGCTCGTGCATGGGGACCCTGGGGTGGCTGTAAGGGCTCCACTCCTCTGCCAAGGCAGTTTCCGAAGCCATTGCAGAAGCAGGACATGAAGATGGAATTGAAAATGATGCTCAAGTGTGTGGGGTGGGGACCCGCGAGAAAGGCACATTGAGCTCTGCCTGCTTTACCGTTCATGCTGCCTGCACCCCCCCAGCGGCATCCCACGGGGACTGGGGGCTGCTGGGGCTCCTCGGCCCAGGTGGGATGCAGGCAGGGAGGCCACCTGCACCGCTCTCTTCAGCCTCCCGCGTTCAGACCGTGCCTTGATGTTATGGCTTGAGGAACCCACAACAGCTTATTGTCGTTTAGACAATTATTCTCCCACCCGATGACCTCTCCCCACCCGGGAAGGGGAATTGGGGGAAAAACAAGGAATCCTGAGAGTTGAAATATAAACAGATTTAATAGAATAAGACTAGATAATTAACATTAATAGCACTAAAGAACCAGTATTGATCCCAATACCAATATAAACTATGCAAGAATTATACTCAACCGATTATCTCAGTAGGAAGCTGTGCACTCCCAGCAGTGACAGCAAATGTGGGACACTGCGAGCGCTGCGGCTTTGGGAGGAAGGGAAGGGCTCAGGGCTCCGGCACCGGGGCAAGGAGTTCTCAGGGTCACCACCATCAAGGGAGAGAGAGAACTTTGCAGCAAACTTTCTAATTTATAGTGAATGTGCCATTCCTGGTATGAAATAACCCTGTTGGGCAGCTTGGGTCAGGTGCCCGGGTCTCGCTCCTCCTCGTCCCCACACCTGGCGAGCTTAGAAACACTGAGACCTTGAATCCCGCACACCATAGCTGGCTATAAAGTAAATATTTTCACAGATTCAGACACTAGAGTCTTCTAAAAGTGCAGTTTTCCCAGGCATTAGAAGAGAAATTAGTCCTGTGTCACTCCAACCAGGACACTTTTCTGCAACTAAATGTGTCCCTGCTGGCACTGAGACCAAGGCCAAGGAAAGAGCCCTGTCTCTGAGAACAGACTTTCTTGTGCCCGTCCATCTTGTTTGGATGCTGGCTGCATCCCAACTGCCTCCTGGGATGGTTCCTGCCTCTGCTGGTCCCAAACCATGCCCTGACCCCAGCTGAAGGCTGTGCCGGGACTGGAGAGCTCAGTGCTTGATCCCTGGGGCTGGAGCCTGCGGCTGGAGGCTGGACCCGGGGCTGAGGGGGTGATGCCTCCCGTGCTTGGAGCACAGGGAAGGGGCTCATCCTCCTTCCTATCCCGGCACATCCCAGTTCACGTGGAGCGGAGACACCCCTCCTCAGTCAGAAGGTCTGTACAGAGGGAACAGTGGGAGGTTTCTAGGGACTTCCCAGGCTCTCGTAAGCCCGGAGCCGGGGCCTGAGCAGCGCCCGGAGAGTGGCTCGAGAGGGGCTGCAGCCCGAACGTGGATGTGGGGTGCCCGGGGAGCACCTGCACCACCGGTGGATGCGGCGTTCCTGCAAACCCATCTTCCAAAGGGCTTTTGACAAAACCATGGGGTTTGAGCTACTTTGTTTCACCCTAACAGAGTAGTTCGGGGCTGCCCCATAATCCCATCAGGCTATGAGGTGTCATCTCCTGTGGGCACAGAGACCTGCCAGGGTTGGCCTCTGTGCTCGCCAGGATGGGGGGATGCGCAGGGCCCCTGGTACCAGCAGCGCCGTGTATGTCCCCAGTTCAGCCCTGGACATCTGGGGGTCCCAGGCCCCCAGGGAGGGCAGGCTGCCCAGAGGCAGCTCTGTGTGCGTGTGATGGATGGGGAGAATTCATTTTAAGATTATTTTTTTCCCTAGCTTTTCCTTTTTCTCCCTAAATTACCAAATCTGGGACAGAGAGCTGGCTGTTTGCATTTGTCACACATACACACGATGTTACATCTATACATTATCTTGACATCAAAGGGAGAGTGTGACGTTTCTCTGGCTGTGCAGGCAAGAAAGGACACTGCCTGCTTTTGGGAGAGAAGAGGTTATTATCAAAGGGTTACAGACAGCTCCTGGAAAGGAGAATGAGAAATAAGGACGGAGAGCATAGAACTGGGAGTGACAGTGAGGCGCTGCAAAAGCAAATCTTCTCCTGGTCTTTTCATCTTCCCTCTTTATTAAAGCAGGGCAAGAGCAAGTGTCTCACGGCATGGACTTGGTTATTATTTTAAGGAAAAAGAACCTGCAAATGTGACAGCTGGAGGGAGTTGGGGGATTTTGTTTGGGGAGGAGACTAAAGGAAACCTATCCGCAATACAAAGCTTTACCGCAGCGAGGCTCAAGGTTAAGCCAACACAGCCGGGTGGGTGCTGAGCACCTCGGGGTGGGGACGCTTGTGCCACCATCGCAGCTCCCCGAGGAGTTCAGCACTTCACCCCGGTGAAGCCCAAGTGCCTGAGCACTTGGAGGGGGCATTTCCCAAAGTGCCACGTGAGCTTGGGAAGCTGCTGAGCCTTTGGCACCCAGGTCAAAACACGCCTGGGCCAAGGGAAGGTGGAAGAGGCAGCGTGTGGAAACGGACCTGGCAGGACTCTGTCCCAGCTCCTGGGGATGGGCAACTGCCTGGAGTCCCCCGGCATCCTTCAGCGCATCCAGTCCGCTGTCCCTCAGCGCTGCCTCCAGCCCTCCCTCCGAGAAGGAGAGGGTGGCAAGCTGCGGGGGGCCTTCCCCACATCCCCCTCCTCTGCGCACGGGAGCGGATGACCGGCTCATCCCCATGCAGTGCCCACCACGGGCAGCTGAGCCCTCTCCTTGCGTGTTGTCCTCGCTGGGGCCAGCTGGGCCGCCGGGCCGAGCCAGCTGAGCTGCTACCAGGCAGCTGGGCAGGCAGGAGGAGCCCACCCTGCCTCCAGCCTCCCAGCTGCTGCCCGGGCAGCCCCCACAATTTGCCAGATGACAGCTCGCCTTCCACCCCAAGGGGTCTCCCGGCCACTGGGCTCCTGGGGCTTTCCATTGGTGCAAAGTCGGGTGCTCCCAAGGGCAGTGGGCCCTGCTGCGGAGAGCTGCAGACAGTGTCTTCTGCTGAGCCGCCTCCTTCCTGCTCCATCCCTCTCCTCGCACCGGGGAAGAAGCACAGTGGGACAGTGGCAGTGATGCCGCCCGGCCAGATTGCTTCCTAAAGGACCCCACATCCAGCCCTTGCTCTCCCCTGAAGCTCTTCACACCAAAGCACCCGTGCTCCCTTCTCTGCTGCACACACACACGGGAATGCAAACAAACCCTTCTCAGGGCTTTGCTGCAATGAAACTGGGTATGAAAAACAGGGGAGAGAAAAACATTCGAGCCTGAGACCAGTCGTAAATCCTGCTGGGGAGCTTCCACAGGGAGTCGGTGCTGGGGGGTCCGCGTGGAGGTGACCCGTCCCAGCACGGGGAGCCGCCAGCTCGGTGCCTCCAGCCACGCTCCAGCGCCGGTGGAGCCGGTGCAGATGAGCTCGCAACTGGAGATCAGCAAACCGCAGGGGCTGGATGTGCACGTCGTCCCTCCCGCTGAAGGTTTCTTGTCTGTCTCAGGGGAAGCCTGGCAGGCAAAAAGGCTCCCGCTGTCCTCTGAGCGGCCAAGGTCATTTCTGGGAACCAGTGCAGATGCTGGCTGCCACGTGGCTCGTGCCCGCAGCACCGTGGGGTAATTAGCTGGAAAGACGGTCAAGCAGCACAGGCAATGGGCAAGGAAAGGGAGGAAACAGCAGAGCCATGCCCAGATCGGGGCCTGAGGAGGATGCTCTTCGCTCCAGAGGTACCTCTCCATGCTCAGGTCTTCAGCCCCTGGAGCAGGGGTGGACTTGTGTGGGGCGAGGGGTGGGAGCGGGGACTGTGCTGGCTACCAAACCTGGCTTGGTTCCGCACCGGGGTACTGCAGGCTCCCCACGGTGCCTCTGCAGTGCCCCCAGACATCCTTCCCCGGCCCTCCGCGGACAGATTGTGTTTGTTTCAGCTCAGCGCGCTCATTAGATTAAAGTGGAAGAGTCGATCTGATCAAACTTGGAAACACAAAAATAAACGTGCTGGGTTCAGCAGATGGAGGGAACAGCCTGGCAAGTCGGGCGAGCGATGGCAGTGCCCCACGGCAAGTGCTCGCAGCAGCTGCTTCGCAGCAGCCCTCGGACATACCTTCCCCCCGCCGCGGTGTGCCGTGCTCCTGCCCCGCGGTGCAGCATGGCGGGGACATCAGCGGTGGCCTCGGGAGGGGGCGATGGGCGATGAGGTGTGGGCTGGGGACCGGGTCCACGCGCGGTGCAGCCACGTGGTGTTTCCCTCCAGTGCTCCCAGCCGAGCATCCCGTGGGGCTGCAGCTCAGACCTGGGTTTTCTGCCTTTGGCTACCCCCGATCCTGCCGGGCAGTGAGCCCAGGAGCTGCTCCCGCTGCCTCCGGGCAGCCTAGGATGGGGGTCCCGAGACTCCCCCCACTCTCACTAGTGTTTACTGGGGCCCGGGATTTGCTGTGTGCTTCCGTCGTAAACCTTAGCAGTGTGGACGGTTATTCCTCGTCTTGAAGGAGAGCATTGGGAACAGAGGTGGATGAACCTGTGTGTCACAGCGCAGCTGCTAGATGAGCGTTTTATGGGGTATTTACTCTGCTGCGATGCTGAAGTACCTCTGGAGTTCAGGCACTGCTGAAATACATCTCCCCTGTCCTTTCCAGCTCATTAACACCCGAATCCGGCCTGGCCGGTGAAGGGAGCAGTGGTGTCCCTCCTCTGGGGACTTTACGCCCTCTGCGCTAGCGGAGAAAGCTCCGTCCGGCTTGCCCCGGAGAGCCTTGCCCTGCTCTCGCCTTCCCTGGAGGGGCCTGTGTCCTCCAGGTTGGTGGCACTGAGAGCCCTCCCTGGAGTTTCCTGACCGCCATTCATCCCCTCTGGCACTGAGGGAGGGACTCTGCAGTCGAGGTTTTGGGCAGGAGAAGGGGACCTGCTTCTCCTGCTGGAGGTATCTCCGATCTGCCTCTGCCAGGGGATTCCCGTCCATAGCCGGATTCCTGTCCTCCGATGCCGGAGTCATTTTGCCCCTTAGGTTTGGAGCCGCCTGACCCCCAGGGCTCCTCCCAGCCCGGTGAGGGCCAGTTGTGCCTTGAACCTTCTCCTTAGTTAAATTTCTAATGTTTTTTCTTATGGGTTTCTAATGGGTCCCTCGTCTGGGGGGGGTCCCACTGCCCTGGGACTGGGGATAATGGTTATATCTCCTGCTGAGCTCAGTGGGAGAGCTGCCCAGGAGGGAAGGAGCTGGTTCCTCAGACCCCAGCACCAGTGTCCCTGAGCATGGGTCCTGCTGTATTTGTGCCCCAGGGGACTGGACTCCAGCACTAATATTCCAGCATGGATTTTAAGTCCTGTGTAGGTGGTTTCAGTGGGCCTGGCCATAGTGATCCCAGCAGCTCTCCTCAACAGCTGCATCATGGTCCGGTGGTTCTCTGTTGTGTGCATCTTGCTGCCCGGAGTGTGCTGATGACAAACCAGAGTGTTTCTTCAGGGAATGATGTTGCACAGACCGAGTACCATCTTACCCAGAGGCCCCATCCCTCTGAGATGGATGCTCTTGGGGCTGTGCTGGCTCCTCATCTGATTGTGTGCTGGATGAAGAGGCCGAGAGTCTGGGCTTTGGGAGATACAAGTTCCAGCCCTGGGACTTCTCTGGGCTCCCTGGGATATCTTTGGCAGGTCATAACCTCTCTGTGCCTCACAATACCTAGTTACAAGACAGATGTAGGGCTCATCAGATGTACTGGGGAAGGTCTTTCTACTGGTGTGGTGGTAGCATGGTGGAGCATTTACAGCAGGGACAATACAACCCCTCTCCGTAGCATGTGGGGACAACTCTGGGCCAGCCTCATGCCACTGTCCTCAGCCCACGGGGAAATGATGGGGCTGGGATGAATCTTTCTGCTTGCGCTTCTCAGTCTGGGAGACCTCTTCCTGCTGGCAAATGCTTCTGGGTTTGCTTCAGGGCCTTCTGAATACATGGGGTTGTCCAGGACACTGAAGCAAACTGTATTTTCAAGAAAACCAAGCAGGGCAGTCCTATGCCTAGCTTTGCAGCAGGTGACCGGCTTGGGATCAGGCAGTCACATCTGCTCTCTCAGTCCCAGCTGAGTTTTAGAGCCAGCAGAGAATGATTTGGGAGGCAGCAGGGACAGGAAGGCTCTGGTTAGTGTTCGGGACTGAGGGAAGAAGAATTGAAACCTGTTGGAGATTGCCTTAGTCCTGAAGAAAAAGGAGATAGCGTGTGGGGAGACTGGTCCCCGGGCTGTGCCGGGAGGGGGTGGAGGTGGTGTCGAGGTGGCCACAGGGAAGGTGGTACAGCGGTTTGTGCTTTCTGATGGGCCAGGTGTCAAATAACTGCAGTGGTGACGCAAGGATGTGGTAAGTCACAGGGGACGGATGTTGGGGGTGATGGGGCTGTGACCTCCCCCGTCTCTCCTTCCTGTGGCGGAGGAGGCTGCTCGGTGGTTGACACGTCTGACGGCTTCTCAGTCTGCCCATGCAGCAGTCGTTGGGCAGTGGCTCACCTTGGCTCCTCCACTCTCCCTGCACCATGGATGGGACTTACCCTGAGGCTCTCGACCAGCCTGCCTGGTGGTCACAGCCCCTGTCTTTGCAGGGGTGACCCATGTCTGCTTGACACCCGATGCAAAGACAGGACTTTGGAACTCTTCTATCTTATGAACTCAATTTATTTTTTTTCTACCCAAATCTCTTTCTCCCCCTTGCCAAGAAAGCTGTCTGATCAGCAGCAATTAACAAAGCAAACTGCAGTAATGACCTTTATAGTGTGTTCCGTGCGGTCTCTCTGAATGCCCTCAAGAAGGATGCACCAGATGTTTGGGGATTTCTGTTCTGCAGAGATAGGGCCAGGGCACGACAAAGCGCAGCGGAGGATGCACAGGAGAACCTGTGCAGTAATGGTCACTCTGCTGAACTTCACCCGGGGCAGACCTCCACGTGCACAGCCTCTGCAAGCAGTGATCCTAATGCTGGTGGGCAGAGCAGGCGTCGGCTGTGGGACCAGCACCAGCGTCTCCCACCAAGGCTGGGAAACTTGGAGCTCAGCATCTGACTGTGCCTCTTCAACTGCAATCGGTCCTGCAAGCCCCCGTGGCTGCCCACGCTCTTTCAATGGTTTGATCTCAGCTCTTCTTTGTCTTGCTGCTGTTCAACAGCACATCCAGGAAAACGCTGGACTCAGGTACCGCTTTCCCATCCATCATCAACGATTCTCTTTTCATTTGCTTTTTGGGCTTCACCTTTTTAATCCAGCTGTCTCCTGCTTTACAAATGTTCTTCCCTCAATTACTTACACCAAGCTGCAGGGCTGTCTCCATTCATCTCGGGAGCGCGATGAAGCGGCGCGCTCAGCCAGGGCTTTGCCAGCTGAGCGCAGGAGAACCTGCCCCAGGAGCTGCCCCCTGCATGCTCAGTCCCCTCATAGGCCAAACAGATGGGGCTGCCATGAAGGGTGGCTCCACCCTGTGCTTCCACCACTGACCACCGGCCCAGGTGGTTTCTGCCCATCTGACACACGGGTACTCCAGGTGCAAACCTAGTGCAGATTGCTCTCCTCAGCCTTCATCAGAGGATGCAGGTCAACACTTCTTATTCCCTCCATCTCCCCTGGTGCTGGTGTGGGGATTATCTCTAAAGGGACATGAGGAAGAAAAGGGGCCTGGCTTTCTCGGAGGAGCAAGTTGGAGAGCAAGGAGCTTGTGTCTGCTTTGCTGCAGCGGCTGTTGAGCTGCTGTCCCACCCATGGGGCATGGGTTGGGGTTGGAGATCACCCAGGTGGTGATGGCTCTCAGTGAATGCCTCTGAAGGAGGAGCAGAGCTCTGCAGAGTGTGCATTGCCCCTGGCCCCACATTCAGGAAGCAGAAGAAGGACTTCCCAGAGGAGAGAATTCATTGTCAGCTCAGAACTGAAGTGCAGTTGGAGTTGGGTGGTGCCAGATCCCTGTACTGGAAGGAGGGACTATGGGGAGACATCCCACCCTACTCTAAGGTCTCCTGATGAGAACCATGCTGTCCTTGTTCCCACTTGGGATTTCGAGCTCCTGATAAGAAATATGAGCTCTTGGAGCAATCCTCTGTGTCCCACGCCCTGAATTCTTAGAGGTCCCCCATCTCCTGTGCCGAGGGGGCTGCAGGCGTGGACAGACAGGGCATGTTTGAAGGGATGCGCTGAGCTGCTCTCAGGTGCCAGGGCACGCCACAGCCAGCTCTGCTGCCCTGCTTCCCAGACTAGGGACCAGCTCAGACCATTCCTGCACCAAGGCTGCTTTATCCCCACTTCTTAATGCTCTTATCTTGAAGGCTCCCCTCAGATTAAAGCCCAGGCAGTCAGTTCCCTCCCTGGATTTATTGCAATGCAGTTTTCTTCCTCTAATCCGATCAGGGTGTAAGCTGCTCTTTTCAAAGTGCATGGGGGGGGACAGATGTGCATGTCACTGGTGCGGTGAGCCAGGCTCACTGAGAGGAGCGGGAAGGTGCCCTGTTCTTTAGCATGGTGGCACGTCTGGCTGTTGTCATGGCTTGAACCCCATTTCTCCTCCAAGCCTCTGAGAGCAGCTGCATGGTGTCCCATGTACACCAACACTCATAAGGCAAAAGGTTTGCTTTGGAGCAGGGTGAGTTGCTCACCATGCTGGACTCTGTTGACCTTCCTGGACACCCTCATCAAGCTGAAGCCCAGTCTTGGGTGTCTGACAGCCATAGAGACCCTGGAGCCAGGGGAACGGTGCTGTGCATTTCAACAGGACCCCAGCAGGGGTTCAGGTGACATCGGAGAATTTGACCTCAGCAGTGTTACCACCACCCGCTCGTGGTGGACTGATTGCTCCTGCTGAGCTCATGAATCCATGGCCATGTTTGGAGCAGGGTTGGAGAAGCCAGGGATGGACATGCATCCCTGCCGAGTTCCTTCTTTGCTTCTGCCTCTCGCTCTGCTGAGGGACTGGGGAGTGGAGACCAGTCCTCTCCGCATGGCAGACTCCCTGCGAGGGCTCTCCCAGTCCTTCTGAGGGGTGCCCTGTGAGTCGGCTCCGCTCGGTGTGTTCCCAGGGAAGGCAGGGGCACATGGGGAGCCGGGGAGGGCTGGTGGAGAGGAGCGCCTGTGGGAGATGCTGGGTACAGGCGTGCTCTGAACCTGACAGGTGGTGATACATCTGGGGTCTGGGTACTTTGGAGCAGCAGCATCTCTGCTGGATCCTTCCTTCACTGGGTGAGCCTGAAGGGACCCGGGGCAGGGGAAGACTGGAGGAGGATGACTCTTTCGTGACGGGAAAGGGGCTGTGGTTAATCCATACCTCCCTGGACTCACACTTGTCTTTGCCCTCCTCAGCCCAAGGAGCCTGGTGAGCACGGTCACCGAGCTGCCGCCTGGCTCTGCCCACCCCGCAGCCAGCGCATGGACCACCAGTGCGTTCCAGCTCATGAATGACGGCAGCATCGTGGCAGAGGAGTCACCTTGGAGTGCAGCGTCCGGACTGTGAGTGCTCCGGGCACCGTGGGCAGGGCAGGGCCGGGGGCAGGACCCCCCCGGGGTCACGGTCCTGCTCTGTGGGGTTTCCTTGGGGCGAAAGGCAAGAGGAGCCTGTGGGTGTTGGGAAGCTGTGGGCTTCTCCCATCTTGGGATGTTGTTGCCCTGTGAGGTGAAAAGAGAGCCTGAGCGCCAAGCGGCAGCAAAGCGGGGAGAGGTACTGCTGGCAGGGTAGGGGGGTCGGGGGGCTGCCTGGTGAGCTGATATGAGGTGCTGGCATGGCCCCAGGGGCCTGGGGCAGAGGGTGGCTGGAGGACTCTGTTACACGTGCGTCTGGGGGCAGGGAGAGCTGTGACGGTGTCTGCTCCGGGTGATGGCTGTGATGCTGGGCAGTGGCTGGAGCAATGCCAGAGCACCTGGGCTGCTGCGGTGACTGCGGGGCAGAGCCCATGGAGACCAGACCAGCCGTGAGCCAAGTGGCAAGCAGACCCAGGAGGCACCTACACGCACCAGGATCCGTGGGGCTGCCCCTCACCGTGGTTTGCTTTCTGCTCTCCGCTGTCAGGCTGTGACCATGAGAGTTCAGCTACACATGTGGTGGTCCCCAAGGTCCCTGGCTCACTGTGGGCTAGGTGAGCCAGAGGAGGATGCAGTTCCTTGACCTCCTCTGGCGAGCTGGAGAGGAACGCTTCTGCAGGGAATGGCTGCAGCCCTCTCAAGCACATGGCAAGCCTGTATTTCTCCCCCAAGGCGAGAGATGAGCTGTGCAAAGGGCAGGGCTCTGGCTTCAGGCAGTGCTGTCGCACCTGCTAAGGTCCGTTGGGAAGGAACTTGTTCTGAAAGCAGCAGACACTTGAGAGGCGGTGAATAGGCAAACTGACGGAGGAATAAATCACATGCCTTCCCCGTGTCAGGAAAGATCTCCTGCCATGTCCCAGGATGTGCCACCGGCTCCTTCAGCAGCTCAGCTAAACCCAAACATTCAAAAGGTCTCAATTTGACCCTCCCGAAGGGAGAAGATGGTCATAAAATCCAATAAGCATCAAGAGCATGTCAAGGGGTTTTCCTTCACAGCCCTAGAGCCTCGGTCAATAGCAAGCGGCTGTGGGACCTCAGGGTGTGGGAGACAGTGCAGGAACTGGGGTGGGTGCCCTGTCCTGGCCCTTAAGCCAATTAAAAGTAAACAATGGCTTCTCCAGAGAGCATAGGCCTCCGCAGAGCTCATGACCCTCACAGTGTGTGTCTTTCTCAGCACAGCAGCTACTAAAACCCTTCTTTGAATTGTCATAGGAAAATCCATGATGCTTTTTAACCAAGTTGATCTTTTTGCCCACCCTCTGGGCCAATGAAAGAGTGTCTTTGTAGCCTTCTGGGGTCATTGAGAAAGCAGAGGAATGTGGTTTTCTGCAGGCTGGCATACATGGAGGTTTCTCCTTAACATCGAGGCTCTGGCAGGTGGTGCAGAGGTCTCAGGGGGGTTTGGGGATGAGGATGGAGTTCAGGCATATGGACATGGAGGGATGGGCTGTGTGCCTGGGATGGCTGCTGTGTTGGATTGAGGACTGAAGTCATGCACAACCACAACCTCATCCGCTTCTGCACTGCAGAAAAGCCCTTCTCCATCCTTCCTCCTCAACAGCACGTGTACAAACAGCAAACCCTACCAACGCAAACCGAGCATGTGGGGTGGTGATGATTGAGACACAGCGACGCTCCAGGCAGCTCCCACACACTGTAGCGCCAATGACAGGGAAAGGGCCAGAAGGAAATGAAATTGGATGGGTTTGGGTATTTCCTGGGTGTTCCATCCAGGAGGATGGGTGAGACAAAACTTGGTGTGTGATTTGGGAAGGGACACCTGAGAGCAAATGGTCATAGTCCCCATGGGGCACAAAGATGAATGGTTGCACGGGGAACAGCAATGTCCTGGGACACTGGGAACACCCCTGGGCCTTGGGAGGCCTCCGCACCGGCAGGACTGCCCCTCTCCCATGGGACCTGTGTGGCACAGGGAGAGTGCCAGCTCCGGTCCCCTGTGGCGAGAGCACCGGGCAGCAGGAGCAGGGCCCTCGCTGGCCTTCCCTGCTTCCCCACTCCCCGGCAATCACCCATCTGTCTCTTTCCCTTAATTGCAGTTGCTTGATTTCTCTCTGGGTTCTTTTTTTTTTATGTAGGTGACACATGTTTGGTTCGAAGCACTTAATTACCTCTTGGGATGCGTTTCATTTATTCATTAAGATAGAAATTGGAGTTGTCGGGTTTGCTTTATTCTGCTATTTTTTTCCTTCTTTTTTCCCTTCTCTCTGTTGCAAGGGAAGGGTGAGGAAAAAAAAGTCCACGTATACCTCCAGCATGCGTGTGCCCAGCCTATCCCCTCTGTGCCTCCCAGCCTCCCCTGTAGCTCCTGAGCAGAGGAGCGGTGATGGGGGGGAACGGTCCTCCCTGGCAGTCTGCTGGCATGCCGTAACTCCTTGGCAATTGGAAGGGGAATCGCAGTGCCGGTGCCAAGCCCAGCTCCCACACTGCTGCCACGGGAGATGCAGGGACACCAGAGCCATGTGCCAGGTGCTCTGGCACAGGGCAGGAGTTGCTGAGATGGGGGGCTTGCAGCCTGGCCCCCCACCCCGTGCCCAGGCAACCACAGTCCTGCCTGTGGTGGGCTGCTGAGCAGGCAGGGGGGAACAAGCTGTGTCTCAGGCTGCCTGGTGCCCTCAGCCCCTGCCCGGCACGCTGGGGGAGATGTGTCATGGGGGCAGAGACAGGCCTGGTTATTCCTCTGTGACCTGCATGTGAGAGGAGAAAAGCCCTTGAGATGTCTTTGCTTATGTTCCTGTGGGGCTGGAGGGTCAGGGTCAAGGATGCGTGTGTGCCCAGGACGTGCTCCTGCCCTGCCTGGGCAACTGGAAGATACCCACTGCGCTGGGATGGTGGTGGACTCCACGGTGGCGTTTGGGGATGCTGTGGCTACACAGTGTGTTGGTCTGTGGGTGGGGGGGCCAGCACGTAGCAGGTCATGTCCCAGGAGGCGGGTGGCAGAGCTCAGGACAGTGTAGCTGCACTGCTGCATTGGCTCCCTGCGTCCTTTATAGCATGGCCAGGCTGCCGGGGTTGGCATCCAGGGTGAGGACTCAGTGATCATCAGGAGGGAGGAGCAGTGGGCCATGTCCGTGTTGCTAGAGCTGCCTTTCCTGCTGTGAAGGACACATCGCAGGAGCAGAACACAGTGGTGGGACACATGGTGCTTCACTGGTGTGAGCCACCTTTGGGTGCTCTGCGCTCCCATGCTGTGGGGCAGGCGGGAAATGAAGGGCCAGCCTCTCCCTGCACCTCCCCCCACAACAAAGGTGTCCCCTCATCACCAGGGCAGGCTGGCAGCCTTGGCTGGGTTTTGCGGTTGGTCATTTTTCCCAGACCTGGAGAGGACACTTGTGCACGGCCAGGTCTGCTGCATTGCCCACTCCCAGCCAAGCTCGCCGTGAGCAACCCTTGGCATGACAACCCGTGCAAGTGGAGATGGAGCCACTGAGCAGGACCTGGAGCCGCTCTCCTCCCTCCACTTGCTCTGTGCCAAGGAGGCCAAACCCCTCCTGGCACCCGTCTGAGAGCAGCTGGATGCTTCAGCACCTTCAGGACATAGGGTTTTGCGCAGGGCTGCCTTAAGCAGGGATCTTCTTGCAGTTTCTGCACAGGGTGCTCAGTGAAATGTGTCATCCAAAAGGGGACTTGGGTCCTTATCACTAGTCAGGACTTCTGCTTTCATAACCCTGCTTGAAAGTACCCGAAAATGCAGGTGTGACTGACCGTCTCCTGCCATATGTCTCATCAGGGCTCTGGTCTCACTCTGCATTTGCGTTTCTGCTCAAGGAATTTGGAATCAAAACAACCCCTTCCACCAGAGACGTGGCTGTGTCGCGGTAATCCTCCTGCTGCCCATCGATTGTGAGAAACCAATATCTCCAGCTGAAAAGAGAAAGAAGGCTTGCACTAGAAGCCTCCATCCCTTTACTGCCTTGTCTCTGTGCCCGGAGGCCTCTAGGATGGCCGTTGTCTATGCTGGATAAGTGCATAAACCGCCCCGTGCTCTGACTTTGGGTCTGGAGGTGGAAAGGAGCCCAGGCTGGGTGAGGAGGGGGGAGCAGGGATGTATTTGCTGTGCTCCTGCAAGGATTCACCCCCGTAGCTGGAGGGAGCTGCTGGCCTGCAGGAGGCGGGGGGCAGAGCCTTTGTGCCTTGCGGGAGAGAATCTGAAATTAA
Organism: Pluvialis apricaria; assembly: GCA_017639485.1. Taxonomy (NCBI): domain Eukaryota; kingdom Metazoa; phylum Chordata; class Aves; order Charadriiformes; family Charadriidae; genus Pluvialis; species Pluvialis apricaria. Next base: position 1,169,335 of record CM030021.1, on the reverse strand, counting down.
AAACTAAGGAGTGAGACTGATTAAAGATCACAGAGCTCTGAGAAGAGGCAGCTTACTCCTAATGGCCTTCTTTTGTATGTTGAATCATAGAATCATAGAATCGCTGTGGTTGGAAGGAACCTTTAAGATCATTGAGTCCAACCATTAACCTACCCTGACAAAACCCACTTCTAAACCATGTCCCTAAGTACCACATCTGCCCTTTTTTTAAACACCTCCAGAGATGGTGAATCCACCACCTCCCTGGGCAGCCTATTCCAATGTTTAATAACCCTTTCCGTGAAAAAATGTTTCCTAATATCCAATCTAAACCTTGCCTGGCATAACTTAAACCCATTTCCTCTCGTCGTATCACTTGTCACCCGGGAGAAGAGGTTGGCCCCCACCTCTCTACAACCTCCTTTCAGGCAGTTGTTGAGGGTGATAAGGTCTCCCCTCAGCCTCCTCTTCTCCAGGCTGAACACCCCCAGTTCCCTCAGTCGTTCCTCGTAAGATTTGTCCTCCAGACCCCTCACCAGCTTTGTAGCCCTTCTCTGGACACACTCCAACACCTCAATGTCCTTCTTGTAGTGAGGAAGCTTAATCTAAGAAGAGGAGCTTAATCTAAGGCTCCAGCGTTGCTTATTGGCATGTGCTGCGGGCAGGGCCAGTACCGGTACGGGGCAGCAGGATTCCCCCAGGACTTGGTTCAAAGTCGGGTCCAGCCTGTTTGAGAAGGACTAGGGGTCTGCTCCCCTACAAAGTCTTGCTTCCCTGAGTACAGAAGGCAGTGGTGGAAGAGGATGGGGTGGTATTTACACTGTTCAGCCCAACAGCTGGCCCGTGCCTTCTAGGTTGCCTCCTGAGAGAGGAATGTATGCCCTGAGCACGTCTGTAAGGGAGCGTTGAGCACTTCTGTAATGGAGCGAGCTTGGCTGAGGCCCCGTCTTTCCCAATGTGTTTGGCGTAGCCCAGAGCAGTGGTGTTTCTGTAGGGGTGAAGGTTGGCTGGGAGAGGGTGCTCTGAGCTGATGGTCAGCCTGGAGAATTGCTAGCACAGTACAACGTGTATAACATGGAGCCGTGAAACCCAGCACTGACTCGCAGGCTCCAGCCCTTCTTTCAAAGGGAAGAGGTCTGGCCCACTTGCAGAGTCAGCTTCCACATTTGTACGGGATGCGCTTGTGGGATTGTTTTATTTTTTACATGCCAAAGGCTGCTGGTGGAGACATCTGTACTGCTTCTGGGAGCTTGCTTGCTTAGGGACTGAATGAAGCAAAGGATGGACTTTAAGGCTTGGTGTCTGTTGCCCCAGGCCACATGTTTTCAAAGCAGTGTCGGTGCCCAGACCTCTGCAGATCCATCTTCTGGCTGGCACAAAAGTAGAGTACACCTTCTTCCCTGTAGAGAAACCCACAGACGCGTACTGGAGCTAATAACTGGAGATCCTAATAGCTGCCTGGCTACCTTCCTTGACAAATAGCAATCCAGACAGCCAATGGGTTTGGGTTGTGTGTAGATGAAAGAAAACTATGGAAGGACAGATGGCCAGGTGGATGGATGGGTGGAGGAACAGTTTGTCATACAAAGTTGAGCTGAATAAATTCAGAGCTGTGATCAGGTGGATGCTGTGGTGGGGAGGATGGGACTACAGAGGCAGACCTGCAGGGTTCACGTGGTGGATCTGGCACCTCCTGACCCCACACACCCCCACGGTGCTTCTTGTGAGAAGCTTTGGTGTATGAAATCCACCCCCAGGTCTCTGCCCCAGCGACGGCTCTCTGCTCTCCCTTGGTTTTAGGGTTTTCTGTTTTCATTCTTTCCTTTCTCCTTCTAAGCTCTCATCAGCATAAGCGGTCCCATTAGGAACAAGTGGACTGGACCAAGAGTGCAGGCATTTTCTGTCCCTTGGCGAGATCCTTCCTGAGAGCACCACCTGGCCTGGAGGGAGGAAGCGTCATGGCTTTTAGAAGCAGCATGCCTTCCTCGTGAGAGGCTCCCTGGCCCAAACGAGCCATCTCTATAGAAAGCCCCCCGCACATGTACAGCTCAGCTCCACAGGGCTCCTCTCCCCTTCACCACCCAGGGGCTGAACCCCCCCGAAGGCTTTGTCACCTGGAAAGGACCCTGCCGACACCGTCCCTGCACTTCCACGCTCCATCAGTCCCTGAGCATCTGTGCTAAGGAGCACAAACCCAACCACTCTCTTCATGGATAGTGGTGGCAAATGTTGAGTAAGGCGGCTCCCAAAAAACGTGGTAATGGGGGAACTTGTGCACCAGCAAATATGGGGATTGTTTTGCTGTGGATTCCCAAAAGATCTTCAGAGCCCAACAGCGCTGCATGTCTGGCAAGAGAACTGGCAGTTGGGTGTGTGAAGCAGGTGCTGGAGATGTGGAGACATGTCTCTAGGTTGGGATCGTGGGTAACCTGGGCAGCTCGTGGCATGAAATCCCTCCTCTGGGAAAGGGGCGGCCACGTTGCTGGGCGCTCAGAACACGGCCCCCTCTGCACACCAGGCAGAAATGTGCAGCTTGCCCAACACCTTATGCCAAAATGGGACCAAATTCTACCCCCAGTCCAGTTTTTTTCCCAACCTGGGTCCTCCAAGTGGCCTGGCAGAGGGGCTGCGCAGCAAGCACGGGAGGGGGGGGACACTGCTGCCCACTGCCTGCGCGTCTGCCTGGCGCTAATGCCCTCCCAGAAGCGCTCTGGCCCACGCCGCAAAGGGGCTGCAGCCCCGCGCCGCGAGCACTTTGCTCCCACCATTTCTCACAGCTCTTGTTCTGCTGCCAGCCAGCCTCCGCAGACCTGGAAGCCTTCTTCCCTCTGCCTTCTCCTCCTCTCCTCTCGCTTCCCAGGTTTGAAGAGAGAGCTCAGCTGGGGCTATCTGTGCCAGAGACAAGCATGGGAAAAGGGGATGGATGGATCCTGCTCCCAGCCAAGCTTTCTGCTGGGGAAGCTTTAGCTTTATCTACAGAGCCAGGCTCTCCCGGGGCCAGTTCCAGGACCTGCCTTGGGCAGGAGAAGGTGCCGGTGCTGTTCTGGCCCCCTTTGCTTTGCTCTCTCTCCAGAGCGGTTGTTTTCCTTCCAAGCAGCACTGCAGCACTCGAATAAGAAGGGATTTGCAATGCAGAGAAAAACCTCCCACCCGCCACTTAGCAGCGTGTGGGCTGAGAGCAGAGCTGGGAGCAGCTGTGCCACTTTGCTTTAACTGCTTGGGCTCAACGGTCCTCCCGCTCGTGCCCACCGGGCTCGGCCACCTTATGGCACGTTCTGGGACAGGTCCTGGCTCTGGGACCTCCAGCATGCCAGGTGGACTGGTGTCACCCCTCCTGGGACCCTCTGAGGCAGTGTGCCCAGGGACCATGGAGGAGACGATGCTCTGCTCTCAGCTAGTTTGGGGCTTGCTGCCTCCTTGCAACACGCTTTATTTTCCCAGTGTGCTGAGCAGGGACTGGACTGCTGGCCTCACTTCGTACCTCCCTTGGTGTCCTGGATGCAAAAAGCACTGTAGAGAAGGCAGGAGGCAGATGTAAGACAGTGAGACTTTTGTGTCTGTGATTCAGCAGTTTGCTGTGTGACTAGAGAAGGTGGGTGGATGCTTTGGTGATGGGGCACCAGAGAGAGGGCCTGGAGGACTCAAAGGTGTCACAGGTTCGTCCCGTGCCAGAAGGAAGGACACTGCTCCTGGTCCCCCCAGGTCTGAGCATACTTTGCTTTCTTGCAGGGGAAATGAGGACCGCTGGTGGAGGCTGGGTTTGAAGGGACAGCATGTGCTGGGGCTTGGCTGTCCCCCACCCTGGGCTGGCAGAAGTTCAAGCAGGGTAGGTGGGAGGGGGCACCGTCCCCAGATTTGGAAACCAGTGCTGACCACATGTCCTTTCCTGGGAAAGGCCACTGTGCTGTCTGCTCCCTGGGGAAGCTTTAGCGTTACCTACAGGGAGAAGAAAACCCCCTGCCAGGCACAGAGTAACTATTTCTGCCCTTCTCAGACTCTCCGTGGGGTGGGAAAGGTTTGGGGGACCCCAAGGTCATCCATACATTGGGGCTGTGATGGGGGACATCACAGTGCTTCTGCTTTGGATTTTGGGCTGCTGACTCTGCCTCCAGCCTGGAAAAAGTGGGCTGTGGTGGCTTACGTTGCTTTTCCCCAAACCAAGGGGGAACCTGGGGATGATCTGCAGGGAAAGTGCTGTAGTTGCGTGGCTCCGCGTGTCCCTGAGCCCGGGTGGGACAGGCGTCACTGCTGCGGCACTGACTGACGAGCCCCAGCGCAACCCCCATCTCTCCTCCCACCCTCATTCCCCCCATACCCAGCTGAGCGTGGGGCCTGAATCCCACCTCGGGCCAGTGGGAGCACTTCTCTTTCCCGAGCTGTCACGCTGCACTGTCACCTTGAAGATTCAAAGCGTGGCCTGCAAGGGACCCCCGCCAGCAGCTGGGAGCACTGGAGTCCCAGCTGCTGAAGACATTGAAGGAAGCAAGCCATACCACGAAAGCCCAGGGGGTTTATCTCCCGGGAGCTAAAGGGGCTTTCGCTGCTCCCCTCTTGGTTTGCAAAGGGCGGCTGGGTTGCTTTTGCCCCTCTGTGCTGGGGTGTGCTGGGTTTCTCCGGGTGAGCTGGGAAGCGGGCGGCTGAGAATGCAGTGGCTCAGCACAGCGGCGTCTGCACGGCTGCGATGCGGAGGACGCCGTCCAGCCTCTGGCAGGGACATGGTTCCTCCTTGGGAGGCTCTGCCCTGAACAGGCGGGTGCTGCGCTGGGGACGAGAGAGGAGAGGGGATGGTCTGAGATGGTCACTTTTTGCCAGAGGAAAAGGGAGAAGGGAACTCTGACCCCTCGACAGGGCAGGGTGGCAGGAGGGGAGGAGTCGCTCTGGCTCGCAGGGGGAGGCAGGAGAGCCTCAGCATCTCGAGAGCTGGGACCACCGGGGACCTCACCTGGGATGTGTTTTCTTGCTTAGAGCACAACTGTCAATGGAAAAGTCTCGGCACAGACTTCGGTGCTCAGAAACGCTGTGGGCTGGGACATTTTGGGGAAGATTTTTAGCTGCAGCAAAGAAATTTGGCAGCTTGGGAGCAAGCTAATCATCCTCCTCCCATATGCTTGGTTCTATTTAAAAGGGAGCATGTACCCGATTCCTTCCGACCAGCACGGTGACATTTCCAGAGTGCGTTTGGAAATAAATTTGGCATCCGCTGTCAAAATCTCAGATTGAGCCCAGTGCGACTAATTTGGGCTCTGAATGCCTTCGCCTCTGCGGAGCACCTTTCCCTGCTGACAGATCCTAAAGGCAGCGATGGCGGGGTTTGCTTCCTGCGGCCGGGATGGCGCAGGCACCGGCCGGGCTTCGAGGGCTGAAGGGCACAAGTGATTTGCGCTGATGGCTCAAGCCACTTTTCAACGACCGCCAAAGCCGAGGCGGCCGGAACGGATGGGTGGTAGCTGTGTGCTTGGCTCTTCCGAGCCGTGCTCTTCCCAGCACGGAGACAGAAGGAGCTGAGGATGCTTGAGCTCATCCTGCCAGCCTCCTGGGACCGATAGGGTGATCTCCTTCCCCTTGCTCACTAACAGAACCCCTGCCCTCCTCCAAGCTCTCTGCTCTCCAGAAACCTCTCTGAAAACAGTCCTGCCTCCTCCCGCCCAGCGCCCTGCCCGGCCCGGGGGTGACAGGGCATTTAGGGTCTTCCTCACCTTCCCTCTCCCGTTACACACCACCCGCCTGAAGATGGGCGGCGATGCCCCGGCAGGGTGGGAGCAGTGTCGTGCATGCCAGCACTGCCCCGCACTGCGCTGGGTGCTGTGCACAGGCGTAATGAAACCCATCTCCAGCTGCCCGCAGGTGAAAACTGGCAGGAAAGTGGGTGCTGCTGGTACCTTCCTTTGTGGGAACGCGCGTTGGGTACCCGTGCAGGCTGGCGGGCCCGTCTCCATCCTGCAGACATGTCTCTGCTCTCACAAGATAGGTGAGCGTGGCTTTTTGCGTCCTGGTCTTTGCCCTCTGCGTGCAGCTGCCCCTGGCTCTCTGGGCTTGAGGTTGTGGGTGAGGTGGAGACCAGCGGGTGCTCCCGAGGGGAGCACGGGGCTGTGGGGCTGTGCTGCACCCCAGGGGAATGTCACCGACAGTGGGTCACAGCGAAGGGCAGTGCCAGGCGGGTGGGGGGACGTTTGGAGGGGAGTGTTACTGGGATGCTGCACACACACAAGATTCGGTATGGTGTCAGCCTGTCCCCGTGTGTTAGGTTGGGGTAGATGGATGGTATGTAGAAACAAGGCCAGGTGCCATGTCTCTGACCAGGAGCTGTTCCCTCCCCTCATCCAGAATCCCAGTCCCCGCTTGGTCCCCCTGGCCCCGGCGAGCGCTGCCCACCCATGGCGCTGACCCGAGCTGCTGCAGGCTGGGGGACCAGAGGTGTCCAAGGGGACAATCTTTTGCCCTTCCTCTGTCCTCCCACTGGTTTTGGTCTCCCCCAGTGCTGCAAAAGGGCATTGGGGTGAGGGTGGAAGAGTAAAGCGGGTTGAAAGCATATGGTCGGATTAATGCTTTATCTCTGCCTCCTAGCTATACATGTGTTCCTTCTCTGCCTATGCCATTAGCTTCGTTAGCACCGCTGGAGTGGTGGATTAAATCCAGTGAGCTGTGCAATGAACCTCATTGCTTGAGTCAGTTTTAAGGATTATGGTGAATTATGTAGATCAGAATCAGACAGCAATCCAGGCATGGCCCGATGTCTCGAGGGGGTGACAGGGCTGTAGCTTTGCCGTTCAGGAGGTTTGCTGTGATCTAATTAGATGTTCAAACAGACCCTCCTGGCCACAGCTCTGCAAACGCCTGCCCGCATCTCCCGCTCCCCTCTCCGCGCTCCGCTCTGCTCCGTCTCTGTAAACAGCGAGGTCCGGGCTAGGCTTGGGGACAGAAAGGGGCAGGATATGCTGTGATTAGCGCCCAGATGGCAGAGGGTCCTGGAGCCATGGAGGGAGGGAGGGAAGGAAATAAAGGTAGGAAATGAACACATCCCTCTTGGCACATAGGTAGGAGGTGGGACCCAATGTCTCCCTCTGCCCAGGCCGAGCAGCGGGGGGTTGTGGCGCCTGGCCTGGGTGTGGGCTGCATCGCTGCTGCCCGCTGTGCCCGGTGGGGTGGGGGGAATGCGCTGCCGCAGGCACCCAGCTCTGCGCCCACAGCGCCCCAGGCTCCCCGGTGGGAGCTTTCGCTGGCGCAGAGGAGGACCCGAGTGTGGAAAAGGCAGGATCCCCATTGTAGGGAACAGGTGGAGTCATGACGGCATGACGTGCTGGGTGGGTGAGCGGAGAGCAGTGGATGTTGTCTGCCTCGACTTCAGCAAGGCTTTTGATGCTGTCTCCCATAACACCCTCGTAGCTGAGCTTAGGCAGTGTGGGTTGGATGAGCGGACAGTGCGGTGGCTGGAGAACTGGCTGAACGGCGGAGCTCAGAGGGTTGTGATCAGCGGTGTAGAGTCCAGTTGGAGGCCTGTAGCTAGCGATGTTCCCCAGGGGTCAGTACTGGGTCCAGTCCTGTTCAATATAGTCATCAGTGACCTGGGTGAGGGGACAGAGTGCACCGTCAACAAGTTTGCTGGTGACACAAAGCTGGGACGAGTGGCTGACACACCAGGCTGTGCTGCCATACAGTGACCTGGACAGGCTGGAGAGTTGGGCGGAGAGGAACATGATGAAGTTCAACAAGGGCAAGTGTAGGGTCCTGCACCTGGGGAGGAATAACCCCCCACACCAGTACAGGTTAGTGCTTGACCTGCTGGAGAGCAGCTCTGTGGAAAGGGACCTGTGGGTCCTGGTGGACAAGTTGCCCATGAGCCAGCAATGTGCCCTGGTGGCCAAGAAGGCCAATGGCATCCTGGGGTGCATTAAAAAGAGTATGGCCAGAGGTTGAGGGAGATCATCCTCCCCCTCTACTCTGCCCTGGCGAGGCCGCATCTGGAGCACTGTGTCCACTTCTGGGCTCCCCGGGTCACGAAGGACAGGGAACTGCTGGAGAGGGTCCAGTGGAAGGCTACCGAGATGATCAAGGGACTGGAGCATCTCTCTGCTGAGGAAAGGCTGAGAGCCCTGGGGCTGTTCAGCCTGGAGAAGAGAAGGCTGAGAGGGGATCTCATCAACGCTGATCAATATCTAAAGGGCGGGTGTCAAGAGGACGGGGTCAGACTCTCTCAGTGGTGCCCAGCGACAGGACAGGGGGCAACGGGCACAAACTGGAACGTGGGAAATTCCATTAGAACATGAGGAAAAGCTTCTCTCCTGTGCGGGTGGCAGAGCAGTGGCACAGCTGCCCAGAGAGGTGGGGGAGTCTCCCACTCTGGAGCCATCCCAAACCCACCTGGACGCCGTCCTGTGCCACTGCTGGAGGTGACCCTGCTCTGGCAGGGGGTCGGACTGGGGGACCTCCAGAGGACCCTTCCAACCCCCACCAGTCTGGGATTCTGTGATTCTTCCATTGGTCCTGACCTAGTCCTTCTGGGCCATCCTGGGCCAGTTCAGACATGCTGTCTGCACCTCCGCAGTGCCCGCTGCCCACCCACCAGGGCAGAGACACATGATATTTTTTTCCCTGGCTCTCTCTTTGAGTCTGTCTGCTTGTCAGGATCAGGCTCCACACTGAAAGGTACCTCATTGTCCCGTGCCAGCTTACACCCTCCGGAGCAACCTTTGGAAAGCCTCCACTCCTTCGGTCCAGCCTTTAAACAGCCCTCGGAGAAATGTGCTGCATGGGTCCGGTTTCATTTTGGCGGTGGGGTGTGAGCTCGCACGCCGGCTGGTGCTGCTGCCCGTGGTGGCTCTGTGTCCCCAGAGGGGCTCTGCTGCGGCTGGAGAGAGCAAGGGCAGTACGGGGAAACAGTTCTGAATCATGAAACCCAAGGTGTCTGAGGATGGCCCCGGGAAAAACACACATGTTCGCAGCCCACTTTACCCACTGCTTTGCTAGAATAGATCCATCAGGATTAAATGAAGAGTGACGCTTGCCCTGGTATCTCTTTTTTGTCCCTGTTGTTCTTTTTAGCATCGGGCTATAAATTGTCTGCCTTGCCCAGGCTCTGAAACGCTCTCCCCCTTCCCTGGCTGCTGGAAATAGAGTCAGCCTCAGGCTGTTGTTTAGCGGCACACCGAATGCGCCACCGCAGCAGCACTGCCCGTCCCAGGGTTTCAAGGGCCATCCAGGGATGAGCGACGTGAGCTTGACAGTCCCCCTGCAAGTCAGTTCAGCAGGGCACAAGGGAAACTGAGGCATGCTGAGAAAAGCGCGGGTGGCTGAGACTGGCTCAGGGTCACACAGCCGGTGGCATCGCCCCGTGGGAAGGACACTGGCCGCCCCTCTGCCAGCGCTGGGTGTGGGACGCCAGGCTCCCTCTGCCTTGCTGGGTTGCTGCACTTCAGAGGTGTCATGAGTTTAACCTCTGTCTCCCCCCGCGAGAGGTGTGTGCGTGCGGGTGGACGGCTCTCAGCCTCCCTGACCTGCTCGCTTGTGGGACTGTGATGGCCCCACTTGCAGCTCCGGCAAAGCGAGAGGCTGGAAGCAGAGACCCAGGGAAGCCGGACGCCCTCCTGTGCTGCCCTTACTGCGATTCCTGTCCCAACGGCGAGGCCAAGGTAGCCGGGAGCCCAAGCAAGTCTTGTAACTCTGTGTCAGAAAATAAGGAAGGTGAACCCTGCCAGGCAGGTCTGTAGCAGTGAACTGAGCGTTTCCAGACGTGCTGAGGCCGCCTGAACTGAGCATCCCTTCCAGTCCCTCACCCCGGGGAGGATCCTGCCAGATGTCTGCACCGCAGATGCAGCAGAGCAGAGAAGGAGCTGGTGGTTCACAGTCATTGAGCTCTAGGCAGGAGATGTGGGGAGAATCCATACGGCAACCATCACAGAAAGCCTTGGATGGGGAAGGGGTTGGGCTAGCCCAGAATGACTTTGGTTCCAGCTGTAGCAGTGCTGGGCATGGATCTGTTCCTGATTAGTGATGGAAATCCAGAACAGCTTCTGGTATCATCAGGATAACTTCAGCATGGGGCATCTCTGCTCCTGCGCCAATACCCGTTCCTGCTTCAAGCTCACCAGGGCTGAAGTACCTTCCAGGCACAAAACTCCCTGTGTCCCCTCCAGCCCGAGGCCAGGAGGGAGGAGGGATGGCTTGGCCAGACCGCGGCAGCTGCCCGGCAGCACCTCTGGCACCTCCGGTGGGAATCGCCCACCTTCCTGGCGTAAAAGAAGGGAGGGGAGAGCAAAATCTGGGATGGGCACACACCAAAACAGGCAAGGTCTGGCTAGCCTGGGTTGTTTAAAAGACCTGTGAACAAATGGGTGCCAGATGTAGTCTCCATGACAACCCACAGCTGGCTGGGCAGGAATTAAAGGGCACCGTGCTTCAATGGAGTGTCAGCATCTCAGATTCATCTACTCCTAGTAACTTGGGTAATTACAGAGGCACTTGAAAATGCGCAGATCCAAACATGTTCTTGTTTTAAGCCCTTTGGAGATAAAGTGAATACAAGGCCAATCATGCAAAAGGCTTATCTTCCGCCGGAGCTCCCGCCTCCCAGCGGTGTGCCACCACGGTCACTCCCGGGGCGTTGAGGGTGGTGGATGTGAACGGCGAGACCTCGTCTGTGTGTTCTCCAGGCGGCTCGCCGGAGGAGGAGAGCCGCCGGTGCCAGCACACACAGCTTCTGTGTTTTGCGCCGCCTTGTTTGGTAAACTGGTGGTTCGCAAAGAACGCTCCGGGCTCCGAGCCAAGCAAATTAGCTCTAATAGGTAGAGAGCAATTAATGGTTAACCGAACACCATCTCACAAAGGCTCTGCCCCACGGCGTGGGGTTCCCTCACAGTAAGGACTTATGTCTGAGAGATTCCGTACGTCGGGGAGGTTCGTTACCGAACGGCTGCTCGGCTCTAAACAAGGGCAGTGGAAAGCAGAATCTGCCCCATTTAAATTGGTGAAGGGACTTCATCAATGTAAGGAAGAAACAAATGGAGACCGGCCTCTCCTCTGAAAGAATCTTTTGCCTGTTATTACTATAATAAGTCTCCAAGTCATGTGTCTGAAAGGGCTGAAGGGAAAAATCTATTTTTCTCCCTGTTTTTTTAGGCTGCTGCCTGTGTGACAGTCGCTCTGCAGTCGCTGTGCCGGGTTCTGCGTAGAGGTAGCCAGTTTTTCCTGTTGTTTGTGTGGGTTTTTCACATGGCAACGGCAGAGAGAAAAATCTTTTTTTTTTTTTTTTTTTTGGAAGAAGCAGCAGCAAATGTGATTGTAAAAAGCAACTCAAATTTGCAAGGAAGAGAGGGGAAAGGGGCAGGAACACAGACATCCATGTGCCTCGCTCCTTTCTCCATTTTGGGACCACTGCGGTTGTTGCGCTCTTCTCAAAGAGCCAGGTCCGGGGATGTCGTCTTCATGGTCTGCTCCAAGGACACCGAAAATGAGACCCCGACCTGGGGCTGCCTGGGTGGGTTTCCTAAGGGTCGAGGCAGCAGCGGGTCAGCCTGAGGCTGAAATTTTGCAGGGAGGCTCTGGGCGTTCTGTGCGAGGACGGATCAGGGGTTTGGGTGCCTTGGTCCTCAGGCACCCTTTGGAACGCTGGGATAGCAAAGGGAACGGGAGAGGGCTGGGTCCGGCTCTGCCCGGCCACCGAGAGCCCTGCGGGAGCTCCGAGCCAGCAGGACAAGCTGATACACCCGGTGCCGACGCAGCGCCGGTGTCACCCACCGGTGTCTGCAGGGGAAGGTGCCACCCTGACCCCGCCACAGCGCAGCCATCCCCGTCCCATGTAAGGGCCATGATCGCCTCCCTTGCTGCTTGTACCAGGCTGCTCCTTCCCAATCCTCCTTGCTCCGGCCCTGGCCACGGCTGAAAACCACGTGCAGGCTCCAGGCACACTGCTCTGCTCTCTGCCCACCAGGCTGTACCAGCCCACCGTGCTCCCTTGGGAAACTGTTCCCTTCTTCGGTCCATCACATCACTCCCACGGCTGGTGCATGCGTCACTTTTTTTCCCCTTCTTCATACAACTGCCCTTTAGATATTTATATAGTGTTATCACATTCCCCCTCAGGCATCATCTTTCTAGGCTATACAAATTAAATTCCCTTAGTCTCTACCCATAAGTCATCCTCTCCAGTCCTTGTATCAATTTGGCTGCTGTAGTCAGGATGTTTTTTTCCCTTTCTGTCTGCGATGTCTCTCTCCCTGTAAAAGCCACACTGGGTATTGTAGGGCACATTTACTACCGCAGTGTAAAAATAGGATTAGGACCTGTTTTGTCCAGTGAAGGATCGTTCTGGGCTCATACCTACAAACAAGCTGCCTTTCAGCAGACTGGCAGCTTGGTGCTGCGTCCGCCACCTGGGTGCTTCCAGCTCTCCGGTCCGTGATTGCCCTGTAGCTGACCCTGTGCCAGCTTCTCCCCACACTGCCTGTTCTCCTTCCCGGCTGGGAGGGTCTTGGTGCGAACCCTGGGTGCCAGTCGTGGTGTGCACCCATCGGGAAATCTTGCCTGGATGTGCCTGGATGCCCTCTTGGCTTGGGGTGGCCACCACATGCTCCTCTGCCCCCTGGCTTGTGGTAGCCCCTTATCCGAGCACTCACCCGTCTTGCGTGCCCAGTGCTCCTACTGCAGGCAGCGCCCAGCGCCCTGTGAGCGTCCCACCTTGGGCACAGTGGAGGCTTCTCCCTTCTGCTGGACACACCTGGCATGGTCACCAATTTGGGGAGTGCAGGGGGCGTGGGATGGTGGACCCTAGAGCTGCCATTTCTGATCAGCAGTTTGCTTGCAAGCATCTGGGGAAGGCAGCTTGCAGGAGACGTGGCTGCCAGAGGCCAACAGAGCATTGGTTTGTCCTTGGCCCGTCCATGAACCCCGCACTGGAGATGACCGTGGTTAAATACTTGCGCTCTCTACCTCGGACACCTGCAAGCCCGCAGCTACGGTGGCAGCACTCGGTTCTCTTTTCTTCTGCAGACACTTGGCCGGGGCAGAAGAATGGACAGGGAGGAAAACATGTTAACACCGCTTACCCTCTGCGGTGTGACAGAGGCCACGCCAGAGCGCTAACAAGTGCTTGACAGAGGATAAACTCATTCACACAACAGCTACATTCTATTTTATTCATATTTTCTCCCGGAAAATTAGATTTCATCTCCAGCTGTTGCTGCTTTTTTACATTCAATATAAAGCTAACTGAGTAACGTGTGCTAATGGGGTGGCCCGAAGCGATGCTGGCAGGGCTTCCGTGCCTGCCTAGCAGAGAACCTGGCTCTCACCGCCTCTCCCAGTCAGCCGTGGTGACCACACGTGGTCGCAGAGTGATCTCACGGGAGAAACTGTTGTAAATATGTGAGTTCCCATTAACCAAAAAGGATTTCTGTAATTCCTGCCACCACATTTGGGGTTTGTCCTTAGATTTTGTCGGGCTGTATATTCACCCAAGATCTACTGCTGGGGGGCAGTGAGCTGCCGCGGGGCTCAGGGCGCTGTTATGGAGGGAAGGGGGACGAGCTGTGCCGTGCCTCCAGCTGGTGGATTTGCAGTCCTTCCTCCTGAAAGATTTTGGTCTTCTCCCTTGATGTGTCCCTTGTTCTTCTCCTGACCTCACCCTCCGTGTGCCAGCTTGGGCTTCTCTCTTGGTTGTTGCCTGCAGGATGTCTTCTGTGGGGGTGGTGTCTGAGATCTGCAGAAGGACTGGGGAGGATCACTCCATCCTTTAATATCCTTCCTGCCTCCCTTCACCCATGTTGCTTACTGGTGATTGTAACCTCTCCTCCAAGGGCTGGTAGGTTGTTGATGTAGCATCAAATGCCTCTGGCTGTGCGAGGATGGACCTGGCTCTGGACGGATGCTGTGAGCTACAGTCACAGAATCCCAGAATCCCAGACTGGTGGGGGTTGGAAGGGCCCTCTGGAGCTCCCCCAGTCCAACCCCTGCCACAGCAGGGTCACCTCCAGCAGTGGCACAGGACGGCGTCCAGGCGGGTTTGGGATGGCTCCAGAGTGGGAGACTCTCTGGGCAGCTGTGCCACTGCTCTGCCACCCGCACAGGGAAGAAGTCCCTCCTCATGTTAAGATGGAACTCCCTATGGTCAAGTTTGTGCCCGTTACCTCTTGTCCTCAGTTGCTCCCAGGGGCAGCAAGGCAAGAGGAGGTCGTGCTGCTTCAGCCAGCGTAGCAGGAGCCTGAAAAGTAGGAGTCCCAACCTCACACTGTCAAGCTCTGGCTGGGAGCCACCCTGCTGTTGTGAGGATCCCACAGCTCCCACAAGGTAGGGAGGCCTCACCCAGCACCCAGTCCTCGTCACACCCCCTGGTTGAGCGCCAGTGCTCTGAAAAGGCTCGGATTGCCCGTCTCCAAGCACCCATGGTCCTGCCTGCACCTCCCCAGCTGCAGCATGGCGGGGACGTCTGTTGACCACATGGCAGCCCGGTGGAAGGGGCTCGTTCCCACTGCCCGAGCACTGAGCAACCGGCGCTGCCCTGGGCTCTCACAGCCATCCCTCCCCATCACACTGTGGCCCTGCCAGCCCTCGCCAGCCGTCGGTCATCTCAGGCATTCAGAGAGTCACTTGAAACGCCACCACGTTCCAGTCTCTCTTTCATGCCTGGCATGTCCATGTGTTTCATCTTGGAAGGCCTGATATTAAAAAGCATCTCATGAGACATGATGAGAGGATTATAGAGGTCGAGTTAATAATGCATTTCACTTTGCAGCTTCCCTTTAAGCAAAAATTGGCTGGGGTGAGCTGCCTGAACAGGTGGGGACCCGCGAGTGACAACGTACAGACCAACCTATATGGCTTGTAGAGTTTTTCAAGGCATTAAAGTTAATTAAGTACTAATTAACTGAAATACTCTGAAGTATCCCTGTCATAGCAACCTTGTGTATCAGAGCCTGCCTGATTTATATTCACATAAGTTCACTTTTTACATCAAGGCAGTCTGCTTTATGCATTCACCGCAGCTCCACGGTGCCTGCAGGCTGACGGATGGGAGCGTGGCCCCGATTCAGGGAGGGAATCGCAAGTGTTTATAATCAGAGAGTTGTGTGGAAACGAAGCGCGTGCGTGGGAGTGGGCCACATGCCCACCACGGCCAGTAAAGCAGTGGCAGGGTCCCAGGGAGCCCTGCGGGACCTGCCCCTGGCTGCCTGGGCTCTCCCCCATGACACGGAGTGCAGCGCGTCTCCCGTCGGTGCCTCTTGCACAAGGCAGCGCTGACCCCTGGGCACAGCGGGGACGCGCCGGGTGGGCGGTGGAGCAGGTCTGAGTGCCTCTGGTGGGATGTCAGCCACACAGCCCTGCCGCGGTCCTGCACGCTGGCACCCTGCATATTCGGGACTGCTTGAATCCTTGTGCTTTCATCCTCTTTTCCCTTGAAGGGGAAAATCTCCGCGGGGTTTGTCCTCTTTTAAATCTGCCGCAGCGGCAGCCTGAGTCTCTGCTCTGCCTCGGTGCTTCTCTGACTTCCACGCGCCGTCTGGTCACATTGAATTTGACGGGTTCTTTTGATGTCTCTGTTTAATTCAGTCAGGTGATGCCAGAGAGGCTTTCTGCCTGCCGGAAAGCAAAGAGTTACCTCTTTAATGTCTGTGTAAGCCTTTGGGAAGAGTGGAGTTGGAGAGATTAATTCTGAAATGAAAAACTCGCTCTTTGCATTGACAAGGTTGGCTGAAAAAGGAAACCATTAAATTATTGGAAAGACAGCCACTCTGGGGAAGGCAGAGAATTGGGGTAGCACATGTAGGTTTGGAAACCTAAGAGCTGGTGCAGGAGCAGAGGACGGCAAGGAGGAGATACGATAGGTTTTAAAACTCATCGGATTGATTCCATTCTCAGTGGCAGGAGTTTCTCTTGGAAGTAACGCTGGCGGGTTATTCCGGCCATGCCAGACCTGAATCCATCTAGAGAGGTTTAACCACAACCTTGAAATCCACAGAGGATTTCAAGGTTGTGGTTCAGCCTCTCTAGATTTCTTCGCTGGCATTGGTGAGTTTCTGCTCCAAGGATAAAAGCAAAGTGACATCTTGTTTCCCAAGCCCTCCTGCAAAGCTGTCAGCATCAACAGGAAAAGTACAGCATGAGAGGAAGGGGCAGTAGCCTGGATAGCTCGATTCCCGCCTATGCTGAGTGCTAAAACATACAGGCAGGGCAAACTGAGCCCAGGGTGTCTGCAGAGTACAGCCCGGCAGATACAACATCCACAAAACTGCTGCCTGAACGGAAAAATCCCGGAGCGGGACAATCGGTCTCCATCCCTTTGAACAGCACAATTTAACCATCCTTTGCTTTTATTCAGCCATAAAGCATCACTTTAAAAAGCGAGAGAGCAGGAGCGCATATTGCTATGCATGCATGAGCGAGAGAGAGAACAGATTTTCTGCAAGACTGGCAAAGGATAATTAGCAGCTTAACCATTATAATCTGATATGTGCCCCCCTCCAGCTTCTCCCTGATGTGTACGGTTGCTGTGGGTGCGCCTTGCTGGTCTCCTCGCCAGGTAGGCACGCACACCCTCCTGGTGCGCTTTGTTTTCCAGCTGTCTGGAGGAACCTCATCTGCCCTGGGGTGTACATCCTCCTGGGCACCTTGTATGGGAAGGACACTGCCAAGACAGGGGCCGAGCCAGGCTCACGCTTGGGGAAGGAATGAATTTCAGTAGCTAATCACAGAATCATAGAATGGGTTGGGTTGGAAGGGACCTTGAAGACCATCTTGTTCCAACTCCCCTGCCCTTGGCAGGGACACCTCCCCCCAGCCCAGGGTGCTCCGAGCCCCGTCCAACCCGGCCTTGAACACCTCCAGGGATGGGGCAGCCACAGCTTCTCGGGGCAACCTGGGCCAGGGGCTCACCACCCTCACAGGAAAAAATTTCTTCCTAATATCTAATCTCTATCTCCCCTCTTCCAGTTTGAAGCCATTCCCACTCATCCTATCACTGCATGTCCTTGTCCCTCTCTACTACGTGTCCCTCTCTACACTACGTGTCCCTCTCCAGCCTTCTTGTAGGCCCCCCTCAGATACTGGAAGGCCACTATAAGGTCTCCCTGGAGCCTTCTCTTCTCCAGGCTGAACAACCCAACTCTCCCAGCCTGTCCTCCCAGCAGAGGGGCTCCAACCCTCTCATCATCTTTGTGGCATCCTCTGGACCTGCTCCAACAGGTCCATGTCTTTCGTATGTTGGGGGCTCCAGAGCTGGAGGCAGTACTCCAGGTGGGGTCTCCCCAGAGCAGAGTAGAAGGGCAGAATCATCTCCCTCGCCCTGCCGGCCACACTTCTTCTGGTGCAGCCCGGGATATGGTTGGGTTTCTGGGCTGCGATCGCACATTGCCAGCTCGTGTTGAGCTTCTCATCACTCAGCACCCCCAGGTCCTTCTCCTCAGGGCTGCTCTTCATCCATTCCCCACTGAGCCTGGATTTGTGCTTGGGATTGCCCCGACCCAGATGTACTACCCTGCACTTGGCCTTGTTGAACTTCATGAGGTTGGCATGGGCCCACCTCTCCAGCCTGTCCAGGTCCCTCTGGATCTAATCTAGTAGGGACTCGGAGAGGGCACTTTACTGGCCATCACAAAATGAAGGCTGCAAAGGCTGTGTCCATGCAAAAAATTCAGGGAAGTTAAGAGACGCCTACCAGGACCAGGCTCCTTCAAAGGCAGCTGTGAGGATCTGCCATCTCCATCAGGTGACAGGATCAGAGCTGGAGATGGGCTTTGCAGCTGGGCCGGAATCCCAGACCTGCTGAAGACAGGCATGACCAGTCAGTGCTGACCAGCTCCATCTTCTCCCAGGCACGTCAGCCTTCTCTGGTGCCCGTCTGTATCACAGTTGCCGAGTTCTCCTAGGACGGGATGAAAGGGCTGTATCTGCCCGTGGCATTGCCGGATCTGGGGTGGTTGGTGCTGTCAGACTGGGGTGGGAGCCTGGTGGCACAGGGCCACCAGCCCAAGTTGGTCCCTGGGCCCAACTGGGGACACTGGAAAGGGACAGTTCTCCAAAGGTCAGGCTAGCGCTGGTCAGAAAAGCCCGTTCAGTTTTCAGAGACAGAAACTGTCCTATGCTAATGCCAATTAAATTTTACGGGCATCTAAAAATTTAATCTGACTTTGCCAAAGCCACAAGTCTCTTATAAATAACTTATTTTCCTCCAAGTGAAAAGAGTTTGGAAGAATTAAAGCAAACGAGGTGTCCTTTACTCCACTTGAGCCCCAGCAGAGGCAAGGCCACGGCTCGTCCCCCTGCTCTCGCGCTCCTCAGCGTGCCAAGCCACGCAGCAGCCGAGCGCCGGCCAGCCAGACACTTGCTGCACTCTGCATGCCTTATTGAGCAATTTGTGAAAGCTGCCTCTGTAGATAATGAGAGAGTTTTGCTGGTTGCAGCAGCATTTGAAGAAGGAAGAGGAAGGCAGATGAGAAGGTCACTGCTTTCTCTTTGGAGGCTTCATTTTTCCCTCAATGAAAGAAGTTGCCACTTTCCTGGTCATTTGGAGATTGCGCTTGCAGGACAATGGCGTGCTGTGTTCAGCACGCTTCGTCGACACTTTGTTCTCCTCTGAGCGGGAAATTTTAGAAAGCTTTTTTTTTTTTTTTTCAAAACCCATTACATTTGTGGGAAATGCAGCGGCAATTAGAGACGCCATAGGTGGGGCTTCGGATCAGGAAAGATCTTCCCACCTTGCTAAGGCAGGGAAGAGTTTTCTGTGGGCTCATGGCCACGGTTTCTTACCTGATAAATGAGCCACAGTAGCTGCAGGAAGATGAATGTGAAGGAAGCAGGCTTCCAAAGAGGCCACGCGCAGTCCACGGGGCCGGAGCCCGGCTGAGTCCTAATGGCTTTGTCATGGAGCAAGTGGCTGCACTGAGCAGAGAAATATATTGTCACAAAATCTCTATAGAGGGAACCTGTGCAAGTCCACTCGTCGCACGGGGAAGGAAAGCATGTCAGCTAGCATGAGCCTAGTCACCAGCGAGGAGAGCAGGAGGGCGGGCAGCGCCTGCGTTGGCCGAGAGCGAGCCAGGAGGGGTCTGGGGGAAACACACCAGGACGTGAGCGCTTCTGCTGTGAAGCCATTCGGCTGGCCTGCGTTTCTGAGGCCCTGGGAGCACTGTGAGAGCCAGCCCCGTCACCTCCTCCGTGGGGGAAGCCATCTCCAGCGGCACCCTCTGCGGCCAGGCAGAGCTGAGCTGGGAAGGCACAGGGGGACACGGCTCCTGGCGTGGCGGTGGAGCGCATCGGAGGGAAATCCAGCGTCTTCCACTCACCCCGGCATCAGGCTGTTTGTCAGAGGAGGTGAGAGCAGGCTGCGGTGGGCAGGGGGGATGGCAGGGATGGGGGGACAGTCCCCCACTGTCACCTGCCCATGTGTTGGCCAAGCTCGATGGCATGGAAAGCAAGCAAGGCAGCTTGGTTGGGAGCCCGCAGGCAAACCAGAATCCCTGCCAGCACGCCCCAGCTTCCACCGTGACGTTCCTCTCTCCCCACTTGCCCCCTCTCAGCCTCCATCCAGCGATGTCCCCAGAGCTGTCACACAGCTCTCAGTCGCCCCGGCCGGGCTGGTGACAGCCCCCTGGGACCGGCCCCCACTGGCGGGCAGGTAGCGAGGCTGAGCGTAGCGGAGTCGTCACCCCGATCCCTGGGCTGTGCCGGGGCAGGTTACGGCAGCGTCCGCGCCCTCGCTCCGCCGGTGCGGCCGTGCTCCCTCCTGCCTTGCCCTGCAAGCTGTGCGCGCTGTTACGCTATTCTTTTTCCTTGCAACTTTTTATTTTTTTGGCTCTCTGGGATAGCGCTTGTAAAAACAGCCATAAAGAAGTTAAAAAGCAATGTGCTGGCTCAGAGGAGTCGTTCAATATCCTTATTAAAGATCCGCAGTACTGGAGCCATAATAGTACTTGGCACTCAGAGGGCACCTTTCATCTCACGAGTTCAAGTCGCTTTACAAGCGTTAATGAATTAAGCTTCATAACAGCCTTGCATGCAGAGCCTCGCAAACGAATTATTCATCTGTTCGCACAATATAGGCATTAAATAATAATAATAAGCTGGTTAATTCTGTCTCTCCTCTGGTCTGGGGATTGTCTCTGAGCTGGTATCAATTCCTTCCCATTTATCCAGCGCTAACGGTCAATATTTCTAACGCGCAGGATTAGGTGAGCGGGGTTTTGCCGGCATATTGGACAGTCAGCCCGTGTTTGGGTCAGAGCAGCAGTGTGGTGGGGCTTCTCCTCTTGGTGCTTCTCTGCTACAGCCAAGCACCGAGCCTCAGGTCCTGCCGAGGGCTGAGCGTCACCCTGGCCCAGAGGAGCTCTTAACCACCGCCTCTCCTTACGTACCTGAGTAGCGCAGTTAACGTCCGGGGAAACCCACATTCCAGCAAATTCAGCATCTTCTGTAGGGTTTTTTCTTGGCTGGAGAATGAGTTATATCTGGTGCTTCAGGGGATGAATCCAGAAACAGGCAGCCGGCGCCGTGCTCATGAAGAGATACAGCAGTAGTACTGAATTGGTTCAAATGCTTAAACGAAGCCCATTCGGAAGGATCCAGGATCCATCGGGGTCTGGGTGAACAGTCCATTCAGATGTTGCCCTCAGAAAGGTGAGGTTGAGTGCAGGATTTCCTGGGGGTTCCTGGCACGGAGGGAATTGGTTTGGTTTGGGCCAAAACAGAAAAAGTGACACTTCGCAAGCAAATAAAAACCAAAAATGTCACTCTGAAGTGTTTAATCTGGTGGAAACTGAAGACCCTCGTGCCCCTGGGCACTATCTGATCCTCCTGCTTATGCTCATTTTCTTTTAATTTGTGAGGTTTCAATATTAAAGCCCAAAAACTCTCAGTTTCAAAACAGCGCATTTAACGTTGAAAAGAAAGAGAGCAGCTGTTCCAGCACACCTGCCACAAAAGCAGTCACTCCAAAAGAATAAAATTCTCTTCAAATTGAACCTCCCCTCCCCCCTTTTTTGGCCAAAGCTCTTCACCTGCTATTTAATAGAAGCAACTAGATTTAGTCTCTCACTATCAGATGCTCTCCCTTGGTCAGGGCACACTGTAGAAAGATGTCACCTTTCCTGGACCGCAGTGGTGGCACCTTCCTGGAAGCACTTGCAGAAATATTAGGGGGCTGAGAGAGACGGGGGCAGTCAGTGGGTCAGGCAGAAGCTCCTTGTCCCAGTTACTGAGCTCCAGGAGAGATATGTTGGCTCCAGGAGGAGGGAACTGAAGGCTGAACACGGAGGGGACATGACAGGGCATCTCTTACAAGGCAATCTCCCCATCTCTAACAAAGAAATAGACTGGCTTGCCTCAGTTGTCAGGACTGAGTCACTGGTACAGGTGAGGGGGACACCAACAACTGGAAAACTGCCCCAGAGATCCCAAAGCGAGGCGCCGCCTGCCCCGTGTCCGTGCCAAGCCAGCGGAGCGGTGCTGGGGGAACCTGGGACTGATGGGACTGATGGCACCAGGCACTGAGGCCGCGGGACGTCAGTCCCAGCCCCAAGGACTGTGGCACAGTGGGAAATGTGGAAGCACCCGTGGATGGTATCTGTCCAGGTCCCTGTTCCCTGACGGTCATCAGCATTTGTAAATGGGAGCAAAATCAAGACTGGGGCATGCTAAAAACCATCTGCCTGTGCTGGAAACTGGGATGCAGCCATCCACCGTTGGGATGGTTGCTGGGGCACCTGGTCTTACCTGCCAGCACGGGCCGGCCAAGAAGTGTGGAGATCTGCCCCTGCAAAGAGGGGCTCATGGAGCTGCTCCAGAGAGAGGAGAGCAGAGCAGGAGTGGGCAACGAGCCAGAGCCACCTGCGAAGTGACCTGGAGCCAAAGCAGACCGCTCGCATCCTGGGCAGGTGCAGGCTGACTCCCCAAGGCATCTCGCGTGGTCCCGGGGCTGTAAAGATGGATACACAGGTGCGCATCTCTGTGCCGCCTGCCTGTTGGTGTCCATGGGGGTGGGACACCGAGGCGTCCCTGCTCCATGCTTTGCGGCAGCACATCCGTGTGGACAGGGGTTGCCCTAACAGCAGTCATGGCAGCAGTGTGGGCGTGCTTGGCCTCTCCCAGCAGGGTGGACAGCCCGCGCTGACAGCAGGGTGGCACGGCCAGCCCTCTGCGGCAGGGGGACAGCTCCCCACAAGCCAACCCGAACCACGCGGTCCTGCCCTCTGAGGGCACTGGAGGGGGTCCCTCCCATCCCTACCTGGGCATCCCCCCGTCTCCTGGTTTCCATGGCACGTATTTGGGTGGTAATTATAAGGATGCCGATGATGTACTCGTTGCTCTATTCATTTGTCTGGGTGCTGAGGTCACTGTCTTCACACTGGCAATAATTATAGCAACAAACACACAATAAAATAAATCTCCAGTTGAAGCCCAAGTCTAGAGGGGAAAAAATCCCAGGAGCTGTCTCTTTTTTTGCAAGGATGTGAGACGAAGAAACACTCGCTGCCAGGGATCTGCCATTTTCTCCCTGTGATCTGGAGAATGCAAGTGTCTAATGTGCTCCTGAACAGTGTCTGGAAGCAGTGGTACAACGGGGTTTGAATTAGCAAGGGGTTGACGCTGCCAAAACCAGCTGGGAAGCAGGTCCTCGAGGAGGGATGCTGTGCCTGCCCCAGAGGTGGGGGTCGGGGGGCAGCAGCCCTGCTGGCGCCGAAAACCTTGGCTGCGCCTGGGCGCTGCGGGATTGCTGAGTCAGAAAAATAATAGCACTGAGGAGTCAGAGCGGAGCGGCAGGCAGATATGCCGGAGGGGTTAGCAATTGCTTCCTGCCTCCAGCTCCTAAAGCCTCTTGCTGGGAATCCCAGCTCCCATCAGATCCAACAACTTTTTTGCTCACTGCATGCCCTTGGACAAATAATCTTTGCTGTGGTGCCTGCTTCCCCACCTGCCTCGGGGACAAGGATGCTCCCCTCGTGTTTAATCAAGACCCAGAGATGGAGGCAGGCGGGGGTTTGCTGGGAGCAGGCAGGAGCGGGCTGAGCCGGCTGCTGCCTTGTGACGGCAGTGGGAGAAAGCAAACGTGTGTCCGCGGGCTGGTGTGGGGTCGTGTGTGCGTGTGTGTCCCAGCTGGGGCACGTGTAGCATCGCAGCAGCAGCGCTCTGCTGGCCCGCGGCCACCGTGAGGTGAAACCGGGGCTGGGGGACCCCTGCTCTGCCCCACGGGAGCCAAGGGCAGGGTTTAGGGAGCGCTGGAGAGCAGAGCCCCTGAATCACAGCTCGGTCCTGGCTGATCATTACCGTGTCACTGACCAGAAATCAAAATTATTTCTCTGCCCTTCTGAGCATAAAAAAAAAGTGGTTGGGAGCTGGGAGTGGAGTGTCAACACAGGGGTAAGTGTGTGTGGAAATAGCATAAGATTAATTACAGGAGCAACGACTATGATTGTTGATAAATCAGCTCCCGTTAGGAGAGTACCCGTGGTCCTGTAACTATCTACCATTCTCAAGCTGGGATGAATGAACTAGCTAATTGTTTGCTGTGCTGAAAAGCAATCTTCAGGGAGCAGCACATTACATTAAATGAGTCAGCTCCGTGCTGGCAGGACTATTATCAAGTATTATAATATTTAGCTGGACGATTCCTACCCAAGCTCAGTGTCGATGGAGAAGGGTGTTGTTTTCGTCAATGTGTAAAGAAAGAAAGACATCAGATACTGTTTGTTTCCTGATGAGCGGAGATCTGGCAAAAAAATGGGATCATTTCACTTGTTAGTGCACTTTTGAAATGAGTCATGTGTGCTTCAGCGCTGCTTCCAGAAACTTAATTGAAAGTTCTGGTGTCTCTTGTTGTAAGGGGAGAACCATATGCTAGCGAAAGACATGACTTGTTTTTTATAGCCCAGAAAGATTATAACAGCATCAAATCCCAACTGTTGTGGCAGTGCCTTCGGAGAGCAGGGATAAATCTAGGAGTTTCTACTGTAAGGAGATCAAAAACCTGACGACAACAACAAGAAAAAAGGAGAGGCTGTTTGTGAAAACACGGCTTCATTGTGCTGTTTGATAACGCAGACTGATCGACTTAGGGGGAAAGGGCTGCAGGAACGTCTCCCCCTGCTCCGACGGAGGATGGGGTGGGTGATACAGTCAGTTGTTTGCGAGGTGCCTGTGCTGCTGGCAATCCAGACTGCTGGCCCATCTTTGAAAACCCTGGCTAATCATCCCGTGCCATCCCATTCATCCTTTCTTATTATTATTTGCAAAGCTCTCTTGGCTGGAAAATAAAGTCAGTGAATAACATGCTGGGAAACAAACAAGCCTCGTGATGCCCGTCTCCAGCAGCGTCAGGAGCCGAGCCGTGAATCCGCCGCGCGCGCCGGGGAGAACAGTGCTCCCAAGATCCTCCTGCAAAAGCTTCCTTGGGAAGAGCTGGAGTCCCTCCGTGACCATCTCATCAAAGACCGCATGCAATTGCACTACGGAGGGCTTGCTCAGACAGCCTCTGCAAAATGATTAAGTGAGAGCAAAAAGCCTGAAACGACAACGCTGATGATATAAGTTGCATTGTCTGAGGAGAGCGATGTGGGTAGTCGAGGGTGTTTAGGCAGCGTCATCCCAGAGAGACTAAGCCCTCTCTCATCTACTGGAGATGTCCACAAGGATACGGTCTGCCAAGCACAAGTGTCACAAATCAGAAGCAGCTCAATTTATTTGGCTGTGAAGCTGCAGAGCATTAGCAGTTGGGTTGCTGCGGCTTGCTCTTTGGGTTTAGTCGGGATTTCTGTTTGGCCAGGCTGTTAACAGCTCTGTCGCTTACACGGCCGTCCCAGCACAGCCCCACATCGCTCCTCTGCCTCCTCAGCCCACTGTTTCATATTTACTCCCTTCCTTCTGCAGGTCATCTTCAGCAAAGCACTTAAACAAGTGCATAATTTTAAGTATCTGCTTAAACCCCAATACAACACCACCCATTTAAAGTAAAATGCCAGCTTAGTGTTTAGCGTGCCGGGGATGAGAGGGGCTGTTTCCCAAGTAGGGCTGCGTGCGCTGGGCTGCCACATCCCAGGCAGGAACCAGCTGGAGCAGGAACGGCACGATGTGGGGAAGGAGGACCTTGTAAGGTCCTGCTGTAGGCGGGACTGCAGCAGAGACAGTAATGAAATAATAACAGCCCCGTCAGAAGCGGTAACCTGCCGGAACTCAGCCTTTCCCTAATTCTGCATTTCCCTATTTTATACATATGCCATATGCTACAGTAGCATATGTCAGAAGACAAATTGCATGTGGCAGAATAATATATTATGTATAACTTGAACACGGGCTTCCTATTGTCCATGGATTTCTTCTTTCTTTTTTATTTCTTTCTTGTTCTTTTCCTCCTTTTACATGTTTATCAGTTCAGAAAACCTCATTTTCCATGAAGATGGCCAAGACACTTGCAGGGCTATGCACTGAAAATTTATCCAAGGATCTATGAAAATGAATACAATTAACGAGTAAAATGGGGGAAACTTGGCCAAAGTATTTCAACTTCAAAATAGGGTGGTAATACTGAATATAAGTTGCTACTTTCTGTGGGCACAGATGATATCCTCAGGATATTAACCCAATGAAAATATAAGGCCAGGTTGGACGAGTCTTTGAGCAGCCTGGTCTAGTGGGAGGTGTTCCTGCCCATGGCAGGGGAGTTGGAACGAGATGATCTTCAAGATCCCTTCCAACCCAAACCATTCTATGATTCTATGATAAACGAACGCTCAGCACTTCTTTATTTTTGGGAGGATATTTCTGAGGGCCCACTCAGCTTATGACCTGAAGCAAAGGTGCTGAGGTTATTTTAGATGCAGTTACCTGTCACCTTGAAGGGTTCCTGTGAGATCTTACAGGAACAAAAAGGCTGCTGTTCTTTCTAGTGCTGTAACCCAACTAGTAGGGAAAAAAGTTGGGTTTTTTCCTACATATTTTTTGTCTCAGGCAGAGGAGTAAAATGTCACCTCTGAAAGACCGATCCTGCAAGATACTGGGTCCCTGTGCTCCATGAAGGTGATGGAGCCTCGGGACCTCCTGGGTTGTGCTTAGCAGATTGAGTGGTGACCAGAGTAGAATAAAGGTTGGCAAAAGCCTGGTCTGACCTAAGAGGGACAGTGCTGTGATCCAGCTGGCTGCTCTCGGAGCCTTAGAAACTCAGCTGTCTATTAAACCCACAAAACAAAGCAGGTTTGGCTTTGGAAGCCATCCACTCGCTTGCACTGCAGATGACAGGTGACTGTATCCCAGACAGAGTTCAGAGCAAAGAGGCAGGAAGAGCATCTCTCTGAGCACTTCCAAATTAACAGTACAAAATTAGTTTTCAAGTACCCAAGCATAAATGGCAGCGCAGGGCAGGGCAGGACAGAGGTGAGACTGCAGGCTGCCACCTCAGCCCGAGACACATCTTCCAGGCTATGTCCCAGGAGGGGGCGAGAAGTCCCCTTCTCTCCTGGAGCCGGCGGTGGCAGAGGACCGGGCAGGGGGGTCTCATCCACACCACCTGCAGCAGCCAACTCTGGAAGGGCTGTGGGTACCTCGCTGTCCCCCAGGCTATCAGAGGTAGCAAATCTATCCTTCTTCTTGGAAATCGCACTCCTCCTCCTCCAGGGTTGGCAAAGCAGGGCAGGGAGAATGCTCCTGCTCCCCACTGCACACGTGAGAGCAGCAGGAGCACCAGCAAACTCAGGGCCATGCAGGCAAAGCAGATTTTTAATGATTTGATGGGTCTTTGATTCCAAATTTATATCTATAAATATATATAGCATCGTGAGTCATGACAGTGCTCTGGGAGCACAGGAGGACGGTGAAAAGAGTGTCTGACCACTAGCTAATTTGAAGATCCCCCCCTGTGCCAGTTGCTCACCAGTGCTGAGACACTGCTGACCTAATGGATCGCCGCAGTCTGGGGAACTCAGCAGCTTCCAGGAGTCAGCCCACTCGCTGCACTAATCATCGGCAGCCTGAAAAAGCCCCCAGCCCATGCCAGGCACTGAAAACCACCCCGGTACCTTTCACTGTAAAGGACCCCGTTGGTGTTAAGCTGCAGATGGGGGAAATGATATTTCTGGAATGACGAAGCATCTCTTCCCTCCATCTTTTCTCTGCAGAGCGAAATGCCCACCTTGCATGGGGCTCACACGAGGGCCGTGTCCCTCTTTCATCTCATGTTCACCCCTCTGCGTTATGGATTTTTGGCAAAACCACAGTGGATGTGGTAACCTTTATTGTAGGCACACCAGTTGATATTCCTCCTGCCCCAGTGGCTCGAAAGCCCAAACAACCTGCCCAGCTGTACTCTTGCAGAGACAAATTACTGAGATGTTCAAGCAAGCAGGTGGGAGGAAGGCACACCAGTCTGTGCTTCACTGGGAACGCGTAGAGAAGCAGAACCTCTTAGGGAAATGCCTGCAGGTGGCTGAATGTAAGTTCCCAGGGTCTAGGACAAGCAAACAGATCATGGGAGGCATGTTTTAGAGAGTCGTCTTGCATACAGAAGGAAAGCACATTGCAAACTGCAAAATTGGCAATGCCAAACAAGCCAATTTCTGCCTTCGGTCTGACGGGTGTACAGCTGTGGGACGGCTGTGGTGGAGGAGAGAACCTTAAACCCAAGCTGGGGTTGTTGCCCCTTTCCTGACAGATTTCAGTCCGCATCTGACGGCTCTCCCGGGTCCAAATGCTGCAATGCCCCACACAGCAGCAGCGACCTTTGAAAGACGCGAGCAGTCAGTGCCTTTCCGCGGGGTCTCCTTGCCTCTGCCAGCAGCTGCAAAACCCCTGGAGAGATTATCAACAGAACATTTCTTGCCACGAGGAGGGCTGTGTATCACCCCTAATGGAGACCCAGAGGCGGCAGCCACGAGACTCGGAGCCGCCTGGCAGGGCGAAAGGCAGTGTGTGGGCGGCTCGGTGGTGCTGGTGCCTCCGGGAGCAGCCGGCGAGGTGCAGAAGGCTACTTTGCTCCCATTCGAGGGCAAATCAGTGAAGTGGCCAAGCTCAGTTACTCACAAGCTATTGACAGGCAATGCTCGGCGTGCTTAGACAAACCAGACTGACGTGTTTGCTAGAGAACAATAATTTGCCCGTGTTGCCAGGTCTCTTTCTCTCACTTCTCAGTTAGTACTCACATTTTACAATGCCCAAAAAGGAAGAATGAGCTCAAGTCTGTCAAGAAACCACTGAGGAAAGAGGTCTTGTGAAGGCCATAGGTGATCGTTTCCTTTACTGGTTGTGTATCTCCCCAGCAGCTTCCAGATGATGTTCTTGTCCTTCATCGTGTTTTGGGGATGAAACACTGCAAGAAAGCACAAGCTACAGTGGCTCCTTTGTCCTTAGTAATCATTTCCCTTGCTGCAGCTGATGTATATACAGCTCAGGGAAAAGGTTTAGTGGGCCATTTGCTGAAGGATCTATGGCTGGAAAGATCTCTGGGTCTTGCTGGCGTGATTGCTAGGTGGATTTGTGTAGGAGACCTGAAGAGGCAAAGTCCCTGGGAGAAATCACCTGGAATGAAATTCCTACCTATAGACAGCAAGACAAAAATAGCGCATTTTCTGAGCTGTTGAAGCAGGAGTTGATTAGCTGTGTAATATAGCGCTATTTAGTAATCTACAACAATGGCACACCCCATTTATTCTAACACAGAGGAGTATTGTCCTAATGGCAAAACCAATAAACACAGTGTACACCGCCTGCACCGCCTTCATGGGGGTGGGCAGGGGCTGTGCTGTGACATCTCTGCAGGGACTTGGCGTGTCTGGGACGCGGTGCTGTAGGATGAGCTGGCTCCCGGAGATGACTGGCCCCTGCCCTGCTGCCAGCATAAGGCACGGCTTGACAAGTGGCTCTCCTACACGATGACTTTCCGTGGTTCATCTCGGGGAGGTTATTGCGAAGACCCCAAGGAGTTGCGAAGCACCCAGGGACAAGTGCCACTAGCTGGCTCTTAAGAGGAGGGTCAAGCCAGACACCGAGCCAAGTTCCAGCGACTCTTACCCCTGAGGCCAAGCAGGAAGGATGGCCATGGTTGAAGAGAGGAGGCTAATGGCATTCACAAGCTGGTCTGGGGCTACCTGGGTGTCTTGCTAGCTGTTGGCATCAGCATTGCCGAATCTTGAACAGCAGCAGCTTGTGGAGACAGAGCCTTGTAGGGGCAGCTCCACGGCATGTCTTCACAAACAAGACAACACAGGGCTTCTGCAAGAGCCTCCAGGCTCGGCTGCTTCATCTTCATTACTGGGTAGTTACACCTGTTTGCCGTGTCCTCTTCACAGTCGCTTTGATTGTGTGAGCAATTAGCAGGTCTGGCGCTGGAAGAAGGTGTTGCGGCGTGCGCTGCGGGACAGGAGCGGGAGTTATTTTTAGGTCTGTAGAGTTGCTACTATAGCACCTCTGTGCCGCTCCACTGCCCGCAGCAGCACCCTCCTGCCGAGGAGGGCAGCGGGCTGAGCCAGCGACCCCAGCGCCACTGAGACACCCCCTGCTTGCTGGCACCTGCGTCACGCCGCACCACTGGCACCCACTGCCACCCTCACGCTCAGGCTGGCGGGGAGGTTCACCCCGAATGGAACAACCAGGGATAGGTACGCTTTGGGCCAGCCGGGCAGGTCACTGGGAACTGGCACGTTCATAGCCAAGGAGCTGGTTGCTCACCACTGCAAATGTGGAAAGACTATGGCTGAATCAGGTGGGGCTTTTCTTCCCCTTTGTAAAGATAAATAGAAGTCTCTGAGCTCCCTGCTGCAAACTCTATGCAAATTTAGACCTCGTGCATCTGAGCCCTTGGTTCTGAATGTCAGCAGATGTCCCTGGAGCTGCTCCTGGTACAGGATCAGAGGTTTGCAACCCTTCGGCACCTCTCGCCCCTGGCACTGCGGAGCGCGTGCCTTCTCAGCTCAGCCTGGTCCGAGCACATCTCAAGAAGGTGACTCTGAACACGCTTTGACCCGTGGAGCTGGCAGGAGCAATGTGACATCCTGGGGACGGCTCAGCAGACAGGACCCTCAAGCGTGCAGTTGGACATAGTCCCAAATGCAGCCAAGCAGTGAGATGGAGCTGACAGCTGTCTGCAGGGGCCGGAGAGCCTCAGCGAAGGAGCCCCTGGGCCATCCGGGGGGACTGTCGTCACCCCTGTGGCTTCAGGGGACTCCCAGAGCAGGTTTCCCGCACTGTGGGAGTGATTCAGCAGCGGTGCCCTGGCCTCCCTCCTGGCTGCTACGTGGGATGTGGCATGCTATGTTCTGCCCCAAGGGGAGACTGGACTTGACCTGGCTTTGCCCTGAGTGCTGAGACTCTGGAATAAAAAAACCAAACCGGCTGGAGAGAGCTGGAGACCGGGGGCAGCAGTCCCCGCAGGCACGGTGCAAAGCCTGTCCCAGTTCCACGAGCTCGTTGTGGCACAGCGGAGCCCTGCTGGGAGCTGCCGATGGTGTGGGCTGCCTTTGCCCAGCCAGAGGATGGAGCCGGGGGAGATGCAGGTCACAACCAATATTTGTTAGACCACCTTTTATTAATGCAGCTATTATTGTTAGGAGAATCAAGCTGTTGGTACCAGACCAGCATCACTAACGCACACAGCAGTTCCCTGGCTGGAGCCCCAGCAGGCAGGCTGGCCCCAGAGGGTCACGATGACACACCAATGATTTTTAGGTTCAGAAAGTCCTTCAGGGGTCCCTGTTTTCGTCAGATGTATACATAACCTGCAGTCTTGGTCTGCAGCAGCACACGTGCGAGAGGCACACAGGGCAGGCATATTCTGCAGCCCGCCAGCGCGCCAGAAGCCCTGCCAGCCCCCGTGCCCTGCCCGCTCCTCTGGCCAGAGTGATGGGGCAGCTGAAAGCATTTGTACCTGCCTCGTAGAAAGCAAGCGAGCGCATTGTCATCTTCTGTGGTTCTCGCAGTTCTTGAGGGCCTGACCTTCCAGCAGTCCCTGCTGCAGCTCACCCAACATGGGCTTAATGCCTCCTCCCAACACGGGCCCTTGTGTTGCTCCTCCTGTGAGTTAGTGGAGTGTTACAGTCCCAAAGAAAACTCCGTACAAGTTGTGACGTGACTCACAAAGTGACCATGATTCAGGGAGCATTTCGTGTGTGCCGATCTACAGGCTGTCCCCTTCCAGGTTGCTGAAATCTCCGCTTCGGTGTGCTAATGCGCTGCGTTCCCACGCTGCTCACAGAGGATTTGAACCCTCCCCAAACTTTTGGGCCAGGTTCTGCCAAATACAAGGTAAAAAAGTCTTTGAGCATGCAGGCAAGCACACTGCTGAGCTGGAGAGGGGAACAAAAGGCGACTGGTGGGAGCAGCGGTGTTGGCAGAGCATCCCGGCACTGCCGCAGGGCAGCCTGCGCCGCAGCCATCCCTGCGCTCCTGCGGGCAAAGGAGCAGCTCTGTCGCAGGGAGGAGGACACGGCAGGTAGGAGGTGGAGGTGAAGCAGCAAATGTGCCTCTTTGGAAGCAGGGCTCCAGGAGCCGGGAGCAGGTCTAGCAGTTCATCTCCTCCACAGTCAACCCAGTTGCATCAGGGAGTCAGACTGTCCTGAAGGACATCTGTCGTGGCATCTGGAGGGTCTTGCCATTATTTACTTTATTTACATTATTTACTTATTTAGCCTTGCCCTTCCCAACCCAGGTCCCAAGTATAAGATGTCTAGGAAAGCCATGCACCATGCCTGACAGCTTGATTTTCTAAGGCTGAAGGTCAAAGAACAGGTCCAGCTTCCAGGAGGTTGGAGACATCATGGTAAAGTAGCCAGAGGGGAGCAGGAATAGTCAGGAGAACATGGGAAGAAGGTAAAGGAGAGCTGGGTATTAAACATCTTGAGGTGAGCCTTTGTTCCTGGTCCACAAAAGGCAGGCCCAACAGAGCTCCATGTGGAGCTCAGCATCATTGATTTGGAGCTCTTGCACCCAGTGATGAAGCAAACCAGAGGTTATGAGGAAAGGGTGGTCCCAGGACCAGCGAAGTGGAACGGTCAAAGGAATCATCAACTTGCAAAATTCACACTGGTGGCCAAACCCCCAGCGGATCAAACCCCCAGCTTCAGCAGGGTGTTGGATCTGAGGTGGCTGGAGAGGCTTTTCCCATTCGTTTGATCCATCAGTGCCATGCTAAGGTGGTACTCGCTGTACCACCACCCAGGAGGGCGACGATACAGCGATGACTGGGTCAGGATTAGGATTCCTGCTATCTGTGGTGGCACAACAGCAGTGGTGATGTCCACCGCACTAACGTTAACGCTGAGCTGACGGTACAGCGTGTGGCTGGCGGATCCCAGAGCGCGGGCTCAGGCTGAGCGCTGCTCCAAGGGAGACCAGGAGCGCCTACCTAGCAGGGGTGTAGGATCCGTGCGATGCTCCGGGGGACAGCATCCCCTGCACTGTCTGTATGGCCCATCCTGCGAAGCCCAGAGGGTGGGTTGGCAGCACGGGGACAGGGGTCCCAGCCCTCGCAGGGTGGAGGGAGGGGAGGGATGGCAGGGCTGCGACAGAGCGGGGTGCCAGTGAGCTGCACGCCCTCTCTCATCACATCGGTGCGCTCCTGAATGGTTACTGAGAGGGACTGAATGAATGCTGTGCTGTCCGTGGACCTCTGCCCCTCTTCTCTCCCTTGCCAAGCCGGCAGAAGACGTGCTGCGCTGCTGAGTTCCTCCTCTCCTGCACACAACCCCCCTACACACCAAACCCTTAGATTACATGATGGCAGAAGGAAGAAATAGCGCTTCATCCCAGTGATGCATCTCAGCCAGAGATCCGTCATCTAGGGCCTGGCTTTCCTCCTGCCTCGCAAGCCGGCCACCCCACTCTGGAGAGCTTTCCCCCATCTGCGATAGCTCAGCCTGGGCACCAGACCCGTCTGCTCTGCTCTTCCCCAGCGGTCGGGCGCTTTAACAGGGATTCAGTGACATTTGCTGCCAGCAAAGTATTTTCTACAGGAAGAGGCCTTTTTAAGCAAATTAAGAGTGAGGGGTTGTTTAGTACTGGCAATGCCACAAACTTGCTCTGTGCGTTTCTGTATGAAAATTGCACAGACAACACCAGGAGGCCGCAGGGCGCTCAGTCTGTGGCTTTCCATCGTCCCCAGCCTTGCTGTGCCAGCTGGCCTGCTCCCATCCTGCTCCTCCTCCCATTTCCCAGCAGACTGAGGGGCCCCCTGTTGTAACGGTGGGAGCAGACTCTGCTGCCATCCCCTCGTGCTGCCTGTACCCTTTGGGATGCTGGTCCCTCGTTCCCCAGGTGAGGCCAAGGGGTCACCTTCATCGCTCACCTGCCAGCTGGCCAGGTAGGTTCTGCTGCTGGCAGGCTGGAGCTCGCCCTGTGCCACGACAGCCATGGGACCCCAGGAGCAGAACAAGCCCTAGCCTTTCTCCACATGGCCCGTGCCAGCGGCTCTGATCAGATTGGGCTCACTCAGTCTGCAGCGAGCGGCCGGGGACACCCTGAACTGGGCCGCGTCCCCAGCCCTGGCGGGGAGAAGGGGATGGGTGGGCAGTGGGAGGCTGGCTGGGCACCGGGACGAGGGCCACCGCTGGCGCTGGGGAGAGCATCACGGTCCCTCCTCAGCCGAGCTCGCTGGCTCACCCACAAAAGTAGCCCAGAGGTGCCAGACTTGGTCTGCAGGGAAGTGAAATGCCCTGCCTGGTCATGTTGGCCGTACTGGAGAGGCTGGCGGCAGAGCTGGGGGCTGACGGAGGCACCGGGGCTGATGGCAGGGACAGGGATGACAACAGGGACAGGGATGACAGCAGGGACAGGGATGATGGCAGCGCTGGGGATGATGGCAGGGCTAAACCAGTGACAGGGACAAGGCTGATAGCAGTGACCGCAGAGAACCACTTTCCTGGGTCCATGTGCCCTTCTGGGGGAATAAGTGACCCCGCGAGTGCGGCATTGCGAAGGGGCACAGCGCCGGTGCTGCGCCAGGTCACTGGGGAGACGGCCGGGAGCGTGTGTGCTTCTTTGATGAAGACAAACGAGCACATTTATGTCAGCTCCCGAAAAGTAACATCTGCATGGGGCCTTAATGAAAAGCCAGGTACCTGGTAATATAATTACCGTCTGGATTGTCAACAGCAAATTAAACCTTGTTTAGGCTGGGTGCTGCCTTTCCTCTGGGCTTATTTTCCGCAGGTAGGGAATCAGCAGAGCTCTTGGGGCTCAGAGCTATGTTGTTATTTGAGTGGGGGGGTGTTTACTCGCATGGACCCGAATTTCTCCTGTCCCTGGAGCATTCAGCCTTCTGCCTCTTCTGATGCGGCACAGGCACAAGAGGCGGCTTCGCCCTCAAGTGCCCCGTCCTGTGGAGAGATGCCGCTGCGGGGGCAGTCATGCCTCTGTCTTCCAGGGGCCAGATTTGCAGATTCAAACCCTTCTCCCAGTCTGGGCAATTGGTCAACTGCTGGAGAGACCTCAAGGCAGGTCCCAAGGGATGATGCTGAGTGCCTTCAGCTCCCCATGAAGGCAGAGGCTTGGTAGGCACCAGAGCCCAGAGTCCGGGTGCTTAGGGAATGACAGGTCTGCTGCCACGCTGCTGTGCCCTGCAGACACCTCAAAGGAAGGTTTAATCTACTAATTGGGGTTCCAGTAGCTCCTGGGTCATGGTGACACCAAGCGTGGAGCAAGCTAAGTTCACCTAGGTCCCAGCATGCTCAGTTAAAGCTGGCACCAGTGTCTCTCTGAAGGGGAGAGGAACCTGAGCGGGGGCCATACAGGCTCCCAGCCAGCACTGAGCTCCATGGCAGGACCACGCCAGCCCTGCGGAGCTGGGCACGTGGCGGGATGCAGTGTTCCCCGTCCAGGAAGGATGCTTATGGGCTTCCACCAGGCTCAACCTCGGCTGACTCTGCTTCCAACATCAGCATCTTCAAAAAACCCTTCAGCTGATGGGGGATCTCAGTGGACACCAGTGGAGACCCTCAAAGTGGGGAGGGACTTGTTGCAGCGAGGAGGTGGGAGGAGGCGAGTGGGCGGCAAGCGACAGCACATCTTTGCCCTTTGTACACTTCCACACTCCTTCTTGTGCTTCTGACTCCCGTTTTTGCCCATGCATGACATTGACAGCTGTTCTTAGATAATCACAGATGGACGGTACAGGCTCTGCCCAGCACTTTTCCTTCCCCTGTCTGGTTCTGCTCTCCATCCCTCTCTGACCAGGGAGCTCTGATGAGCAAGTGGCTTCCCTGCCAAAAAGCTATTTTATCCTCTTGATGGCAAAAAAATGCTTCCAAACATGCCTTCCAATGAGTGAAGCAACGTTTTTAGAGGGAGATGCAGTCATCGGGTGAACGAGGGGGACACGGCAAGGCCTGTCCCGTGTTCCAGAGATAGAGCATACATGTCCCCAAGGGGAATGAGTGGGGTGGCTCTGGTGCTCGCTCGTCGTGCAGAGTGTGTTTGTTCTGTGTGGTTTTGCTGATCAATTGCTGCTGACCACGTTTCCCCAGAGGAGCTACATTATTAAGCGCCACAGCCTTTGCCTGCATCTCCCACCAGCCCTAGTCCCCAAGTGCAGCATGAGAGTTTTCAGCAGGAGCCCAGGCTACAGCAGGTCTGGAGAGAGCAAATCACCATGTCCCGGTGTCCCTTCTGAAGGGCTCAGAAACACTTTGAGATCTGTGGATGGAAAGAGCTCGTGGGCAAGAGCCGGTGGGGACTGCTGCTGCAGAGCGGGGAGGGCTGAGGCAATCGCCTGCCACGTGCATTGTCCTTTCCCCTTTGCTCTGCTGCTTCTTACTCAGGCAGAAGCCCCTCTCCTGACCCTCTGAGCCACAGTGTTGGCCGGCTGTGCCAGCCCCAGCCCCGAGCAGCGTGCTCTGCAGGCACAGTCTGTCCCCGAGAGCCCTGCGCTGGGGCACAACACCTCGGCGCTACCATCTTGTCTCCTCGTGGCCTGTGCAGGAGAAGGGCTGTGGCTTCTCCCGCCGTGCACTCAAAGAGCTGTTCAGAGGTCGGCTGTAAATCCCGCTCTCTGAGCAGCTGGCAGATGCAAGCCACCCGGCACAGATGCCCAGGGCCCTACCAAAGGGCTGGAGCATACGGATCTGCCAGCATCCACCCTCCCGGCCCCTCCAGCCACCAGCAGGACACTGACCCTGGGACACAGCAGCCCCACAGCCTGGATGAGGGGCTGGACTTGGGTATGGGGGCATGAATTTGCCCTCCCAAGTCCATCGCATGCTTCTCACGGAATCTTGAATGAGCCACTTACCACTAAACCTGTGTGAAGCAAGGGTGGAGCATCCCTGCCCCATGGAAGAGCTGAGAAAGAAAAGTCCTCCATACTCAAATGCGGTGGGATGGCCATGTCAGCTCCCACGGGGACAGCGCTGTGCACAGAGGTGCAAGTGGGAGATGATCGGAGGCCATTTTTAGGCTGGTCTTCCACGGCATCCTGATGTTGGCTTCTCTCTGGAGGTGTTTCTGACGCTAAATCAGCTCATTCTGCCTGGCAGTACATTGCACTCACCAGCACAAGATGCCCTGATGATAAATAGTTTCCAAGGCAGGACTAGGTAGGGCTCAATATATTATCATCTTACTATTAACGCATAGCTTCAGGTGCCAAAAAGCAGCTTTCCTGGCATGCTTTCAGGGCTGCTATGCCAGACCCGCATCCCAGCTGCGACTTTGCCAATGACGCTCTTGAGTTGTTCTTACTCAGGTGCAGCACGCAAACAAACCACAGAGCAGCCGAGCAATTAATAGGATTCTCAGCCTGTCCTGTCCCAGATGTTATTTCTAAGCGTGTCCTTGGCCAGGATTGTTCAGGGTAGTTCAGTCCTGTGGACTGCAGGTCCCAGGGATCCAGTTGAGACAAGGAACCACTTCCTGCCACTGTTGCCAGGTCCTGCCAGCAGCAAGGCTGAGCCAGGTCCCCACCAGGCACACTCCCTGTGGGCACAGCCGAGCGCAGGTGCACCAGCGCAGGCAGGGGAGCAGTGCCCGAGGGGTTGGTATAGGTAGCATGAACAGCCCCATCCTACTCCTGAGGCTCAGAGCTCAGGAAAAAAAATCCTTCATGAGCTGCCTCAGTATCCACGTCCCAGAGCCTCGGTCTCTCTGGGACCTGACTCCAGCAGTGCCTGTTGCACTCACTAGCCTGTCTGGCTTGAAGTTCACTAGCAGATCTGGGTCACACACACAAGGATGCACCACAGAGCAAAATAAGGCGGCAGGACAGACTGCGTGCTTGTTCCTCCCTGTTCTGCCTCAATCCCTACATTTCCCCACCTTTGACCTTTCTCCAAACCATCCTGTAACAAGTATTGTGCAATCCCCAAATTGCACAGAATCACAGAATGGTCAGGGTTGGAAGGGATCTTTGGAGACCATCTAGTCCAACCCCCCTGCCACAGCAGGGTCACCTACAGCAGGTTGCATAGGAACGCATCCAGGCAGGTTTGGGATGGCTCCAGAGAAAGAGACTCCCCCACCTCTCTGGGCAGCTGTGCCACTGCTCTGCCACCCGCACAGGAGAGAAGCTTTTCCTCATGTTCTAATGGAATTTCCCACGTTCCAGTTTGTGCCCGTTGCCCCCTGTCCTGTCGCTGGGCACCACTGAGAAGAGTCTGACCCCGTCCTCTTGCCACCCGCCCTGTAGATACTGATAAGCATTGATGAGATCCCCTCTCAGCCTTCTCTTCTCCAGGCTGAACAGCCCCAGGGCTCTCAGCCTTTCCTCAGCAGAGAGATGCTCCAGTCCCTTGATCATCTCTGTAGCCTTCCACTGGACCCTCTCCAGCAGTTCCCTGTCCTTCGTGACCCGGGGAGCCCAGAAGTGGACACAGTGCTCCAGATGCGGCCTCCCCAAGGCAGAGTAGAGGGGGAGGATGATCTCCCTCAACCTGCTGGCCATACTCTTTTTAATGCACCCCAGGATGCCATTGGCCTTCTTGGCCACCAGGGCACATTGCTGGCTCATGGGCAACTTGTCCACCAGGACCCACAGGTCCCTTTCCACAGAGCTGCTCTCCAGCAGGTCAAGCACTAACCTGTACTGGTGTGTGGGGTTATTCCTCCCCAGGTGCAGGACCCTACACTTGCCCTTGTTGAACTTCATCAGGTTCCTCTCCGCCCAACTCTTCAGCCTGTTCAGGTCACTGTATGGTGGCACAGCCTTCTGGGGTTTCCCTGGGATTCTTCCGGGATTCCCTTGTTCAATCCCCAAACTTCCCCCAGGAGCCCTCCAGGAAGCCCTGGGCACTTTGTGCAGCAGCTCTGTTAGCGTGCACACCTTTCAGGTGACTTTGTACTGCTGAATCCCCATGGGGCAGGTCCCACAGCAGCAAAGGTGTGAATGCTCAGCCGTGGTGGTTTAGGGGTGCCTGAGGGTTAGCTGAGGCTGACACCACCTCGTTTCCTGTGGTCACTCTCTGTTTATTTGCATCATTCTTACATAGCCATCATTGAAGGACAGGCACAGGGACACAGCAGGGAAAGTGCGAAATAAGGATGTTCATCACAGCTTTAGGTGAGCATAACTCTCATTTGAGGTGTTGTGCTTCTGTACAGCGTAAATATGTGTGAACACAAAAGCACCACAGCAGCCCTGTCTTTGAAGGATATTTGTGACCCGTCCTGACCCTTTAGCAAAGAGTTTGTTGTCAAATAACAGCACAAGATAAATTGGTGTCTGTGAACGCCTGAGCTGAGACCACCATGCTCGTTACATGGCAGTGCAATTTGGAATGACATGGCAGCCTTGGGAGCATGTGTCGTGTCATCCCTGCTCAACTCCCGTCGCTGGGCAGAGGAATGAGTACCCACAACATCGTGTTTCTCCTCGCTAGACACAGCACAAGTGATCACATTAGTCCCTAACGAGCCCAGGGCCCCACTGTTTGAGCCAGACGCAAATTCATATTCAGAGACTTCCAGTCCCAAATGGCTTATGAGCTATCCTGGTAAGACAGACAGAGGAAATATCATAAGCCTTGGTTTACCGATGGGGAATTGAGGCACCAAAAGGTTTAAGTGACTTAACAAGGATTTGGAGAGGAGTATCTCCAGAGCCCGTGGGCAGAAGCGGCCCTGGAAGAAGGCCTGACCTTTCAGCGTCCGCCTCATCAAAAATACCGGGTGGCACAAAACAAGAGGTATCAGCAGCTACGGATGAGCACTCGTGCCCCTGTGGCCACACGCAAGCCTCTGGAGGCACCGGCACGTGCAAGGAGAGCTCTGGAGACGGAGAGGGAGTCAAGAGATCCCAGGGAGCTCTTCCTTCAGGAGCTCTGTTGTCCTGTTTGTCACCTGAGCACCCCTGGGGTCTTCTCAATGCATTTGTGTCCCTCTTCTTTGCTCCTCCTTCTCTTGGGTACTTTGGGTGGCTCTGCCTTGCTGTGTCACAGCCTGGGGAGCTGTGGCAGCACCTGCCCTGCGCCTGCGCGTGGGTACGTGTGTGCGTGTCAGCATGCGTGTGCACGCCTGTGCACACTTGCAAGGGGAGAGGCAGTGCTGTAACCTGGATAACCCAGCAGAGCACCTTACTGGCACTGCTCTCGAGAGTGACTGGGCTCTGTGGGGAGCGTGGGCACCAGTGTCTGCGTGGGCAGGAGTGTCTGGGGTGCATACTGGGGGGGTGCGCTGATGGAGGGTACCAATGGCGAGTGCTGCCCGTGCTCGCAGCTGGCTGGGGTGAAAGTCAGTGCTCGCAGGCAGAAGATGTGCACCACCAGTAGGATCCATCCCCAAGGACATTCAGGTCAGGACTGACCCACCTAACTTGCCCGTGGCTCCCTCCATCTTCAGGAGTGAGAGGCACACCTGGAAAAAGTTGGGGGGGCCCGTAGCACACCCAGGAGCCTGTGTTCCCCCAGCATCGGTCACGCAGGCACCCCTGTTAGCCCTGCCTCCCCCCATCCTCCGACACAGCCCAGCCCGTGGCCCCAGGTTGCCTGTGCTCTGTAAGACGTCGGGAGGAGGTCTGCAGAGAGGTGCTGAAGTGGTTTTAGAAACACCTCGTGTTTCCAGACATGGGAGACCAGGACGATCAATGTTGGATGCTTAGGTGTCACGTTTGGCTTTCTAGAAAGCCGGAGACTGAAGATTTTGAAAACACCACATGCTGAGATTTATTTGCTTCTTTCTGATTTTTCAAGCTATTTGGCATGCTGTCGTACTGCTGCAATCAGACGGCCAGAGCGTTGCCACTTAAAAAACAGGAAAGCAAGCTGGGTTTTCACGTAAGCCTGTGGCTCCTGGAGCTGCAGCGCGCGAAGCCCACGGCGGATCCCGTGAGCTTCAAAGTTCGCACAAGCTGGCCGGGTGCTGTGTGTGTTCACGAAGGAATAAATTGGCTGCTGAACTCTGTGCTGGGGGGGGGAAAGCTTTGGAAATGCCCTGCAGAAGCGCAAAGTGGCCCTGCAGCATGCGCAGCCTCGGCTGGCCGAGAGGCTTGTGGCTTCGCTTGGGGTGTTGAGGGGGGGAAAGCTGTGCCACCCGCCGGGACCCCCGGGGGCTCCTGCAGGCTCAGGTATGAGTTGCGGTGCGGCAAAACAGCTCCACGCCTGCTTCACCCCCTCCCCAGGTGGGGCGGGAGCCTGGCCGGGCTGCAGTGGCCTTGTGGCCCTACAGCTGCGGGGTCAGGGGGCAGTTGCCCCTTAACCCCCAGCAGCAACCGCAGGTTTGGCATTGCAAACCGGGATTTGCAAGCAAAAAAGGTATTTGCTGCTGGGTTGTTGTTTTTTTTTCTTTTCTTTCTTTCTGAAGGAAAGATCTAAGGTGCTTTCGTGATAGTGGTGAAAGAAGGACCCGAGGAATTGCTTACGAGAGCAGGCGTGCGGCAGTGTGAATTGTAGCTGTGAATCCCAGCTCTGCAGGCAGCATTGGGGGGGATTTGAGACACATCTACTATCAATTTTGGTTAAAAGGGCTTTGGTGGTTTATAATCTCATTCTCCCGCAAGGAGCTTGTGTCTCAGGTTTGTCTCAGCAAATGTGTGTTGTCCCTGCCCTGTTCGTAGTGTGCTCAGGACTGCTCCCGATAATCCCTTTCTGTCTTGTTCTTTGTGTTTCTTTGGGACCGAGCGAGTGTTTGTCTCCGTGGCTCTCCATTAATATTACATACTTGATGCTTTTGAAGCTATTCTGTGGTT
Source organism: Pluvialis apricaria (assembly GCA_017639485.1). Taxonomy (NCBI): domain Eukaryota; kingdom Metazoa; phylum Chordata; class Aves; order Charadriiformes; family Charadriidae; genus Pluvialis; species Pluvialis apricaria. The sequence continues at coordinate 1,128,294 of CM030021.1, read as the reverse complement.
TGGCTGAGGGCCTTACTTAATACCTGGCTGATCTCCTGGCTCAGAAAGATCATTGTCAGTTTTGTAGGCATGCGGCTCGCACTAGGAGCAGTGCCCTGTGTTCAAGGCATGGGATGTCAGAAGTGCTCTGCAGTAGGGTGAGCCCCCAGACACCAGGGGCAGATTTGCCTGCGTGGAAGAGATGGCTCCACAACGAGCTCCTGAGGTCTCAATGCTCTTCTGGGAGCTAGGGAAGGGTGCAGGATGCTTAAAGGCAGAGGTGGTAAAGCCCTGGGTAGCAGCACTGCCGGGGAGCCGCTCTGCCACAACCCCGAGAGGATGAAGCTGTGCCGCAGTCCAGCGTTGACGAGAGTCGCTCTGCTGCGACTATGCCCAAGCACCCAAAGAGGGAGCATCTCACCGGACTCCTGAGACAGGCTGGGTATGAGGGGTTACGTATCTTCCCCATGATTTACACAGCGACAGTCTCCCTGCCCTGGGCTGCAGTGAGGGGTTGTTCCCAGGGCTGCAGCCATCAGTGTTGCGGGGTTTGCAGAGGGACAGCCCCGTAAGGAGCTGCCCGCGTGGCGGGACAGCAGCAAGTCCCTCCTGCGTCCCACAGCCCTGCTCTCCGAGCTTCAGCTCAGCCAGGTCTCCTTCGCCCGGTGGTGCAGGCAAGTCCTTGTGAACTGCTTTCAGGGCATTGGCATGCTCCTGGCAGGCTGCTGCTCCCACCGACTTGTCCCTGTGGGCTCTTGCAGGGCATTAACCCCCGGGGAGGCGGTACGGGGAGATGTGACGTTCATGCAGGGAGTCAGCTGGTGGTAGCTGCGCTGGCCCCTTGGTCAGAGATGTCTGCAGGGCACACAAGCCCAGCGCAGCTGCCCGCCTGTCCTGTCTAGTTTTATGTCTCAGAAACAAGGAAAATAAGTGACCCAGAATGAGGTTTTTTTAAAGCTGAAGGGCGACCGTGTCAGATGTGGTCCTTTTCGAGGCATTCCTGGCATCTGCAGCCCTGAGTGATGGCTTTCCCGTGGGAGCTGCATCCAGCTGTACCCGGTGGGTGGCTGTACCCCGATTTCCAAAGCAGCGCAGCGTGCCAGGCATGCAGGGGCCACCCAGGCATCCCACAGCCGGTGAGCGGGGCTGCCACGCCGGGGCTGGGGACCCACGCTTGTCCCGGGGTGTGGGGTCCCCAAAGCATGAAGGGGTCCACAGTCCACAGCAGTTTGCAAGTTCCCTCTCCAGGTTGCTCTCCTGATGTAGGTAGCACTCAGATCCTTTTCTGTTGCAGAACCCTGGTCTTTCCTCAGCCCCCCAAACCGGCTCTCCTCTCCGCTCCCCCATGAACTGTGGACATGGCTGGCTCACCAGGGCCTGCTGGGGAGCCAACCAGGGGGCTGACGAACCCAGCGTCGGTGGACCCCACACCTGCATGTTAGGATGAGCATTCTGGTAGACTCAGTTTTTCCTGTTTCTTGCCATACAACAGACTGAAGCAGTTTTCTGGCTTCCTGGGTCTTGGCAGTTGAATTACTCAACCGGACAGGGGCAGTGGGAGAGCTGGGAAGTTGGACGTCTAGTCGCAGCCCTGCAAAGCATATCTGGGTGTGCTGCTGTTTCCCCCTCTGCAAAGAGGGGATGGTTGTTCTTAGCTGTTTGCATGAGGCAGTGCTGCCAGACAAGCACCCAGAGCACGGCACTGAGCTGAGCAGAGTCAATGGGTGACTTTAGCCAGCCAAAGTCCTTGATGGAGACCTCCGAACCATAGGCCAGGCTGGGAAAGGCTGTCATTACAGGCTGGAGAGGTGGGCCCATGCCAATCTCATGCAGTTCAACAAGGCCAAGTGCAGGGTCCTACATCTGGGTCAGGGAAATCCCAAGCACAAATCCAGGCTCAGCGGGGAATGGCTGGAGAGCAGCCCTGAGGAGAAGGACCTGGGGGTGCTGAGTGATGAGAAGCTCAACATGAGCCAGCAATGTGCGATCGCAGCCCAGAAGGCCACTTTCATCCTGGGCTGCATCGGAAGAAGCGTGGCCAGCAGGTCAAGGGAGGGGATTCTGCCCTTCTGCTCTGCTCTGGGGAGACCCCACCTGCAGTACTGCCTCCAGCTCTGGAGTCCCCAACATAGGAAAGACATGGACCTGCTGGAGCGGGTCCAGAGGAGGCCACAGAGATGATGAGAGGGCTGGAGCCCCTCTGCTGGGAGGACAGGCTGGGAGAGTTGGGGGTGTTCAGCCTGGAGAAGAGAAGGCTCCGGGGAGACCTTACAGCCCCTTCCAGTGCCTAAAGGGGCTCCAGAAGAGCTGGGGAGGGACTTTTTATAAGGGTGTGTAGTGACAGGATGAGCGGGACTGGCTTTAAACTGGAAGAGGGGAGATTTAGAAGAAATATTAGGAAGACATTTTTCCCTCTGAGGGAGGTGAGCCCCTGGCCCAGGTTGCCCCGAGAAGCTGTGGCTGCCCCATCCCTGGAGGTGTTCAAGGCCGGGTTGGACGGGGCTTGGAGCACCCTGGGCTGGGGGGAGGTGTCCCTGCTCAGGGCAGGGGGTTGGAATGAGATGATCTTCAAGGTCCCTTCCAACCTAAACCATTCTATGATTCTATGATTTTCCTGTGTCCCCTTCCAGATGGGGCACAGCTGGTGGGAGCAGAGGGGAGTGCCAGTGCTGCTCCTGCTGCGGAGCCCCCTCCCGGGGCTATGCCGTGCACCAGAACACGCAAAGAGGATGCAACGGGCACGTGGGTCTGGCTGGTGGCTGGGGACCGTGACTGCAGCACAGCCCTCTCACTGTTGGAGGTGTGCATGCTTCGCATTAGGAAATGGGATCAAGATGCTAAAATGTGACCTGTTAGAGAGAAAGGAAAGCCCAAATCTCCCTCGAAAGGGCCTTGGATGCCTGGAGCCTGTTTGCTTGCAGTCAGTGTCAGAGGTCCTTTCTGCTTGGATTTTTCTTTAGAAAGAGTCAGGATTTCTGATTTCATCACGCTCTGCTTTGGGAAAGAACTTCTTGGGCTGCCAGAAGATTAGGGCACAGCGTTTATCCCCTGGCAGCTAGCTGCCTGTGGAAAGCGCTCTCCTGCCACCCCTGCTCATATTTACCCTTCTCTTTCCCCTCTTAGTACCTTCTGGGGCACTCCTGTGCTGGACCAGACCTGAGAGTTAAGATCTATCCTCATGGGGGAAAAAAAAACAGCACTTCCTGGCAATCTGGGTCCCAAACCAGCGATCAAGCAGGATCAGGTTTTCTTCTCTCTCCTTCTCCTCTCTCCCATTAGTTGTATTGGGGTTTTTCTCGGGGCTGTCCAACAAGGGCGAAGCAACAGGACAGCCTCATCTCTGAGGGAGCAGCGGTGCAACCCAGAAGCAGCACCCGGTCAGAGCAAGGCACGTGCTTTCCCGGCGAGGGGCTGCACAGAGCTCCGGCACCACTGCCTTAAGACAGAGGTTCGGCAGGGTGGTGGACACCTGCCTTTGCCAAACACAGCCTTGCGAGGCGGCTGTGAGACTGGGTTTGGTTTTGGCAAGCACAGCTGTGTGTGTCACCATCACCGGAGTGTTTTCCCGACCTCCGAGGGACGATGCTTTGAGGGGGGGAAGGGGGTGGCGAGCCCTGGGCATCGTGCCTGCCCTGCAGCAGGTCGCTCCCATCTCCATCTCCTCCATCTCCCTCTGGGTGTTGCCGACGTGTGTTCGCAGGCTCTGCGTGGGGCGGCACTCGCTGCCACCGGCTCCCGCCAGCCCGGCCGGCGCTGCTGCGCTCACCTGATGCCTGGGAGCCGGCACGGGGGTGGCTGCCAGCCCTGTCCCCGCTGCCACCAGCCCGGCCAGCGGGGCTGGGCAGGATGCCCGCTGCAGGGATCCAGCGGATCCAGCGCCTCATCTCCTGGCAACGGTCCTTCTGTAGCAACCACCGAGCCGCCGAGGGGAGCGGGAGGGCTGCGGCCGGGGAGGATGAAGAGCGGGAGGCCTCGGTGGACCCCCCAGGTATGTGTGGCTCTGGCCGGGTGGTGACCGGTGCTGCATGCTGGACGAGCCCTGCCGGCATCCTCCGGCCGGCCACGCGGCACTGGGGCAGCGTGGGGCCAAGTGCCACCCTGGCTGGGTGACAGCTCGCCCCGCAGACGCGTGGGGTGGCCGGGAGCGGGGAGTGGGGAGTGGGGGGGGGTGAGGGGGTGCCAGTGCCCAGCCATCACTCGGGCAGGGGAGAGTGGGTAGTGGGGCCAGTGGGGGCTCTGGCTGGTGTCCCCCAGCCATGCCCGTGGCCTGGCCAGTCTGCCCAGTGGAGCAGGCACTGGGCTGATGGAGTTTCCTCTGAGGACATCCTTCCCTCAGCTTTGTCAAGGCCAAATCGCCCACCGTACTGACCGGTGGCCTCAGCGCCTGCCCCAGTGGGGTCTTCTCCAGTTGCCCCTTGGCAAGCAAAGCCAGCGCCCACGGACCAGCTCTCCCAGCAGCCAGTCCAGCCCCTGTCCCAGTGCATGGGCACTCCCTGCCTGGTGCTTGCCGAGGCATGTCCCTTCAGGGCTGGTCCTCCTCAGCCCTTGGCCCACCTTGTTTTCTCAGTTGCATGTGAGTCACAGCGTGACCGTCTCCGTGACTTGCCTCTGCCCCTTGTTGTCCCTTTTTTTGCTGCCAGCCTATTTTAAGCTGCTTTCCTTTGCAGCCCTGGTTGCCTCCCCTTTGCCTGAGCAGTGCCTGTACCTGTTGATGCAGACCGGTGCACTCCGCCACTGTAGTTTAAGCTCAACCTTTTGGCATTACCCCACCTCTCCAGAACCCTCCCCGCGCACATCCCCTCCACACCATGCCCGTGGGTGTCTGCATCTCTTGAGCTGGGGCTATTCCCCCTCCCTGGCAGCAGGGAGCTGGGCACCAACGTGTGACGAAGGCTCAGGGCTGGGGTGTAGCGTGGGGATGGTGGGGGCATGGCCAGGTAAACCATGGGGAACTTTGTGCCCCTCTGCAGAGCACAAGGCTCACACACGGGACAGAGACCCTTGCTGCCGCTTGCCCTTGGGCATACTATTGCCCTAAAGCATCCCCCCAAAGCTTTGCCGTAGAAGGTGACTCCTCGTCATTAGGTCTGCAGTTCCCACCATTTCTGCCACTGCCGCTCTTCTTTCTCCATCCCTGGCAGCACTGCCGTGCCTGCGGGGCGCAGGGGTGTTCCCCATGGGGCTGCAGGCTCAGGCCGCCCCATCTCGTGCCATAGCCGGCTAAATATGTACAGGGAGCTGGAGCGAGAGCTGCGGCTTGCACCGACATGGGCTGCCGGTGTGCCCCTGAGGCAGACAGTGCACAGGGCCCTGCGGTAGTCATCATGGCCAAAAATGCTGCTTTTATTTTTACTTTTTTTCCTGTAACAGCAAACGGCATTCACACGAATACAGTGTGCAAATCAGGCACTTGGAGAATCGGGGCCAGGGAGCACAGGTGCCAGAGGACACGGGAAGAGAGCATAGCTGGGGGCGATGCACCCGCAGGTGGCGCGGGAAGGAGTTAAGATGCAGCGGGATCCCGCAGGCACCGGGCAGCTCTGGGCAGGGATCTGGTGGAAGCGGGGCTGAGTCACCTCACCCCCCTTTCTCCCACCCCTGTGCCTCTAGCTCCTTACACGAAAAGCCCCGTGGAGCCAAGGTGGACTGATCGAGGGATGAAGGGTGGAAACAGGCAGGAAGCAATGACCAGCCATCACTCAGTGCTGCTCTGGGGCTGTCGTATGTCTGGCCAGCATTTCTACCGGGAGGGGCCCTGCACGGACTGTTGATGCTTTGTCCCACTTGTCTGGGGACAACAGGACTTGCTTTTCCCTGGGCCCTGCATATGCTCATATGTGGGACACGCGTCAGACACAGCAAACACCCAGAGACCCCAAACCTGAGCGCAGGTACCCTGAAAGTGGGGAGTTTCTTGTCAGGGGTTCTGGTGTCATCCCCGAGTTACACATTTGATCCAGCTCTCCAATCTGGAGATTCCCATCTGGAGATTTCCAACCCCAAAAGTGACTTCCAGGACACCTCAGATTTCTTCAAGCTCCCTGCCCATCCCAGGTGAGCAGACTTGTGACTCACTTTTTGGTTCTTGAACTTTGGGTCAGCTCTGCCTGGAGCAGGGAGAGCAGTCAGCTCAGCTTGTGGAATGCCATCTACCTCATAAATTCAGCAGCTTCCCTCCCTTTCTCGTCCTCTGGCCTCTCTGAGTTGGAGTGGCAAGGACCTAATCTCTGTCACTGGCTCAGCCGTGGCAAAGGCGAGATGGGGCGTTGAGGTCCCATGCCCACGGGTCTCCTCTCCATAGCTGAAGGTTTGCACAGTCCCCCGATGGGGCAGAGCTCTCCAGGCAAGGAGAGCTGGAGGCAATGGGATCTGGGGCTATCGTAGGAAAGACAGCAGAAGAAATAGGGAGGTATCTCTGGGCTAGTGACAGCTGACCTGAAACCTTCAATTAGTGCTTGATTGGTGCAGGGCCCCTTGGAGAAACGGGAACTAATTATACTGGAATCTGTCTCTGTATGCAGAAGGACCAGAAAAAAAAAAATTTCTTCTACCAAGTGCATTTGTGTCTGTATGAGATGGGTCCAGGTCTACCCCAAAAGCACAGTGGGTTTTCTCCAGCCTTATGGAAGGCTGAGCGTCCCAGAACTAGACGTGGCCATCTCCGGAAAAACTCCATGAAAAGCCTGTAAGATCTTACACAGATGGACTGTGTCTTTCCAGACCTGTAGGCAGACAAGTGGGAAGAGCCTCTGATCTCTGTTTTTGGCCTTCGTGTGCTGCTATGTTTAAAAATTTAGCAGCTATAATTTCAGGCACAGCAGGCAAGGCTCTCCGTGATGCGACTGGACCGGTCCAATTGAACTCAACTCTCGAGAAAACAGCAGGACCTTGGCTTGACTTTGGAGATCCCAGCCCCCTGGGGATCCCCTGAAATAGGTTGGAGAAGCCCAGGAGGCCAGAGGCAGAGAACAGGGAGCAACGCCGGCTGTCGGCAGGTGGCCCGGTCCCCCGCCAGCCCCAGTGGCAAACACGGCACAGTTCCACAGATGGATCTGCATCACTTGGCAAGGAGGTTTCGTTGCAGCCAATGTCTTTTCTAAGAGCCGGCTGCACGGAGCTCTGAGCGCAGGTCACACTTTACAGGACCAGGGAGTGGGATCCTGGCATGCGGTGATCTCGAGCAGGATTTAGGGATGAAGGTAGAGGAAACATTACATGCAAGATCCCAGCAAGGCCAGTCCTAAGGGAGCAGAGTGAACCTGCAAATCCTGAGGATGGCAGGCTTGTTTGGACTGTTGAAAGAAAGGGGATGCGACAGCTGTCTATTGATGCATTACCGGGTAAACACTAGAGTAGAGAAGACAGACAGAGTTCAGCTAAAGGACACAAGAAATGGTGCAATGTTTAGAGATGTGCAAGCTGGAAATTCAGACAAAAGCACAAATCAGCACTGTGGGGAGGTGCTGCAGGGAGAGCAGGGCTGTCATGCCCAGGGGCTCCTTACATCTCTCCCCTGCAATGTGTAATAGGAATGCAGAGATGGCTCCCTGCCCACACCAGGTCTCTCAAAACCACTGCTAAAGCAGCTGCATTCCTTTCTGGGCTCCATGTTTCAGGTGGGACACTAAGAAATTGCAGACAGAAGTTGCCTTCCAGAGTGAGAATTAAGATGCTTTATGTCTTTATTATGTTCCAGGCAGGATAAAGGGTGTCATGGTCAGAAATTACAAGAACCAGCTCACAGACAAGATATTGGGTCCACACAGTTTGGGAGCATTGCAGAGGACTGCCAGAGGGTGGGGGTTAGGAGGTGAGGCTAAACATGGCCATAGCTAGGAGTATGATGGCTCCTTTGTATAACCCTGGCCCAGCCCGGACTGTGGGCTTATTGCAGGTGCAGATGGGTGGCATCCTCCAGCCCAGGTCCCACGGGACCAGGTGTGGGAGCAGAAGTGCTCCCCCTGCTCCCACTAGGTCTGCAGACCTTGGGCATGGAGGTCTCATTGTGTTATTGCTTCATGAATTCATAGTGCCAGGATGATTGTGCTTCAGCCATAATAAATTGCAGCAACAAGGAGAGATAATTGCAATTAGAACTACTGTGCTGTAATTAGGATATTTGATGCAAAATGGCAGAAGTGGCAGTGCTGATGGCATGGGTGGGTTCACTCTTGAAGCCACATATGACAGAAGGGACTAGAAGGACCAGGAGGTTCCCCTCAGCGTTCATCAGCCATGGAGACGACTTGGCAGGTTCCCCAAGATGTGCCGAACACCAATCTAGCATAGATGTTGGAGAGACCTGGCCCATGCTCCCTTGTCCTGTCACCCACTGGTGACTGTCTCCTCTCCCAACCCTTGCTGCAGGCCCCAGGGAGCAATGCTGCATCTCTTCGTCTGAGCCCAGAGACCTAACACCAGCCTGCCCACAAGGGGTGTGGAGCAGCGGGTGGCCTGCAGTTTGCCAGCTCTGGTCCCCACTGGACCAGCCAGCAGCTTTGAAGAAGGCAGTGGCTCCTGCAGCATTTGCTCACCAGCTCTGCCAGGCTGCATTGGCAAGAGCTGGCTGCCTGTCCCCCACCAGTGGCGCAACGTGGGCAACCGAGCATGGGAATGGGCTCCCCTCACCTTGGCATGGGCACCAGCCAAGCCCCGAGCAGAGCGCAGCCAGCTGCTGAGCACCTCTAACCCTGTCACCCGTCCCGTCGCTCTTCATGGGCGCCCGTATGCCTCAGGCTGCCCCCTTCGTGCCCTGCAGACATTGCCAGCCTGATGGGTCCCACCTCTGGGGGTGGTCGTGGTGGCCCTCACCGTCACTGTACGATTCGGGCAAGGACTGAAGGATGTCCCCGTGTTGCACCAGGCAGGAGAGCTAGGAGAAGTGGGATTTTGCAGCCAAAATCTTTTTTTAAGTGGGGGAAAAAAAAAAAAAAAACACCTTTAGATTTTTAGATATTCTGGAGAAATCACCTGCCAAACCGAGCGGGTCAAAGTCCTTTTTTTTTTCAGTCAAAATGTCTTATCTCAATACTTTCCTCCAGGATGCCTCAGCAGCACTGTCAGAGTTTACTTCCATTTTAGTCTAATTTTATGGTACTTGGAAAATTTCATCAAAGCTGGAATTGAAAGATCTTTCTTGGGTCCAAATAAAACTGTTTTGTCTTTCCAGATTGCTTAAAAAAATGTTAATTTTAGTGCTACTCAGTTTAAGATTATTTTTTTCCCTGGTTTCTGGCTGTGCACCTGCCCCCTTGACCTCTCCTGCTGCAGGAAGCGCTGCTGGGGTGCCAGATGTCCCCGCGGCGAGCTGCCTGGGTTCCTAGCCAAAAGAGACCCTGCGCTTGCTGCCGTGCTGTGCCATCCCGGTGTGCTTCACCAAACGTCAACATCTGTCTGCTTTGGTGGTGCATTTTTCCAGGAGAGGAGGGCAGTTGCTGGAGGTGGGTAACTCTGAGGGTCAGACAGTGCAGGCTGCTGTCTTTGGGTGACAAAGCATCAGCCTTGGCTTCCCTCCCTGCCCCTCAGCTCTAAGGGATGTCCCTTGCACGTGGTTCTGCCGGTCCCCTGCTCCCCTGCCTCTTCTTCCAGGGGAGCTGCTGAGCTCCCCATCCCGTAGCGCTTGCCCTGACAGCAGTCTGTCTGTCTGTCTGCGCAGGCAGGCTTCTTCTTCCCATTCTGCATTTTCCCGTTTTCTCCCATTCTTCTCCATTTTCTCCCGTTCTTCTCCGTTTCACTCTCTTTCTTGTACTTCTGCAACACTCCCTGTTCTGCCCTCCCCTCCACCTCCTCCGCTTCTGTCCACCCTCCAGCGGGTGAGTACTCCAGCTAATTGCCTGGGACACATCCACTGACTCACAAACCCTGCACCATTCAACAGGAAGAACGGAGTAACTGGCATGACCTGCCCGTTTTGCCTGTCTGGTATCTCCTGGCCCATCTATCCTTTGTGTTTATCAGGCGTCTAAAATAAGAGTCATGTTAATATGTCTCTTCCTCCCAGGAGTGTTGGGAGGATTAATTAGTTAATGTTTGTACAGTGCTTTGAAGATAAGTGCCAAGCGGGATGATGATAGGAGTAGAAATGGATTCTTTCATCTTGTCTCCTTCCTTTTTTCACGTGGGCTAATGCTACCAGCTGATGTGCTCATCCTTCGCTAGGTCACCTGGTGGGGATAGTGTTACCTCTCCTTGCAAACCAGGGTGAGGAGGTAGAGCGTGAGCAGAAATCATCAATGGGGAGTAAATAAAAAAGCAGAGAGAAGGTGGCCAGCTGAAGAAAGCAGCAGGGTTCAACTCCAGTGGGATCTGGGCACACAGAGCTGCATGCCACAGCCCTGGGAGGTTGCCACCGGCTTAGGCTAGCTCACTGGGTATGAAGCGTGCCTGGGATCTCTCTGGCTTGGGTGGGAAGGGGGATTGCAGCACTGCCCCCTGATACGGAGCCTGGCTCACTGATGGCCCGTTTGCTACCAGCCAGCTCAGTGGAGACATCTACCCTTTGGACGCGGGAGGATAGGTGAACCCTGCCTGCGTGTCTCAGGCCAGAAGGGCATTTGACGTTTCTCAGGCAGGCAAGGGGTCGATGCCTTTCTGTAGATGGGCTGGTGCAAGGCCTCACGTGGCTCTAAAATTCTCCCAAAACCAAGGGAACCTCCCACTGTTGTTCCCCTCAGGAAACAGGCCATTCTTGTCCCACCGTGAATGTCCCATCCAAGATGCTGCTCTGTCATTGTGGGTCTTACCACCAGCCAGGATGGGTTTGCACATCTTGGCCTCCCCACTCCACTGGTCATTCTGGTCTCCTGACTCCTTTCCTTGGCTCTCCAGCCCAAGAAGTTTGGTTTTGCTTTAAGCCTCCCTTTCTCAGAAAACCCATGTGGCAAAGCTGAGAACGAGGGGCTGAGTGGGAGACGTGACCCCACACTTTCTGACCAGTATGTCGGGAGAGCTTGTCCAAGGTATTTCTGCCAAGTGAGCCCCTTCCCCGGAGGAGAGATAAGACATGCCCAAAATGTAGGACAACGCTGCACACTCCAGAGCAGGGGGTTTGGGTGTGATGCAGTGGCAGGGAGGGTTGGAATAAGAGTGGAGGACACCTCTGGGATGGACATTTCCTGAGCACAGGAGGACAGCGTGACGCTTGTACTCCCTTCGCGGCGTGACTTGCTCCAGGGAGTGCAGGGCAGCACTGGGTTGCCGGCGCACGCTCCCACCTTCACTCCTCCTCGGCTCCACCCAGACCCTAAACCACCCTGAGGACAGGACCCATGCAAGAGCAGCTCTTGATTTTCTGCACGCTGCGTAGGTGCATGTGTCTGGAGTCTCCGGAGTCTCCGGAGTCTGTGCTCCGAGGGGACAGGCTGGCCACGCTGCTACCCCTGCGAGCCCAGGGCTGGCGATGGGCAGCCAGCAGCTGCCCCAAATCTGGATGACTGGGTGTTATGGCTTGAGGAACCCACAACAGTTTATTGTCTTTTAGACAATTATTCTCTCACCCGATGACCCCTTCCCACCCAGGAAGGGGAATCAGGAAAAAAACAAGTAAACCTGAGGGTTGAAATATAAACAGATTGAATAGAATACTACTAAATAATTAGCCTTAATAACACTAAAGAACCAGTATTGGTCCCAATACCAATATAAAATACACAAGGATTATCCTCAGGCCATTCTATCCGTAGGAAGCTCTGCACTCCCAGCAGTGACAGCAAATGTGGGACACTGCGAGCGCTGCGGCTTCGGGAGGAAGGCAAGGGCTCAGGGCTCCGGCACCGGGGCGAGGAGTTCTCAGGATGGCAGCCATGATGGGAGAGAGAGGACTCCTCAGTAAACTTTCTAATTTCTGTGGAATGTGTCGTTCATGGTATGAAATAACCCTGCTGGCCAGCTTGGGTCAAGCGCCCGGGTCTCGCTCCTCCTCATCCCCGCACCTGGTGAGCTCGAAAACACTGAGATCTTGAAACCCACACATGATAGCTGGCTATAAAGTAAATATTTTCACAGATTCAGACACTAGAGTCTTCTAAAAGGGCAGTTTTCCCAAGCACTAGAAGAGAAATCAGTCCTGTGTCACTCAAACCAGGACACCGAGGCGGCACCGGGGAAGGGGAGCTCCCGGGTACCGGCAGACTGTAGCCCACATGCTGCAGCCCTGCTTTGCCGGCCAGTCTCCATCAGACAGTGGGGCTTTGGTAGCTGGGATTTGGTGGCTGCGTCTTGTTAAAACTGCTTTTGGACACAGTGGCCATTTTCCATGACAGTTCCAGGATGCTTATTGTCATTGGGCAGGGGGGTTGGAATTTGGTGATCTTCAAGGTCCCTTCCAACATCAGCCATTCTATGATTCTTACCAAAATGTCTCTCTGGAATGGCTAACGCTCTTCGTTTACCAAAACCACACTTGCTTATGGAAAACTGAGCATGATTTTCTCATGGACAGAATGAGATTTTCTTGCGCGGAGTGGTAGTGCAGGAAAGTGTTTCACCCACGGGGCCCTCTTTTCTTCTTTATTCCAAACTATGCAAAAGGGAAACAAACTCCAGTTGTTTCACCAAATTGCTTTCAGTCACCTGTGCCAACTGCCCCCAAAAGCAGCCAGCTCTGGGGAAGATCACAGCAGCTATCCCCATCCTGGAGCAACACAAGGGAAGCTCGAACAGGACACGTCCAACATGTTGGGCAGCAGCACTGAAATTTCAGGCTAGAGAATTCCCACCAGCAGTGCCCCTGCCCTGGCTCTGTCTCATTGTACATCGATAGTGGATGAGCTCCGGCTTTGTCTGAGCTGGGGAATACATGTTGTAGCTAGTGATGTTAATTAAGCTGTATCTAGACTGATGGAGATTTATTTTCAGACTGCCTGCTAGAAGAAACTGGTTATACACATCTGGGAAATTGAAAATGGACCTCCTGCTCATTTCCCGTCTTCTCCAAAGCAACAGTTAATTATTGCGGTAGCCAGCAGAAGCTATGGGGTAGGCTCCTCCACGCAGTGCTCCCTTGGGGCTGCCCAGACAGGCCTGGCAGGAAGCATCTCTTCAGCCTGGCTCCAGAGCCTGGTCCTCGTTGCCCTCCATCCCAGACCCTGATGCAGGCCATCAGCCCTGAAGCTGGCTGGAGGTGGCCTGGGGTGGTCTCCCAGTGCCCCTTCCTTGCCTTTCTCCCGCTCCCAGCCTGCGCAGCCCCAGGGAGAGGGAGGCTGCTCATGGGTATGGAGATCTTTAAGCCTGGAAAAGGGGGGATGTGGTCAGCACGGGGTCAGATAGGGCAGGTCTGGGCTCAGCTCAGCACTAGGGGCATGCAACACTTACATCCCTGGCAGCTCTTTCCACAGTGGGGACCACGGGAGCTGGCACTGGGTTCAAAAAAGACCTTCTTTTGAACCTCCAGTTCAAAACACTGGAAGTGTCTCCCTGTCTCCATGACTGACCTGCCCTATCCTATGCCTCAGTTTTCCCCCGAGTGACGGTGGTGGTTTGAGTGAGGGTTTTTGCACGTGGTTCATCCTTTTGCTGCAGAAGAGGCCAGCAGCAGTCACTCTGGAACCAGTGGCTCCAGTTTGTATAGGATGCTCTGGTTTTCCACACCTGCGCAACATGAACTACTCCTTGTTGTGTTTCCCTCCATCTGGCTTTGCCAGCAGTCTTGCTCTCTGTCCGGGCGTTGCACAGCGGGATGGAGCGTGGAGCCACTGGACTCTTGAGCCCCGCTTGCCTGCATGGAGCTGACTGGGCTCTGCTGGGCCACCCTGGGGATTCCCCTGTCCCCTGCGCTGGGTGGGCTGTGAGTCCCTGGGCTGGGACCACCGCCGTGCCGCACTCCGCTCCCTCCTTGCAAGAAGACAGATGATGGCAAAGGGGTCAGGGTTTGGGGAGAAGCCGCAACTGCCTGGAAAAGCACCAAAGGGCTTTACAGCCCGTCTGGCTTAGTGCTGGGGTTACAGGCTCCATCTGCTCCGCCTGCATGGGGAGGGGGGAGAGCAAGCGGGCACTTCGTTTTTAGGTACTCTTAACCCTTGAGTTTCAGGTGACCTGCAAACAAAGTCCACAGCCCACACACAACCTCCTGGTTAGCGCCAAAAACCAGCACAGCAGTCGTCCATAATGCTTTTATAATCTGCTTTCTTTGAGATGACTGTTCCCACAAGAAAGGGAGGGGGAGGCATGATTAATTTTCATTAGCCTTGTAAATAATAAGCTTGTTTCCGCTAGTCTTGCCCTGTAATTAGGGCTCTGGTTCCAGGGCCCTGCAGAAGGAAGCTGAGATTTGCTGGTGACTCACGGGAAGCCGGGCCAGCCTGGATATCCCACCCCGGGCCAGGAAAAGGAAAGTGGCTGGGGCCCCCTCGGAGCATCCCCTCGCTCCGCTCCGGAGGGGAAGGCAGCAAGGGACAACGGTGCTGCGAGGGGAGAGGGAAAAGTCCACCTGAAGGAAGAGTAGGCTGGGGTTTGCACATCTTCATTATGCAAATGTTCATTTTCACGATGAAAAAACTTCTGGTTCAGGGCTGGCAGCGTCTGCCCCGATAGCTGGATGTTGAATATGGATGTAGGATGATCTCAGGAGGAGTTCAATGACTTGGAGGTGAGGTGGGGAAGGAGCATTGACGCTGGGGCTGACCTACAGCTGCCAGCACTCAAGCACACAGCTTGTGGTGTCCACAGCACCGTGGAAATACCTGCTCTCAAGCCATGGCGTGAATAAGCCTCTACAGCTGAGGACACCACTGTGTCTCCGTGAGAGGGACCACACAAGGGTGATGTGTGATCTTTTGGGTAGATATGTGGCTGGGGAGGCTCCAAACCTCAGATGAACAAGAGGGGAATTCTTGGAGCCTCTGTTTCTATTTTGGTGCCTGCTAAGCAAAAACATTTCAGTTTTCAATCTGAAAATGCTGGTTTGATACCTTTTAAAGAAAGAATGATATTTTACAACAAAAAGATTGAACAGTTTAAAAAACTAAACCAACCCCAAAAAGTATTTTATTATAGATGCCAAAAAAAATGGTCATGCTGATCGCAAAACACTTACGCCAATTCCTTGGGAAAACCAAACAAAAATTTAATTGCAGGAAAGCCTGAAAAAAGCAATCCTTTCCTAAGTTTAGCCAGAAACTGAAAAATTTCTGTGTATGCAGCTCCGCTGCCCTGTGCCTAAGCTGCCTGATCCATGCTCCTACCCCAGGCACACAGGGCACGGCAAAGGAGCGTGCCTTTGGACACAACGTCCTTCATCACTATGTCCCCAACTCAACGCCTTCTTTTTGATGGGACGAGGCTTGGGCCTACCCTGCTATAAACCCTGTGCCAACCAGTGGTGCCACGCTGACCACCAACTCTTCTCTTCTCCCCCCCAGGGAACATATATTTCACTGCCACTCTAGTTTTAAGTTTCCATAGCTTTACCTAGGTTGCACTATACCCTCCCTTGCTGTAGGCTGGATCCTACACCTCTGTGTGCCCCAAAATGCCTACTTGCCAGGACATGTTTGGACACAGGGTTTTGGCTCAGCCTGAGATGGAGGTGGCAAGTGAATGGCTCTCTTGCAGTATTTGGCAGTGTGTGATTCGTTCCCTTCACCCAATATACTGATATTGCTTGGAACCAGACCTCGTGTCTGAGCATCATGTTTCCCAGCCCCATAGCTCCCCCAGGGGCAGAGGTTGCAGGACATTAGGCCAGAGCAGAGGTGCCACAGCCACCTTAATAGACGGGTGCAGGGAACTGTGGTTGGAGAATTTAGTGACTTGTAGGAGAGAGGCACCGGTATTACTGCAAGGGGTTGATGGATGATCACTTCCCGCCGTGCAGCAGCAATCAGAGAGTGTGTAGGTGGCAGAGGGGCTACCAGTGCTAGAGGCAGGAGTGCCACCAGCTGGTCCTGCCCTGCGGTGTGGGACGGTGCTCAGCCCGTTGCGCCCAGGGCAGCTACGCAGTGCCAGGAGGCTCATGGCTGAGCAGCGGCACTTTGTCCTGGCCCAAAAAATTCACATGGGAAGAAATAAAGAGGGACTCATCGGGCTGAGATTGGGAAACAGAGCATGCACCAAAGCAGGGAACTGCTGCTTTGGTTACTCTTCTCCCTAACAGAAGGAGAAAGCATCATGGAAAGTGAACAAGGTGGGATCCTTTTTCCACAAGCAAAATTCACCTGTGGAACTTGCTGCCGTGAGATATCAGAAGCACAAAGCTAAGGAAGTTTCAAAAGAGAAAAAAAAATGACTGAAAGGGATGTGGATAAGGAGAATGTCTCTGCCTACAAGAGGGGAAAGCCAATCTTTGGGTCCTCTGGAAAACACAATGTCTGGGATACCACCAGCATGGCGCACCTCCAGGAATGCCTCCATGCCGGCAGCATGCATGTAATCCCTCCTTGGGCTTGCCAGATCCTCTGTTACCTCTGCACGCTGCTCACAGCAGTGTGCAAGTCGTACTGTCCAGCTCAAGCAGCCTGGGAGGTGAACCACAAAGCCAGGTGGGAGCCACCAATGAAGGGGACTTCTTCCTCCCCAGTTTCAATGTGCAAGAAGATGCACAGCTTCAGCTAGACAACAGCCAGTTGTGGCTAAACACTACTGGAGTCGGGAAAATAGTCATCCTGGCTTGGGGTGACCACCTATTTTACACTCTGAGAATAGCAAGTGGCTTTTCTGCTGGGTGCTCGTCCCTGGTGTGGGCCAGGGACGAGCAGGACTTATGCCACGCTCCGCACATGAGCCCAGTCTACAGCCTCCATGGGAGGAACCTCCTGCTGAAGAACTAAGACACAGCCCCTTCTGGGAACAGTATTTTCCCAACCTACCAGATGCAGCACAGCCCCTTCTTGAAAGAGCTGTTTGCTAAGGAAAAACAATTGGCACACTAATTAAAAGTGACTGATTAAAGGACTGAAAGGGAATTACTCATCTCGTTAAAGGCAGGCACCTGCAGAGCTCTTCTTGCTATCAGAGCGACAGCATCCTCCGTACCACAGAGAGGACACGGCTGCTCAGCAGTGGTGGGCGCGTGAAGCAGCCCTGATCGGCGTCGCACGTCCTCTCACCCAGCACAAACCTGCAGTCACCAGCCCAGCACATCCCAGGGAGCTGCAGCCAATTTATCCGCCGCGAGGCAGGGCCGGTCAGTGGCTGTCAGGATGACAGCAGCACGGCACGGCACGGCGCGGCACTGCACACCGCAAAACAGCCAGGCTGGTCAAACCCAGCCACGCGACCCGAGCAGCACCGCACGCAGAGGGTTGTATGCACGTACACTCGCCCCCTCTCTGGGCTGGCTGCTCTCTTCTAGCACCAGTGTGGTCTGCCCTTACTTGGGTTTGCCACAGACAGCTTCTCCATGTGCTTCGTCTTCTCCATCCCTTGCAAGGATGCAGCCAGTGGCCACGTCAGAGCAGGGCTGAGGTGAGAAGCACAGAGCAGGGACCTGCCCCAGGCAGGTCCGAGTGTTTCTGCCTCAGTGGCATCCAGTTAGGTGATGCAGATTACCCCAGATGTCATGCCAGGAGCTTTGCCAGAGCAGTCAATAGCACAGTGTGTCACCAGAGACGGTGAAGGGACAAGGCGAAGGGTCTCTCAGCGGGAGCTATGCAAGCGTGGGGCTTTCTGACACGAGTGGTTGTGTGGCAGACCTGGTTTAGGGTTTTTCTGCTGAGATTTTGAGTGGCCAGATCAGGTTGTGTCCAGTCCCAGAGAGAGATGCTGCTCTTTATCCTTTGTCAGCCTGAGCAGACAAGCGGTGTCAGGGAGGGAGAGCAAGGACCAGTGGCAAGGACAGGCCGATCAAGTCTTCTCTGCCACTGGAGGATAGGTCTTTCTCCCGTGGGCCTCAGTGAGCGTGGTCAGGACACATAGCAGGAAACCCTTTCAGACCCCAACCAGGAACAGGCTCCTGCGTTCCCTGGGTGAGGAGAGCAGTGAGAACAGACACCGCAGAGCCACAGGCTGGGCAGCAGAGGAGGTGGCTCCAAGCCAGCTCCTCTGGCCTTCTCTTTACTCTGTAGCCACATTTCAGCTCTGGCTGGCTATCCCACCTGTGCAATCAAACCCTGTGTTCTCTGGCTTTGCGTGATCGGCCGAAGGTTAAAATAAGAGTCAGCAGAGACAGTGAGCATGTGCCAATTCATGGCTGAATGTAAACGCAGCTGTAGGCACAGGGCAATCTGCTCTTTGGCTTTGGGTCAACGTGGCTCCGTCCTTTTCCACAGTCATCTGTAACCTTCTTGGAAAACCACTTCCAGGTGCACAGCCACCACGGCAGCCTATGTCCTGCCTGGGCTTGGGCTGTAGCCAACAAGTCTGTGGTGCCCTAAGCCTGCCCTGCAGTCCCCAGAGCGGTTTCACCTCATCCTCTCTCCCCTGGTTCAAGCCTGGTCCTGCGGCATGGGTGAGCAGCTAGTGCAGGTCCCCTTCTCAGCTGGGTCCATCAGCAAGAGGCTGGAGGCAGTTGTTTGTTTGCCTTGCATGTCTGGTGTTACTGCTGGCAGCGTTCACACCTTCCTTCTAGGTCAGTCGTGTGGTAGCTTGGAAGGAACATGGAGTTTCTTGGAAGTGGTGATCTCCCGGAGCCACAGCATCACCAGTAATGTTCTCCCATAGGGCCAGACACCCTCTCCCCTGGCCTCAGCTCAGGCTTTAGGGGAGGAAAAAACCCGCAGGAAGGGTGGAAACTACCATGGGAAAGCATTCACCGCATGAGAAAGGCTGGGCGCCTCGCGCTGGCATTGAGGTGCTGTCTGTAGGGTGAAGAGGGCAGCAGGGTCACCTGGGGCAGTGGCCTGTCTGTGGCCCAAGCCAGGTTCCTAGGAGAGAGCCAACGGGCCGGGCGAGGGCAGCTACCTGAGCTGAGCTGTACCTGCAGCCATGCATTTCCCAGCCCTTTGCAGACTTTCTCCCGTGCTTCTGGCTGCATCTCAAAGCAGGGAGGCCGCTGCGGGGCCAACGAGCAGGGCGATCCCAGACCTCCCCACAATACCTGACTGGAGCAGGGGAGATCCCCACTGCCTTACCTGGCCCAATAGAGGGTCTGGCATTTCCTCCCTCCTGTCCATTGGACTGGGTGGTAGCGGGATAACTTGTCCATCTGATGCTGTTCTGTGTCTGTGGTAGTCCCAGTGCTCTTAAGAAAAAATAATGCCATAAATCCAGTCTGTCTCCTGGAATATGTAAGCATGAAATCAGGTGTCCCTGATTTGTGAAGTGTCCCCTTTATCACAGTGCCCCAAACCAGAAGTAGTCACTCTTGGGGAGGTAATAGCAACCGAGGAAGAAATCCCTGAGTTTGTTTATCCTTCAGGTCTCAGAACTAAACATCTGGGGAAACCCTTTCAGGTGACTTGAACTTTTGCCCATGATGGAGAATGCACTGCTACGCTCAACAGCGTGTAGTCCTTTTAATGGCCGATTGTTCTTGTTTGTTAGAAATAAAACCTTTCTTTGCTTGTGGTCCAGAGTGAACCATCTCCAGCTGCCTGTCCCTAGATGCACGCGGGGTCCTGGCTGCAGCACCGAAGAGCCCTCTGTTGTCAGCCTGTTAAGGACAGATTGGTGGTCTGCAGTTAAGTTGCTTGTGTTCTTGGTGCCTCCTGGTGTGAGCGACATCATGCAGTCCTTGTGGCTTTTCTCTAAACCATCTCCAGTTTGTCAATGTGTTCCCAGATATCAAGCTGCCAGAAAAGGACCCTCTTTTCTAGTAAGATACTGTCTGAGCCACACACAGGCCCTGCTTCTACTGCAGTGTCCTTCACTGATTAAGGCAGAGTCTCATTTTAACTATCATTTTGTACAGAAGTCTTACATCCAGCTGTTTAGCCACCATGTCCCTCAAGTGCATCTTAGAGTCATACTAGGATACAGTTCTCAGCACAAGTCTCTCCAGTTAAATTCCTCATAAAAGGGCAATCTCTTTTCCATGTATATCACGAAGATGCTTGCAGAGCAGGCTGTCAGGCTCAGCAGGATGAGCTGGTGGGTTGTGGAAGGCCCCATACATTCTCCATCTTCTGCTTCCTCTGCTAGGACACAGATCTGTAAGCTTTACAGGTAGATGTGACCCAAAAAACTGACCTTGCCTGCCATGACATTCAATGTCCCTCTTTGCGCCCTCATTCCTCCCTAAAGGTGTTGATTTTAACATTTGCTGATTTTAACACTCCAATTATGTGACGCTCCTAGCCATACTTCGGGAACACAACTAGGTCGAATTCGTGTCCATACATGAGCAGAGTGTATTACCCAGGCTCCCTGGCATCAGTGTGAAGGCAATTAAAGAGTTTCTTCTCTTCAAGTCCCTTGATTTTATTCTCAACGTCGTGATGTCACGCTAATGAAGGCTCCTCAGTCCCTCCTACTTGCCCTTCTTCATTGTTTCATATCCTGCTGGGTCTGTCCCACGCCCTCCTTGCTCCCTGTGCCATCAGAGGAAGGTCTTCGTGGACCGCTGCAGCACGCCGGACCCTGCCAGCTCATACTCTCCCGCTGCAAGTGGGGCACTGCCACTGGAGCCTTCTTGGAGAGGCACACAGCTGCCCCAGCAGAGCCTCCAGCAGGCCCTGCCCCACCACTGCCCTCTGCACGCCCAGGAGCTCTTGCCCATGAGGTGCGTTATTACTGCGGATTAGTGAATCCCTCCTCAGCAATTACAGGCTACCCAGCCCTGTGGACACCCAGTGTATCTGGGCCCTGGGGAGGGAACACACCACCCCACTGGTGGGTGGGATCCCTCAGTAAGAGCATCCTAGAGCTGGGTGTCACTGTGGGCGTGATTATCTCACTGCATGGACCAGAGAGGCTCAGTTCTGTTCCACCCAGCTCCGTCTCCCCATTCCTCCACCAGGAACCTCAGAGCTGTTTTCTGCTGTTCCCATGCTAAGAAGTGGTAACCTCCACCCACAGGAATGGCGTCCCCTCCTCTTCTCTCTGCTGCTGCTGGCCTGCCCAAGCATCAGTCTCTAGTCAGGCGGAGCAGACCCTAGTTTCTGTGTGTTTAATAAATTAAGGAACCAAAATTTAATATAAGATCTTCTGGAAGGGAGGGTGGTATTTCTTTCAAATGAAACAGATTTCAGTCACTCAAACTCATTCTTTCTGAGGTCTTTCTCCTTCACATACTGACAAGCTCCAAGGCTTATGTCCAGGATGTCTTGCCAGGTTCACCTGTGTACAAAACTAAAGAAGAGGAGCGCTGCTGTTGGGTCCCCACCATGTCTCTGAGGTTCCTCTTGACTGACAATGGTATGGGGTTTGGATTGGTCTTTTACACCCTCTAGGAGTCAACGGCCAGGATGGGTGGATCATTTGCTTCTTGCTTACTTCAACTTCCATAAACCTTAGGCAGGATTAGTGTGCATTGTCTTTGTGTTCAGGATACCTTCCTGTTGGGAGGGCAGGAAGAGGAACAGCACGTGCAATGTGCTGTAACCTTGTTCCCCTCCTCCCATGGCCCAAACAGAACTCTTCTGCTGACAAGTCATCTGTGCGGGGACCTTTGTGGAGCGCCAGCCTTCCGGGCTCCGAGAGAGGAGCACATTCCTCATGATTCAGCAGGACTTTGCCACTCTTCCCACATTCACTCGATTGTTTCTTCTTGTGCTTTTGCACATGTATTTTTCCATTCATGCCTCCTTCAGAAGAATCTTAATACTGGCTACAAATCTCTTCACTTCTGAACAGCCATATCTCATCTGTGCTCTCCACTCTCTCCACGGCGTCCTTTTTTCCCTTCTTGAATGTGAGGCAGTGATAGCTCTCAAATCAGGCCCCAAGCATCCTTCACACAAAATTTAATTCTTTCGGGGAGACCCAGAGGAGTTAAATGTATTTGTTTTATCCAGAGAAATGGTTATGAGATTAGAGGTACAAGAACACACATACATTTATTTTCATTATTTCTGTTGCTGGATTTGCACAGAATGATGCTATGGCCTATTTCATAAAGGAGAGCAGGCCAGAGGTTTGTCATGACTATACCTGAACTTACAGCCTGTAAATCTAAGTATTAGAAGGCACTCAAGTTAGGGATGATAGCAGGAGGAGGAGAACATTGCATTCAGCAGCGCTTGCCATCACTGGGAGCCTGCATGCCTGGCTGTGCTCTTCACCCATTTCTTACTGCCCCTGTGCTGGACCTGCTCATCCCCTCCATCCCTGCGGACATCCCTGCTGTGCTCGCAGGATCTTCACTGGGGCTCACAGCCTTTCTCACCTACCAGAGCTCTGGATCCGACATGGGGCTGGCTGTGAAATAGAGAAGCCGAGGCAGATCACTTTGCTGGTTCCCTGACACAAGGACTTCATTTCTTCTCAGGTTTAACAAGAAGCAGACATGGGCAGTTTGCTGAGGCTCTTTCGAGTTTGGAAGAGAAGCAGAAAGTTCCTGCAGCAGGAGGTGAGGGACCGGCCAGGGAGGAACCTCCCTTTCTCACACAGACCCAGCCCCAAATGCTGCTTTTTGAGCCTGTAACATTTCATGGTGTTTTCACTAAAATTAAATCCCAGCACCTTCTGCACCTTCCCAGGAATGCCCACCATGAGTGCTCTGCTTGCCTTGCTCTGCTCAGGTTGTGGCCACAGCAGTGTGGCCGCAGGAGTGGTTGGCTGGAAGGGAAAGACCATCCTGTGCTTTGCGTTGTGCTGCCGTGCGAGCAGGCTGTGCTTTCCACTGCTCAGCCATAACTGAAACCCTCATCAGCTTCGTCTGGAGGCTCCAGCAGGCAGTAGGATCCTTTACTCAGAGCTGCTAAGTTGTCACTTAGCTGCAGTCATCTCTGAGGTGGCAATACCAGGGATCATAAACGCCAGATCAGTCTCTTCAAGGTCTTCTCTAGCCACACTTCAAGTCCAACAGAACCACATGGGCTACAGAAGGGCAGGCTGTGGCCCTCTTCTCGTAGACTAAGGCTCGGAGGAACAATAATCATGAGCTGATTCTCCAGTGAGGTTTGGCTGCAGAGCATCTGAGGTCCTAGTTCACCAAAAGGGTCTTGAATCATGCAGGGAAGGGACATCAGCTCATCAGCAGGACAGCCCTGAGCATGCAGACCACCCTGGAAGGACCCTTGGCTGCTTCCTCTGGCATCCTGTGCCTTCATTGCCTGGAGGCTCAGGGACCGCAACTTACCCCCTGCTCCCCACCATTCCCCTTGGTCTGCAATTCACTTGCCTGAGGTTATACCACCTCTTGTAGCAGCTTCCACACATCATCTTCAATCCCAGCACCTCCATGCAGCAGCCATGATGTGAGCAAGCTGCTCCTGAGAAAGGGAGAAAGAGGGGGATGATGGAGGTGGATCGCTGGTAGTTAACGTAATGTAATTGTGCTGGTGGCACAATTGTTCATTTGCATTTCCTTGGGGCGTTGATGCTGGTATTAATTAAAGGTAATTATAGCACTGCTTTCTCAGTGCAACAGTAACATGCAAAGACAAAAGCAGTATTACAGAAAAAAATGCTTCTTCCACCAGAGCTTCAATGGCATCTTTTATTTTTAGAAATCTGCTGGGTGAGTGGAGGCCTGGAGCCCACCTATCAGAGTCACTCTGTGCCAAGGGATGCCAGCATCAGCACCGTTCCTAGATGTGCTCCAGGATACCCTGAGAGTGCTGGTGACAGACACAGACGTCATGGGTGATGGTGGTACTGAACAGATACTTCCAGCGCAAGTAGCTACCGGTGGTGATACAGGTTGCTGGGCACTAGTGTTGGACACTTGTGCACCCAGGGTGGGTGCTGAGAGCATTGCTAGCACATGCTGATGCCTTTCATGATGGACGCTAGTGGCTCTAGTGATGCATAGTCTTACCTTCATAACAGTACTGGTGGCATTAGAGCAGGAGAGCAATAGCTTTGCTGCTGTCAGACAGATGCTGTGGAGGCCCCATCCCTGGAGGTGTTCAAGGCCAGGTTGGATGGAGCTTTGAGCAACCTGGTCTAGTGGGAGGTGTCCCTGCCCATGGGAAGGGGGGTGGAACTCGATGATCTTCAAGGTCCCTTCCAATCTAAACCATTCTATGATTCTATGCTGATGCTTGTGTGGCTGTAGGTAGCACTAGCCATGGATACTGGCTGTGCTGGCGGCTATTGCAGGCTCTACATGTCTAGATTACGGGCTGAAACCTAACTCAACTCACCAGAAGCTGGAATTCACTTGTCATGTGGAGAGAGCTGTGAACGGGTTGGATGCTGTCAATGCAATTAGTGCTGCATGACCACCAGCTTCATCATACCTAGTCGTATCACATTCACACAGTGCTATAGTTAGTGCTGGGAGCAGTGGCCTTTTGGCAGTGACCTGCAACCTCATTGACATCTCTGAGCTCAGGAATGTCCGAGTTTGGGATGTGGAATTGTCCCTTGTCTTCAAGAGCTGATGCCTCCAAAGCAGAGGAATCCTTAGTTAGGTGGAAGCATGTTTGCTGTACCTCCTGCGTAGAGCGTCTATCTCTAGTTTTCACAGCTGAGTACCCACCAGAAGAGTACCCATCAGCAAGAAACTCAAAAAACAAGTGTTTTGGTGTAGAAGACAGGTGATCTGTGGGGACAGATGTGACTGCCCTGCCTAAACAACAGCAGCCTCCTGCTCAGCTTTCCCAGGGCGTGTGCCTTTCCTTTAGCCATTTCCTCTGCATTGCTGTTCAAGTGGCACAGAGCTAGTGGGAAGGTGAAGAGGGCAGTCTTCTGATCTTTCCCAGCTTTCCATTCTTCTGTCTGTTGGGATATCCACTGTGAGAGTCTCTGAATGCTTCTTGAACACCAAGTCCTCTTATTGTCTTCTCACGCTGTATCTGTCCGTCTATCTAATCTTTGCTTCCTTGGGACAGATTATAAGGAGGGCTGTTGAGCATGTTTGGAAGGAACTCTGTCATAACCCAGGCATACATCGCACTTGGTGTATCTGTAAAGATCCCCCCCCCGGCATGAGTTAATCTGGTGAGAAAACCCCTCTTGCTGGGTGGTGGCAGGGTGAGAGAGCAGGATCCCACCGGCACGGCAGCGCCCATCTCTCCTTTCCGGGGGCAAAGAGCTGCTGTCTTATCACTGGCACTAGGGCACTAGTTTGGTTGTCTTCTGTTTCACTGGAGAGGGAGTCAACCCCACCACTCAGATCCAGCTTTCCTAGACAAATTGTTGAGGTTTGTATCCTTGTTCCAGCCTTCCATACATCCTCCCAGTCCAGAAACTGGTGTTCACTTATTTTAAAGCCCCCTTTAGCTCTAGGCAGGCCCTCTCAAGACCCAGATGGCCTCATCTGTTCAATTAAAACTGAAAAAAATACCATTATAGGAAGGCTGACTCCCCGCTTTGAGTTACCATGCCATTCCCATCCCTTGCTGCTCAGCAGCAAAAGGCTGAATTCCCCAGATTGTCCCAGCAGCGTGCCTGCATCTTCTCAGTGCAGAAGAGAAAGCATGCATGCATACATGCAAGCCTACTTTGGAAATTAATTGATGTAAACCCCAAATAATATCTAATCTCACTGGTAAAATAATTCAGGCTGTGTTGTCTGTTCTGATGCATAGGTTTTTGAGGACATTAAGAAACACTGGGGGGGGGGGGCGGGGTCCCCATATTTATTTACTTTTCTTCCAGGGAGCATTTTTTTCAGTTGTTTGCAGTGTAGCTGATGGTGAACGGCAATGAAGAAAGAAGCTCAAGGCTTTAGCTGCGATACAGTAGCACCTAGTGACCAGATGGAAGAGATGTACAAAGTGAGCTGCTCAAACAAAAGTTTAATGAGCAGCATTGGTAGGTGAGAGTAGGACACAGATTTGGGGAGGTGTATAGCTAGGACACACCAAAGGTTGCCATCTGCCACCCCAGTCAGCGGGGTTTATCCCCAGGATTGTCCTTCGTGCCTTACCAGACTCTGTTCTCCCATGGCAAAGTGAGCAGCGCAAAAGATGAGGCACAGAAGGTTACGGAATTGCCCCTGCTCAGGACAGTAAGCTCCTGGCATGGCCAAAAAATGAAGATACAGTCATGGACAACAAGAGGGTTCCCGGCAAAGCAACAAGGGAAGGAAAGTCAAAGAGCACTTTCCGTCAAAGGGGTTCGCCCCAGCCCTGTGCCCCCGAGCAAGGAGCCCGGGCATTTTGCATGTTCTCCTCCCCACCTAGCTGAGTTCCAGTCCATCCCTTCAGTCCGTGTGCAACACAGGGGGACATGGGACCCACTTCTGCATCTTCCCCCCCTCCACATCATGGGTATTGCCTCTGCCTCTTTACATAGGATGCCTTCTTGCATTTGCCTTGTGCCTTTGCTAGGACTTAATGAAGACAACCTGGGTGTCAATCAGAGTTGTTGTGTCTTTACAGCATCAGGGTTATGGCCTGGGACATTTGGCAGGAAGACTCCACTCTTCTCTTTGTGACCTGAGGACAATTTCCCTTTTCTCTCTGCCCAGCAGGTCTTCATGAGGGACAGCTCTGGAGCCCAGGAGGACACAAGGTGCACAGGATGCTGAATCTGGCCTAGTCCCCAAGCCCAGCAAGCTGTGAGAGGTATGGTATGGCCCAGGGATGACTTTGGGACTCTTCAGAAACAGCCACAGGGGGGACGGGATGGACAGACATGGCTGTGAGCTCGTGGTACGAGGGGCAGGCAGGAGAAGGAGGCTGGGATGGGGAGCTGGAGAGGGTGTTTCAATGACAACCCTCCCTCCATCTAGTAGTGAATCCTGCAGCACACCCGTCGCTAAAATAAAGTTATGAAATCTAATACCGATTGCTATAGTAACGTCACGCCTCCGCGCTGACCTAGTTTGAGACAAAGGAAGTGCTCCGGCAGCTTTGAGCACACAGGAGGCTGCAGACGCGTCTCGGTCTGTTCTCTGGAAAGAATGGCAGAGGGAGCTGCTGGTTTTGCCCCACCTGCTTCCCCTTGCCCCAGGGCCCTCAGGCGACATGAGCGGCTTTGTCTCAGGCACTGAGCAAATCCACTGCCAGAGAGTATCTCCATCCTGCATCCCAAACGAAGGCAGGGCCCCACCTGGCTTCATATGGACCGCCCTAGCTTCTTCTAGACCTGCCTCCCCCAGCTTCATCTGGACTCCCTAGCTTCATCTACCTCCGCCCCCACAGCTTCATCTGGACCCCCCTTAGCTTCATCTGGACTCCCCATCTTCATCTGGACAACCCCCCCCCAGCTTCATCTGGACCCCCCCTAGCTTCACCTGGACGTTTAGGCAATGGGAACATCTGCCCTGGAGCAAACTGACGTCCTTGCAAAGCTGCAGAGACCTGCAGCAACAGCCATTGCCATTCAGAGCACCGTATTACTACTGTGCCAAAAACACCTCGGGCAAGGAGCCTGCCCCTACCCTCCCAGCTATCCCCACCTCCTCCTCCTCATCTGCTCAGTCCTTGGTACCCCGGTCCTGGGACTGCACAGTGAGACAGGAGGATTCGGCTGCTGGTCTGGGGCAGGGCGGTAGCACAGAAGGCCAAGGAGAGTGGCCTGCCTTCTTCTGTGTCACCAGTCTTCAGTGCAAGCGTGGACACCCTCCATTCCTGGGTGTCACAGCATAAGCAAGGTTGAGGGCAGCCGTGTTAAGTGCTTTCCATGCTTTGCTTGCTCCATGGAGGGCTTTGCAAACACACACACACGGCTCCAGGCTTCTTGAACAGCACTGACCAGAACAAATCAGTTTTGGTCCCAAACGGTCTCATTAGCTGCTCTTCCAGATAAGCTGGAGCGTGCAGCATGTTGTCACCAGCATGTGCCTCGAGTGCCCTGTATGAGAGCAGAGATGGCAGGTAAGTTTCAAAAGACAGTGACCCTTGCTTGCTGCCCTGGTCCTTCCACTCCATCTCATCAGGTCTCCTGTTTTCTTCCTGAAAACTCTCCCTTTCTTATCTTGCCTTCATTTGTCTCATTTGACCTACTTAATGCTTCGCATTTCCTTCTTCAGAGCAGATCCCATCTTCTGCAGAACTTTGAGAAACTTCTATTTAGGGACAGACAAATAGGTTGTAAAGTTTCCAGGGTTTTGTTCCCTTGAGAGTTGATTATATTACCAGTGACATTTGCATGAAAATAAGTTCTCTGTCTCTCTCAAGAGTTCATCTGCTCCTCCAGCTTAGTCAACACCTGAAGTCAAAAATCTTTGTCATATTGCAGCCATTGATTTTCACAGCATTTTGCTGTGCTGCTACCAAAAAAAAAGAAAAAAAAAAAAAGAAAAAAAAAAAAGAAGTAATATCTAGAGCATATAAGTAAGAAAAATTATTCTTTGTCTGTTTTGGGATGGCTCCAGTCAGACCCCATCCCTCCCCACCACCCCAGAGGGCATCAGCTGGCAGTCCCAGCAGAGATATCCCTTTGCCTGAAGAACAGGCAGGAGACCCCAAGGCTCCCAGGGCCGTGGGGCACTATTCAGCTACCATGAGGTAGCTTGGGACTTGTATGCAGACTCCTCATTAAAAAGTCACAAACCACTTATTCACAGGTGAAGTGAGATGTGAGGAGATCCTTCCACCACTGACCTGGGACTCAGTGGCATTGAGAAATCAGTGCCGCCCACTTTTTCGAGCTCATACACCAATGTAGCCTATGCTGGGATTTGCTTCATCCAGCGTTAGCTGCCTGGAAGTCGGATTTGTAGATGAGCTGGGCGAGCCCAACGGGACACCTTCAGGCAACGGGCAGCCTGGCACTCATAAAGCAGTTCAACCCTCCCCTGAGGAGGTATCCCAGGTAGATGAGACACATGAGTTGCTGGAAGCCACTGTCTCCCCTGTACGGAGAGCGAGGGGCAAAGGGCGGGTATGCCTCGATTCTCCTGGTGATGCGGTCACATGTCTCAGTGGGAAAGCCCAGGTGACATGAAGCCCACGGGTGCTCCTCAGGAGACCTGGCTTAAGGTCTTCTCAGCAGCCCAGGACGGGCAGCGTTGCCTGCTGCTCAGACCTCGGTACCCGCTCTGCCCCTGGGACGAAGCTCCGCAGCAGCAGTGAGAAACTTGCCAGGGAGAAACAAGAGGCAGAAGGAGGCTGGAGGAAGGTCTGTTGTGTAATGAATTGTTCTAAGTAGAAGCCAGCTATTTTTATCCCCTGCGATTAGATTCTGAACTCTTTGAATCATCATTAATGCAACGCCCTGGAAGCTGGCGGCCCCCCTCGCTGAATGCCACATGAAGTGTTCCTGCTAATTCAGGGAACATTTGAATTCATGCGTGTAGGCAGACCGACGTCACCTACACCACAGTGTACAATTTTTTAAGCTTCTTGCGGCAGGGTGAGGGGAGTCATTTTTCTTCTGCAGGTTGCGAATCATTTATTCCTTATCTAGCTAGTTATTAGCATGCTGCTGGGTTTCTATATATAAAAGCCACCCATGTGTTTGCAGCCAGCTTGGATGGCTGGGCTGAGGTTTACGTGGGAGATTATGGTGTGTGGAGCCCTGGAAGAGCTGATCAGCAGAGGGCAGGACTTGGTGACTCCAAAGGGTGCCTGCAGCCCTGTCAGGACGGGGGTTTGTTCCCTCTGGAGGACTTGTGCCCCGAGCAGCCTCATTTTACAGGCTGCTGCTTCTCCTGATGCTTCTACCTGCCTCTCCTGAGCAGCACCTGAATCACAGAATCACAGAATCTCCTAGATTGGAAAAGACCTGTAAGATCATCTAGTCCAATCATTAACCCAACACTGACAGCCCACCACTAAACCATGTCCCTGAGCACTGTATCTACACGACCCTTAAATACCTCCAGGGATGGGGACTCCACCACTGCCCTGGGGAACGCCTTCCAATGCCCGATGACTCTTTCAGTAAAGAAATTCCTCCTAATATCCAATCTAAACTTCCCCTGGCACAACTTGAAGCCGTTTCCTCTTGTTCTATCACCTGTTACTTGACAGAACAGGGCGACTCCCACCTCTCTGCAACCTCCTTTCAGATAGTTGTAGAGAGCAATGAGGTCTCCCCTCAGCCTCCCTTTCTCCAGGCTGAACAACCTGAATGGCCTCCTGGCCCTTCATGGCCAGTCCTGCCCCAGTAGTACTTGTCCCTCCCCGACCAGACCTGTTGCAGGTTGAACTCTGCTTCGAAGGTTATGATCTCGAGAGATGCCTTCCAACCTAAACAAGCCCGTGACTGCAGTTCAAACACCACCTTCCTGAAGCCTGGCGAGAGGGTCTCTGGCTTCTTGCTTGCCACCAGCTGGGCCAAGGTTTGGCTGTATGTCTGATCCCTGGTGTTTTGCACAGGTGCAGTGATTTTTGTGGTGCATTATGTTCTTTAGACGGGACGTGACAGAGGTTAGGGTGACACAGACAGGCTCTCCTGTGAGGTGGTAGGTTCCTCCCGCCATTTCGCAAGGACAAAGGCCCCTGGGCTGGCGTGCAGCGTGGGGGCAGCAGCTTTGGTGTTTCCACAGGGAACAAACTCAGAAGCCGTTGGAAAGCTCTGCTGGTGGGAATGGCAGGAAATCTATGGCTAAGCTGTGAGGGGGAGGCAGAGAGGAGAAGGAAGCAAGGGAAGGTGGGAATGATGCTTTCAGCTGTGATTTTGGGGAGAAAGAAGAGCTCTTCAAGTGCCTGTTTCTGGATGGAGGCACCGCTTGGTCAGGGCAGCTGTGGCTGTGTTTGCAGAGGAGCGGGGCCAGGGACTTCTTGCATGCAAGAGGTGTGCCAAGGGCATGGTAGAAGGGAGGGAGGCAGCACAGAGCCTGCATCCACGGCTGGCCATGGGAGGTGGGATGCAGCCACCAGGCCAGTGCCTGCAGCTCCCCAGTTTCTCCAGGAGCAGAAGCACCCGCATGCAGACTGCAGTCCCTCACGCCGTGGAAGCTGCAGAGGTAGGGCTGACCTGCCTCATGGCCACCTCCGGCACCCGGCAGGGCAAGCCTGATCCCCGTACCCCTGTCTCCACCACGCCCACCACTGGCAACAGCACATGAAGACCCACACAACCCACAGCCACACAGACGTGTCTTTGCCCTCATGCTGCAGTCCCAGCATGCACGCATAAGAGGCAGAAATCCAGGTGAATGTCGGGGTGCTCTCGGAGCTCCCTGTGCTCTCCCAGGCTTGGTGAGAAGGGGCCAGCCCTGCCCGGTGACCCCCAGCGCCAGCTGGCTCTGCCGCACATCGCAATTGTGAACACCAACTAATTGCAAAGGGAAATCCTGGGGATGGCCTGAAGCAGGAGGCGGCGAGGCAAGGCAAGGCTGGCAGGGTCAGGTACTGCCTTTCGTCCTCTTGTCCCCTCCTCGCTGAGAGAGGGCAGAGGGTTTGCCCTGTCCTCTGCCCTGTCTTCTCCATGCCCTCAGTATAAGCTGTTTTAAGGTGAGTTTGCAGCATTTAAGTCGGGAATTTGGCCCGTGGGAACCCAGAGGGTAGGTTCTCCTGGAAACCCACCTCCACCCCAAAAGTTAAAAAGGAGGTGTGGTGGGCAGGGGCACCTGTTTTGCCCATGTCCCTTCTGGCGCAGAGCCCCAGCACAGAAGCCAATCAAAGCCGGTGGTCCCTAACGTGGTTAGCTTGCAGGAGGTGCTCTGCCCCCTCACAAGTGCAGGGGCCTCCCAGGCTTTGTTGTTTTGTGTCCTGGGGCTCAAGCCTGTTCAGAAGAGGTAAGGAGCAGCCCGTGTGGAGCAGTGGTCCTCTGGCTGCTGCCCTCACCATGTCACAGCAACAGGGGAGGAATTACTGTGGGGAGATGGGGACGGACCCATGGCCAGTGTCTCCTGGGCCACTATCGTCATGAGGACACAGTGCATAGCCTGATGGAGCACCTCCAAGGGGACATGGAGCTGGTCTTCAAGGGTGGAAAGGAGGAAGGAGATCTGTTCTCCATGTGCAGGGTGGACAGGACAAGACATCACAGACTGGAGTTGCCACCAGAGAGATCCCGGATGGATAGTAGAAACTTCAGAGCTTTATAGGACTGCAAAGACAGACAGACATCTCCAGGGCAGCTCATTCAACTTATGCCCTGGTGCTCCCCTGGGTGACATTTTGACAGACTTCTCACTCACACTTTCTGTCAGGAGTTACAAACCATAATTTCAAGGACTCGCCACACACTGCCCGGCTGGGCAACTGGTTGGATGGACAGCCATAAGCTGGGCAGGTACATGAGAGTGAGGGCAGGACAGATAGCTTGGAAATCATTGCTTTGCTAGTATCTACACCGCATTGCATCTGTCTCCTCTTCTCCATCCAGTTCCTCTCGGTTACATCCTGCTCTGCCCAGAGTTCAGGCCAGCCTAATCTCTTTGCTGTTAAAAAGAGACAGAAAAGCAAATATTTGCAGTCATTGAAGTATCTCTTACAACAACGGAGGCTTTTCAGCTCACAATGAAGATGTGATTCAGGCTTCCTGAAGTGGAGTGAACCATCTCCCACCAGCAGCCCCCAGACCGGCCCCATCTCCCACTCACAGTAGACCAGCGCAGCAGCTGCGCGTCCTACAGGAGGGGAACATTGGCAGTGCTCAGCCCGGGGAGGAGAGGAGTTCCTGCTGAGCAGGAAGCTTCTTCAGGCAAGGCTGTCATCTCCTGCATGATTTGAGTTTTCATGCACTGCTCGGTGTCTGGAGATGCAGGTGTGTTTTGCGGGAGGTGCTGCTGTAAGTGAATTCAGTGCAGCCACTCTGAGCCTGCAAACAGGCAGCGCCAGTGCTGCTGCTGCAAACCGTGTCTGAGGGCTCACTCCAGCTGGGGTTCAGAGAGGTTTGGGACACACAAAACTGCCATAAATCAGGTCAGGTCATCCGCTGCATCTCAGAGACCTCTGAGCATCAGCAATGCCACGGGGAAGAGGAAGGGCAATCCTGAAAAAACACAAGCTTGAGGGGAAGGAAGGTAATGGGGCCATGCAGCAAAACCAGCCCCTTCCCCTGGGCTGAGGGATGCGCCCTCTCCGTGCCCCGGCAGCCCCTGCTGTGACCATCTGCTAAGCATGGTCTCCTGCCCACCCCTCTGGGTGCCCTCCCTGTGGTCAGGGGCCATCCACCTCCGTGCCGTGGTGCCTGACTCGGGGCGGGGGGACACAGCAGGGCACTGGGCAGCTGTCCTGGGTGACAGCCCTTGACCAGTTTGCGAGCTGCAGGATCATGGATTTGGGAGATTTAATTTCAAGCTTTTTCATCCTTCCAAATTGAAAAGATGGTGGGGAAGAGGCTTGTTGGGTTTTTCCCTTCCTTGACCCCACGTCTCAAGAAAGTGCCAAGGATTGCAGCGAGTAATTGAAATGTAATGAAAACAGTTTAATCCGTCTTAAAGGGAAACCAACTCACAGAGGATGCAGCAAAGGCAGCCTGGTGGGCACCAGGGGCTGGGGGAGTCCCGACTGCCCCACCAGCCTAACCCGGCACATGCCCAGCAGCAAGGCTGGTGCCCCACGCTGGCCGTCAAGGGAAGGGGTGCCCAGGGCAAGCAGGACAGGCAGGGGGACCAGGACCTGTTGGCAGCCCCACAAGAGCCCACAGGCAGGAAAAGGGAGCAATAAACTATCTACCATATAGAAGCGAGAGCACAGCAGCCTGGGAGAGAGGGAGCTCCCGGCCCTTCTCTGCTCCCTGCCTTCCCATCCCTTCTGCTTCTGCCCCTCCAGCCCACCCCCAAACTCCACTTTTCCTCCCTTCCCTCTTGTCCCCACAGCTCTTCACTCACCCCTCCCTGCCCCTCTGCTTCTCGAGCCATCCTGCGCCAGTCTGGCCCCCAGCCCCATTCTTCCCTTGCAAGCCAGGCTTTCATTGCATTTCATTTATTTGCATTTCATTTATTTGCATTTCATTTATTTACATTTCATTTATTTAATTTAATTTCATTTCCCTATTTATTTTGAGTCCTAAGGCAGTTTTACTTTATTCTGGGGCCCAGCAAACACAAAAGCAGTGATGCTGATGTGCTTTATGGCAAAGCAGTCACAGGGCTGAAGTCTCTCTCTCAAGGAGTGCCTGGGAGATTTCTACTTCAAATATTGATTGCCCTTTGTAGGAAAAGACGTATTTACTATCAATATCCAGAGATCCCATTATAATCAAATCAGCACTGTGTTGTTTCCTTAGGGACTGTCTGACTCCTATAGCGTAATGTGACAGGAGAAGCACAATGTCCATCAGGGCCGGGATGTCCTCAGGCGGCTGAGCCCGAGCAAACGACCTTGCTGGGAGTCCTGAGTGGGGGCATGGAAGGAAGGGAGAAAGAGGCCATGGTGGGCAGGGCTGAGCCTGGGCACATCAGGGCGGTATTCAGGGAGGATTTGAGCTCCCCGCTACCTGCAAGGCTTCCCTTCCAAGTCAGGCGGGGTTGAGCTTGCCCATTCATGGCCATCTGGAATTTAAAGGACCAGATGGATGGCTCAGTCTGGAGCCTGTCCTTCTACACCTTGTCCTTCTCCTCTGTCCAGAGAGTTTCCTTTGAGAACATCTCCTGGGGCTTTTTGTCACTGGTATTTAACTGCTGCACTGATGCCAGCTTGCACAAAGCAGGAGCAGAGCTGCCTGGCACATCCATCAGTCTCTCTTCTGTGGCACTTCTCCAGCCAGCACCCACTGCTGCTCCACCAGTTCACATGGGTGCTGTCCCATGGGCAAGGGACTCCAGAGAGGCTGGGACACCTAGCTGCTGAAGAGCACAACGGGACACACACAAGGACTGTGAGCAGCTGGACTAAGCTGGGCTAAGTCAAGGCTAATGTTGCATTGGGTGCTTTGGCAAGAAGGGCAGGTTTGGTATCAAAGTTCCCCCAGGATAACAGCCATGTCCTCATCCCCAAAACACATGGGCACTGTCCATCTCTCCCACACCAACAAAGCTGTGGCAACGTGGCAGGGCACCAGGTTGTGGGTGGAGGCAGCTGGACCAGCTGCAGGGTGCAGGTCAGCAGAGAGTCAAGAGGACCCACTCCATGGGGCCATACAGCTTCTCTGGGTGGATTTCAGTAGAGGTAGGACAGGACCGAGCAAGCCTTGTGTGGAGCCACAGGAGCCCCTGGGGACAAGAGCCGTGCGGGTTCACGTGAGTGCTGGGGGGGGGACAGCTGCCAGTGCGTAGGAGCGCGCCCGGCTGCGCTCACGGCGGGCGGCTGGCAGGACCCCCGGGAGCAGGTCTCGCGGAGGAGGAGCAGGAGTGGCTGTGTGGGGGTGGGATGGCGAGCCCGGGCTGCACTCGCCCGCTGTCTGCAAACCACTGCTTCAGAACCACCGGCTTCACTTTGCCAACGCACTGGGAGAAACTGAGTTAGATGGAGACTTTTTAAAACCCATCATGTTCTGGAATACATTGTATTTCTCCTGTTCTTTTTTTTTTTTTTTTTTGTGCTTCCAAACAATTATTTAAAGCCCCAGCTGCCTTTCATTATTAATACATTTTTCCCTGTGGGAGGAAGGAAAACAAGCCTGTCAATTCCTATGGTCCTTCAGTGATCACTGACTCAGCTTCCCACCCCAGTTCAGCCCTGGCTGCTTTTGCTGACCAGACTGCGTGCGGGAGGACAAGCTCCCCGGGGAGACCAGAGTCAAATTTGTGGCTAAACAGGGAGAACCCAGCAGCCCAGCCTACCCGCTCTGCCTCTCACAGGGACACACCATTATCCTACTTGTTCTCTAGGAATAAGCAAATGATGGTTTTCTTTCTCACAAACTCACTGGAGGCTCTGAGGGTCCAGGCACTATTTCCCCTTCCAGGTGCATGTTGGGGAACATCAGATCATCCTAATGTTGGAAAATGGCTCATCTGCAGAGAGCCCTGCCGTCCCTGCTCCCAGAGCAGCCCCTTCATCTTACCAAGGAGCAGCTCTTCAGCTACATGTACATGTTTTGGGGCCCTGGATTTTAAAAAAAAGTAGCCTAGGATCTCATTCTCTGGGTTTTTACACCCATAGGATGCTGCAGTGTTTGCGACACTTTAAGCGACACTCAAACTAAACCAAAAAGGAAATATGAAACTAAACTAAAAGGTAAAAGGAAATAAGAATTAGTTTATACACTACATGATTTCAAATCGGCTTTAACTATGGAAAATGAACTCATTGACTGACGGCTCAACTCATCTATACGTTCATTGCTTTTCTTTAAGCAGCCCCCAAAAGTTTGTCTTTTTTCCCTGTATAACCCAGTGCAAATGAGGATCCCTCCGACCCGAGCAGGACGGGGTGAGTGCAGTGGAGAACCCTTCAGCAAGGAGCTCCCCTGCCCTGAGGGGATCCTCTGTGTCCGGCTGCCCCCCTCCACCACCCTGCAGGGATGGCTCTACCACTGGTGGCCAACCTCAGCCCCTCGCTGTGGCAGAGCAGGACCGTAGCAAGGGACAGCCAGCCAGGCTCGGAGGGTGACACAGCTTCCCCGGGAGCGATGCAGCAAGGCAGGAAAGATCAACTGAGCAGCAAACAGCTTCTCAGGTCCAGCTCTGAGCGTTCAGGAACACCTCTGCACTCACTGTAGCTACTGAAACAATTTCCTCGGGGGTAAAACATGCCATAAACCCGGGCGCTTCTTGGAGAGGAGACGTTTGACATCATATCGCATTAGCGCAAGTGCACGCAACACGCAGAGCAGGGCTGCCAGCCCCCTTCCCAGATCCCGTAACCACAGAAACACAAAGCATAATGTAGAAGACGGGATACTCAGCTCCAGACTTCCCTTGGCTCAGGCAAAGCCCGTGTGCAGTGTTTGACAGCAGGTTTTTCTCCAGCCCCCTGAACAAATGGGACAGGAGCAGTGATTTGCTGGCAGCACCCCTGCCAGCCTTTGTTATGCTGGCTGGGGAAGGGACTCTATTAAATAAACATGTGCAGAGACCCGAAAAATAGCAGCAGCATAATTTAAGCAGCCTGTGGTTGAGCACTGAGACACACAAGCACTTAAACTGCAGCTAGAAAGAATGAATCCTTCCCCTCCTCCTCTCCTGTACCCTGTTCTCTCCAGCCCCGGGTCTCATGCCACTTCTCCCCTCCTGCCATGTCATCTCTCTCCCATCCTGCTTCTCTCCTTCGTCCCTTAACCTTAGCAGCATTTGCTTTTAGAGCTGGGACAGCCCTCGCAAAGACGCTCCAGTGAGGAGGGGGCTGCCAAAGGGGTTCTCAGCATGCTCTGAGCGTCTTTCCTCTTCCTCCAGGTGCAGGGAAGTCTGCGGGGGAGCAGGGTCAGCGCTCCTGCAAGGGCTCTGCCACACCACCCCTGAGCGATGGTCTAGGAAACACTGGGATCATGAAGGGCTTAGGAGATAACAGAAGCCGCCACCTCTCCGATAACCTGGACTCCCCTCAAGACTCTCTTTATGCCCCCCAGGACAGGAACCCGTATCTTCTCAGCCCCACCGATTCCTTCACCATGGACCCCCGATTCCCAGCCCAGAATACCCTCCATGGCGACTGTCTCCTTCCACTCAACAACCAGATCTCCAACAGCAGCACCTTCCCCCGCATCCATTACAACTCCCACTTCGAGGTCCCAGATGACAACCCTTTTCCGAGCCATGCCCAAGCCACTAAAATCAATCGCCTGCCTGCAAACCTCCTTGACCAGTTTGAGAAGCAGCTGCCCATCCACAGAGACGGCTTCAGCACCCTCCAGTTTCAGAGGAGCGATGCAAAGCACCGGAGCGAGAGCCCTGGGCGCATCCGGCACCTTGTCCACTCTGTCCAGAAGCTATTTGCCAAGTCCCAGTCTCTGGAGGGCCCCACCAAAGGCAATGTGAATGGCAAGAAGGGGGCGGATGACCCCAAGCAAAACCGGAGGAGCAAGAGCAAAGACCGAGCGAAGACCTCCGAGCCCAAGCGCAGGACCAGATCCAACATATCAGGCTGGTGGAGCTCAGATGACAACTTAGACAGTGATACCTGCAGCTACCGCAACCCAATGGGCCTCATGACACTGGGCCGGCAGCCGGACCACAGCCAGCCGAAGTATTTCATGCACGCTTACAATACCATCAGCGAGCACATGCTGAAATCCTCCAAGAGCAATAACGACCTCAAGGTCACCCCTTGCACCAATATCCCCATCAACAATGACTCCAACTACATTAAGAGGGGCTCCTGGTCCACGCTGACACTCAGCCATGCCCGGGAAGTGTGTCAGAAAGCCTCCGCCACCATCGACAAAGCCTTGCTGAAATCCAAGTCCTGCCATCAAGACTTGGCCTACCACTACCTGCAGGTGGGTGGAGTGGGGGGGTTATGGCTTGCTCCGGGCAGAGAGAGCGCAGGAAGGCAGGGGACACCCCCTCGGTTGGCGCCCTATTGCCCAGCAGACCTTATCAAACAGCTCCAGATGGTTCCACTTCCACCTCAAGTCACGTTGCCAGGAGGGGGCTGGGCAGGGGGGGTTAAATTCACCAAGGCCCTGGGGACAGACCACCACACCTCCTGCGGGGACACTGGTGCTGATGGGGTCCAACTCCTCCAGCTGCAGCGCTGCCCCAGGACCCCCCAGCCCCTGTGCTGGGCCATGGCAGCGTGGGGAGGAGGTGATGTGCCCACACCACAGCCTCGGCACCCTCTGCTGCGATCCCCACCCCAGCTCACCCCCACTGCCCACCCAGACACTGCAGATGCTGTGCTGGGGTGGACTCTTGGGCAATTGGGCATGTGTTTGCCCACATGTAGCTGTTTCCACTTGGTACCCCGGTAGCTGGGCATGCTGAGGGGCTGCAGCTCGTATCCCACCCGGACACAGCTCCCCAGCCCCCGGCCAAGCACCACCACCCTCCCATGGTCTGAAGGTCACCAGTAATAACTAATGCTTAACCCCTTATATCCACGCATCACAAGGATGTGCCGGCGTGCCCAGTAAGCCCCGCTCTACAGAGCTTCCCCGGAGCGCTGGTAGGACCTGCAGCTCTGTGGGGCATGGCTGCCTTTGCTGCTCGCCCGCACACGAGGCAGGGCCGTGGGGCCCAGAGGGCAGTGCCAGCCGCCCCCCTTGCATGGCAGAAGCCTGCATGGCTAATGCTGGTTTGAACATCCCCCCCAGCCCCATCACCAAGAGCGCCAGGTCACTGTTGTGGTTTCAAAAAGCGGTGCTTGAAGAACATGAACCTGGTTGTGCCCTAGAGGGAGGAATGAAGATAAATAAGCCAGGCCTGGATGGGGGGAGGAGGGGACGAGTCTATGTGTATAAATCCCCAGCATCCTTTTTGATGCAAAGGTGTCACGGGCTCCCCTGGCTGTGGCCAGCGGGCTTAGAAGCTTTAAAGAGCAATGAATTATTGAAGCACAGTCTGCTTCCAATACCTTGCTGGCCACGGCTACAAATCAAATTTCAGAGGGACTTATTGCATCAGGAACATCATCAGAAAAACTGTTCTCGGCCTGGTTTCTTTTTCTTTGCCCCCCTCCTTTCATTTAAGCCTTAGGAGGTTAAAGAGCTGCAGCCAAACCATCCGCTGGCACTGTTCCCCCTCTGGGTGTGGGGGCAGAGCCCGGCGCAGGCAGCCCCTGGGCACCGGGTGCGACGCCAACAGCCCCTCACCTCCCAGGGTTTGGCCACAGCCGGGGGTACGAGTCTGCCCTGCTCGTTATTCCCCACCCATGTAATGAGCCTCCGTTTCTCGACAGCCTGACGGAGGGCTGTGGGCACAGCTGGGTGGCGTGAGCCCGGCCAGCAGCTGGGCAGCCCCACCGCTCGGCTGGGAGGACACGGGTGCCGCCCCGCTGCAGCCGAGCGAGCCCCCGCGGAGGTGGGACCAGCCCCTCAGCCCTGGGCCGACCGACGCAGGCAGCGGCCAGGTAGGGATCTTGTTTTGAGGGGAAGCTTTTGCCCAGCTCTCTCCCTGCCCTGACCCTCCGGGGACCATCGGATGGGGTCGGCAGCCTGCGCCACCAGACTCGGAGCGGGAGCAGCCGGCAGCCACTGTCAGCATGGCTAGAGGGGCACTGGAGGACGCCAGGGTGTCACCAGCATCCCAAGCAGCTGGGGCAGCCCCCACGGCCGGCAGCAACTCACCAGCAAAGTCAAGACCCCAGGCAGCCAGTCCAGAAAACATGATGTTTGGTGTCCCCACAAGCCAACAGGTCACAGATGCTCAGGCTGACCGTGCCCCCAGGTGCCCAGGGTGAGCCTCCAAGGGCAGGGCACAGGGCTCAGGGACCTCGGGATAGGATGGGGCGATTGTATCAGACCCCTCCTCAGCACGGGAAGGGGACTAAGCTGGCGATGGAGAAGCCACCTATAGAGCCCGGTGTGTGGGAAACATCTTTCTGCAAGGTCCCATGTCCCCTGTCACCCGCTCCTCGCTGGAGCAGGACGAGTCCACTCCCTGCTTGTGCCATGGCGAGAGACCACGTGCCTGACCGCAGAGCCTGGTGCTTTGGGAGCACGGAGGCCCTGCCCCGCTACGGACAGGGCTGCTGCAAGGCAGTGGGTCCCCGTGGTGGAGAAGTGCCCCTCTGACATGAGGGAGGGCAGGAGCAGCGGGATGGGGACAAACAGAAACCCCCAGCCTCCAGGCTGGGCTAAGCCTCCCCAAAGGCTATTCACCTCCCCTGCCCCATTTGCAGGCTCTGGGTAGTCTTGGGGCTCATCAGGGACTATTGGGGGTCCATGTGATGTTTCCAGGCCCATCCCCAGCCCCAGATGTTGGAGCTGAGAGTGGGTGGACACCCAGGTCCAGTTGCAGCCCTGTCCCATCAGGGTGGGGGGTTTCTCGGGAGCAGTTCCCAAGGTGACACAGCGCTGTCCTTAGAGGACAGTCCCCTGGGAGGGAGGCTGTGCTCCCCGTCCCCTGTTCTCCCCTCCCCATGGGCCCCACGTGCGGCTGGCGGTGCAAGGGAAGAGGCTGAGGGGTCAGGATCCCAGCGGCCAAGAAGGTCCTTGGAGTGAGAGCTGCCCCAGGCAGGGGTGAACCAGAGCAGGCAGGGGTGAACCGGAGCAGGCAGGGCTGAGCAGCATTTCTGTCCCAGACACAGGATCGGACCCATGTCCATGGATACCGAGACCACATCGAAGGGATGGGCAGTGTTGGGGCTCCCAGGGGACAGAGTCATACCACAGGCACCAGTAGCCTGATGCCTCATCCAGATTAGCCTCCCCAATCCCACTTACAATCAGACAGCACCGACACTTCCTTAACCCCCAATAGCCGCAAAGATAAATTCAGAGCGGGCGGCCCATTCAGTGCCAGCCACTCCGCAGATGCTGGCTGCCCTCGCGCCAGCCCCACAGAGCTCCCATGGGGCAGAAACCCAGCCCAGGTCCTTCCCAGAGGGTGATCTGCCAAGAGGAAGGCAGCCTGGGCTCCAGCTTGCTTTCTTGAGGACGTGCCTGAGACCACATGTAGCCCTCGGGACACCACGAGGGATCCGGCCCTGGAGGGAGCAGTGGTGTACCCGCATCGGGCTCAGCCTCGTTGCGTTGGAGCTGGGCTGCATGGCACGTGCATCCCTGCACGCTGTGTCCGGCCCCGCGGGCGCCTGCGCGGGTGCGTTTGTGTGTGGTGCATGTCTATGTGTGCCGAGGCTGGGCTGCATGTCAGAGCTGGCACACGTGCGAATGGAAACCCTGTTGGCTCTGTGAGTCTCTCTTCCCTCAGACCTCACCAAAGCCATGGGAGCAGTGCAGCTCTTTCGTCCCTGCCCGGCACCCAGGATTGGAGTTTCCCTTTCCCTCCTCTCTCCCCTCTCTTAATGCTCTAGGTGACTGGGGAAAGCCCCAGGCAGAATTAAGGTAGGGGGAAACCTCTGTGTGGCCCCTTCTTTGCTTTTCCCTCCACTCTCAGGTTATGACACGGAGAGCAGAAGAGCCCAAAGGCGCTGATTCTTTACCACGGGCAGTATTGTGGCAAGATGGTGTCAGTGGAGCCCAGCTGCCAGGGACAGACACGTGCCTGACTCCCACATGCCTGCACCACGGTGCATCGTACGGACCAAGACCGGGCAGAAAGGAGGATCCTGAAGCCTGGCAGAGCATCTCTGCTGCCCGCTCCTCCCCTCCTGTGCAGCCACAGGGC
This sequence comes from Pluvialis apricaria, assembly GCA_017639485.1. Lineage (NCBI taxonomy): Eukaryota > Metazoa > Chordata > Aves > Charadriiformes > Charadriidae > Pluvialis > Pluvialis apricaria. Next base: position 1,086,434 of record CM030021.1, on the reverse strand, counting down.
CCTCTGTGCCAGCAGCCACCTACAAAGGCTCTCGACCTGGGCGTCCTCTTGCTTCCACCAACGAAACCACCATGGGCAGAACCAAGCCTACCTCTGGGAGAGCAGCGTGAAGAGCAGCAAGGCTCCCACAGCCTGTGAGGAGCCTCCTGATCTTCTGTGCCGGGCCTAGGTGCAACACAAGGCAACCTTTGTTTCCACCTTGACCTTTCTGTAATACGCGGGCTGTGTTGAGAGCCCAGGGTCTCAGTTGCCAGGAAAGTCGCTGCCATCAAGGTGCTGCACTGGCCACCATCGAGGTCTGTCCTTTGATGATAGGAGGTGCTCTGGGCTCTTCAGCCCCATCACAGAGCTTCAGAGACTGTGGGACAGGCTCCTCAGGTGCCTGACCATGCAGAGAAACACCCTGGAAGACCCTGAGCAGCACCTCAAGTACCTGCAGTGCTTTCAAAGATCCCTGAGGGCACCTAGTTGCCTTTTCAGGTGTGGCACTTTTGAAACGCTTGTCCTGCACTCTGTCCCACAGGAGCAAGAGCTGTGGGAGTCCCTGTGGACTCTGTGTGCAGACTGAGGCAGGACACACTCCAAACTGGGGCACCAGATTCAAAGGGTGTCCTGCCAAGCATCTTCCTTCCCCTTGACACTGCTAAACTGGAATGTGGAACACCTTGAGAGCAGCTTTGTTCCTTGCTGCCTTGCCAAGGCACAGAGCAGAGGAGAAGCAAGGGAAAGGAGAAATAAGGCAGCTCAGTTAGGACCAGCGGGCTGTCGCAATGCGATGGGGGAGCTGGTGGAGGCTGGAGAGGGACAGGGTCCGTACGGGGCAGGCGGTGTGATGGGATGCTTGGCTCAGGCTGCGGTAGGCAAGCTGCGCCAGCAGGGAGACACTGCAAACCCTGTCTTCGTGTTGCTTTGCCTAGATGGAGAGTGTCCAAGGCCAGGAGGTGGATGCACAAGCCTGAACGGAGCTGAGCAGAGCCTGCCCTCCAGCAGCAGCATCACCGTGGCCACAAGAGCCTGAGGTCTTAATGCCACCTCTGTCCTTGGGCTCACCGGGCTGAGCCCAGCACCTCTCACTGCCCCACGAAATACAGCATTCCCTCTGCAGAGGGGATGGCTGTGTGGCCCCCTGGCCCCTGGCTGGCATGCCTGGCTGTTGGCAAGCTCTCGCCTCTGTAGCCAGGGGCTGCAGACGCCAGCTCCGCGTGCCCCCTCGCCCCGGCCCCTTGCAGGCAGGAGCCTGCGACTCACCCTGGGGAGAAGGCAGGCAGCAAAATGCAGTCTCAAGTCAGAGCTGACGCCAAGGCCATGGGTATAAAAGTGCTCCTCAGGGCCCCCGCCTCCTTTTGGAAAGGTCAGAGCCAGCCACCGCTGTCACCTGTGGGATCTGTCCCACAGCAGGACTCAGCTGGAGCCAGCAGGGTCCCTCCCGGCTGGCCACAGGGCCACCCAGTGCGGGCAGCTGGGCTGGGGCAGAGGGAGTGCTCACACCCAGGAGAGAAAGGGCTCTCTGCTCTTATGTTTGTAGGAACCTGGTGGACAACCCCTAGTCGCTCCGGAGCTGGGCAGTCTCGCAAGCAGCCAGCCCAGAAGCCATTGCCAAGCACGGAGCTCGCGGGAGGCAGAGTGGAAAGAGCTGGGAAAACCGGCAGCAGCAGCAAGCGGGGCCAGGGAGGCCCGGCCAGGTTTGCATCTCACCTGTGAGACTCACTCCACGTCAGTCCCCACCTGGATCTCGCACACAGGCAACAAGATGCCCCTGGCTCTCTGTTCCTTGTCCCCCAGTAACAGGGGTCCTGGCTCACGGGCGCACGTTGTGGCAGGAGCCCCATCACCAAAGCCATCCCACAGGCTGTTTGGGTTCTGCTCCACACAGCACTGGGGTCCCCTCTTGCCTTCTCCTGAACACACACAGCAAGCAGGACATGGGCTGAACCCCTCGCTCCTTTGGGCAGAAGAAAGCCCTCAGAGTGATCTAAGCTGTTGTGCATGGATTGAGCCTGCATCTGGCCCATCCCAGGCCCTCTCAGGAGACTGAGAAGCCATTGCCTGCAGACCTGAAGCTCATCTGAAGATGTTGCACCCCAGCAGCAGCAGACGGCACCCTCAAGCTGGCTCTGGCTCCCACAGAACATGCCTGCTGTGAACAAGGAGGGGAACAGGAGCCACGCAGCGCTTAGCAGCTCTGGCTCATCACCGTTAGCTGCAACACATCTCTGCGCATCCCCAAGGCACTATACGAACACCGGCTGATTGATCCCACCACCCCCTGGGGAGCTGGGCGAATCCAGCAGCTCCATCCAGCAGAGTCAATGTGAATGCTCTCGGCAGCATGAGCAGACCCTTTGCTGCTCCCCATGGAGGTCCGCAACCAGCAGACTGGGGGTTCTTGAGCTGTCCCAGTGCTTTGCACATTGCTGCATTCCTTACATCTCCCCTTGCTTCTCCTTTACCACATCTCCTCATCTCAAGGGCAGGCCAAAGGCCAGCTTCAAACCAAGTTAGCCACGAAACCAAGGCTTGGTCCAGGCAACTCAGGTTGCCCCATCTTTCTCCAGGCCTGTCCTGCACTGTGCGAGGCTCTTGTCCTGATCAGCCCTGGGCTGACATCTGGCTCTGCTGCTGGCCGAGGACCTTGGCTGTGCCCCCGATCACCCACACAAACCCTTCGCAGGAGAAGCAGGCGGTGGTGTTGGTTACTTCGGGTGCTCAGTGCTTCAGGCCTCTAGTGGAAACATCAGCTCGCCCATCTCTAATAAGGGAACAAGAGACCACGTCTGCCTTAAATTAATTGCAGAGTTGTCATCTCAGTGAAGTCAGAAGTACTTTTCTTGCACGAGGTACAGAGAGGCCAGCACGAGGTCTATGTGCCCAAGCTGCTCTAGAGGGACTTCTGAATTCTGGAAATTCAGAAAATCATTTCAGCCACTAAGAGTCACGGTCAACTCAGAAACCTTAACGGGTGTTGGACGTAGTGAAGGTTTGGGCTCTGATCCACAGACCCTGGTCTACAACAGCTCTTGGTTGCCTTGGCCTGAACAGTGTGTGCACTTTACATTAAATGAGCTTGGGCTTCGCATTGACCAACCGTGTGCCACTCCTGTCCCAATGCCCAGTGCGAATCTGGTGAGACTCTACCCTCCCCGTTATGTGTGGCATTGTGTAGCTTGTATCAACTGTGTAAGCATGGGCCAGCGTGAAGGTGGTCTGCAGTGGTGGTGGGGTGAATGGCTGTGGGTGGATGTGCTAAAACAGAGGCAATCAAACGCAGGGCTGCTTGGCATGAACTGGTAAGGGAGGGTTGGAAAAGAATTGTGTTGCCCATTCCCACTCCACTCCAGCTGAGGGTCTAACAGTTGTCCTTGCCACCAATCCTCCCAAGTCCCCGTGATCCCGCTGATCCCAGAGGTGCTGTCCATCATGTCTGCTCATGCTCCCCTTACTCTTGCAGGTGCCTCAGGGGGAGTGGAACAACACGCTGTCTCGGGACAAAGACAGCGAGATCCCGTGCCGGCGCATGCGGAGCGGGAGTTACATCAAAGCCATGGGGGATGATGATAGTGAAGACTCAGAAACCAGCCCCAAACCATCCCCGAAAACTGCAGCTCGGAGGCAGAGTTACCTCAAGGCCACCCAACAGTCCCTGAGTGAGCAGAGCACCACACAAAGGTAATGCTGGAGCTCCTCCAGGAGCTCTGCACAGGTCCCCAGGGGCCATCCCAGGAGCAGTCCTCAGGGTCTAGCCAGCAGCACCCACGCGTGGGGATCAGAGCCCAGCAGGGCTCCTGCGCACCAGCTCAGACTGCCCACGGGGCAGGCAGGTGAGGAAACAAGCAGGACAGGAGAAGACGTGGCAGAGGAATGGAGACAGCTTTCCATCCTGGTGACTCCAGATATCCCTGCTCCAGGTCCCTGTCCCATCAGTGATCGGGAGGGCACTCCTTTGATGGAGCTGCGTGGATTTCCCCTCTAAGTGTCTGCTTCTCTGAGGGAGTGCAGAGATCCCAACGTGATCTTCCAGACGTGGAAGATGCTCAGCCAGCGTGGCTGAGGACTTTTGGCACACAGCCCGCAGGCTGCTGGGACTGTGCCATCTGCTTTGCTCCACAGGTGTCCCAGCGATTCTGGGACCAGCCAGAAAGCGCCCCGTTGGCACACCAGGCTGGGTAATATCCCGAGGCCAGGAGAGATGGGCTAAGAGGTCTGGGACCAGGTATTGAGGGAGGAAAACCCACAGTGGCTTAAGCCAGATAGACAGCAGAGCAAGGGGAACACAGCAAAAGCTTGCTGGGCAAGACCCTGGTCCTTGCAGGATGGGGTCAGTGTGGACCTCCTGACCAGAGGTGATGCTATTGCAGTGTCCTCACCAGCTGCTCTGCTTCCCGGGACAAGGCACCCAGGGGCTGTAACAGGCCATCAGCGTTTCAAGTGCTGCAGCTCGGGAGGAGGTGAGCAGCACAGAGGGGCAGGAGGAGGCAGACTCCACCACAGAAGAACTGCTGATGTTCAGCAGACAGAGCCAGAAGGAAGGGAGGGTGCAGCAGGCTGTGTGGAGACCCCTCATGGTGGCTTCAGATTGCAGACCAGATGCTGCTTTCTGCTGAGAGATGGTGACAAAAAATGCCTGCTCTGAATCCAGCCCTGTTCCTTGCCTTCACATCCACTTCAGGGGGAGCAGAGATGGATCCAGGGGTTTCTGAGGCAAAACACCCAAGCTGAGAGATCAAAGTTCTTCCTGTCTTGGGTTCGTTGTCCATTCAGGTCATGTCCATCAGGGTCTGACCTCGCTGCAGCTGCTGGGGTCCAGCCAGAGCCCACGGACAGGCGGCGTTGAGGAAGGGGCTAAGCCAGGGCAGGGTGTGTGAGCCGGAGGGGCAGAGCCGGCCGAGCCGTGGGTGCAGCGACCTGGCAAAGGAGGGCTCCGGCCAGGTCTGGGCTGGACCTGGCCTCTGCTGCAGGTGCTTGGTCGCCAGCAGGAGATTTGCTGGAGGGAAGGAGGAGGCTCCACAGCCCTTGGGACATCGCACCCTGGCCTGTCCGCCCCTTCTGGCCCAGGCTGGCGAGGCCTTGAGCACGACAGAGGCCGGACGGCAGCGGGCAGCCCAGCCGGCGCCGGAGCATGAGCACGGCTGCCATCTGCTGACCATCCCCTCACCTCTTCCCCCTCGCCAAGGAGCTTTTTGGATGCTGTGGCTGCTTCGGTTGCTGCAGGGACTCCTTGGGGTGCTCCGTCAGTCTGGCACAGCCTTGGGACAGCAGTGGGAGCACTGTGCCCTGGCATAGCCCCATGGCCGCCCTCGCCAAGGGTCGCCTTGGCCAGAGCTGTTGGGGCCATCACTGAGCTCCACCAGCCGAGGGGCACTGGACATGTGGTTTGGGACAGGAGGGACCGCAGGGAGGACAGCTGCAGCCTTAGCCAGGACAGGGAGCAGAGGAGTGAGACGCAATCCGTCCCTGTGAGAGCATCTCTGCCCTTCCAAAGTCTGATTTGTGACTCAGTTTCCCCGCAGGCAGGCTGCGAGGGTAGGTGAGGGTGAAGCCCAATGGCATGGGCACAGGGAGGCTGGCAGGGACACTGCCTGCCCCAGGACACGACTGACTCACACCATGGGTGCACGGTGAGCTCACGGACAAAACCCTCTCAGGCCGAGGGAAACGAGGCAATAAATGGATAGCCGAGGGCGCCACGTTGCCCTTGGCTGCTCAGCAGTGGGTCCCCTGGGGTCCGGGTGTCTCCTCCATCAGCAGAAGAGACTACTCCCCACTCTCATCACATCCCAGGATGGAGACTCAGGAGGTGCCACAATCCTTCCTGGAGGTCTACATTCTGCACAGGGCTCCTGCCCAGCTGGGATGCACCCTGCCCTCAGCTTTGCTGTTCCCCAGCCTGAAGGACAGACATCTGTCACTCATGGCCCTGCTGGGCATGGTACCCCGAGGGTCCTCTGTAGGGAACATGGGCGATTCAAGAGGCAGAGTCCCCACAGCTCTCCCAGGCTGGCGTGGCTAACCGTGTCCTCCACCATGCCTCACCTGGTCTGCGACAAGGACTCCTTCATGCAGGGTCTCATGGTGGAAGAAAAGACAGGGGGAGCCCCATCCTTCCCACATCCCTCCTCTTCCTCCCATGTCCCTCCCATCTTTCCACACACCCCTGGCCCATGTGTGCCCGGGGCTCAGCAGAGACCGTAGCTGTGGTCTTGGCTGGGTCGGGCTCAGCGGCAGCGCTGCTCTCCTGCTGCAGAGGCGGCCACTGAGCCGCGGGCCATGGGGACAGTGCTTCTCCCAGAGCCTGCAGCAAAAGCTGCTCTGGAAATACTGACCCGCCCCAGTTCCTGCAGCACTGTCGTTCAGGCTTGGCTCCCCTTGATCTTCTTCCAGATAATCTTTTGGATTCCTCTACGCAAATTAAAAACAAAACAAAACAACAAAATCCTGCAGATGTTTCCAATTGGAAAGTTCACAAAATACCATTTAAAAGTCATCTCTCACCCCACTTGTCACACCCCCTTCGCACCAGCCCAGGCAGGGAAGAGCCGGCTTTGCTGACCCTCAGCCCCCAGCATCACCCTGTGCGAGAGCTGGTCTGTCACCAGGTCTGTGACTCTGGGGGCTGGCACGGGTCCCATGTGCCCCCTGGGATTCGGCTGGACTAAGCTGGCATCTGCAGTGCATTCCTGCGGGCAGCGAGATGCGAGGTCTTGTCCCCTCTCCTTCCCCTGCACCCCATAAACCTTCACTCATGTGCCAGACTCGATAGCTCAAGCTGGGAGCCGGCAAGGCGAGAAAGTGCTTCCTTCTCCTCCAGGAGCTGCAACCGGGGCCGAGCGGTGGACTTGGTGCCCAACATGGTCTCCATGCCACCATGTGTGCCTGTGTCTGGCAGAGGGTGCCGCGGGCAGGGGTGGTCTGGCTCTCCTGGCAGGGCAGCAGCTCCAGCACAGCCCCAGCGCTGCCCCCGCCGTGGGGACACTCCTCACACCCTCTCTCTCTCCTGGCAGGAGCCTGGACCGCCTGGACTCTGTCGAGATCCTCCTACCTCCAAAGTTCCCAACCTGGGAGGAAGAATACAACCAGATCTCCGACAGCGTCAATGAGTCCAGTTGCATCAACCAGGTGAGATGCTGGAGCACTGAGCCCCACTGCACCGGCACACCCCGGTGAGAAAGGCTGGCTAGGGGCAGAGAGGAACATCTTTTTTCCCCCCCCTTCAAATTCAGGCACTGGCTGCGCTCCAGGAATTGTGCACACTATTCTCTGGCAGCTTTACCAAAGTACCAAGGCCAGGTCCTTAATTCTGATTCGTATCAGACCCTCTTTCCCCTAGCTTTGCCTCCTCTCCGCACTGCTGGTGTAGCTGACGTCACTCTGCCATGGCCGCAGGTACGGTAGCCCGGAGCGATGCTTCACAGCCGTGGGCGAAGCTCAGGGCCGCTCTGAGCGCAGAGTCCCACCATGTCACCACCCAGAAGCCACCTGCAAGGCTGCTTGCTCCTGCTGCAAGCTCCTCGCGCCTGCTGGGTGGGTACAGAGCTGGGGCCAACCTCACCTCTGTGAAAGGTGGCGTCCAGCCTGGGACCCTGCAGGGGGCCACCGGGGACGGTAACCCTGCTTAGCTCTGAGGACCTCATCCCTTGTGCAGCAGACTGGAACCAGGAACAAGGTGCCCGTCATTCGGGAGACTGTCCTGACAGCTAGCCGGGGATGTCTCCCTTGGATATTCCTGGTTCCCTGGGAAGGGCAAAGCCAAGGATGCCAGTGAGGCGCTGATGGTGGGTGGCAAACCCCTTGCACCAGGGTGGGCTCCTGCCCTGACCCCGACCGCTGGGATGCAGTCGGTGCAAACTGGGTTTAACTCCCTGTCCCCATGCTATGTCTCCCCTTGGGATTACTCTGGAGCAGCTCGGGGCTTGGGTGGCTATAAACCAGCTGCTTCACAGGCCAGGAAATAATCCGTGTCGGGATGAGGCCTTTGCAGAGGTCCCGTGTGCTTATCTCAGCCCCGGGACAGGGACCCGCCCTTTCGGTATGCAGGTGGAGGTCCCCGGGGCAGCAATGGCTCCACAGGGTTCACCCAGCCATTTCGCTGTCACCCTGGGCCTCTGTCATGTTGTGTCTCTGTTCATGCGTGTCTGTGTGGAACACGTGCCCACACGTGCTCCTTCTGTGCTGCTCCGCTCCGTCTGTGCGCAGTGATCAAGGGCGGCAGCACGAGGCAGGGCTTAAACAGCAGGATGGGCATCACAAACCAGAGCATGGAGGAGGGTGAGCAGCGTGTGCCGGCGTTCCCCTCCAGGTGTGTGGGGCTCTGAGCCCTCCTCTGGCCCAGCCCAGCCTCTCCAGCCCCATGGCTGGTTTCTCCTGCTGTCACAGAGTGGTTGGAGCCCTTGGTGGCGAGCTCTGGGGAAGGGCATGGGGCATTGCTCGTGGACGTATATGTTCCTTGTGGTCAGTCTTGCTCCTTGTACATCAACAGCAATGTGCTGGGTGTCTCATTGCACAGAGACGGGGGCAGGACAGTCGCATTCTTGTCCTTTGCATGTAAATCCATGTCTGAAGCCAGGTCTCTGCATGAAGACAACGGGTGGGCTGAGTCTGTGCCCTCTCCCTCTCTAAAGCTGCCATTTAGCAGCTGGGTGCAGCACCCCCATGAAGACATCAGAACGGTCTTGGCGATGGTGGGTCTGAGAAGCCCACAATGCGCCAGAAGCTGCCCAGACAAACGCCCCAGCCCCAGACCAGCAGCACTGTGAGACTGGGGGCACGCCAACTGCCACAGCACCCGCTCAAGCGTGGGGCTGCTGTCACTGCGTGCACTCTGCCCGCTTTCCCCCACAGCAGAGAGACTTCAGTTGCAGCTGGGTTGGGATTTAGAGGCCTCCCACGAATTGCATATCTGTTGATCCAGGATGGAGCTGGTGCAGCCACCAGTGTGTGCTGGTCTCATCCTCTGGTGGGTCTGACCTGCCCTTTCATCAGTGCCAGAGGCAGTTCTTTCCCTGCCCTCACTTTTATGTGACCTCTGGCACCTTCCTTGTGTGTCCAGCAAGACCCTAGTGTCCTCCCACACAGAAGCATCCTCAGCTCTGAAAGACAAGTCCGCTCACTTGGTTTTGTCCCAACTGACCTCCACCTTGCAAACCTCTGGAAGTCCTGGGTGGACCGGGTGTGCATGTCAGCATTCACCTGTCACACCAAGGGGACCAGTGGCCAGAGAGAGCCAGCTGGTGGCCCCCAACACTCTTATCCACACTTTGAACTGTGCCCTGTGTACAAGACGCAGCCCCCAGAGCCAAGCCTCTTCCCTTGGGTACATTTTGAACCCAGATCCTTCCCAAGATGGGTCATCTTGGGCAGCTCACACAGGGCAGAGCTCATAGGGTGGATGTGCTGTGCAGAGCAGGGATGGAGAGGAGGAAAAGGCATTCCTCCCCACAGGCAGCGCAGTGTCTGTTGGGTGTCTGTCCTTATGCCGAGTGTGTGCCGTGGCTTTGCTATGGAGAGAAGGCAGTATTGCTTCCATGTGGCTTCTTCTTGGCGCAGGGACAGAGGAGATGATAGCAGCGAGGTGGCCAGCCCGACCCCATCAGGGTGAAGGACAGTTTCCTCGATGTGGAGCACTCAGACGGCCCATCCACCGCGGCTCTGCGGGCTGCGGAGGCCCGTCGCTGCTCCTGGCCACATTGCAAGGTGCTGGCCAATTCTGGGGGCTTCGCAGAGGTGCTAACTGAGAGCCACCCCAGCCCTTGTCCAGCTGCCACAGGCAACCCATGTGTGCCAAGGGGTGTCCCAGCACTGTGTGTCCCAAGTGTGCCCTGTGTATATAGATAGATAGATAGATAGATGGTGCATACCACAGGCTGAATGCATCAGCAGCTTCCCTCCGTCTGGGAGGTGTCCCGTGGAGCTTTGCCATGCCGTGTTTGTGCCGCTGTCAGAGGGGCCTGTGCGGCATCTCGCTTGGCATCTTATGAGCTCTGAAGTTTGTACTGAAGTGTCAGCAGTGGTGGCCCCAGGGGACGGGCCGTCCGCTCCCCTCGTCCTCGGTCCCTGTGCAATGGCTGTCTGTGTGAGGGGCTCCCCCGTTCTTGGCCTTTAACCTTCTCCAACTCTTTCTTCCAGATCTTTGGACCCCCCTCACTTATCCCTCAAATATTTACCCATGGAGAGCAGGTACCGTCCCACTGGCTTTTCCCTCTTCCTTCCTCACAGAGCTTTCTCGGGTCAGCCTGGACACCCACGGCAGGGTGCGAGGCAGGCTGTGGGGTCAGCCCACGCCTGGGGCCAGCAGCAGGAGGAGGAGGAGGAAGAGGAAGAGGAGGAGGAAAAGGAGGAGGAGGAGAAGGAAGCAGTGCTCCCAACCTGACCCAGGCACTGCAGGGCAGCTGGAGAGCTTGGTTCCCGTGGCCTCAGCAGGGGGTTAGGGACCATCAGTTCTAGGGGGAAAGTAGATGAACTTTTTGAACCAAACTTTGTGGAGCTCAGATGCCAATGCTGGGCAGAAATATTGTCCTTGAGGCTAAAGAAAGGGTCAGGAGAGATGGAAGTGGCCAACAGGGCCAATCTCAGCATCTCTCATCTGTATTTCAGAACACTTTGCTTTAGGCTGGCTCTGGTTTAACCCAGGTGAGCCTCTCCTGAGTCCAAGTTTGACCAGTGGCTGCTACCAGAAAGCAGGGCAGGGCTGGGGGCGCGGGTGGGAGGGAGGTGGAGGCAGCAGGAGAAGCAGGGAGTGAAGCTGCCCCTGCTCGACTCACACCTCGCCGCAGCCTGCCACCGAGCCCTCTCCTGGTCCCTCACCACAGAGGGGGCTAGGATGGGTTCCCAAAGGTGCCACCCAGAAGCAGTCCAGGCAGCCTGTCCTTGGTCAAGCATGGAGGCTGTCCCGCCAGCCCACACCTCCCCACCTTCTCTCTCGGTGCTGCACGCCGCAGGAGGGCCAGGCCATCTCTCCACACTGAGGAGCACGCCTGCCCCGGCAGGGTCTCGCGGCTGAGGCTGGGGTCTCCCAGCTGTGCTGGTGGGGCAGGGGGACCTCTCAGAGACTGGACCGGGATTTTAGCCTCATGTGCTCTCAGCCTCTCCATCAGAGACTGGGGGGTGTTTCACGGGCGCTGTGATGGTAAGTCTCTCCTACTCCACAAGCAGGGACCCTCTCGCCTCCAAGGAGGGTCTCCTCTTCCCTCTGTCTCAGCAGAGAGCCTGGGCATCCTGCACCCCACCAGCACTGACTCGGTCTCATCTGCCGTAAGCGGGACCACGCAGGAGTGGCAGCAGGGTGGCTGCAGGGAGGGGGGCAGGAGGGGAAGGGGACGGGTGGCCAGCAGGCAGGGGGTGACTGGCTCTGCCCCTCTTCCCATGCAGGCGCCAGAGCCGGAGCTGGGGGAGCAGTACGAGGCGGTCTGCGATTCTACCTACAGCGAGGCCGAGTCGGCAGCCGCGGAGGTGCTGGACCTGCCTCTGCCCAGCTACTTCCGCTCCCGGAGCCACAGCTACCTCCGAGCCATCCAGGCGGGCTGCTCCCAGGAGGAGGATACGGGCTCCGTCCGCTCCATCTCCCCCCCACCGACGGGCAGCCTCAGCGGCAGCAGGACCTTACCCACCAACAGCAGTGAGTGCCGGCGGTGTGCGGCAGGGAGGCCGAGGGGAAGGGGCGCGAGGCCAGCGGGGATGGGGGATACTGCTGCCCATGGCCCGGGAGGTGTCGAGCATGTGAGGCGCTCGGCTTAGATACCTGTATCTCCAGCCATGGTTGTCCGAGACTTTTGTGGGCTTCTGGGGGCTTGCTTTGTGCCGGAGGGGTTGGCCAGCAGCCGGGCGTGCGGCTAGGATGGCTGGGGCTGGATCTGCGGATGCAAGCGCTGAAATGGCAGACAGGCTCTGGTTGCTGGGATCTGGCCGGCACGGCTGATGCGACCTGCGGAGGTTTGGGAGAGGTCAAAGTCTTCACTCCGTCAAGCCAAACCCAAGCTTGAGCGCTGCGGCTGGGAGCACCCACAGGCAGCACCGGCTGCCCTCTCTGCCTGCAGCCCCGCAGGGCTGCGGGTGCAGCGGGGACCTGCAGCACAGGCAAGCAGCCCTGCTGCCCTACACTATCAGTAGCTTCCATCTTCCTCCTCCTCTGCACTACGTGTTTCTTATTACCCCAATCCAGCCTACGGTTGACAGGTTTGACCCTCTCTCAAACGCTCAGGAAGAAAAAAGGCCAACAGGGACTCTGCACCGGCTTCCCTAGGATCAGCGCGTATCCTGATGGCTGCAGGCCCTTCAGCCAGAGGCAGAAATTGGGGCTGACAGGAGGAGGGAGGGCAGAAGGCATCTGCCCCCATTTCTCAGTGTTGGAGGCGCAACAGGGCTTTGGGGTTCACCATGAACTTCTTTGGATGTTCCCGCACAGGGCAGGACTCCCAGCAACAGGTCTGGGGGATCGGATCGGGGTGGGGGGGAAAGTGAACAGTGCAAATTTGCTGCCTCCAGGTCGACAGGGGTTGTGATTTTGCCCAGCAGAGTCGCAGGCGGGTCTGTCCCTGCCCAGCCCGGGCCCTGAGCCGTGGCTGGTGAGGGCAGGACCCCGGCCGGCCCGGACCTGGGCAGCGCAGCCCAGGCAGCGGCATGCTGAACGTGGGGCTCACCGGCGCAGCTCCTGTGCCATCCAGGCACCAGCCCAGCTGTGTGCAGAGGTGGAGCGGTGCTGTGTGTTGGGCTCACAGCGCTCACACCCCGGTCCCGTCCCCTGCAGGCAGGGCAGAAGAGGTAACGGGCAAACGGCGTCACCCTGGTGCACCCAGCCCTCAGGCGGTCGCCTAGAGATGAGCCTTTCCAAAATCTGATGGTGAGATGCTGGGAGTTGGTCCTTTGGCTGGACTGGGTCCAACTGCTTTCTCTCCCACAGACAGAATTGCAGCAGCCACGGTGTACCTAACGCATTGAGTCCTATTCGCCCCTCCCCATCAGGTGTATGTAGATTAGAGACCCCAACACCCCTGCTGTGGGGTAAAAACAGGTCTTGCTCAGAGTTTCAAGGCACTAACAAGCCTTCCCAAGCCCCAGAGCCCAGCACCCTGCAGCCTCGCTGCACTGAGCGCTCGGCAGCGTTGTACCCAGCTCCAGACACCCCGCCTGGCGCTGCGTGCGGGCATTATTCATTCCAGGCCCTCTCTTTTGATTAGTAATTACTGTACTGGACAAGAGCCTGGCCTCTCCCTCTGATGTTAGTCAGGATTGACTCCATCCCCCGGAGCAGGGGTGAGGCTGCAGGCAGCCCCGTTCCGCTGGTGTTTCTCACCAGTCGGGCCATCTCTCCCAGGAGGCAGCTCCCAGCATCGCAGCAGAGCGGGTCTCTTCGCCGAGCGCCTGGCCGGAGCTGGCTCTCCCGTGTGCCGAGCCCTCCCTTCCCCAATGGCCGGAGCACCCAGCACCTCTGGGATGAGTCGGAGCTGCCCACGCTCCCCAGCAGGACCGCCGTGCCCACCTGCAGTGCTGCCAGAGAGGCTCCCATGAACGCCCCATGCATTCAGCCCCCGGGTGGGAAGCTGGGAAGGTGATGGCTTTGCCCCAGGAAGTAATTTTGCCAGGATGATGGGGGCACCAGCTCAAGACAGCAAGGAAAAGCAGTGAGGGCTGCTTGGACATCAGAAAGCCCAGGGGGAAAGAGATGCAAGGGCTGTTTTTCTGTCTCATCCAAAAACAAGCTGGTGCCGGCTCCCCGCCGCAGAAACCAGCACTGCCCCGGCCCGGGGACATGTTTGGTGCAGCCAAGCTCCACTTGTGGCTGCCTTTACTGAAGCAGGATCCGCAGCAGTGGCTTCACTCCCCAGTGGTCTGTGCCTCTCCTAGAAAACGCGTGCGAGGGCTGTGGGTGGCAGGGAGGAGCATTGCTCTGGAGGTGCTGCTTCTGCAAATGGCTCCTGAAGGCCTGAGCAGAGCCGAGAGGTTCAGCTGCGTGAAGCTGCAGTGTGGGGAGCAGCTCTGCTCTCACTGCAGCATTTCAGTTGGTGCAAGGCCCTCCCCGGGCGCCGGCGGGTGGGAGCAGGCTCCGGAGAGATGCTCAGGGGAGTTGGCAGGACCTTGCCAGAAGAGAAACCTGTTACCTTTCCACAATGCTTCAAGTCACTTGATCTTTTACATCATTTTCTTCAAGGCAGCCTGTGTCCATCTCTACTCCTGGCCAGCCCCAGTGCTCCGGGTGAGGTTGGGCTGTAACGCAGGGTGCAGGGAGCTCAGGGGTCCCATCCTGGGAACAGTTTTGGGAACTGGTTTGAAAGGATGATGCCTTAGTGCTCCCGGACATGACAGTGCCTGGACATCATACCAGACAGACATCAGAGCGGGCAGGAGGAGTCTGGCATCTCACCAGGGCTGTACAGTGCTGCCGGCAGCGTGGAGGCAGACAGCGAGCCCTGTCGCCCATGGGGGTGCTGGGGTCAGGCCCAGCAGGGCAGGGCTGCTCTTGGCATGAGCGCTGGCACCGAACCACAGAGCTATGGAGGGGTTCAGAGCATCCTCGGCGTATCTGCCACGGGCAGAGCTGCCGGAGCCCCGGAGTGGGCTGTTGGTGGGAGCCAGGTCAGAGCACTGCCCCAGCGGCGGGCACATGGGGCAGCGGGAAGGGGAGCAGCTTCGTGCCCGGCCCCAGGCTTTCCCACCCAGAGACGTGCCCGTGCCCTCACATCTCCATTTCAGTTGTCTGCACTCCAGGGGCATCAGTCAAAGCCCACAGGATGAGGCAGGGACTGGAGGAGATCCCCTGGGAGGGATGGGGCTGCTTGCTCAGCCCTGTGCCTCCTTCCTACCATCCTCTCTGCCCCGCTTCTGTCCCACGTTCTTCCCGCCCTGGCTCACCCCACTCCCCGCAAGCCCAGCCCTGCTCCTCGCTGGCAGTACGGCTGATGTGGAGCTCAGCGCTGCTGCAAATCCAGGCTAACACCAGGAAGCAACAGTGGGTGCAGCACAGAAGGGGGCTTTCAAAATGGCTGGTTGCCACCTCTCTCTGACGTGACCCAGCAGAGATGTGCTGATTTCCAGAACATCGTCCAGCCCTTTGCATCGGCTGCTGGGGCTTGGGTAGGGAAATGTTCGTGATGGAGGGGGTAGGGAGCGGAGAGGAGCATCTGTGTTTGTGCGTGCGCATGATGGGGAAGGCAGGAGGTATATCTGGATGGCAGTCACACCTTTAATCAGCGACCCGGGCTCAGTTGTCCCTGCAAATGTGCGTCCCTGAGGCTTTAATTGGTTGGTGGTGTATGAGAGGGGCCTCCAGAGTAGCAGATTGGTACCTGTCAGCTTGATGGCATCAGTCTGGACCAAGAGAGAGAAGTGGGTGCACCATCATCTGCAGGTCTAATGGTCGCTCATGGCCTCTGATCCACACAGGGCTCTGGGGTGAAACAACTGAGACCCCTCACCCGTTCCCTTCCCACGGACACCCTCCTGCACCGGCACCCACGCACCAGGCCAGAGGAACTGTTCCCATCGCGTACCCCGTCCCTGAGAGGGGGATTAGGTTTCTTCTCTGTAGGGACACATCCTAAAGGGGCACGGGCAGCAGCAATGCCGTGGCTGACACAGGCTTCTCATTCTTTGAGGCCAGCACGGGGGCTGAATCGTAGAGGAAAGGGGTTCAGCCACCAGCGGAGGGCATGAGGAGGGGCAGCGAGCTCCATTTGGCAGAGGGCTGCCAGTCCCAGGGTCTGTGTGGGGAGCACGGCCGGGTGGGAGAGCCCTGACAGCTGTCACACCTCCGACAAGCCAATTCCTCCCACAAACGCCTGTGTCACTCACGCATTACCAGGCAATTAGCTCCCATTTGATAGCCAGCGAGACAGATGACGAGCTGCCCTTGATCAGCCTTAAACAAAGCTTTGTGCCTTGCGAAGCCGGAGACTCGAAAGCCCCAGTGAAACCTATTCATCTAATTGCCAGGCGTTCAGCCGACAGCCACGCCGGCTCCCCAGCATTACAAAGGGCTCCCCGGCCCCAGCTCCTTCTTATTAGAGGCAGCCCTGGGAATTGCTTGCTTAATAAACTGCTTGCGATACAGAGCTGAATATTTGATGTCCAAGGGAAACAGGAAAGCAGAGGTGAGCAAAGCACAGCAAAAGGAGTGGAGAATCCCTCCACCCAATGCACCAGTGACAGCAGGGATAGCTCATACCAAGCCAGTTCCTGATGGAGCTCTTCCCAGTCCTCCCTGTGCCGTCTGGTAACGTCACCCTTGCTCAGAGCATCCTGCCCTGGCATTCAGCAGCCTGTCCCCAGAAAGCCCAGGTACCCAGCTCCTTACCCTATGCCCAAATCTCTTCCAGGGAGGTCAGGGAATCCAGCTCTGCCTCCCCCAGGACTGGGCAGTCTTACCAATGGTTAAGATGTCGCTGAGGGTTTGAGTTCTGGAGGGCAGCGACCCTCCAGTTCTCCCTTTCTGCTACCCCCGTGATGGCAGCTCTGGCTGCAGGCCCCCAGCACAGCACAGGAACCACAGCACCTGGAGCAGAAGGAGCTGGAGAAAGTCTAGCCCTCCAGGCCAGCCCAACCTTGACCCCAAGCAGAGCCAGGCATGAGGTTCGGCTTTGAGAGCTGCCAGTGCTCCCATAAACAACTGCCAGGTCTGCACACACCTCGTGCCCATGCATATGCCAGAGCTTTGCCAAGCCTAGGCTGGGCATGAGAGCACCACCTGGGAGAGATGCTCCCCAAAGTCATGACAGAGTAACAGCCTTTCTGCCTCCAACCTGCTTTCATAGAATCATAGAATCATAGAATGGTTTAGGTTGGAAGGGACCCTGAAGATCATCGAGTTCCAACCCCCCTGCCCTGAGCAGGGACACCTCCCACCAGCCCAGGTTGCTCCAAGCCCCATCCAACCCGGCCTTGAACACCTCCAGGGATGGGGCTTCAACGACCTCTCTGGGCACCGTGGGCCAGGGGCTCACCACCCTTAAAGTGAAAAACTTCTTCCTAATGTTTAATCTAAACCTGCCCTCTTCCAGCTTAAAGCCATTCCCCCTCGTCCTATCACTACATGTCCGAGTAAAAAGTCCTTCCCCAGCTCTCCTGTAGGCCCCCTTTAGGTACTGGAAGGCCGCAATAAGATCTCCCTGGAGCCTTCTCTTCTCCAGGCTGAACAGCCCCAACTCTCTCAGCCTCTCCTCATAGGAGAGGTGCTCCAGCCCTCGGATCATCCTCGTGGCTCTCCTCTGGACGCGCTCCAGCAGGTCCATGTCCTTCTTATGTTGGGGACTCCAGAGATGGATGCAGTACTCCAGGTGGGGTCTCACGAGAGCGGAGTAGAGGGGCAGAATCACCTCCCTTGACCTATCTTCTTTGTATTGCTTTCTTTTTTTCTTTTCACTACTAAACTAGAGAGATGGCTCCCAGGACCATTATCATGCTGGGAATGCTGCCCTGTCCCAGGAGAAGGGACATCCCAGCCCAGTGCCCTGGCGCTGATGCTCTTGCAGGGGGAGCACGGTTGTGCATAGCAGAGGAAAGACAAAGTGCCTGCACACCTCCGTGCCATGTCACCGCACAAAGCAGCATCGTGCTGACCAAATCCCCAAGGGCTGGTTCACTGTGGGATGAGTTTCCACGGCTTCTGGGAACGTCACGTAGCGCTGGCTTGTGAGGGATGGGTACAGACATCCTTCCTCCTCCTCCTTCTCCTCTTCCTCCTCCTCTGTGCACGGTGATTACCTGGTCTCTGGGTAGGAAGGCAAGTTCTGCTCTCCTCCTCTCTCGGCTGTCATGGCCTTCTCTCTCTGTGGGGAAAAAGCCGTGGTGTGAAGGCGAAGGCAAAGGCAAAACCAAACCAAGCCAGGACACGTTGTTTAGCCCCTGTGTGAGCGGCCGCGGCTGAGGAGGAAAGCACCACTGCGGCCCCTTTGCTAATCGTATCAGCCAGAGCTGACCCCGTATGGCCTTTGAGGAGAGAGACTGTTATCATTCCCTTCAGATTTTCTCCTTCTTTTTGACCTAGATTTCACGTTCCAGAAATAGCTTTCTCTGACATACCAGCAGGAAAGGGATTAGAGAGAGAGAGAGACTGTGTGTGTGTGTGTGTGTGTGCGTGTGCGCGCACACCAGGGAAAGATTTCTGTTGCATGCTCCATCAGTGTTTGTAAGGGGAAAAAAAGGGTACCTGTAATCATTCCGTGATCTATTCATATGTCTGTAGGACACAAAGAAATTCATGACAACTGTTTCTCTCCATGCTTACCCATTCATTTTTCACTTCTAATCTTTTCCTTGTTATTATGGAAACTCCACTACCAAGCCCTGTGCCCAGACACCGCTCCCCTTTCCCGGGGAAGCCTGTACCGTGGCTGCAACCCCGCTCTCCAACTCCCCCACCAAACCCAAAGCATCCCTATCCTCCTGCCTCAGCCGAGCTGCGCTTGGGGCTCTTTCCTGCCAGGTTTCAGCTCTGCTCCAGGCAGCACCCAGTGCAGCAAGCTCTCTCTGCCGCCTGCCGTGTGCACGTGTCTCTCTGGCCCCCAGGAAGGGCTGCAGTGGGTTTCAGCCCCACGGAAATGTCACTTGCCCACATCCCCGGCGAGGGGGGAGCTGCAGCCCACACGCGATGCTGTGCCGGACACAAGCAGACGCAGGGGAGGTGGAAGCGGCTGCCCATAGACTAAATACTGGGAAGTGAGCACGGCTCCAAGGTCCCGGCCAAGCCTGCCTTCCCCCAGCGGGGGCCATCTACAAAGGAGTAGAAAGAAAGGCAGCTGCCAGCATTTTCCTTTGGTAATATGGTCAGCAAGCCAAGTCCTTCTTGTTGCTTGCTTTGATGGCAGCCTTGATGGTAGGAACGGGAGGCAGTAGTGCTGTCCTCGTGGGAGAGGAGGAGAAACTGAAGCAAGCAAGGGGTGCCTCGGCGCGCTCAGAGCCTCTGGGAGAGCAGCAGCAGGGAGCTCATGCACGGTGTAGTGCTCTGCCCATGAGGCCGCGCTGGTTGGAGAGCAATGTGCTGGGTACGGCAGACACCTGAGGTCTCTTCTTCAGCGGAGGGGCCTGGTAGCATCCCGGCACGCTGGCCCTGCTGCCATCCGTGTGAATGGGGTGAGCACAGAGCTGCCCTGGCACCAGGCAATCACAGATGCCACTTTGTGTCCCTGCTGTCGGCGGTGCTCAGCGCCTCTCTGCATCTCCCTCCACGGCCACGGGGCTTGTGCCGTCGCTGGAGCAGCCCAGCAGAGACCGACAACTGCCGGGACAGCGGGGCTGGATGCGGTTTAGTATGGCCGTGCACCCAGGCCTGAGCATTTGCAGGATTTCAGGCAGTGCAGGCAAATTAGGATTTCTTTGTGCGTGTTTCTCTTGTTCTGGGTTGTTTTTCCTCTCCTTCGTGCTTTTCCGTTACTTTTTCCATCTCCTGAGCTATGACGTGGGTATTCCTGAGGATTCAGGAAGAGATCGGCTCAGAGCTTCGCAGAGCCACACTCAGTGTGGATGAGGGGCTGCCAGTCCAGAGGTGCTCACCACTCCCAAACCTGAAAGCAGTTGAACCGAAAACAAGTTTTCTTGTTTTCCTTGGTAGGCAGCGGAGGGGAGAGGCCCTGGGCTGCAGGTACCGAGTGTCAGGGCTGATTCTCTGGTGACATCCTCCTTCGGTCCCACTTTGCTGCTCTGTTTCCGAGAGCAGCAGCAGTACATGCACAGCAATTCCATCGCTGCATGCCAAGGGCGGCGGTGGCTCAGCCCTGCCTGCCAGAGCCGGAGCCGGCAGCGCGTGAGCCGAGCGCGGCGTTTCCCCAAGGCGCTTTGATCTCCCCTTGCTGCAGACCAGCCCTTCTCCACCGAGCGCCACAAACCCAGCGAGTCATAAATAAATCAGAGCACCCAAGGACTGATGGTAACAGCGAGGAGTTGGGGCGGCACACGTGCTCCTGGCGGGAGCCACAAGGTAACGCCGCTACCTGCAAAGCCACAAGCCCTGCCCGAGGCCGAGCACTCTGGGGGCAGCACCCCAAGACAGCGTCCATGCCGTGCTGGGCTTGTGGGCACCCGCTGTCCCTGTTTGGTGTCAGCGTGCCGCCTGGCGTGGCCCTGGCCTCGCAGAGGTCCCCGCTCCGCCTGTCTCAAGGCAGGATCGGAGGGATGGAAGCCGGATGCTGCTCCATCACGGGTGCTAAACCCAGCGCGGCTCCGCCCGGGCAGGCTCACCCTGCAGCCCCGCAAGCTGTACCAGCCCTCCCCTGCGCACCTCCTTCCTCCGTCATTCCTGCTCGGGTGGCCTAACCGGGAGGGACAAAGCGCGGGCACCGAGCAGAGCGACAGCACCCGGTGAAGTAAGGCTCAGCTCCCTCTCCCCGCGCCCGTCAGGATGGAGCGCGGCTGGCAAACCTGTGACCAGCGGCGAACACCCACGCAGGGAAACATCCACTTTCCCCCTGTTTTCTTTTCCGTTTATTTGTCTCCGCACCGGAGACTTCCCTCCCGCTAACCCCGCGCCCCTGCGGCGGGCAGGAGGGAGCACCACCCGCAGCGCCCGTGCCCGCTGCCCACCTCGGGGTGCCAGGGCGCCGGGCGCCGGGGGGGGCGGGGAGGGGAGGTCTGTCAGCCAAACCCACTTTTGCGTGGGGGCCATGTGCCGGGGGAAAATGTCACCGTGGCTGCCGCGGCCGTGACAAGGAGACAAAGCTCTCGCGTGGGGGTGGGAGGGGCGCCCGCTTTGTTCAGCACCGTTCGGCTCCCCCGCTCCTGCCACGCACCCCATCCCCGTGTGTCCCCGCGCCTGCACGGGGGGGTGACCGGGAGCCGTTACCCCTCGAGACGCGCCCCGTCGCCGCGTCCCCACCGAGCGACGGAGCGGTGGGAGCGGCGGGCGTGGGGGGGGGGCACACGCGTGACCGCGCCCCGGCCGTGGGTGAGCCCGGGGGCGGGGCCGCGCCTGCGCGGGGCGGGGCGGTGACGCGCGGGGCGGGGCGGGGCGGGGCGGGGCGGGGGTTTAAGGCGCGGCCCCGCCCGCGGCGCGCAGCCGGAGCGGCGGGCGGGCGCGGTGAGTGCGGCGGCGGCCTCCGCGCGTCTCCTCCCTCCTCCCGCCCGCGGCCGCAGGAGCAACCGGCGCGGCCGCAACCCGCGGCCCGTCCTCCTTCTCCTCCTCTTCCTCCTTCTTCTCTTCCTTCTCCCCTCCGCGGGACCCGGGCCCAGCGCCCCCGCCCCGCGGCCCACCCCCCCCCTCCGTTCCCCCCTCCTCCGTCTCTCCGGTCCCCTCCGCCCCTCCTTTGTGTCTCCCATGGCTTTGTGTCTGGAGCTCCTCAAGCAATGTGAGTGACCGCCCGGGGCGCGGCGGGCGGGCGGGCGGGGGGCCGGGCCGGGCCCTGCATGGCTCCGCGGCGGGGGGGGGATGCCGCGCCCTGCCTGCCGCCTGCCTGCTGCTGCCGCCGCCGCCGCTTGCCGGGCCCGCCGCCCCGCCGGGATCGCAGGTGGCGCTTCCGCTTCCCACGCGTGTCTCGGCCCTCCGTGGGTGGCGGGAGGGGGGAGGCTGCCCCATCCTCCCACGCATACCGCCTTCGCTGCGTGGGGGTCCGCGTCCCCCCACCCCGGGGGAGGTGGCGGAGGGGAGCGCTGCCCCCGAGCGGGCTGGCATGGAGAGCGGGTCCCCCCCCGGCAGCGCCGCGCCCCGCTGTCCCCGTCCCTCCGGGGGTGGGTCAGGCCGGGGCTTAAGGCCTGTAAGGAGTCCCGAGGTGCCGGAGGAAATGAAATAGTGCTTCGCTTGCTGTGTTCTCCCCCAGGGGATGCTGACCCTTTTTTAAGGCCGTGTTTGGATTCTTCCCCCCCACCCCGAGAAGAAAAGGGCATTGTCTGGGTGAGGCACAAACGCTGAAGCTTCAGCGCCCGTCGCTGCTTGAAGGCTGACATTTCGCAGGGCGGCGAGCTGGCAGCTCCTTGGCCGGAGCGGGCTTTGAAACAGTCTCTTTTTTACCCTGGGAGAACAGGTCCTGGCTGAGGCTACCTGGTGTGGCACCCCGGCCACGGGCTGCGCTGCCCGAGGGTTTAGGCTGAGCGCCCCTGAATTCGGCTGCGGGTGTAGCTCAGGTGTCAGTGTGCCGTCTCGGAGGGTTGGGGGTGTTACGGTTGGTTTGGAGCAGTAAGTAAACGTAGCTCTTAATTTCTATTCCGGTCTTCATTAAGCGGTTCAGAAAAGAGGATTATTTCCAGGATGCTGTTGATAGGACTAATATTGCTTATTCTGCAATTCTGACCTCAGGTTGTGCAGGGACAACTCTGTTTGAAACAGGAATGGAATTAGGATCTCTAACTCCCAGGCTGTAAGTTGCCACTTGAGGGAGGAAAAGAAGAAAAGAGAAAGGGGGGGGGGGGGGGGGGAAGAAGCCCCACAGCATGTGGCATCAGATCCTAAAATAAATTCCAATCATGTGGGATGATAACAAGCCAGATTGCCAACTCGGGTAAGTTGGCAGACTTGACTCCAGAGGGTCCAAATTACTTAGCTGGTAATCGCTCTTCCAACAGGAATTTGGTGCTATGAAGTTACACGTTCTTGAAGGTGTGGAGAAAAGTAAGCCCTAACCAGTGGGCAAATGTGGCCGGCTTCTCTTTCAGATTGAGATAATTCACGTGTGCGTACTCTGCAGTGGTACCCCGGTGTTCAGAAAAATCTGCAGGATTTGTCTGACATGTTGCAGTCATGGAAAACCTAAAAGCTCATCTTTAAGGTGCGACCGCTAACCTGCTGGTTTTGCGTCTGTAGCTTGGTACATCTGTATTGGCGTTGTGAGAGTTCTTGGTGTAGCTGAGGGCCTCGGGATCTGTGAGTTGGCCCTTGAAGTGCTGGGGTGTAACCGCTGTGCAGTGTGCCAGTTTTGAAAGGACAAGAAGACCCTGTGGACCCCCCGCTGGATCCTTGTTGGCAAAGGTGATAACGGAAGTACTTGATTTCTGTTATACGTGGATTGACTGTCTGGACAATACCGAGAACACGATGGGGTTTGGTAAACCACGGAGCACTGTGAGGCCAACAGGTACCTTTGTGGAGCTTGATCGGCTGTAGCTGGTGTCCCAGCCCTCTCGCTGACGGGGCAGACGTGGTCAGCTGCTGGGGGGAGCTTGTGTTTCCCTTCGCAGCTGTGTGTGAGTCAGTAGTTGGACACTCAGTTGCTTAATCTGTGCATGCAGTTTAGATTTGTGGACGCTTCTGACTACTTAGCTCAAGGTTATTCATCTGCTGCTCCAGCCTAATGTGTAATGCATGGGAGACCTGCTGTCCCGTGAGCTCATCCTTAGCTGTGCGTGTTGCCAGAGCAATATAATTTAAAAAGCCTTTAATGGATAACTAATAACTGCCAGGCACTTACAAATGTATGTCAGTTCTTGTCTCCTGTATAGATTTTCCTGTTGTTTGAGTCCAGTCTCAAATAGTTTGGAGTGAACTATTCACTGGACCCTGTAAAAGTCACTCCGTGACACTTAATTTTCCGAACCATGCACTACATGCCTGTCTGCAGGAGTAAGGCTGCAAAGCCGTGCTGCAGCAGGGCTTGTTTTTGTCTCCTCAGCTGATAACGTTTGCTCTATGCAACCTGTGCTACAGCCTCAAATACTCTGTAATGAATTGAGGAGGCATAATTGGATGCAGTGCAGTGCAAGTTACAGTAACATATGTGAGCTGGAAGGATTAAGGCTGTGCAGGCGGGTGGCCTTGTTCAAGAAAAATCCACTTTAATTTCTGCAGTGAAAAGTTGTCAGTGCGTTTCCTATCGGACCAGATTTTAAAAGGGAGGGGAGAAATACTAAGTATGACTGCTGTTTGCTTTGAAAGGCGATTAGAGTTCAGGCTGTGGGATAAAGTTCTGTGAAGGCTGTAGTTGGGGCTTGGGGATGAGAGCGGTGAGCTCGGGTCCCTCTGGAAGAGCTCACAAATGAATGAGTTTATCCTTCCCCTCTCTCCTGGTCTCCATGCCAGCCTACCACCCAGAGAGAGGGAGAAGCGAGGGACAGAATGGCACCAGACTTTTTGACATAAGCTGCCTTTAAACAAGTGGAAGTTAAACTATTTGCAGATGGGCTTGTTAATGAGGCGAGTGGGAATTCTGTCCACTTCAATTTGTCTTGCAAAATTAATGAATCGCTGGCCCTTTGGTGCAGATGGGTACACTTAAGTCAGCCTTCTGTCCCCTGGAGAAGCAGTGGGAAAGGGGAACGACAGCCGCCGGGGCTGAAGTCCTGCCCTGGGCCTTAGCCCTGTGCTTCACTTCTCTGTGCTGCCGGGGCCTGGCTTGTAAATCTGAAAGGCACCATTTCAAAAGTAAACACTGAAATCACTGAAAACAGTGAGGTAACTGCTCAGATACGTCTGCCCGTGTGAGTCTGGTCTCTAATTTTATGGGCAACATAAGGCAGGGCAGTACCAATGTCTACATACCACAGTGTGGGCTGCGAGTCTGCTATCGAGGACAGGTGACAAGCAGTCCAGGGGGAAGTAATGGTCCCTCAGGAGACTGTTTGATTTCTGTAGAGGGCAGGGCTGTGAGTTATGTGTTGCCAAGCCTCTTCCTGAATTTCTTTGCAGTATTTGAATACCATGAAGGAAGGCAGCAGAGTTCTTATTCCCTTCTCCTTCCCCCTTGGGGTTTTTGGCAGTGGCCTTGGTCTTCCACTGTGAAATTGCTACCAAAGGCACAGAGGGGCACATACACATCCCGGGATGCGAGAAGGATGCCCCATACCTACATGAGTACTGCAGCCTGCCTCTGCTGCCGCTTCATCTTAGCAGATGGTGCAAACAGGAACTTGATTATCCTCACTGCTCTACAGGGTCTCTGGGGGTTGTTTTTCAGCTCTTCTGGCAACACCAAGAACATGAGAAGAGTCTCTTTAAAAGGGACTCACCTGAGACCGACTGTAGCTTGCTGCATCAGACAGCAGTGCTCAAAAGGGGAGCAGTGTAAGGATGCATAAATTTTAAATGTTGGCACTGGTATTTACATCAAGGACATGTTGACTGTCAGTCTTGTGTATCTTTAGTGCTCTTCATTAAGACATCCAGGTTTCACTGCAATGATCTTTTCTGAACTGAGTTCTAAGAGATCAAAGCTTAAGCTACCGTGTTGCCTCTCCGGTTTGAAGCTGGCCAAGAAACTTGAGTGGTGAATGTTTCAAAGGTAAATTCTTACTTGTGGTGCAAGTCTGTCAGAGCTGGAATTAAAGCAAAGATTAGAAGTTGCATATGCCTTTCTACTGATGCACTGTCATAGCGCGAGGTGATATTTGATGAAAGCTGAAAGGTATTTAAGAGTTGATAAAAGGGAATTTTTATTACAAGTTCTTGTTATAAGATTAGTCAAACTTCTAAGAATTATTTGTCTTGTTTTTTATATTCTGGGAGTGGTTGAGGAGCTATCTGAACAGAGCCCCAGCAGGGCCTTTGCTGTGCTCAAGAGGGATCTCCAAGCCTAAAACTTCCTACCCAGGGTAGGCCTATCTACAGCTGCATTAAATTGAAAGCATGGATATTGCATCCCTCTTAGGCCTTATCCAT
Source organism: Pluvialis apricaria (assembly GCA_017639485.1). Lineage (NCBI taxonomy): Eukaryota > Metazoa > Chordata > Aves > Charadriiformes > Charadriidae > Pluvialis > Pluvialis apricaria. Next base: position 1,060,939 of record CM030021.1, on the reverse strand, counting down.
AGGACAACTATCTGTGTCTGAAGCTGGAGAAAGTGTCCCAAAGGCTACTGTGGAGTTGTCCCCAAGGGGGTTCCTGGACCCTCTCCTGAAGGCCCGTGTTAGGAGCTGTGCCACTGCCTGCTTGGCTGCCACATTAGTCAGTGCTTGTGGCAAAGAGCGTGTGTCAGGGCAGCTCATGAGCCAGCACTCTATTGTATAGCTGGTCTCCCTCGCCTCTCGTAAGGTCACTTGAGTAACTGTTTTGTTGGGAAGCCTTCTCTTCCTTGTTTAAACCCTGAGGCTTTTCTCAGTCTCTCCGCTTGGCCTGAACATGGGGTCCTGAGTCACAACACTTCTGTCCAGGAACTCTTCCAGGTTTTGGTGCGCTCTATTGAACGGCTACCAGTGCTTTCTTGTCTGACCTGCCACTCCAGCAGCAGTCCTGGGCTGGGAGTTCTGGCCTCAGCGCTGCTGCTCCGAGCAAAGCAAGCTCCCTGGCAATGCGGAGCTCGTGTGATGCCCAGCCGTGTACAGCGTGGACTGGGACTTTCCAGGGGAGAAGGTGGGTTTGGGGAGATGGGTACTAGTAGAATAGAGCTGGACAACTTTTCCCAGTGCCGGAACAGCTGCTTATTCTGATCCCTTGGAAGAAAAAGGGTGTTGGACAATGAGTGCGCCTCCTGGGCCCCGGTCCTGAACAAAGTAGCTACTTTGATTCAGAAGCATTGAGTTTCAGTGACCCTCAAGTTTGCAGTGTGCTGTGAGCAGGGCCTTGAGCAGGGAAACCCTGGATGCTGGGAAGCAGAGATCTGCTCACCAGCGGCCTGTTGCCTTGGCCACAGCACTTTGCACTTGGCGGCAGGCTCCAATGTCTGCATCTCACTGTCACCCTGCAATCTTCTAGGGCATTCTGGAGGCTGCTGCTGCTAATAGTGGTATTATGCCACACATTAGCTTTTATCGCTGCCCTGTTAACGTTCTTACTGGAGATGAGTGCTGCGAAATGCTCCGGGTTGCTAAGGGGAGGCTGCCAAAGTGGGCTCTTACAACCCTGCTCTCACAGGAGTCCTCCTTGCTGGAGTCAAATACTGAATCGGGCTGATGGGGGGAAATTGGGTCTTTGAGGGAAGGGAAACAAAAAGCTGCTCTGGATTTCTGTCTTCAGTCGTCTTGCCTGTGTAACTGCTGGTGCAAATGCTGTTCCCTGCCAGCTGTGTGAACTGCACACAGCTGTGTGTGCCGTCAGTGGATGTGCTCATCTGTGACAGGCCTGTGTTTCACCTGACCTGCTTGGTTGCTGGGCAGTATCCCTAAATTTTGGCTGTTCATCTGTGTGATGCTTTCATTCCTTTCCGTAGTGCTTTGGGGGGCCTGATGTCAGCATGCCATCAGGACTGAAGAAATCTGCAAGCTTAAGAGGTGTAAAAAGGGAGGCAGCACATCTGGAGTAGGAATTGCCCCGGCACAGGTTGGGGGTCGAGGACAGCCCCGCTGGAGGCTGTGGCTGGGAGATGTCCGGCACCTGCCTGAAGCACCTCAAAAGCGGATTTCTCCCGGCTCCATAACTCGGAGGCGGATTATCCCGCGGAAGCCTCCGGGGTGACTCGGTGGCGGTGCCCGTGATGCCCTGTGTGGTTCCAGCACCGCTGGCTCTGCCCGGGGGGAGACCCGGCCTGGCCCGGGCAGTGCGTGGCGGGGGGTCCAGGCCCTGCCGCTCCCGGGGCCGGCAGCCGGGCTCCCCCCACGCCCCGCTGCGGAGGGCCGGGGTCCGGAGGGGGCCGTGCCCGGCGGGTGGAGGCGGCCCCGGCCCGGCCCGCGCCGCTCCCCTCACGCCGCCCGCGCTTTCCGGCCGCCGCTCTTTGCAGCAGGCCGTAGGGCGAGGTAAGCGGCCGGGCCGGGGCCAAGGCGGGGCGGCGGGCCCGGGGCCTGCCGCGGGGTGGCCGTGCCGGGGCCGCCTCCCCGCGGGCGGCGGGGAGCGCTGATCAGAGACACCCCGGCCTCGGCCTTTTTATTTTTTTTATTTTGTTTTGTTTTTTTTCCGGTTACCGAGCCCCGCTGGGCCGGAGCCTGTGGCGGTGTGAGGGGGGCAGCGGCGGCCCCCCCGGCCCGGTGAATGAGCCCCGCTCACCTGCAGCGGCGGGCGGGGCGTGCGCCTCCCCGCTCCCGGCGGGGCTGGAAAGGCAGCGGGAGAAAACTCCCCCTGAGCCGTCATCCTGGGTGTCAGTAGCAGCAAGGGTGAAAGCGCCCGTCTGTCTTTTCCCTTCTTCGAAGTGCTGTGCCGGGCCCTGTCCGACAGCAGAGTGACAGCCATCCCGCTGCGGGCCCCGGGCTCAGGGCCCCGCTCGTTGCTTCCCCCAGCACACGTGTGGCGCAGCTCCAGTGGAGCTGGTGAGGTTCCCGCGAGCCTGCTGCGGTCGAGCAGAGCAGAGCTCAGACTAATGAGGCCTCCTCGATTCAGGGGACAGAACTGGGCCAGCCATTTAGGCTGCTGGTGTTGTGACAGCAGGAGACTTTGAAGCACTGTCTGCTTTCTTCTGGCACTGCTATTTGTGCGCTTACCTTTGATTTTTTTTTTTTAAAGGCTCTGAATATCTTGGGTGCTGGGGGAGGCAGCTCTAAAAATAACTTTAGAGGCTGGTTATTTCCAAAGCCATTATTTCTGCTTCTGTCAGGTTTCTTTCCCTTCTGTAGCTGATGTCTTTTTCTAGTGCTGCAAGGCCTGGTTAATGTTTTCTGCTCTCTTCTAGTTCTTGCTCTGTTAGCAAACATGCTGTGGGTATGGGTGATGGTAGGTGTTCAGGCAGCAGGGGGATGCGATTGCACTTCAGGGTGAACAAGTTCACGTACCAGGAACACTGAGGCTGGGAATGAACAAAGGAATAATGGACCTTTTGCAAGAGTAGAACTTCTAGCTCGTGAAAACCAGAGCTGCTCCGGTGCTGCCCTGCAGAAGGAAGCGTGCAGGAGTGTGTGCATCTGCTGTTTGAACCAACTGTGGTCACGGGGGACTGGCTTGAGGAAGTCCCCCTGCCCCATTTCTCAGAAGTGTGCCACAGGATAGCTCAGTTTTAATGACCGGACGAATCCTAGCAGGAACCCTCGTCATTGTTAATGCTTTAACTCAAGTCCTGCTGTTGTATGTGAAATAACTTGACTGGACAGAGGTAGGAGCTAGTAAAAGTGCTGCGTACAAAGACTCTCATTTGGATGGACTCTGACTGAGAACTGCTGCTGCTGCAGTTGTTGAGGGTACCTGTTAAATCTATTTCATGCTAATTCTTATGGTATGATGCTTTTCAGCATCACTTTTTTAAGCTGGCTCAATTAGAGTTTTAGCCAGCTGTGCACCTTGTCACAAAACAGCTGCTAGCCTGATTACTGCCCAGCCTCCATGTGCCATGAGCTTGCCAGTACTAGGGACCCGTGTGCTCCGTTTTCCCTGCCAAGAGTGACATGCCTCTCTTCCATCGAATTGCAGGAGAGGAGCAGAATAGGTCTGCTCGCCGCAGCTCTGGGAAGCAGTGTTACCCTTGAAGGTTTAACCACCAGGCATCAGCATGTCCAGCCAGTATCACTGTGCTCGAGTTGCTGCACTGGGTGCAGCTTTCCTCACTCCAGGTGGCCTGACTTCATGCTGTGGCTTACACCTTCAAGCTTGCCTTCTTGGAAAGTACACCCTAAGCTTATTCACGGGCTGCTGCAGCATTTAGGCTTGCTTGGGAAAAGAAAAACGCTGTAAATGTACTGGTGCGTGTAGCTAGTATTTAATGGGCTGAATCTATTGACAAAGTAGAGGTGCCTAAGGCTTAAAGCCTGATTGTGGCACACTCTAAAAAAAGCTGCTCTGCCCTGGGGCCTTCTGACTAGCTTTGTGTCTCTCCTGGGCACTCTGAAGCAATACAGCAGTTGCCTTATCTCTGGGCCTGCAGCGAGGGCTTCTTGATTAACATGCAGTGTAGGGTGGAGAGTGGAGATCAGTCGGGGAGTCAGATTTGCCCTAACATGCCCTCAGCAGCACCATAGCAATTTAACTTACACTAGCAGAGATTGCTCCTGTATGTCTCTTATTGATTTGGAGGTTGAAAACAACACAATGTAGATACCTAGAGGGTCCAGATCTTGTTCATACCATCTATATCAAATCCTGAGTGTGCTTCATCCGTGAAGGTGGAGTCTTTGGCGTGAGTCACTATGGATTGGCGGCCTTGGGTTGGTTTCTTTTGTGTGTTACCCACACACACACACACACGCATGCTAATTGTAGCAAGTTGAAAAGCACTTGGGAGGTTTTGCTTGAGCATGATGAGCTGAGAAGTCTCCTAAGCATGTGGGAAGGCTACATGCAAAGGAGAACTTGATGTGAGGGAAGAGGAAAAATTATCTCTCTGATCCAGGCTGTTCTCAGCGTTTGCTAGAGCTGGGAAATAACCTAGTGATATCATGGGTTTTCCAGTCTAGAAGGGCTTTTTTATACTTAGCCATGGTTTGGGGGGTTTTAGGTTCACCTGGCAAACTAAAAGCAAGGTTTTTATTGTTGGAGTGGTGTACTTTCTATAACAGCTTCTCTTATTTCTGTTAATTACTATGGTTCCAACCACAAAAGAGCTTTCTTCTTCTAATTGGCCTCCTCCTGTTCAGATTCAGTTGTGTTGCTGTGTCACCATGGAGACAGTCATGATGTCACAAGCTATGGCATCACTGAAAAGTGGCTGGGAGGCAGTTGTTACTGTTCCCCCTCACCCCATCCACCCCACTAATCAGTAGCTGGGAGGAGAAAGCAGAACAGCTCAGTAGGTTTTAGGAAAGATACAGAGCTTTTAAATGGGCCTGAATTACAGCTGCAATTTTAAGGCTGTTGCTTCAGTGGTGGAAGAGGTGTAATATAATCGCTTTCTCAAAACTATCTTCATTGCCGTGTCTCTTGTTGAGCTCTCTTAAATGGCAGGAAGGCCAAAATCTCCAACTATTGCTGTGCTGCTTCTCTTGAGCCCTGTTAATGAACATTTGTGACGCTACAAACCCAGGTACCACTAGGCTGCATTCCAGTCCCAGCCTGATGGGCTTGGTGCATCTTGTGGCTGGGTAACAGGTATACTGAGCTTCTCTAGGTCTGAAAGCAGTCAAAAAAAGCTGTTGTATCACCAGGGTGGCAGTTTTAGAAACTTTTTGGGGTCTCTTGCCTTTCTAACACTTCTGAGACAGCTGTTTCTACTGTGGGAATACTTAAGCAAATAATGCTGGGCCACTGAGAGCTGTGCGATGAGATCATGAAAGCCAACAGGATTTGACTTGCATGCCCTCATGTATGAGCTCAGTGGAGATGGTAATGTAGCAGAGAACTGGGCTTCTTTCACGGCTTAATTCTGCTGTTTGCCAAAATGCTGGGAACTTTCTTCTCACTTCCTGAAATGCTGTGACTTGTCACTGCAAAGACTGTGTGTGAGGATGTGCTTTGTTCTGTACGATCTCTTCCATGCCTTTGTCTGCAGCTTCATCCCTTTTCCTGTAAGGGGTTTGAGAGCATGGCACAGTGTACTGGATATTCTGTCCTGAGCTGTAACAGCCTACTCAAATATTAACTAATCTCCTCCTGATTAATGGGAGGCAGGACGGTCTTGAGTGCCTGACCTGGCAGGCAGGGAGCTAATGTTTTCCAATTGTCGTTTTTGATAAAGGGGCTTTGTTATAGCTGTCACAGAAGCATGTTAGCTGTAACTCTTCTGTTTGTATTAGTCTGATATTAGGGAGGGGGCATGCAGACTTTCCCCTGTTTGTGGGGGTGTATCGGGAGCTCTGGGGTGAGATGGGGGTGCCCTGGTACTGGTGGGTGCTGGCCCCCACTGCTCAGCAGGGACCCTGTGCACTGCACCTGCGCAGTTTGGCTTGGGCTGCTCTGGGTTGTAGTCTGTTGGGGCTTGGCAAGCACAATAGTACATCTCCTCCCTTGTGCTTTGCTTGTTTTAAGCAGCCTTGTATTCAGACAAAAGGGATAAAATTTCATGTAATATGGAAGCTGAAACAAATTGACTTTTTCAGTGTGAGAGAAATTTCTGGCTGCTTTCCTGAAAGGATCAAAACTGTTTTCCAGCAGTTCTGCTGACAGACTCCTCTTCTTTTTCTAATTTATTTTCTGAATTGCTGGGGTTTGAAGATGAAAGGCTAGAGCAGCTCATAGCGTGAAGACAAAGTGTTTTTCACCTTGTCTGTTCCATCGGAACCGTTGATAAGTGTCCTGTTTAGGAGGAAAATGTGATTGGAAGGCCAGTTGCATTTGAATCATGTTAATTTGTAGTGCTGTTGATCTTAAAATAGCTAGCTGTCTGGCCAAAGATGCCAAAACCTGCTTTTTAAACCAATATTGCTTAAAAACTGTAGAGGGTAGGAAATGTTTTAGTTCTGTCCTGACATTGGTCGAATCTGTCCTGATTGCCAAAGGGCTGTGGAGCAGCCCATGTCAAGGCTACTTGACTGTAAGACTTCTAGCACTATAGTTATTATAGAGGCAAAAATGAATGCATAAAGGTCTAAGACTGAAGTTGTTCGGGACTACAGTGTACAAACGGAAGTCATTCAGGAAAAGTTAAAAGCTCATCTACAAATTATGCATGGTTTGTAAGTTTAGCTATATTTTTAGCATACCTTTCAATTTTCAATGTGTGTAGAAAACTACCTCATCTATGGGAAGGGTAAGATGAAGTTTCCCTTAGTACAGCAAAACAGCTAATTCCAAAGTATTTGGAGATTTCCATTAAAGGTTATGAATAGATTGCTTCCTAGAAGGAAACTAGTCCTTCTGTCCTTACTCATGGGCTTGTCTAAACAGAGTTATCCCCAATGAATTCCTTTGCTACATGAGCAAGTTGCTGTGAAATGGCTTATTCTTTCAGAATAAGACCCTGCATGGAGTTCCTTATCCCCCAAACTTGTTTGTGCCCTAGGGGGTCAACAGGGGATAATTCTGTGGATGAGTGCATGACCTGATATTCTCAGTTGCTCTGTTCTTATGCCAGTGATGACTTTTGGCAGATGTAAATGCCAAGTATACATCAGATAATCTGACCACCATATCATCTCCACTGCTAGGTTCTGAATAATCCATTATATATAGTGAGTTTGTTAGAAGATGCTGTGTAGGCTGCTTTTGTACCCTTGTCTTTCAAAAATACAAAGAACGTGACTGAATTAATGGTCCTCTGTGGAGGAGCCTGGAAGCTCTTCTCCTTTCCCCATTGCTTCTGGGAGGTAACTCTTGCTGGTGAGGAATGGGGTCATCCAGCTCTGGAATGGGCTGAACAGGAGCAGCTCTCCTGAGCAACAAATCTCGGGGTGCTGCTGGCCTCCTGCTTGGTTCTGCCATGGCTGCTGGTACAAAGCCAAAGGGAAACCAGGTCAGTGTTCTGCTTTGGGGAGCAAGGGGTTGGCAGGTGAGGCAGAGACCCCTCTCCTCTGTCACAGCTATGCAAATGCCAGCGCACCAGGTTTCCTTGCTCCTGGTCCGCAGCCTCTTACCTGCTTCCACCGGCAGGGCTGCACTGACCGCCTTGGGCTTCAGTGCAGATGCTTTAACCTTGCAATTGCATTGTATGATATCCTCTTCCCCTGTGCCAAACCCCTTCCCTCAGGACTTGCAGGTTTCTTCAATCCCCCAGGCTGGCTTGGCCGGCATCTGTAAACAGTTGATGCCCTTGCAGAAGGGAAAACTGAGGTGGTGGCCAAGGTAAGCTGAGTACTTGAGGATGGGAACAGAAACATAAAATATCCTGCAAATTAATGTGGTGTTCCACTGAGTTCTCTGAAATTCAGATGTAAGGGCACATACCTGTCATTCAAACAAGTTTTAAAAGATAGCTTAGTAGAAGATGGTCAGCTATATCCAAACTTAAAAGGGAAGCGTGCAGAATAACTCTGCAAAATATATGAGATATTAAGGGAAATGGCTTTCCTGCCTGAAAGATAAGGTAGCAAAAATTGCCACAAGTTTACGCACCTTTCCAGCACTGAAGTTTTAGGTGTTCTTTCAGCAGCATTTGGTAGAAGGTTGTGACACCAAGTGTTTGTTCAGATTGTAAGTCAGCAGATTGCATGCTGCAAGCCAGGACCTGGAGACAAAAATCAAGTTGTCTTTGTGTGACCTCTGATAAAGACTTCGAAACTAGAGCTGCCTGATCCTGTAGCAGCGGTGGCCATGTATACGTGTTCAAAGATAAACAGAGCTGCAAACATTACCCAGAGGGGGAGGTTAACAAGATACAAATTTGTGGTCAAAGCAAACTGCTATAGAGAAAAGCAGATGATGCAGAGCTGTCAGGTGCTTGTAAGCAGATGGCTAAAAGTGAAGTTACTGAGGAACATCTGGAAGCCTCAGGTTCCTGTCTAGCTAAGCTGCCATGCTTCAGAATGAGAGCAGGACTTTTCTTGGTGTCTCTTCAACTCTTAGTAACTGCTGGTCAGTGAGTGGCAAGAGGTAAGAGTCCTTCCCTTTGCTTTAAAGAAAAATGCACTTGTTCTTTGTCTTGTCTGTTCTTTTCTCACCCCTCAGCAAAAGGGAAATACCTTAGTGAACCAAGGTCTGCGCTTGCCTGGACTCTCTCCGCTCACGTTGAGCTCTGCTTACTAATGTGGTATCATATGCAGGGCAAACACGAGGTGGACAAAAGTGGCGCTTGGCAGCTTTCAGTCTTGCAGATCTCCTTGTCTAGCCAGTAGTGACACACTTCAAGGATGTGAATCACTTCTGTGTCAGTGGTATTTGCGTATTTTAGGCAGACTTGCTGCACTGTGGTTTGTGCAACACTGAGAAACTTTAAAGACAGGAGGGAAGGATAGCTGGGTGATACTGTCGGATGTGTTTCTTGATGTGAACTGGTGCCGAAAGCTGAATACTCAGTTTAACTTCAGCAATGTTAAGACTGGCTGGTGCTTAGTCCTGTTTGCAGGATTGCAAGAAGCGTGGGAAGAGCTAGTCAGTTTGTGGCACACAGAGGCAGTGTAACCTCCTGCAGTAAATGTCCCCAGAAGCCACAACCTGTGCTTAAGCTCTTGCCCAGGCTTTCCAAGTCCTTCAAGGCTTTCATGGAGAGTGAACGTATGCAGGAGGAAGGTGGGCTGCGCTGGTTTAGGAGATATCTGTGCCGCTGTGCTGTGACGTGGGCAGACCAATGGTCATATATTCTGTCTACTCTCTGCAGGCAGTTGGCTTCAAGTTACTGACAGCCTTTGTTATTTGAAGGAGCAGTGGATGTTGTTCAATTGGCCTCTTGTACTGAGGTTCTCCGAGCCCATTCATCCATATCGCAGCTGATTCATGCCAAACTCAGCACTGCTGTTGATCGAGTGTGGCTGCTTATGCCTGCGTTGACTTGGAGTTTGTCTTCTGTAATGTGTTGAGGTCCAGTGAACATGGTTGGTAGGCTGCCAGCGGAGTCTCTCTTGCTGGGAAGCACGGACTGCAGTTCTCAAGCTCTGTGGGCTGGTCCTTTGGTTGCTGTTTTCCTGCGTCTCTAAGATCAGAGCTAGGGTTTTCACACAGCTACAGTCATAAATGTAGGAAGGGAATAGTCCAGCAGTATCTGCCAAAGGGGGAACTTTGCATGTTCTGCAGTGGAACTTGTGCATATGGGAACTCTGGTCTCTCCGCACAGTTTCTGCATGTTCCAGTATCTAAAAACTAATTATAAAGAGTTCCTTTTTCCTCTTATGGGTGAGATTTATGAATAACTTTCTTAGCTGGTGAAATCTCATTGGTAAAACAAGTGAGTGAATTTCCTTAGTAAGGTGTCTCTGAATAGGAGGTCTAACTTCTCTAGTGTTGGTAAATACTTCCAGAAAGCAAGATGCTTAATAACACAGCTGAATTGGTACTTGGTAGCCTGTTAGGTACCAGGGTGTGAAAAGCTGGGGCCGCTGTTCTCAAAGATACTGGAAATGACTAAGTTCAAGTGCTGTGATTTCATCTCTGCGCATGCCCCTTAGAGTGCAGTTGCTTAAGTGTTTGTGCATTGAGGTTGTGGTTGTATTTCTTGCCAAGTACTTGTTGCTCACCTTGTTAGGCTGCACAGAGTCGTCTGCAGTACTCACTTAGCAGTAAGTGGAACAGGGATGGGAAGGGGTACAGCTGGGTCATCTTAATGTAGGGAAACATGCTTAGTTTTGGGTTTGTCGAAGTGTAATCTCCCTCTAGAGTTTTGGGTTGTGTCTTCTGTTTTGATCTTGGGTTCAGTTTGTCGTCTTGTTCCCTGGCACCTTCTGAGAGCCAAGAGGGTCAACCTCCGTCTCTAAGGGACCAAACACTCAAAGTGACAGTGGGACATTGCAGGATGGAGTCTGACTACCACAACCAGACTGATAGCTTTAAAACTTGAGAAGCAATTATTATTCTATGCCATTGCTCTTTGCACTGTATTGCTCTTGCACATACATACCTCATAGAAACTAATGACTGTTCTCATACTACTGCACAGAGGATATACAAGGTATATGTGAAATCTAAAGGAAGTGTCAAGTAACTTAAACCTTTATGTTTTGGAGCTTCTTGCATCTTATGTGCAAGAACCAAAGCCTAAGGCAAATTTGTTCTGGCAGGGGCTGCAGAATTAAACCATAAGGCAGTTCTGTCATTAGTCAGATTCCTGAGAGCATTCTCCCATAACACCCAGGACTTGGAAACTGCAAGATCATTTGCTTACTGGAACCCATCTCTAGCTTTAAATGCTGTTGTGCTTTTCTCTTTGTTCAGTGTTACATGTAATAATGAGGAGGGCTACTACTGTGATCTGGCTGGACAGGCGAAGGACAGAACATCCTAGACTGTAATTTCCTGATGAAAAAAGTAGCAATCTGGTAAAGTGATTCACACTGTGTGAATTCATACTGGGTTAAAATCTCCCTTAAATCATGCTCATACTTAAAGATGACTACAGAAGCAAGCAAAGAGAAAGACCAGGCTGGAGTCTTTAAGACAGTAAATTGAAGGGTGGTTTTTAGTTTGGATGGTGACACTCAACTTCCCAGTGCATCCTTGACTACTTCCTGAAATCGTGTGTGTGCCTGCACGCCTAAGTGTCTGCAGAACGCAGGTGTAGTGCTGCTTTTGTGCAAAGCTTACCAGTTCGTTCAAAATACCTGCAATGGTTGTAGCTAGGCGTTTCCTTCTGCACTGCCATAGCATATGAACTCTCCCCCTTAACTTTGAACAGGGCGCACTTCTAAAACTGTCACTCTAACTGAATAGTCCTGGAGGAGAGACTGTGCTCTCCCAGAGATGTGTGTGTCCCCTACCAGACAGCAGTTTAGGAGGGTGTGCTGTATTTCAATTAGATATGATCCTGGCTTTTGGGAAAGGTGGTACTTAATTTAACAGAATACTAATATTTGTACTGCGAATTGCCACACGCTTGGTTTCCTGACCTAGAGAAACCACAAATTATGTGGATCTTCTGTCCTCTACTTCATTAGTTGAACGTTAATAAACCTCAGATCCCGCAGCTGTAGCGCTCAGCCCCGCGGCTCCCTGCCTGCTGGGGCAGGGCTGTGTGCGACCGCCCGGCGCGTGGCTGTGGGCAGTCGCAGGCTGCTCACACCGCGTGCGGCGGGGAAGGATGAACCGCTCTAAGGGGGAGGTGGGAGGAAAAGGGCTTTGGCTCTCTGGCCTGCTTCTGTAGCCCTGCTTGTTCTGTTCCCAGCTCTGAGCTCTGCGGCTGTCCCTTCGCTCTGCTGCTGTAACGCTCGTGTTGCAGTGGGCAGCGTGAGCGCAGTTTGAGTTATATTCTCTATTGTGCTGCCCCCTAATACTGTGCTTCTATATTCCATGTTTCCTTTTATCTCACAGGTGTTGATCGTGGTCTTCTGTTCATGGATCTCATACACGCTAATGCTCGCTGTGTTAACTTGTGCAGAAGACCCTACCTTTAATGTTGCTCAGATTCCTTGTTTTCATGCCTTGCTTTTTGGTGCCTAAGCGAGCTGTATGCAGCTTTTTAAAGCACTCAAAGTAATGCCTCCCTGGTGCGAAGCCTGCTGGGGTAGGCAGGTCGTACTGGAATCAGTAGGCTGTCCTGGTATAAATTATGTCAAAGTGGTGGCCTGCTGTGTGTGTAAGGTGACTCACTTCTGTTGTTCCACCCTTTCCCCAAGGATAAGGCATCCATGCTATGGGGAGTAGGAGGCCCAGTTTGCACCAGGCTCTAGAGCAGTTGAGTCAGATCTCTTGTCAATTAATGTAATTAACAGTTAGCTGTAGAAGTACCTCCTCTAACTGTCCTCATGGTTGTGTCTGTTAGTGCCTAGAGTAGGAGTGGACAGTCCTGTGGTACCCAAGGTAGATGGCACTTCACAGATTCTTCCAGGTGTCTTGCAGCATAAGCTGCCGATGTTGCAGACTCATGGAAATGTACTGATGGAGATGATGCAAGCTGCTCAAAGCTTGCAGTTAAATAACTTTGCGAGTGCTCTGCTGTTCCCTCTCAGAGCCTACTCATTAATGTGTTCCCACGGTTAGATAACTGGCTGTGCATCTGTTTACAAAACAGTATCCAAAATAACTTGTTACTGTTTTGTTTCCTCAGCTCTACTGTGCATCTTGGTTACAGTTAGAAAAATAGAAGAACTGAATCTGTTACTGAAAGGGGGTTAGACTTTTTTCCTATTGCTGCTTTAATGCAAAGTTATTTTCACTGTCTCAGGACTTTGCTTTGTTGGTATGAAGCTTGTCTGCTGTCATCTCATAGGCATCCTATGTCTTCTGGATGTCCGGGACAGTAATGGTAGCAGACAGAGCAGCTTTACATCCCTGTCTGAAGATTGGATTCATTCTTGGTCTGATAATCGTGCTGAAGACGCTAGCCCTAGCAAGCGGGGAATGGTTGCTTGTGTAGGAAGGACTGTCCTAGCCACTCTTTGCTTGCCTCCCTGGAAGTCAGTGAGAGGATGATGCTTGGCCGCCTCTGGCCAGCCGGGTGCTCAGGTGCTCGTTGGAGCCAGCATAGCAGCAGCCTCATAGCCTGGGGGAGTGTGCCCTGAGGGCAGCAGCCGTTTGGGACACCCACACGTGTTTCTGGGAACATACCAGCCCCCCTGACTGGGGTTAATGCACACTCGGAGCTGGAGCAAGCAGGAGAGCTTCCAGCTCTTCACCGGGTTTGTGTGACTGGAAGACAATAGAAACCAGACACTTGAAAATTAAAGGCACTTATTTTGTGTTGTCCCACCTCTTCTCCTGCCACAGGACCATTAATTTATCTTCAAAAGCACTTCTGGTTGGTTTTGGCCTTTGAAAGGCTGCTAGGGGATAAAGGAGATTTTTCTCTTGCTTTCCTATAGTTACGGAGCTGAGAACATAGTTGTTTCTTTAGGGATACTGAGGAGGAAAATTAATTTCTGCAGTGTGCACTCTAGGTCTGCATTAACCTGTGCTGTAACAGGAGCAGTTTCAGCACTTCCTTTTTTCAGCTTCTTGACAGCACTTCTCCCTGCTCTATCGTTCTCTTGCTGACAGCAAGTTCCCAGTGTTTCTCCTGCCTGGCTGCCAGAAGCCATACAGAGGAGACCTCTGGTAGTCATCCTGCTCCACTGACCTTCATCTAAATCCTGGCAGAGATTTCAGAGCAGCTTTCTTCTCCTGAGGGATGGACCTCTGTGGTGTTTAGTTGCTTGCTATGATTGTGAAGTATCTGTGATCCGTATCTAGTATGTCTGTCTTAACTTCTGGCATGGCCTAGATCCAAGAAACTTGACTGGGGTATCTCTTCTTCTGAAACTGTGGCTCTGGTACATAAACAACCTGTATGTTTTCTTGAAGTTGCTTTCTAGGAAAATGTAGAAGGGATTGGATTGGTTTGTTTCCCAGTCTGGTATCACAGACATCAGGAGTGACCCCAGGCCACTCCAGTGCACTGTCCCCTTACAGGCGATGCTAGCACTGCTGCAGAGCACGTGTGCTGAGGGTCCGTGCTTGGGTGCGGTTCTGCAGTTCAGACTGAAGTGACAAGAGCAGAGCAGTTTCCCTCCCAGTTGTGTCCCTCTCTTGGCAGCACTGTTTGCTGCTGTATCTTGCCATGCTCTTCGTCTAACTGATGGAGGGTCCTTCTGGCAAGTGGACCCGTGGAGCAGACAGCTGGAGACCTGCTGCTGCGTAAGCTCCCCTTGACCTCAAACTTACTATGCCCCACAAATTAAATGCTGCTCTAGGTTTGTTGTCTACACGATCACAGTTTTGTTATTTTTGTCTGGTGGTTCTTGTTTTGCAAGGCCACTTAAGGTGACAGCACTCGGTGCACTAACCCCCGAGTAGCTGGCATGGCGTCAGTCTGTACTGGGTAGTCAGTGTAGCTGTCTTCTCAGCAATCCCTTTGAGCTAAACACGGCAAAGGCCGAGTTGGTGACTGCTCTGGAAAGCACTGCATCGAAAGATTGGCATTCCATTTGGAAGGGTAAGCTGCTGTTAGTATGAATTTCATCCTACAGCTGGTCTTGGTGTTGGACAACTGGCATGACAAGGAGTGGCTGCTTGAATGCGGTAATTCATTCCAAGCACAAAATTGCTCCCTGGCCAAGTGTGGGGAGATGGCCAAGTGGAGAAATAACTCCAGCCTTGGGCAATCTTCAAAGTGTGTGGTTTGGCTGGGATTTGCAGAGAAATGTAGAGGTGGGATTTTTCACTAAGAACTGGCGAAGGTGTACTGGCCTTGGTGCGTGCGTGGGAGCAAGGTCAGGCCCTCTCCAGCCACGGCTGCGAGGTCAGCTCCTTATTCCCAGGAGCTATTTGGAAAGTCCGAGCTGGTTCTCTCCAAAACCATTTTGTCCTTGGTTGTGTGAGGAAGTCTCTGCAAGGAGCAGTTTGTTTAGCTTGTTCACTCCATCCTGCCCTTGCAAGGATGCGCTTTGTGACCTGTATGCTTCAGAGTTGTCTGTACCTCTGTGCTCTAACAGCTGCCTGAATGCTGGGACTTCGGGCAGGGGCTGGGGGAAAGGGAAGAGATGGGTAGGGACGTGGTTAGCAACAGCCCCAACGCCTGCTTGCTGAAACCTCTGATGGTGTTCTCCACAGGACTGGTAGCACAGCTGTTTGGTAGGATTGTGACTCTGAAGACCTCTAGCAAAAAGCCTTGTAATTTCCTTTCCAGAACTTGAGACTTGGTGAGCTCCTGATGTGAGAAGCAGGGCCGGTCCTGCTGGAGCTCTTACATTAGTTTTGGTACTTGACTGATGTTTTCCATCAAACTAAGAGTCCAGCAAATCTTGCTTTTTTTCTGTGGCACCACTGTTGTCCCAAATCTGGATTCTTTACCTGGTGTGCAAGCCAATAACACTCAGAGCAGAGGTATTTCTAAGTTTATTCCATGAATGTGCAGAAATGGGGTGCTTGTCCCAAAACAGGAGCACACCTTAGTTCCAAAAATCCCTACTTTTATACACTGATTATTACATATTCAAACAATTAATATGTATTCATTGTTATTCTCTTTAATGATTGGTTGAGATTTCTTTGCTTCCCATGTGAATTAGTGCGCAGGCTCTGCCGCCTTCTTCCATTGTTCTCTTTCGAGTAAGTGGTACCATTTGGGTCAGTGGTCAATGAGTCGGTGGTCGTGATCTCCTCCTGCCGAAATTACCTTTTACCCACTTCTCCTCTGATCTTGGCAGTTCCAAGTGGTTTTCTCGGTTTGCTGACCAGGCCTACAGTTCATCACTCTCTTGACAGGAATACCCTGCTTATCAACAATGCTACATTGTCTGGTGGTTAGTTCCTTAATTAAATTGTAGATAAATCATGTCTAGGTATGATTTCTCTATTTTAATATTAGGTAAATAATTAAATAGGGTTGGGGCAGTACAGAGGACTTGAGCAGCAGCAGGTTTCTGTGGTTGCTTCAATTACAATTACATTTTACATCTCATTTTCCTGGTTTATGTCAATTTTACTACACCACCACTTTAGTTACTCTTCGGTTACTCTACAGCTGACGAAAGGCGGCTTCTGTGCTTGTTCGGAGCAGGGGCTTTGCAATCAAAAAACTCCACTGATCTTTGTGCTGCTTGCTATGAGTGCAGATGCCTGCGACGGCCCTGTGAAACTCCTGAATGTGCTGGGAGGGAGAGCTGAAGGAGAGCAGGAAAAGGCACTGTTGTGGATAGGCTTCTTTCGAGGCAATTCGCTGTTGCTAAACAAGCTACCATGGAAAGCCTGCTCATGACACATGTTTGCAGCTCTGTGGACCGAAGAATAGCTGGGGCTGGTGTCTCTCAGCAGTCTCTCCCGGAGGCCCATCCAGGTCTGGGAGATCCAGTGAACACTGTTTTTCAGGAAAGTCAGATAGCTGTGCTTCAGCAAGAAGCAGCTTCTTCCAAAAACACCTCTGGTAAACTGTCTCTTGCTGGAATAACTTCAAAACAGACTCAAGATCGCTCTCATCACCTTCCTCAAGCCACTCTAAATCAGTGGTTGTTACCTCCTCCCCATCCTGTCAGACTAACCTCTTCCAGTTAGTGTCGCACAACAGATCAGGAAAAGCAAAAGTGCCAGTGCTGAAAGCTCTGCTTCATCTGCTTGTTGGTATTTAGCATTTACAGGTGGAGTCCTGGGAGGAAGCTTTTTGGAATATCCTACAGAACAACCCTAGATTTCTGAGTTTGATTGGGACGGTGGGGTTGTTTTTTGTAGCTGGAGCTATACAACTGGTAAGGTGAAAGGAGCAAAGGGAGAGGAGATCACTCATTTGAAAACAAGAATAAATATAAGCAAGGTGGGAAGTGAAGCCAAGAACTCTTCTGGCATATAGCTTTCAGGGCAGGAAAATATAGTCTGTTCCGCAGTTGAGCGGGTTCCTGAAAGCAGTAGGAGATAACTCCAGTGACATTTAATACTTTTGCTGGAGACTGAGTTTTACTGTAACCCTCCTTGAAAGGCCAAGGGGTCATCCTGTCAAATACTGAATTCAAGACAGCAGGACAGAAAGGAGTAGGTGCCGAGAGCACCATGGCAGACAAAATGGCATGAGAACAGGATAACTAACGCAGTGCCTTTAGTTTTGTTGCCTAGAAACGGAATCTGTCAAATGGATGTGGTAGGGCTCTTCGCTAGCCTCTCCCTTCTGTCCCCTTTCTAGTTAATAGTCTTAGATCTTCAAAGTACCTTTATGGCAGGTTTTGCAAGCTGAAGGACCAGATGAACATGGGTGTGGGCGAACAGGTACTGCACGCATGAATCCAGACCTTCTGCTACCCATAGTTGTGGCTGAGAAGTGGTGGTCTGGGGTCTCAGCTTGAAAGATTTCAGGGACTCTTCAGGACTGCGAACCAGGAACTTGGGTGTTTTGGAGCCTCTAGTAAAACCAGACTGAGCTGGAAAGATGAAGACTTGTTGGTGGCTTGAAGCTATTTAGGTCACAGATATTAGAGCCTCAGATGTGCTTGGAGAAGACTCCGTTCGTGCTTGGGATTTGTTGTGCTCTCATTTCAGAGCCGGAGCCTGCACAGTGGCTCCTTTGTCAAATAGCCTGTTGCATTCCTGAAATGAAGTATTCCAGAAAGTGCTGGGTTTACTCCGGGTACTCTGGGTTTACTCCTTCCCTTGGGAGGATGGGAGAAGGGACCATTGTTCTAGAAGTGCTTGTGATATTTGAAATTCTTAAGAAATCAAAGCTGGGGACTCTTGGCCTCTGAGAGAACAGTTTGAGTAGCGTCACTGGGGACGTATGCTGCTGTTTCTCTACGTACGTCTGTGCCGAGCTAGCGAGAAAGAAAGTCAGCTCGGCTTTGCTGTATGCGTAGGTTAGTTCACATGGGAGCATTCAGAAATTTAAGCAGTGATAACAGCTATGCTTTCGAAAGCTTTCTGGTACCCTATCCAAAAGGATTAGAAGGTTGGAATATTTGCTTAATTGTCTGCTCTGACTCGAAGGGCTTACCGTGCCTCTTCAGATCAGATGAGAGTCTTGCAGCATTGCCTGTGCCAGTTGGTGCAACAGCTAACCACTGTCAAATTTAATGCTAATGAAGAGAGGGAGCAATCTGCGACAGCCTTTTCTGTGTTTGTTCATGTGATATTTTTTAATCTGAGAGCTAATGCCATGTTAAATTGTGAATTAGAATATGGAATAGCTTTCTCTAACATGCAAAGCTTGTCCTGTGCCTCAGTGAACGGAAGTTTCCCAGCAATTTTCACTTTGATTCTTCAGTATTAGCATAATGTTGCCACATCTTGGTTTGTATATACTTAAGGGAGGAAATAGCTTCAATTGAACCTAACTATTAAAACCTCTTGATGATTGTAGCTTTGAAGATGTAAATCTTGGGTGCTGGCTGCCTGACAGCAAATGTCCAAGTGGAAAGACAGCCTTGACTAAGGGTTAGACTTTTTCATCGGCTGGGTAAGCTCAGGGAGATGCCTGCTCGGCCCGATGCCTTCCCCATCTCCCTTGCGCAGAGGCTGTGTTGCATTGTTGTCTCCTCATCTGCTGACACATGTGCTTTCTCTGGCCCTGTGGGTACAGGGTGTGGTTTGTTTTTAGCTTACAAAGAATTTCTAGTCATCTGGGTGTGGGGAGGATTTTTCATAATGTTCTGGCAAAACTACCTCTGCTGCTCCTGGTGGCATTACTGAATGCTTGCCCTTGCCTAAAACAGCTGGAAACTCATTCTGTGAGCAAGAGGGAGTAGCAGATGCCAGCAATTCCCTGTCTGGATCGGGTAAAACTTGGGATATGGTTACTGAAAACTGTGGTGAAAATACTGATGCTGAATAAAGTGATGGAGGAATTAATTATTCTCTTGCCTTGAGGTTTTTCAGCAGCGATGATGGCAATTTCTAGATCTAGGTAGGCTGGAGAATTGCTGGCTGCTTCTGTTCTTGGGGATGAAGCAATCCCCTAGGAGCCCCGATTATACTGGGGGGGGGAACTCTGCTGTTGCTGCCACCGGTGCAGCCCTGCTCCTGTTATCACAGTCTGTGTTGACAAGTTGCTGGCTGCCATCAGGGTTTTCAGCACCCTCTTGGCCAGCTCTTCTATGAACAGCTTTTAAATGGTACACTTGAAATAATGGTAACCCATCCACGCTGCTTCCACAACTGGCTGTTGGTGGGACCATGCCAATATTGCCTCAGCAGCTGTGTAGTCTTTGCAAGACCTTCCCGCTGTTCCCCGAGCATTGTGGACCAAACTCATATCAGTGGGCTTGGTTCCCCAAAAGCTGGAGGTGTGATTCTGCTATACTGGAGCTCTTGGTGCTCCTGCAACTGTAAAAAGGTCCTGGACAAAAAGTGAGATGGGTTACTGGTGGGCTTAGAGGATGCTCGCTGAGCTGAAAGGGAGGTATGTGGGGAAGAACTGCAGAGTAACTGTGCTGTTTGTACCGTGCTGGACGGACAAATCCCCCTTGCCGAGAGGGCAAGCAGTTGGGTTGTGGCACTTATTTTATGCTCAAGATGCAGCTTATTGCCTGTACATTGAAAGCTTGCAACGTGTCTTCTTTGACGTGTGACCAAATGCTTGGGAATGACTTGATTTTGTGCTTTAGTGGTCAGCATATCCTAAAATAGTAACTTTGAGTTGTTGAGCTTTGACATAAACGAGAACAGACTTGGTTTACCAAGCGGTGCTGCATGGTTTGTAGCCATATGTTTTTTGACTGGGTGCGACTTTGAGGAGGTGTGTTAAGATTCTCAGGACTTCTACTGTGGCAGAGAAGCGAGTTAAAAGCATCTGCATATGCCATCCTCTGAGTGATGTGGCATTGCATGAAGTAAAGTGATGGCAAATGGAAAGGACTGTTTCATGCAGTGCATAATTAGCTGGTGGAACTTAGTTCTGCAGGATATTCTAGAAAGTACTAGCTTGGAGAAAAACGAATAAGACCTGCCTAATTAAACTAGCTCTCCTAAACACTTTGAAGATTAATGCGAATACCCTCAGTGCATTTAAAAGTGGCTATAATAGTGGATAAATGGAGGATTCTCAGTCATTCCTTACATTAGTGTCTCCTCTAAAGGCCTAACCCTGGTCTGTGCAGCGTGCTGCGTTGCAGGGCAGCAGCAGGTTAACATCCCCTGGTAGGGAAGAGAGGAGAAGCAGCCTGCGACCCAGTGGCACTGACTAATTCATGTCTGGTTCACACTTATGCCCTAAATTAATGCGTGCTGCCATAATCCTAAGCAAAACTTGCCAAAAGAGTGGTATTAAACATGGAGAGGAGTACAGAGGCTGGTCACTTGTGTGACAGTAATACTGCGGCAGGCAGTTCAGACCAGTGCTCCCTTCACTGCCTCTCTGCATGTTTATCCATGGTCTGGGATGTTCTGCTCCGTTCTTCCTCTTCACAAAGCCTTTCTAATACAGACACTCGGGGCTGCAGAGCCAAAACTGGCCTGGAGAGAAAGCTTCAGTGTGCAGCTGGCAGTAACAGACTCCCCAGCCCTTTAGTGAAGGAATCGTTATTTCGAGACCGCCGCAGTATATATTTAAAAGCAAAGAGGAATGGGGCCTGCAATAAGTGCTATACCTGAACAGTACTCTCCGGACTGCAGATCTGTAGATGTCTTCAGCTGCTTTTTCTCTCTCCTGTTCTGCCAGCAGATCAGCCTTGTCTCTAATCTCCTGGCTGATGGTGTTAGAGCTACCCCGAGCGCTGCATGTTCCTGCTGCTGCACTGGCAACCAGTGCATGGTCAAAGTCCAGCAGACAATCCCTTGTGCCGGGACTGCCACTGCTGCCAGGTGAACTTTATTTGCCACACCTGGGTGAGACTGCTGCAGGCACAGTGTTCTGGATCAGGAGGATGAAGTGGATGATGCTCCAGTGCATCATTAGCAGAAAGGGTCTCCTGTTCCTATGCTACTAAAGATCCTATGCTACTAGCTTCAGGTCCGTTCTTTCCCCCTACACCCTAGCCCAACTTGCTCTTTTGTGCCTCTGGTTCCTCTGTCAGGGCCATAGCTTGGCTATTCCTCCGAACTTGCACTTCACTGAGACATCTGGTTCGCTATCTGTTATCATTTTCGTCCGTGATCGCGGCATCTGGGAGCTTTGGTACCTCTGGTTCCTTTTTTTTTTTGGGGCGTCTTCAGGCAGCCCTTCCAGTGCACCGAGGTGAATACAATCTAAGACCTGGGCATCACATGGGTTGCGTCCTGTCCTAGTCCTCAGGGATAACTGAATGAGACGGTTGAAGTATTTGGGGAATCATATCATCACTGATGCACTTTGTTTTACATCTGGTTATGGTATATCCACAGACTCTTATTTATGCTGCTATTTTATGAATGCTTGATAGACATAATTTCTTACTTTTACACTTCCTCTCCTGTTGCAGCAGCATCTTTCAGTGCAGCTTATCTCGCTGTCTGAGGAGCTTTTGGCTGATATGTGGTCACTAAGCTGTGTGGTCCATGTACTGCCACAGTGGTCCTCATATCTCCTGGAGCCCTGCAGGCGGTGGTGTGCTGAGCTGCAGACCAGCCCTGCTGCCCTGGCTGTGCCCTGGGTGTGCTCTGACTGTCCAGTCTCTTCCCGTTACCGGGTGTGAGATCTGGCCCTGGCTGCAGGGAATTCCATGTGGCCTGTCCCGATGGCAGGGTCTGATGGAAACGTCTGCTGTGTAGAAATCCCCTGCCTTTGTGGCATAGATGGTTCAGAGCTCAGCCCCTTCCTGATGAGGAGAGGACTACCTGCAGTGTGGCTCAGATGCATAGGCAGGGTATCAGCAGGACTTCCCTGCCTTCTCCTGGGGCAGGAAGAGCAGCGGCACAGGTTCCCCGTGACTGTTGCTGTGTGCACAGAAAGGCTTCAGGCTTCTCCCGGGGATCCTCGCTCTGCTGCAGCCAGGGACTCGCTTCTCTCCCCTGGCCCACCGTGACTCACGCCTGGGTCGGAGCCCGTGTGGTGCTGTGTGAATGAAAGGATCCAGAGGCAAAGAGGGGGCTCGGGGGGAGCTGTCGGTGCGGTCAGGTGGTAAACAGGCTGCTGGGTGACACAAGGAGCCCCGCTGGGTTTGTCGCCAGCCAGGCACGGGGACGCCTTGGCACTGTTGATGTCCCCACTTGGGTTCGCTCACCTACTATTTCTGCATCGCCTAGACAGGGAGAAATGGCATGTCTGAGTGTGGCTTTAAAGCCAAGCTGGGCTCTTGTCACTGAGAACTTTCTACACTTGTAAAAACCTGCCATGGGACTAGGATTACGCTGGCACTGCTGATAGCCACTGCCGCCTGCTGTGCTCGCTGTTGTGCGCTGCTGGGGTGCTGCGTGGCCAGGGATTTGGCTGGGGAATGGTCGCACATGGTCATGGGGAGGAGACAGCTCGGTCTTCAAGCCTGCCTGTGTCGGCACAAAGAAGCGGGCTTGTCTGGTGTGGTGGCTCTGCAGCCCTGGTTGTGCTGGTGTAGCCGTATCAAAAGACAAGCTGGCAGGATGGGTGCTGGTAGCTCATGTGCTGCAGCCCAGGGGTGTGCAGGGAAACGGTGGGGGCTCTGCTGCTGCAATGGCTCAGTTCCTGGAGCCTCAGAGCCTGGTCTTGGCGGAGGCTGCAGAAGTGTGGATGATGAGTAGAGATCCCAGGGTTCTACGGGTTCCCTTTAGCTGTGCTGCTTCACATCTCTTGGTGTATTAAGCACATTAAGCATTAGCCCTCATTAGTGAGGGTGTTGAGGGGATAAGCACAACCTGACTCCCAGCACGCTGAACTGATGGACGATTCCCTTCGCTTCGTCCCCTTTGTGGAAGAACCTGTGTGCCACCACGAAATGGGCAGTGAGCTAGCAGGTGAGAGGCAAGGGGTCCTGTCCCTGGGGATCAGGCACCCCTACCCTGTCAGAGCTGCAGTTCTGCTTCTCCTGGGGCCATGCTCGTGGCTTTTCTCTTCCCAGTGACTTCCTTAGGCAGGATGGTTGGGTTTGGGGGTCTGGGTTCTTGTTAATGAATTAACATCTTGGGTGGGGAATGTTCCCTTAAGCTACTGCCCTGTGCTAGCTGGATTGGACCTGAAGTCCCACAGGACAGGACAGCTTGCTGGATGTGTGTCTGTGGAGCAGGGTGGAGTTGCCTATCACTGCTCCAACTTGCTTTAAAACTTGTGCTGAAAATTACTTTGGGGAGGGTGGGGAGAAATTACAATGTCTCTTCTAATACAAATAGAAGCCCCAGTAATAGTGGCTGCAGATGGGTTTGGGAGTGTCTGCGGCTGGCGTTCTCTGGAGCATCTGTTGTGTCCTTACTATAAGGCGAACTCTGCTCTAGCAGTCTGTGCTGAAAGGGGGAGATGACCAAATCGGTCAGAAGGCCAGCAGTGCAAGACACTGTATTTTTAAACCCCCGCATTCTTGGGTGGTGTCATCTGATGCTTCGTGCCTCTTAAGTTTGTGACCTTCTACAAGTGGCTTTAAAAAAAAAAAAAGGCAAGCTGCCTTCCCTTCCCTGTGTCATAGTTTTCAGTGTACAAGTGCTTATTTGTCTGCTCAAACATTGCCACAAATTCCAAATCGGAGCATCTCCAAGAAACTCAAACTTCTGGTACACTGAAAAATCCGAAGTCCCACACGTAAAGAGATCACAGCCCTCTTCGCCTTTCCTTCACTGGTTAAATTTTTCTGCTCTCCCCCCTCCCCCCCCCCCCCCCCCCCCCCCCCCCCAAAAAAAAAGCATAGGTACAAGGTCTCTAATCAAAAGTGGCTGCTAAATCTTGTGCAGTCCTGAATGGTGGGGTACAGCCACCCTCGCCCTCTTGCCTGCCCTGTGCAGTCCCCGGTCCGCCCAGCATAGTTCCCGCTGCTGTTAACCACTGCCACAGTTCACCCTGAAGGCATCTCAGTCACAGGTGACCAGAGAACACAAATGGCTGCACAGAGTATTTTGTGGTGTATTTCTGGATGAAAGCTCTAGTGTTAGTCTAAAAACACACAGCTGATACTCAAGGCGGCCCCTTTGCTTCTGTATTTGGGGGGGGCTCTTTGATGTGTGGCCAGTAGGTTGAGGGAGGTCATTCTCCTTCTCTGCTCTGCACTGGTGAGGCCACAACTGGAATACTCTACTGGAGAGAGTCCAGCGTAGGGCAACAAAGATGATTGAGGGATTGGAGCATCTGCCTTCTGAGGAAAGGCTGAGAGAGCTGGGACTCTTTAGCCTGGAGAAGAGAAGGCTGAGGGGAGACCTTATTATTGCTTATAAGTATCTAAAGGGTGGGTTGAAGGAGGATGGAGCCGGACTCTTTCCAGTGGCTCCCAGTGACAGGACGAGGGGCAATGGGCATAAGTTGGAACATAGGCGGTTCCATTCTAAGACAAGGAAAGACTTCTTTACAATTCGGGTGCCAGAGCCCTGGCACGGGCTGCCCAGGGAGGTTGGGGAGTCCCCTTCTCTGGAGATTTTCAGGACCAGCCTGGATGCAGTCCTGAGTAATGTGCTCCGGGCAATCCTGCTTCAGCAGGGGAGTTGGACCAGATGATCTCTAGAGGTTTCTTCTGACTCTAAAAATTCCGTGATTCTGTGACGGTAACATTTGAGAGATGCTCCCTTGAGTTTGAGGTCCTTTTCCTGCGGATATTACTGGACCAGACATATGCAGAAACTTCCTGTGCTTGGCAGTGGTCGGGCAAGTGCAGGGCAGTCCCTTCTTTCTTAATAACATGTAGCCGATTAATACCTAGGTGATAAATGCTATCCTGCCAGAATAGCCTTAGAGAGCTGCCAGAGTGCTGTGACCAAGGTGGGTGCTGAACCTGAACAGGAGCACCAGGTGACAAGTCTTGAACAGTTCTGTGCTTGCTTGACCAGCACTTGCAAGGGGTTTCCCAGCTGGGAAGACGAGACCTATTTACACAGGTCTTTAATACTGTATCCCTGGGAAACATGGAAGCGCTTGCAGCTAGTGGTGAGGAGGAGGCAGCTGTGTTAGCTTCTCTGGCTGGATCATGGTGGGGCTCGAGGTGATCTGGATGGTGTGGGGCAGGAGCTGGGCTGGCATGTGGCTGGGTTTAAGCATGGCTTTAATGGTGGTGGTGCTTCTCCCCTGGTGCTGCAGCTTGGGAAGAGCACCTGGAGCATGCTGTATTGCCTGACTTACACAAGCCAGGCTGTGCCTGTATCAGCTCCGTGATTATAGGGAAACAGCAGGTAGAGTGATTAGAAGGAAAGAGCAGGCGCAGTAAGCAAAGCTGAGGGCTGTGGTGAGGGGTTGATGTTGTTCTTGAGTATGAGAGCATCAGAAGGGGTTTGCTGGGTGGTCACTCTGTAGGTCTCTATGGGCATGTTCAGCCTCCATGGAGGTGACACACAGCTTGGACTGTAAGGGGGAGGAGCTGCACGCTCAAGGTGCTGCTGCTGTTGGGGGTTTAGACCGCAGCCTGGTGGAGTGAGGACTGGGGCAGCAGAGTCCACAGCCCATCCCCACTTCCCAGCTTAGTCATGGGCAGCAACATATTTCCCCATCAGGCGCCTGTTTTCCTCTATGTAGTATCGAGGTGAGATTTTTTTTTTCAAAGATCAGTACTAATAAAATCTATGAAGGGAAAACACTGAGGGAGTAGGTATTTATAGCATTTCCATAAACAGTCTCTTTAAACAAATGCAGTCACTTAACTTTGCTTTCCAGGAGTGTGGTTTCATTTAACCAGTATAAGACTACTTTTAAAATTTCTGCAGTGCTCTAAAGACAGTCATTCTTTCAGGGCAAGAGATGGCATCTTCACATGGATTCCCCATCTTGTCTAGATGCAAATATTTTCCTGTTGATTAATAAAATTTAGGTAGATTTCTCATCTGTGCCTCTAAGCAATGCAGATATCTTGACCTTCAATCTGCAGAATACTTAACCAGCTTCTATACACATCAAGTACAGACTTGGGGAGGCCTGCATGCTGTGGCCATGGCCGTAAAGGCTAGAAACATTTTGTTTTAGCAGAAAAAATAAGGTCTGAAGTGATTGCTGTGAACCATGAAATCAATAAAGGTCTGTATTGTCTTCAGTAGCAATTGTAGCTGGGAATCATTTTTACTTGGACTCTCTACAAATAAAACATCCTGCAGTTCATTATAGTTTCAACCTTGAAGTGTTCTTCGAGCTGATGAAAATCAGAGGTCAGGCCGCTTGGAATGCAGCCGTTCCAGTTCCCTTTGCTATTGAAAACTGCCTCTAAATGCAGCTCCTTCCATCTGTGAGACCCTGTGGCAAACACAAACCGAAAGACATTCGACCAAAATCTCTGAGGCGATAATACAACTGATAGTGCTTCTCATTTGCTGCAAGATTATTGGGTTGTTTCATTTAAAAGACAAATGAGGTTGTCTTGTAGTAGGAGACATTATTTCACAGTATCGTCAGGGTTGGAAGGGACCTCTGGAGATCATCCAAGTCCAACCCCCCTGCCACAGCAGGGACACCTCCAGCAGTTGCACAGGACGGCATCCAGGTGGGTTTGGGATGTCTCCAGTGAGGGAGACTCCCCCACCTCTCTGGGCAGCTGTGCCACTGCTCTGCCACCCGCACAGGCACAACTGAAAAAAGACTGTTCCCATCCCCCTGGCACCCTCCCTTTAAGTATTTATAAGCATTGATAAGATCCTCCCTCAGTCTTCTTTTCTCCAGACTAAAAAGCCCCATGTCCCTCAGCCTTTCCTCATCAGAAAGATGCTCCAATCCCCTCATCATCTTTGTAGCCCTTTGCTGGACCCTCTCCAGCAGTTCCCTGTCCTTCCTGACCCGGGGAGCCCAGAACTGCACACAGTGCTCCAGATGCGGCCTCCCCAGGGCAGAGCAGAGGGGGAGGATGACCTCCCTCGCCCTGCTGGCCACACTCTGCTGGGTGCACCCCAGGGTGCCATTGGCCTTCTTGGCCACCAGGGCACATTGCTGGCTCATGGTCACCCTGTTGGCCCCCAGGACTCCCAGGTCCCTTTCCACAGAGCTGCTCTCCAGGAGGTCAGCCCCCAACCTGTACTGATGCATGGGGTTATTCCTCCCCAGATGCAGTACCCTACGCTTGCCTGTGTTGAATTTCATCAGGTTTTTCTCTGCCCAACTCCCCAGCCTGTCCAGGTCACGCTGTATGGCAGCACAGCCTTCCGGCGTGTCAGCCACCCCTCCCAGTTTTGTGTCATCAGCAAACTGGCTGACGGTACACTCTACCCCTTCATCCAGCTCATTGATGAATATATTGAACAGGACTGGACCCAGTATTGACCCCTGAGGGACACCACTTGTTACTGACCTCCAACTGGACTCTGCACCGCTAACCACAACCCTCTGAGCTCTATCGTTCAGCCACTGTTCAATCCACCCCACTGTCCATTCATCTAACCCACACTTCCTAAGCTTGCCTGCGAGGATGATGTGGGAGACAGTGTCGAAAGCCTTCCTGAAGTCTGGGTAGACAACATCCACTGCCCTCCCCTCATCCACCCATCCAGTCACGCCATCGTAGAAGGCTCTCAGATTAGTCAGACATGACTTCCCCTTGGTGAATCCATGCTGACTACTTCTGATAACCTTCTTTTCCTCCAAATGCTTGGAGATGACGCCCAGAACGAGCTGTTCCATCATCTTTCCAGGGATGGAGGTGAGGCTGACTGGCCTGTAGTTTCCCAGGTCGAGCATGTTGCTTTGTGCACCAGGAAATGAGGTCATTTCTTCAGATCTTCCCGTGGAGAACTGTGGGATGTGTGGAGCGGGACAGTTGTAGCAGTCTGAGCCCTGCTAAGGTGGTTGAGGGCAGTCAGACTTGGCTTCACAACTGACCGCGGCTTGGAGCCTTTGAGAGAATTTAACAAAAATGAGGGTGGCTTGAATAGGTCCTTGAAGTCACTTGAAGGAATGATGAGAAATATCACCAGGCTGTATCAAATCAGCAATAACAAAAATAACTGGGCACTGCATGCTAGAGGCACACTTGAGAGCAATTATGATATTTAAATCTAAAACAAAATACTGTGGCTATGATCTTGGCAGTGCTGCCAGGTACTGAGCAGGTAAGCACAGCCTGGTGGTGTTTGAACAGGGCCCTCTTAAGGCAGTGCTGGATTTAATATTCTTTTATGACTCCTACGTTTAGTCTTTCAAGAAGCAAACACCTGGTTCTCTGCAAGGAGAGGGAGAGGATCACAGTGTGCCCAACTGGTTTGGGGTCAGGAGGGCTCTCCAGGCAAAGGCTGTGAAAACACAGCTCTTCTGCCCGGGGCTATGTCGGTGGGTATTGCCCAAGCCCCAGGGAACAGCAGGTAATGTCATGTGGAAGATGCTAATTTGGAAACATGCTGCTTTCTAAAACCAATTATGCAAGAAAGACTATAAACAGCCATCTCTCCCCCCAAAAATCAATCATCCACAGCACAGTTGTGGATTCTAACAGCTTGCTTAAATAAGCTTTAGAAGATCCTATGAGCAGGAAGAGCCTAGTACTGCAAAGCTGGAAGCTTAAGCAAAACTTCCATATTTTCTTGTTCATCCGCACCATTTTGGAGCGTGGCTGATGTTCACAAGCAAACTTAACTGATGGTGCTGCAGACTAAGATCTGTACCTGCTCCAGTGCCTGTGTGGATTGTAGTTCTACACTGTAGCACAAGCTGATTTTTAAAATATAATAGGGTCTGACCTGGCATCTCAAGAGCAGTGTCATACCCTGTTGAGCTGTGTGGCCCTTTGGTGGGAGGGGTAAGTCAGCAACTGGAGCACTCGGAGCTGGTGGGATTGACCTCTGAGCCATGAAGGCATGCTGCCTGCGAGGCTGGTCCAGTAACCTCTCTCCTACAGAAACATCGGAATGCTCTCGGCTTCTTCAACATCTTGTCTCTTCTCACAGATGCAAGAAATGCTATAACTTAGTTCAGGGTTGTATGGAGGGAGAAAGGCAGGCTGTTCTAGATGGGCTTACTCCGACTTTTGCTTTCGAAACCCATTTTAGGTGAGGTGTGGTTTCTGGGTTTGCTGCACAGTCAAAAGTCCCTATTTTATGGTTGCAGAAAGCTTCAGTGGGGTTAATTTGTAATTGTGCTAATCAAAAGCATCTGCAGTTCTTCAAGGCTTCTGATCTTTTTGCGTTTCTTTCTTTGCAATGTTTCTTAGAGCCATAAACTTCTTCTTATCACTCACATAGTGAACCCTTTGACCACATGTACAATAACAGGGCAATTTTTGTTGGCACTCTGTGATTCCCTTCTTGTAAAACCTGTGATGCTCTTCAGCTGAGCCGGATGGCATGAAGGGATCCCCAGGAACAAGACAAAGGGATGCTACAGTTTGCCCCTGTAAATAGAGCAGCACAAACAGTGTTTATACTGTCTGTTGGTAGGTGAAAGGATGAATTTGAATCTAGCTTATTGACCCTGAACACCACTGACTTTCCCCAGGAAACTCTACTGCCTTTCTGTGCTGACGTGCCGCCCTCCCCTTGTTCTGCCTACTGCAGCATTCGATATCAGATAGCAATTGATTTACTTTCCCTAATTACATTACAGTCCTGTGGGTGTAAACAGCAGCTGGGAAACTTGAGCTGTGCTCCTGGTAAACACGCCAGCAAAACCACCGCACCCTCCCATGGGTTCAGCGCCACGCGGGACGGTGTCGCGGGCACGCTGTTTGGTGGCGGGGGGCCCCGGGCAGCTGATGTGCCGGGCTGGGGGGCTCTCCGTGGGGAAGAACTGAGGCCACGTGCAGTGGGGAGACAAGGTGTTTCACTGGAGGGCTGTGCTGCCAGGCCTTCTCCACTGCCAGTTTGGGTGGCTCTCGCTTGTCCTAGATAATGGCTGCTGTAGCTCCCAGGTAGAGTAATGCAAGGCAGCACGAGCGTCCTGTGTTTTGGGGGTGTAGCCCCAGTTTATCAAGGGGTACTTCTGCCATTGCTCTGTTCAGGCTGCTCCTATACTGCTCTGTTGGGCTGGGCTGTACAAGACCAGGCATAAGACTTGGCGCAGAAATTCTGTAGCTATTTAAGACGGTGCTCTCTGCTCAGACAGCGCTGCCAGAGTGACTGCGTGGGCACTCCTCATCCATGGTGGGCTCAATGGCTTCCTTCTCTGCGACTGGCCGGGCTCTGGTCTCCTGCAGCTCTGGCAGCATGTGCCTGGGCAGCTTTGCTCCGAAAGGCAGGGGCAAGTGCCTAAGCAGCCAAAGATGTGGGCTGCTCTCATGCTCTCCAGTGGATGTCTAGGGTTGGACTTTGTCCTCCGTCTTCAGTGGTGGTGTCCTGCATGAGCAGGTGTTGGTGGCAGATGAACCATCTCAGCATGCAGCCAAGAAGCTGGTCAGCTGTGCAGCCAGGGGATTTTGCTGCGATGGGGCAAAGCTGTGCTCCTGTGAGGAATCCTTCACTCATGTAGCATGCTGTGCTCTGTGTCGCGTGGGTGTAGTCAGGACTTCTGCTGTACGGGCAAGAGCAGGTGAGCATCTGTAACAAGGCAAGTTTTAACTTCATCAGGTCTACAGTACACCTAAGGAGGCTTTTGGGGATGTCCAGCAGAGAACATGGGGATGGAGAAGGAGCAATTGTGCAGTGACTGTTGCTTTAGCACCTCCGTGCCTCCTGCTGTGCTGGCAATTTGTACATTGGCATAATGAACCAGATCCTGTAAAGCAACATCCATGGGCAAAGGTCAGCTCTGGGGTGCAGTTCAACCTGTGCTTGCATGAGTGGTGCCATCTCATCTGGTCCCTCTGAAAGAGGCATCCCGGTGGTGAGCTTGACTTGCTTGGAGATACTGAACATCTGAGTTGGTGCTGCTGGAGCATCTGCAGCAGGTCCTGCTGCTGTCCTGAGCGTAGGGGCTTCCACTCTGCGTGGGAAAGGGGATGAAGTGGGACTGCCGGGTAGGAATGAATGACAGTGCCCTTCTAGTCATCCATTAGTGATGAACTTGCAGTGCAGTTGCATGCTGTTTACATGACCAAATAAGTATTGGCTAAAGGATGTGTGTAGCTGTGTTTTGGCACATAATTTCACAAGTTGAAGCACTTGCATCTGACCTTTTAGGAAACTATCATAGGTGGTTTTTTAAAGTGTGTAATAAGTTCCTGTTCTGGCTGGAGTCATGGCAGCCGGGGGCTCAGGCTGCCCCAAGTTTCACACTGTTTCAAGATTCACACTGGGAGGCACCTTGGTTGGCAACCCCATCGTAGGCTCTGTAGTTCTCCTCTAGCATAACACGGTTACGCTGCTTCTCGGCATCTTTGGGCATAGAAATGCTTTTGGAAACATAGATCTCCGCCTTCTCTCTAACCCTTCCCTTTTCGTTCCTCCTTTGAAGTGGAACTTTAGCTGTTAAAATGGTAAATATTGGGATGTGTAAATATAGGCATGTGTAAATACTGTCAATAAGGCATGTGGTGTAGCTGTGTGATTTCCCTGCAGGGAATATGGCCGGGCTCCCAGGGATGCTCAGGACCAACTCTGACCCCCGTGGAGGCTGTGAGGGAGCTGTGACACCCCTCCTGGGTGTCCCGTGAGTGTGGTCAACCTCCACTGCAGGCAGAGGGACCTGTCTGCAGAGCAAAGGGAGCTACCAGGAGCCATGGGGACCTTTCAGACGAAGGAGGCTGCTGCCAAGGGCTGGGACACATTCTGGGGTGGAGGGGAAAAGCAGTTTGGGATTGCACAGGACTTAGTGTGTTATGTAGGGGAGGAACCAAAGATGGGACAAGAAAGGGGTTTTGGTGATTTGGGGAGGAACAAGAGTGGGGAAATACGGGGTAAGGGGATAAAAGGGGTCAGTTGCGTGTAGGTAGTTGGCTGGTCAGTGTGCTTATCTGGCCGTGCCCTGCCCAGAGCAGTCTGTCCTGTCTGGGCAGCAACTGGAGAAGGACTTCGGCCTGAGGGGCTCATCTGTGCAGGGGCCGGGATCTGGGCAGAGTCAGCGCCTGAGCACAGCTGCTGCAGGATCCACCTTTGTATGTGTATTGTCATGAATGGACTTCCATCCTGTCAAGCCAGAGACAGGAGCAGGATGAGGCCGTTGCTGTTGTCCGTGTTCGTGTGGGTGCTCTTCTGCGGTCTGTGCGGCCAGCCACGTGTGTGTACATACATGTGGTGGATGTGTGTGTTCTGTGTGCCTGCTGGGAACACACCTTCAGCCTCACTACTGGTCAGACCTGGGGTGGTGGAGCAGCAGCCTCACCGCTCTTGGGCTGTTGCATCCAGATGATGCATTTTCCTCTCATGTATAGCAGCTAGGTTTTTAAGGTACTTCACAAACGTTCATTCCTACCATTAGCATCTAACAAACTTTATGGCTTCTTTCCGTTTTTGTAGGAAAAAAAACACCACCCTGGTCCAGACACTGAAACTTGTCAACTGATGGGACAAAGAGCTGAGACACTTGACTGTACTAAGATACTAAAACATAGGGTTTAGCCAAAGAAAACTTCCCCAGCGTGGAGGCTTACACCTGCCAACCCTGTAGCATTCTTGGGAGGCTTTTCTATACCTCTTCTCCATTTCCAGCCTTTCATGTATCATGGTATTCCTTTTGACTTCTTTTGCAAGCTAGCTCTGGCTCTGCCTTCCGCTTCCCCTTATGCTTTGGTTTGGGTTACCCAGTGTGAGCTGCTGGCTGTAGGCTGTTTCTGCACCTCTGCCTCCAGCTTCTGCTTGGAGGCTCCTCTTGGATGTTGTGACTGACCTGCTTTTTCTTTCTCTTTTACTGTATCTCTCTCTCCCCAATCTGTCTCTTGCGTTCTCTGTTCTTCCCACCTCCATTACTGCAGGTTCATCATGCCTAGTGGCATATAAAAAGACTCCACCTCCTGTCCCACCTCGGACCACATCAAAGCCGTTCATCTCTGTCACTGTGCAGAGCAGCACTGAA
This sequence comes from Pluvialis apricaria, assembly GCA_017639485.1. Taxonomy (NCBI): domain Eukaryota; kingdom Metazoa; phylum Chordata; class Aves; order Charadriiformes; family Charadriidae; genus Pluvialis; species Pluvialis apricaria. The sequence continues at coordinate 1,028,186 of CM030021.1, read as the reverse complement.
TCGGCGCAGGACACCTACCTGGACAGCCAGGACCACAAGAGCGAGGTGACCAGCCAGTCGGGACTCAGCAATTCCTCGGACAGCTTGGACAGCACCAGGACACCCAGTGTGACGAGGGGAAGCGTCGTGACTCCAGCAAGAGAGACTCCAGAGTTACCCCAGAAAAATGCAACTTTGAAAAGTGATAAAGGGACTCTGACTAGCGAAGAGCCTAAAGTGGAGAATATCCCCAAAAGAAAGCTGTCATCTATAGGAATACAAGTATGGAATAGTTTGTTCTCCTTTGTCCTAAGGAATGTCCTTAACCCATCCATTTAGCGTGTGCATTTTCTGTGACCAGGTGTGCATCTGAACTCACTTAGAATAGCAAGAGAAACTAACTGCCTTGTCAAACTAACTTCCTGTGTTCCCAGGGGTGGAATACAGCAGAAGCTTTCCATAACAGACCAGAAAGGAGTAAGTTAGTACAAAATTAAAATGTTTCTTAAAGCAGTGGGACCATGTTAACTGGGTGAGTCCCTCTAAAGAAGCCTTTTGCTGCTAGTATGCCCGTGCTGAGCCTGTGCTCTGTACTATGTGTTACTTAACGTCAGTCTGCTCCTTGTCCATCAGGGTTCTAGAGACAACTCCCTTCTGAGGTGGGCCCTTCTATTTGATGTCCACGTAGTATGGGCTGCTGCAGTGCCAAATGGTCCCAGGGCTGTAGGCAGGAGGGAGCAATTCCTTGCTGTCCACCATTCCCAGCAGGTTGCTGCTTCTCTTGCTGGAAGCGTTTAACTCTGTGAAAATCAGTGGACGTGAGCTGTCAATTATGTAGCCAAATGAGAACCCATTGAGTAGCATAAATCTCTGCTTTATTCAGCAAAACTTAAGTAATCTGCAACTGTACACTCTTTTTGCAGACAGGTTACAGACAGTTACAGATGACTGACTGCCACAAGCACTGGTTCTGTCCCAAAGTGCTGGTTCAGTGCTGCAGGTTATTACCTCCAGATAGGAACTCGAGCACTTGGGCAAGTCCAAATGCAGGATCTGGGCTTTGAGCCACTGCGTGTGTGTGTGCTGAATAAGGTCTCTGTTGGCTTTGCAGTAAGGCAAGATGGCCAGATAGGTACATGTGATAGCGGAGGCTTTTCTGCCAGGGCTAGTGGGGCAAAACTCATGCTGAAAGGGCAGCAAGGCAAGAGAACTTGCACCGGAGAGACTGACTGCCTTCCTATCCAATTCCTTTTCTGAGCTGGTTCCCAAGCCACCTGCCCCATGGCCTGGATTTCCTTCCTAAAACCTTCTAACTGTCTTATCCAGAGCTGTGGAGGGCGTCAGTCCCTGGGATAGAGGAAGCTGGGCTTTGTCAGTCTTAATGAGATCGCTGCCCTCTCTTGAATCTCTTGGCCTTTGCCCGTGTTGCATGCCACACACGCAGCTGCTCCTTAAAGGGGGACAGAGCCCTTCCCAACATGCCACAACCACGCAAACAGCGATGGATGGCAGCGCTGAGTGCTTTAGAGCAGATACCCAGCAGCAGCCCGGCAGGATACAGTCCTGATGCTCGAGCGGAGGCAGACCCGAGCAGTAGCCTTGTGCCTCTCCTAAGACAACCCTCCGGTTGGCATGTGGTGTCAGCATGCTCTGTGTGTGTGTGTGTGCAGCACTCCTGGTCTACTAACGTGAATTCCAGCAGCAAGTTCTTGTGTCTGTTTTTGTCTGTATTTTTTTTGTTTAATAAGGTTGACTGCCTTCAGCCAGTGGCAAAAGAGGAGCCTCCTCCACCAGCCACCAAATTCCAGTCCATCGGGGTACAGGTAGAGGACGAGTGGCGGTAAGTGAAAGACGCAAGCTTTTGCAGTTTCCTTTCTTTTAAATTGCGCTTCCCCCACTTTTGCTTAGACCTTCTCCCCTTCTTTGTTCCAATATGAGTGGTGGTGAATGGGGGCCCATGGAGAGCTCTTCCTCCACAGCACACACCCACTGCAAAAAACACTTGTTCTGTAAACAAATCAATGGGAGTTTGAAATTTAAAAACAAAAAAAGTCCAAGATGTAATTATAGATTTGCGTCAGTCCTCTCGTCTGAACGGCCTATTGCAGTAAGCAGGCAACCTTATAATTTTGTCTGTCTGAATGTGTGGTGTGTGTTTGTGTGTGAGGAGGGGCAGGGCGGGCAGGGTGAGGCTCAGCTGCAGGCATAATAAACAAATGCATTTCACTGTCTCTGCGAGGCCAGCCAGGTTGAGTTCTGCTATTTAATTTTTGCTTTTGATCTCTCTAGAAACAGCCACTCTCGCAGCATGTCCTCCAAACAGGACACAGACTCTGACACGCAGGAACCTAATAACTCTAGCTGTAAATCATCTGAGAGAAGCCTCGCTGAGTGCCCCCAACACAACAACTCCGTTGGTGTTGATGCCACTACCAGGCAACCAGCCAAGCCCTCACAGATTAAGAGAAACCTCTCCTATGGAGAAAACAATGACCCAGCCCTGGAGCCTTCCTCTCTCCCTCCTCCTGACCCCTGGCTTGAGACGTCCTCCACCTCGCCGTCAGAACCCACGCAGCCAGGAGCCTGCCGGCGGGATGGGTACTGGTTTCTGAAGCTGCTGCAGGCAGAAACAGAGCGGTTAGAAGGCTGGTGCCGCCAGATGGACCAGGAGACCAAAGAGAACAATCTCTCTGAAGAAGGTAGGTGGTATCAGCCTCTGGACATGAGACTGGAGCAGCCTAGCAGCTCCTCCCTCCAGAAAGTGTTGTAACTGATTATTGGATCAGCTTTCTGCAGTTAAATTGCTGATAACCTACAGAGAGACAGAACATGGAGACGAGTATGGGACAAGGAACACTTTTTTCTTTGGGAAAGGATGAGGTAACTTCCTCTAGCAGACGGGGTAAGAAATAATACTGTGGTGCAGCACGTGAGACTTTCCGGGGATGCTGCAGCTTCTGACCATTCAAAACTGCTAAAAGCTTAAATAGATTGCTTTCAGGGAGGCTGGGGGTCTTTCTCCCTGCCTAAGCCATTGTACTCAAGAAGGCAAGTGAAAGTTTAGTTGACAGCAGGGCAGAATGAACATGATTTCCGAGCCTGTTTGATCTGTTGAATTGGTGGACGTGTCCTCGCAGCAAAGAGGAGGTTTCTTCATATGGGAAAGCTTCACTGAATTTGTGCTAAACACACCGAAAGCACAGGGAACACAAGGCTGCTTGACTTTATTCGGTTCAGTCCCAACTGGGCTTGTTGCATTATTTTCAAATGAGTTAGCAAAACCTGTGCTGCTTGCAGTCATGTCTATGGCGCATACAGAGTGACAGAAGTGGGGGACTAGGCTGCAGAGGGCAGGCTCAGTGTTTTGAGTCTGGCTGATTTTTTTTTAATGTTTTTTCGATACCCGAGAAAGGTGAAATAATGGTGAGACTCAGTCATAGCTCACTGTCACTGCTAGGGCTTGGGGGAGCTAATCTCTAATCCTATTGCACTAAGATGCTGCACTGGGTGCTGAGCTGGACAGGCAGTGCCAGGGTTCTCCCTGTCTCGGGGGATGCCCTTGTTTGGCTTGTGGCGAGAGCGCTCTGGCAAGAAAAGACACCAAGGCCAGTGTAGCATTATATCTGTGACCTCTAAGAGCAATTTCCTAGTAGGTTCTGTAACAGAACTCGGTGGGTACAGAGAGCGCCCAGCTTACATTTGTCCCCCTAACATCTCTAAACGTTCCAAACTGATTCAGTAGGTGCAGCGGCAGACCAGGGAGGAGAAGGGGAATCAGTTCATCCCTGTTCATGGTGCAGTTGGCATGCACTGTGGGTCTCTCAACCCTGCCTTTGGAAGGGAAAAAGCCCATGCAGTGTTTTTCCGTTAATGGGCAGAGGAATGTTGCCATACCCAGAGGCTTCTTGGAAAACCCACTAAGAGCAGCGTAAAGTCCTGGGTATTAAAAGCCTTAGCCTGCCAGTATTTTAATCCCTTCTGGTAAATGGAGGTTGGAAACGGTTCTCCTGCCCCTTGCCCTCCTGCCACCTTCACCTCGTGCACGAGTGGAAGAGCCGGTTGTGATCTGCAAGAAGGTGCCAGCAGATCTGCTCCCTGAGGCGGTGCTGGTGGCGTGTCTGACGGGCTGAGGGCAGTTTAAGGCACTTTCTGCAAAACCTGATGTAATGTTCTCAGTCTGGCCTGCTTTTGACCTGCTCTAGAAGGAGCAATAGTAGATCACAGCCATGTGTAAGATTACAGTTTCGATACATCTTCTTTTCCTGATGGCAGGTACTTTCTTGGGGGTCCCTGAAACTCCTTTTCTAAGGAATCAAGAGTGTTTCTTTGCTCCAGAAACACTTGAGTTCATTGCTGCATTTAATAGTCTGTTCAACTGAAGTCCCTTTCTTTTTCTCCCCCTCTGTAGTCTTGGGAAAAGTCCTGAGTGCAGTCGGCAGTGCACAGTTACTAATGTCACAGAAGTTCCAGCAATTCCACGGCCTCTGTGAACAAAACTTGGTGAGTCTGGATCTATTTCTCCTGATTTTTTTGGGGAGGGGAGGTGTATCTGTTTCAACAGCACCACAGGAATGTGATCAGGTATTAACAGCCTACTGTCACTGTAAGGACATGAGGTAACGGGCACAAATTTGACCATAGGCAGTTCCATCTCAACATGAGGAGGAACTTCTTCCCTGTGCGGGTGGCAGAGCAGTGGCACAGCTGCCCAGAGAGGTGGGGGAGTCTCCCACTCTGGAGCCATCCCAAACCCGCCTGGACGCCGTCCTGTGCCACTGCTGGAGGTGACCCTGCTCTGGCAGGGGGTTGGGCTGGGGGAGCTCCAGAGGGCCCTTCCAACCCCCACCAGTCTGGGATTCTGTAAGAGTAAAGCCAATACAGCTGTGCCTATGGCCTGACCACCATGGATGAATGCTGATTTAAAACAGCAGCTGAGCAGTGGGAGGCTGATTGCCTCAACCTCCCTTCTGAATAGGCAGTTCTTGAGCTGTGCTCTGCTCAGGGATGAGTGTTTGCAGTTCCTTTTGGTGCTTACGTGAGCACACTTGAACCGCTGATCAGGGCATGCTGAATACACCGAGTCTCTCTGTGGGTCTGAACGGTCAAGCAGCCATGCTGCTCTGTGTCCTGGAAACTGCCTCCTCCTTGTTACTTCCAAAGGGCTTTTTGAGGTGAACCACCGAGGTTTTGCCAAATAGGGGGGAATGTTTGGAAAGTCTACTGTTGTTCTGCAAACACGCTTGCTTTGCACATAGATTATGTGGATGGTAAAACTGTCGCAACAGGGTTGTCCCTCCCTGGTCACAAAGCACTGTTTGAATCCGATCCCTTCAGATGTAATGCAAGGGGTTGCGCTTGCTGAGAGCTGAACAGGGCTAACGGGGGGATGGGTAGCAATCTATGTTTTGGTTTTCCCCCCAAGCTATAGCATGGCATGGATTTTCCAAAGTTCCTCAGAGGTGAATTCCCCTTTACTTGCCAAAAAACCTGACAGAAAGTCACGAAGGAGGAGGGAGAGGGTGAAGTGCTGAGCATCTGCTTGCTGATCTCTGGCTGATCGTGGCTGAGGGATTAGCAGCAGTACCACTAGCTGCCGGGCTCTCAGCGGAGCTTTGTGCTGAGGTCTCCCTTTGATGCTGTGTGCTGAGTCGCTCAGAGCTGATCCCATGCTTTCCTGAGACATTCCAGGCCTATGATGGCAGTTCAGATGTCTCAGAACTGGGAAAATTCTGTTCTTGGGAGAAACTTAAGCTACTTAATTTTTTTTTAACCTAGCTTGAAAAATACTGATACTTTCAGATTGTTTTTAGGAGGGGATGTACCAAAGTAATTTTGCTCGTGAAAGCTATATTGGCTTCTTTGGATTGCTGTACACTGGCACGCAAGTTCTCCAGGTGTCAGAGCTGTGCTTTGCATCGTGTTGTGTCCATTTCCATTATTGCCTACCATGAAATCAGGATCTCTCTGTAAGAAACCAGTGCTCTAGCTCTGAATCGCATGCTGGGGACTTTCAGTTGGCGGCTACTGCCGTGGGATTAGCGCTAGCTGGGGGAGCTTTGGGGAGAAGGGGAGCTATTACTTTCTGCTACAGAGAGTGTCTTTTTCAGGATTCTTCCTCAGGCTCCTGTAGGAGAAACAGTCAGGATCTCTCATTCCTGATCTTTGCAGACATCGTTTTGACTGTAAATGATGGTGTTGTGCCTCTGCATATGTAGGGCTGGTGTCTCCTGTGGGTTCTTGATGTTTCAGTTGTCAGGCAGGTAGACTTACAAAAGATGAATATGTAAGCTGTGCAGACTGCTCTGCTTGTCAGGAGGGTATATTCTTTCTGAAAGGTGTTTTTTATGCTTTGCCTTCTAGAACCCTAATGCCAATCCCAGACCCACAGCCCAGGACCTCGCCGGGTTTTGGGATCTCCTGCAGTTGTCCATTGAAGACATCAGCATGAAGTTTGATGAGCTGTACCACCTGAAAGCTAATAGCTGGCAATTGGCAGAGACACCGGAGAGAAAGGTGAGTGTGGGGCAGTTGAGAGTGGCCAGAGCGCCTCGCAGACGCTTCTGGATATCCGAGGTCTATTTCTGTCTGCAAACAGAAGATCTCAAAGGCTATTACCGTCTTGCACTCGTGCAGTGTAATCGTGCAGCCGTGCAATGCACCAAGACCATTCCTCTTTAGTAACAGGGGAAAAAATTTTGTTCAAGGGGAAAAAGTGTTCCGATGGAGAGAGACCAGAGCGATGAGCAGTGTATGCTTAAAGCAGTGATAGAGAGGCCTCTAGTGTTACAAGCACCGTATGAATAGTTTTTAAGTATTCTTGGTGTCTGAGTAGTATAAAAATACACCTACTGGAACCTTTTGAGAATGCAGCAGGGGCTGTGTCCCTGGGCCGGGCTTCCTGACCAGACACGAGGGTAGGAAGGAGGACTGTGGCTCTGGGCAGGGTGACATATTAAAATTTTGTAGTTCCAAATCGAGTTCAGTCTTCATGCTGCCTGTGCTGTGCTCTGACCTATAGCTGGGCCAGACACGGTCTATGAACTCTAGTCCACAGAAGGCCTCTGTACCATGAAATGCAAAACAGCACGTTGCTAGAAATCAGGGAAACTGATTTTCGTGAGTGTCTTGCTCGAGAACTGCTTCTGCTTCTTTCACCTGACAGTGAATCTCATCACTTAGTCCCTCATACCATAAGAGTCCCCGCCATATCAGAGAGCAAGCTTCTGTATGTGCATTTTTATTTTATGTTTGGGTTTTTCCTTACTGTCTCCCTAAAGGAAGAGAAGAAACCACCCCCTCCAGTGCCAAAGAAGCCAGCCAAGTCTAAATCCCAACTGAACCGGGACAAAGCCTCTGACTCAGACAAGCAGCGCCAGGAAGCTCGCAAGCGTCTTATGGCAGCCAAGCGGGCCGCCTCTGTCCGGCAGAACTCGGCCACGGAGAGCGCAGATAGCATCGAGATCTACGTACCCGAGGCACAGACCCGCCTTTGAGCAAAGGGGCAGAGGAAGGAACCATGTGGTTTTTATAAGTCATTAAAAAGGAAAAAAAAAAAAAGGTTCTCTCTAAACTAGTGTGATTTATTCAGTCTAGAGACAATGAGCCATCCTTGAAAAGGGCTCCTGAGTTGGCTTTTTTCTCTCAGCTTTAAGTAATGAAGATTTTAAAAAAAGAAAAAAAGAAAAAAATACCCCTCGTTTTCTCACTGGCTGTGGTGTTGCTGAATGGACTGAACAGACTCCTGGAAACTCCAGCCCCTCGACTTGGAACTTCAGTCTTTTTACTTGTTCTATCTAATGAGAATTATTAGCTTGTTTACAAGAAGAGGACAAGAAAACATGAAGCCTTGAGCACTTGCCATGCTGTGTTCTTCTTCCTCCTCGGTTCTGTTCTTCCTTCTCATCCTTTATTTTTTCCTCCTCCTGCTCCCTTTATCCCACCTTTTGCATGGCTTCGTTTACTGTGTTAGAAATAACCTCTCTTCCACAGAGCTCCCGAAGAGAACACCCATTCAGTGTGTACTACTGTTGCACTCTGCTAGCAAGCAGCCTTTCTTGGGGTTTTTTTTTTGTTTTCCTTTTGATGGGGATATTGGGGTGGGGTGGGGGGGAGGATGGGTGGGCAGGGGCGGGGACAGTGGGTTTGTATTCCTCTGTTTTATTGAAGTGAGAGGATGACAGGGTCTGTGGAATGTAATGCAGAGTTGTTGAAATGCAGCCCAGAAGCAAATGTGCAATAAGCTGGCAAAGGGGGAAGGGACAGCGCTCGGCCGGCTGATCCCGAGAGAGCAGTACCCTACTCCAGGCACAGAAGGGGAGCTGAAGGACCACAGAGCAACCGCAGGCACGATCCACACATGCTTCACTTTGATTTTTCTCCTCTTCCCTTCACAAAATTATTTTCCTGGAATCGCTTGTTGAGAAAGAAGCTGCTACACTGGGGGAACCTGTTTCAAAGCGGGCTGGGGAAGGGGAGGGCTGGGGAGAGCGTACCGGTGTTTCAGGGTGGGAGGACTGGGTTTTGTATAAAGCGGAAGGCACAGGTGGCTGGTGGTAGGCTGCCTGCCTGTATGTATGTGTACATATGCACATATACACTTAGTAGTACCTGTACATTTAATTCATACACACGTATACATGCCCATACGCACAGTGCAGACGGTGTACTTAAAAGCACCTTGGTGAGAATGGGCATATGTATAGCATATATTTTTACATGTACTATATCTAGATGTGTGTAAAAGTGTGTGTAAAAATATATACCCTGTGTGTAATCAGATGACTATTTTTTGCTTATCTCCCTGCTCTCTGGGTAGAGGAAGGATTGCTAAATATTTTTTAGCCCATTTTCCCCTTTGTAGGTCTCCTTTTCAGTCTGGCTTCTTGAAGCCAGAACTGCCACCACCAAACTTTTTTGTCACCTCTTAAAAAAAAAAAGCATTTGGCCCCATCCTGAGCGATCTCGCTGGGGATTTTTTTTTTTCTCTTCACTTGCTTGAAAGAGTTGGGAGATTGTATGCTACTTTCATGGGGGTGGGGGTAGAATCCCACAGAAGTTTCAGCAAGGGTGTTGGTGATCCAGAAGGCAAAAAATAAATAAAAGTGAAATCCTGAATGATGTCTGAGTGACGATTGTATACTGTCCAGTGTTGTCCATGCATAGGTGACCTTAGAGATTTCTGCCCACCTACTGTAAGCTCTCAAATGTGGAGTTAGATTCCCATAATGTAACTCAAATTCAGCATTGGTCTTGATCTTTGTGGGTAGACACTGACTTGGGTTGCACCGTCAGGTTTCTGGGGAGGATTGTAAAGATGCTGTTTCAGAGAACTCTAGTATTGAAATTAAGAATACCAGCAAATGGTGAAATTTTTTTTTTAGGTTTTTGGGGTTTTGTTTTGGTTTGGTTTGGTTTTGGTTTTTTTTTACAAATTTACTCTTCCAACAGTGGCTGAAGCTGCTGCTGGGGTGCTGGCTTGGAAAGCTGCTTTTTTCCAGGGCTGGCAGCCCAGGGGCAGCAGCCCAGTTTGCTAAGGTGTCCCGTGATCTTCTTCACTCCCCGGTCCTGAGGTCACTCCTCCTCCTCACACGGTCGCAGTGGGCCCTGGGGCTGTGCCAGCAGGGAGGAAGCGGGGTGCCAAGGCCGGCTGTGCTGCGGGGCGAGGCCGGGTCGCGTAGGCAAGTGCACGGGCCTCTCTGACTCTCATTTTGTTTCCTGCCACCTTGGAGGAGAAGAACTTACAGCAGCAAGGATAGCTGGCTGACTTACCATTTAAAAAAAAATATTAATAATAATGATGATAAATAAACAAATGCGGTCTGAATTTATAGCTGCCTGTGGTCTCTGTCCCTTGTTCTCGGGGGTGGTGTCGGCCATGTTGCTGGGTGGGGCCCTGCCAAGATGGCCGACGGATGGGGGGGGGTGCTGTGCAGGGACAGGTGTGCCTGGTGGAAGTCCCGCCCCCTCCTGCAGCCTCATAGGCCGCTTGCCCACACAGTTTCACTCTCTTCCTGTCACGTGCTCTGTGGTGATTGGTTGGCAGGACCAGCACTGCCTGCTGGGGCCTACCCGGAAGTACACCAGACCACAGGGCCCTTCCCCTACTTTTTATCTATTTTATACTTGTGGTTTCATGGCTACATATATTTGATCTCTGCAGCTTTATAAATGTACATATATATGTTGAAATACATATGCATGTATACAAATATAGAAGTATTCCTCTGAAAAATACGTATTTATACACACCTTTATATAAACAATTCTATATATACCTACATTGCATGTAAATGTATATATTTTTCTATCTGAGCACTTCTGGGGGCTAAAGGAAGCAGGCAGCCAATCACGGGGCTGCCTGAGAACACGTGGGTATGATGGTACCAAGTAGTGGCTGTCAGCCAATCACAGGGCTGTATGACGTTTACCAAAATGGCTACCCCCTGCCATAAAATGGCGGGTGAAACAAAATGGCTGCCCCCAGTGCAGCTAGAGGGTGGGCCTTCCGTGTCAAATGTACTTCCGGGTAAGCCAGTAGGCGGGGCGGCCGGTTCTGCCAGCCAATCACAACAGAGCAGGTGGCTTCGGGGGCAAATGGCCGCTGAGGCTGCTGGAAGGGGGCGGGGCGGCTGCCAGTCCCACCCCCGCAGTCGGTGCCCGGGCAGTGTGAGGGTGGGGTGGCGGCGCCGACCTGGGATGGGACAGGACGGGCCCTGCGCGTCTCAGGGGACCGTCAGTGCCATCCCATGGGCACGGGGGCTCCCCCTGCCCGCTCTGGGCCCGGGGCGGGGGCAGCATGGCGCCCAAGGCCAAGCTTCTCCTCCATGCGGGCCTGCGCTGGGAGGGGCGGGGGTGGCGGTGCCTCACGCTTCTGTCCCCTGTGGGTCTCCTCAGGCGGTGGCGGCCGACACAGTGGGTAGCGCCCCGTGGCCCAGGCGCCAGTGAGGCGGGCAGACACCCCCCATACCCCCGCTGGGGCTTTGCGCGGATTTGTGCCCTGGCCTGAGGGCTGAATGGGAGTCGCTGCCATGGCAGCTGTGCTTCCCCTGGGCTCTGGGGACAGCTGCCCGCTCTGCAGCGCCGACTGTCCTGTGAACACCCTGTGTGCCGGCTGACTGTCTACGGGACTCCCATGACGCCCGCTCAGTGCCCTTTGGTCAAGTCCACAATCCCAGGCAGCACTGAGACTGGGGTCACCGTGGAGAGCAGAGCCCGGAGAGCAGCTCCCTGTGTTATCCTGGTAAGAGGAGCACAGCAGGAAGAAGGAGGGGAGTGGTTTGTGCCGCTGCTGACCAACATGGCCCTGGGGGCTCAGAGACCCTTGCGACACCTAGCTTTAGCATCTCTTTGTGCTGGTTTTGGGGCACAGCATGACACCCTGTACTGCCTCCTTGACCCAGCAATGGAGGATGCAGCTGCCAGGGAGAGTCTCCTGGTGCCTTACACACACACACCCTCCCCTGCCCCCTGTGGGTATTTTGGGGGCAGTGTTGGCAGTGGTATGAGAAGTACAAAAGCATGTTAACAAGGCTTTGCGGTGCTCAGTGCAATGTCTGAGGGTGCCCATGGCAGAGCACATGCTGGAGATGGGGGCTGCAGGGCTGGGACAGGGCTGGCAGTGGTCAGCCGGCTGGACCCCTCCTGGGAGCACGAGTCCCGGCTGCTGCCCTGGGAGGCAGTGGCAGGGTAGCAGAGCCATGCCTTCCGCTGCATAAGGATGCTCAGCACTGTGTGGAGGTCAAGGATGCTGGCTGTCCCGTCCCATGTCTGTTCCCCCCGACCCAGCGCCCTCCTTGTGCCTGCAGAACATGTCTGCCCATCGGCCTGTGGCCGGGTGTGTCTGAGCCCTGCTTGGGTCCAGTGGCCCCTTCCCCATGGAGGCACGTGCAGGTCTCTGAGGCTCTGCCCCACGTGCCTGGGGGTCCCCAGGGCCCGGCCGGGGAGGTGCTACTCGAGGCTGCAGGAGGGGCAGGCAGAGCTGAGGCGGGGGTTGTCACTGGCTGAGTTTTACCCAGCCGTGCCCCCCCGTTGCTGTGCAGTCCACCGCCCCGCGATGGGCTGGCGGTCTCCTGCCCTGCCCAAGTCCTGGCTACAGCACCCCCCTGCCATGGTGCCCCAGCCCACATGCCTCACCATGAGCACAAAACAGGCTGGGGGACACACACACCCTGTCACCAGAGCTGCCCAGGGGTTTCCCTGGAGCTGCACAAGCCAGGGCTGGGGGCCAGGTGCCTCCATCCTTCCACAGCCCCTTGCCCAGTGCTGGGAGGGGAGGGGGACAGACGCAGAGCCCCTGGGGTCACCCTGCACCGCAGGAAGCCGGGGTGAGAGGGCTGCAAAGGGCTTGAAGCGGTGTCAGCCCCCACTCCAGCCCCTGCTATGGTAGAGAGCAGGTATCCCTCTCAAGGGAGGCAGGGCATCGCGCTGGCAGAGACACTGCAGCCCTGCGCTGGTGCGTGTGGAAGACACTCGCAGATGCAGTGTCGGCACGCACACCCCTAGTGCGCAGGAGGCTGGCCGAGCCCCCGGGGCACCACAGGAGCAGGCCCAGCAGCCCAGCCTTGCTGCAGTGCCCGTGCTGCCAGCGTCCATGCCGGCAGTGCAGCAGCCTTTGGGTCCATGTCCCTGCCCTCCGTGGCAGAGCAAGGCTGGCCGTGTGGCTGCTGCTCCAGGAGCAGCTCTACAAGACCCCTGCCCACCTCACGGGGTTCCTGACTCAGGAAAAACTGATTGCAGTGGAGCCCCACTGAGATGGTTTCTTTTTCCCTTTACCAAGGGGCTAGCAGTGATACCGTCTCACTTTTCCAGTGCTGGCCCAGGAGGAGGGAAGACGCAAACGCATCAGCCCTCTGCTGCTGCCAAATGCTTTCTGGCTCCCAGGCACTGGGAGCAAATGCTGGAGGAAGCGAGCACGGAACGGCTGTCAGACCAAACGATGGTGCGGTAGGTACAGGCCCGTGCCAGGCACTGGCCCCATATTTTTTCCCCACCCAGCAATGCTCCTTAGACCTCTTAAGCTGCTTTGGCTGAGCGTCAGGAGGTGGGGGCTGGTGGGGAGGGAGGAGCAAGTGAGCCACCCACAAATGACATGGTGCAGTCTCAGGCACAGCTCATAGTTTAAAAAAAAAAAAAACAAAACCAAAACTAAAAAACTTTTATTTGACAACAGAAGAACAAACAAAAATATATTTACAGTAGTTTTTTGCTCCATAAATTTCATTCCAATAATCCCTGCCCTCCCCACTCTTTCTGGTCCATCCCCAGGGCAGCAACACGGGTCCATGGCACAGGCACAGCTGCAGCACTCCGGCCCCTGGGGGAGGAAACCACTTTGGTTCGACTGGGGCAAAATAAGGGGAGGAGACTAAAAAGCCTTTCCCTCCCCTGGGGGAGGAAAAAGAACTGCAGGGGGTGACAGGGGGAAGGGCTACCTCGAAATAAGGGAGGGCCAGGGCTTTCCCCGGAAAGGCGGCAGAGGGCAAAGGCTGGATATAAAGTGGAGCTGGGGGAGATGAGGAAGGGGATGTTCACAACCGCACGATGAGCATCCCCCTGAAGCGGTGCCCTCTGCCCAGCTGGGTAGTGCCGGAGCTGGAGCCATCCCTGCACTGCACAGGGACACCAGCCAACGCCACACACTATTGGCAAGCCTTCCTTCATCCCCTGCTAGCACTCAGGAACTCCTCTCCCCTGTCACCTCCTCGCTGAAGAGAAGGCAGGGGGGACGCCACCACTGGTCCCCAAAAATCAGTGCTTTTCCCTTCCAGGCCCCATCATCCCACAGTGTGCTGCTCCCCCAGCACCGCCGGCTCCAACCACTGCAGAGCACCAGATCCTGTGGACGTTATTATCTGTAGTCATGCAATTTAATAATCAGGCTAATTACCTAGGATTAGTGTTTCTCAGGATAGATAACATAGGTGTGTACATATCGCTATTTAACTTACATTTTACAGTGAAACAGCAATATCTCAGTCCCGGGACCAGCGCAGCACCCAGGTTCCCGCTCGGTGACACCAAGCGATGCCCCGCCGGGAGCTGCCGCGGAGCCCCGAAGCCACCCAGCCAGCTCCCAGCAGCCACCAGCTTGTCACTAGAGGTCACCAGCACCGCACAGCATCGCTCAGCCCTGGAGAGCGAGAGCAGGAGGGAGGGGACAGGGGAGCAACAGGACTCCATCCCTCCGCGTTCCCAGGGCAGTTCATCAGCACTTGGCTCATGGGACGACTCTGCTTTCCAGGAACTGCGGTCTGCAGGCGGCGAGGGCTGCACTTGCAGAAGAACACACGTGCCCATGCCCACAACATGCCTCTTTCCAAATGGTTTAAAAAAAAAAAAAAATAGGAAATAAAGAAGTTGGATATAAAATTTCACAGTCTGAGCTTCGCGTCCACCCCCAGCAGCAGCCTGCGGTCAGGATCTCGCAGGCTCTGCAACGCGTTCTCTGTTCCGGGACACAATGTGCACACATTCAGCAGGAACTCGAGAGAAACACGGGGAAGTTGTGGAAATGCTTATAGAAGAAAAAAAAAATAATCATATAATAAATCACAATTAAAGGGAAAATGTTTCAACAAAAAAATTGCTAAACAGCACCATAGAGATTTCTACTGGCAGCATCTGTAACACCCTAAGGCAGAAGAGGAGGGTCCCATGTTTTCCGTGCGGAAAAAATGCCACAGACTTCAGGTTTCCAGTTCATCTGTCCTTTGCCCTTTCCTGGGCAAGGCAGGGCTCCTCGCCAGCACAAGGTACCAGAAAGGCCCTCCACAAACAAAAGGAAAAAAATAATGAAAAAAGGGGCAGGGGAGGAGATCAGAGATTTGGGAGAAAAAGCTTTTCATCCATAGTCTTTAAAACAGACACCAACTTTAAAAAAAATAATAAATTCTCTCTTTCTCTCCCTGAAGAAATGGTGTTGGCTGGACCCTTGTTTACAGGAGAGAGAAAAAGAAGTCAGCAGGTTTTCCAAGGGGAGCTCCACAGTAACCGTCGGTCGCGGCAGGGAGAGGTCAGTAAAGCTGCAAAGGTCTTTTCACAACAGCCAGAGCGCAGCGGCCGCATCCTCCCACGCACCCGGGGCACCGTCCTTGGCGGCAGGGACGGCAGGTGGGGGGCATCTCCCCAGCGAGAGGGTGGCAGGATGGGACAGTCCTTCCTCTCCCCCCTCGGCCGACAGAGACCAGAGCCCCCGGGAGGCAGGAGTCCGCTTCCCAGAGGAGCTGGTTGGGGGGGTGCCGGCAGACGGGTGGCACAAAGCTGGGAGGGTTAGGCACCCCCCAAGGAAGGGCACCCTGCGGGACCTGGCCCAGGAGGTTATTTGGAGACGGAGGCTCCCGGGGGCTCAGTCTGGGGCAAGAGGGGCAGCTGCCCGCCCTGCCGCTGTGACTCCAGCTCAGCTGCCTTCTGCAGTGCCACCTCCACCAGCAGCTGGAAGCTGCTGAAGTCATCGCCGAAGAGCTCGGGGGGTGTTGGGGGTGGCGTGTTGAAGAGTCCACTGGTGGGGCTGGCCGCCTCGGCCCGGGCCAGCAAGGCCATGGTGCTGCCGGCAGCACCCAGCGGCGCTTTCGGGGCAGGGTCCGGCTCCGCTCGCTGCGGGCCAGGGGGCTTCTCCCGCTCGGGGCTGTGGGCACTCACCACCGTCAGGTTGCTGCCCGGCGCCTGGGCAGGGTGGCACAGTACCTGCGGGCACACGGACATTGACAGCACCTTGGACGCCCCCGCTGCCGTCACGGGGGGTACCACCAGCACCCCAGAGCCGGTAGCAGCTCCCCGCGGCAGGGCCACATCACCGGCTTTGCCCCCTCGGCGGGAGATGGTGAACTGGTTGGGATCCTTCCCGTCCTTGCGCAGCATGTCGGGGAGCAGCCGCCTCCTGGCGTTGATGAACCAGTTGCAGATCTGGGAGGAGAGAGGGGCGCAGTGCTGTCAGCCCGGGGCTGCCCCGCAGGCACAGCGCCGGCCGGGGGGGCAGCAGCTCAAAGCCAAGCCAGCAGAAGCCCCCCCCCCTGGACCCCCAAGCAGCTCCAGCTACCACAGGGCTCCCCCGCGCCCCACACCTCCTTCCCGTGGGGCTCGAGAGAGGCAGAGCCGCTCCTGGCAGGGGCTGCCCTGCCACCCACGGAAACCCCAATGCCGGCTGCATCCTGCCTGCACCGCCTGCCTGGGGCAGCCCCTTCCTCCCTGCGCCCCTGCCAGCCCACCCTGCCGGCTCTCCCTGGCGGGGGCTGTGCGTGGGTGTCAGCCCCCCACGGCACCCGGAGCAAGGCTGCGCAGAGCCAGTGGTGCTGCAGCGGCTCTCGAGCAGGGCCGCCCACTCCCCAGGGCAGTATGGGCTCAGCGCTGTCCCCCCACCGCAGCCCCAAAGTCCCAGCGCCCGACTGCGCCCCGCCGCACGTGGGGAAAGCAGGGCGCAGTGACCAGCACCCTCCCGGGGGCTCCTGCCGTTCCCCCAAGCAGAGGCTGTGGCGTCGCACAGAGTCAGGTCAGAGCCCAACGACCTCCAGCAGGTCCCCGGTCTGGGGGGAGTTTTCCCTTCTCCAGGCAAGCCAGTCCAGAGGTCGGCGTGCCCGGCCACGCTTCGCACGCTGCCGCTGGTGCCAACTCCTGAACAGGAGCGCTGAGCCTGCCCGGGACAGACAGACGGCAGGACAGCAGTATGGACGGAAAACCCCCAAAAGCCATCAGCTCACAGAGCTGCAGCCCCCCCCCACCCCCTAACGAGGCAGCAGGGATCGCGGCAGTACACCAGCACTGCCAACGAGTGAGGTTACAGCTCTTCCAAACACCGGCACACCAAAGAGGCAGAGCTCTGCAGCTACGCCTCGAGAAACCCTTCAGAAACACAGCAGCCACGTATTCGGTCTCAGCCATGTATTGTTTCAGCGTCTTTATATAAAATGCTACACTAAAATAACTGCCTTCTTCCTAGAAAACAATTAGAAAAGAATCAATCAGAAGGAGAGAAATGACTGATCTTTCCCAAATCAACAGCTACGTAAAATATTTCCCCTGGGGAGAGAGAACTTACCACAGCTGCGATCATAGCAAGATCTCAGTTGTCTTTTTTTGTCTTTAAGACAATATTTGGCATTTAACACCCTCAAATATACCAGTCTCAGCCTCTTTTCCCTTCCAAACGCCCTCCCTTGCAAGCCTTAGCCAGGTCCCCTTGACGTGATCTTGCGATCCCATGGCCATCAACTGCTCTGAACCCCCGAGCAGAGGGCTGGACTCCCAATAAAGAGCCCAACCAACTCCACAGCACCGAGAAGCTCCCCAAAATCCTGCCGGTGTGCCCCCACCATGCTCCTTCCAGCATTCAAATCCCTCTGGAGAGCACAGCACAGAGACTGACGGCACACACAACCACCGGTGACACTGCACGGCATCGCCTGCCTGGAGAGCTGGGATACGCCTCGGCTTTGAAGCAAGCAGCTTTTTTTTTTTTAATTTTTAAACATGGCCATGGCTTGGCCCCACCACCAGCGCACACTGGACCGTCATTTGGGGCTGAGTCCGTGTCCCCACCACTGCCCCGAGAGCAGCATCCCCTCT
The DNA here is from genome assembly GCA_017639485.1 of Pluvialis apricaria. Lineage (NCBI taxonomy): Eukaryota > Metazoa > Chordata > Aves > Charadriiformes > Charadriidae > Pluvialis > Pluvialis apricaria. Next base: position 1,010,651 of record CM030021.1, on the reverse strand, counting down.
GCCGGGAGGAAAAACCTTTCCCTGCAGCAGAGCACGGGCTGGGAGACCTGCTGTTGTTCGGGACGCCTCACCACGAGCCAGCACCGCTTTCTTACCTCCCGGCTTTCGGCAAGGGAGACGCATGGCACATGGCTTCCTGCTCTCCCTGGAGACGCGGGGCTGCTGCGCTCCTGCTCCCCAGGCCACCCGAGCGGGCAGGGGGACGCACAAATAAACAACCCGGGGGTTCGGCTAGTGGCTGCAGCGGAGCCCTGCGCTCGAGAGGCTCCTGGAGGGGTCAGATCAACACTGATGGTTCCACAGCCACTCCACCTCCAGGGTGTCCCACACCTCCACCCCAATAGACTTCTCCTCGGCAGATGCAGCAGTCCCTGCAGAGTCCTGTTGCGTGACCTCAGACTGACAGAAATCCCAGGGACAGCCCTCAGCTGTCCCTAGGAAATGCCACCGGGCTGGGACCCCCTGCCTGGAGGGACAGGGGCAGCCTCCTCACCAGGCACACGCTGGCTGCAGCGGGTCCCACGGGGCAGACAACAGCCAGCACAGGGCAAGGCCACACCTCGACACCAGCCCACGTCCCTGCCAACACCTTCCGTGGTCCCCAAGAGCTTGGGGCACGGAGAGTTGGGCACCTGCTGGTCCCGCTGCCGTGAGCCCTGGGGTAAAGTCCCCGCGTGCCAGGCAGCACCGTGCCAACCCCGGTCTGGGACAAGCCCAGACTCCCATGGCCCCAAACCCATCGCTGCTCCCCGCACTGCTCCGACTCTGGCCCTGCCAGGACCACCAGCCTCCCCCCGGAGCAGCTGCCCGACACGAATCTGTCGCGCGGGCGGCATTTAAAGACATGCATTAAAATGAAAGTTTGCCTTGCCAGCCAGGAAGAGGGAAACCAGACGGCCCCTGCCCGCACACCGATGTCTGGCCTGTGGCCGGGACAGCCGGCCAGGACTGCACCGAGCCGCAGGGAAAGGGGCCAGAGGTGCAGAGGAAGCCCTAAGGAGAGGAGCTCGGCTGTGAACCCGCTGGCCCTTGCTCCCCTGCACGCAAGAGCCGTGTCCCACCCCACAGTGCCCCCGCGGAACCAGAGAACAGAGCAAAGCCCCCCATCACCTCCCACCCTGCCAGGCTGGGAGAGCGGGGATGGGGCCCTGGGCACACGGGGATCCCCCTGCCCAGGGGCTTTTGGCCTTTGCGGGGACCGAAGGGACGGGCAGGTTCTCCCTGCCACCCCCCCAGCAGGCGGGGGAAAGGCAAAGCCAGCGGGAAAAGCACTGCTCATCCCCGCCACTCGCCGGGGGTCCCGGCTGGGCACCCACCACAAGGAGAACATCAGCCCACAACCAGGAGCGGGGCAGGGGGGCTCCCTTTACTGCCACTGGGGCAACTGGGGCCAGCTGGGCCAGCCAGAACTTAGTGCAGCTAATGGCCCACCTGGGGTCAAAGCCCAGTCCAGCCCCCCATCCCTCTCCTCGCAGGGTTGTCCCCTGCCCAGCCCTGCGTGCGGGGGGGGTGGTAGCCCTGGCCCCCCTCACCCTGGGGGGGGCCCAGGGGAACGGGATAACGCAGCACCCCCCTGAAACCTCCCACCTGTGGCGGCTTTTACTAACAACAGGGTAGTGCTTAGTTTATCCCCATCTGAGTCCCTCCATCTTCTGGATGCTCGGAAAGCTCTGCTCCAGCACTGCCATCAAACTGGCCCCTGGGGCTCGGACCTCTCCCAGACAGGGGCTGCCCATGTCAGGGGGGCTTCGCTTCCCCATCATTCCCTCCCTGCCCTTCGGAGGCAAGCGGTTCCAGCATGCCAAGTCCTTTGGGATCTTCGGTGGGGTTCTCCTGGCCCGGGGACCCAACAGCGTCCCCAGCGCGTGGGGGACTGGCTCCTACCTGCAGCACGGAGAGGCTGGTCTGCCCCGAGAGGCTGAGCTTCTCCTGCTCGGAGGGGTAGGCATTGAAGCGGTGCTCGTACAGCCAGTCCCGCAGGATCTTCACCGACTCCTTGGGGAGATTGCCCCTTCTCTTCCTCTTGTTGGACTGCGAGGGGTCCGGGGACGTGGCGCTGTCGTCCTCCCCGAGGTCGCTATCCGACATGGTGGAGCTGCCCGCGGATCTCTCCTGGTTAAAGCCTGGCAAAGGTGGGAGGCACAGAGCGGGCATCAGGCGGCGGTGACCCGGCCAGGGCAGCGCGGGGGGGGGCCGCAGCCACAGAGACACCACCCCCCCACCCCCCACCCCCCCCCCCCCCACACCGCCTGCAACCCCCTCCCCGCCCGGCCGGGGGGGCCGACCCAGAGGCAGGGGCCGCCCCGGGGGGGAGAAGCTACGGGCACCGGCGGACACAACGGTGCGTCCCCCTCACGGCCCCGCCGAAACGGAGCCCCCGGGGGCGGCAGAGGCGGGAGCCGGGGGGAGCCGCTCGGGGCGGGCGAAAAGGAGTCAAGCACTTTGGGGGGAAGGGAAGAGAGGGTGGGGGGCAACTAAAAATTAATTAAAAGAAAAAAAACACCCAAAAAATCTCAGCAGGAGAAGGCGGCCGGGGGTGGGCAGTCGGAGCGGCTTCGGGCAGGAGGAACCACGCGGGGTCATTGTGCGGCGGGGATGGAGGCGGGGGGCGACTTCCCCGGGTGCTGTCACGGGCCGGGGGCTCGGCTCGGGGGTGCGGGACACCCCCCGTCCCCGTCCGTCCCCGTCCCCCCCCCCTCCGCGCCGGGCCCCGCCGCCCCCCGCGCGCCCCCGGCCGCAACCGGTAGCGCGGGGCCCCCGGCCGCCGCCGACACAAAGCCGGGGGCAGCGGCGAGCCCCGGCCGCCCCCTCCCGCCGCCCGGGGGTGGGGGGGGACACACGAAGGAGAAAGAAAAAAGAGAAGCTGGAAACTCGCCCGCCGCCCCCCGCCGCCCCGCGCACGGCACAAACCGGCCCCAAACCCAACATCGGCCAAAGTTCGGAAAGGGGGGGGGGGGGGGGAGGGAAGGAACAAAGCCCACCCGCGACTCCCACCAACTTTTCACGCCGCTGGGGGGGCGGCCCCCGGCCCGGCCCGCACAAAGGCGGCGGTGGGGCCGCGCTGCGCTCCGCTCCGCGCCGCCCCGCGCTCCCGGCCCGGCCCGGCCCGCCCGCCCGGGACTCCATGTTGGCCGCCCGCTCGGCCGTTCTTACCCCCGGGCCGCCGCCGCCGCCGCCGCCTCGGCCCTTGCATGGGCCGCGCCGGGGTCGCCGCTCCGGTGGCGGTGGCGGTGCCGGGGGTGCGGCGGGACCCTGCCGCGGCAGCGGGGCGGGCGGCGGAGGCGCGAGCGAAAAAGTTTTGGGTGGGCGGCGGTGACAGATGCCGAGACAGAGTTCCCTTTGTTCCCGAGGAGGCAGGAACTCGGCCGGGCCCCCCGCCCCCGGCCCCGGCCCCGGCCCGCCCGCCCCCGGCTGTCACCGCCGCCGCACCGGGCTAGCGGGCACCCGAGCCCCCGCCCCGCCGAGCCCCGGGACGGGACCCCCGCCCGCAGCGGCCCCGCGGCGGGGATGGGGACACGGTGCCCGGCGGGGGGGGAGGGAGCCGCGCTGTGAGGCGGCGGTGATCCGCCCCCCTGCGTGGGGCTGCAGCCCGGCACCCCCACAGGGGCACCCATGAAGGGGCACCCACCCAGGGACACCCACCCAGGGACGCCCATGGAGGGACACCTACCTGGGGACACGTGCACAGGGGCACCCGCTCAGGGATACCCACCCATGCACCCCCACACAGGGACACCCGCACAGGGACACCCACCCAGGGCACCCATGCAGGGACACCCAAACAAGGACATCCACCCAGGGACACACACAGGGACACCCATGGAGGGATACCTACCTGGGGACACACGCACAGGGGCACCCACTCAGGGACTCCCACCCAGGGACACGCACCCAGGAGCACCCATGCAGGGACTCCACCCAGGGACTTCCACCCAGGGACACCCGCACGGGGGCACCTGCATAGAGACACCCTTGCAGGGACACCCAAACAGGAACATCCACCCAGGGACACCCACTCATGCACCCCCACCCAGGGACATCCATTCAGGGACACCCACCCATGCACCCACACAGAGGGACACCTGGACAGGGGCACCCACCCAGGAACACCCACCAAGGGGCACCCATGCAGGGACCCCACCCAGGGACACTCGCCCAGGGACACTCGCCCAGGGACACCCACACAAGGCACCGCACAAGCTGCTTCCCTCCAGCCGCGTTACGGCTGAATCCTGTAACTGAGCACCATGGGGTTATCGGTGCCTGTGGGCAGGGAACAGGCAGGCACTGGTAGCAGGTCCAGGCCTGGGGACAGGCGCTGCTGGGGTGAGCGTGGGTGACAACCCCAGGGACCTCAGACCACCCTGGAGCACCACCTGTGCTTCCCTTGGTGGCTTTTTGACTTACTGAACAGGAAATCAGAAGCTCAGCATGTCACCGCTCCCACGAAAGTGGAAGGTGTTTCAAAGCAAGGGTGGTGATTGAGGTGGGACCTTTGCCGTGTCCGTTGCCAACGGGCCAGGCGAGCTCTGTGGAGGCCTCAGTGCGCTGCCACTGCTCTCTCTGCGCCTCTCCACCGCAATTGCTGAGCCCAAGGTCACCTTCAGAGTTTTGGAGACCAAATCGCTCCGTTTACGTGCAAGCATGCTGCTGGGCCAGGACGTGGCTCCCGCAGGATTTTCCCACCACGTGCTCTGTGCCCTTCTGAGATGTGGGGCTGAGTCACACCTTCACCAGGTGCTCAGGACAGGCAGCTGAGCAGCGCTGAGCCCAGAAGGGGACGTATCCATCACGTCCAGCCTGTGGTGGAACACAGAGAGACGAGCTGCTCTGAGCTGTAGTGCCACATCCCATGGGTCAGGCACCCTCTGCGCTGTATGGACAACAGCAGACTCATCCCTTCCAGCTCCTGCGATGGAGAAGGTGCTGCCATGGGAAGCCAAGATGACCCTGTACAGCTGCCAGCCCAGAGGGGTGCCAGCAGAGAGACCCTCCCATCTTGGGATGTCCTCTTTGGGACGTCCATCCCCCCTCTTGGGGATGTCCATGCTCATCCTTGGCTCAGCACGGCACGCTTGTGTACATCCCCCCAGGGACCTGGGTGCTCGTGGGGCACAGCAGCCCCCAGGGTCACCGCGTCTTGCTCTGTCTTTCTCCACGCAGAGAGAGTTTGCAGTGGGCGTTTGATGGCACCCTGGCGCAGGACCCGGCCTTGGGGCAGCTCTCCCCCCCCCCCAGGCTCCACCACCTTTGCAGGGGGTGCTGCAGCTCCCCTCCCTCCCCGCTTTTCTGCTCATGGGGAAAAAGGTGGATCTCTGTTCGGATATTGAGAAAGGCTGAAAAAAACCTTCTTTTATGGCAGGTTTTCACTGCCTGCAAAGCAGCTTGCGTGGTGTGATAAAGGGTTAAATAGGAGAAAAAAAAAAAAAAAGGAGAATTCCTTAAAGCATTTGTTTAGTTGCTGGTAAATCTTCAATGTGCTGGGTGAAACTGCACCCCCAAATTGCTATTGCTCCGTCAGCGCAAGCGCAGTATGGGCTGGTGAACCGCAGGGCAGGCGTGGGGCCAGCCCTGGGCGCAAATCCCAGCTGCTGCGAGGTTGTCGCCGCGCAGGGTGCATCCCCTGCCCCAGCCACCCCGCTCACCCGAGGCGCCCTCCTGCCCGCCAGCCAGGGCCGTCACCAGGCAGAGTGCGTCCGTCCTGCCCCGCCTGGGCCTGGTGGGTGACACCGCAGAGTCCCCCCGGCCACCCCACCGGGCTCTGGGTCAGCCGCCGGGCCCAGGCAGGACTGTCTTTCCGAGCAGTCTGCTTTTGCTCCCGTCCTTTATAAAAAACAAAAAGCTGTTTGAGTCTTCTGGCTAATTGAGTCAACCAGGAAATGGTCCCTGGGCTCAAATGCCTGCCCAGGGCTGGGCCATGAGCCCTCCCGCGCTCCCCGGGCTGCTGATACAGGCGGTGTGGAAGCAGCTTTGGGAAAAATCCCACTGGGTGCCTGAGTGTGGCATTTTTGGGGGAGCCTAAATTCCCGGGCAAACCCAGCCTGGAGCAGGCGCCGGGCTGATGGAGGCCTGCGGGGCATGGGGCCCCTACGGGGCATAGGCCTGCCGGCTTTGGCTAAGGGCTCGTCCAGCCCTGCACAGCCCGGCCAGGCCCATTGACATGATAATACTATTAAACTTCAGCAATTTGAAAAACAATAAGCCAGCAAGAGCCCGAAGGGGGGAGCTGGAAACCCCAGGGAGCCTCCGAGGGTGACCTGTCCCAGGCAGGACTCCTCTCCACCCTTTGCCCACCCTCTGATATTTAAGCTGGATTTTTGGCAAGGAAAACTGGATTTGTGGCCATCTGGGCCGGCTGTTGGCTGCAGCCCTGCCCTTGGGGCCCAGCTCTGGCTCTCCAGCAGTGGGGGTCCTGCCCCCAGCTCAGGGCCACCGGACTGCCCCGCAGGCTGGGATTCCCCCAGTAGGACTGGTCCTGGAAGTGGTGTCAACAGGGCTTTTTTTACTGGTGAACAGCCTGCCTTTGCTCTGCAGCAGCCGAGGCTCGACGGCTGCAGTCGCAGTGGTGTTAACTAGGAGGGCAATGAGAGCTGGGTTCATCCTTCCCCTGGTTGGGGATGGAGCGGGAGCCTGGGCTGGTGTGGTCCTTCTCCCATCTCCCGCAGAGCCTTGATGGCAGGTTTAAGGGTTTAAAAGCGATCAATGCCTGCTCGGTGAGAAGGCTGACGTTAGAGCGCCGGTAAGGACTGGTGTGGTGGGTGCCAGCCTGGCACTGACTGGGAACAAGCAGTGCCGAGAGAACACCCAGTGTCCGACTCTGTGCCACAGCCCTGCGGTGGCACCCCCACGGCTCAGCCCCCGCCAGCTGCAGCCGGAGTGGCTTCACCACCTCCGGCACCGCAGGGCTCTGCTGGGCTCCACCACCAGAGCCCCACACTTGGGCACCGCTGTCCCTCCATCTCCTCCTGCCCCTTCCCGTGGGGCTGCTCTGCTGATCCCTCAGCGGGTACTGCCACGTCCTTTGCCTCTCTGATATTCCCATAACCTGTGTCTTTGGGCATGGAAAGAGGAGCCGTGGTGCTCTGGGGGCATCAGGATGGAGTTCACAGCGCTGGAGAATGTCATTCTTGGGTCAGGATTTGGAGGAAGCCTCCCTGGGCTGCATAGATGGCTCTTGTTCAGGCTAAGGGAGGGAATAACTCCCATGGGGAGAGCTGGCACAACAGGAGCTGCCACCCAAGGCTGCTCCTGGACCCCTGGTGGGGTTGCATGTCCAAGCAGGAGCGAGAGCTGGAGAAATGGGCCAACAGGAACCTCATGAAGTTCAACAAGAAGTGGAAAGTCCTGCCCCTGGGGAGGATTAACCCCGGGCAGCAGAATGTGCCAGGGGCTGCCCAACTGGTCCTGGTGGACACCAGGTTGACCATGAGCCAGCAAAGAAGGCAAACGGTCTCCCGGGCTGCCTTAGAAGGAGTGTCACAGCAGGGGAGGGAGGGGATCCTTCCCCTCTGCTCAGCACTGGTGAGGCCACCCCTGGAGTGCTGGGTCCAGTGATGCGCCCCCCCAGTACAGAGAGACAGGGACATACTGGAGAGAGTCCAGCGAAGGGCCCTGAGGTGACGAAGGGACTGGAGCATCTCTGCTATGCGGAGAGGCTGAGAGCTGGGACAGTTCAGCCTGGAGCAGAGCAGGCTCCGGGGGATCTCATCAATACCCGGAGGGAGCGTGCGGAGAGGACAGAGCCAGGGTCTTCCAGTGGTGCCCAGGGACAGGACCAGAGAGACACAATGGGACACAGGAGGGTCCGTCTGAACATCAGGAAACGCTTTTCCACTGTGAGCAGCTCTTTTAGAATGATCCAAAAGGATGGTTGTTTTCTTAACTTGGTGCCTCCCTGCCCCAAGCAAACACATCTGAAATTAAATGTCTAGTTTTATTTTGGTGTGATTTAATACCTTTGAAATGACTGAGAGGTCAGGTAGCCCTGCTGGCCACGCTGCTGGGGATGCAGCCCGGGGTGCAGGTGGCTTTCTGGGCTGCCAGCGCACATTGCCGGCTCACGCCCCATTTGTCACCCCCCGGTATCCCCAAGTCCTTCTCCGCAGGGCTGCTCTCAGCCATCCAGCCCCAGCCTGTGCTGGTACTGGGGGTTGCCCCAACCCATGTGCAGGACCTTGCGCTTGCCCTGGTTGAACTGCATGAGCCCAAATAGTTTCCCGGGGTCCCGTCTCCCACCATGGCTAGAAGCAGGTGCTGAAAGAGGCTGAGAACAGAGCCCGTGGGAGAGATGCTCCTGGGCAGAGACGCCCTGAGCCAGATGTGGCTCCTGCATGTCCAGTGTTTCCCGTGCGCAGCCCAAGGAGGGGTGGGAAGCAGCACCATCCCCATGCTGCCACCCCACCCCTACGTCCCCTCACCAGGCCAGAGAGTTCAGCCTGCCTGGGGTCTCCTCGGCTGGAGACTGGTCCATGCTGCCAAACCTCCAAGCTGCCCTTCTCAGGACACTTCTACTTTGGCTCTATCTCTTTTTTATATTCAAAGTGTGGGTGATAAAAGGACATAGGCAATGGCCGAACAGTGGTCTCTCTCTTTTAATCTCCTTTCTTTTCCTAGTAATTCCTTCCATGTGATTTTCTTTCTCCTTTTTTCCTTGATCTTTGACAGCCACTGAGCTCTGACTTTTCCCTGGGGCTGTCTCGGGGCACTTGGAGCCCATCATCGCACCCGTGAAGTCAGGGTTGATCTTCCCCATGTGCTTCACTTTCCATCAACCCACCTGCATTCTGGTGCTTTTTGCTCAACCTCTGAAGTCCTGCAAGACAGCTCCATCTTTGTTACCCAAATAACTTCTCGATTCACCTGCAAAGAGCTCCCGAAGGTGGGGGAGGCAGGACTCCCTTTTGCAAGGACCATATTTACTCTTCCCATATGTATCCCAGTGTCCACCACTTTGTTGGCATCGGGGTTGAAGGATGCCCTAACCTGAGAGTCCTGCGGTGTAACTGCGGCCATGCTGGTGACGGGGGCAGCTCAGACATAGCAGCTTTAGTAGCTGCTTGAGACAGCGTGTCTGAAAGCCCACACTGGAGCCTCTGGCAGCTCTCTGCTCGGGGCCAGCAGTGCCTGCAGCTGGTGGTGGCCAGCCACCAAGTCCATCCCACTCCCAACACTGGGAGAACCTGGGCTGGTCACACAAGCTCATCCTTTGGGGTAAGTTGGGGCTGAACATCGCTCCTGGATGCAGCTACCTCCAGAAGAGAGTTTGCCCGCAGCGTGGCAGAGATCTTGCAGAAGCTGGAGGCCCTTTCCCACACCACTGGGTTTATCTCCAGCATCAGAACATCTGTCCCAGGTGACGTCTGTGAGACATTCACTTTGGTGTGTGTCCCAGTGAAAGGGGCTTTTTAAAAAGCATCCTGCCCTCTAGCAGCCTTCAGGCCTGGGACTTAGCTCTGGAAGTGGGAGAACTGTAGGTTTTTCCCTGGCACAGCAGGGAATTAGGGAAGGAGCTTGACATCTGCAAGCCTGGAGGTGGGCTGGTTTGGGGCTCTTGCTGCACAGCACGAGCCATGACCCTGGGGAGCTCCCTGGGAGAGCATGTCTGCAGCCTCTCAATCTCAGCGTCCCTGATAATTTAGTTCATCCTTCCTTGTGTTGGCGGTGCCTGGGAAATAGAAGCACCGAGAACCAAGGAGAACCTTTTCAACCATGGGTCATCTCCCAGGTGAGAGCATCTGCTGGGGCCTGGCAGGTCTCTGAGCATGGATGGGGCTGCTGACCCCTCTGATCCCAGCAGCACATGCCCACAGAGCTCCAGCAGACCCCATCCAAGCTCTCCCAGTGCGCTGGGAGCATCTCCAGCATGCACTGTGCCCTCGACAGGTTCTGTGGGTTTCTCATCACATTCTCCCCCATTTTCAATAAAGAAATTCAGGAAACTCATCCTTCCAGGGCAGGGAGATGGGCTGACTTCAAGCAGCACTTGAGAAAGCAGCTTTGCAAGGCGGGAGCCCCCCATGCTCCCACACCTTTGTCAGGGTGGTGACAAATAACCAAACCAGGGGGACAACCTCCCTCCCCATTTCTTACCCTCCCTGTCCCTTACCCCCACCCCTGGCTGCTCAGGGTGACACAAAAGGGTGGCCGAACCCCGGGGACCCCGAACCAGCTGACGGAGGAGTGTGGGCAGCACCTTGCCAAGTGTAGCTCAGCTCACCCGTGTGCCTGCCCTGACACGGGGGCAGAGTAGAGCGACCCTCATCCCATCAGCAAAGGCGGAAAATGATGCCCAAGCTGATCTTACCCAGGTTGGGAGCGATTTGGCTTTGAAAACAGGCTGCCCCAGTGGAAAGGGCCCTGGCTGGCAACGGCACCGAGGTGGGGAGATGAGGTACCCAAATCCCTCCCCAAAACTCAACAGGCAGATGGGCAGTGCAGCACGGCACTGGTCCATGAGGGAGCCACACACAGCACGTTTCCGTATCACACCCATCAGGTTTTATACGCCACGTCGGCTTTCCGAATCCCTCACATCACAGGCTCTAAAGCCATAAAACAGCCAGGGAGGAAGAAACAAAGTGGGTTTTCCTTCAGGAAGGAAGGGAGTGTGGGAGGAGAGGGGAGAGGCACTTTCTCTCTGTGCTACGGCCCCGACATGCGCATCGCTGGGGCTCGAGCCGGCCAAAATCCTCACAGGCCAGTGCTCACCTGGGATGCTCACCCCGGCCCCAGGGACCAGCGGCATTGTGGCTTCGAGGGGGTCAACGGCTGCCTGGGGGGGGGGTCACAGCCAGGCTGGGGGTCCCAGCAGAGTGAGCCTGTGCGTGGGAGAGGCGACGGGAGGGGAGGTCTGGGGCTGATGGATGGGCACACAGCGGCGTAGTGACGGGAGCACTTCCCCTCCAAGCGTGACCTGATGCGGGGTGCCGGTCCTGGGAGGTGTTTCGCATGGGGAGAGCCTGCTGTGGGGCAGCAAGGGGAGCCGAGGGGCAGGGGGGGTGCGCAGGAGGAGGCAGAGGGCGTGAGCGGCCCCGGGCGCTAATCGTCCTTGTCCTTGGCCCCGTGCTTCAGGATGCGGGTGAACTCCACGTAGTTGAAGTTGCCCTTCTTGTCGATGGGCGCCTCCCGGTACATCTCGTCCACCTCCTCGTCGGTGAACCTGTCCCCCATGGTGGTCAGCAGCTCACGCAGATGGTCCTCGTGAATGAAGCCTGCAGGGATGGCGGGGGGATGGCATTAGCAGGGGACACTGTGGGAGGGCTGAGGGGCAGGACCTTCCCCGCCTCTCCCAAAGACACCCCTGCCCAGCAATCCCACTCTGGAGCTGCCTGGGGACTGTCCTAAAGGATTATGGCCCCAGCCCTCGTCCTGGCTGCGTGCCTGAGGGGAAGGCACCCAGGGGCTTTGCAGGCAGTGCCCGTACCTGACGCCTCCTCATCGAAGCAGGCAAAGGCATTGCGGATGACGTCCTCTGGGTCGGTGCCGTTCAGCTTCTCCCCAAACATGGTGAGGAACATGGTGAAGTTGATGGGCCCTGGTGCCTCGCTCATCATGCCCTCCAGGTACTCGTCGGTGGGGTTCTTCCCTGCCAGACACAGGCAGGGGTGTGGGTGCAGGGCCCTGTCCCCCCCTCAGCACCCATCCCCAAGGCCAGCCCGTGCACCCGGACAGATGGGGTTTTATTCATTGCAAATGCTTTTGCTGGCGCATGTTCACCCACCCCACGAACAAGGGAAAGGTGCTTCCACAGTGCCCGGTTCTCCCACCTTGGCATCTCTCCCCATGCTTTAATCCATGCTGGAGGCCACCTGGAACCAAGTTCTGCCAGCCTCAGCCTCGAGGGAGATTATGGAATTCATCTGGGGGTTAACAAGAACTAAACCCACAGCTTTTCCCCATTCCCCTGGCCACTGACACCCAGTACCACCCAAGGAGAGGGGCAACAATGTCCCCACATGAGCCTCGTGCTGCTGATGTCCCTAGCACTGTTCCTACCACGGATGCACCAGGGATGGTTTAATGTCCTCTGCTTAGGTCCACGTGTCCCCAACACCTGGCCCCACACTGCTCCAGAGCTACGGCTCACGGGGAGGAGGGAGGTCCCTCCCGTGGCCAGGCAGGACCTCCAGAACAGGTTTGGCTGCCAGGTCAATCATTGACAGACCTCCCAACACACCGTGGAGGTACCACAGGGAGCAGAAGGTGGGAGCTGTGGCCTGCAGCAAGGGAGAACGGGCTCGGGGTAGGGAGCATGGCCAGACCTGCAAGTCTCAACTGGCCAAGGTATCATGCCAGCACAGGGACCGGCCTCTTCTGTCACCCAGGCCAAGATCAACGGGAGGGCTTTGTCCTGTAGGGGACAAACCCAGGCGATACTCTGGGGTGAGACTACTCAAATACTCAATGGCTGCTGCTGGTGGTTGCTTCTAGGGGAGAGCTTCTCCAACCCCTTCTAGTGAGCACGGCTGAAAGAGCAACACACTGAGCTGCTGCCCTTGGGTGCCTCCACAAACACACCTTCAACTGGTGCCAGCAGAGAAATTGCCCCCCCGATTTTGCAGCCAGCATGGGTCTGGCTCAAAGCAAGAGGGCTGTGCCTCAATGACATCCCACCAAAGCTGGGTGTGAGGCACCAGGTCACCCAGCACCTCTCCCCACTTGCTGAGGAGGTATTGAGGACAGAGGGGCTAAGGGATACACGGAGGCACACGGGAAGGGTCTCCTCACCGAGGGAAGCCAGCATGTCATGAAGATCCTCCTTGTCAATGAAGCCGTCGCGGTTCTGGTCAATCATGTTGAAGGCTTCCTTGAACTCCTGGATCTGCGACTGGTCGAACATGGCGAAGACGTTGGAGGTGGCGCGCTGGGGGCGCTTCTTGGTGGTCTTGGCTTTGGCACGTTTGCTGGACATCTTGGCGGCTGGAGTGGTACCTAGGGGCAGGGCAGCAGGCAGGAGCGTCAGGAGGGATGGGGACAGGCAGAGCCCGGGGCGGGAGGGCCAGAGCAGAGGCAGGGACGCACGACTCCGGGCAGCTCCAGTCCCGTGCCTCAGCTTCCCTGGCTGTCACACAGTTTGGCAACAGTGAGATAAGGCGGTTGCAGGGTCGGACATGGGGACAGGTGAGACCCAGGCTCTAATGAGTCCCCTGGGAAGTCACATGAGCAGGCAGCACCCGCTGGCACCCCTTCCCCAGCGCTGTCCCCACAGGCTGCAGGCAGGGCTGCCTCTCTGCTCCTGGCACTACCTGGGAGCTCCCAGGGCTCCCTGCCTGCTCCCTCGGCCCCCAAACCCCCAAACCCGCTTGCTGCCTGTCCCCTTTGCAGCCCAGGCACAGGGAGAGATGCCAAGCCCAGCACCCAGCATCCCCCCACTGCCCTCGGTCTGGGGGGACCGTGGGGATGGGTGCCTTGGCATATTGGGCAGAACTTAGCTGTGCCCCCCACCAGGCCTCCCCTTCTCCTCCGGGAGGGCTCCCCCAGCCCTCCCCAGCCCAGCTCCCGGGGCGATGGGGCTCCTGCGCACCCCCAGCCCTCCCCAGCCCAGCTCCCAGGGCGATGGGGCTCCTGCACACCCCCAGCCCAGCTCCCGGGGCGATGGGGCTCCCTGCACACCCCCAGCCCATCTCCTGGGGCGATGGGGCTACCAGCCCTCCCCAGCCCAGCTCCTGGGGCGATGGGGCTCCTGCGCACCCTCCATTTTGCTGCACAAGAGCAGCCCCCGGCCATGGCCACGGCCCCGGGAGGTGGGCTCGGCGCAGCACCCAGCACCCAGCGGGAAGGGGTTATCTGCTCCAGGCACATTCCTCACATACCACCGCCTCCCTTCCCCCTCCATCCTTCGCTCCATCCATCCATCCATCCATCCCACCTCCTGCCCCCGCCGGGGCCGGCGGGGCCAAAGGGCCACTCGCCACCTCCCTCCGCACCATGGTGCCCAGGGAGCCCACGGGAAGGGCCCCAGAGCGGAGGGAAGGGGGGGCTGGTGGAACTCTGGGGGGGCTGCAGAGCCCCTTCGGGGCAGGGGGAGAGCAGCTGAGCAACGCCGGGACTGTGGGGGCTGAGGACTGGTGCTGTTGTTACAGGTAACGAATGCCAGCAGAAGGCAACAGCCCGGAGGGGCAAAGAGGAGGGCAGCGGTGGGATGGACAGACCTTTGGGGATGCGACTGGGGCAACGTGTGTCCCATGGGGACCCCAAACACCACTTGAGGCAACACCACGGCAGGAAAACCTGGTCTTTTGAAGTGGGGGTTCCTGCCCCCAGGCCATGCTGGCGAGCGCCCAGCAGAGCCAGGCTGGAGCAAAGAGCCCGTTCCCACCAGCAAGATGGAACCCAAGCCCCCTCCCTGCCTCCGAGCAGTGGTTTGGTGTCATCCCCCCACGCTGCCAGGCTGAGGGATGCAGTCGGTATTTAAGAGAGCCTGCAGCATGGGTGCTGGGGACACAAACGGGATCCGTATGGGGCGCTCAGCACCCCCAGTGACCACCGGTGTTGCCTGAGAAGAGGATGCCCAGACCTCTCCCAGTCAAATCCTGGCAAGCGTAACTCAGCACGATGCCAGCAGAGACCAGGCTGGCAGAGGGACGGTGTCAGCTGCCAGCTCAGCACAGCCTCGCAAGAAAGTCTGGGGTGAGCTCAGCCCAAGGGAGGGACACTGCGCAGAGTCCTCATGTTTCTGCTGCAGCCATTTCTCCCACAAATGCAGCCCCATGCCTCAGTTTCCCCATGTGGGTCAGTGTCTGGCGTGGGGAGTAGCTGTGGGGGCAATGTTAAATTAATGGATTATGAATGAATTCCACAGGGGAAGAGCAGAGGATGCTCCACTCTGCTCTGCTGCGTGCCCCTTGCCATGGTGGGCAGCGGGGCTGCCTGGGTTCCTACCCTCTCTGGCAGAGGACGGAGCAGTTGAGGAGCCGCAACATCTTGCATGAAGCAGCACAAAGCAACACCACCAGCGAGCTGCGTGCCAGAAACCGTGCCCGGCTGCTCCAGCCACCCTGCGCCTGTGCTCCAGGATCCGCTTCCCAGCTGGGTCCTTAATGCTGACCTGGGGGGACTGCAGGGCCTTGGGGAGCATCTCCCCCAGCAGGACCCCAGCGCTGGCACGGACTAGGGCAGAGCAAACAGCCTTCTCCTGCACCCGCACAGCTCCTGCCAGCCCTTCCCGGACCATACCTGCTCTCCAGCTCTTCCCCTTCCCTCCCGCTATCCCTATTTCAAGGGGCTGCAGCAGTGGGGGCTGGAGCGGCCACCAGCCTGGTCCCCAGCCTGCTGCAGTCCCCAGGTTCCCCTAGCTGTGCTGTGCTGTGCTGTGCTGTGCTGTGCTGTGCTGTGCTGTGCTGTGCTGTGCTGGAAGGACACCCCGGGGGCCGCAGTAAGTGCCAAATCCCAGCTATGGTGTCGGTGCCTGCTCAGCACCGTGGTGCCCAGCCAAGCTCAGAGGGGGCCGGGGACTGTCACCCCACCCCGCCACCCGCTCCCATCCCACTGCGGGAGCAGTGCACCACGCCAGAGAGCCTGGCAGCACCACCGAGACCAAGCTGGGCCCTTCATCTGCAGGGGATGTGCTCCATGTCCCCTGGGAGACAGGCCCCTTCTCGTCCCCCCGAGCCCCAGGGGCTGCAGGCACTGGGGTGGAAACAGCACTGCCCTCAGCCCCCTCCCTTGCGCTGCCCTGAGCTGCCCTGGTGGGCACCCAGTCATCCAATCACCCCGCCATCCCCCAAACGCTCTGTCCTTTCCCAGTGCCCACCAGGAAAGAGACGTTTGTCACCAGCCAGCTGAGGAAAGCCGCAGGAGGGGAGAGCCCAGCCGTGCCCACAGCTGGGTGGGCAGGACATCTCACCTCCCCACAGCCCATCTCTTGCCCACTGCTTCCTCCAGCATCACTGCACCATAAAGCTCTTTGCAATGGGACTGCCCCTTTCTGCGTGCCCTGCCAGGCGCCAGCGCGCACTGCCAGCCCGGAACCATCCCCCAGGCAGCAGCGTGGGGAAGCTCAGTTGAACACAACTTCGCTGTGCTGGGTCGGAGTCAGCAATAAAAGCTCTGCCGCTGGCCCCCGGCACTGGGCTGAGCTTTCAAAACATGCTGAATTATTAGCAGAATTATTAGCAGAAGACTAGAGAAATAAGCAGGAGTTTTGCTCTCACCACATGAATTAATATTATCCAAATATTTACCCTGCCCTGGCTGTGACCAGCAGCAGAAGCGCGGCTTGGCACCCTCTCCAGAGAGATGGTTCTCGTTAGGGGGATTAAGTGCGATTTTGACAGCACATGGTTTTGCTGTTTGATCCAAAATATGCTCGGGAAAGATGCTTGGTCCCAAGGTCCATCTCAGCTCGGTCATCTCCTAATCATTCTATTTCTGCTGTTAGCAGCCCTCCTTGGGCTTGCTGGGACTGGGGAAG
This sequence comes from Pluvialis apricaria, assembly GCA_017639485.1. NCBI lineage: Eukaryota > Metazoa > Chordata > Aves > Charadriiformes > Charadriidae > Pluvialis > Pluvialis apricaria. Next base: position 994,240 of record CM030021.1, on the reverse strand, counting down.
AGACTTTTTTGGGTCAGTGTGGGGAAAGGTGCCTCTTGCATGAGACAGAAAGGATTTTTCCTCCTCAGCAAGAAGGAAAGCCGGGGAGACTGGTCCTGCTCCTGCCACCCCCTGCTGAAAGCCCCATCCCAGTGCTGCTCCAGCCCAGGATCTGCTGGTCTCAGGCAGCAGAGCCGGGGAGGTTTGCTCTAGGGTGCGACTCCAGCCAGCCTGGCACGAAAGCCCTGCGCCGATCTGATCACCACACTCGCCCTGTCACCGGCTGCCCTTGTTCCCTCATCCTTCTGCCACCGCTCCTGCCGAGACAGCCTCCCTGCCTCCTGCACGACCAGGCTAGTGCCTTCCCCCGAGAGTCAGACGCAAGGGGCCACGGGGCTGGCTTAAAAAGTTCATAAGTTAGTAAAGAAAACAGTTTCATTTTAAAGAGAAAGAGCAAAGACCCACAGTTATCAGAAAAAGAAACTGCCATGTGTTTCCTCCTTGGTAAAAACCAACCGAGCAACTCCATCCTGGTGCCGCTTCCTGACCGTGCCGGGGAGGGTGGGATGGGCCGAAGGGACATGGCAGTGCTGCCAGGGCAGGCGGGCCCCGTCCCAGCCCCGTCCTCCTCCCTCCCGCCTGCTTCCACCCTGCCCTACCCCGCATCTTCTCCTGTGCTGCTCCAGCTCACTATCCCAGCTGAAAAACAGAACAGCGGGGAGCTGCTGCTGGGCCAGCGCGCTTGTGGCAGGTCTGGCTGGCACCAAGGAGGGCTGTCCGGGTGGGTAGGGGACAGGGCAGCTCCCCTTGTGGTGGCAGCAGCAGCCTGTCCCCGGGCCCTGGGGTGTTCCCATGTATTCAGAAGCTACGATCACCCGGAATATGCTGCTAAGAGTTTCCCAAGGGTGGCTCCACCAAAAGTTGACCATGCAACTGCAGGAGCCACCTCTAAAAGTGCTGACGAGGCTCTGGCACCGCGTGGGGCTGCCCTGCAGTCTCCATCACAGCCGGAGAGGGACATCATCTGCTGCTCTCCACCACGAGATCCCGGCAGCGAGAAGCATGATGTGCATCTGCTGGATGCTTTTGGTCAGGGTAGGGGAAAGAGCGATTCAAACACCCTGGGCTGTGCCAGGGGACAGCCCTGCAGGGTGAACAATGGCCCCTTGGAGGGACTGCGGTTAAATCTGCCCTATGGCTCTTCCCAAAAGTAGTTGCTAGTACCAGCGTGCCACAGCACAGCTGTATGTACTAACAGGCAAGCACTGGCACTCCACCACGCGCAGTCAGCCACACCTCGACGTGTTACGGCACCGGGTAGCCCGGCACAGGGCTCCCGCGTCTCCCAGAGTGGCGCAGGGGCCAGCGTGGGTGATGCCTTGCAGCATCCCGCACTGGCACAGGAGGCACAGGGCAGCGCTGCAGCCAGGGCATCCTTCCACCTGCAAAATTTGCCTCCTGCCAGGCACCTCTCCCAGCACCAGGACTGCCCAGGAGCGGACACCCCACCTCCGGAGCCAGCAGGACACATGGACCGGGTTGTTGTACACTGGAGGAGTGAGCAGAGCGCAGCTCATCTTCCCTGCCTAATTTGTTGTAAAACCATCCCTTCCCTCCAGCACAGCTCTGCTCAGGATGCCCTTGGGATGTGGCATTGCTCAGCTCCGTCCCCGCTGCCGAGGGCTGCCAGTGCCGGGGAGCCGCACTGCCGGCCAGAGGCACTGGGAGCGGCAGGAGGAGCCCCCCCTCCGTCCCGCTTGGCCCTGCAGGAATGCAGATGGGCTGCTGTTCTGCTCCTTATTTGGCTTTACTAGAGATGGATGTAGGAAAGGGAGTTTGGAGGCAAGGGGAAAGCAGACCCCGAGCCCCGGGCTGTGTCCCCAGGCCAGCCACAGCCACCAGCGCTGAAGCCGGCGAGCAGGTCTCGTGCGGACGGGAAGGAGCAGGGCAGCATCAAGGAGTCAGAGCCAAGTGTGCAGTGACTCCCAGGAGGGAGAGTTCATCCCAACCCTCTCTCGGAGCTGGCCAGGCCCACGTGCAGCCGGGGGGCTCGGCTGCAAGCTTTGGCAGATGGTTTCTGGGCTAGCTCCTTCCCACCCAGTTTAGGGGACAAAGACCTCCCTCACCATGCCCATGTGGCACACACAAAGCCCTCCAAAGCGCAACTTCTGGGGCCACCACAAGAAGACCATGCATAGACACCATCACCATGCAAAACACCCAGCACCCTTCTGAAGCCCGAACAGGCTAGGAAACAGGACCACCGGGCAGAAAGTCTTCATGGCCTCGGGCCACCAGCGTAACACGCCCTGGACCAGGTTTGATATTTTCCCAGGAGAATTAAGGGGCTCACCTCAGTGGGGGAATCTGGCCGCAGCGCCTCAGAGGGGGAGGTAACTGCAAACTCCTCCTACAGCTGCACAGAGCCTGCCAGTGACGAGAGGAAAAAAATTCAAGTGACTGAAGAAACCCAGCCATCTTTGGTCAGCAGTGGTGGTTGTTGACACTTGGGGATGTTCCGCTCCAAAGAATGCTGCTCTGGCTGCCGCCTTCTCCTACACATCCATGTTTTAGAGCCTCCCTGGCTCTAAAATGTTATCAGTCATAACATTTTGTACCAAAAGGACAGGCAGGGAGGGAAGCCAAGAGGACCTCAAGTTTTCATGGGCAAGGCTAAACAAAACACAAAGTTCCTCTGTGTTCAAGACTGAGGGAAATGACCTAAATAAAGCTTTTCTGCCTTACAACAGTTTTGCCTGAAGTCGCTCACAGGACACAGCGGAGGTCTCTGGAGCATGCATCTGGATCTCGGCTCTGGCCGTTAGCAAAAAGACTTGGGAGAAAAAGTAGATGTTCCAGACAGGAACAGCTCTGACAAACCAGGAGGCGAGTGAAGCCACGGGTGGCAGGATCTGCTCTTGCAGCGCTGCCGTCCCGGGGAAGCCGGGATGTCCCAGCCCCAGGTCGTTATATCAAGTTATGGAGAGCTTCGCTCAAGCCCGATCCTCGCCTCCCCTAGCTGGGGCATCCCTGCCGGCCCCCGGAGAGCGGGTCTCCCCGCCTGCCCGGGCAGAGGGGTGCCTGGCAGGGACGCACCGGGGCTTCTCCTGCCGCTCCGTCTCCCCCTCCCCAGGGCTGAGCTCCAGCACCAGTTCCAGCACGGCGGTAGCGGTGGGGCGGCCGGGGGCTGCTCCCTCCCGCTCTCCCCGAGGCAGCCGCCCCCTCTCCTCCTGCCGCTTCCCCTCTGAGCCGCCCCCGCTCCATCCCGCCCGGTACAGCGGCGCCGCCCCGGCTCCATCCCGCCCGGTACAGCGGTCCCCCCCCGCTCCATCCCGCCCGGTACAGCGGGGCCGCCCCGGCTCCATCCCGCCCGGTACAGCGGCGCCGCCCCGGCTCCATCCCGCCCGGTCCCTCCCGTGCCGGGGCTGCCCCGCTCCCTCCCGTGCCGGCCGCTCCCCGTAGCGCTCGGCTCCCGTCCCGTCCGGCGGAGCGGGGAGTGGCGGGGCCCGGCGGAGCCGCCTCACCTGGACCGGAGCGGGGGAGCTGCGGGGCGACCGGCGCTGCTCTGCCGGGGCCCGGCCCCCGGCGCGGCTCTAGGGGCGGGCGGGCAGCGGGGGCCCGGGGCGGTGCCGCCCGCCCCGTCCCGTCCCGTCCCGTCCCGCCCGGCCCGGCTCGGCCCATACAAGGCAGAAGAATGCGGCGGGGCCGGGGGCCGCGGGGCCGGGGCGGCGGGACGGCACTCCCGGCCTTATATAGACGAAAGGGCGGCAGGGGCGGCCCACGCGTGGCCGTTTTCCCGCGGGGAGATGCATAGCTCGGGGCGGCGCCCAGGGGGCTGGGAACCGGCACGTCCCGGTGTCCCCGTGGGTGTCCCCCATGCCTCCCAGCCTGGTGACACAGGGGGATGCCGGGCTCTGCCCAGCGGTGGGCACCCACGGGTGACACCAGCCCACAGGTGGTGGTTCACCCCGGGCTTCCTGGAGCAGCTCTGGGTCCGTGCCAGCGGGTGCGGGGCTGCCTGTGGGCCAGTGGCCCAGCTGGGTTACACGGAGAAGCCTCGATGGCATCCGAAGGCTGCACCGAGGGTGGCTGAAAGCCTCTGTTAATGGTCCGGCGGGACCAGGCTGCAAAGGGAACGGTGGCCAGAAACACCAGCTGGTTGGCGCTGAGCCCTGCCCCTGTCCCAGGCTGCGAGCCCCCGGAAGGACAAAGTTAAACACCCCCTCGAAGTTCCTCTAGAAAGTAGCCTGGAGTGGAGAACAGCCGGGACCTGCCCCATTCCCAAGCTGCGGACTGGAGCCCAGAGGCGCGGGGATGGAGAGCTGCCACCCGAGGCGGGACAGGCACCGACCCTGGGGACACCTCTCCAGGGCAGCAGGTCTTGCTCACGTTTCCTTCCCATCAGCGACCCCGCGCCACATCCCAATCCTGCAGCCACCAAGGGAGCTCCCGGTCCTGTGGGCTCCCCCTCGTGGTGGCGACGGCCTCTCCAGACATCGTCCCAGGGGGAATTTATCTTTGGTTTGGGCCAGAACTCAGCCTGCAGAGGAGCAGGCAAGTGGGACAGGGTGACACCAGGAGCGTTTCTGAGAGGGATTCACCCAACCCTGCGGCAGGCAGCTGGAGCAGGGCTGCTCTCCCCAGGTGCTGCCAGCAGCTCCGTCACTGCCCATGGAGAGAGAGAGGTGGGAGCGTGAGGACAAGGACCATACCCTGCTGTCACCCCTGGGCACTTCCCAGCACGGCAGAGCCATGCCGAGGGGACAGCGTGGAGCACACGGGCTGCACTCGCAGCAATACAGGTGAAGAGCAGAAATGAGCAGTGGCACAAATTAATCTTTAGCTGCCATTCTTCTGCAGGGCATCACTATACGCAACAGTTAAAAAAAAAACCCAAAAACCTGTTTCATCACTGATGCGAAAGCAGTGGAGATGCCCTCCAGCAGCCCAGCCAGACCCTGCCCAGGGCACCAATTTTGTTCCTGCTGGCTCAGAAGACCAGTGACCTGCTCTGCCAACAGCCTGCCAGACTCGGGGATGTCCTAACCAACCGTGCCCCCATGCTGCTTCGGAGAAACCTGCCAGGGCATTGCCCCCTCCAGGGAGCGGGGGAGCCACGGAGGTCGCTTGGCCTTCGCTGGAGGCAGGTGTCCTGCCCACGTCCCCTCCAAAGGACAGGCTGTGCTGGGGGAGGAATCGGGAGCTGGCCAAATGTGGAGACGGGGTTGGAAATGCTGCCGAGTGTCGTGCCAGGGCAGAGGCGAGCCAGGGAGAGCACAGAGCCTTTGCCGTGTCTGTGATCTGGGCACGGGGTCCCAAGAAGATTTACCTTTTTAATAAAAAAATAAGGAAAGAGAAAAAAAGGAAGGAAAAAGGAACAAATACCAGGAGTCACTGCCACCCTGTGGCTGGTCGCAGGTTTTTCTGTGCTGGAGGAGAGGCCCGGCCTCAGCCGTGTCCCCGGGAGCCTGGCAGGACCCCCCTGCAGCCCCTCTGGGGTGGCTGCTGTCCCCAGCTGAGCCCTGGTTCCTCGCCGCTGGGCAGGCGCCAGGCGGGGCCCCAGCAGGGGGACACTGGTGAAGAGGGGCAGTTGGGATGTGGCAGCTCCTCGCATGCTTTGCAGCCTCTGAAGCTGCATGCAGGTAAAGGGCCACCTCGCCCCGCTCCTCGGGCTCTCCCCTGAGCCCCATCCAGCCCTTCCCACCGTCCCCAGCCTGTGCCCAGGGCTCCCCGTGTATCCTTCTCCCCTGCTTCCACGTGCCTGCCACTTACCTGTTTGTATCCCCATGACATCCTCTGGCACCTCTCCTGCCTCCTCTTTGTTCTTTCAAGCCCCAGTTTCATTTGCTTTTCTCTCTGGGCAGTGGATCAGGCAATGGAGATGGAGTAAAACAAGCCAGGGCTTTTTTTTAGCACTTGAAGTTTCAATTATAGGTGTCTCATCACCATGCAAGCACTTCCACCCCTGCAAAGTGGCCTGAGGCAGCAGCATGGAGCTGGGGACAGGGAGACTCCTCACGTGCCTCCGACACAGCCTGAAGTCCTGGAAGAGCTCAGCCCTGGGGTCCCGCAGCAGTCGCCTCCCCCTGTGCTCGGTGACCGTGTCCATCACAGAGCAGAGGGTGCAGAGCAGGAAGGGGGCTGCCATGCCCTGAGCACCCAAGGAGCACCCCAGGAGCAAGGCTGGAGCCGGGGCACGTGAGCCCTGACCCCTCAGCGAAGGGCCCTGTCATGGTGGGGTGTCAGAGGCAAAGGTCCTGCCGGAGACACGGCGATGACCCCCCCACTGTGTGTCCCCCAACTGCCAATGCAACATGGGTCTGCTGACCTGGACCAGCCTTTGGCTTGTGGCAAACACCCAAGGGGTTGGACATGTGCTCAGGGGCCTGATAGCTGGAGCAGGGCAAGATACTTTTGAAGTCCAAAAGTATCTTGCATAATCTGTATTTAAATTACATGGCCTCGGCTGGAAGTGATCAGGGGTCTGGGACAAGGACCAGACCCCTTCTGGGGTCCCTGCTCCCCTCTGCAATAACCACACATGGCTCAGGCAGGTCCAGTCTACCCCGAAGGTTTCCAGGTCCTGCTGAAATCAACAGCACAGTGGCTGCTACTGAAGTATTTCGCGCTGCAAACAGAAAGCAGTCAGGCTCCTGAGATGCTCAGCACGTCACACATTTGCTAGTTTGTGCAACAGAAAGAAATGCAGGACCTCGGGCCTGGGGTTTGTTCATGCGGAAATGCAACAGTGAACCTCACCATGCCTCAGCGCCAGCGGGGATGTGCACAGGCAAGCAAGGGAGGAATGGCTCCAGACAAGGTATCTTTGCAGGACTCAAGCCTCACCACAACCAGCAAGGGTCACTGCGGGATCAAGGTCTTCCAGCAACGCCTTGAGCGACCACCCAGCACCGCTGAGCTGAACTGCTCATCACGCTGCCAGGAGGAGGTACCCAGACCCGCACCCACGCAGACACAGGAAATTTGCTCATTTATTGTCACAACCCCAGGCCCTTCTCTGCCCACCCTGAAGAGGATAATAGTGAAGCAATCCCAACCAAACACTCTGCCCACCCCAGAGAATGACACAATCACAGAATGGTTAGAGTTGGAAAGGACCATAAAGACCATCCAGTTCCACCCCCTGCCCTGGGCAGGGACACCTCCCACCAGCCCAGGGTGCTCCAAGCCCCGTCCAACCCGGCCTTGAACACCCCCAGGGATGGGGCAGCCACAGCTTCTCGGGGCAACCTGGGCCAGGGGCTCACCACCTGAGTGAAAAATTTCTTAGAATCATAGAATGGTTTAGGTTGGAAGGGACCTTGAAGATCATCGAGTTCCAACCCCCCTGCCATAGGCAGGGACACCTCCCACCAGCCCAGGTTGCCCAAGGCCACGTCCAGCCTGGCCTTGAACACCTCCAGGGACGGGGCTTCAACAACCTCTCTGGGCAACCTGTTCCAGTGCCTCACCACCCTTAAAGTGAAAAACTTCTTCCTAATGTTTAATCTAAACCTGCCCTTTTCCAGCTTAAAGGCATTCCCCCTCGTCCTATCACTCCATGCCCGTGTAAAAAGTCCTTCCCCAGCTCTCCTGTAGGCCCCCTTTAGGTACTGGAAGGCCGCAATAAGATCTCCCCGGAGCCTTCTCTTCTCCAGGCTGAACAGCCCCAACTCTCTCAGCCTCTCCTCATAGGAGAGGTGCTCCAGCCCTCGGATCATCCTCGTGGCTCTCCTCTGGACCCGCTCCAGCAGGTCCATGTCCTTCTTATGTTGGGGACTCCAGAGCTGAATGCAGTACTCCAGGTGGGGTCTCACGAGAGCGGAGTAGAGGGGCAGAATCACCTCCCTTGACCTGCTGGCCACACATCTTTTGATGCAGCCCAGGATACGGTTGGCCTTCTGGGCTGCGATCGCACATTGCTGGCTCATGTCGAGCTTCTCATCAATCAGCACCCCCAGGTCCTTCTCCACAGGGCTGCTCTCCAGCCATTCCCCGCTGAGCCTGTATTTGTGCTTGGGATTGCCCCGACCCAGATGTAGGACCCTGCACTTGGCCTTGTTGAACTGCATGAGGTTGGCTTGGGCCCACCTCTCCAGCCTGTCCAGGTCCCTCTGGATGGCATCCCTCCCCTCCAGCGTGTCTGCCTCGCCAAACAGCTTGGTATCATCAGCAAACTTGCTGAGGGTGCACTCTACCCCACGGTCCATGTCGCTAACAAAAGATGTTGAATAGTACAGGTAATATTCTTCCTAATATCTCATCTAAATCTCCCCTCTTCCAGTTTGAAGCCATTCCCCCTCATCCTGTGGCTCCCCTCCCTGACCCAGAGTCCCCCCCAGCTCTCCTGGAGCCCCTTTAGGCACTGGAAGGGGCTCTGAGGTCTCCCTGGAGCCTTCCCCAGGCTGAACACCCCCCTCTCCCAGCCTGTCCTCCCCGCAGAGGGGCTCAGCCCTCGCAGCATCTCCGGGCCCTCCTCTGGCCCCGCTCCAACAGCTCCGTGTCCTTCTGCTGTTGGGCCCCCCCGAGCTGGAGGCAGCGCTGCAGGGGGGGCTCCCCAGAGCAGAGCAGAGGGGCTGAAGAAGTAATTCCCAACTTTTTTTGTTTCTTGAGTAATGCAACTGTTTTAAGTTGAATACCATTACTCTTGTAAGGCAAGAAGATAAAAAAATAGTTAAACCTTTAGGACTCCACATGCGATTATTTTACTTGCATACACTTCCAAGAGGATGATTCCTGCAGACAGCGTACATTTTCCTCCTGTAATTTCTGCTCGAATAAACACACATCACAAGCGTACCGCCCTGCACAGCCGTGTTGTATTTTGAAGGCTGTCCTGCTCCGAACGCCCCCAGCCCGTCTCCAGGCGGGAACTACGGCGACCCTCAAGCGCGCGGCCCCGGGTTTGAGCAGAGCTCGTAGCGCGACGGAAGCCTGCAGCCCGCCGGGGAGGGGCACCTGTTCCCGGGGCCACCCGGAGCTCCGCGGCGGACCGAAGGGCTGTCCCCGCTCCCGCCCAACGCGCAGGGACAGCCGGTCCGCCTTCCCGCTGAGGAGCGGCCCTGCCAGGCCTCCCCCTTCCCCCGAAGCGACCGCGCCGCCCACACGGGCCCGCTTCACCTTACGGCCACGGCCGCTGCCCCCGCGCCGGGCCCGGACCCGGCTGGGCCGCACACCACCTCCGGGCGGGCCCAGCGCTGCCGGCGGCCTGCTGAGGGAGCCGGGAGTCCCTCCTTGGCCTCCCGCGGGCAGAGCCGGCCGCTGCGCCGGACCTCCAGGGGCGGCGGGGCCTCACCGAGCGCCGCGCCGCGCCGCGCCCCCGCCTGACCCCTCTCCCCTACCGTGGGGGGAGCGGCGCTCGCCTTTGTCACGTGTGAGGCGAGGCGCCGCCGCGATTGGCGGAGCGCGGGCGCGGGTGGGTGACGGTGTGCAGCGGCCGCTTCCGGGCCGGCGGCGGGGCCGGGACTGGACCGGTACCGGGGCGGGAAGGAAGGAGGATGAGCGGCGCGCGGCGCAGGGAGGAGCCGCCGCACGCGCAGCAGCACGCGGTGGCCAACGGCGGGGCGGCCGGTCGCGGCTCCGTGTGGGGCAAGGCGCTGCGCAGCGACTCCGCCTGGCACGACAAGGTGGGGCCGGGGCCGCCCCGCGGGGCTGCCGGGAGGTGCGGGGCCGGGGCGGGGGCTGCTCTCGCCTGACGGGGCCGGGGCCGGTGGCTGGTGCTGCCACCGCGGCTGGGGCCGCCTGTCCCCGGGCCCTCCGCCGCTCGTCCCCTGGCCCCGGAGGCGCGCCTGAGGGCAGGCTGAGGCCGCGACAGGCCTGGCCCGGCGGTCCCGGCCCGCTCGGATGCGTGTGGAGAGGCGGCAGCCCAGGAGGGACCGCGGGACGGTGCCGGAGAAGCCCCCCGGCGGGTGCCGGGCAGGCGTGGGTTGGGTTTGCGTATGTAGTTTTTGCAGGAAGGGCGGGTGAGCCGCCAGGCTGCGGCCTGTGTGGGTCTGTCACGGGTCGGGAGCTCTGGTTCCTGCGCTGGCCGGGTGTCACGGAGCTCCGGGCCCAGCAGCACCCTGTGGGTCACAGCTCCGTAGGTGAGGGTAGGGTATCGTCTGGCAGATGTCCTGGTAAACACGGCGTGCTTGTTTAAATCCAGCTGTGACACTGGACAACTGGTGCACAATGGTTTCTTGTCCTTTCTTACCCAGAGAACCTGCTCTCCAAGTACTTCCCTGCAGGCAGATGTGGCACATCTGCTGCGCTGTAGCCTGCAGCAGACCCAGTTCTTCTCTGCTACTTGGGCGTGGAGCCAAAGAAAACACAAGCTGCATTTATATTAAGATACCTGTCCTGATTTGGGCCGGACCAGCCACTGAAACAAACAACAGATCACAGACTGGTGGGGGTTGGAAGGGACCTCTGGAGCTCCCCCAGTCCAACCCCCTGCCACAGCAGGGGCACCTCCAGCAGTGGCACAGGACGGCGTCCAGGCGGGTTTTGGATGTCAGATGCTCTCCCCAACCTCTCCCTTCAGAGAGAGAAGGGTGAGAGAGAAAGAGACTTATGAGTTTAAAAGAAACTAAACTACTTGAATGGTAAAATAATAAAATGAGAAGATAATAATACCAAAAAAGAAAATAATGAAATATATACAATATATACAAAAGTAGTATTGAGCTCCCAGGATGACAGTCATGTCACTGGCAGGCACAGTGTCTGGTCCCAGACTGGACGCAGTGACAGACGGAAGCTGAACTCAGGAATGGGATTCAGGAACACACAGGATCAGGATCAAAGGCAGGCAGACAGACAGAGTCCTCCTCAGATGTCGGCCATTGAAGAAAGAGGGCTGACCCTTTGATCCCTTAGCTTTTACACTGAGCATGAGGCAGATGGGATGGAATACCCTGTTGGGCAGGTTTGGGTCACCTGTCCTGTCCCCTCCTCGCCGCAGGTGGGACCCATCTATGCTTTTGTGCTTCTGACCCTCCAGCGGGGCACATAACAAAGTTAGTTGGCCTTGGCTGTCATAGCATAAGTGTGAGCAGGAGCCTCTGTGCATACCGTTCCTTGGTATTAACTGTAAACATCAGGTCTTATCACTCTGAAAGCAGACGCTGTCTGAAAAATACACTGTTAATTTCCGAGAGTTCAGTTAGTTAGAAGCGGCTTAGCTGAAAAGTAAAATTACTGAATGGAAAATTGGTTCTGTTTTACCTCAAACCAGGACATTGCCTCAGTTAAATTTGGGTTTTGGATTAAACTCTTCTGGGATCAAATAAAAATTTCCTTTGTGTAATTAAAAGAAAGCTAGAAATCTGCTTTAAGAAGTTGGGGGAAAAATATATTTGCAAATCCAGCTGACCTGGCAGGTCTGAAGGGAAAGGGCAGCGACAAGAACAGGCTTGCGAGAGTTTCTCAGTCACAGTGTCACAGCGCGGGTATGTTCTCACAGAAGAGTAACATCACGGCGGTTGTTTAGCTGTTTGCGGTCTGCTTTGCTGTTCCCGGCCCCTCCGTCTCATGTGTAAAAAGAGATTTGGTCTCTACAAAATTTCCTGGGTGTGCTCAACTTGCATGTTTTGCTTGCGTTTTCCCAACAAACCTTCCAAGTGGGAGTGAAAACATGTCAGCCACAGAATTCCCAGTGTTTTTAGCTCTAGTGAAGCCTATTTTCCTGTGCGTATCTCCTGTGTGCTGTAATGCTCCTGGTCAGTGCCTCTTCCTGCTGCTGCCACCCAGCAGCACTCCCACAAGGTGCTCCGAGTCCCAGGTCCTGCTGTGTCCCTAGCACAACCTGGGCACACGTGGGTGGAGTAGGACGTCTGCTCCCTGGTTTGCTGCCTTTGCTTTTCAGCGCGGGGAAGGTGTGGACTCTGCCCTGCATTTCCTTGGGGGACAGACATGCAACTGTGTCGCTTTTTTTCTTACCAGTTGCTGTAGCTCACAGAACTGGTGGGGCTCTGCTGTATTTGACCTCATGCCCCTCTGACAAATTGGGCAGGAATTTCAGAGTTAGCGAGGGGAGCAGTGACAGGCTGTGCCAATGTTTTGAGGCAATAGGCTGTGAACTGAAGGCTAAAATGACTGAGAAATGTAGTGACTGAGAGAAACGACCACATCTGACACGGGTTCTAGTCTTCCACTTGGAGCCAAACAACTTTGCACATCCTACATTAAAATCACAAAGGCGGTTGGGGACTGGTGGGTATGCTGGGGCAATCCCATCCCTGGGGAGGCTGTAACAGAAGTGCCTTTTATTTAAAGCGTGAGTCGGCATTGCCCAGCTGAAATACCTACAGTTGTGTCGGCACTGTGGGCGAACAGGAATGACCACTTTGGTGCTGCTGTGGAAGAGTGCAGGTGCACTTGTAGTATGTGTGAGATACAGTTTGCGGTTTGGAGTTGGCGTGAGTACTGGCTACCGGTAGCACTTGTTTCTGGGTAGGGCCGGGCCTGGGGCACTGAGAGCAGCTATAACAGTTTTAAAGCATAAACAGTTCTTTAAACTTTTATTCCAGTGAATTTTTATAGAATTGAATCTTTAGTAAACAAGGGAACTAGATACTTGTTCGCCTCTGCAGTTAGCCCATCGGAGGACAAAGCCATGTATTTAATTTGGAAGCAGAAAAGTCCAGGGTGTGTGGTGCCGTAAGCTGCTTTCATCTGCTCCGACTACAACATCTTATACTTTGAATGGAAAACTAAGTGTTCAGTGTGTTAATTTTTCACTTTTCAATTGTATGATGCTTTAAAAAAAGGAAACGTAGTAAATGCCAAAATCTTTCTTGTGCTTTATCTCCTCAGGACGAGTTTTTAGATGTGATCTACTGGTTCCGGCAGATCATTGCAGTTATTTTGGGAATCATCTGGGGAGTAGTTCCACTGAAGGGATTCGTGGGAATAGCAGTGTAAGGTTTATTTCCTTTTCTGTCTCATGTACTTTCCCACATTTGGACTTTACTTGGTGTCTGTTTTAAAGTTGTGCTATAAACAACAGGCTGGCCAAACGCAGTCTCTGCCTGCCATGCATCTTCAAGACAGCATTGCATTCCAGACTGTTACTTGTCATGAAATTCATACAAATCGTGTCTTCATCAGCCTCTTTCTCTTTCCTCAACCTGATTAATGCTTTTTAAATTTTTTTTTAAATTTATTTTATTATTATTAAAGGGGGCAGGGGTAGAAGAAGGGAATGAGAGGTTCAATTGACCTGTGAAGTGGCCTGTTCCTGCGTGTGTGAATAGGGGCTATGAGTCTGGTGCCTAGTGCGGCCACCTAAGGAATAAGACCCATAGAGGGGAAGGTGTGGTAGTCCTTCTCTTTGAGTCAGGAGCCCTCCTCAGAGAGGAGGTTCTGCTAGCAGACAAGAGGGGCAGCTTCTCTTAGAAAAATAAAAGGTTTCTTCAAAGCACCAAAGACTGTGGGTAACAAGCAGGCAAGGTGGCACCGTTGGCAGTGCTCCTGCAGCGCTCCCAGCTTGCTGAAGTTGTTCTTTCAGCCACGGTATGCAGGGAAGGCAGTGCCTAGAAGGGTACGTACGCATCGGATCCCCACTGAGACATGGGATTCAGGTCACCTCCCAGCAGGTGTCTGAAGGCTGCAGTGAGTGCTTTGAGTTATGAAACAGAAATTTGTTTGGCGCTGGCACGTGTCCGAAAGTCTCTGGAGGGACACCAGAGATGGCAAACACAGCCCTGCTCTCTGAACACCAGGGGTGGGAAGATGCCGTGTCTGCTCTGGGCAGTCTCCATTTGCAAATGTCTCTGCCTAGTAGTCGAGGTCTCCTAATCAAGCTCACAACCTCACAGCTTTTCTTAGGGAAAGTTGGCTTATCATCTTGTCCCTCCTCCCGAGTGTCCTGGCTGTGGCAAGAAAGTGGAGGGAGTAGCAGCAAGTGTCTTTAAGAAAAAAAGAAAAAAAAAGTTTGAAGTTTAGGGAAAAGGGGCTGTAAGGCAGTGATGCTCAAACAGGAACTCGATAGCTATATGCAAACAGTTAAATTTAAAGTGCTCCCAGTAACAGATGTGGAGGAGATGAGAAGCATTGTTCTTACTTAGTCATGCATTAATTCACAAGGCACCATCAGGTACTTCAGCAAATTCCTGTACTAAATGTTAATAAGAAATGAAAGTGATTTGGTTTACAGTAGAAAAACTGAAAGCTTCTAGAACTGTGTGTGTGGTTTCTCTGTGGTATGCAGTCGCACAGCTGCTCACAGCTTGCTGCCAGTCTCTGAACTTGTGTGTATGTCTTCCCGTATTGTCCTTACTACGCAGCTTTCTTTACCAGAAACGTACCAGTCACTTCCCAGGTTGTCCCAGCCCTAAGCTGGGGTGGTGTAAAGCCAAATGTGTCTAAGGACAATCAGGCGGTCACGTTTTTTTCTCTCCGTTGCAACATAACTGTTGGCACAGACTAGAGAGCGCTGAGTCGTCTCAAATTGAACCCCAGTGCTATGGCTCTGAGGGCGCTATCGAGTCTTCTCTGGCTCTTATCTCTAAGTCACTGCATTTGGTCATGGGACGCTAACAGGGATCTAACACTAAGCATAGAGTTTCCTTCTTAGCAGCCTCAAAATCAAGTAGCATGCACGAGGAAATCGGATTCTGTGTGGGAGCAGGACTGCTGCTGATCCACAGGATAGGAACACTTGCAGGGTTTGCAGATCTGCTGATACTTCCAGCTTTTGAGTACTGTCTGTTGAGCCTTACTAGGAGTGGGCTGTGCCTTGTGAGGTGAACTTCATCCAAACTTAGCACGCTATGGCAAGCTGACCTGGAGGTGCTCTTTTATGCTGCCTGGGAAGCATTACAGGAACGGTGTTCCTCTTTGCTTGCTCTCTGCTGCGGATGAAAGATGTTTCACTGCTACCTTGCTGTATGGCATGTTGGATGCCTGCACCCTGTATCACCAAAATGACGCTTCCTAATCTCTTTCTTCCAGATTCTGCCTGATCAATGCTGGTGTTCTGTACCTCTACTTCAGTAGCTTCCAGCAGATAGATGAGGAGGAGTACGGCGGGACGTGGGAGCTAACAAAGGAAGGATTCATGACATCTTTTGCACTGTTTCTGGTAACGCCTCTTGCTTTCTTTACATTGATTAGTGAATTGTGTTGGTGCACTTTCTGAGGAAAAAGACCTGGAAGAAAAGCAGGTGAGGTTGTGCGCTGATAGAAGAGAGATGTGGTAACATCATCTAATAAGTAGAGTTGATTGGGAAAGAAAATCCCCAAATCTGATGGCTACTGGCTATGAAATACCGTGTTAATGTTTGGGATTTCTCTGTAGGAACAGGCAACTATACTTCTGCATCTACCACTTAACTTCTATATCTTCCCATCCTCTGTCCCAGATATGCTGGTGGAGTTTCATCTAGAGCAAGTTACACCCAAACTGGTGTTTTGGGTGTCTTTTTTCCCTTACTCCTCTCCCTCAAGTCTGAATGCGCACAGCACTTGATTTGATGCTGTTTCTAAATCACTGGAGGGACAGTGGTGGGATTTTAACGTGAAGAGGCTAGTCACCTCCGAAGGCAAGCAATTTGAATGCCACCGTTTGTGGCGCGTGGTGATCCTAACATGTCTCCGAGACCATCTCAAAGCTGGAATTCAGTCCCCAGTCCTCTATTGAGAGCAAGGCGTGAGGCTTGTTTTCTGTGTCTGAACCCTTTCCAGAGGCATCAAAATAACCTTCACTTCCTTTCCTCTCCGCAGGTTGTTTGGATAATCTTCTATACTGCCATCCACTATGATTGACACAGTCTGCAGCTTTTGCCTGCTAAATCAGTCGTCAGAAAATCAAGAAGGTTTTAATAAATCATAGTCTTTAGTGGACTGGTGGGAAGGTGGGGGAAGTCAAATCAACTCCCTTCTGTACCAGTGGTCTGATTAGCCTGGAAGAGCCCCAACTCTTCTGCTGGAGAAGTCCGTCTCCGTTTTATATATCCGTTAATTGTTGGAACTATTAAAAAGCCATTGGAATTTTTGGAAGTGGTTCAAGACTGTTCAAATTTTGAACTTTCTGTGACTCTAGCCAGTAACTCTATCAAACTCCTGTGTGCTGAAGGTTGAATCTGTTAATTTAATGTATGTATGCCCTTCTGTTTGAAACTGTCATTAAATCCTGACTTGTCTTCCATTGCTGTCCTTTAGACAAACAGTTTTTAAAAAGCAGTTGTAGGCTGCATGGCAGAAAGGCACTGCAGCATCCAGGATATGAGTTGAGCGGCTGTCCTTTGCATGTTTTTCTAGTAATCAGATCTGATTTAATTAAACGGACTGTGTTGTTAGTATTTCTAATATTTTTTTGTTTTACTTACAAATCAGTTGACGACCAGAATTTTTAAATTTTTAAGCAACTTTGCTAGAAAGAATTGTGATTCATTTGGTTAACGAAGGTGTAACTTGAGGTGTGTTCAGGAGGCTTAGAAACTCTGCTGCGTTATGCTAGCCTGACTACTAAGTTGCCAGCGTGTACCTCAGACCTTAGTAGTCTTGAAGGACAGTCATTCTGGAGATACCCTTTTAAATGTTAAGCATTTAAATTCTATTTTTTTTTTAAGCTCTTGAATTCAACTGCTCCTTATTAATAAATGCAGGAGACTAAGACACAATTGAGGCAGCTATTATCTTAAATGCAGAATTACTAACTTGCAAATCAAGCAAAGTACATAACCTCTGGTTTATGAGGTGCTTTTTACGAGTTGATCACTTCATAGCTCAGTTCCTCCCTAGTCATGCCTTTCTTGTGCATCAGTGGGGGGCTCTCTGCTTTAAGATATTTTTAAGGACGTATCTTTCAGAAGTAGTTCTTGAGAAACACGCACAGTCCTTGTTCTCGTCAGAGGACCTTATAGTCTTGTTGCCATGTGGTCCTTGCTTTTCTAAACAACAGCTCAGGCACCCAAAAAGAGTCCTGACCTAAAGCTGCCTTATAGTGAGGAGTTTATAGTTTTAGTGTGCTCTTGCTGAAAGTCTGCATTGCTTCCTCGCTGATGGAAGTTCAACAGCCTGCTTCTCACATGTGAGTATGCAAAGCCAGGGATCTAAATCTCTTAAGTGCTGAGCAGGGGTTCCACCTCCATTCTTACCCAGGAAAATGCTGTCTGTTCTTGGTGGAAAAAACACACCTGGCTATTTTAGGTCCTTGGGATGCCAAGGGAAGAGTGCAATAGCAGACAGCTTCCGCTACTTGTGAGTTGCCAATTTAACTGATCTCAGATAAAAACTTCTATATTTGCTCCTCCCCGTCCCCAAATTTGCTCAGTCTTTTAGTCTGACACTTTCTCTTCCTTTTCTTTCAGCTGAAAGCATTGATTGCATAGCCTGCTAGTTCTAGGTCACCCTTTCCTACTGGCATCTGTTTGCATCTTAGCTGCTCACAGCCATTGGTAAAATCATTGTATACTTGAAATGCTCTAATAAATGTCACCTGGATAATCCACTGTACAGCTTCTGTATCCTCTGGTTTTTGCAGTTTCGCAAAATGGTGGGAGTGTGGGATTCCTTTAAGAGTTTGATTTTTGGTAAATATCTAAGCCAGCAGCTGTTTGGGATTCTCAGGTCTCATGCTGCAGGCTTGAGTCCTGCATTTTTCGAAGGGGCCAGAACCATTTGTAGTGGAAGTAGTAGCTAATGCTTAGCTCCATGCTTTAATGGGTGATTAAGCAGGTTAAGCCAAGTGTTGCCTCTACATAATCTGTTCTCCTTCAGCGGCTGTCCCTGCCCTGTGACACACAATCATGGCAGAGCCACTGCTGCGTTGCAGAGTACCCAAGTCTGGTCCAGAGCAGAACTTCAAGCAGTGCTGTAAAATGTGCAGAGTGAAAGACTGCAGAGCTGGAGAGTTGCTTACCTGCCCCTTTGCTTTATTCCTTGCTTGCCTGCAGTCCCACCAGCTGAGTTGCTTGGTCTTTGCAGTTCTCTGCAGTTCTAGTGGCTGGAAGCTGAGGCAGAACCCGAGTTGAGGAGGAAGAATCCTCTGTTGAGGAGACTCACGACTGTGTGGAAGAGACATTGGCCTCTGGATCTCCTCAAGGCTCCTGGTAAATAAGTTAGTGATTGCAGTTGCTCGGCTGCAAGCTTTTAATCTCTTAACGTTTCTGTTTTAATGGCTAGAAGCAGGTATCCCCAGTGCTGGTCACCAAGAGAACTAAAGCTATGGTGTCTACCCCTAAAGAAATGAGATTAATTTTAAGAAGCTCAAGGGGATGTGGCAGCCTGTAGGATGGAGCTGAGTATCTTACAGTGATGAGCACTGTAAAATCAAGGTTTTTTTGCAGAGATGTGAGAGTGACACAGGGGTGGTCTAGCAAAGAGCATGAAGTTGAGTTGCTAGGAGGAGCAGCTGACAGGAGGAGGGACTGCGGCACGGGGAACAGGGGCTTGGGAAGCACCTCTGTCCTCAGCAGTTTTGATATTGGCACAATGAGCATACTTGCGCAGCAACTCTCCACTCCTTGAAGGGCAGTGGAATAGACCCATGGCTGGTGGGGGGTCGGTGCTACCATGGAGCAGCAGCAAGGGAGAAAAAGGTCCTTTCCTGCACTGGAGAGCTGAGGTGTAGGAGCCACAGCTGCTGGGATACGGTTCCAGTGGGAGGCTGCATCCTTATGGGGTCTGCGTGATGGTGCAGAGAAGCTGTACTGCCTACAGGCTCTGCGAAGCTCCCTGCTAGCTGTGGACCTGGAGGAACATCACTTGGGCTTTCAGCAAAAAGAAGCCAGTCTCTGGCAGGAAGGAGAGTGAGATATTCCCTGGCCTGACCTCATTGTGAGGAAAGGAGCAAGTGTGTTCCGGTGTGGAACTGGCAGAGAAATTTCTTGTGGTCTTTCTTGGGCTTCAAGCATAATATCTGCAAAATAATATATTATTTATATATTGCATATATATATTGCATAATAACTTGCAAAATAATGCAAGTTATTTTTGGTGTTAAAGGGAAAAAAGGTATGGGTGCAAAGATGTGCTAAGAGGTGTTGCAAGGTGGCTGTGCGGCTGGGCATCTTGTGTCCTGGCAACATCAGCTGTCAGACCCCAGCTAGAAGAGTTGCTGCCCTCCGCAGGGTCGCTCCGCAGCGGTGACAGCTGAGCATGCAGCACGATTTAAATTTGTTACCTGTGGTTTTGGTGCAGCAAGGGAATGTTGCTGATGTCACTTGTCTTTAACAGTGCTTGGGACATCCTTAAAGCAAGTGGTGCCTATTGGGGCTGGGAGCGTGCCACTGAGGGGCCTCTGTCCCCTCCGTGGAGGTGTCATCACCTCTGCATTTCCCCAGCTTGATTTCCAGTCTTGCAAGGGCTGTGCTCACAGTTGCTGGGATTCAGCTGTCCGCAGGTGACAGAGCTGGTTGGGTTTGGTTTGTCAGAACCACAGGAGCAGTAGAGGCTGGGTTGGTCTGGGAGAAGCAGGGTCTCAAAAACCCAAGCAGTGGGACATAGAGCTTTGTCTTTAAGCACTGCTAAGTCAGGCATATATCTGACAACTCTGTTTGCTGAGACCTTCTGGGACAGCAGCGTCCCAGCCCACACTTTCTAGGGTGTTTCATTTCAAGGATGTCTGTTAATACTCCGCCAGGCAAATGGGTGGAGGAGGATGCAGTATGCACAAAGCTCCTGGCCTTGGAGGAGCTGCTTTGGTGGGGAAGGGGCCACCTCCAAATGCTGGGGATGGGAAGACTAAAGAGATGTCTGAAAATGGAGCAGGCCGAGACTGGCTTGCCGAAAGCTGAACTATCCGAACTAAGACGAGAGTTTAGTTAATAACTGGCAGGGCCCATTATGCCTTCAGGCTGCTGGACTGCACTAGTGAAACCTTGCCGCTGCCATGGCAAAGGAAGGTTTACATCTCCCTGCTTTAGGGAGCCAGTGGAGCTGCTCACGCAGGGAAGAGCAGGGGGCATTAGCTGGCTCCTTGGAAGATGGGAAAGTAGGACACATACCTCTCAGGTGACTTCCCCAGAGCCAAACAGCCCAGCACTCAACACCCTCCATCTCCCAAAACAACAGATGTTCAGGATAGATCAGGGCAGAGAATGGATTTTTCGTATCTGGCAGCCGAACAGCCAAGTGCGTGTGCCAAGCTGAGGAGGAGAGGCCAGTGTCATTGTGGGGAGAAGTAATTTGCACAAACCTGAAGCATTTTGCTCAGCCCAGAATGAAACAACTTCTTTCATCTTCCAGTTATTTTACTGGTGTTTTTTAGGTCAACCTCTGACATAAGTGTAGGGGAAAAGATGAAACATTTCAGCCAGTTTAATTTCAGAAATGTCCATGCAAACCAGGCCTCCCCTGCTGGATTTCAATCAAAACTCTTTGCCAAATGGGAGCTGTTGGTGACCATAGCTCAGGTTTGCCCCAGGCGCGGCTGGTTCTGTGGCCCCAGTTGGGGCTGTGCCTGCACCCACACAGCTCCATGCCAGCCAGCCGCGCTGCCCGGCAGCCTCAGCCCACCCTGACACCGGTGCCGGCGCCAGCAGCAGCGAGAGCCGCCGGTGGCAGGGCTGAGCCTGGTCAGCTTCACCGGCAAACACCAACCGAAACCTGCTGTGCCGCGGGAAGGACCACGTTCTCCAGCTCTCATCTCCAGATGGCCACGCATGAGAGGTCCGCGCTGGAAGGCCGTCTGTGACAGAGAGCCCACCAGGCTGCGTGGTGGCAATGTCATGGTGTCTCTTGCTGATGGTGTCCCACTGGGTGCTGGACCCCTCCTTGCTGCTGTGGTAATGGGTGAAAGGGCGGTGTGTGAGCCTCCCTGCCAGCAGTGGGCTGGAGTAAAGCCAAAGTAGGGGCACATCCCTTGCAAAACCCTTCCAGCCTTCTGGAGACCGGACAAAGACATCTCCGCTCCAGCTACCCTGGAGGCTCGGCCTGGAAAGCGGACGCCCCTGCTCTGAGGGGGCCCAGGGCTGATCCCCCCTTCCCGGTCCCCACCACCGGCCCTGAGCTGGGGGCGAGCGGGAGCTCCCCCCGCAGAGCTTCACCCGGCTGCAGCCCGGGGCCGCACCGGCCCTTCCTTCTCCGCCGCCCCCCCTCCAGCGCTCGGGCTGCGGGGGAAGCGCCCGCAACCGGGCCAGGGCCCGCCAGGCAGCGCGGGAGAGAGCGAGCCCGGGGGTGCCGCCTCTGGACAGGCCCCGCCGGGGCCTCGGCGTCGCCCCTCACCGGCCCCCTCCCTCCCCCGGCCTCGGGCTCCCGCCGCGGGGAGGAGCCGCGGGGCCGCCCCGGTGGGCCCGGCCTCTTCCGGCGGCTCGGCGGCGATGGCGGTGCCGGTGCCGGCGGAGGCGGGGGGAGGCCGGCAGCGGGCCCTGGCCGCCGGCTCGCCCGTGGACTACATGAGCATCACCAGCTTCCCCCGGCTGCCCGAGGAGGAGGCGGGCGGCGCGGCCGAGGGCGGCCTCCGCGCCCGGAAGGAGGAGGACGCGTTCCTGGGCGAGCAGGACACGGGTGAGGGGGGGGGGGGCGGCCGAGCCCGCCCGCGGCCCCGCATGCCCCCGGTTCCCGCCGGCCCCCCTCGCCCCTTCGCGGTCCCCTGCTCCGCCCCCGGCCTCCAGCAGGCCGAGCCGCGGGTCCCCTCAAACCGCCCTCCCGGCCGGGCCGAGGGGCTCCGTCTCGCCGGCCCCACGCAGGGAGCGGGGCTCGCCGGGCCCCCGCCTCCTCCCGTGCCCCGGCCCCTCGTGTACCTTGCGGGGCCGGCAGGCAGCCGGGGATACCGGGGGTTGGCACGCAGCTAGTGGTCTCTCCCGCCCGGTAATAAAGCCAGGCGGTCCTTCGATCCTCGAGAAAAACCTTTCCCTGTTTTTAATCGATTGCTTCCTCCTGAATAATTCAGAGAAACGTGTTTTTCCCCCCACCACGTCGTGTTTCTCCAAGCAGCGTCGCCCTCCGTCCCCGGGGCTGCGCCACAGCAGGCCTCTGCCCCGTCGGCCCCCAAACCCCGAGGCCCGTGTTTGAGCGGGCCCCACGCGCCCCTTGTCCCCTGCCCCGTCCTGCTGTCACCCACGGGTGAAGTGCCCGTTGCCTGTTTCTGTCCGGTGCCATCCCGCGTTGCCGGGGGAAGCCCCGATGCGCAGGTTTGTGGGAACAGCTCTTCCGAAAAGCACGAGGCCGCTCGTCTCACTGGCGGAGCGTGAGCGGAGCTTGGTGGGGTGTTGGCTGTGCCGGGCGTGGGGTCTTGGTCTCCGCACACGGGGTGGCTGCAGGAGCTGCTGGAGGAACTCGTGCTCCTCTGACACCGTTTGCGTGTTGCAAAACTGTGCTTCTCTGTGCCACACTCTCTGCCAGACCAGCAGGGAGGGAACCCAGACTTTTGGTTTCTACCACCCAGAAGATCTCATTAAAAGGAGGCTGAACAGTCCCACAGTGCAGTGCCTGCCAGAGCCTGTGAGTGGCTCCAGTCTCTGCCGTCCCTGCTGCAGCAGCTCCAGGGCCGAGGTGGCCCTGATTCCCCAAAGCGCTGGTTGCCCCGTGAAGCCATGTCTCCTTCATGGCCCCCACAGAAGCCAGTAGGGTTTGGTGGCTTCTCTTTCAAGCGTGGATGTTGGTGGTGGAATGGGCACCTGCATGTTGGCCTCGTGGGCTGTTCCTTGCCCTCTGTGCTCCCAACTGACCCCTTCCAGCTGTTCCCATCCCCAAACCCCATGCAGCACCAGTGGTCACAGAGACTAAGTGACCTGCCCAAGGCCGTATGGGATGTCTGTGGCAGAAGAAGAGAACGAAGGGACTTCTGCGTGGGTGGGAGAGGCCACCCTTGAGGGCTGTGCCCTGTCCTCTCCCGTGGTTGCTCCCTGGATGTTCATGTCCCCTCGTGTTGGGCTGGCCTGTCACCAGCGCTGCAGGAGCAGAGCAGGGGGATGGCGTCCTGGAGGAGTCGGGTGGAGGAGTCCAGCTCACCCCTCACTGTTTGCCCACTGGTGGGGCAGGTGCCCCACTTGGGGGGGTGCCAGGGGCTGTATGTGACATCCCTCCCCAATGGCGTCCCCTGCCAGGCCAGTCATGGCCCCCACTGGTGGCACCCCAGCCCATTGTCCCCCCCAGCCAGACCTCCCGCTCTGCCCGCACGCTGCAGGCCCAGCGCACTCGGACCAGACGCACCGGTGAAGGGCTCTGTGGGTGCTCAGAGGCACAGGCTGGGAGTGCTGAGCCTTTCGCAGTCACCCTCCTAAATCACCGCTGCATGAACGAGGTGAAATTCACCCTAAGGGGATTCCCTGGCCATGGGGGGTTTACTCCTGGTTGCAGCATCACTGAAGTTAAAACTAACTCCCTGCCTGGCCCCAGGACAGCTGCACCCGGGAGGTCCTTTTAATGTCATGGCAAGGACAGGGCTGGCGGTCCCCAGGGAGATGCTGCCTTCCAGAGCAGACGGAGCAGCATGATGGGGTGATGGGGATGCAGGGTTTCCTGCTCGCTCCCTTGTCCCTTACCCCAAACCCAGGAAACATCCCCTGAGTGGAGGGACAAGCTTCTCGTCTTTTCCACTTGGTGCTCCTTTTCCTACCACAGATGTGTGGGGCACTGCAGCCCCCACTGGGTCTCAGTAGCCCCCCCCTAAATTCATCCAAGAGCCCTGGATGATGCCCTGAGCCTCTCGGTCCCATTTGGTGCCTGGCAGGGACGGGCACGTCCCCACGGCTGCACCAGCACTCTGTGTGCCCGGCAGGGCATGCTCAGCCAGCACCCATCCCGTTGCAAAGGCAGCAGCTGACACAAGCAGAGATTCAAGGCATCTTTCCAAGCAAAACAGACTTTTTCATCCTCCTGAGCATCGCTTGCCATCCGGTGGATGCCCGGCAAAACCCTGCCCCGTTCCATTTGCCATCCCAGAGCTGGGTGTTCAGCAAGCAGCTTGATTTCACGGCGAACCTCGTCAGCCAGAGGAAGCGAGAAATTAAAGCAGAGCCTTTCCTGCCATCAGAGCGGGTGGACGCCCCGAGGCCCTCCGGTTTGCAGGTTTGCTGCTCTCTGCCCCCACTTTGCCATGCTTCTGTAGAAGTATTTCCTGTGCCCAGGCCACACGTTTTGCTTCGCCTCTATCTCTCTCAGGTGCTTTTGCTCAAGCATAGCTCCAAATAAGGCTACTGGATTTTTTTTTTTTTTTTCTTAATTTCCTCTTCAGTCCTGCTGCATTTCAGAGACGTGTTTGCAAGTCAGTGCTGTGTTAAGAACCCGTCCAAATGGAGCAGTAACTGTGGGCCCATCACTGACTGATGAATGGACTGAAATGGAGCAAAATATAGGGGGGTTTGCCCCTCTTAATCTCCAGGGAAGTCAGCTTGGAATAACTAGAGCTAAAGGAAGGGATCAGTAAAATGACCCAGAGAAGCAGAAAGTCTCTTGAGGGCTGGAATCAATAGGGAAGGTAATAGCCTTGCTGGAAGGGGTGCAGTGTAATGTTAGCGCTGGGTAAACACTGCAATAAGAGCCCCGTGTTGCTCAATAACTAACACTTGTTTTCTCCCTGCTGCCCGCAAAGACCCAGACTCCTTCCTGAAGTCTGCGCGGCTCCAGCGCCTGCCCTCGTCCTCGTCAGAGATGGGCAGCCAGGACGTGTCCCCTCTCCAGGAGACCAGCAAGGACCCTTTCTCTGGAGACTGCAGCTGCCGGCAGGATGGGCTGACTGTCATCATCACTGCCTGCCTGACCTTCGCCACGGGGGTTACGGTGGCCCTGATCATGCAGATCTATTTTGGGGACCCTCAGGTAAGATGAAACAGTGGCTTTGCAGTCGGGCTTTGACTCTGAATATAGAAGCTCCCTAACTTTCCTCTTTGCCAGCAGTTTAGCGGGGTGCTAGTGAGCCCCGGCTGGTGTCAGTGAGGCGCTGGGCGGTGAGCCTCTCTCTGCGATTCCACCCCAAATTGTCCTGAAAGCTTTTTCCTGTGTCTGGGGGTTGTGCTCGGAGAGGCGAGCTGGGCTCTCAGCGCCTGCCCTGCTGTACCTGGCAGGTTTGGGGGTGCTGCCGGGGGGAAACGGGTGGCCCTGCTGCTGGGTCTCCAGCTGTGGTTTGAGCCAGATGTGAATGCTTTCAGAAGGCAATCTTTAGTTAAGCAGTAGGCATCTCGTACATCTCCACTTGGAGAGAGTTTTATGGATTTGTGTGCCCAGGCTCACCTGTGCAAGGATCCGTCCAGGACCGAGCAGGGCAATAGCTGAAAACAGAGCTGAACCTCCTGCTAATCTGTTCCACAGACCACTGCTAAAGAGCAAAGGCAGCATGGCCATGGGGTCATACCTTCCTGCAGAACACCTCCTGCCAAGCAGGGCAGCCTGAGAAGGGCCAAGGGGCAGCCAGTAGTCACCATCGTCTTCTCCACATGCCGCCCAGAAGGGCAGAGCTGCCTGCAAGCCCATGTGAAACAGATTTGTTTTTTTTTTTTAAATTTATTTCTCCCTCAATGGCATGCAAAACAGAGCCGTTGGGAGTGGAGTGGCTTGGCCCCGCGGCGGGCTGGGGTGCAGTGCCGGAGGGAGGCTGTGCAACGCAGCCCCTTCCGTGGCACCGCGGGGAGGGCCGATCCTGCGCGCCAGCCTGCCGTGGCCCTGCTGTCTTCGCAGTTCCCAAGGCCACTCTGGCTCATGCTGAGATGGAGCAATTTGTACCGTAGGGTTAAAACGAACCTTTTAAAACTTCCTGTGACTGTATGAGCCCTGGCGCTGGCACCAGGGAAGGATGAGAAGAAGCCGTGGTTCTGGGGGGGGATGCTGCATTCTTTGCAGCTGTATTCCTGTTTCCAGTGACCGTGTTGCTGCAGCTCAGTGACAGCACACTGTCACCCGTCACTCTTGAGGATTAGTTGGACTCTGCTCTGGGGTTGTGGAGGACAGGGTGAGATGTGGCCCACCAGCTTAGCATGTCTACTGTTGAAAGCTGGCTGAGCCGGTGGCCATGGCTACTGGCAGAGTGGCCACAGCTGCCTCGGTGCCGAGATGTGCTGAGGGATATATTACTCCCACCTGCATTTGGAGGCACCTAAAAATGCAGATCAGCCACAGCCTTGGCACTCAGGGCCCCAGGTCCCGCAGAGCTGGGTGAAGACCTGGGTGGCCCCAGCACCCCTCCCCGGGCACAACAGCTCTCTTCTTCTGGCAGATCTTCCACCGCGGCGCCGTGGTCACGGACGCTGCCCGCTGCACGGCCCTGGGCATAGAGGTGCTCAATAAGCAGGGCTCCTCGGTAGACGCGGCCATCGCCTCGGCCCTCTGCGCGGGAATTGTCAACCCCCACACATCGGGAATCGGCGGGTAAGTGTTGATCGCTCACCCCCGTGTTGTCGTCTGCCATTGTCCTCAAGCCTTAGTTGTTTCCCACCCAGCTGAGATGTGCCCTCATGGTAGCCTGAGTCCCAGTGCTTGGTACCAGGGACCACCCAGTGGACGTGTCTACGTCTGCACAGGGATGGAGACCCTTCCTGTGCGCCAAGCCAGCAGTGAGGGACAGAGACCCCAGGGAGGGAAAAAAGCTGTGTCTACCATAGTGGCCAGCAGGAAAGTCCAAGCCTCAGGCTCAAGAGGGTTGAAAAAGTGACCGCAGGCTGCTGAGCCCCTCTGCGAATGTGCCAGGAGCTTGCAACACCCTGGGCTCAGTCCCAGTGCTTTCAGAGATGGAGCTCCATAAGCTCTGCTCCTGCTGCAACAGGAGGCTGAGGTCCCAGCCCAGCTCCAGGCAGTAGCCAGGGGAGGCATGGCAGTGAGGGGTGGCATCCACGTGAGCCTGGTGCTCTCGGCTCTGCAGGAGGTCTTGGGAGCGTTGCATAAAACACCGCCACCTGATAGCTTCTCCGGGATGCACCACGGATTGCTGCTGTAAGCAAAACCCCTGTTTTGTTGCAAAACTGCTTGGATTAGAAAGACAATCCCAGATAGTCCAAGCCCAGCAGTGGAACAGAGCCAGTGGCCCTCTGGCCAGGCTGGCAGGGATTGCTCCGGCCTTGCTGCGGTCTCAGCACGGGGGCTGCCCGTGTCCTGCACTGGCCCTGGCTCGGTCATCCTCATCTGCTCCCTGGGGAAGGGCAGCAGCGTTCCCCTGTGCCGCTGGCCAGCCCTGGGTCACTGCTGGGACTGGTGACCTGCTGTGATGGCCTTCTCACGGCGGGGCTGGCCCCGGCCCCAGTGGCACCTGAACTCATTGTTTTGGCTTTATGGCAGTGGCGGTTGCAGGGACAGCCAGTGCCGTGCTGTGACCCCCGTCTCCCTGCAGGGGTGGGGTGATGCTGGTCCACGACATCCGGAAGAACAGGAGCTGGGTGATCGACTTCCGCGAGGTGGCTCCCCTGGGCATCCCACTGGAGGGGGACCTGCAGAAGGACACCAAGGTGAGGACCGGGGTCCCACGACTGACCCTTTCAGGGCTGGAGCTGGCTGATGTCTCCAGCTCTCCTCTCCCTGCAAGTCCTGGGGAAGTGACAGGAGGCCTCTCCCACCACAGGAGATCCTGGGCCCTACAGGTATGGGGAGCCCAGGGAAAATACTTCCTTGGCAGCCCCAAAACACCTGGAGCCTGCAGGGCTCGGGGAGTAAAGAGGTATATTCCTCTGGCAGTGGGGAGCCGGGAGAACAAGAGTCCCGGCAAGGAGCACAATCCTGTGCCTTTCTGCTGAGTTATTTGTCCTGACCAGACTGGGTTGAGACCAGGATTGAATTTGCCTCTTCCCTTCCAAAAACTTCTGTTCCCTAATTTAGTGTGTTGCTACAGACCTCTTCCCCTCTCCTAAAGACCATGCAGACACTTGCCACGTGAACATGACTCGCATCTAAGGAGACTTGCAATTGAGGACCGTGTCCCATGTCCGCATGGGAAGTAGTCTACTCTTCATTTTTCTCCTTCCTATTTTACAGCCAGGTCTGCTTGTGGGGGTGCCAGGCATGATAAAAGGAATGCACCAGGCACACCAGTTACACGGGAGGTAAGACGCGAGGCTGGCATGGATGGGCTGTCCTCGTGGTGCACAGGCTGTGCCCTGGGGTCCCCACAGGGGAGCTGGGAGCACACGACCCCTTGCTGTCAGACTGTGCTGTTGGCCACCAGTCAAAACCTTTAGCTAAGGGGTGCTTGGAGGCTTGTGTTGAAAAATATGTTCATTTTTTGGTACTTCATTTAACAAATGAAAGAATTTGGCTTGGACACGTTTTCTGGAAAGCGAAATTTTGGCTAACAAGATGGACAATAAATGTTCTCTTAGAAATAGGCGCAGAAGATTTTCATGGGTGTCTGCATTTTCATTCTCTCTTTAGCTGGACCCTAAGAAGGGTGGCTGTCCTTGATGTCCTGTTGGGACAGCGAGGGAGGGATCTCAACACCTGGCTTGAGATTTTGCTCCAGAGATGCCCCTTCCCCTGTCCTTGCACTGACATTCCTCTCTGGTGCACTGAGATGATCCTGCTAAAAAGAAACAACCCAGTGAAAGCTCTGTGCTCCTTCCAGCCACTGCTGGCCCCACACCAGCCACAGCCTGGTCTTTCAGGAGCCCCCGGACCACAGAGCCAAGCCCTGTGCTTGCTCCCCACCACCCTGCCCTGCTGCACCCCTCCAGGGCATGTTTCTCCTTGTCCTTTCTCCTTTGACAGACTCCCGTGGTCCGAGCTGCTGGGCCTCGCAGCCGGTGTTGCCCAGGATGGGTTTAATGTCACCCACGATTTGGGTGAGTACCTGATGGGGAGCCAAGAGTTGCTGCTCAGCATGGAGGAGCACGCTGGCCACTGCGCTCGGGTGCGCGGCAGCCGGGGTGGTTATTCATGGGAAATTAGGGCTTCTTGGCCCTGGAGATGGATGGCGTTGGGAGCTGAGCAAGGTGTCAGCCGCAGTCTGCAAGGGGAGAGCATGGTGGCAGCAACACGGGCCCTTTCCCAGGGCTGGTCAGGGACAGGTCAGAGCAGCCCACGCTGGGCAGCCCCCCCAGGGCCAGCCAGGGAAGGGTGATGGGGTTTCTTTGGGTTTCCTTCCCAGCTGTAATGGATGCACAATCCAGCCCCCCTCTAGTTTTGAAATAGTGCAAGAGGCAGCAGCAACTCTCCAACATCCCCATCACGTGCACAGTGACTCCGGGTCCCCCGTGCATTCCTGCACCCTGGCTTGTCTACATGTCCATTCCCTTCTCGCCTGCAGCCAAAGCTGTAAGTGAACTGAAGGATCTGAACTACTCTGACAAATTTCGGGAGATCTTCCTGCCGGACGGCCAGCCCTTGCTGCCTGGCATGTTCGTCAGGCGCCTGGACCTCGCAGCCGTCCTGGAGCTGGTGGGTGCAGAAGGGGTGACAGCTTTCTACAGCGGAAACTTGACCCAGGAGATAATCTCCGAGGTGAGCCATGTCTGTCCCTATCTCTGCCCCAGATCGTGCGGCACAGCCTGGGCTGGGGGTGCCACCTGCCATGTCACCTGCTTCAGGTGACAACCTGGAGATAAGTCATAGCCAAGTGTCAGTGCAATGATGAGGACAAATGCATGGAGCCTCCTTTTTCTTTCCTGTCCCTGTCATTGAGGTGGTGTGACACGCGTCACTTCCACAGCCTACAGAAATGAAACCTCTATAACCAGGACCAAGTGTTTTTTTGAAGGCAAAAAAATACCAATTTCAAGACCCCCTCTGGGCTGTATTAGTATTAGTGACAACTCTTCTTTTCCCCATAGTGAGAGGTGCCCCACTGTTGAGGAGTAAATTTTTGTTGTTAATGGACTGTAAGAGATGGACTTCAGGAAGATGATTTAAAAATAAAACTGTGAGCCTGCGAGACAGGCTTGGTCCCACTTAGGGTTACCCTAGTTTAACTCCTGTTGTTAGAGGTGCTCTGGAAAAAATAGCAATGACAAACAAAGTAATTATTCTGGTAAAAAAAAACCCAAAACTTTTATACCTGTGTAGCTGCAGTCAGGCTGGTTGGTGGCACCATTTTTCCGTACCACTGTGGTTCAAGTGATACACCTTCAATGTGTCATCAGTAGTCTGGAACGGGTTCACTCAGCTCAAGCCTTAGCCATTTGTGAGCTCTGTGTTTGGAAATCTTCTCCTACAGTTCACCTGGACCACAGCAGAGGTGGAGAACAGGAAAAGTCCCAAGCTTGTGGTGCATCTCCACAAGTAAACCCTACTTTATCACCCCATCCCCCTGACCTGAGGGCTGCCACAGGGAAGCACAAACTCTCTATGGAGGAGGAGCAAGGCCTGGGGTTGCAACACCAAAGACGTGGCAAGCTCTGGGATCAAGTGTGCAATTCTAGCTTTGGCTGCAGAGCAGAGCAAAGCGCTGGCTTCCCACAGTCTTTATTGTTCCAGCAAAGGGAGGGCATCAATGTGGTGAGATCAAGTAAAGCTCCAAACCACCCTACCCTTTGTTTCCATCCCGCGGCGGGAAGGCACAGGTGCAAAAAAGCACTCTCTGGGGAATTTGAGATGGTGGCAGCAGTGTGTGGTGTGGCTGACCAGGCTTTTTCCCCTTTCTGTGCCGTCAGGCTCCTCCTGCCCGGCTCCCAGCTCCTTCTCCCAGGCTTTCCGCTGGCCGAGCTCCAGGGAGCCAGCTCCTGGCACGTGCGCCTGCCTGCTCACCTCAGCTGTTGGGTTCAACCTGGCCTGTTCTCTGGGGCTGCTTTGGGAAGGGGGCTGGGATCCCAAGTAGGGGCTACATCTTCTTTTGCAGCTTTGGGATGGTTTGACAGGCTTATCCCCCACAACATGCCCTGCATTAGCTTTCCTGCTCTAGTTATTCCTGCCAGAGAAGGAGTTTTCTCCCCATGTTGGCTGGCTAGTTTAGAAATCAAAGCATGCACAGGTTATTTGTTCTCTCCCATTTTTGGACGGAAATCCAGAGGACTCAGCAGCAACTCACCCCAGCAGAAACTCTCACCAGGGTGTGTGGCTTCTCCTGGGCGGAAGGAAAGAGTTGGCTCATGAGCACAGTAGCAGCTGTACGCTGACTGAGAGTATTACCTACTTCAGTGGGTTTTAAGGTCAGCAGAGTGCAGTTATGATGGTCCTACCTCATCTCCATCATGACTCAACCACAGAAGACCTGCAGTGGAGGGAATTGCCCATCTTTACTGTGTTCATGAAAATTACCAAGCCTAATAAATTGTACTTCTAGGAGAGTCTTGCAGAAGGACCAAGGGTACAGCAGACCCACTATCACCTGAAAGAATTAAAAATAGGGTGGGAATTGTATGCTGAAGATTTCTAGTGATCGTGACCTGCTCCATCCAGGTTCCTTCTATTCTGGATCCGTATATATCTTTTGTTCTGGCAGCATTCAGATGCTTCATAACCGTTAACATACTCATCCTTGCCACCCAGGGGAGAGCAGGCTGTGAGGCAGCACCAGTCCCTGTCCTCACAGGTGGGCAGAACACCTTCAGAGCACCCGTGGGGTGGGTGAGCTTTTGGAGGTGAGCTGCAGAGCCTTCCAGTGGTGGTGTTCGGTGAGCCAAGCCACCAAGGCCAGGAAAGCACAGATTTTCAGGGCATCCTGAGGAACCTAACATTTGGCTCAAGAATCTCAATGGTATTTGTTTGACAGTGTTGTGTGTCTTCATCTGGGCCAGCATGAGGAACGCAGAAAGCCTTGGCCCACCTTTCTTAGTGTGCACTGCTTTGCTCTCCTGCACAGGTCCACAACTACGGAGGAGTCTTGGTGGAGGAAGACTTCAGCAATTACAGTGTCACAGTGGAGAATCCCGTCCACACAGTCTATCGAGGTAAAGGCCTGACCCATGCCATGCAACTCCAGGTAGAGGTTTGCTTCACCGGGCAAGAGGTGTTGACAGTATTTAACGAGAGTTGAAGTCAAAGCTGCGCTGAGGTGACTGCAGAAAAGCCCTCCAGGGAGTTTTCTGCTATTGCCTACTGACACCGATGCATCGTAGGCAGTTCAGGAGGTTTTCAGCACTTTGAAATGGTGTTTTGGTAGTGTTAGAGTGTAAAGATGCAACATGATCACATACTGGTGCAATGTCTAGATAGGAGCTGGACCATAGGCTAGCACCTTCATCTGAAGACCCAAAAGTTCATCTACAAGGGATAGAAACTTACTTTATGCAAAAAGTTTCTAAAATGTCATCCTTTTCTAGAAAACCCTATATTTACTCTCCTTATAGCTGTAATGTTGCAAACCCATTTTTTCTCCGTTCTTCCATACTGCAGTCCAGAAACCAACCAGCCAACCAACAAGAACTGAATTTCAGATGTGAAAAAAAATCTCTATTTGGGCTTCCTTCAACCACCATAAAAAACCAGAAAGATAATACAGGAGTGTTTTGGGAAATCCTTATCAAATCATGTTGCTTTCTATTATTTCCCCTCAAATCTGGAAAGGTTTCCCTGTCTTCAAGGACACTAGCTTATGGGAGAGTATTGTAATTGGACAGTATCTGACAAAAGCAGCTTCATTGCTCTTTTCTTCCCTTCACAGGTCACCTTGTTTTCAGTCCCCCACCTCCGCATGCGGGTCCTGCACTGATGACAGCACTGAACATCCTTGAGGGCTTTAACATCACAAGTCAAGTATCCCGGGGGAATATCTTGCACTGGATGGCAGAGGTAAGAGAAGGTTCAACATTTGGCTGAATTTCTTGTGCTGCTAGAGAGTAATTTATTTATTCCGTGGTTGTACAAAAATGTTTGTAGGTAACTCCCAGAGGAGAATGAGCAAATAGACTGCTAAGGTGTAAATCTGAGCTGTGCTGCTGCCCCAGGTAGGTGCAGAAGCTGGAGCCTCCAGCTCAGCTGAGCTCTTTCTTGCTTAGGCAGAGCTTTTTCAGAAGAACAGACTGTGGCTTTTGCCCATTTCTTGTGTGCGATCGTCTCTTCAGAACGACCTCACAGCAGTTGAGGGTGGTCCCATCTATTTCCTCCACCTCTTATGCTCCAGTGGCCCTGTCCGCACCAGAACACTGATAGGGCACTGCAAGGAGAGTCAGCAATGTGACGCTGCAAGCAAAAACCTGTGTGTCAATGACAAGGAAAACTCACCCAATACTTTATATGTTTTTAAAATCTTTACATTTTAGTCAACTTCATGATCTCGGTGGTCCAGATCATGATTTTTCCAGTATGGTAGGGCTGTCAGCCCTACTAAAACTTTGCACCTTCCCAGGAAGCCAAGCATGTGCTCCGTTTCCTGCTCTGTAAGCAGAGTTATGTTCTTAGATGCTTAAGAGATCCATAGCTGGGTTTTACGAGTTGGGAATTTTAAGCAAGGATGTAATGACATCCTTGTAACAGACAGGACAGTGAGTGCTTGGAAGTCATTGCCTCTCATCAAAAATGCAGCAACTGGAGGTCTTACACGCTGCTAGGCCTGTGCAGAGGCAGAGGAGATTGACTCACCTAAGTTATTTCTGAGCTCTCTTCAGGAATCTTTAGATGAATCTGTTTGCTCTGCATTTGCACCAGGCCAAGAGCTTCACCCGTTGGTTATCATGTCCCAGCTGAGGAACAGGAACCTCCAGATAAAGGGCAGTCACTTCAGCAGATGTGTAACCCTGATTACTTGGGATCACACAGCTGAACACATGGCTGAGATTCAGTGGTAGGTCAGCACCAGATAGTCCAGCCCTGGGACAGCCATGACCAGGATGTCCTTAACCTGCACCTGTGGGGTGGACGTGGTCTGCTTGTTTCAGTGGAGCTCTTCCCTGGCCACCACGTCTCTTGTACATCCTTTGTATGGTATGGTGGTCAGGAGACTGTTTCATGGAAATGCCAGCTTCTCCAGAAGTTAATTGTGTTCTACGCTGTATGTCAGAAGATAAAGGATAACACTTCAGGAGAAGCTGTTGATGCATGGCACGTATCAAAACAGAAGTCACATCCAGCTGTCTACCTGCAGGGTAATGTACTGTCTTGAATCTTGAATGAAAATGGCATGACCTGCAAGCTGAAAGTCTACCGTGTTTCTGCTAGGCACAAGCTGGCTTGATTGAAGAGCACATTTCTCCTTGTGGCTGTCCTCTGGCTATGCACTGTAACACCAGGGCTGGATAAACTGTGTCTGTTGAAATTTCATCTCCTTCTCCCATTTTTAGCAGACTGGCTTAGGTGGCATTCTGCATGTATGAGAAACCAGATCCCTTCCTCATTTTAAACCATCATTCCCTTAAGTGTGCTGGGACTAATGCTTTCTGTTCAAACACTTCGGATGACTTACAACTAGGAACAAGGGTAGCAGCTGGTGAGCAGAATAGCTCACTTCTGCTCAGCAGTGCTGCTGTGCCAGTGGAGCTGCTGTCCAGAGGCAACAGCAAGCTCAGGACCCACGGTCCCACTGGGATTTAGTGTGATCTCTGCTGTTGTGGTGACCACTCAGGAATGGAAACAGAAAGTAAGTGACATCCGGGTGACCCTGTCTGCCAGCTGGCAATGCAGCTGGACCACTGAGCAGGGCATAGCCAGCTGCTCAGCTCCTGCAAGGCATGTTCCACCTCGTACGAACACCGCTGGATACGCTCAGGTCCCGCAGTGCACAGTTTGCCATGCCAAACTGGTGCCCTTTGGTCCCCAACCAGACTTTTAGACATTTTTCTTCAAACTCTTTAGCCAACAAGCCAGGAGACCAGATACCTCTTCCTGTTTGGAGTATCAAAAATTGTATTTCCAGGGCCACCTAAATGCTTTTCTTTCTTTCTTTTTTCTTTCTTTCTTCTTTCCTTTCTTTCTTTCTTTGTGTGTTCAATCTAGACTTTAAAATTAGCCCTGAGTCTAGCTAGCAACCTGGGAGACCCATCTGATGATGTGTCCATCACTCACGCGGCAGAAGACATGGTGAGGTAGGTCTGAGGCTGATAGGCACGGTGGCAGTTGCAAGACGTGTGGTTTGGATATTGTTCCTGGATTTGCTGTTTTCAATGCATGGGGAAACCTGAGGTT
Organism: Pluvialis apricaria; assembly: GCA_017639485.1. NCBI lineage: Eukaryota > Metazoa > Chordata > Aves > Charadriiformes > Charadriidae > Pluvialis > Pluvialis apricaria. The sequence continues at coordinate 959,425 of CM030021.1, read as the reverse complement.
TTTGTACCTCTGTTTTACTGAGGAAAGGTCAGTCCTTGAGTGTCCTCCTAGGGCTCACACTTCCACAAGGATCTCAGCTGATACCATGGGGCTCTGGGAATGGGTCATGGTATGTCCTCACACAAAGGTTTCCTGGAGCCAGCTTGATCTTGAGGGTTCCTCCCACTTTCTTACCCCTCTAAATATTCTTTCTCAGCAGGTCAGACAAATGGCCATCCATGTGGTCATGACCACACATGCAAGTTTCTGGCTCTTCCTTCCTCACTGTGGGGCTCAGTGCCTTTGCAGTAGCTGCAGACATGCAGGAGAGGCCAGACCTGGGGTTCCAGCCCAGCCTCCCACCTCAGAGCCAGGTTTAGTCACAGTTGGTGGCCAGAGCTGAACCTGACTTGCCCTCTTCCTGGAGGACTGTCATTCAGCCGGGTGGTGCCACCCCTTGTCCATTCGGGCTGAGTTTACTGCTGTAGACAGAGCCTGGGAGGTCTGTGGCATTGCCTCTCTGTGTGGACTGAGCCATCTTGTGTCCTTCCATCTTGTCAACCTGAGGAGCTCCCTGTCCTCAGTGCCAGCCCCCTCAGGGAGACACCAACAGTAGCTGTGTAGATGTACCCCCACCCAGAGGCCAAGCGATGTTCGGCTTCTTAGGCTTATGGCTTTCTTTCCTCTTTCCCTCCCTCATCGCTGAAGTAAATCGGAAGCTAATTCCCTGCGCCAGCTGATTAATGACTCCCAGTCTTTCTCGTCTGATCTCCGCATGCCTCACTTCTCCGTGGAGAGCGGACCCACTGCAAGCCAGGTCCTTGTCATGGGACCCGATGACTTCATTGTTGCGGTTGTAAGGTAAAGGATTTACTTCTTCTCTCCATAATGTACTTGGAGGGTGGGAGCAGGGAGAAGAAAGCCGCTTCAACAGGACGGGATGGGACCAGACCTGAAGCAGCTGGGCTGCTCTGTCCCAGTTAGTCCTACAGCAGGAGGAATGGGGAAGACAGGGTGGAGATGTGGGAGCTGGTGTTGCTCTGCCCTGTGCAATCCTACAGCCCTCTCACAGTGAAACATGTCTGGGTTGCCCTGAATCTGTGCCCCGGGGAGGAGGTGATGGCCAAATTTGAGGACTGATGGGGGCATGGAGGCAGATCCATCACCTACAGGGGAATCCTGAAACACAGGGAGGGACAGAGCTGCTATCGCCCACATGGTTCCTGCTCCTACGTACATGGAGACTTTCACTCCTCACATCTAACCAGCCCTGGAGAACTACCAAACAGCCTCTGTCAAGCCAAGACGGGACAGAAAATTGAAGCCCTGAAAGCCTTGAGGTGTACAGAAATCTCTGGGAGGGTTTTTATGAGATTTCTTCGTGTTTCTTTTCAGTTCTTTGAATCGTCCCTTTGGCAGTGGCATAATAACACCCTCTGGAGTCCTCCTGAACAGCCAGATGTTGGACTTCTCCTGGCAAAATAAAACAATGAACCACTCCATTCCCAGGCCGGTAATGAATGACAAGACAAATTATTTGAGCTGTCTGTACTGTTTTTTTTCAATTTTATTCTCATCTCCACAACAGGGAGGCTACTTAATGCCTTATTAAATAACTGAGAGACAGCAGCCTGTAGAAAGCTCCTATTTTTCCATTATATGAGCACTGAAACAGAGTAAACAGAAGGCTTCGTGTGTATCAGTTATCATTACAATGCAATTTTATCAAACGGGGCTGCCCATCCCAGCTACGGATATTCCCTGCCATCCAGATGCACTTTAAAGCAATTGTCCTTTTCTGTGGACTTGAGTTAAGGACTCTATGAATGGCTGCTTTGCAGGTTTAAAAGTAACAGACAGAGGAAAAAAAATCTTCAGGTCTTGAAAAGAAACAATTACAGACCAGTACTGGTGGCGTCCAGTGCTGCCTTGTTGTTTCTTCTTGCCATATATATAAGACCATCCCACTTGGCGGGGTTGGTACTTTAGAAGCGGGTGAATGGCTCCGTATACCTTCTGTAAAAGAGAGCCACGGCGTGAAACGGGACGGATCCTGTTAACATCAGAGAGCGTTGTCATAGCAGTGAGGATGCCAGCCTTGTAAAACAACATAAGTGCAATTGCTGGCTGAAGCACAAGGAGTGAGACGTTAACCTGCACAACTTGAGCTTTTGTTGAAACTCTTTGCTGTGTCTTTTCTTCAACTGCAGCAAAATCTCATTCAGCCTTGGAAACGGCCCCTGTCTTTCCTGTTGCCCACCATCGTGAGACCGTCGGAGGGGATGTGCGGGACGTACCTGTGTCTGGGAGCTAACAACGGCGACAAAGCCTTGAGCAGCATCGTTCAGGTCAGTGCTGTGTCCAGGCACCTGCCGTCACAGAGCAGCTGGTGAGCTCAAGGCTGAGCAGGGTCCCCTCCTGTAGGAGAGGCTTTCCCTTCCTAGCGTCCCAGGCTGTGCTGAAACTGGTGGCCACAGGATTCAAATCTCTAAGAGCTTCTGGTTTACTTCTCTTGCACCTTTCCAGGTAGTGCCACTCACAATTGTAGAGGAAAAGCATCTTGGCAAAATCTGTAATGGCTTTGTGTCATTATAATACCTGCTCAAAGTTCATCTTAAGGACCATTAGGAAAAAAAAGGAGCGTTTTGTATTCAGAGAATTGCAGGGACTGGCAGCCCTTTAGCCCTTTTCCCTATGAAGAGCTCCTTTTAGTGCATTCCCGACTGAATGCCTCCCTGCTAGTGCTTGCTATAAATTGGGCAACTCTTCCTAATTTGTGGTTTGTACTGAAGTACTTGCGTTTAGCTTGACTATGGATTGCCAAAAAGACAGGCACAACTGAAGTTGGCTCCCATTTTCCTTACCTTTTGGAAGGCGTTATTCAGAGCAAACCTGAAGCCAGCCATTGCTTCCTCATGCTTTGGAGAAGTCACGTGCTGAGCTTTGGGCTTTAACAAACAGGTATTTAGAGATGACATCACGTTCCAGACACACAACTCTCCTAATTTAGCAGGAAGTATGTGACAAAAAAACTATGAAATCCCGAAAAGGTACTGCTTTTCCACCAACAGTATACAGGCCGTATTTCAAGGGTCCCTCTGTACGTGTGAAACCCTGCGTTAGTTCATGCAGTTTGGTAAATGGTTCAAAATTTTCTTTGCCTGCTGCGTCTGCAGAGGTTGGAGCCGCCAATTAGAGGGATGCTTGGGAAGTTGGCTTATCCTATTATCATTACTTTTTTTTTTGTATTATCAAGGATTTTTAATTTTCTTGCAGGTTTTGGTAAATGTTTTAACATTTAACAAGAATCTGAGTGAAAGTTTGTCACTTGGTCGACTTCACCCGCAGCTCCAGTCCAACACCTTGCAGGTTGACAGTGAGTATGGACCGTGGGTGTGGTGCAGCCTGCAAACCTGGCATGTTTAGAAAAGGAGCAGGATTTTCTTAGCACACTGCTCTGGAAGTGCGACAGCCAAGCACACAGCTCGCCATGTTCTAGGGTGCCCGGTGGGTGCAGAGGGTTTTGGGGAAGACAAAAAACGGCAGCCTAGCTTCTTCAAAGCTTGGAGCCCCCGCTGAGCCATGCCTTCTCCCTCTTGTCTTGGGAATGCTCCTTGGCCCCTCCAACACCACCTCTCCAAACTCTTTCAGGTGCTTCTCCCCAGCCCTCCCTCTGTCCCAGCTCAGCTCCTGGTAGCTGCCTCGTCCTGTCCTTAAAACCTTTTGGCGACCTGATATTATGCCATTGAGGATATCCAGATAAACAGGATTGCAACCACAGCTTCACCCAGACAGGTCCTGAAAGCTGGCAGATCTTCCTACGCTTTATTACCACTGCCATAAATGGTATTGTTTCACTTTCCAGTCCGTGTGCCTTAACTCCACCAGCTGAGGAGAGGACAAGGCTTATGGCAAGGCTTGTAGTTTGGCAGTGCTGGAAATGCAGCATCAATACTGACACTCTGGAGGCTGTACTGCCAGCTCTTGTCCTTGTTCTTGCAAAGGTCTGTTTGGTATTTTTCACAAAGCCCTGTACCTTACCAGAGTGAACCGTAAGTGCAATTTGGTTCTCATTTCACACAAAGTAGCCGAAGTTTGTAGGCCTTCCCATTTTAGAGGAAAATCTAAAAATGTCTGTCGAGTGTGACCCACAGGCTTGGAAGCTGGAATGTAATTAAAACAAATCCAAAACTTCAAAAGGTCCTAATTTGTGGGTTTGGACATTTGGCATCAACAAGATACATGCAATATATCCACAATGGATATAGCTTAAATAACTACGGGGTTTTTGTGTGCCTGCTCACTTTGTCCAGCTGCATCCCCACCTTCATATCCTCAGGGACTTCTATTTGCACAGAAATTACAAAACACCAAATAAACAAAAAGAAAGCAGAAGAGCAAGCAACCTAAGGTAGATGGTTGGAAGATTAAGAAATCTGTGGAGGGGAAGTTGGAAGCCTTATCACAAAGTTTGTCATTTGGCAACTTGTTTTACTATCGTTAGTTTTGAGCTGCCTTGCATCTTATTTTGACAAATAACTGTTACAGAATCCCAGACTGGTGGGGGTTGGAAGGGCCCTCTGGAGCTCCCCCAGCCCAACCCCCTGCCACAGCAGGGTCACTACAGCAGTGGCACAGGACGGCGTCCAGGCGGGTTTGGGATGGTTCCAGAGTGGGAGACTCCCCCACCTCTCTGGGCAGCTGTGCCACTGCTCTGCCACCCTCACAGGAGAGAAGTCCCTCCTCATGTTAAGATGGATCTTCCTATGTTCAAGTTTGTTAATACTATTGTTCATAACTAAGCTCTTAGGAGCAGGGGCTGCCTGGTGGTCTGTAAGCAGAATAACTACAATAGGTGCCAACAACGTTTTTACCCCTTTTTCCAAAGAGAAGGATCTTCCACATCTTTAAATGGCCATCTGGATCCTCTTGTTTCCCCCCAGCACAGAGCACTGCCCAGCCCTGAACAGCCGTCGCTGCTGCAAGACCGCTCCTCAGCGTGGCGAGCGCTGGTCCTCCTGGGCTGCTTGGCTCGCCCTACCTGGGACAACTTCGGAAGGGGCTGCAGGCAGTTTCCTTCACACTGGAGATCCCAACAGGGTTAGGACAGAGCTTCACATCAAAGGTGACAGTGGTTTCAGTTACAAACTCCTCTTTTAAACTCCCTACAGGTGAATTCCCTGAAGAAGATATTGAATTTCTTGTAGCCAGGGGCCACCAAGTGGATAAAGTCAAAGTGGTCTCCCTGGTTCACGGGGCCAGGAGAACCAACAGTTTCATCATTGGCCTGAAGGACCCCAGGAGCGTGGATGCTGCCGGAGCCACAGTATCGTAGCACCTCCCAGAACAAAGCTTAGACAACTCGACCCAAGTGACGTGCATGTTCTGAAACGGCCCCTTCTCCATCCCCAGGGCGGGAGCCCCCCATACACACCGCTGAGTAGACTTTCTGCATTCCCCACCCAGGATGACACCAGAGGGGTTAGCAGCACCAACATACAGCGCTCCGATTTTTTTTGCTTTTATTTTTAAATGATTTGAGTTGCAGGCAGCCTTTTTACAAGAATGCAGGGAGCACACTTTCCTTTTTTGGCAGAGTTTTGGTAATAATTTTAGGCTTTTCAAAAGCCCAGTTCTAGCCAGCATCTTAAATTTCAAGAGCAGGAACGTTAGCAAAGGAAAAAAACAGCTGATGATGCTACTGTCATCTTCATCTCCCTGTCTTTCCCGAGTTCATTCTTCGCCTCTTGTGTAAGCCAATAATTAATGCAGCCTGATGTAGTGTTTGTAGGTGCCTGTACCTGGAATATCAGGGAGTCCTTTCATGCTCCATATGGGCCAGCCGGTTTTTACTGGCCTGCAGCCTCCTGTGTTAGTTCCTTTTCTCACATCGCTAGGGACCTTGAATTTCGGGAGTAAATATTTTGAATCAAGTCACTGCGCAGACTCACTGGCAGTCTGCTTTTGTAACTGGAGTGATGGTTTTCAACTTCTACCAACTTGTGGACCCCCCCAAATAGTTTTCTTACAGAGGTTCAGCCTCCTCCGTGGTGAATTTGAGCTTAGTGGTAATGGGCTTATTTTTTCTTAGGTACTTTTTGGAGATGCCTTAGCAGTACTCCACAGACTTATGAAAATCCACAGACTTGTAAAAATTCACAGACCGTGGACTGAAAACCACACGGAGAGTGTTTAGGGAGGTTCAGGGCTTTCCTTATACTGCCTTATCTCAGTCTGCTCTGAAAGCCTGAGTTGGGTAAGCCCTGCAGAGAGGCTTGGCATTTTCTGCTTACTAAATTCACGCCTGCACTTCAGCTCTGTGTTTTGATACTGGTGGCTCTACTGGAAAAACTGCAGAGAGTGAGAGAAAAGGTACAAACCAGACCAGACACCCCTGAGATAATTTTCTGTCCACAGCACATAGTGCAAGAATATAAGAATACTTCTGCATTTCTTGTCTGAAATAGAGTGAAGAAATAGTATCACATCTGCCAGCTGCACCACTTCATTCAACCCATATTTGAACATTTCCTTCTCTTTTTACTAGCACATTAGACAGGCACCTGCCACTAAAAAAATTCTGGAATGTGATAATTTTCTGCAGTCTAAAATTTGATGATTTCCTTCATGGTGCAAATGCATCTATGACCACTGTACATATTATATATGTGTGTCTGCTTGTGGTTGTCTTGGTCTTTCATTTCATGATTACACCAGTCACCCCCAACCTTCCTCCTGAGGGACCCCGTGACACCCAGCCGGTGTAAGGCACCTTCTAACACTCGTTGCCATTTGACATGGGGAGCGCGTGGGTCGTTTTGGGGTGGTCGGGGCGCTACGGCAGATAATCGGACTAATTGTTCTGGCCACCTGCCAGCTGAGGATCTCAAAGCATCTTACGTGACGCCTTGCACGTTGCGCTGCGTGGACAGAGATGCTTTTATGCACCGCAGAAGTGCAGCCACCCGTGAGAAGAGCATGGCAGTTACAGCAGACGGGAACATCCACAGCCTTTTCTGTTACAAATATGTCAGTGGTCTCAGCTGAGAGACGGGGGAAGTACAACGTTCTCTTTGGGAAGTTGTCTTCTGTGCCACCACACTGCCCGTAGGACAAGAAGGGACTTTCTTCACCATAGGGACATCAAATCTCATTTATTTATTTTTCCGTCATCAGCACTAGAGTTGGTCACTGCCCGAAGTTGGAGCATTCATAAAACTTTATGTGTCGTGGAGCAGACCTCTTCAGGTTTCATGGGAAGGAAAGGATGCAGTTTTGTGCATTGAATCTCACTGGTGGAAATTTGGGGGGTTTCTGGTATGGTACAGCAGTGATCTGTCCCTCGGGCATGAAGGTTTACTGAGCACCGCTGCAAAATAAGTGGTCAAGTCATTGTCGCTTCAGTACTTTGCATGGAATATCACAAAACACTTTGAAAGATAAAACTCCTCCTTATTAACTGAATTCACCGACTCACTTCTGGTGCTGGAAACTATGTATTCGTTTGGGAGTTAAAGACTCTGGTCCTGATTCTAAAGGGCACTTACACGCCCCAAGGTACAATTTCACAGCAGTTATTCAGAATCTCAAAATAAAGCATGTTCCCAACTGCTCTGCTGGATCATGGCCTGTGTTGCAAAAAATAGAGAAAATTTAAAATAATTCAAAGATGGGACTTAGGCCCCTAGGTCATGACTAAGAGAAGTTAAGGTATTTTGAATTATTTCCCATTTTCTCTCTTTAAAAAGGGCATCGGTATAGCACAGTTGTATTCGATATAGAAACCTTTAATCTGCGAATTGGCCCAGCATCTCTGATACTTTGAGTTCATCTGTTGCGATGAGATCTGATGAATTTAATGTGTGGTACCAAGAAATACCCGCTGTTTTGTTCTGTACAGGTGAGATGAACATTGTGAAATAAAGGGCCATATTCTGAAGATGTGTGTGCAGAGTAACTGCATTGATTTCAACCCGGCCGTTGCCGATGTCTAACAGCTCTGAAGCAGAATTTGTCCTGAAACTGTTACATGAAATTGTCAGTGAGGAGCCCAGAACACAAAATACAAAATAGAAAGTGGCCAAGAAAAATAATAAAGAAAATGTTTAAAGGAGTAAAATAAACCAAACAAAATAAAGAAAAGGAAAAAAAAAAAAGATGCCTTTGCCAAATGTGACTATTACGATCTGGAAAGTGATCAGCTTGTCTCTGCCCACGTTGGCATTGCTCCCCATCAACATGTACTGGTTTTCACACGGGAGACAGGACCATGGGAGCTGGAGACAGGCTCAGCAATTAAGCGTTAGCTCAATTTATCAGTGTTTCTCACAAAGGCTCAATGCCATTCATGAGCACAGTTCTTCACGAGCTTCACCTGTGCGCATTAAGCACTGATCGCTGCGTATAAAAGCCTAAAGGGGGGACGAGGCAGAAGTCAGCACCGCCGTCCTGCAGCCAGGGGGACAAGGATGCTGCGGCCCCGCGGCTGTGCCATTTTGTCTCCATCACTGTCCCGTCCAGTGCCTGGACACTGAGAGGGGCTGGAGCCTGCCGTGCTCACAGCGGGCCGGACGGGGGCCAATGCTGCTGGGGTTGTTGGGGTGGTTAGAGCCACGCTGCCAGCACGGTGCAGGAAGGGCCGGGGCTCCCCTGCTGCCCCTCAGCACCGCGTGAGACCAGCCCGAGAGTGGCCCTGGGCACCCCGGGCGTTTCTGCGCTCCAGCGAGCAGCTCTGGCACCGTGCCCTGCTCCGTGCCTCAGGGGACCGGGGGCTGGCGGGGGCAGGGGAGGGCAGAGAGCAGCCACTGCCGCCATAGGCGGGGCACCAGGCTCAGGTCCCCAGCCTCCAGGGATGATGACCGGTGTCCTACAGCTCTGCCAGCATCTCCCTGAGGGGTCCCGCAGCTGAGGCGGCCAGTCCGAAAGCGCCTGTTCAGCACTGGCCGGTCGGGTGCCAGCAGGTGGGAGCCAGACCCTCCCGGTGGCTGTGGGGTCCCTCCCGGCGGGACCATCTCAGAGCCTCCTTCCACCCGCTGCACACACTCAGCGGGCTTCCACAGACTGGTCCCAACGCTGACTGGTCAGAGAGAAAGGGGAGTCAGGTCTTGGTAAACACCATGAGGTGAAGCCTGCATCTCTTTCACGAACACATCCAAAACATTGAAGATTTTGTAAGTTTTTGCAAAGAATCAGGCAGAGCAGGAGGAGCTCCTGTAGCACCCAGGTATTTTCATCCCAGTGGTTTTGGAAAGATCTTCAATACTTTGGTGATGGACATCTGCACGCTGGCCAGGGAAGGGAAAGTTTGGGCAGGCAGGGCTGGTTTTCAGAGAGGCAGGGCACTATCTTAGAATCACAGAATGGTTTAGGTTGGAAGGGACCTTAAAGACCATCTAGTTCCACCTCCCCCCAGCCCAGGGTGCTCCAAGCCCCGTCCAACCCGGCCTTGAACACCTCCAGGGATGGGGCAGCCACAGCTTCTCGGGGCAACCTGGGCCAGGGGCTCACCTCCCTCAGAGTGAAAAATTTCTTCCTAATATCTCATCTAAATCTCCCCTCTTCCAGTCTGAAGCCATTCCCCCTCATCCTATCACTACATGCCCTTGTAAAAAGTCCCACTCCAGCTTTCTTGTAGGCCCCATTCAGATACTGGAAGGCCGCAATAAGGTCTCCCTGGAGCCTTCTCTTCTCCAGGCTGAACACCCCCCTCTCCCAGCTTGTCCTCCCAGCAGAGGGGCTCCAGCCCTCGCAGCATCTCCGTGCCCTCCTCTGGACCTGCTCCAACAGGTCCATGTCCTTCTTATGTTTAGGGCTCCAGAGCTGGACGCAGTACTCCAGGTGGGGTCTCACCAGGTGCCTCACCAGAGATGCCTCAGAAGGATCCTCAGTCGTGTCCTGTCACCCTGGTGTCCCTTCAGCTCTACCTTCCTTACACTTGTGGCAAAGCTATTTGCAGAGGATGGGGATTAATTTTAATCACGGCGAGTTTGTGCCAGTTCTGGTCTTTCCCAACAGTGCGCAGCAGCACAAGGAAAAGCCACCAGAAACAGTGTGCTACCAAGTGCTGAGTAGATGTAGGAGGCACCCAGCTGATAACGAAGGAACGGCTTCTTTGCGAACTCCATGCGTGACTCGGCACAGGAAAGTTATCCCTGCGGCACCTCTCAAGCCCAGATCAGAAAGCCAGAGCGGAGCAGAGCTTCGGGAGATACCTCCATACTCCACATCTAGAAAAACAGTGTTGTACGTGTTCCTTGTTGCTACAGTCCACAAGATGTGTCCAGTATTAACGGAGATAATACATACAAAACACAAGCAAACAAAACAACCCGAACGACAATCTTGCACAACAAACACAGCAGCATTGGTGGCAAACACGGGGATGTTTTGGGAGCGGCACTCTGACCTACCTGCGCCTGAGCAGGAAACGCATGAGCCTTTTGGGGATGATCAGGCTGGAGGAGGAAGAAGGTAAACACAGCTGGGTTAAGAAACATCTCCTGAAACAGAGGAAAGCACGAAGATGAGTGGGGAGGAAAGGTAATTCTTGGGTAAGGCACAAGCAGAGGAAGGCAAAGCGCGGGAACCTCCGCACTGCCGCAGACAGAACGTGCCCCACAGACACACACGGGCAGCCAACGCTCTGCCGTGACGTCCCGCTCCTCTTCCCGCACCCCTGGGGAGTCCCCCGGGGCTCGGGAAGAGCTTGGCACCGGCCGTCACATGGCGGAGCGGGGCTGGAGGTGGGGTGCTGTACGCCCGGGACCGGAGAAGAGAAAAAGGCACAAACAGAAGGATCCTTTCGGGAAGAAGGAACGCCTGTCCACCGGTGGGGAGCCTCAGGGCCGCAAACATGAAGGAAACAAGCGATCTGCTCTCCGCTTTCCATGCACCACCACCACTTAATTATTACGATAAGTCACACACTAACCGTGACATTCATTCTTTTGTTTCATTTTTTTTTGGTTTGGTTTGGTTTCTGTTTTGTTTGGGGTTTTCTATGGCCCTCGAGGCCCCCCTCTCCCCCCGACGCCAGCAGAACCTACTGCAGTTACTAATGTCAATCAGGCTTCTTTTGGCAGGAGCAAAGTCTTTATTTTTCCCCACAAAGGACTTTTGATGATTTGACCGGCCTTAAACAGTAACGGCCATGTGTTTCTTTTCTCTACCACCACCAGGTAACATCTTTCTGCTTAAAGCAATGACCCACAGGAAGAAAATCAGATGTTTCTGCAGTGCAGCTGCCTTTTTAGATTAATTTCTCATATCTCACAAATCAGGTCTGTAGGATATGACTTATTCTCACGGTAAGGGTTGTGGGAAGAGACAAACGGGAGGGCTCTGTGTCCGGCGGCTGCTCTGTGGGACCCATCTCCGCTGTAAAGCCTCCCTGGGCGCTGCGGTGGCTTTTTTGGGAGCGAGCATCACCCACCAGGGATGGTGGGCCTGCTCGTTAACTAGCTTCTAATTAAACTTCAGCAGGGCTGGACGTGTTGTCACGTCACTCTCTGGTTTCTCCACCATCTCCCCAGCGGTGAGAGGAAATAAAAGTCATTGATATTTATAAAGTCCAAAAGTTACTCTGAATTAAAGCCCCTCCGAACGAACAACTCCGTTTCCCCGTCGTTTTCTAGAAAGGCCTTAATTATTTATTTTTTTTTTAATCTTAAACTTCCTCCGGGAAATACTTTCTTGTCCGGGTACGGCCGCGGATGCCCAACGCCGCGGTGCCCGCTGGAGGCGACGCCGCGACTCTCCCCGCGGCGGGAGGACGGACCCCCACAGCCCCCCCCGCCCCGGTGCTCCCTCTCGCGGGCCCTCCCGCAGCCGGGCACAGCGGAGGAGCCGAGCCGCCCCCGCGGGGAGGGCGGCCGGGGGACACACACGGCACTCCTCCGGTGGGGACCGGAGGGAACGGCCCCTCCCGCCCCGCGCGGGGGGTGGGGGGTGGCGGGGTGTCCCCGACTCCCACGGGGGGTCCCCGCGGTTCGGCGGGGGCCGCGCTCCGCCCCGCCCGCCCACGCACCGGCACCGCGCGCGGGGGCGCAGCCTCCCCCGCCCCCCCCCCGCCCCCCCCCCGCCGTCACGGCTCCACGCGCTCGGACGCAGGCGCGCGCGGGGCGGGCCGGGTCACGTGCCGCGGCGGCGGCGGCGGGAGGCGGTGGCGGCGGCGGCGGAGCGGCCCGTCCCGGCCCGGCCCGGCCTGCGCTGGCTGTCCCGGCCGTCCCCGCGCCGAGCGCGCCCCCGCCGGCCCCGCGCGCGCCCCCGCCCGCCCAGGCGGCCCCCGCCCTCCTGCGCGCGCTCGCGGTGCGGGCGCGGCGGCGGTGGTGGCGGAGGCGGCGGCAGCAACAGCGGCGGCGGCGGCGGCGCCCCCGCGGCCGCCAGCAGCGGCGGCAGCGCCAGGTGAGGGCGGGGCGGGCCCTTGGCGGGGCCTCTCCGCCGCCCGCGGGGGCGCGGGGACTCGGCGGCGGGCGTGACAGAGGCGGAAGCGGTGTCAGGGCCGGCGGCGGCCCGGGCCGGGAGCAGGCCGGGCCCGCGGCGCGGCGGGAAGGGGGCGGCGGGGCCTGGCGGGGCGCGGAGCGCGGAGCGGTGCGTGGGTCCGGCCCGCCGGCGGTGGAGCGCCCCGCGGGGCCGAGCCGGGATGCCCAGGCCGGGGGGTGCCGGGGGCCGCGGGGCTCCTCGGCCTGCTGCGGGGGGCCGCGGCCTGGGTCCCGGCGCCGGTGAGCCCGCGGCCTGCAGCCTGCTCCGCCGGGTCGGAGCTGCCCGGGGCCGGCGGCGGTGGCTGAACCGGCGCCGTTCCTCTCGCCGTTCCGATCTCAACCTTTCGCCGCAACCGGTGAAGGCCTGAGCGCAGCCCGGGGGGCCGAGGCTGAGCCCCCCGGGTGGGAGGGGTGGGCGCCGGGCCCTGCCGAAGGCAGCCTGCGGTGCCCGGGAGAGGGAGGCGGCTGCGAGGCGGGCAAGGGGAGCGGGCAGGGCACTGTCAGCCGCGGGAGCTGCTCCTCGGCTGAGGAGGCTGTTTCTGATTTTAGTTTCCCAGCCCTGAGCTCCTGCGGGCGTTGACGTCTTTGTGAGATGTCAGCGAGGATGCGTTGACGTTTGGTTGAACCCAAGCTTTTGTTTGAATTCCTCGGTAACTCTTTAAAATAGAGAAAGGCTCCTTAACTTACTCCCTCGGTTTCATTTCCATGTTTCCCAGAATTTCACCTACTCTTAGAACATCTCAGAAAACTCAGGGTCGATTCCTTCAGCTTTTTAGGGGACTGGGAAGCAGAGAGTTTTTCTGTCGCTCACCTCAGCAAGGTTCTGAAAGCTGCTGCAAATCGTAGCTTTATGAGCTTTGTCTCTCCACGACCCCTCAGCTTCCAGCCGTGCACATTTGTGCTCAACTCCCCTAACTGAAAACTATGGTAAAACCTTTCTCATCTGAATTTTCTTAGAAGAAAGACACTGCCTCTAGTTGGTATTTATAATTATTGTGCACTGTAGTCTTTCTGGCTGGTTCTTTATGTAGCTGAAGCATCTTTCAGTATTTCACATAGAAGAAAACAGCCAGAGAGAACAAATTTGGCGTTTTCAAAAAAGGTCACCCTGTGTAATAACCGCAACTCTTGGATTTAGCAGCTCTTTTCCAGTTATAGCAAGCATTCCCGGCTTCTGTATGCAGAAGAGAGAGAGAGAAACACAGGTCTTAAGGCACGTATCCAAAATGGCCAGGTCTGCGAGCCTCTGGACTAAGTGCACTACCTACAGCAAGCCATCGAGGTGTTTGCTAGAAATTCGTACGCTCTTCAAATATTCACTGAACCGGGTGGCTGCCTTTGGAAGTTAGCTGGCCGCTTTTCACAGTAATGCTGTATCCTGACTCTCCTGTGAGGAAAGACAAAAAATTAAAACAGGGTGAGGCTGCACGCAGACCTGCTCTTCTATTGAGAAGTGGCATTTCTTAATATTTTTAAACCTGCAGTAGGATATTCCGTTAGGCTTCGGATTTTGGCTGGAAAAACTCCTGGCAGCGCTCTCCAGCCGTTCTCTCCGGGAAGCCTGTTCTTCTATAGGGCTTGCAGGGAGCAGTTTACAACAGGCTTCCAACTGATGCAGCAATTTTACACTGTTTTAGTAAAATAATAGCTGCTTCCTTAAAATAAAAAACAACTGTGTGCAGGGAAACCTGAGAAATCCAGCCCCCCTCCCCACCGTGCATTTCTAAACTAAGTGTTAGTGCTTTCTTTTTTTAGTGCCTTAAATACTTGAAAATATGGGGATGCAGAGGTAAATTCTGCTGAACAGTCCTGTTGCTGCTCTTTGTTCTGTTTGATACTGTCAAAGATTGCGTGCCTTCGTAGTAGATGTTAAATATTTCAAACTGATAACTAAACCGTTAAACAGATTTACAGTATATTTTTATTTTCTAATACCATATTTATTGCTTTTGGATGGAAGCTGGAGTTACAACTGATGTACACAGACATACTAAATTTAGTAGCTTTGCAGTGGCAGAGGGTTTGCTGCTGAAGACATCGAAGAGTTAACGTGACTTTAACAGTTTGATTGCATTGGAAATATTGAAATTTTGTAGGTCACTAGTGTACCTCTGAAGGCAGAAGGCGTGATGGTGGTGTCCGTTTCAAAACCCTGTGGTCGCTATTGAGAAACACTGACGCTGCAGCGTGGAGAGAATATAGTGAGCAGAACGCCTGTTAGCGCGGAGACCACTGAACAGCAAGACTTAACCTGGTGTATTGCAAAAATTGAGTCCAAGAATAAACTTGCTCCTTAACGCTGAGCTAGAGCAGAAGCAATGGGAGAGAATGCGTAGGGCTGGAAAAAATTAAGGAGCAGAAGTAGGAGAAATCACCCTAGATGGCGCAGACCTGAGGCAGGGACGGTGCATTGTCAAACTCCGGGTGAGATGTTTTTCGATAGCCAGGTGACCAACTTTGCTTTACTGAAGCCGTGGATATTTTGTGTTTCATCTTGACACTGTTACGTACTCTGCTGTACCCTGCACAGCGGATCAGTGATGTTCTTCAGCAGGAACTGCCCGCTGAAGATAACTGAGCATTTCAGCCACGTAGTTGGCGCGTTCCTTAGTTTGGATGCATCAATAGCTGAAGGTTTGGCTCGAGATGGGCGTATGAAACTCAGATTGTCTAGTGTCCTGACTAGTTAGAAGGAAGGAAAAAAGTCTCTTCAGTGATGCTGCTGGAGTTGAAAATTCATCTAAGGTTTGGATTACACGGAGGTATAGTGGTGGCAGTTTTACCAAGGTCCAGGAGCCTGGGATTTTCCTCAGTTCATTTGGGGTCATTTTCCACCCAGTGTGTCCTGTGTCATTAGTTGATGCTGTTAACGCGTCCCACCTGCGCTCGGAATAGCGCATCGAAAACTGCTATTGTCCTTAAAAATAGAAAAAAGAAGCGAATTCTGTCATATAAATATTGCAGCCGTGAGGTTGTGTCACAGAAAATAGCCCTTCTTTATGGATTTAGGAAAAAAGAAAGGTGACCATTGCATGTGGCAGTGTAGCTGGTTTGGGAGCTGGGGTGAAGGAGGGGGGTGTGCAGGCGACTCCACAGCTTGTGAGAGTTGTCGTCTTTTTGGAACCGAGAGGACTGTTGCCCGCTTCTCTGGCTTGAATGAGTAGTCTTGAAGCATAGCCCTGCGCAGGGGTTTGAATCGGATTTGTATGAAAGTTGAAAAGTACAGGAGATGAATGATGCCTTGTCTAAATTAATTTGTCGCTGTGTAAACCGATGATTTGGGACTGGAAGTTGCTTATACTGAGTTGCATATGTGGGAGCCTGATTAGATTTGACGTATGAAAGGGAGTGATCTTGTTATTCCCACCAACAGATGCGTGCTATTAAATTCTCCATGTCCTATGCATTCATGTTAATTTGTACTCTTTAAAAAATCAAATGGCCTACCAAGGCTGCGCAGCTGGTACAAGATTGCAGTTCTCATGGTTTCTGGGTAGTACTTACAGAGGCTGAATTAGATGTTCTGCGTACACGTGTGCAGGCACGCTCTCACCGGCCTCCCTCCTCCCTGGATGATACAAGGAAAATGTGAAGAATTATTTCTTCCTTGCTTCCTGATGAATTGGGAGTTTTGGCATCTGTAATACCATGGTTTTCCCGGCAGTGAGTGGGGAGCACATGAGAGATGAGATCCGAGGCTCGCGTTGGCAGTTCTGATGGGGTCTCTTTCCCATCGAAGTCGAGGAGTTAGCAGTGACCATCTTGGGACTATGGCCGGAGGAGCTGAACCTCCCAAGGCAAAAGCATTACCTTTTTTTTAAGTCAGGCTTAGTTAAGAATAATACTGGACAAGAAATAGTGCCTCATCTTTTGGTTGCAGCAGGGGAAGGTGTTCCTTCTAAGGGTTTTTTGGGGTGCTCTTCCCATCCCTGCAAGAATGCATTGCTGTCTAGTTCTGTTGCACCCACTGGTTTTACCAGCGATTCTGTGGTTCTTAATAGCAGTACTGACAATAAATAACACTTTTGAAATTTGAGTCTTCCAAAAGCCCGAAGCAGCACAAAATATGCTGTGAGCTTTTACACAAACAGCAAACTCTCAGCACAATCTTGATTTTTAACAAAAGCTATACCTACTTCTGTTATATGAAGATATTTTTTTGGTCAGATAAAACAGTGCCCTTATTATTGTTTTAGCTTTAATCTTTTCTTCGTACTTTATACCATTTCAGAATTTTAAAAACTTCAGTGGAATTTCCTAGACTTTTATTACATGTAAGAAGGAAGAATACTGCAATAAACAAGAGGTGCAGTTTTCAGTCAAACCTGAGTTCAGGACTGGTAATCACAAGAATACGTGGACTGGTTATATTGGCATTTATCGAGCTCCTTGACAATTTGGGGCACGTCAGCCCAGAAAGGTTTGGTAGCGGTTAAATTCAACTTTAAATACAAAGCTTGTCACAACACAAACAATGAATAGATTGCTACTTGAAAAGGAGTTTTCTCATAGCCTTTGGAAAACAAGGCAAAATATAGTTTCTTGTCAAGATGTGTCTGATTTTAAATAGCATCTTGTTTTACTTGTTTGCGGATTGCATTGATGGATCTTTGTGAAAAGTTTCATACTGCAGAGCTCTGTCACTGTATTCATCTGTTACAGGCTACGGTGTATTTCTTCCAAGTGGAAATATCCTTAACATGTGAAATTAATAATTCAGCTGATGGGAATTGATTGATCAAATATTACACTGTGTAGACTACAGAAAATTGCTGATTCCAAGATAACTTGTGACTTAGGGAGAAGACTGGCAGCTGCCTTGTGTTGATATCTCAGCTCCTGAAAGTGGGAATTTCTACGTGGCTACCTTAGCTGCAGTTAAAATTCGTTCTGGAGTTATCATCTTGCTTTTTAAAGCAACTCTGATGATCTCATCAGTCAAATTCTGTTGAAATAAAAATTAATGGCTCAGTTGAGATGTGTCCGTTGCAGCTTGGCATGAGTTGTGGAGCTTCCACAAGCTCTGTGAAACTTTAACACACCGATGTTTCACTAAACCTGCTATCAAAAGACACAAAGATATCACTGCAAAAGCTCATATGCATTATAACTAGACATAATTTTCTCCTTGTCAGAAACATCTGGGTTTGGGTGTTTCATGCTTGAGGGCTATGGGAGTACAGCAGAACAGCCTGGACAGGGGTGAGTGGCTCTGTATCGGGATGAGTGAACGAAACCTGCTTTCCTGTAGACTTACTTGTTTTGTTTTCTTGACATTTGGGAAAGCATAAACTCTAAACAAAACTCTTTCTCTGGATGGAACGGTTCCCAGGGCTGCTTTTATGGATTCCTTGGTGTTTCTTAAGGTACCCGTTCAGTCTCTCAGCATTTCCATGCTCTCTATCACGTAACTCATTGTCATGAAAGTTGGAGTTAATAAACCAACATTGATTAGTTATTTTCCTTAACCAAATTTGGTATCCTCTCATGTGTACAACGGGAACGGAGGCAGCAGCAGTTAATTGCTCCTCTTCCCATAGCCCGGGTTGACCATCCTCGGTTTCTTACTGGAGCTTGCTGGGGCAGCCCATCTTCCCCAGTCCTCTCTTCTCTGGAGCAGCTGGGTGTCCGCAGGCCATCTCATACCCTCCACCTGCGGTGAGGGAGGGTCACCCTTCCCCTCGGAAGGGAGAATTGGAGGGACAAAAAGCCTCTCGGTTCCTCGCACCAAGGAATTGAGATGGTTTTCCCCCCAGTTCAGCAGCCAAGGCCCCTGCGGTGCCGAGGCCCAGGCGGTGGGAATGGGGGCTGACGGCTGTCGGTTTTGAGGCCTTCTTAAAACCAGCTTTTACTGGGCAAGTCAGGACTGTCCTTCCACGTGAACTCTTAGCACAGCTGTGGAGATAACCAGCCAGTTTGTTACATGGCTCAATTTTAGGCCGTCTAAAATAGTCAGCGGAACATCCTTTTATAAAAAGGGTGAAAAAAAATAGAACTCATGCAGTATCTGCTATAGAATGTGGGAAGGGTGGTTTATTTTTTTTTTTTTTTAGTTTTGGGTTACACTTAATAAACAATATTAAAACTTCTTACTTCAGGTTTTGGTTTTGCTTGTCAGCTTGGTGTCTGTTCGTGGGATTGAGGTGGGTTTGTGTATAGCTGGAAACAGCAAATTTACTGCTTATGTTTTAGCCACTCAGGTCTTCTACTTGGCACCGTACTGCTGCTTGAATTACAACACTTATTTAGAAATACGAGAAGATACCAGAGGTTGAAAAGCGTTGGATGACTATTAAAAGTGCTACAAAGCATGTAGGATGTGATTTAATGTGAATACTCTTTCCTTCCCTTCCCTTCGGGTTGCAGTGCTGGCAGGAGTGCAGTGGCTGTGGCACAGTACAAAGGCTTTTAAAGCGATTTTACTTTGTCATCTAGATAGAAGACAGCAAATTTCTGCTTTGTCTTTCTGAGTCTTCTTCCCTCTTCCCTCTTCTGCTTCCCCAGTTTGGTTTTGGGTAGTCCTCTTCCCCGCTGATGAGCAGGCTGGCGTGTAAGCAGAAAATTTGCTTGAAAAACAGGACCAGGAGGTTAATAGAAATCATCTTGATTTGAGGGGAGGTGTTTTGTTTTTGCTGAAGCCGTTAGCTTTACAGCTGCGTTTTCATTACCCTGAGAAGTTTGGGTGCTACTTGATGAGACTGTGAACAGAACGGGTTCTGGGGATGGATTCACCTCGCTTGGTTGGCCACCTGCAATAAAACGTCCATCTGAGGTGGTCGTGTGGGCTTGTAATGTGTTTCGGGAACAAGCCTGACCTGAGCCTCTTTAGGTGCCTGCTTAGGATGAGCTGAAGTGCATCTGCCTTGTGCCGGTTTCTCTTTTCTGAAGATGAATTTAATCTAGGAGAACTTATCTTAAGACTCAAATAAATACATTGTTCTACATGAAACTTGCCCTGTTTAGAAGGATATAATGTTATTTCCGGTCAAAGGGAGTATTCATTTTTTTGCCTGTAATGAGAGGTTGATTCTTCTAGATCCTCAGTTTTTGCTGTTAATATTTGAATATAGTAACAGGCGCTTTTTACATTACTAAGGAGAGACTTGGATTTGGTGCAAAACTGCATCTTAAAAATCAAGGTATTCACTGTGTTATATTCGGGTTTTTTTGTTATTTTGCATCGTTGTCTGATGAAACGTGATGGTTTTCTTTCAGGATTACATTTTTGGGAGTTGCTGTTTAACCATGTCTGCCAGTCTGGAATTACCTGAAGACCTGTTGCATGCCACAAAATACTGAAGTTGTGGAATTTGTTTTGGTAGGTGAAATAAGCGTAGGATGCATTTGAGTATCTCTTGTTCTTCTATGTTCTCCTCCTAACTGTCCAACTATTAGGTCCTTGCCTCTAATGTTTGTGTGTTTGAAGGGCTGGGCTGTCTCCAGAGCTGGTTTTTCAGTCTGCCAGAGAGGGTTATGGGCACCTGCCATCAGGTTTGTAGCTGTTCTCAGACCTTCCTCCCAAAGGGGACAGTTGGGACATTTTCGTGGTGCTATCCCTCTTTAATGCCAAAGTTTGAAGTTCCCAGTTACTGGAACTAGCCCTAGCTAAGTTGTTTCAGGGGAAATTTTACTGCATGTTTAAGTTTATTTTTAGGTATTCTTTCATATTATAACAGTGGTTCTATGCCTTATTTAATCTCCTTGTGTAACAATATGACACCTGTCTAGAATTTCTTTAAAAGTCTTTTTTGTGTATTTTTGCCAAAAACAATTGTGTCATTTTAATCTTCGTATCGTAGACTGGTTGTGTGTATATACGTTTATTCATTGGTCAGGTTTAACAAACTCCAAGATCACTATGCTGGGCAACAAAATGGTTGAAATGGTTGTAGGAGGATAATACGCTGTTAACAAATCTGCAATAAAAAGTGTTATGATGAGAGTGTTTCTGGGTTTTATAGGTGGTACACTTTATGCCTATGAGGGTGCATGTGTCTATGTGTTATGTATTAAAAAAATGCCATCTTCTCAACAGTATTCTGACAATGCTGAACCTCCTCCGTCCCCATTCTGAAAAACTTACTAAATACCTTTACGTATTTTCTCATTGGCATCTAAACCAAAGGAAACAAGAAAACTTTCAAGACATGCTTTATTTCTCTTTTCCTATTTTTGGTCCTTATTAAGTTGCTTGAAAACCATTTTTCAGTGAAGGCAGAAGCAAGGAGGGTTCTGTGTCTTTCAGATATTATGTTGCTACTGCTATCAAAGACTTTTTCTCTTCCCTCTCAGTGCTGGATTCCCCAAGGGACTTGATTGTAGTCTCATTTCTGGACTCCTTTTTCTTCCTCTTCCCTGTTGCAGCTTTAAATAATGGTCAGTGTGAGGATGAGGACCCTGCTCAGTGCTACATTCTCCAATCTGCTAGTGAAGGCCATCAGTCCATCCTTCCTTCTGCTCTCACCCTTTCCAGTCTCTGATGTAATTTGGAAGGGTACTTTTTCAGGTGTAGAGCGGGATTTGAGTACTTTTGGGCTCCCTGCATATTCGTTTTGAGAGGGTGCATGTTCTGGTGTGACATCAGTTGTGAAAATGTTTATTCTGAGTTGCCCGAAATGTATAAACAGCTTATAAATCAATAGACTGTGTCGCAGAAAACCTGGGACAAGTTATGAGACAAAGCCTTGTTTTGGTTTCCTCGCTTTGCCTAGTGCCATGGGTGGAATACAGCAACACAAGGGGTTTCAAGTTCTGTTTAAGAAACAAATTGACATAAGTTTGGATCAGGTGAGTGGATCTTGGGATGAGTATACCAAGGTAACAGCGTGGGGGTTTTTTTCCCGTTGGTGTTTTTTTTAACCCCAGAGACCAGCACTTCCATCTGGCGGTGCTGGCACTCCAGAGCCTGCTGGCTTTCCACTGTTCAGCTGCTCCCCAGTTAGCGACAACCAGCTGTTTCAGATTTTGCTCTAATCCCATCTCTCCCAGGGACTGGACGTGATTTTCTAAGTGTTGCCCAGTCAGATGGCGCTGGGTTTGTTGTGCAGCCTTCCTTTTACTATCAGGGCTGTTGGTGGGGCACAAGGCATGGCATGAACAACTGCTGTCCATCAGCCCAGGTCCAGGCTGTGGCATCGCTGTATCCTACGTGAGTTCTTCCTCCGCATAGTCTGTCTTGCACATTTTAGTCAATAAATTGTTTTATCCATATGCCGAATGTACCCAAGAGCTCCAGCCTCCAACAGCCCGGGGTGCAGACTCTCCCGTCTCCCTGGGCTGTCCCCTGCCACCCCCTACCCCCATACCATACTGCAGGTGCATTTTCGTTATTAGTCTGTTATCTGGCTATTTATCCCCATCTCTCTTACTTCAGTTACATATTTTTAGTAAATAGATTATACTGAATAAGAGTAACTTTATTATAAACAGGCATAATGCTATTCATGCTGCTGTAGCCTGTCCCAGGCCAGGTTCGTGGTAGATGGTTGCCACGTGGTAGTACTGGACTTGCTCTGAGTTTCCAGAAACGGTTGTGTAATAGGAAATACTAAATTGGAAACTCTAAAACAACGGGGCGCAAGGGCAGGAAGGGGGGGTGATATTCAGAGACTGTTTCGTGCTGCCATGGGAGCATGAATGCTCAAGTTCGTGAAACGTGCTGTGGTTATGCAGATCAATTCAGGCACGGTTCTTGCTCATCAGACATACTCTGTCGCCCGCTGAGACGACAAGTTCATCTACTTTACAGGAATTGTTGAATGACCAGAGTTTTACCTGTCTACACTTACGCTGAAGGCTTTTTGTGTTTATATGGAAGACTGTTGAGCGAAGGTACATGCTAATTATGGTCACATGCTGGCCCGAGATTTATGGAAGTCAACCCTATAACCAGGAGATTACAGAATTTGTTAGGACGAGGGATGCAGCTGGGATTGATTTGGTTGGAGATGGACGGCGTGCTGTACTCTGCCTGAAGAGGAAGATTTTGCAAATCATTACTTCCTCCTGTCATACTTGAGATAAATTATACCTGAATATAGGAACAGACTAAACTACGTGTGTTTGAGAGGGAGAGAGGGCAGATGGATGTAGCAGAGATCCCTGAGGAGCATAATGTGGAAAAAAAAAATGCGAAGGGAGCTGTAGCTACATATTCTTATCCAGAAAGTAAAATTTAAAGCTAAATCCTGGGTTTTTTTTGGGTTTTTTTGGTTTTTTTTTTTTTTTCCTTAGTCAAGCTTTCCCTGCAGTCCTGTGATTGTCTGAGTCAAATGGAACAAGCCCTGTGGTCCTTTGCGAATTAGCAAACTGTAATTTAAAAGTGTTCACGAAGGACCATAATTTCAACAAATCCTGTCAGATTTTGGCATTGCGAGGTGAGGTTGGTGGAATCTGATCTAAACTGAAGCATTTTCATGAAGTCTTTAAAACCACGGTTTAAGCAGTCTGGGGGTCTTCTGCTCTTTCACAGAGAAGGCGGATGCTTCAGACACTGCCATTCAAAAAAAGATTTGAAATATTTGTGTTCTCATAGAGAAAGGTTTGTTTTCTTTGGTGCCAAAGATTGTCAGAAGTAGTCATGTTTCTTGCTGCGGGTGGAACACCCCATCCCCTCCAAGTAATTGTGCTTTTTCAACACGTAAGAGCCTGTATATTGAGCTGAGAGCTCTCTCCCTGAAAAACTTACTCAGGATTTTCAGGTAAATAATTTTCTATGTAATTTTCTTCAAAATATAGTTTCACAGGATGCTTGCCTCATTCAGTGCACAGAATGACTGTGTTTGGTTGTTAAAAAGATAATTTGTGTAGAACTCCCAGCTCCTTTCTCCCTCAAGTCAGTGTGTGTGTGTAATGAATGATGTAGGAATGCAGAAGGAGAAGGAATTCTCTCCTGGTTGGTATACCGCCAGCTCTGGTAAGGAAGTCCCCTGTCCAAGAAATTGTGTGTGAAAATCAATTAAAAGAGCTTTTCACGGATGGTTGTTGATTGTCATTCTCATTTTCTGGGCACCTGACATGAAACTGAATAGTGTGACTTAATGGAGGTGCCGAATGTTCAGACCTGCAGTTTAGGTCTGAGTTTAGCTGAGCAGCAAGGAGTCTGGGGGAAAAAAGAAGATTTAATTGTCTCCTTGTTCACCTGGTAATGAATGTTTTAATTTTTGTCTTTGTTCCCCATCTTTAAAATTTCCGTGGTGATAATAAGTAACTTATGAAAGCACTATGGAAGTAGATCAGTGACCGTGAAACGTTTTTACTTGCTTCCTGTTGTAGGACTGCAGAAGAGCTTGTGAGACAAAATTGGCTTTGTTTTAATCCGAGATTTGAGTTGTGTGTGAGAGCGAAGGCCTGGTGCTGCGGTACAAAGAGGGAGTAACTGTGTAAAATAGGGGATTATTCATTAATGTCATTTAGCCTGCTTCAGGTGGTGTAGGGTTGCAAGGGAGAACAAAAACCCGATTTTGTAAAATCACAGTAAGTGTGTGCGTAGAGACCTGACCAAAAGCTGGGGGTGACTTCTCGGTCCTTGGTTTTTTCATTTGTAATATTGTCCGTTCAGCAACATTGCGTGAGCATGCAAACAACGTAGAGCTGCATCTAAGCTTGTCTAACATAGTTATCTTTTTTTTATTTTATTTAAAAAGGGCCGTTTTCTGGCCGGTATCTGCCGCTCACCTTTAATGTCAGAGTTGTGGTTTTAATTTGTGTTGGGAACTTGAACCTCTGCCAAAACCCCCAATCTGTATCCTATTCGAGGGTGTGTTGTCCCAAACGCAACGTTTTCAGTGGGCTGTGCTGAATACCGACAGCTTTGGAGTTACGAGGTCTTGACAGTCCTGGCTGTGGAATTGATTTGGTTTTGACAGCGGTGGTCAGGAACAGGTCCTGGTTTTGGTTTTGACATTGGCTTTGACTGTTGCTGTAGGTGGTTTTAATCTTTTAGCAATACTTGCAAAGCATTGAGTGTGAGAATAGAGGTCTCACCTGGAGGAGTTAATGCCGTAGCCCTTGTAACGGCTTGTGTTGGAGTGGAAAAATATCTAGCTTAACTAAACATTGGTATTGTTCACCATAGTTATAGGGATAATTTTTATTGTAAGTTGTACATCTGTACAGATAACAGCTTAGATTACTATCATCGTGTCAAGTAACATTTATTGCTATGCCTAGACACTTTATAAAGTAAAAAACATCAGGTGTATGACTTGATTTACAGAATTCGTTCTTATCCAAGGTCAACACGGGCATGGGGGACATTGTGGACTAGCACAGGGGGAGCAAATTTCAGGTTGTAATGTGCATAAGCAGCTGAAAACACCTCTTTACAAACTTTTAGAGATAAGACATAATACGCCTGAGGTTTCCCTGGATGTGAGTAAAATATTTGTCAAATGCTAAATTTCTCCTGGAAAAAATGCTATGGCTTTCCTACTGCTTTGCTGGACAAAGGAGTGCCTATTGCATCTGCAGTCCCTAAAACTAAATTTGGTGTTTTTTCTCCTGTCTTTCTATAATTAAAGTATTGCTGTGAGCCTAATAATTTCCTGGCAGTCAGGCACTGCAGAATTGGTACTGGGTGCTTGCTTGTCCTCTGTACGCTATGGAGATGAATGTAATTGACTTTCTTTTTTTTTCCCCCCTCCCTCTACCTTCCTTTCTACCTGACTGTCGTTTAGGTCAACTGGAATACTTCTCAAGTCACGTGCAGCAGGATTCTGTCAGGAAACCACTTCTGTTTGTTCTGGTGGATGAGCCGCTTGGGTACTGCAATGGCCATGGTTTTCAAAGTCGCACAGTGTGTCTCACAGACCCTAGTGTTGGGTCACCTGGTAGGTTGTTCTGTCAATGACCTTATGTGCTGTTGAAAGCAGTTGTTAATGTCTTTACGCACTTATTATACTTAGTATATATTTTTTTTTCCCTTCCAAGCATCATCTTAACGTCTGACAGGCTCCCATTGTTGGAAACAATGGTTTTGGATGATCTACCTAACTTAAAAGATACATATGCCTCCTTGTGCTCCTCAGCTATGGAAGACTTAGAGGTGGATTTTGATTCAGGACTGGAGGAAGATGAACTGAAACAGGAGGCTGCTCCTGAGGATTCCACGATCTTTGTAGCTTTTAAAGGAAATATAGGTGACAGAGACTTTGAGCAGAAACTAGATATCATACTGGAGAATGTGCCTGGCCTTTTACACATGGGTAATGTACCTTCTTGTCATTTTTCAGCTGTCCTTAAAATATTTATTTACGTAGTCAGGGTGCTTATATTATATTGTTTTCGAGTTGCTTAGTTTGTAATAAGATTTGTTGGGGTTATTTTTAGTGAATTTGGGAGTTCTTCTCAGAGACACAGAGTACAAGTTTCTGCAGTTGTTTCATTGTTTAAAACTGATTTCATTAGTGAGTTTGTTTATTCCTATTCAGTGCCCATCTTTTACTTGGTTTTTTTTTTTTTTCCTCTTTCATTTCCTTCCATGGAGATGCTCTGTTAGATGAAAATGAAACCAAGCTTGTCCACGCAGGAGATGTTTTTTGCTACCAAACCCATCCAATTTAAACCACTGCAGTTCATCTGAGAAATAGCTTCACTCTCAAGTAACTGTGTCAGTTCAACTCATTACTGCTCCTTTGCTGCTGCATTGACGTACCCTACCTGATTTATTTTTTTTTTCTGATGGAGGACGTGGAGTGCTCTCACATACCCCTGTATGCCCGCTGAGGTCTGGAGGTAGCTACGTAGCTAGCAAGTGATAACAGGCTTTTGGGACAATAGCATCTTTTACCAGCACATCTAGATCTGGAAAAATACATCTGTCCCCTGTCTGAGCATCTTTGCAAAGAGTCTTACGACGATTACTTACAGCTGCTCAGTTATGTAGTCTTGCTTGTACAAGTAAAATCTTTCTTAATAGACAGCCCTCCCTTGGTGAGGGTGCAGCGGTGTGATGGCTTGGGTCAGTGTGCTTGGATCAATGGTATGCTTCCTCCCCACCGCCAGTTTCCCAGCAAGGCCCCTCGTCTGATATTCATTGAACGGTCAGGTTAACAGCTTAATTTCCTGCCATTGTAGTTTGCTATAGAAACAGACTAACAGCCTTAAGCGCAGTGGCAGGAACACATAACCAGAAGAGCCTTGGAGGCTGGGACCACAGCAGCGCTGATCTGACTTGGCATGGTGTCGTATGGTGTCAGCACTGTGCCCAGGTGGCCAAGAAGACCAGCACCATCCTGGCCTTTATAAGCAGTAGTGTGGCCAGCAGCACTAGGGCAGTGACTGTCCCCCTGTACTCGGCACTGGTGAGGCCCCACCTGGAGTGCTGTGTTCAGTTTTGGCCCCTTGCGACGAGACAGACATTGAGGCGCTGGAGCGTGTCCAGAGAAGGGCAGCGGAGCTGGTGAGGGGTCTGGAGCGCACATCTGATGAGGAGCGGCTGAGTGACCTGCGGGTGTTCAGCCTGGAGAAAAGGAGGCTGAGGGGAGACCTTATTGCTCTCTACAGCTCCCTGAAAGGAGGGTGTAGTGAGGGGGGGTTGATCTCTTCTCCCAAGGAACAGGCGATGGGACAAGAGGAAATGGCGTCAAGGGGAGGTTTAGATTGCATGTTAGGAAAAATTTCTTCACAGAAAGGGTTGTCAAGCACTGGAACAGGCTGCCCAGGGAAGTGGTTGAATCGCCATCCCTGGAGGTGTTTAAAAGACATGAGATGCGGTGCTGAGGGACATGGTTTAGTGGTGATTTTGGCAGTGTTAGGTTGATGGTTGGACTTGAGGATCTTAAAGGCCCCTTCCAACCTAGACAATTCTGTGATATAACTGCAGTCTAAAAGCCACAGAATTGCCCATGCACTCTCGCTCTTTCTTCTGTTTGTGAGCCAAGCTTTTCCTGATAACTGTAGGTCGCCATCCCAGCACGCTGCTCTTCTGTTGCGTGGTCTTTTGAAATCACACTGTACAATGAAGAATCCGCCTTTCTTCTTCAGGCAAGCAGTCTGTGTGTTTAAACAAAACTAATTTTCTAGATTAGGTTTGAAAATGTTCATTGCATTGCACAGTTTTGTAATAATGTAAAGTACCTTCTAGGAAAAAGAACCTGTGACTTCTGAATAACCAAACTGAATTTCTTTGTCACTTCATTCTGTTCTTTCCACTTTGTGCAGTTGTAGTCACTTGGGTCTGGTGTCAGTTGTCGAGGTCCTTGCCGTTACCCCTTGGGGAAATAAAATGCTGGGACAAGATAAAAATACTATGAAGAAATACCACTGTTTTGAGCTGTATCTTATAAACAGTTGGAATAGACATAAAACTAACAGATAGTTACTGGTGTAAAAGGATATGTGTTGATACCATAGATGAATTGCGTAGTTTTTGAATGGAAACAAATTCAATCTGTAGCTGAAGGGACTTGTCTTTGTTATACGGAGGCATCTGCATGCTGGCTTTGTTATAAATATTAATGGCAGGATTAATAAACACGATTCAGACCTTGGTTGAGAAAGCAGAAAGTGAATTTTAAAAATCAATGTCAAATTAATTGGAAAATTTATCAACGTGACAAGGTATTTAAAGTGATTCAGAGCAACATAGGGTATTGAGAATGTGGAATTAGTAAATAACATTGGTTTAGGCTTAGCAGATGCAATGTTTGAAAAACAAGAAGCTCAGGTACTCATATCTGGAAATACTGAAACTGATAATGCAATTTTTATATGTAAAATATTGGAACATTAATAGCAGTACATATAAGACTGTTCGAACCTCCACAAAAGGAGGTTTTAAAACTTCTCCTGTCATGTTTCCAGCCCAAAAATGTGTTTGTAGGTAGAAGGAAGATGAATTTAGTAACACCATTACTGTAGCAGCAAAGGGGACATGGTGAATTAGTTAAGGACAAGAGATTCCTGAATAGGAATGAATTATTGGCATTTTTAAATGACATGTTCTTCAGAATCAAAAAGTTAGCAAACTTTTAGTAAATCTGATGTTACAATGAAAAAACTGGCTGATCCAAATTTGGGCCAATGTTTACTGTTTCGAAGGGGCTTCCTTTTCAGAAAGCTAGAAGCTGGAAGCTTATAAACTTGTATTAGGAATATATTTTTAATTATCCTTAAATGCATTTTGGAGCAATAATTTAGTTAGGTACCACTTCAGATAGATATATCCAATGTGACTGCCCTACCTTTTTGCTAATTCCCACCTGTTACTTTTAAAGCAACTGAGATATGTAGAAACGCTCATATAGAATAGGTTTTCAGAAAACATGCAACCAGGTATTTTGCATGACTTTAATATGCTTTTTTTTGGCAGTGGATTGAACATGCCTATTCGGAAGAACTAAGTAATATGGTAGAAATTAATGAAATACTGCTAGGACTCTGTTGGTACTGGCCTTCTAAAAAAAAATAAAAAAAGATGGATTCACAAGCATTTGTAGAGCAAATATTTCAAGAATGAAGGTTTCATTCTTGACATTTTTTTCACACATCCGTTTGGTTCATTAATAGATTTACTAAATCTGTTCTATTGGCTATTTTCATATCTTTTCAAAGTAGTTTATCCACATAATATTTCAATTTTTGATTAATATTATCAAGGCATTGGGTTGGCTATTGCGTTGGTTATCAATTGGGTTGTGTCTGTATTGCTAGTTTTTGGAAACTGCCTGCATCAGTTTGGCAGTATCAGTCACTGTGCACCTGTACTGGAGAAATCTCCTGCACCTGAAACTAACCACTGATGATTTTCAAAGCCAAATAATTGTTTAAGTTTTTTCAGCTGTGCTTTTTTACCAAGTTATTTCATCATACGTGTTTGAAAACTGCCTTTGCGCTGACTTTGACCTTTTTTCTTTTAAGAATCCAACAAATTAAAACTGCAGAAGATAGAGCCTTGGAACAGTGTCCGCGTTACCTTCAATATACCCCGTGAAGCTGCGGAGCGGCTGCGAATTCTGGCGCAGAATAATAACCAACAGCTTCGTGACCTGGGAATTCTCTCAGTTCAAATTGAAGGTATTTCACATCTAATTTGTTTCCAAAGGCATTAAGCTAAAATTTCAGTATGTTCAACGAGCCGTTTTATGTACTTGGTTAATGTTGCAAAACTTCTAATTTAGTAACTTGGAGAATGACTTCAGTGAAGAGGTAGCTCAAGACTTTCAGTTTTTCAAGAATAGGTTTAATAACAAAAATGAGAGCTGAAAAGCCTCTGAGGATCAGGAGACCTCCTGAAAAATGTTAAATGAGTGTTAGCTAGCAAAGTGCACCCTAATTTTTTTATGGGGCTTTCTTAAAAACAAGTTTTCAGTGGATTTCACAATTAAAGTATCTATTCTGGGCACTTGTCCAAGAGCACACTCAGGATGAAACCGGGGGCATTTAATGCTTGTCATGGTGTTTGTTTTTCTTAAAACTGAAATTCCGAAGATAAGGGTGGTCTGACGCGTAACTGTCCTAAAGTGCGCGTTATATGTAAAGTTTGTTCTTCCTTCCCTGACGTCTTTTAAATGTCCTTTTGAAAATGTCTGTATTCTACTTTGCTGTATATCGTTCAGTTCACCCAAATTGTGCATTATTTTTAGGGGAAGGTGCTATCAATTTAGCTTTAGCTCAGAACAGAAGCCAAGATGTCCGAATCAATGGGCCCCTGGGAGCCAGCAACGCAGTGCGAATGGAATCAGGGTTTCCCATGCAAGGGGGACAAGGTAAATTCATTTGGTTTTTATTTGTTTAGCCTTATATGCTTTGAAATTTGTTACTAAGCTAATGATAAAATTTCACTGATTAGAGCAACTGTTGTTTGCAGAATTATAATTGCCATTTTAATTAATGTGTGTTCTTGTTTCTGTACTGTCAAACCATGTCTCACATTATGTAAACTAAATAACTGGCTGCATTTTGTCCCACAAACATTGGAGTAATTTGGGTGGGGCAGATTGGTTTGGGATTTTTTGAGGGTTTGGTTGTTTGGGGTTTTGTTTTGGTGGTTTGGGTTTTTTTTCTTACTTAGACTGTTACAGCAGGTGAGTCTAGTCTAGTGAATTCACTTTGAAATGTACACAAATTATTACGGTTTTCTGTTTGGCTACCTTTATGAAAGTGAGCATAAACCTTTATTCAGTGTACAATAATTAACAATTTTGGATTAAATCCATTATAATTAAGGGAAGGATGGGACACTCATTGTTAATCTCTCTCTTTACTTCCTGATAAACTTTTGAGATCTGATCACAGAGAAGTAATTTTTGTGGAGAGGTGTGGTTTTATTAAACTTTACGTTTTAGAGCATTGTATAGGCATGATAAGTGATTTTAAACTACAGAATTTGGATATTATGAAGAGTTAAAAGAAATCTGTTATGTAATTTATTTTAATAGCTGAATCATAAGGCAAAATAAAATAATCAGTATTTTAGGATTTAAAGCAATTAAAAAAATTTGGGAGCATTTTTTGTCAGAGTTAATGTAAGATGGGTGTGTGGCTGTTGATGTTCTCATCAATGGAATGGAAAGAACATTTCACCTCTGTGGAAACCTGATTACACTGTAATAAAATCATTGTGCTTAACAGGGAATGTAAAACATTTAAAGAAAGGTTTACCAAGCAAGCAGCAGCTCTAAGCTTCGCTGTGGGGATCATGAGCTTCATTTCCTGCCTGCAGGTCAACAATATGAATGTAAACAGTATAAATACACCAACAATGTAACCAACAGGTCAATAATATAAACAATTTTATAAAATAGAAACATTGAAATTTCTCTCTTACAACACCTCAGTTACTTTCTAGTATCAGGTTTTGCAAAAACCTTAGTACATATATAACTTTGATACAGTCTTGTCACTCAGTGATTTTAGTGGCAAGTCAGGCTGAAGTAATTCATAGGTCATTAGTGTTTCCATCTATAGCCTTTTTAAAGGTTTGGGGCTAAAGGAAAAGCTTCAGCATGACCTTAACTTGTTTGTTTTATACCAGGGAATCTAAGCTTTCAGAAAGAGATAGGTGTCCTCAGGTTATTTCAGACAAACAATTCTTAAAGTCTAAAGAAATGTTTTATTAACAAATGCAATTTTTTTTCTTGTTTAAAAAAAAAAATAAAATCTAAAATTCTTCTCTACGTAAGAATTCATGATTTTTATTTTTATTTTTTAAGGTTTAATAAGAATGAGCAATGCTGCAGCTGTCATGATGTCCCAGAGTGGAAATGTGCCCTCCTCTATGGTGGCAAGTGCTGCTAGTGCTGAGCTGCAGCCAAGAACACCTCGGCCTTCCTCGCAGCCAGGTGGTAAAATTTAGTCACAGTACTGACCGAAAATGTTCTTCAATTTTTACTCTTCAGTACACAGGCTTGAGTGTGTACTCGTAAGAGTACCCTGAAACTATCCTGGACTACTTCCCCTGCCTTTTCTGGGAGTTATTCTTTCTGTGGAAGCCTCACTGCCCCTATTAATCCAGTAAAACTTTTCAAATAATTTGGGTGCCTAATAAGTCCCCAGCTTGCTTGGTATTTTGTTCAAATGCATTGAGCAGCAGCAGTGGCATTTTGTCAGTAGTATTTTGTGACTGAGCTTCATGTTTAGATAAAGGTAAGAGAAGGATGGGTTGAACAAGGCAGATGTCTCCAGTAGGAAGCAAATGCACCAGACTGAGCACACGTGCTCTTCCGGAGGGGTAGGTAGACTGGAAGTTTGAAGATTGGGGATCTGAGAAGTGTAAACGTTTAGGGTTTATTCTTCACAATTCTGCCAGTACAAGTTACTTGCATTTTATTATTTGCATTGCTTGTCCCTCCATACAATGGTGGCAGTACTTGCCAACTTCTGTAGATCTCTGCAGTATTTATTCTTACGGACAGCATTTTTCATAAATCACACATTTTAAATGTTCCAGGACTATTTGTTTATGATACTACCTTAATTCCTTGTTATGCCACTTTTTTTTAACTGGTAGGGATAACCCTGACAATGGGGTTATACATGCAAACTGGGGGACGAGAGGCTGGAGAGCAGCCCCACAGAAAGAGCTATGGGGTGTTGGGTGGATGGCAAGTTGAATCGGAGCCAGCCGTGTGCCCTGGTAGCCCAAAGGGCCAGCCGTGCCCTAGGGTGCATCAGGCACAGCATCGCGAGCCGGTCGAGGGAGGTGACTGTCCCACTCCGCACTGCGCTGGTGCGGCCCCACCTCAAGCGCTGTGCGCAGTTTGGGCATCTCAATAGAAGAAGGACATCAAACTACTGGAGTGTGTCCAGAGGAGGGCGACCCAGATGGTGGAAGGTCTCGAGGGCAGAGCCTTAGGAGGAGCGCTGAGGTCGCTTGGCGTGTTCAGCTTGGAGAAGAGAAGGCTGAGGGGTGCCCTCGTGGCGGTCCGCACCTTCCTCAAGGGGGGCAGCGGAGGGGGAGGTGCTGATCTCCTCTCTCTGGTGACCCGCGACAGGACAGGAGGAAACGGAATGAAGCTGTGTCAGGGGAAGCTCAGATTGGACATGAGGAAAAGGTTCTTCTCTGAGAGGGTGGTGGGTGCCTGGAACAGGCTCCCCAGGGAGCGGCCCCAAACCTGTCAGAGTGCAAGGGGCGTCAGGACGACGCTCTTAGTCATATGGTTTAGTTTTAGGTAGTCGTGCGAGGAGCAGGGAGTTGGACTCGATGATCCTTATAGGTCCCTTCCAACTCAAGATATTGTGTGGTTCTACAATTCTAAGTGTGTAGAAGGCCTACATTAGTCTGTAGTAACAACTGCTGTGGAGCTATTGTGCTTTATTGTAGAGGTTATAAACTGATAAGACCTGGCTCTCAGGATTCCCAAACATTTTGAAAACTTTTAGAGCATTGCCTGTTCTGTCTGTTGGAGAAATTGGAATACTGGAGCGTGAATTTTGGTGCAGAGTAAGCAAATGCAAGCAAGCAATTTACCCTTTCTTGTTTTGGGGTGGGTTTTGTCTACAGTAGGTTATTTTTTTTTTTACTTTTCTTTGCTATTTTAATAGATGCAATGGACCCACTCTTATCTGGGCTAAATATCCAGCAGCAAAATCATCCATCTGGATCTTTAGCTCCCCAGCTCCATTCAATGCAGTCAGTTCCAGTAAACAGGCAGATGAACTCAGCCAACTTTCAGCAGCTACAGCAGCAGACGCAGTTGCAGACACGTCCTCCCCAGCCACATCAGCAGCCACAGCAGGGTATTCGACCTTCATTTACTTCACCAGCACAGGTTCCAGTTCCCCCTGGCTGGAACCAGCTTCCTTCTGGAGCACTTCAGCCTCCTCCAACCCAGGGAGCATTGGGTACATTGACAGTAAACCAGGGTTGGAAAAAGGCCCCGCTGCCTGGACAAATGCAGCAGCAACTTCAAGCAAGACCATCTCTAGCAACAGTACAGACTCCTACTCATCCTCCACCTCCATATCCTTTTGGAAGCCAGCAAGCTTCCCAGGCTCACTCAAACTTTCCCCAAATGAGCAATCCTGGCCAGTTTACTGCTCCTCAAATGAAAAGCCTTCAGGGAGGGCCCTCACGGGTTCCTACGCCACTACAACAACCCCACCTGACCAACAAGTCTCCTGCTTCCTCTCCCTCCTCCTTCCAGCAGGGCTCTCCTGCATCATCTCCAACAGTTAACCAGACGCAGCCGCAGATGGGACCAAGGCCTCCCCAGAGTAGCACACTTCCCCAGGGATTTCAGCAGCCTGTCAGTTCTCCTAGTCGTAATCCTATGGTGCAACAGGGGAACGTACCCCCCAACTTCATGGTGATGCAGCAGCAAAACCAAGGTCCACAAGGTTTACACCCTGGCTTAGGAGGTAAGAAGAACCGAGACCTTCTTTTATTTTCAAACAAAAAGAAACATAAAATGGCTAGAACTAATGTTGCTGGTAGTTTTGGAAAGATCCTTTAAAAGACAGAGTAAAGGCATAGGTTGAGTGTAAAGAGGGTTCGGGTGAATTAGCAGCAGTGTCACTTCGTTGCTACTACCTGTCTCTGTCCTGCAGTGTCACAGCAATGGCTGAAGGGCAGACTCTGGGCCACTGGGCAAGTTCCTGTATGCCGTTGCTGGTTATGGCTGCCACTTGTCCTCTTGACAATTCTTCTGTTGCCGTTAAGCAAGTCTGGGATATTCAGAGATGGTGTGGGTTTTTTGTTTTGGTGGTGGTCTGTTTTTTTGGTGGGGGGAGGAGATTTTTTTTTTTTTTTTGAGGAAGAGGGAGAGAGTGTAATAAGAACAAATGAACATTTTCTTTCTCTCTTCAGCTTTTTCTGTCACCGTTTACATTTTCTACTTTATAAGTGAGGCATTATTTTGCATCTTTCTAAGTTGTGGATGTCTTTTCTTGACCCTGTCTTTTTTTGTGACGGTTTCTTCCCATGTAAAAGAGGAAAGAGCTGTTACTGCCATGCTGTTGTACTCGCTATTCTAAAATTAAGAGATCAAGGGATGTTTTAAGTTCCCCTTTGGCTGTGTTGTCTTTAGTTTTCTCCTCAGACCTCCGCACTCACATCTTTTACTTACTGCTCCTAGAATTCTTCTCTAACAGGGAAGGCATTTTGTTTGTGAATCCCAAGATCTCTTTTGTGTCCTTGGTGTTTTTTCCCCGTGAGCCCTTTGTAGTTCTGTGCCAGCCTTGTAGCACTTCTCTCTGCTCACTCATTTGTTCATCTTTCTCTTGAGTGGCTGCTCTCAGATACCCATACACAACCTCTTGCTTAAGCCTTTAAAATATTTTCTTTCTGTACTTATAAGAGCCATATTCTTTGTCCACCTATACACACATACATATATACTAGTTTCTTGCATTCTCACATTGTAAATCTGAAATCTCTCCAAAAGCTGTAAGGAGTACTCATTTCTTGGTCTGCTGATCTGGACAAACTTCTTGTTTTCACTGTTTGTACCGTGGGTCTCATTTGAATTCAGATGAATTTAATTCAGGTGAATTGTCTCGGTTTCAAGGTTCTCCTCTTCCAGACTGTTCTTTGGGTCTGCCAGTGCCCTGTACTTGGTATATCTTATATTGTCTCCATCTGGAAGCAGTTATTTATTATTTATTATAGTCGCATCTCCCTACAGTTTTGCCTTACCAGCCATACGTCCCCATCAGGAATCATTTCCTCTAGGTAGCATAGCCATGACTTCTAGGTACTGTAACCTCTGTGTTCTCCTTCCTTTCTAAGTAAACCTACTACAAACAACACACTACTTTTTTGAGTTGAAAATGACACCCCAAATAAAGTATCAAAATATATTATTTGTACTCACTGTAGACCTTATTGCTAAAATCAGTAGTCCTGCTGTGAGTTGTATCCTCAGCTGATTTATAAGGACAGGATTCTATTGGTTTCAGCAAAGCTGTGTTGCTTCCACTGGCTGAGATTTTTGCCTGGCTTCTGTGCATGCTCATTCCTTGCTGCAATTTATATGTTAATTAAGTTGCAATTATGGATCTTTCAATTTTTAAGCCGTCTTGCATTATGTTTACTAAGTTGTAATTACAGATTTTTCAATTTTTAAGCCATCTTGGATTTAAAGGTTTGGTGCAGATGAATACATTCAAATGCTTTCCATTTCACCTAGTTAATTTAGCAAATCAGAATTTATATTGGATTTGGAATAGGCCAAGTTAACACTTCTTTTTTTCTCAGTTCAAACATTCCTATGTGCAAAACTTTCCTAAAAGTTTAGCAGCACTAAAACTGTAGTCTGGTGATGTGATGTTTCAAGAGTTATATGTTCCATATTTGCAGATGTGTCTTATTGTTTGACCTGTAAACTTGATGATCTTGAAATATTAATTGCAAACCTGAGACCCGGTGAATTAACACCAGCAATACAATTAAGCGTGCAAGAAAGCTGTAACTGTAGAAGGAACTCGGGTCAAATTCTGGCTATGTATCGCGGGTCAGAAAAATAAGGGAGGACAGGGCTGCCTCTAGGTCTGTGACACCGACTCTTTGACAGTGAGTTAAAAAGAAGTGGGTTCTGTGAAATCCATTTATGCTGCTGCTCATGTTGGTCGGTAAAGGGATGGTTTTACTCTCTATCACAGGGCAGCGGTGCTGTTTTGATATGTCAGTGTGCCATACAGGGGCCTGATAGAATTAACTGCTCTTGCAGTAGGAATAGCAGGGTTACTTGAATGCATGGCCGTTCTGGACTCTGGACATGCTGTCTCATGAGGTTACTCAGCCCACTCTGGGTTGAGAAGTTATTTTGAGCGTGCATACACACAGCAGCAGTGCAAAGGAGTGCTTGGGAGCGTGTACTTGGTGCGTTATGGTGCCAGTTGTTGAGAGGACCTCATCACTGTAACAAAAACACAAGATATTTGTGTTTGCATACGCGGAGTAAGTTAAGGGCTTGATTAGAGTTGAGATGCAGCAGATAAGAAAACAGCAAACTATGTTCTTTAATTTCTAGTTTCTAAAAAGTCAAACACGGACTTTTCGCCTCCCCTGTGGGGTAAGTTTTATGGTTAAATTAGAGTTTGAACTGAATCCTAGCAGCTTGTTAGGCAGACTTATTGCACAGGTAAGAACTATAAATGTCTTCAATGGGTTTCATTTATTGGCAAAAGCACTTTCTGCCTAAACCTGTGAAGTGACGGTACAGACTCAAAGGTGTTCTTCCTCTCGTACTCTAATTACAGATTTTTCTTTTCTTTTTCTTCCTGTTCTCCACACTTACTAATAAGAAAATTCTTGTGTTCAGGAATGCCCAAGCGCCTGCCCCCGGGGTTCCCTGCAGGCCAGGCTAACCAGAACTTCATGCAAGGTCAGGTCCCTTCCACAGCTCCAGGAACACCGGTGAACAGTGGAGCACCGCAGCTGCAAACTAGCCAAAATGTGCAGCACACAGGTCTGTTTGGAATGTGGTGTTCCTCAGTTTTTTCTTTTTTGTAGAAAATTATGCCTTTACTTGTGTAACACGGGTACCAAAACGTTAAACTGTTGTCGTTAGCAGGGAGTTAGCTAGCTGGGCTGCAGGGGTGTTCTGTGTGGATTGCTGAATGAGGAAAAGCAAAGCAGGAGGCTGCTCATGTTTTTCAGACAACACAACTACATTATTGATTAGGACTGTGATACTAGGATCCAGATGTATCTGTTAAGACATTGAATGGAAGTGGCATTGAAGTTTGGAGGCTAAGGGTAATAAAGGTAGAACACAAAAGGAACTTCAGAGAAAAACAAAAAGTGTTATTATCTCAGAAGCAGAACAAAATATTCAAAATTATTTATTAGGTCCTTTGAAAGCTTTGGAAGTCTGCTTACAGACAGTCCTGAAAAAATTAAATCTTTAGTTCCATGTCTCCATTTAACAATTTGATTATTAGTCTTTTGTCTGGATTATGGATACCCAAATAATGTAATTTCATCAGTACTCTGTGTGTACTTATTTTATAACCTGTTATAAAATAACCTCAAGGTTTGAAGCTTATGTTGGTTAGGAATCATTCTGTTGAGTTAGGTGATATTATGGAACATTGTCAAATTTACGTACAGATAACAACTGAAATGAAATTTCTGTTATGTCTTCTGCAGTGGTGTACACGGGGAGTACCGGTCTGTTTATTTTGAGAAGTATGATGTTCTGTTTTAATATCTGTAGCATCAAACATTGCATCACAGGACTGCAAGTATGTCCAATATCCCAGTTCATTGGAAGAGGGAGGAAAACAATTTTGGAGTACTTACTCAACATCAAAAGTTGTGAAAACTCTTATACCACTCCAATCAGTTTCTTACTGGCAATTTTTTTTTTTTTTTTTTTAAGGTGGCCAAGGATCTGGACCTCCTCAAAATCAGATGCAAGCACCACATGCCCCCCCAAATATGATGCAGACCAATCTAATGGGACTTCATGGAAATATGAACAACCAGCAGGCTGGTGCTAGTGGGGTGCCACAAGTTAACATGGGCAACATACAGGGACAGCCTCAGCAAGGACCACAGTCTCAGCTAATGGGAATGCATCAGCAAATTGTATCCTCTCAAGGACAGATGGTAAACATTCAGGCTCAGGGATCACTGAACCCTCAAAACCAGATGATACTGTCTCGAACTCAGCTCATGCCACAAGGCCAAATGATGGTGACACCACAAAACCAAAATCTTGGTCCTTCTCCCCAAAGGATGACCCCACCCAAACAGATGATTCCCCAGCAGGGACAACAGATGATGTCTACACACAATCAGATGATGGGACCTCAGGGCCAGGTCTTGTTACAGCAAAACTCGATGATGGAACAGATGATGACCACTCAGATGCAAGGAAATAAACAGCCTTTTAGTACTCAAAACCAGTCCAATGTTATGACGGGGCCAGCTCAGCTGATGAGAGGACCAACCCCAAACATGCAAGGAAATATGGTGCAGTTCACTGGGCAGATGATGGCACAGCAAGGCCCGGTGAATGGTAATCCTTCTCAGGTGATGGGCATTCAAGGGCAAGTTTTAAGACCCACTGGACCTGGTCCTCACATATCTCAGCAACTTGGGGATACTACTACTACAACAAATAATGATGTGAACTTGGCACAGATGTTACCTGATGTTCCTGTGCAGCAGCCAAACATGGTGCCTTCTCATATGCAACCAATGCAAGGAAACAGCAGCGCTTCAGGGAGTCATTTCTCTGGCCATGGGCTGCCTTTCAATACAGGGTTTAGTGGAACGCCAAATGGGAATCAGATTTCCTGTGGGCAGAATCCTGTTTTTCCTGTCAATAAAGATGTTACGCTCACAAGTCCACTCTTGGTTAACCTTCTACAAAGCGATATATCAGCGGGACACTTTGGTGTGAACAACAAACAAAATAATCAGAATGCCAACAAGCCGAAGAAGAAGAAGCCTCCAAGGAAGAAGAAAAATAATCAACAACTTGAACAAACAACGTAGGTTTAATATTACATTGTTTTTATAAGGGGCGTGGGGAAGCTCCACAGGCAACTTGTCGTTATTTTTTCAGCAAGTATGGGGTAAGAAAGGACCTGTATTATTTCATATTCTAGCAATTTCTATCAAGTTAAACGATAACCCACTGGCAAGTCTGCCACTGGAAAGTTTGTTCAAGATTTTAAAAAAACACCATGCAAAAATCCCAGCTCGGTTATAAACCTAATTATAACGGCACCGTTCCTTACATTTACTGGGTAAAGGAAGCGTAGAGTCATTCCAATATGTCAGTGGGCACATGGTGCCACAGCCCTTGGAAGAGGAGGCTGCCTTTTTGAAGCAGTCTGACAGCCACAAAGGTTGGGAAGTACTTTCAGAAGAATTTTAAGCCTTTGTATAACATATGCAGTAGAAATTTTTGGGGGGTTGTTTCTTGAATTGTATGTATATCTTGACATGTTTATGCCTGGAATTGAGCTGGACTTCTGTCTTAGTCAAAGCTGCAGCTAGAATTTAGAGGGAGGAATTTGGTATTTTCTGGGTGTGGGAATAACAAGCCCAAGTAGCGCTGGTCTTGCTGGCCTGGCAGAGATTAGGAAGGGAAAAAACCCAAACCCAGGTCTTGAGAGGGAAGAGGCAAATGCATAATATTGAGAGATAATGAAGTACCTGTTCAATGGAAGTATGAGATTGCTGAATCTCTTCATTCCTCTTTGGCCAGCATATTCTTCACTGGCTAGCTGTCCTTTTGCTGTTGACAGTCTGCTAATACCAGCACAGGGTGGTGGACTACTGATGCTATACCATTATTCAGCTAAAGCGATAAAGGCAGATATGCTGTATCTAATTATCTTAATGCTGCAGATGAGCGACTGGGGCATTGACAGGAATCCACCTGATGGAACTTCTGGGCATTGTTTTCAGCTTGCTTTTGAAGAAAATGGAAAAAACTTTGCACAGAAAATAACAATACAGGAATATCCAAATTTCAAAGTTAAATTCTTAAAAACAAACAAACAAAAAGGTAGAAATGGCATATTAAGCTGCTGGTGTGGCTCTGGTTCCACCAGTCCCAGTCCTTTGAATAATGATTGTTAAGTCTTTAACCTGAAGTTTATGCTACCTTTTCCAGAGACAGATGTCCAGCTCAGTGCAAAGAGTGGATGGCATCCAAGTACTAAGTGGCTATTCAGTATTTTATTTTTTTCCCTTGGTTATTCAGTGCGTAGCCCCACGCTGCATTTTCTGCACAATGTCAAGATTCCTTTGTGAAGATGAAATTAATTTTCTCATGGACTTTTTAGTTCTGGACTGAAATGACTTGCATCATCTATAGCAAGTGATCTTTTGTGACAATCCTTAATTGGCTTAACTAGTACTAAAATAAAATGCAGGAGCTGTTACTTGTCTTTTACAGGAGCAGAAATGCTGCATAGCAAAGATAAAGCAAAGCATGCTAACTTAATAGGCCTTGAAAAAAAGTCTTTCAAATACCTGCTATATAATTATATATAGTCATGGTATGGCCTGTCAGCTCAACATGGCTGCAAAACAGGCCGTGCGATTTCAGATTAAATCTGAAGGATTACACAGTCTAAGGCCAGCTGCGAAAACCTGGTTCAAGTAACTCGGCTAAAGCCAAGCGGCCAATGTGTGGGTATACTGCAACTGTGGGGTGAGTTGGTGTGGTGGCTTAACCCCACCTGGCAGCCTAGAACCACGCAGCCGCTCGCTCACTCCCCCCAGTTGCAAGGGGGAGAGAATCAGAAGAGTAAAAGAGGAAAAACTCGTGGGTTGAGGTAAAGGCAATTTAATAGGTAGAGCAAAAGCCATGCACGCCAGCAAGGCAAAACAAGGGATTCATTCACCAGTTCCCATGGGCAGGCGGGTGTTCAGCCGTCCCCAGGACAGCAGGGCTCCGTCACGCGTCATGGTGACTTGGGAAGACAAATGCCACATCTCTCAATATAGAATCATAGAATGGTTTAGGTTGGAAGTGACCTTGAAGATCATCGAGTTCCAACCCCCCTGCCCTGGGCAGGGACACCTCCCACCAGCCCAGGTTGCTCCAAGCCCCGTCCAACCCGGCCTTGAACAGCTCCAGGGATGGGGCAGCCACAGCTTCTCTGGGCACCCTGGGCCAGGGGCTCACCACCCTCAGAGTGAAAAATTTCTTCCTAATATTTAATCTAAACCTGCCCTCTTCCAGTTTAAAGCCATTCCCCCTCGTCCTATCACTCCATGCCCTTGTAAAAAGTCCCTCCCCAGCTCTCCTGTAGCTCCTTTAGGTACTGGAAGGCTGCTGTAAGGTCTCCCCGGAGCCTTCTCTTCTCCAGGCTGAACAGCCCCAACTCTCTCAGCCTCTCCTCATAGGAGAGGTGCTCCAGCCCTCGGATCATCTTTGTGGCCCTTGTCTGGCCCTGGTCCAACAGATCCATGTCTTTCCTATGTTCCCCCCTTCCTCCTCCTTCCCCAGCTTTATATGCTGAGCGCGACGTCACATGGCATGGAATATCCCTTTGGTCAGTTGGGGTCAGCTGTCCCGGCTGTGTCCCCTCCCAACTCCTTGTGCCCTCCCAGTCTGCTCACTGGTGGGGCGGTGTGAGGAGCAGAATGGCCTTGAGAGCTCAGCAGCAACCAAAACTATCAGTGCACTATCACACTATGCCCATCCCAAATCCAAAACAGAGCAGTACACCAGCTGCTAGCAAAAAGTTAACTCCATCCCAGCTGAAACTGTTATATTCTTCACCCCTTATTCCATACCACTTATGTCATGCTCATAACTATCCAATACAACCTCATTAACTATCAATCCCCTTCCCATCCTTTTATATAGTACACAGATATCATTCCCTTAGTCCATGAACTGCCCTGTGGAATGTCTGTAAATGTCCACAGCTGTCCACAAAATGTCCATTAAGGTCATCCAGTCCATGACCTGGGGCTCCATCTGCCACAGCGGTCACCCAGGACAGGAGAGATGGCATGTTGCATGGAGTTACGGGGCACCAAAGCCAGCTCAGGTCAGGTCACTGCTGCACTTGCACTGCTTCTTGTGAGGCTTGTCCTTTCTTGGTTCAGGTGGTTCCTGCTATGACAATTCCTGTAACGTGCAACTCGGATCATGGGTTACAAAAATTTAAAAGGATATCCATTACAATCACCCCGGTCCCTTTGGGACAGATTATAGGATTAAACATGGCAATGAACTCCTCCCCATGCGCCTAGCCTGGCTCGCAACAAGGGTTCCTGCTATAGTAATTCCCATAATATGCAACTCAAATTCTGGGTCTAAATTACTCCCAATTTCTCTATCTTCCCTGCCCCCCCTCCCCCCCCCCGGCCCCTGCCCCGAGCAGCGTGGGGGGACGTGGAATGGGAGTTGCGGTCAATTTGTCACACGTCATTTCTGCTGCTCCTTCCTCTTCAGGAGGAGGACTCCTCACCCCCCTCCCCTGCTCCAGTGGGGGGTCCCTCCCACGGGCTGCAGCTCTTCACGAACTGCTCCACTGTGGGTCCTTTCCTTCGAGCATCACCTGCTCCAGCGTTAACCTCCATGGGCTGCAGGGGGACAGCCTACCTCATCACAGTCTTCACCAGGGGCCGCGGGGGAATCTCTGCTCTGGCGCCTAAAGCATCTCCTCTCCCTCCTTCTTCACTGACCATAGTGTCTGCAGTTACTTCGACTCGAAGTTCCGGCCTGTCGGCAGCACAGAAACCAGCAGCCCCGGCCATCTGCCAGCCCAGGCGCATCGCCATTGCTGTTATCAAAATGTTCCCAAGCACAGCAGAGAAAGATGATAAGCAGTCAGCAGTACAGCAAGCGGCGAAAGCAAGAAGCAGTCACTAACGAGCTCAAGACTCTCATACAGGAAGGCAAGCGAGCCCCGTGGCAAGCACAGGAGTCTGCCAATTAATAGCTAAATGGCAATAACAGCTATAAATTTGATCTAGCACATTCCAGTGAAATCTGTCATTATCTCAACCTGTCGAGCCCTATGTTGGGCGCCGTAAAGGACTGTCATGGTTTAACCCCACCTGGCAACCTAGAACCGGGCAGCAGCTTGCTCACTCCCCCCAATTACGATGGGGGAGAGAATCGGAACAGTAAAAGTGAGGAAAAACTCGTGGGTTGAGATAAAGACAGTTTAACAGGTAGAGCAAAAGCCGCACACGCCAGCAAACCGAAACAAGGGATTCATTCACCGCTCCCCATGGGCAGGCGGGTGTTCAGCCATCCCCAGGGCAGCAGGGCTCCGTCACGCGTCATGGTGACTTGGGAAGACAAATGCCACATCTCTGAACATCCCCCTTGCCTTTTTCTTCCCCAGCTTTATATGCTGAGCGCGACGTCACATGGCATGGAATATCCCTTTGGTCAGTTGGGGTCAGCTGTCCCGGCTGTGTCCCCTCCCAACTCCTTGTGCCCTCCCAGTCTGCTCGCTGGTGGGGCGGTGTGAGGAGCAGAATGGCCTTGAGAGCTCAGCAGCAACCAAAACTATCAGTGCGCTATCACACTATGCCCATCCCAAATCCAAAACAGAGCAGTACACCAGCTGCTAGCAAAAAGTTAACTCCATCCCAGCTGAAACTGTGACACTAGGAAACGCTAACAGAGATACAGCTCATCTCTTGCGGTGCCGAAGTTGTTAAGACTTAGTGGGTTCTGAAAGGTGTAGGACAGGGCCCCTTCATGCCCAGGTGGGCGGTCGCGGGCAGCCACCGTCCATCCTGCTGCCACGAGGAACGGGGCAGGCCTGTTGGAAAAGCCTTAGGTGGCAGTGTGCCGAGCTTTGTAGCTTTGATAGTCTTTGCCTACGTGGAAGGGAAGTATATGAGGGCATGTTGGTGTCTCCATTTTGCAATTCCAGA
The DNA here is from genome assembly GCA_017639485.1 of Pluvialis apricaria. Taxonomy (NCBI): domain Eukaryota; kingdom Metazoa; phylum Chordata; class Aves; order Charadriiformes; family Charadriidae; genus Pluvialis; species Pluvialis apricaria. Next base: position 915,205 of record CM030021.1, on the reverse strand, counting down.
AATTTTAAATGCAAGTAATTTGGTAGGAGTGGCTTGTAACAGTATATTGCACGAGGTAGTGTCCTGTGGTCCAGTTGTAAATAATAGTAATGGTAGAACGTGCGTCTTCCTGCTTTTGATACATTGGATCCTGCAGAGAGCCTCAAATAAATAGCAAGCAGATATTTTCCTGTTTGTGTTTCACCTGACATTCAAAGCTGTCCAGATGTCTTTCAAACAATAACAATGTCTTATTTTTCTCTGTTTCAAAAACATTCATGTTCATAGAATCAGAGAATGGTTTGGGTTGGAAGGGACCTTTGAAGATCATCGAGTTCCAACCCCCCTGCCCCGGGCAGGGACACCTCCCCCCAGCCCAGGGTGCTCCAAGCCCCATCCAACCCGGCCTTGAACACCTCCAGGGATGGGGCAGCCACAGCTTCTCGGGGCAGCCTGCGCCAGGGGCTCACCGCCCTCAGAGTGACAAATTTCTTCCTGATATCTCATCTAAATCTCCCCTCTTCCAGTCTGAAGCCAGTCCCCCTTGTCCTATCACTACATGCCCTTGTAAAGAGTCCCTCTCCAGCCTTCTTGTAGGCCCCCTTCAGATACTGGAAGGCTGCTATTATTTATAAAATAAAATCCTTCAACTCTATAGAGATTCCAATAAAATAATAGTAATCACTACTCTAGTGAGCTGTCATGAAAAGACAGAGGATTCAGAGAGAGCAGATGAGTTGGCACTCTCTTCTGAAAGGAAAATCCGTTAATCATTAAGCAAAAGCCTTGTTAGGGTTTTGTTTTCATTGCTCTTAGTGATGATCACCCAGCCTCGGTGGGGCCTGGGAATATCAATAAATGGACATCTAAAGCTCTCCTCTGAGCTTACAAAGCCCCACAGGACTATGTGCTTTTTAAAAGGTTTTCCCAATAAAAGAAGATTATATTCCAGCTTTTCTGCTGAGCTATGACAACTCCAAAGAATTCCTAGCTCTTAAATAAGGCTTTTAATCAGATTTCGGTGTACTTAAAGGAAATACCACTTTGCACATACTCTATCACTTAAATTTTCAGTGAATGTTCTCTTGCCGTTGCTACCTGCGGAATGCTGTTTTGGCACCTGAGAGAGATTAGCATTCTGTCTCTTAACGGGCTATATATTAACCACTTTTTCCTCGCAGCAGCGTTAAGAAGGGAGCTATCCTTGTAAATGTTTTTGAGATTATTCTACAGCAAAAGGAGGGTGGCTGCAATGAAAGTTGGCCCTGATGCCTTCCTGCCTCATTCCCTCTCGGCTTCCCTAGCATCGGTGGGCAAGCTCAGCGTTTTCCTGCCTTGGAATTGCTGGTTGTTTTAAATCTGATTTGGATCACTTTCTTTTGCATCAGAAGCAAATAGGACGCTTCTCATCTCGGCTTTTTCTCTGTCATTCTTCCTCAGAAATTTTACAATTCAGAGCAGCAAACCTTCTTTGGAAATGCAGCTAATTTGATAAACATGCTAAAAATTATTCTGTTGTTTTTTTTTTTTTTTTTCTTAGAAATCATTTCTGCGATGTAATAATATAGTGACAAAAGTGCTGTCAATAATACGGTTTGTAGGCTGAGCCATATTGGAATGTAAATAGGACAAGTGAGCTATTGAAAGAGTTTATTCAGCTGAGTCCAGAATTGTTTTAACAGTTTGTCTAATTGAGCAACTTGGCATTGCAATGAAACCGGAGACATTTTGGAAAAGTAGGTTGTTTAAAAGTGATTGTGTGTGTTTTCTGAACCTGAAGACAGGTAATGGGATGTAAACTGAGGAAAAAAGATGCTAGATGAAATGTGATTGTAGATTAAACGTGTTAGTTAATTCTATTAAATACATGCCCAAACAAACAGTTGTTTAATGTTCCCATGTGCACAGACCATAAACATCATGTGCGCTGGGAGACCTGGAATAATCCACTCGGGAAAATCCCTGCTGGCGTTCCATTGGCGGTACCCAGGGTGATGTGCAGAGGGTGAAGAGCACTGCAGGACAAAGAAGTTTTCCTCACCCAGATTCAGAGCTTTTAACCGTAGGGCTGGCGGTGATGGCCCCCATGTGCATGGGAGATGAGGCGCGTTCAGCTTCAGAGGATGATGCCCTTCTAGAAAAGCCGTTGTTGCAGAACGTTGTACCGTGTCGGGAGGGCTGGTTCTGCTTGCATCTGTACTGTAATGGTGGTGTTGCACACCTTGTTTTGGCATCTGCAGACCTTTTTGGGTTGGGTTGGGTTGGGTTGGTTTGTTTAGTTTTTTTTTGTCTTCTGGAGTTCTCTCTCCACTCTGAGGAGGAGTATCTGGAGGTTGTGCTTGAGAATGCCGCTTGTGGAGCAAAGGGTTCACTTATGACAATCCATACTGTACCTAATGTGCAGTTGTGGGGTTTTTTTACATCCAGAGCAGTAGCAGAGAAGAGCAAATATGGAATATTTGTCTGTCTCACACAAACTTCTCATCTTGCTTGTTATTTGTATGCAGAATTTGAGTTTTTTTAGATGAGTGGTGGTTGTTAAATATGCCCAGTGAATTTCAGCTACATGCAAAATGCAAGTTATGTTTACATTTTCCAGCAATTACAGTAGCAGTCTTTCCTACAATAACTGCTCTTCTTTGCTAGCAAACAAAACTCCTGTCTGTTTCGCCAGGTTTGTACAACTTGCCCGATTAGTCCCATCTGGCAGGAGATGTTTTCTAAGAATCGATTTTGCACCACGATTGTTTTCTAGGTTAAACCTGTTTGTGCAGTGATGCTCTACATTGGGTTTTTAACTAAGCTTTAACTGTAGCATTTTTAATCTCCTACCATTGTAATGCAATCATAAATGGCAAATTTAAGATTGTATTCACAATTTTCAGCAGTTATTCCAGTTCACGTTGCTGGCACCTAAATCAAAGGCTGCGGCTCCTCTGGCTGATTTTGTTGCCAGAATTTTTGTTCCTTTGTGGCTGCTAATATGATGCTTCTGGGGCGCGTGTATGCATTTTGGCAGTTTTCATCAAACGTATTGGTGGAGGCATGTGAGCCTCTAACAACTGCATCACAAAAATTGGTGGTGTGCTGAATTAGACAAAGGGTTTAACTCCAAATACTTTCCTTGGCAATACTTGCCCGCTCAGCAGCTGTGCTTGGAACGGTTCGCCGTTTGCCCTGTGTCTTACCTTTCTTCTCTCTTGGTTTATGTTCTCCCCAGTTTTGACCAGTGAAAGCAAAAGTTAGGGGACTTTCAGGTCACACACTGCTTTTTGAAGCTTGGTTAGGTAGTTGATAGGACATTAGAACAGGCGTGGGTCTCTCCATGTCAGCTGTACAGATGCCAGAAACTGTTACTTTCAAGTAAAATTAAATAAGATAGATCTCTCTGCATTTATATACTTCAAATTCTTATTTTGCTGAAAATTTCTTTTGTCCTTGGCGTTTCTGAATGATTCTGCCTCTCTTTGTTGGCAGTGGACTTATTTTGATGTCTTTAATTTTAACTCAGAGCTTTTATTATGTAGATCTCTCTACAGCCTTCACATATTTGTGAAGCTGATAAGCGGTTAAGGTCTTTTACTCTCCATCCCTCTTTATCTTACATCCTCCGACCATATATATTGACAACTATAAAAACTTGGTTTTTTCTAAGTCTGCAAAAGCTGTCTTGATTCAGTAGAAATATTGGGCATTGAATCTGAACAATTTTAAATTGTCCCAGTGAGTCCCCTGGAGCATCAAGTACCTCTGGAGAAGGACTTCGGGATGTTGGTGGATGAAAAGCTGGACATGACCCAACAATGTGCGCTGGCAGCCCAGAAAGCCACCTCTATTCCGGGCTGCATCCCCAGCAGCGTGGCCAGCAGGGTGAGGGAGGGGATTCTGCCCCTCTGCTGCGCTCTGGGGAGCCCCCCCTGCAGCGCTGCCTCCAGCTCGGGGGACCCCAACAGCAGAAGGACCCGGAGCTGTTGGAGCGGGGCCAGAGGAGGGCCCGGAGATGCTGCGAGGGCTGAGCCCCTCTGCTGGGAGGACAGGCTGGGAGAGGGGGGGTGTTCAGCCTGGAGAGGAGAAGGCTCCGGGGAAACCTTATTGCCACCTTCCAGTATCTGAATGGGGCCTACAAGAAGGCTGGAGCGGGACTTTTTACGAGGACATGTAGTGATAGGATGAGGGGGAATGGCTTCAAACTGGAAGAGGAGAGATTTAGATGAGATATTAGGAAGAAATTCTTGACTGTGAGGGTGGTGAGCCCCTGGCGCAGGTTGCCCCGAGAAGCTGTGTCTGCCCCATCCCTGGAGGTGTTCAAGGCCGGGTTGGACGGGGCTTGGAGCAACCTGGGCTGGGGGGAGGTGTCCCTGCCCAGGGCAGGGGGTTGGAACTCGATGATCTTCAAAGGTCCCTTCCATCTCTAACCATTCAATGATTCTGTGAGCACTTCCAAAGCCTCAGTATCCCACAAAGGTCTGTGCTCTGGCGGGTGACTTATAATGTCTGATATGTCCGTGCATTTTTGCTGTGACATTAACAGAGGTCTCTGTTACCCTGAGCTGGTCACTTCTGGGTACAATACTGGAAGAAATGGTGCTACCATTAAAATAAATTTCTATGCATCTACCCATGATATTAGGAAAAATTTCTTCACCGAAAGGGTTGTCAAACATTGGAACAGGCTGCTCAGGGAAGTGGCGGAGACGCCATCCCTGGAGGTATTTAAAAGACGGGAGACGTGGTGCTGAGGGACACGGTTTAGTGGTGGGCTTGGCAGTGTTAGGTTGATGGTTGGGCTCAATGATCTTAAAGGTCCCTTCCAACCTAGACGATTCTGTGATTCTATGATACTTATCTATACAGATGTCACAGCAGTATTAGAGAGAAGCCTATTTAGTTTAAAAAAATATATCTATATTGTTTGGAATATCCATTGCCATTCTGTTAGTTATAAAACTCAGGTTCAAGGTAGAAACAAAGGAAATAAATGTTTAATATCAATTGAGCACCACGCGACTAATTTCCTTTTCGGAAGTGTTTAGGCACAGGAGTGACTGTCGGCAGACCTGGGCTCTGTGTTCGAGTTTGTCATGTTATACTAGAGGTAGTGGCGCATTTTAGTGAGTTACTTGCAGGTCTGTGAAAAGTGCTAGGAATTAATTACTGGAGTACTTAGTTATGGAAGCAGAAGCCAAACACTGATGTGAAGGCTGTATCTTAATTGCAATTATTTTTCTTTCAGTTCTTCAGAACCACGTCCAGCTGGCCTGGAGGAGAGTGATCAGTCATCGATGTCTGGAGAACAAGGAATGAATTTAGATAATTCAGGCCCTAAACTTTCAGATTTTGCAAGTAGGCCACCAGGTAGTAGGATTTTTCTGTGGATTATTTGAACGTAATAACTATAGAAGAGCTTTTACTGATGTTTGTGACAGTTCTATTTTATTTGTGTTATCACACATTCAAGTCCAAAGCTTTTTTTCCTCCTAGTAACTAATTGGTACCATTATTTAAGTGTTGAAATTCTTTAAAGTAGCTCAAAATGAAGAGGTGGACACATTCACATGTATCATCCTGCAGGTATCATATTGAATATTGTAGTTACTGATCAATAACGTAATTGAGAAAAAAAATCTGTATTTCTAGCTGTAGCACAGACTGATTCCTTAAAAATTAACCAATAGCTGATTTTTTAGAACTAAGAAGTAGAGGTTGCAGTTGAAATTATCTTTTGCACATAGGGAGGATTAAATCCAAAGTCTGCAAAGGAATTTTTGTCATAAGTCACATAGGTGGTTCTTAGCACCATTTTGGCCAAGTAGTACATGGCAGATTCTACTTTGTACACTAGAAAATGTGAGATCTGTAGCAGGTATGCTAGCCCGTGTACCACAAAGCCTGTCAAACTCAAGTTTGTTTTAAGAAGTATTAATTAGTGAAAGTCCAACTCTGCATTTGTAAGTGAAAGCAAGCGTGGACAGTTGCAGAGACTTTTCGGGTGGCATGAATCTGGAGTAATAGCTAGTAGCTGGTACGATACACTGAAAGATCTCCAATTAAATGTCATGCAAGTCATTCATACATTAAGTAAAAATATTTTTAAGAATTAAGTAAAATCTTTGTCCTTATTTGTAAAGCCTGGTTCGTTAGTGTGGCTCTCGCATAAGATAAACAGGCTCCTGGCTGTACTCTCTGTCTGATCCTGTTCGTTACAGAAATTCTGCTTTCTCTGATCTTTGGTTTTAATGAATGTATCATCTTATCATCTTAGGTTATCCATCTCAGCCAGTGGAACAAAGACCACTTCAGCAGATGCCACCTCAACTCATGCCACATACGCAGCAGCCACAGCCACAGCAGCAGCAGCAGCAGCCACAGCCGCCACCACAGCAAGCTCAGGCACCACCACAGACACCGCAGCAGCAGCAGCAGCAGATGATGATGATGCTTATGATGCAGCAGGATCCTAAATCAGTCAGGCTTCCTGTACCACAAGGAGTTCACCCACCTAGAGGGCCTCTGAATCCAGATGCTCAACGAATGCCAATGCAGCAGAGTGGTAATATGTCAGTAATGGTTAACCTTCAAGGTCCTGGATCAGTGCCTCCGTCTCCTGATAAACAAAGAATTTCCTTGCCAAGCAATCCTCCTCTGGGAAATAATGCAAGAAAAATGGTTTATCAAGATAACGTACAGAATCCTTCCAGCTCACCCCTCGGAGAGGTTTCATCAGTGTCCTCCCTTCCAGAAGGAGGTGGAGCTGAAGGCCCCCCAGCATCAGGAGCTCAGAATAATTTGACGTCTCATTTAGTAGTTTCACAGAACCAATTAATGATGACGGGACCCAAACCTGGACCATCCCCACTTTCAGCTGCCCAAGGTGCAAGTCCCCAGCAGCAGTCTAATTCTCTGCCTAGCACTCTTACACACCATTTTCCAAATGTTGCCACCCCATCACAAACTTCAAGGCCTAAAACCCCAAACAGAGCAAGCCCAAGGCCATACTATCCTCAGACTCCTAATAACCGTCCACCTAGCACAGAACCATCAGAAATTAGCTTGTCTCCAGAGAGACTCAATGCTTCTATAGCTGGTCTGTTCCCTCCCCAAATTAATATTCCTTTACCTCCCAGGCCTAGTCTCAATAGAGGATTTGATCAGCAGGGTCTTAATCCAACTACTTTGAAGGCCATTGGACAAGCCCCATCAAATCTCACAATTAACAATCAGTCTAGTTTTGCGGCTCCACAGTCACACAAATTGGAAGGCATGGTCATTAATTCAGGAAAACAAACTAACACTGGAGGAACAAAGAGAGCAAGTCCAAGCAATAGTCGAAGGTCCAGTCCTGGATCCAGCAGGAAAACTACACCAAGCCCTGGCAGACAGAATTCAAAAGCAGCTAAATTATCATTGACCACTCAGCAGAATCCATCTCTCTTGCAGAACGTGGAATTACAAAGAAATATGATGGGTGGTCCCTCTTCTTCTTTGCCAACACCTGTGACTACAAGTTTTCAAAATAATAACATGCTAAGTAATCAGAATCCTGCAATTTCTGTACCTGCTGTGACTGGCACTCCTGAAGACAATAAGGAGAGCCTTAGTCTGCCTCAAGATAACGAGTGTCAAAGTGCACAAGGTGTCCAAGGTAACAAAGACCAACCCAGCATTGAACTAAAAGGTATCCCTACTACTCCAGAAATGAAAATGTTAGCTCCGGAAGAACAGTCAAAAAAAGACGGTCAGGCCTTAGACACCAGTAAGCTTCCAGTCTTGGAGGAAAGTAAAACCATGGTGTCTCCAGCTATGAGGGAGGCACCAACTTCTTTAAGTCAACTTCTTGATAATTCTGGAGCTCCTAACGTAACCATTAAGCCCCCTGGGCTGACTGGTCTTGAAATGGCACCGATAGTCACCGCTGGTGAGGAGCTAAAGAAAATAGCTGTTGTTCCTCCACTACAGGATTCATCCTCGAGCAAAGAGCCATCTAATTCACTTAGCTTGCCTCAAAATAATGAACCCGGTTCAAATCCAGGGCACCAGGAAGCGGGAGAAGTAAACTCAAACGTTGCACAGAGTGTTCCTCCAGTAATGCAAAGGCCTGTCAGCTCTTCTTCTATTTCAGGTCCTTTACCCCCCAACCAGATAACAGTTTTTGTAACTTCAAACCCTATTACATCTTCTGCTAATACATCAGCACCGTTGCCATCTCACTTGCAACCGGCATTAGTGTCGACTGTTGTCACAATGCCCAACGTAGGGAACAAAGTTATGGTTTCTGAGGGACAGTCAGCAGTTCAGTCTAACGCCCGGCCACAGTTTATTACACCCGTTTTTATAAACTCGTCGTCAATAATTCAGGTTATGAAGGGCTCTCAATCAAGTACGATTCCAGCAGCCCCAATGACTTCTAACTCTAGTCTAATGCCTCAGTCGGTCGCGGTTGTTGGTCCTTTGCATATACCACAGAATATAAAGTTCTCCTCCGGGCCCACTACTCCCAGCACATCATCCAGCAGTCCTGTTTCTAGTATTCCCACCAGCAGGTCACTGGTTCTTAATCCCTTGGCACCTCCTGTTCAGCTGCCTTCTACCCCTACAACTTCTTCCAGTGTTCCTTCACATCTTCCTGCTCAGCAAGTCAAAGACTTCAGCCCAGAGGAGACTTCTTCTCAAAGTGGTGGGTCAAGTGACCAGTGCTCTGTTACAGCAGCACAGTCTGGACCCGTTGTTTCACCTCTTCTTACGAGTAGTCCAGGATCTGGGAACAGACGCAGTCCTGTTTCATCGAGTAAGGGAAAGGGCAAAGTAGACAAGATTGGCCAACTTTTGCTGACAAAAGCATGCAAGAAAGTCACTGGCTCCCTTGAGAAGGGGGAAGAGCAGTATGCTTTGGATGGAGAAGGAGAAGGTCAGGGACTAGAAACGTCAGTCCCAAATAGTTTGGGAACAGAGCCATCGCCAGCAGAACTAGAGAATAAAACTGTGACACCCCCAGCACCCAGTCTTACAAAACAGAGCACTTCTGGGCCTGGCAGTTCGAGTGTCAGCACTGCGGCTGCTGCTCCTGCCTCTGCGTCTCCAAGCGTGTCAGCAAGCACTGCTCCTGCAAGCACGCTGCTGGTGGTACCCGCTCCCGCAGCCTCAGAGCCTGCTCCGGCAGCCCCAAGCACTAACGGCAGTAGCCACGGTGGTAGCCACGGCGGTTTGCCGGCTGAGCAGACTGGGGGTGGTGCGGCGGAGGAAAAGGCAGGAGCACATCAGGAACTGCTACAAAGTGCAGGTAAGTCCAGGGCTGCCCTGCCTATGTGGGAGCAATGAGATTGCTTTTGTAAACTTCCTAGGTGCTTTTTTCCATGAATGTAATAAAATTTAGACACGGTAGCCAAGGCTGAACACTGCTGTTTTGTTTCTAATATCTGGGTGATATACAGGCTTGTATTTCACCTAAGATTCACGTTTCAGATGTTCTATTTCCATTTCCATTTGCTGCTTAAATGGGGTATTTGTCATGAACATATTATGCGATAACAGAGGAGTGACTTCCCGTAGCTGTTAGAAGTGGGGAGAAAAAGTGGATGTATCAGTAATGACAAAAGTAATACTTCAAGTGCCTCTTGTACTGGTAGATATACTGGTATGCTGCTTCGGTCTTGCCAGAGACTTTTTATTTTTGTAACTTAATCCAATTTATTGACGTAATTTATGATATTTGAATTAATCCTAATAGTGATAGTTCCTTCTTTGAATAACCTTAACCATGTAGGGAAATAGCTGAATAACCTTCAGAAGAAAAAAAAAGCAAAACACAAACCCACTTATGTCTAGGGAAAAATTAAAATGCTCATTTTGGAGAAATACCTGAAAAAGTGATTATAAGTGAATTGCAATTCAAAGACATAAAATACCTCCACATCTGAACTGTTTTCTCCTTTACTGTTTTAATTTGAGCATCTGACAGACTTTATGACATTGCTGCTATTTCTTGATGCCATTTTTAATCTATTGAAAATGGTTTGGAAATAAACCACCAGTCTTGAAGTAAGCTGTCTGAATATCCACTGTGCTTTACATCATTAATCTAGGCACAGAAGGTAAAATCATGGAAGAAAAAAATCCACAGAACTGAGAACTTCAGCTTGAAAGTGACTTTCCATGTGGCTATGTTGTAGCTGTATGCCACTGGAAAGTGGAAACGTTTACTTTGAACTTCACAGAAGGAATTCTGGTTTGTTAGGAGAAAAATGGAAGTGGATATTCTTTATTTAAACAGGAATGTTTAACTTCTTGTCCTCATGTTCTTCATAAGTTCATTATCACATATAAGAGAAGACTAGAAAGCATTAGCCCAACAGGAATTGTTTTTCCATCTTATTTTTAACTTGGCAACTTGAGAAATGTTAAGTCACATCATCTTATTGCCAAAGGACTCCAGGGGAGCCTGTGGAGCACATTTTACACTCTTGTAATGTAATTGAAAGAGTGAGAGCATTGATTCATTAACAAAAATGCTATTTTTTCCCCAGAACTTCTGTTGAAATGAGCATTAACTGGAGAGAGACTAAACTCTTTAAGTTCTAGGACTTTCTTTAATTTCTCAGTCTGATGAAAAACTGTTTCCTTTAAAAATATGTTTTATGATACTTAATTCCATCACTTATTCTAGTCGAGAAAACTTGCTCGGGATAGTTTTGCCAAACTATTTTTTAAAACTGGGGAGGTGGGGGGTGGGGGGAAATAGAGGGTGGGTTAAAAAAAATTGCATCTGTAAATGACAAAATGCGGTAAGCTGGAAGATAGAGCATTTTGTAAAAGCAGCCCAATTGTACAGCAGAAAATTCTTGTGACTCCCTTTGAAAATAACACTTTTTCCCTCCACTTTTATTCTAGCATCCTCTCAACATTTAACACAGAAAAAAAACTCAGTTGCAACATCAGAAAGTACTGTTCAAAGAACAGGTAAATCTCGCTTTGGAAAAGCAGAATATAGGTGAACTAAACTCTTTATGTTTGTAGCTGAAAATACATTTATTTTAATGCATATGTAATGGTCACTAATATGCTTGATAGCTTGGGGGTTGGGGTTTTTTTTTATTATTTGTGCTTTTGGGATTGTTTTTCTTTGTTAGATACATTCTGCTTTAGAAGTCTCCAAAGCCTTCTTGGTGATTCAGGATGGGATCAAGTAAAACAAATGAAAGAAGCCACTGAGGCAGTTTTTAGATACACGGTCATAACCTGGAAGGACTGGATTTGTAATGATACATTGTGTTTGAGTTCTGAAGTTTTGTTAAGAGCAAACAGGAGGGTTTTTTTTTATATGGGATGCTTCTGAAAACACTGTCAAAAGCTGTGCTGGGAATGTAAGTGTTAGAGTTGTAATCCTTTTTTTCTGTTCAGCTTTTAATGAACCCTCAGCCGTGTTTCAGGGATGGAGCCCTGGCAGATGACTCTTTGTTGTTGCTATTGATTATGGTGTTTCACCATCAGTTCTGTGGTGTTTTAAAAAAATAATTCTCCAGATGAGTAGGGAAAATGGATAGACGTGGACTTGCACATGGGAAGTGCCACTCTCCATCAATTTGCCATCTCTAATATGATTAGAAGTAGAGCTTTCACAAAGTAAAAATGGTACTAAATTTGCTTTCTTTGAACTTCCACTTAAACAAAGATGTTCATGCACCCTGTCGATCTACATCTGACTCATTGCCCTGGTGCTGATGTGGCTGTGTTAGGGAGCTCCTGCTCGGGGAAAAAGCACTGACATTATCAATTTTTATTGTTGGATATTCTCCCTCTTCAAATTTTGGGTAGGAAGAAAAATCACTCTTTCCTTGTGTTGCTTAGTCTATTTTTCTTTTGTTACCAAGACATCTGTTTTTCCCAGATGGTGCTATGTGCGCTGAAGTGTCTGATGTTCCAAGAGTACAAATTGTAAGGGGTATTTGCCATAAGGGGACAGATATTATCTGTTTTCTTACTTTTTTTACACCTTGCGCACACCATAGCAAACTTTGGGTACTAAATTGATCTTGAAGACAAAGCCACAGTTTTACGCAGCGCTGTCCCAAAGGTTGTTGGGTGTTTAGTGGTGCGAGGGAGTTTACTACGGGCAGGGTGACAAACGAACGGGGAACTCGTCCGTGACGCTGCAGTGGTAATCCCTCAACCAGGGGCAGCTTCTCACAAGATGCACTGTGCTCAGGTATAGCTACTCCCTCCCAACAAAGGACCTGGTGGATATGAGGAGAATTAAAAGATGGATGATAAAAAGATACGAAATCTTACATGATGAAAAGGAGAGCTGTTTTTTGTGGTGAAGACTCAAAAGGAAACCTGATCTGTATGTATAAAATCACTATGAGATAGGCAGAGAAGGAAGGCAGGTCAGACTTCTATTTACATCATCTCCCGAGAGATTTTTTTCCCCAATTCAGTAGAAGTATAATTGGGCTTCAGAAAATTGTCTTCCTTTGCGTTAGAATATATCGCTGTGAGAGGTGGTTGGGTTAAGGTGAAATTTTACATGCATAATAGATCCAAATTAGTGTTTTTAAGGTTTAAAACTAATAAAACCTAGACATTTTAGAAGGAATAAACTGTCTAAAGTGGAAGTTTAAAAAGGGAGAGGACAAGGGCTACAGTCCAGAAGTTTCCCTACAGTTCTCTTTTGCAGGGTTACTTTTAACTTTTCTCTGTCCCAGCTGGTGCAGGCCATAATCAGGCAGAGCCCTTGGCTGATGTGGAACTTTGATGTGTCAGCTTGCTTTGCTTTGAGTAACGATAGATGAGGGAAATTGATTCTTCAGTATTAACGCATAACAAAAAAAAAATGTGAGCTAGTCATGCCTTGTCAGCGGGTACGTACTTCTACAGCAGACTTAAAAATTATCTTTTTCTCTTGTAGAACTTGAAACAAATGCTCCAGTAGTTGCTGGTCAAAGGTAAGGAGATAGTTTGTGTAGATTCAGAATAGATGTAGCTTTCATGGGAGGAAGTCCCTTTCTCTTTGCTTCAATTGCACAACTTCTGCTACCGCTTTTCATTTTGTTGTCCATACCCTTTCTGTCCTGCTAAGAACTTGGGCTAGTTGGATGTTTCAAAACATTGCTGAAATGCAGAATGTAAGGTCACTTTTTCCCCGAGTCTGTCTTCGTGCTTTGGGCAGTGTTTCCTCTTATCCCTTCAGGTTTGTTTCACATCCTGGAAGGGTCTTGATGGTTCCACTGTTCATTATTTTCTGAAAACAAATCAAAACTAACGCCCCCAGAGCCTGCAGCTTAGCTGTCACGTGAATTTTAGTTTTCTGAAAGTAGGTCTTCCTAAAGTTTGTTCTTCTTCTGCTTTCATGACTGTTTTCTCCAGATTTCCTCTGTGTTTGCTTGTTGACACCTTGCTGAAACCTGATAGGAATGCCAAGTAGAAACTTCATCTTGTCCCGATTAAGATATTCAGTAATTAAAACATCAGGTTTGAAATGGTTGTGTTCTGTCAGAAGAAAACATGGTTTCTGTTAGGTTCTAAACCCACCAGGTTCTTACACTCAGCCTAGGCAGCTGTAACGATGGACCTTTGTAAGGTTTTTCGATAATTGTGGTGGCACAGCTGGCCGAATTTTTGGTGCTCCCTGGTCAGTGGAGTGATCCCCTAAGCCGGGGCAGGAGGTGCAGTTGGCTCAGTTGGGTCATCAGGAAATAAGGCAGCGTCTTCTTTTGTAGGGGAGGTGACGCAATACGCTTTCTCAGATCAGGAATGACTCTGAATTGACTATTGAACTATATTTACCTTCAGTTGGATTGGGATCTTTCTAGTTGTATCAAAGACAAACCGAAATTTCACAACAAGTTTAGTTCAGGGTAGAATTTTTCTAAAAAGCTGAAAGCACAACACTTGGCAGATGAGCAGGTTCTCCAAATGAAGTGTCCTTGCGTGACCGTTCTCCAAACTCATTCCAGCCCATCAAATTACCTCAAGTGCATTTCTGGTTGGATTTTTCTGGACTGATGCTTTTCTGCACAAGACCAGAAAAGAAGGGGAGTTTTCAGGCAAACTGTGAATCTAGTGATGGCTGATACTCACAGTGGTCAGCTTTGAGCTCCTGGAGTTCATGGCCACATGGGACAAACCGTAGAGGAACCTTGCAACCTACAAAGCACTAGAAATATTTTCACTTGGGCCAACTTGGTTTCCTCCTATAAAAGGAGAGAAGTGTTGTGTTGGTTCCTATGAGACAATCCAAACTATGGATTAGTCCCTAGAATCTGTAAAAATGATCTGTAATAACTGACCTTTGGCTGATGCTGCCTGTTTGCTCACCTCCAGGTATCCTCTGAAGTAGGCGGCTGTTGCTGCCGCTGCCCAGGTTACTCCACAGAAGACCAGTTTGTGACCTGTTTGGGGGGGTTCAGTTTATAGATTGCCCATAACAACTGACTTACAGGGAAATAGATTTCAATATTTATTTTGTATCTGAGACAATCCACGTGCTTCCGTATTCTCCTCTACTGTGTGTTTCCTTGCTTGAGAATGTTTGTCTCTCCTTTCGTTGACAAACTGTGTTTTATTTCAGATATCTGTTACTTAAAAGGCCAAGTATTTGTAGTAGTTTTTCCTCTCAAAGCAGGACTTCCTCTGAAACACTGACGCTGTCGTGGAACCTCTGTAACGCACAGGTCTGCTCTGTGCGCTTTCAGTAAGGTCTCTGATTAAGGCAGCCCTCCTTGAAACCTTGCAAGTGTCACCCAAAGGGCATGAAATGAGTTTTCTTTCTCCTTTTCCATTATCAGCAGCATAATTTATTTGTTTACTTACCTTTGAATTCACAGGAGATAAGTTTAGCTTAATCTTCAGAAACCACTTAGTCATCGGAAATTGCCTGGCATTAATGGATTAAGGAGAAAACATCCAAACCTCAGGATGAGTTTACAGGGTTAAGAGCGATAAAATAAAAGAGGAGTTTAATTACAAAATGTCTCACTCCATTTATTGTCTCAGTGACAAGCACAGATTTCCACGCTACCTAAAATTATTTTTTTATAGCAGAAAAAGCTGTCTGTTATAAAAAAATATTTTAACTTCAAGCTTTAAAGCTTGAAGGAAGGTTTAAATAAACCTTAAGCTTTTTAATATGTGAAGACATCACTTGGATCAATGGAGCGAGTCTTTTTAGCAAAAACAAAAGCTGGCATACTCACTGAAGAGTTCATAATAACTCCTTATGTTCATCTGCAATTTCAACTCTGTGTTCCCATACCGTAGCAGGCTCTAATGTGACTTGTTTGCTTTTCCTAGACTTCAGTAATGGTGGCACCTGTGGAAAGCAGAGCAGACAATTTATAATGCATCTAATTTCTTGGTCTTCTAATGTTGAAAATATTCTCTTTGAGGACTTCTCAATTCTGTATCCTCTGATAATTTTTAATAGAAATGGACTATACTCTGGCTTACTCAGGTCATTCTTCATCTGATAAAACTTCTGGTATCTCTAGCGTTTCATACCTTCAGTGCTAATAGTCCGGAACTGGTACCTGTGTCGGTCCATCCTCCAGCTTGTCTGAGTTGCATAGAAAAACATAATTCTTCTTACACTTCATCAGAAATATTTTGTCCCACTTTATTAGTAATGAGACAAAAGAGAATTGTGAAAAGTCTAAAACTCCAAATAGAAGAAATTCAAGAACAGAGGATTCTGCCGCTTCACAGGAAACTGTAGAGAATGGACAGCGCAAGAGATCCTCCAGACCAGCGTCTGCATCCAGCACTGCAAAAGGTAAAATGCACAGCCATCATTTCTCTGGAGAGGGCAGGAAGTAACGTACTTCCCCAAATAATAACCCTTTAAAAACTGGCTCATAACGATGGTTTACAGCTTGTAAGTGTCATGTGCTGTTAACTCTAGTTTCAGTGATTTAGTCACAGGTTGGTGTTGAAGTATTTACCGACATCTGCACTGGCAGTAAATCTTGTATGAATTTCCCGTTGTTAAATTTGTGGAACTTGTTTGCTGCGGTACTCATCAGCCTAGTGTCCGGCACGCATCCCTAGTTGAAGTTGAATTCTCTTGGCAGAAATGTGTTGCCATTGAAAGGACTGTACTCAAGTCAAAAAGTGACTTTTTTTTTTTACTTTTTTTTTTTTGCCTGAAGCCTGAAAGACACAAGACAAATGCTTAAGTCTTCCCAAGTGCATGGTCAGCTCTCGCGAAGCCAAATGCTGTGGTTCAGGCACGCTCAGACCGCGGCCTGGGTGGCAGCCCGCAGCATCGAGGAGTGCTGTGTGCTAGCGCACAGAGCCTCAGCTGTTCCTGCCGAGAACACGGGAAATCCTAAAGTCACAGCTATTAACCCACGGCATTAGCAGTTGCTGACGTGCCTTTTTTCTATGCAGGTTACGGTCTTTTAATAAAGCGTGCGGCATTTGTGTGACGCACTGGGTCGTGACCGGAGTGCACGGTCCCCGGTGCCGTTCTGCATTTCTGAAGCTAACTGTGTCAGCTCCTTATGTTTAAGGGTCAGAAAAAGTCTGATGGATGAAAGTTGTGCGAGAGGGTAGAGAGAGACCGTCAAGAGGCAACAGTCGACCAATATTTTAAAGATAACATACAGAACACAGAGGTATTAATATAAAATTATTATAAAGGGAAGTCAAGTTGAATTCAGCAACCATTTCCCATACTGAAGATACTAAAGTTTGATGGTAAGAATATTTGCATTTTAAGAGTTTCAGAGAAGACTTCCAGCTGTACGTAATTGTGCAATGACTCTCAAAGATTATCTGGAGGGACCTATATATTCTGCACTTCTGTGGCTGCTGAATTTAATTAAATTTACTTCTCGTGGCAGGATTGTGCAGAAGAATGAATCTAAGTCTGTATTGTAAAAATAAATTATCTTTCATGATTGTGAAGAAAAAGTTTGAAAGATGTGAAGCCAATGTAAAATTGACTCGGTGATATCTTCCTGAGTTTGAGGGGATCTGAAACGTATGACCTGCCCCACATACTGTAATGACTAAACCTAAAGATGACAACCAGTGGCATGTCAAATTCTGAAAATGTGGGAACATGAAAGTACATCAAATTGAAACAATACCAGAACTCACTTAGGGGTTTTGTACTGACTGTATTACTCGTTTACCTCTGTAAGTAAAGTCATTTTTTTTAATACGCGTCTGAAACTGCTGCAGTGTCTAAGGGGTTTGCTTGAAAACAGAGGTGCAGCTTACTCTGTAGTCCCCTGGGCTTTGGTTACCTTATCTCCATGCACGCGACTGCCCGCTTCCAAGTTATAGAGAAAATGAGCAAAACAGGACTCTTGTGGAAGAGGACAGGCTGGAGGGTTAGTGAGATAGCCGAAGAAGTGTAACGAGGTTTGCCACTAGTGCCTACTCTGTTCTATGTTTTTATTAGTGAATCATAGCTTAAAAAAGCACAGTTGGACTGTATGCTCCTGGCCTCCTCCTAGACATCTACGGTTACATTGTCTGTGTCCCGAGAAACTCGCTAACTCGCGTTAAAGAGAATGGGGGCTGGGAGAAGTTACCTTTTGAGACGGAGGCTGACTAAGGTCATTATAAAAATGGCACATAGGAAAAACTGAAGTATCGCAGGGAAAGAGAAGCGGACTTTGACCAGTTCGTGTAGGAATTCCCTTGCTAAGCATCAGGCAGGAGGAGACAGAAGGATAACTGTAAGAGAAGTGGACACACTGAAAGTCAGCCCTCCTCCATATGTACACGGCACGCTTCGGTGCACAGTTTGAGGTAGAAGCAGGCAAGGGAGGTGCTGGTGATGGCTCACGAGATGCTGGTGATGCTCAGGAAGCGCCAGTGATGCTCACTAGGCACTGGGGATGCTCACTAGGTGCTGGTGATGCTCAGGAGGTGCTGGGCACTGGGACAGACACTGAGTCGCTCTCCCAAGCACAGAGACGTCAGCCGCAGCCGGGCTGGCGAAAGCTGCCGCTGCTGACCAGGCTGCTCCAAAGCTGCATCGCTGCTTGGAGGGAGCCCCAGTGACTGGCAGTCGTGCCTGTTAAGATGTTTCACTTCCAAAAACTGGTACTGTATTGGTATTTTCATGTTTTGGAGTACCTTTCCAGCAAGGGCTGTTTCAGTGTTTACTGTAGCTTTGCGTTTGTTAAATTTTGAAATGTTGATTTTTCTCTTAATACAACATTCGGCAGCCATGGAGTTGTACCGGTGCTTTTCTAGTTTTAGGTGTCGCGGAATTTTTTTCCCTTTTTGACTCTTCGAATACACACAGCGCTACCAGCTTTTGGGAAATATTCTAAAGAGCCAAAGATACATTGCCAACATTTAAAATCCTATTTTAAAAAAATCTAAAGATGCAAATACCCCTTGGTCCTTACTCTTTTCTTTTTTTGTGTGTTTTGAAATGGAAACGTAGTGCCTTGGTAAGTGCACTGAAAATGTCATCTGCTTTCACTGTGGCTTCTGCAAGTGCTCCCGGTTGTTCTGCTGCAGCGCTATAGAGTATTTTATACCTTTCTGCATAAGCTGTTTTTCTGTGAATCGTAACGTGCACTGAAGAGACATGTTTTCTAATGACCTGGCTTTCCAAGGACTCAAACAACTAGATTCTTAACTTGCGTGGCAGGCTCCAAAATACCTTCTGAAGTTTATTTTTCTAACCAGCTCCGAGATGCTCGGGGACGATGGCTGCAGGTGGTGCCCAGCACAGCGCTGCTGCATCCTTCCGCGGTGTGGCTGCGCGAGTCGCGGCATGTGGGGAACTTGAGTTAAAGAAGAGTTAAAAATAGACGGCTCTCATTTTTAAGGCCATTGTATTAGGACTTTGTAAATGTTACGCTTACAACACTCGGAAATAGTGTCCTAACAGAAGCGAGGGGGAACGTCGTGCTGTGTCGCAGCTGACGGCTGCCGCCGGGGTCGAGGCTCCCGTGGTGGTACGGCGGGCGCAGCGTCAGTCCCGGGTCTGTGGAAATCCCACTCGCCAGAGGGTTCCACCCCAGTGCGATTTTAGGAAAAAAAGAAAAAAAGAAGGGCAATCTGTGCACCTCTGGTGAATGGCTTATCGACTTCGTATCCATGCTTTTTTTCTTCTCTTAATTTCAGAAACGAGTGCCAGTGCAATGCAGTCAAAAAGAAGAAAATCCAAGTAAATTACTGCATGGAAACATGAAACTTGTAAATGAGTGTGAATTTACCAATAGGAATTTTGAGCTGTGATTTTTCTTTTTTAAATAAAATTCTGTACAGTAAGTCATTTTAATATTATACTGTTCCCAATAAATGATTTTTGTTTTCTAAAAAACAGATAAATAGATATAAAAACTGGGTTCTTCTATAACCCCCTGGATTTGCAAAGTGAAGTCCAGGGTTAGCACATTAGGGTGATGTGTTTGTATGAAATGGAAGGGGAGGGGAAGAAAATTGTAAATTTATTTGTTTCCACTTTTCATAAACAAATTAGAATACAGGGTTGTCATTTTTAGGTATTAAAATAATGTATTGTGCTGTTGTTTAAGTACTGTATGTGAATAGCAGTAAGAGGGTTTATAAACAAACCCGATCTTGTTTGGAAATGTAAATAATTTTATTATATAGTAGATCTGATGTATTTGTTGTAGAAATGGACCAGTGAAACAGAAAAAAATAAATTTAAGGGTTTGTATAATGTGGAATCCCTCATGCTCTAAATAAATGTTATTGTCCTATAATTTGGCTTGTATTATTATTAGCAGCAACAACAGCATCATTCCAAACAGGAAGATCGAAGGGATTATTTTGAGCTCTAGGCCTGCAAGCTCCTTATATGGAGCTTTAGAAAGGAATTTGTTTAACCACAAACGAATTAACTGATGCAGCTGTTCCTGCAAAGCAAGAAAAAACTGCCCGGGCCACCCTCCCGCCCTGGGATTACATGGGATGAATACCCAGTGAGGAGACCCAGAAGACGGCACTCCCCACAAATAAAGCTTCTCAGCGGGAAAACACGGCAGAGGAAAATGCCGTATTAGAGGGTTTGAAGACTTTCTGAAATGCGGTAGCCTGAAGTATATTTATCAGGATAAGGATACTGCCAGCAGTGGTGGCTGCTTCGTGTGTGCTGCCATGGAAAGTAGGTCAGGCTCTTTGTTCCGGGAAGCTCTCGCGGCGAGACACCGAGAAGCCAGTCCTTTCAGATCGCTTGTTGCTTTGTGCATAAATAGATACTTTTACCTTTTTTCTTTTCGTATGGAATTTGAAAAATTTATTTATGTATATCAAAAGGCTGATTAAATATAAACTGTCATTAAATACAAGTTGGCACCTCTTCTCATCACAGGAATTACCTATTTGTGCACAAGGTAATAGAGACTGAGCGAGGCTGATGCCTCTGGTCCTCACCGTCAGAGTTTGGATGCTCTGTGTCTTTTGTGTGGGAGAAGTGAGATGCTGATCGGGGAACGCTGCCTCTTCACGGGGCAGTGGGATGAAGTTGGTTTCCACACAACGAATCTACTCCTTTGGGATTATAGATCCGTGCGTACACATTTATATATGCATGTAGGATTAGAGATCCATGCGTACACATTTATATATGCATGTAGGATTAGAGATCCATGCGTACACATTTATATATGCATGTAGGATTAGAGATCCATGCGTACACATTTATATATGCATGTAGGATTAGAGATCCATGCGTACACATTTATATATGCATGTAGGATTAGAGATCCATGCGTACACATTTATATATGCATGTAGGATTAGAGATCCATGCGTACACATTTATATGTATTGTTGGCGACATGGACAGTGGGATGGAGTGCGCCCTCAGCAAGTTTGCCAACACCACCAAGCTGTGTGGTGTGGTCGACACGCTGGAGGGGAGGGATGCCATCCAGAGGGACCTGGACAGGCTGGAGAGATGGGCCCGTGCTAAACTCCTGAAGTTCAACAAGGCCAAGTGCAGGGTCCTGTGTGTGGGCCGGGGCAAACCCAAGCACAGATACAGGCTGGGCAGAGAATGGATTGAGAGAGCCCTGAGGAGAAGGCCTTGGGGGTGTTGGTTGATGAGAAGCTCAACACGACCCAACAATGTGCGCTGGCAGCCCAGAAAGCCAACCCCATCCCGGGCTGCATCCCCAGCAGCGTGGCCAGCGGGGCGAGGGAGGGGATTCTGCCCCTCTGCTGCGCTCTGGGGAGCCCCCCCTGCAGCGCTGCCTCCAGCTCGGGGGGGCCCAACAGCAGAAGGACACGGAGCTGTTGGAGCGGGGCCAGAGGAGGGCCCGGAGATGCTGCGAGGGCTGAGCCCCTCTGCGGGGAGGACAGGCTGGGAGAGGGGGGTGTTCAGCCTGGGGAAGAGAAGGCTCTGGGGAGACCTCAGAGCCCCTTCCAGTGCCTAAAGGGGCCCCAGGAGAGCTGGGGAGGACTCTGGATCAGGGAGGGGAGCGATGGGACGAGGGGGAATGGCTTCAAACTGGAAGAGGGGAGATTTAGAAGAGATATTAGGAAGAAATTCTTTCCTGTGCAGGCGGTGAGCCCCTGGCCCAGGGTGCCCAGAGAAGCTGTGGCTGCCCCATCCCTGGAGGTGTTCAAGGCCGGGTTGGATGGGGCTTGGAGCAACCTGGGCTGGTGGGGGGTGTCCCTGCCCAGGGCAGGGGGGTGGGACTGGATGGTCTTTAAGGTCCCTTCCAACTCAAACCATTCTGTGATTCGATAATTCTGTGATATATGCACGTATTTCTGTATGCACTCACACACATGAGTACAGTCAATAGGAAGCAGTTTCTGAAATGGCCCATTTTTACTACTTCCATCCTCCACGTTGTGTTTCTCAACCCTCGTCTTTAGTTGGCCAGTTCACAAAATTGGGTTTATACATGTCAGTTTGTGCTGAGGACAAGGCAGGATTGCCCCGCACATGCCAGAAGCCTTTTAGGGGGTGGGAGAGGCTCTGTTGTAGTGTTGCTCTTCAATGTCCTCCCCACTGGGTGTGCCCAAACCGCGAGGGGCGAGTGTGCAGGTAGTCAGGCGCACGCCCTGCTTGGCCTCGCCGCTGCCATTGCTGATCAGGTCCGTTGGGAGGTTTTGGGAAATGAGGAGCTGGACAAAGTCCAGAAAACCAATAAATGAGGCAGAAGAAGAGAGGGGACGGACTGGGGTTTGTGGAAAACACCGCATTGGGGGAAGCAGATGAGCTGGTGGACAGGGTCACTGTTTACAGAGACATGGGCCTTGGGAAAGGACAAATGCAAGATCCTCCACCTGGGAAGGAGCTTTGGATGGAGCCAAGGACCCTTGTAGTGGTGACAACTGATGCGCTTGGCAGTGGCCAGCTGGGGAGCAGCTCTGCGCCCAGAGCCCGTGGGGAGGGCAAGCTAAGCCTGGCTTGATGCAGCAAGGGGGGGGTCAGTACCAGGCTCTGCTGACTGCGGTGCAGCCTGTGGGTATGGGAAGCGATCCCTCCCCTTTTCTTGGCACTTGCTAGACCATGCGTGGAATATTATCACCTGGTTTCCACCCCCCCCACCCCCCCACACACACACGCACACACAAGAAAGATGTTGATAACATAGAGGGGACACAATAGAGGGCCACCAAGATGGCCAGGGGCTGGGAACGCCTGGCCAAAGAGGAGAGATTGAGGGAGATGGGCTTCATCACCCTTTCAGGGACTGGAGAAGAAGACAGAGCCAGGCTTTAATGGAGGTGGGTGCTGGGAGGAGGGGACACCACTAGAATAAATGGAAAGAGGGGAGGTTCTGGCTGGATACAACAAAAAAATCTCCCTGGGGACAGCTGGGCACTGGGCTCAGAGAGGTGGTGGGATCTCTCTCTCTTTGGAGATTTTCAAGAATCAGCTGGACAAAGCCCTGTACAATGTGGTCTGAATTCGGTATTTACTCTGCTGTGAGCAGGAGGTTGGACTGAAGACACGTCCCAGCCTGAATGACCCAGTGCTTTGTCTCCTGCTGCCAACTTTGGTTTCCCCATGAGAAGCTTTATCAAAGCTTGCTCTTACCTAATTTTTCACGCCCAATATCTAACCTAACGATTCCTTGAAGTGCTTCTCCCAGCAGCTGGGGGATCGTGGGTGAAGCAGCCCTGGCTTTGCTCCGCTGGAGGAGCTGGCGCAGCCACAGGGCTGCTGGCCTGGGAAAGCCCCATCCCACCCCTGCCCAAAGCAGGTTGCTCATGGCCGTGTCCCTTCTCATTTTGGATGTCTCCAAGGATGGAGGCTCCTCAACATTACTGGGCAACTTGCTCCTGTGATCAGCCACCCTCACAGTAAAAAAAAAACATTTTCTTATGTTTAAGTGGAATTTCTCTTCTTTTTTACTTCAATTTGTGCCTCTCATCCTGCCCTTGGGCTGAGAAGAGTCCAGTTTCTTCTTCTGTACTCCCCCCATCAGGTATCTGCACTCATGGATGGGATCCGACCGAGCCTTCTCTCCTCCAGGCTGAGCAGTCCCAGCTCTCAGCCTCTCCTCATCGGTCGGATGCTCCAAGCTCTCAATCGTCTCAGAGATGTCTCTGCCTCTCGATTATAAAGTGGGTGGTAAGACCCTATCGGGCTGTTGTGTAGGTGCTTGGAGAAACAGCTGGTGCTGTAGAGATTGGCTGATGTGGGACTCGTGCTCCAGGCAACCAGCACCTGCATTAGCCCTTGCAATCATCTACGGAGTTTTAGGGTTTGTTAATGGGGAGTGAAAAAAATCCCCTCAACTGACTCAGCCTGTACCATCCTCTCCCCTGTGCATCCTTCTCTTCAAAGGGGACTTGTTTCTATTGACCTGTCTCCGATAGTCATGGCATTGACTTTTAAAAGCTTATTTTAAACACTGAAGCTTTTTGCAAACAGGTTTACTTGCAGGCTTTAGAGGAATACACATAAAATAGAGTTTAAATATATTTTTTTTTATTTCTTGTGGTTTTTCTTTATATTAGATTTTTTTTTTCAGTCAAAAGACAGCATTACAACCTAACAACCAAAACCAGGTTACATACACACAGGCACACTACGTAATGTATTCCAGGCAGTCGTGTCCTTCAGTCTGTTGACACACGGCAAATGTTTAAACAATGTCCTACGAGAAGTAGACACCCTTTCTCTACTAACCTTGCTTACACCGATCTAACACGTAACACACAAAAAGGACATATTTCATTAGCTTCGAGTTTCGGACGAGGTTTCAGTCCTACAGCATAGGTGATGTAGAAAAAAGTGGGGCTTTTTCTTCTTTTTCCCTCTTCTCAAAATCCCGGCGTGGATGTTGTCCCACCATTGTAAGGCATTCAGCAGAGCACGGCTGATAGTGAACGGCTGCGTGAGCATCTGCTTGATGGCATGGGTCGTCCCCAACACCCCGGGGTGGGGCGGGCGCAGGGCTGGCGGCCAGGGACCGTCACGTTCTCCGACACATTTTAGGGAAGGTTTAAGGCAACCTTTTCTGACCAAATAGCACTTTCTTCTCCTTTCTCTTGAAAGAAAGCACCGTCTGTCCTGGCAAAGCACTGGTGCTTGTTCTGCTGCTACCACTCGCTCTGCACGCATAAAGCGGTGAGGAACTGGGGTTTAGGCTGAGCTTTTCAAAGCTGCCTAAGAGATTTAGCATCCGAAATGCTAAATGATTTCTAGCTAAAAAATTAAAAAAAAAAAAAAAAAAAACAACCCAAATCTAAATGCTTTTTAGGGCATTAATTCTGTTAGGCTTCTCTGAAAATCCCAGTGTCTACTTTTAAAACAACATAGAAACACAGAAATATTGAAAACTGACTCCCCAGTCATCTCTTGCATAGAACTTTTAACTATAGTTCACTGTTTTATTCAAGTTCTGCAGTTGTGTTAAAAAAAGATGACAAACCATGAAAAAGGGTGAAAGGCACATGTACAGTCAGTCCAGCATGGAGATGGATAATGCACGTGGATGGGTTTTACAAGCAGAATACCTAAGGTTGATACATACAAATAAAATATTGCAGTGCTCGGTGGCTCTGTACGGATATATTTATGATACAAGAGAAAATATTACTATTTTACTGTTACGCCTTTTGCTGTTCCTTCATCCCTAGATTTCCCGAAGCATAATTGTGTTGATACAAAGCTGAGAAGAAGATTTCCGTGAGACTTGGGCATAGCTGCTTCCAGCTTCCCTGATGTGGATGCGCAAGGTGAACATGAAAGAGCGGAGAAGCTTTGGGCTCCCCCACGCAACCCATTTTTAAGATACACTTACAATTCACTGTGCTGCTTTCCCCCTCCGTTTGCAAGGAATAAAATCTCCCCCCACCCCTAGGTGATAAAGTATGATCGGAGTGGAAGGTAGCAGGATTTTCGTGATTAGCTGTAAGACAGCCTAAGCTTCGTGGCAGTGTTTTCATGCGGTAGCATCCCTCTTGCTCTGGGTAAGGGGCTGGAAAAGCGCTCCCCCCGACCAGCTAAGAGGGAGTGTAAGGGGTGGGGACGACACCTGTGTGTCACCTCTCTGTAAAAAAGAATTTAAAGAAGGACTGCACGTAAGAGCCATCTTTGTTATTAAATGGAGCGGCTCATCTTTGTCATCTTCATCCTTTTAAGGAAAGAGTTGGGGGTTTAGTTAATGAGAAGCAAAAAGAAAGGCTGTTTGATGATGTATCGAGGAATGACATGAAACGGGTGGCCGTGGGGAGACCTCCTGCCCAAGCTGCGTTTGGCTGTCCAGAGCCCGCGGCTGATGTGTGCTCCCACTGCCACTGGTATCCTGGAGTCGAGCCGGGGAGAATGCAGCACCTCTGGTGGGTTTGAGGACACCTCTCGCCGAAAGAGGGACTTGCCAACCACGCAGAGCCTCTCCCACCACTTCATGCAGCTTCTGTGGCCCATGTTCATGCGACCCGTGAGAGCAGCTCTGGTCATGTTAATGGGACGAGGACTGAGCCCTTGAAGACGCCGGGAAATTATTCATGACTTTGACATTGTACTGAGCAGATCTGTGAGAAACGGGCAGAGGTGCAAAGCTCCGCCTGGAAGAAGACAAGCCCCGAGGCGATCAGTCCCACTTAAAGCCCTTTAATATCCCCGGCCGGCCGGTGTGACAGTGGGATGGAGAGGCTGCGAGTGTGGTGGACGTCTGTCCTTGGGCTCTGGTCCCTGCAAGCAGCTGTGCTGAGGAGGTCACCAGACACAGTCCTGTGGTGGAGGAGGACTTGAGGGAAAGCTCTGCGGACTGCCAGCAGCTATTTCTGAGGGCAGACAGCAAAGGAGGCGCAGCAAACTGGAGGCGCATTTGTGTCACCTGTGGAAATGGTGGCTGTTGACAATCCCCGGTGGCTAGAGAGTCACTGTGGCACCAGCTGGACATGGGTGGCCTCTTCTTTTAAACCCAGACACTCAGGGAAGCCTTGGGGACTGCCACCACGCCACCCCCAGCCCAGGGGAGTGGGGCTCAGTGCTGCCTTCTGGCAGGCAGCACCAGGCAGATGCTGAGAACCATTTTTCTTGACATGCGGTGTCCTACCACTTTGTACTGGCTGTTTTCTAATTATTATATGGTTTAATCTTTGGGGACTCACTTGTTTTTCAATAAATTCACCCGAAATTTAATTTCCACTTTATGCAGGGCACTGGAACTGATATTTATCCTCCACAGGAGCAATTGCAAAGCTGTGATTCAAGTCTAGAACCTCACTGGAGCATTTTTTCATCTTTTTTTTTTGTTTGTTCTGACTGGTAGGACAAGACATCTAGTGGTTTTTTTTTTTCTCCCCAGTGGGGCTGGATGGAAGAGGAAAAGGTATCACTAAGATGTGAATATAAGATTATCTCTTGATTAGAAACATGCCTAAATGAAGAGCGAAGATTCCCACAGCGGTGATCTTTGGGATGAGCCATGTGTTTACATTATCCATGATGAAAAAGAAACGCTGACTCCCATGGAAAGAATCCTTTTCCTTCCAGATCGAGCTTTTACAGCAGAGCTTTTTTGGAAAGCACATTTGTGCGTGCATGTTTCAGAGCACTGGGTGACAAGGACTTTTGCCCCACCTTCCCCCGGCAGCTTCCCCCAGCGTGGCAGTGCAGGCGAGAGCCAAAATTCGGTGACACACTTTGTTGTGGCTAATGTGGCTGCCAGTGAGGTGTTCTGCGTGTGCCGTGGCTGCTAGCCTGCCTTTGCGGCAAGCAGAGCCACGCGGGGAGCTGCCCTGGGAGGTGGCTCGCATGGGGCTACGCAGGTTTAGACGTGTCCTTGTGTGATCTGGTTTTCATCTCGAGAGGTGGCACTTCTCCAGGACAGCTGCCTCTCCTGATGGCAGTCCTGGATGGTCTTGTCCTGATGGTTGGGGGAGCCTTGCCACTCGCTTCGGGAGGGTTCATCCATCGCACTGCTACAGAGCCGGGCTGCCCTGCCCCATACCCAAAGGCGGCAACTGAGAAGCAAATTTCATGCCTTGCTTGGAGAACATCCTCTACACCACAGGGACTTCGAGTGGTGGAAAGGATCTTTCCACCATAGGGGTCTGGAGCCTCCATATGCTCCAGGCAGTGCTGCCAGTGCTGCCCCAGCCTGCCTGCAGTGTCCCATGCCCCCAGGCCTGCCCACCCATGCCTGCACATCGCTGCGGTGCCAGCGCGGGGCTGGGAAGCCGCTGCTGGGGCCAGAGCCAGCTCACCCGTCCAAGCCTCGGCAGCCATGGTGGTGGCACTGCCACGCTGCCCGGGCAAAGCTGGCATTTACTGAACAGAGATTTGCCCAGGTCTCTCCACTGGGGAATTTTTCCTTTTTTTTTTTTTTTTTTAATGCTTTCATTGCAAGAAATAAAAATTTCCTCCCATGAATCTGCCTGTCACCTGCATTTCTCTACGGGATTGCTCCAATGGCTTCCCCCATCCCGGCTGCCTTCTGATCCCGGGGACGTGGTGGGAGCCAGGCCAGCTGCGGCTGACGCAGAAAGCACAGCTCCGCTTCGCTTCCCAAATCCTTGGGGGCTCATGGCTTAAAATTCGTACCTGGTTGTTCACAAACAAGCCCAAGGAGGGACCAGCCGTGTTCTAGCAGCTGTAAGATGAATTTTCAGGACATGGGCAAACACAGAGGAGCTGCTGCTCAGGGACGGTTTCACCACAAGTAGCCACAGCTCCTTTTCCACGCAGGTGTTGTGTTGGAGCATCAAACCCTGCAGCTCTTCCAACGCGCAGCCTCTCACCAACATGTGCTGCCGAAGGCTTTGGCCACATCCCTGCAGCATCCTTCAGGACCACGCAACCAAAGGCCTCACAGACAGAAACAAACCCCACATCTGAACAGAGAAGCCCAGGAAAAAAACCCACATTTTTAAAGACCCCAGCATATTTTTTTTTGTCCCTGAGTCCATGCTGTAGTTTCCCCCTAAGCAAGTAAAGAAAAGAAAGCAAGACTCCTCCCAGCCTTTCAAGCAGGACACCAGCCCAAGGGCCTCCCTGCCAGCCAGCGCCGTGTTTGCTTCACCTTCCCATCGGGAGCATCGCACAGCTAGTCACAAATTGAAAATATTGGGTGCAAAAAATAACCAACAAGCAACCAACAAACTCCTAAAAAACTAAAACCCGCACCCCAAAACAACCTACCGAACACCCATGCCATGTTGTGAAATATCTACACATGCACACATGTGTACAGACAGAAAAAGTTCTCAGTTTTTAAGCACCTTTCATTTGTTTTAAGATTCGAGGAGACTCGTAACCTCAGTGTAAAGGGGTTTTCTTGCTCTGGCAACACTGGACAGGAGATTTGGTATCAGGGCAGGTCTTGTGCTCACCGTTGGGCAGGAGAGGAGCATCGCAGGGCTTCTGCAAAGCGCAGTTTGAACACACCTTTGCCACAGCGTATGAAGGGTTGGTCACACTGGTGGATCAACAGTTGCTTTGCAGGGGGTTAATAGGTGATTATTAGATGTTAATACACGAGCAAGTGTGCAAACAACAGAGGGGGGGTCGCAGGAGCCCATATATGCTGTGGTAAGCACGCTCCGTTGACCTGCGGGAGCCTAGGACTCTGGATTAACCTCTTCATGAAAGCATTATTAATAATTTATTAATCCTTTATAAACATACTCTTGATATAAAGTGTGACAATAGTTCTGCTTCATGTCCTGTGCTGGCTGGGCACAGCGTGATGAAGGATGTATCAGACTGGCACAGAAAGAAGAAAGGAAAAGAAAACAGTTTGCATTTGCTTCCGAAAACCAGGACGGAATAACAGCATCAGCCGTTTGAACTGGGTGCTTGGTGCCGGCCATCGGCAGCCACGGCTGCACTGAGGCCCCCGGGAGCACGGCCAAGGGTTTATGGGTCATGACAGATGAGCAGGACGCAGAAGAGGATTTCGACGAGCAGGTTTCTCCTACTGGGGTACCACTTGCAAGCAGACTGGTGGGCATGGGAAGGCCTGGTAGGAGAGACATGGCAGGATCTGCACTGGGGATGCCGTGCCCAGCCAGCCTTGCTGCCCCCAGCCCATCTTCCCCTGGGAGCTGCAGAGGGGGTTGACGGTGTCGCAGCTGGCCTCTGATTTCGGGAGCACTCCAGAAGCACTGTTGGCATCTCAGATGTGCAG
Organism: Pluvialis apricaria; assembly: GCA_017639485.1. NCBI lineage: Eukaryota > Metazoa > Chordata > Aves > Charadriiformes > Charadriidae > Pluvialis > Pluvialis apricaria. The sequence goes on along the minus strand of CM030021.1, from coordinate 885,689 downwards.
GAGGAGAATTTGCAACAGAGAACAGGCTGGGAGGCACGACATTGCTTGGCTTGTCTACTTCTTGATGTGTATTGGGGCCAGAGAGAAAACGCTTCCTCTAACGCTGTTGCCCAGTGGCCACGGAGCACGTCCCCCAGTGATACGGGAAAGAGCGGCATGGGGAAGGCAGCACTTCATCAGACATCCAAGAGCTCGGGCTCAGCGCCCGCTTGTCTTCACACACACCTGTGCCAGCATTCCTACAAACGCCATGCTCCCAGTTCATACCACACATCACTTCAGGGGGAAAAAAGGCATTTAATGTGAAGCCCAGGAAGCCAAAGGATGTAAACGTTCCCCTTGAGTCAAGGAGTCATTAGTCTTTTCACCGAGAAGACACCAGAGATGAAATAGGGAGATCTCCAGCGTGGTCTTGGGTTCGGCAACAAGGGACAGTGGTTGCGGCAAGGCCCAAAGAGTGGCGGGCAATGCGAGGGCTGGGGGGTAACACTGGGCTCCCCAGCCCACTCTTTCTCTGCTGATAAACCACCCGCTGTGAAAAATCAGCTCTGGTGCCGCTGTGCTTACCAGAAAGGCTGAAAAAGCAGCGGACTAAACCAGCGTGGCAGGCGCAGAACACGTCCCGGCATCTCTGCCAGCACAGCAGCCAGCGCCACGCTCGCCCCAGCGGGCACCGGCTGCCGCAGCCGGAGGGGCAGGAGGCATCACATCACTCATGGGATGAGGATGCTGGGTCTCAGAAGGACTTGAAACAAGAAACTGGCCTGGAAGAATTGAAAGGGAAAGGCTGAAAAGAGCTATTTGAAATAGTTTCTTCGTTCTTTCTGTGCTTTTGGGAACGCCGTGACATCGGAGTGAAAGATAAACACTGCAGGTGAGCATCATCAGCTGGCTCCCCCGCCATCCAGGCTCCCAGGCACAGACCTGGGGGCTGGTGCTTGTAAGAGGTTTGTTTTGTTTTTAATCTCATTTAAAAAAAGTAATAAATATCAGCTGTCTGAGGTTGGGCCTACGACAATTCCTTTAACCTCAGTCCTAAGCTGATATTAAGGGATATAACATAGTGAATGGAAGAAACTCCTGTGAAATCAGCATTTTTTGGGGGGGGCCGGGGGATATTTCTTGTCTCAGAGGGTGGGAATCCACGCTGTCAGCTGACCACGAGCAGGACGCAATGGCCAAACCTTCCCCAGGGCACGGTGCGAAAACCAGTCTCTAAAGGGAGGGAGCCGGGAGGGGATCAGCAAATTTCTGCTGAGTTTGGAGCCATCTCAGCCAGTGCTGGAGCTGGTGAAACGTTTGGACCGTGTCCTTCAAAAGGCAGAATGAGTCCGTCACAGGGAGGGGAGGGATTTGCATTAAAAATCAACGTTGCCCACGACAGAATTTGGCCCTTCCCGGGAAAGGATGCAATTTTTAGTAGGGGAAGAAGGCGTTCCCGTTACGGCTCCACTGCAGCAATCCCCTTGCCCGGCCCTGCTGCCCGGGCCTGCCCCGTCCTGTCCCTTTGCAACCGCTCCCAGGTCCATCTTTGCCCTTACTTCAGCCTCTTCCCTCGCGCCTCCTCTTCAGCATCCCTTCACCACCAACTTCGACATGCTTCTGCCACCTTGGGGAAGCTGCGCAGGTCACTGCCTCCACTCCCCTCCCAGGGATTCACACCGGGCAGCTCATGCTCCTTGGCTTAAACGGTGCCTCTTCTGAGTATATAGAGAAATTTATACACACACACACACACTTATATATAAGTATGTGTATAGGTGCAGCGTGGGCAGATGAGTGGCTCCAGGAGGAGGGGACTTGCTTGGACGAGGCAGCCAGCAGCTCGGCGGGACCACCAGTCATGGTGCTGCTCCTGCTGGCCCCGGGCTGGACACCCCCTTGCCAGCGTGGCCACCAAGGGCTCCGGCGAGGCGCTGGGACGGTGCTTTGTTTCCTGAGATTGCTTTTAAGGTTGTCTTTAATAAAAAAACACCACGAGGCGCCGTGAGCCGCCCGGCCGATCCCGCCATGAGGGTTTCCACCAGCTCTTCCCCACAACAAGCCCTTTTGGGACCGGCAGCGGGGTTTCTGTCTTGTCACGGTAAAAATATAATTAACAAATCAAGGAGGGAGGGGGTTATTTGCTGGTTTTGGGGGGGAGGAAGCATTATTTAGTGTCATTGATGAGATTTTCCTAAAAATCCCAAATCTTGTTGCGTCGCTGCTCTTCTCACTTCCGCTCGGTGTCTCTGCTTGTGACATCCCAGCCTGGCTATACATGGAGTCATGACGTCATGAAGAAAGGCACTGATGTCACAGGCTCATCAGGACAAACAGGCTTTGCTGTGGCTTTCGGAAATGGGTGATTTCACCGGGAATACTGATTTCCTGCGTGAAGGCTGGCATGGCTGCGAGGGTGGAGGGGTCGGTGTGTATCCCCTGTGCTGGCAGCGCCGGGGGTTGCTGGCCCGGCCGGCATCGGGGATGAAGGGCGAGGGAAGCCATGGAGGGAAGGGGGAGGAAGACAGCGTGGGGGGGTCTGGGGATGCGGGTGTATGGGGGTGTGTGGAGTGAAACCGCAGCCCGGCGTCACCGGTGTTCGTTCCCCAGGGCGGCTGGTGTCGGGGTAGGGGGTGAGGTCTCCCTCCGCCGGGGGGGCGGCAGGGGGGAGCGGCGGCGCGGGCATCCCGGTGAGGTCAGTAGTTGCAGTGGCGCTGGCAGGGCTGGTGGACGAAGGTCCCGGCGTACTGCTTGGCCCGGCGCAGCGGGCGCTGGCGGGCCCGGTTCTGCCGCTGCAGCGCCTTCTGGCTGAGCTGGTGCTTCTCTGCCACCTGCTTGGCCCGCTGCACCCGCCGTGTCTGCCCCACCTTCTCCAAAATGGCGGCCTTCACCGAGAGGGACCTGCTGTGGTGCGGCACGTGCCGCTCCAGCCGGGGCTCCGGCACCTCCCTGCGGAGAAAAGGGGCCATTAGTGGCCGCTGGCACCCAGCCCTCACCCACCCTGGCAAAAAGGGGACTGTGGTCTCCAACCCCCTCCCCATCACACTGTGCCCCCAGGATGGACCCAGACCCTCCCGCCCCGCAGCCTGCCAAGGAGGGGGGAGGCTCCAGCACAGGCAGGCTCTAGGACACCCGGGATAAACCCAGGTGCCACCAGGAATGGAGCGTCCCCATAGTCCCCCACTGTGGCTAAGTCCCTTGAGCCCAGCAGAGAGAAGCCAAGCCCGGCCCCATTTCCATCCCACTTGTGACCCATTTGGTCTCCTGGCCCATTTCTAGCTGCCTTTGGCCCCCTTTCTGCATCCTCCAGTGCTGAGGTTCCTCTGAAGCTCTTGAGATCAAGCTGTGGCCCTCAGGGAGACTTTGCAAAGAGAGAACCCCTGGGGGAACAGTGTCCCCTAGCCCAGATGGAGGTTCACCCCAAATTCTTCCTCCTCCCCTGCCCAGGTGAAGGGGTCCGGGGGGAGATGGTGGAGGGTGGGGACCATGCGGCGCAGCGGGACCCAGGGCTCGGCCGGCCATGGCAGGGCTGAGAGTGCCCGTGGTCAGGGCTTTCCCAGTGCTGCAGGGCAGCAAGGGCAGCCACAGGGAGAGAGCAGATCTCCCCAGGGGCTGCAGCGAGACTGTGGCCCCAGGAAGGATTGTGGGGGTCTCCAGCCCACGGTTCCTGGGGCAGGAGAGGGCAGTGGGGAGATTTGGAGCATTTCTGTTTAACTTTACTCCCCCCAGCTAAGCTGGACCTTGGGGCAGGGAGCAATGTCTGCATCCATGGCTGGTGACGTGCCGCTCCGCCACAGCTGTGGGACACCCCAGTGCTGTGCCAGAAGGGGGATCAGGAGGGCTGCAGCACCCTCCTGCTTGGGGGAGCCAGCAGTCCCAGGGGAACGACTGTACCCAAAAGCCACCTTGTTCCATTGGGTTTGTTTTGCTTGTGCCATACCTGTGCAAAACCCCGTGTTTAAGCCCAGCCGGGCAAACCCCCCTGGACAGGCGGTGGGGTGACAGGCGGCATTGCCAGGAGACTCTGCTCAGGACAGGGGAGAGGGACACAGCCATCTCCCACCGCAGCACAGTGGCAAGCTCACAGTCCTGCACCCATGGCCATCTCAACATGCCGTTGAGATCCCCTTAACGGAGTATTTTGGGGCACAGAGGCTGCCATCCTTGCGCAGTGCTGGCCAGGGCAACCTGCCGGGCATGCAGGGTGCTCCCTGAGGTGGGACGTGGGGATGCTGAGGTCTCCCATAGCCCCACTCCGTCTCTGGGCAGCATGGGCAAAACACTCCTGGGCATACACGGTGATGTGGGATGCCGGCACTGACTGTCCACCCCAGTCCCCCAGCGGATGCTGGGGCTGGCAGTTCCCATTGAGCACCCCCAAGGCGCACTCACCCGGCAGCATCATCCTCGGGGCCCTCCCCGTCCACCTCGAGGGAGCTGGTGATGTAGACGGACATGCTGGGGTGCTCGATGAGCAGGTCCTCCATGGGGCTGCTCCCCACGCCGTCGGGGCCGGGCCCCTCTGCAGTAAAACAGGGGGGAGGGGTGACAAACCAACTCTCGTCCATCAAGCAGGGACCAGCCGGAGCCGGGGAAGCAGCCGGCGGCGGTGGCAGACCTGGGGGTGCCGGGCGGGATCGCACCGAGCGCCCAGTACCGCCAGCACCCACTCGCCGGGCTGCACCAGGGTGGGCACGGCTGCCTGGGGGTGGCGGGGGGGTGCAGAGCCATGCAGGGGGCAGCGGGGACACACACACATACCATGTACAGTGGGGAGGGGAGGGGGGAGAGAAAGGGGCATCGTTAGTGCAGTAGATACCCCACCACCATCACCACCACTAGAGATGGGCACGGCGTCGACCGGACCTCATGGGGAGGGAGACGCCAGCAGTGCCCTGCACCGTGCCCCAACCAGCACCCTCCGAACCGGGGGGCTGCCAGGTCCGGCTTTGCTAAACCAGCAAGCAATGGAAATGGTTCTGGTTAGGCAGTTTAACCAAAAAGTGGGGGAAACCAGCAGGGTTTGCCGCAGCATTTTTTTTTTTTCCTTCTTGAAATGAAGGAAGAAATTCAGCCGGCAAGAAATACTGCTTTTGCCTGTTCTTTCGGCACCTGAGCTGTGCCATGCTGCGCCGGAGGAACGCCGGCCCACCTGCACTTGCAAACACCACCCGGCACTTTGCAAACATTGAAACCAAGCACACACAGAGGAAAAAAACAGTTCACACCTTTTTTTTCCCTCGGAAGAAATCAGGGGAATTAAATCTTCAGCAAGGGTTTTCGCCGCGCCTTCAGCTTCAGTCCATTAGAGGTCAAATTTTAGGTGGTCGCTCCAGGAGCTGCCCCTCACCCTCCTCCGGCTCCCCAGCCTTCCTCACCTTCCCTTCCTCACCTCCTCCCAGCAAAAGCACTTGGGCTGCTGCTTTTCTGGGCTGCCCGTGCTTGGAGTCACTGGCTGTGTTATGTGAAGGGAGCCTGCACCTAATGCTGGGCTCATCGGGACACCCAGACCCATTCCCGGCCTCATCGGGGGATTTGAGGGAACTGGCCTCAGCGGGGGGATGTGGTGCAGTATCTATATGGACATGTGTGACCCTGAGGCTGGGTGAAGGTGCAGGAGAAATCAGAGGTGAATATGTTCTTGCAGTGGAGAAATACAGCGCAGGAAGCATGGGGCTGGCATTCGCCACCTGGCATGTCCCTGGCTCCTCCCGTGGACGATGCCCCAGCCCGGGGCTTAGGGCAGGCCACAATTAGCCTTGCGAACATGAGAGCTTCTTTCTTCAGGTCAGTGGATATCAAGCTATTAATAGTTGTTGACATGCTGGGCTGGAGATTATTTGTCAGCCTGGAGACAGCCATTGAGCCTGGCTGGAGCGCTCCCGCAACAAGGGGGCTGCCGGCGTAGGGAGGAAGGGACCCAATGTGGCTGAACCCTGCCCCAGCCATCCATGGCTACCTGTCTCCATCCATCGCTAAGGTGGGTTTTAAACTCATAAGGAATATTTCAGGATCCCCCACATCCCTGGGTGACTTGCAGCCATATCGCTAAGCACCAGGAAATGCTCTTTGCTCCCTCCCTGGGTGCTGAGCAGAGCCAGGCTGGGTGATGGGGCGAGAGGGGCATCTGAAACACTCCGAGGAGATTGGGTTAATACAGGTACATTTTGCAACATGTGAGTCAAAGACCTGGCTGAGAGGGCATGAATTCGGAGGCTCGTTAGGCTGCTCCGCTACTGGGAGGGAGCCGGGCTATGAGATGCTTGCCAGCCGCTGTGGCTTGAAGGTGAAGAAGGATAGGGGCTGGAGCCAGCAGGTTTAGTTTTTAAAGTGCTTTGCATAACTCCAGCCTCAGAAATAGGGCTGAAATAAATCAGTCACTCACTGGCTGGGGAATGCTCTGGGAAAAGGCAGAGGCAGGCCCATGGGGATTAGCAGTGGGGTGGCAGGTCCCAGGCAGGCACACTGCGGAAAGCTGGCTCTGCACTGAGCACCTGGCCACTTGAATGGAAAAAAAAAAAAAGGGAACCTTTTGTACCAAAGTCATCCCTGGGTCCCTGCTGAGCCGGCTGCAGTGTCGGACCCAGGGGATCAGGGCACAGCCCAGCGCTTCTCTGTCTGGGGAAACTCCTGGCTCCTTCTGGCATGCTTTGGGCACGCTGCAGCTGCTGCCAGCTGGCCCAGACGCGTGGCAGCTGCATGCCCATTGCTCCAGGGACCTCCTTGCAACCAGCCCCCTCCTGTGTCACTGCTGTGACTGCCCCCCCGGGACAGTCATCAGTGAGCCCAGAGGACAGGGCGCCACGGCTGCCCGTGCCCACGCCACCCAGCCACCTCCACCAGCTCTCCACAGTGCTCCCACCAGGCACAGGGCTGTCCCTGCCCTCCATCCCAGGCTGGCCCACACTCCAGTCCATTCTCCAGTTCACTGCAGGAGGGAAAAACCCTAACGAATGACTCACATCATGAAAATGAGCTCCGCTCAGTGCACGGGGGACAGGCAGGGAGCATCTGCTCAGAGAACAGATGCCCGCAAGAGGGATGACGAAACCCTCCTCCTAAACCCGCAGGATACATTTGTGGTCCCCTGGGCTGGGGCACCACGACTAACCAGAGGCTGCAACAGCAGACCATGGCCATCAAGGAGCTCTTGCACAGGCAGGCTTGTTTGTCTAAGTTCGCTGCTTAACTTGCAAGCAAAAGGTCATGAAATTATCATTGCAATTGGTTGAGTCATCAACCCTACAACAGAAACACCAAGGACTTAATGGAGCTGGAGAAACTCTCGGCACACAAGGAATTTGATCTGCCTGGTTGGTGTCAAACAGAGCTCCGGATGATTGTCGCCATCCCTGGGAATTGGGACCTTGAGCCAAACATCGCTTGTTTGAGTGTTGTTGGCATGGGCACTGGGAATGATTTGGAAAGATAAACCCTTTGGAGTTGAGATTTGCTCCCATGATGGATTCAAATAACCCAAACGTAGCCAGATCCCCGATGGCACATCCCCAGCTGGGACAGGCAGGCACCACTGCTGCCTGCCCTCACGTGGGGAAAACCCTGGCCCCCCCCACCAGCACCCACGGACCGGGGTTTCCCCCAGGCGAACAGGGTCCCAGTTTGCTCTCGGCAGGGGCGTCGCAGGCAGCGGCCAAGCCCAGCTCCTCCTGGCAAAGTGCTGCCCACGGCACAGCCTAGCCGAGGCCACGGCACTGCCGCAGCTCGCAGGCAGACAGCCCGCGTGGGTTGGCGTCCCCCACCCCACTGAGCCCCCAGCAGGCAGAACCACACCAAAACCCTGGGTGACCTCCCCTGGCTGGGGCTGTGCCAGGGTCCCATCCTGGTGTGGAGGCACCTGGAGGCTCCCAGGTAGGAGCAGCCCCAGCTGGGGACGCTGCTGGTCCCACACTGACAGAAAGTCAGGAACCATCATTGGGAACAGGAAAAAGGAGGAGCAGGCCGGGGGTTGCCGCAGTGACCACAGGGCTAGGCACCGTGGCCAGGGCAGGGGGACCAGGGGAGGAAGGATGAAGGGCAGAGCTGATCACACATGGTGGAAGCTAATCTGCTGTCATCTCAAGGGGTTTGCCCAGCTCCAGAGAGAAAAAGTGCAGCAGAGGCTGTGGGAAAACAGTCTCCCCTGCTTTTCTCACCTGCAAGATCAATTACGAGCCATCCATCCTCCTCCTCCTCCTCCTCGACAAAGGGTTTGGGCTCCTCCAAGCCTTCCGGCGTGTTGCTGTCACTGAAGAAGAGGCTGGTGAAACGCTGAAACATGGTGGGGAGAGGTCCAGCAGGATGGACAGTGAGTTAGAGCTACTGCTGAGCACCGGCTTCCAGGCACGGAGACGGGAGCGATGGGCAGGGAGGGGAAAAAACAGCCCTCAAGGTCTCGGTGGTGGCAGAGATGCTTTGCTGCTGACGAAATGGTAGCTGAGTTAAACGGTGTGTAGTGCAATTCTGAGGTTCTTCACTTGGCTTCAGTACAAAGGCCTGTATAATGGAAAGAAAAAGGAATAATGCATTTGGACTGGTTGGTAGTGTGGTCCTTCCTCATCCCAGGGGCTCAGACGGGCTGGAGGGGATGGTGAAAAGGTGGCTCCAGCACTGATCTGTGCCATGGACTGTCCCAGCTGCTGGCATCTCCAAGGGCATCATGCACCACGTCTGAAAGCAGCAGAGAAGTGCCGGGTGCCTGCGCTCGGCAGCCCTCCACCTGCACCGAGCCCCCACATCGTGTCCCCTTCTTCATGGGCGGTGTGTCCCAGTGGACCCGTTCACCAGAGCTGGCAGGGGCAGAGCCACTGTCCCAAAGGCTGGGACCTTCTGGCCAGCAGGTCAAGGGAGGTGATTCTGCCCCTCTACTCCGCTCTCGTGAGACCCCACCTGGAGTACTGCATCCAGCTCTGGAGTCCCCAACATAAGAAGGACATGGACCTGCTGGAGCGCGTCCAGAGGAGAGCCACGAGGATGATCCGAGGGCTGGAGCACCTCTCCTATGAGGAGAGGCTGAGAGAGTTGGGGCTGTTCAGCCTGGAGAAGGCTCCAGGGAGATCTTATTGCGGCCTTCCAGTCCCTAAAGGGCCTACAGGAGAGCTGGGAAAGGACTTTTTCCAAGGGCGTGTAGTGATAGGATGAGGGGGAATGGCTTTAAGATGGAAGAGGGCAGGTTTAGATTAAACATTAGGAAGAGGTTTTTCACTTTAAGGGTGGTGAGGCACTGGAACAGGTTGCCCAGAGAGGTTGTTGAAGCCCCGTCCCTGGAGGTGTTCAAGGCCAGGCTGGACGTGGCCTTGGGCAACCTGGGCTGGTGGGAGGTGTCCCTGCCTATGGCAGGGGGGTTGGAACTCGATGATCTTCAAGGTCCCTTCCAACCTAAACCATTCTATGATTCTATGATCTGACTCCCCTGCACTGAAGGGGCATTGAGCATGGCTGGTGGCACCAAGCTTTGCTGTTAGGGCAGGGCAAAGGGTGCGGTGCTGCTGCCCTATCTGAGGACCGATGGCACGAGCTGTCCCTAAAACCCACCACTAACCCACTGACGGCCACACCAACGCGCCCGCCCTCCCCTCCTTGAGCTGGGTCCCCAGAAGCCCTTGCTCACTTTCGCTCGAGTGCAGCCTGTGCCGATACCTGCTTGAGGTTGGTTTAATTTTGAACGGCGTTACTGTTATTGTCGCGCTGTGTGTGTGTATCTGCAGGGATGCTCTTCTGATGCAGCCACGATTCATTGCCACTCTCCAGCCCCAAAAGATGACAGTCACATGTGTCACCACTGCTCCTTTACAAGGACCTTAGAAGGAGCTATGGGACAAAGCACTTGGCTATGGGCTGTGTCTCGGCCCTGAGCGCTCAGGCATCAGCTCGCAGGACCAAGCGGCATCAGCATGCGGGAGCAAGCAGCAGCGAGCACGCTGCCCCCCCTTGCAGAAGGGCAGGGTGAGGATGGCATTATCCCAGCCCTGGGCGAGTCTCTGCTCCATCTACTCTCGTCACTGTTTCACCCCTGGGGAAACACGTTTTCCTCAGCTCGGGGGGAGGTTAGGACTCACTAATTTTATTAACGAGTGCATAGCTCTCAGAGAGGCACAGGCAGACAGCTGCCACAAGGTGCAGAGCGCTATTTGCATGGAGAAAATGCTTTTTGGTCCAGAGACATTAAAGGGCATTAAAATGACATCAAGAGCTCGATGCAGGGAGAGGGGACAGCTGTGTGCTGTCTTGCCTGGCGCATTGCCGTGGGTGCATTTCAAGGCCAAACCCCCAATTCACGGCTCTGTCAACCAAGGTGGCGTAGAGCCTGCAAGTGGTCTTGGACCCTGGTGAAGCCCCATCTGGTCTGAGCAACACGGAATGGAAAGGACGTGTCTGTGCCAGTTCTCCAACAGCTCAAGTTCTAGCTCAGCAACCCCCAAAGAAGTCGCCCCTCCAGCCCCAAGGCTGCCGGGAACAGCAGCTGGCCTGGGTGCTTGCTGCGGTTCTGGGGCTCAGGCACACTTGTGTTTATCCATTGTGGGATCGTCATGCCTTTTGCCTTCTCTTAGGTGCCTTGGGAGGTACAACATCTGCTCCGCAAGGCAAAAAATGAAAAACCAAGGGGAGCCTTTCCCCATGGGTGGGAACACGAAATTCAACACAGGCAAGTGTAGGGTACTGCATCTGGGGAGGAATAACCCCATGCATCAGTACAGGTTGGGGGCTGACCTCCTGCAGAGCAGCTCTGTGGAAAGGGACCTGGGAGTCCTGGGGGACAACAGGATGACCATGAGCCAGCAATGTGCCCTGGTGGCCAAGAAGGCCAATGGCATCCTGGGGTGCACCCAGCAGAGTGTGGCCAGCAGGGCGAGGGAGGGCATCCTCCCCCTCTGCTCTGCCCTGGGGAGGCCGCAGCTGGAGCACTGTGTGCAGTTCTGGGCTCCCCGGGTCAGGAAGGACAGGGAACTGCTGGAGAGAGTCCAGCAAAGGGCTACAGAGATGAGGGGATTGGAGCATCTTTCTGATGAGGAAAGGCTCAGGGACTTCAGTCTTTTTAGTCTGGAGAAAAGAAGACTGAGGGGGGATCTTATCAATGCTTATAAATACTTAAGGGGAGGATGCCAGGGGGATGGGAACAGTCTGTTTTCAGTGGTGCCCAGTGACAGGACAAGAGGGAATGGGCACAAACTTGACCATAGGAAGTTCCATCTCAACATGAGGAGGGACTTCTCTCCTGTGCGGGTGGCAGAGCAGTGGCACAGCTGCCCAGAGAGGTGGGGGAGTCTCCCACTCTGGAGCCATCCCAAACCCGCCTGGACGCCGTCCTGTGCCACTGCTGGAGGTGACCCTGCTCTGGCAGGGAGTTGGACTGGATGATATCCAGAGGTCCCTTCCAACCCCCACCATTCTGTGATTCTGTGATCCCCCAGGCTTCAGGGGCTCCTCCTGATCTCTGCCACCCCCGGATGCAGAAGGCAGTGCCGGAGCACAAAGCAGCCCTGGAACACCCAGCTCTCCCTCCCTCACTCAGCCAGGGCGGCAGTGTGACACTACCTGTCCCCTTGAGCTGGTCTCAAGCTGCAGGTGACTTCAGTTGCCCCAGAGGTGCAGGGCAGATGATGTGGCTCCAATCATGCCCAGCTCCAGATGCTGGTGCCCGGGGTCCGGCACCACGTGCTTCCCACTGCCCCGGGGATGGCAGCCCCCCACCGCCATGGTTCATCCCTTCCACTCACACCCTCTACACAGATCCATCGGGGGGAGAGGCTGCAGCTAAGCAAGCTGGGTCTCAGCTGGGACGGCGCATCCAAAATGGCTTGGCTGACTCACAGAGCCTCTCGCCACGATGAATTGGAGGTCAGCAAAGGTTCCCCACTCTGTGTCCTAAGAGAGTTCCCCTGGAAGCACTGAGCTGAGAGTTTTGGGGCACAGAGACATGACAGAGTCATTTTCTCCAACTGCAGTGAGAGCTGCAGGCTCAGCTAAGGCGGCTCTCACCTCCCAGCACCCCATCACTGCCACCACTGTAGCAAAGCTACGTTATCCTCCAGTACACTCATGACTAAATTAGCCAGACCCCCCCCTCCACTTCCCTGGAGCATTAAAGCATAATAATATGTGGGGGAAACAACATGAAGAGGGGCTTATATCCAGCTAGGCAATGAATGGAAACTGGCCCATCGGGCTCTCGTGTGTGCCGTGCCGAGCACAGTGGGGCTTTCCCTCCCACGGGACCGATGTGCGCATCCATCCTCCCCCCGGGCCAGGCTGGCAAAGGGCACCCAGGACAGCCCTGAAGGCTGCGGTACGCAGCCATGGCTCCATTACACACCTTCTCCCTGCCTACAATCTGAAATCTGGCATCTGCCTGGAGCACTTACCTATTTAGCAAATATTTTTTAATATTATATTATGATTATTTATTTAATAAAATTATTAAATATCTAATCACAGAAGAAACCCCGTTGCTCCCAGGTACCTGCTGGTGATGTCTCAGGGCTCCCCGCTGTTTGCTCTTCCCCAGGTCCCCAGGCAGGAGGAGAGGGACAGGATGCACCCAGAAGCCCGTGGCAAGTACAGGGGGGGGCTCCAGTCCCCCAAGGCCACCATGCCCTGGCCCAGTGCAAGGCCAGGAGCAGGTTCCTGCACTTTTTGAGCTGGGGCAGCTCTGCCTGCGGCATTCCCAGGTCGGCAGAAATGCTGAGCTGAAGCTGACCCCAGCGTCACCGTGCAGCTTCTCAGGGTGACACACCAGGGCTGAACGGGGCTGGGGACAGCAGGGTCCCCTGTGCAGCGCCCCAAGCCCACCTCACTGGGGAGGACACGCTCTCAGCCTGCCTCAGCCAGTGGCCTACATGCAAATTTAAGTCTTCCCCCCTCCCCATAGACATGCATGCCACACAACAGCAGAGAGCTGAGGACAAGATGTGGCACACAGGGGACAGGGGCAGGCCGGTGGCCCCAGTCCAGCTGCAAGGGGAAGGTCACCCAGAAAAGCACCCAAGCCAGGCAGAGATTTTCCCCGTTGCCTCAGCAAAGCCAGCCTAGAACGAGCTTGCTGCTGGCCCGCGGGCTGGCTGGGCACGCATAGCTCTGCTCCTCGCCTGGACGGCACCGCAGCGCTCCCTCCACTCTGCGGGTTCAGCTTGGAGAGCCCCCAGCAAGAAGTTCATCCTCAAGCGAGGTCAAAGCCAGATGATAAATTACACACTCAAAACAGAGAGTAGAAAAACCTCTTATTTTTATTTTGTTAAAACGTGACAGCAGCTTTCACTGGACAGTGGCAAAGCTGGTCTCCCCCTCTGCCCCCAACCCTGCAGAGCAGCGCTCATTCCCCCGGCACCCACCTGCTTAGAGATTAGTCCCCAAAAAAATCACAGGGTGCATCAACAGGAAAGTCAGGAGCTGAAGTGTCCGGACTCCACAGGTGCCCACCCTAACCCAAAGATAACTTTCCTTTCCTGAAGACACAGCAGATACTATTAGTTTCAGTTGCCCCCCTCTCCCAAATTTAACTTCATTTTCCTTATCTATTTAATTAAAGGTCCTGGGATAACCACACTCCCATCGTGTGCAGCCAAACCCACGCTAATGGGCTGTCAGGGGCCGTCCTGCTTCAGAGCAAACCCGTGGCACACTGGAAGGGCTGGGGCAAAGGGGACGGGGGCTCGCAGGCAGCTGTGGTAGCTCCAGGGGAGGCAAGAAAGAGTTCAAAGCTCCCCCAAGAGCAAAAGTTGAGATGGATGATTTTAAAGGATCATTCTGCAAAGAATTTCAGTACAGCACCAGCTATCGCCATGGGTTGGTGGCAGCGTGGATGGAGCTGGCAAAGCCAGGGTGCCACGCCGTGGTCCCGGCAGAACGGCTGCCCAGGGCTGCTTGGCCAGACTCTGCCTTGGCTGCCTGTCCTGGCTGGAGCAGGAGCTGGGCAGAGGGACAGACAGCATGATCAGACAGGCCTCGTGGGAAGAGAGCAAAGGCTTCCCGAGAGTCGGAGCAGCCCTGCCAGGGCCGGCCCCAGTGGCACTCAGGGAGCTGTGGGGGAGCTCCTGCCAATGCAGCTGGCAAAGCCCTCAGGATCAAACCTGCGGGGTGGCAGCAGGAGCTACATCCTGGCAAGCAAGGACCAAAATGAGCTTAAATCCTCACCCTCACTTTATCCTGTCTGCTCTGAAATCCTCAGCAACACTGGGCTAAAGAAGCAGGATCAGGCATTTATCCCTGAGATGCTCCCTCAGCAAGTTTGCCAACAACACCGAGCTGTGTGGTGTGGTTGGCATGCCAGAGGGACGGGATGCCATCCAGAGGGACCTGGACAGGCTGAAGACATGGGCTCATGTGAACCTCATGCAGTTCAACCAGGGCAAGCGCAAGGTCCTGCACGTGGGTTGGGGCAACCCCCAGTACCAGCACAGGCTGGGGCTGGATGGCTGAGAGCAGCCCTGCGGAGAAGGACTTGGGGATACCGGGGGGTGACAAATGGGGCGTGAGCCGGCAATGTGCGCTGGCAGCCCAGAAAGCCACCTGCACCCCGGGCTGCATCCCCAGCAGCGTGGCCAGCAGGGCGAGGGGGGATTGTGCCCCTCCGCTGCGCTCTGGGGAGCCCCCCCTGCAGTGCTGCCTCCAGCTTGGGGGACGCCAACAGCAGAAGGACACGGAGCTGTTGGAGCGGGGCCAGAGGAGGCCTCGGAGATGCTGCGAGGGCTGAGCCCCTCTGCTATGGAGAGAGGCTGAGAGGGCTGGGGTTCTTCAGCCTGGAGAAGAGAAGGCTCCGGCGAGACCTTATAGCGGCCTTTCACGATATAAAGGAGGCTTATAAGAAAGACAGAGAGCACGTTTTTACCAAGGCCTGTAGTGACAGGACAAGGGGCAAAAGTTTTAAACTGAAAGAGAGTAGGGTTAGCCTGGACATAAAGAAGAAACGTTTCATTCTGAGGGAGGTGAGCCCCTGGCCCAGGTTGCCCCGAGAAGCTGTGGCTGCCCCATCCCTGGAGGTGTTCAAGGCCGGGTTGGACGGGGCTTGGAGCAGCCTGGGCTGGTGGGGGGGTGTCTCTGCCCAGGGCAGGGGGCTTGGAACGAGATGATCTGTGAAGGTCTCTTCCACCCTAGAAGGGAGCAGCTCCTGGCAAATACGGTCAGTGCATCGTTTTTGAGCCACTCCAGACCCTCCCTGCGAGCCACCAAGAACATCAGCTCCTCAGTGTCACCATCATGGACGGTGACATCAGCCAGATGGCAGGATGGCAACACACCACCTTAGTCCCTATGGTTTCCACCAGGCCCTTCTCTGGCTGGGATTGCCCACAGCCATTGGCAGATAAAGCTCCAAAGTTTCTCCAGGTTTTTGGAAAGCCTCTGCTTTCCCTGAGGCAAATGTTTGCCCCGTTTACACCAGGGGAATTGGGGTCGTCAGCTTTACGGGGAAGTGCAGCGCGGGAGGGACCTGAATGTGTCCCCACCAGGGGCTTTAAGTCACTGCTGCCCAAGTAGCGCCCTGTCACCAGCCAGAGACGGTGCCCACAGAAGCAGTCTGGACCAGGAGGTGGCTTCTCTACCCCTCTGGTGGCCAGAGCTGGTCAGAGCTCTGGTGCCTTCTTCCAGCCCACCCGTATGTCTCAGACATCCCACATCTATGGAAGAGGTATGGCCAGCGCTGGGGCACAAGGGGACTGCCCATGCACCACATCCTTGGGGCTGAGCTGCCCCAGAAATGACACACCTGTCCCCTGTCCCCTGCCAGAGCCGGGTTCACCACCATGGGACACCTGCCATCCTTCCCAGGCTTCCACAAGCCCCTTACTCGGCATGCCAACCCCATCCCAGGCCACTGCCAGCATGAGGGGACAGCCCACAGGTGATGGTCACTTGGGGACAGATGAGTTTCTTAATGAATGAAGTTTATCAGTATCCTTCCAGAAATTCCAACAGCCTTTTAAAACTAGCCAGAGGGTATTAAACATTAAAAGCAGGAGTAAGGAAACTGTTATGCATCAAGTTATTTCCCCCCTTCCCCTGCTTCAGAAACCTCAACACAATAATTAGTTTTCTGAGTCACCGGCACTGCAAATAACCCCAGGAGCTAAGAATAGGCAAAAGGATCGGCAGCAAAGCCCTGGGATGCGCCAGGAGCTCACCGGGGCGGGAGCCACAGCTTCACAGGGTTGGCAGCTCCCAAAAGTCACAGGCTGCGAGAACAACAGCAACTCTGCTTTGAAATGCCAACAGGCTCCCTGAAACTTTCCATAAATACTCGGCGGCGGGAGGGATGTTGCTGACAAGCGGCAGAAGCGGTCCTTCCTCGGTAGGGCTAAGAATACCCAGCGCAGTCATCACGGCAGGCGTCAGAGGTATAAATCAGGTGCCTTCCTCCAACCCACTTGGGAAATGTTATTTTCAACTCATTTTACCTAAATTAGGCAAGCGTTTCACAGGCGGCTCTCGCCATACATACATACATATGTACCGAAATCCTAAACCTGGCACAGAAACACAAAGCGAAGGAGAAGGGGGTCCGGCAGCTGGAGTGGGGGGGCTCTGCTCATCACCCCAAAAATCACCAGTGAAGCATCCCTGCACTGTCCTGTATCTGTCCCCATCGAGGAAGGGACCAGAGCTGGCAGGGGCTTGCCCAGGATGGTTTGGCAGGGCTGGATTAATGCATTTGGTCCCCCAACAACTGCACTACAGCTCCTGCTGATCCCTTTGCTTCGCCAGCAGCCTCATTCATGGGGTTCCCCTGGGGGAGCACTGGCAGAGCTGGACCCTGAGGCTGCTGCCGGGCACAGACGGACTGACTCCAGCAAACCAGAAGCTGATTCACAGCCAGAGCCTCTTCCACTGCAGAGCAGGGAAGTGGAGGGGGGAGAAGGCAGAGAGTAGTTAGAAAAATACCCCCAAAACTCTTTATCATCACACTCTTCTTATTCATGGCAGACCAAGCCAGCACCTGGAAGGGCTCTCCTCGACCAGCTCAGGAGCTCAGCATGGACTGGAATCCCCACACGCTCCTCCAGATCCCACCTGAAGGAGGGTGACTTGGAAAGAAAAGGGGGGTGCTTTTCCTGGAGCTGGTGTCCCCATCCGCACCGGCTCCCTTGTGTAACTGCTGCAGGAAGGGCCTTGCCCCAAGGACAAACCTGACCTTCTGCTATGACATCAATGTCATCGCATAGAGCCCTGGAAAATCTGTCAGTGGCCGGCAGGATCTGAGCAACCAGGAAATTTTTAGATTTGCCATGAGCCATCCTATGAAATTTTAGAAGTTTCCTCTCTGGGATGCGCTAGGTGAAACATCCCTAGAAGCGCGCGCATCGAGAGGGGAGCAGCCCCAACGTTCCACCCTCCGTAAATCGCAGGAGGCTGAATACTAACTGGCAGGTTGGACTTTGATACCGCAGGAGTCCCGAGGTCCCCAACCAGTTTCTCCTGAGCCTGCCCGAGGCCACGTGTGCGCCAGGGCAAGACTTGCCTGCGCAGGGCTCGCTGTGCAATTAGCACTTGAAAGCTCTTAGATAAGAGTTCACATCTCAGGTTTTTCCAGTCTTGCTACGAGCAGGAGCAGGTGATATCGGTTTATTCTCGAGGGGAAAAAGCTTCCATTATGTTTTTCCTTTTGTGTTCAGCCAGATAAGCACCAATTTGATGCAACGGATTCCTAATGGTGACAGTGAGCTACAGCAGAAAGCTTTTGTCTTGGATTTGGAGGGGAGAAATATAATAAAAGATTTCTTTTAGAGCAAAGAAAAAAAATAATTCTTGGCACTTTGTAGACTAAACCCGGCGGGAAAGAAGGTACAGCACAGTCCTGTACCGGAGCCCAACACCTGTTTCTGGGATGGTTTCCTACCCCAGCAAAACCTTGGCCAAATTAGCAACAGCACCTCACTGGTGCCGCTGGCAGCAGCGGGTGTTGCTGGTCCCGAGAGAGGCATTTTACGCCAGTAGCTTGGGACCCCAGGGTGCCAGTGCCTTTGCTCAGGTTCTCTGAGCAGGGCTGTAGCATCCCCACACACGAGAGACACAGAATCATAGAACAGTTTAGGCTGGAAGGGACCTTAAAGATCCTCTAGACCCACCCCCCCTGCCCTGGGCAGGGACATCTCCCACTAGACCAGGGATAAATGAATAGATATATGTATAAAAAAAAATTACAAAAGCAAGAATACCCTTTTTAACATGTTCCTACAGTTGCACTCCACAGAGTCCAAGTTTTTCAGCTGATGAGCCCCCTCAGATGGGAGCAGGTTTAGTGCCTGGGGCATTCCAGGCTCAGCCAAGCTGCTGAGCTCCCCAGGCGAGAGGCATGAAACCCATAGAGAACGTTGACCTTCTGGGACTGATGACGTTTTTGACCTGTCCCAAAGCAGGTGCACTTAGAGCAGTAATAACAAAAGTAGCTGCTACATGTGGTACCCAACATACTCATGGGCTCAGCATCCTGGGATGCCGACATACTCATGAGCTCAGCATCCCGGGACATGGTGGTGCTGCACTGGTGGCATGGTGGGATGTCATGGCACAGACCTCAGCCTGGCACTGCCAGCATCCTTCACCTGCTACGTGTGGCCCCACGGCTCCTTCCTGGGCATCACGGTTAAACTCAATAAAAATCTCTACGCACACGCCCAAATCTCATTAAAACCGCTGCGATTCCCAAAGTAAATCGCGAGCTAAAGATGGAGGTGTTCGAAAGTGCCAACGGGAAAGCAGTCAGCTCAACCGCAAATGTTTCTATATCACACATTTCCAGCCCCTTTCCAAAAAGCCACCTTTTTCACCTAAACCAGCTCCTCCTAAAACGCCGAGAGACGCGTCCGCGTTCGCAACTTGTCTGGGGAAAGCCACAGCAGAGCCCGGCGGGGCGATCCCGCCCGTGAAGCCGCCGGGGCGCCCACGCGTGACCGCGATCGTTAATTCACCCTCCCCCCGGGGCCGCCCGAACCTCCCCCGGGACGGGGTACGGCAGGGGAGGCTGCGCTCCGCGGGGTCACGGCAGGACACCGGGGGGGGGGCGGACAGCCTGATGACGTCTCGATGTCATACGCAAATGAGGCATACGTCACTACAGCGGAGCCAATGGGAGCGCAGACCAACCTCGAATCTTAATCCGGTGATGAAGAAACAAACAACAAGCGCGGGGGGGGCCCCCCCGCCGCCCGCCCCCCCCCGCTCCCCCCCCCCTCCCCGCGGGGACACCGCCCCGGTGTCCCCCCCCGGGCCGAGCCCTGCCCGCCCCCCCGCAGCCCCCGCAGCCCCCGCAGCCCCGCGCGCGGGAGCACCCACCTTTGCCCGTTAACGGCACCGCCTGAACGGGGAAGCGGGCGGGAGAGGCGCTGAGGTAGTGCCGGTGCCGGCGGGGATGGCGGGGGGGTTGTGCCGAGCGCCCGCCGCTCCCCCGCACAAATCGGGACCTTCCGACAGCTGATCGTGACGTCACAAAGCGGCCCGCCCGCCGGCGGGGAATGCGGCCAATGGGAGGTGGCAGCGGGAGGGCGGGGTCGGCTGGGGAGGGGCGGGGGCGGGGATGGGAGGGTCCGGGATGGGGAGCGCGGCGCCCCGGGGGGGGAGCTCAGCCCCATACCGGGCACCGGGGGGGGGGGGGGGGGGGGGGGGGGGGTAGGGGGGCTCCGAACGGGGGGTCCCGCTCGGTGTGAGCGGGGGGAACGGTCCCGCGGGGTCAGCCCGGGTCCCCTCCGAGCCCCGGGGGATGCACCGAGGGCCCCGCGGGGAAGGGCAAAAGGGGAAAAGGGAAGGGGGGGGGGGTGGGCTGGGAAAGCCCCGGGTGTGTCGGGAGTCCCCCCCACCCCCCCGGTCCCGGCCCGACACCCGATGCCTTCGCCCCGCTGCGCTGCCGGGGCCCCCTTCCAAGAGAAACTTTGATGGGACACGAAGATGGTCGGGGGTGGGCAGGCGGCTGGAAGCCCCCAGCCCTGGTAGCCAGCCCTCAGACAAACCGGGGGGGGCTCGGGGAGGCGGATGGTACCTGCGGGCCCGTAACCGGGGCCATCCTGGGAGCGCTGCACCCCCCGAGGTGCACCGGGTTCGCCTTTGTCCTCAGCACGGGCTGACCATGGGACCAAGGTTTGGTTTGACAGCGTGCCAAGCTCGTCACACGGCAGGAAATCGTCCATATAAAGATAGAACATTTATTAAAACAGTCATTAATAGAGCAGTTGAAGCGTCTGAGTCACACATGGTAGAGTTAGGACTCATCTGGCATCCCAGGTGAGAATTCCCCATCACAAATTCACACGAGGCAGAATTTAATTGAGTCTTATTCAACTCGCCGTCGCAAATTAAATAACATTTAGCCTTCTGTAATTGAAGGATCTTGCAGAAGGGTGTAAACCACCTCAGGAGGGAGAGCTGCCACCTGGCAGAGCTCTTACCCTGCTTTGCTGGGAGGGGAGCAGAAGTCCGTGAAGCTTGAAACATTTCTAAGCAGAAAATCCACCCGTTTGGGATGTCCTGTGGAGGGCGTTTCCAGCTGGCAACGGCAGTTTCCATTCATGCCACCAAGAGCTGGAGGTGCTCAGCACCGCTGGGCGTAGTGGTGGGGGCATCTGCAGGAGACACCCAGAAATTCTGGCATAACTCAGGCTGGACCCCCAATCTGGTCCTCGCTTGAAGCCAACAGCTCATGCTGCCAGTGGGGGTTCAGTTTGCTGCTTTCGTTAGTACTCGTCTTGCACGGAGTGATTACAATACGGCTCCTATTGGCTGCAGCAGCACTGCAGAAGCCAACCTTTAATCCCGCTGCCATATAGGAGTGGGTAGAAATAAATGCATCAGAACAAATCTTGCTGGGGTTAAACTTATCCCCAGGTATATTGTCCTGTTCCCACTGGCATGGCCCCAGAAGGATTGGTTTAATGGGATGTCCCTCTATCCCCACAGGGATGGGAAATGCTTTGGTCGCTGCTGTACCCTGCCCTGGTCTTTTACTGCAAAAAAAAGGGAGGCAGCCCCCCTCCCCGGGGCGGTTATTAGCCCCAGGGATTTATTGCTGAGGGGGAAGCTGCTGCAAATGCGATAAAGCAGAGGAGCGAGCTTCCCACCAGCCTGGCGCAGTCAGCAGAGGTTGCTGGTACCTGCTGGGCCCAGCCCTGGGTGCCGCGGTCGGGGGGCTCAAGTGATGGCTGACAGCTGTGCCTATGCGGCAGCGGGAAATGGTGACTTTAATCTCACTGGTGCAGGGAACAGCGGTCAGGAAGCTGTGGTCGCCCAGCCCTCGTGTGCCTACGAGCCTGCGGTGACCGTGCTGCCACCCTGAGCCAGGGTCCACGTCATTCCGCCTTCTGGCTGTACTGCAGGGCCAACGGGGAGAGCCTGCGGGTCTTGGAGTGGCCCCCTCGTTGGTCCCGAGGGACAGCAGTGTCTGTTGAC
Organism: Pluvialis apricaria; assembly: GCA_017639485.1. Taxonomy (NCBI): domain Eukaryota; kingdom Metazoa; phylum Chordata; class Aves; order Charadriiformes; family Charadriidae; genus Pluvialis; species Pluvialis apricaria. The sequence continues at coordinate 864,344 of CM030021.1, read as the reverse complement.
ACTGAATAAGAGAAAGAAAACCAGAGTGACTTCCCTGTGGCATGCTGGGGTGGGATGCATGGACACCCATCCAGGCCAAGGGGGTGTCCTGGCTTTGGGTCGCGGATGGCCCTGGCCATCAGCTCACTGAGGAAAGTCACGCTGCAGTGAGTTGACCTGCAAGGCCTGAGGTGGCTGTGCCCGGAGAGGGTGAGCAGGCAGCTGACTGCACATCACCTGCCTGCAGGTCATGGAGAGTTAGCTGGAGCCTTGGTATGTCCCAGCATGAGTCTACACCAGCAGGTGCCCGGGGCTCTGCTGCTCGGATGCGTAACCGGCAGCACTCTGTGTGTTTGGATGACTGTTGAAAATAGGACGGTGATCACATAGGCTTCTACTTCACCCAAGAGGTTTAGGGAAGCAGCGCTGATAGCTCCTGGCAAGGTGCAGGGCCGGCATGTAACACACATGCTTCATTTCACCCAACAATTGGCATGCAAATCAGTCAGAGCTTTTATTATTTACCCGTCCTTTATTTAAAAAAAAAAAAAAAAAAAAAGGATGCTGGGTCCAGCTACCCAAAACTTCTAAAAAACCCAAGAGATTGGGAAATAATAGTATGACTGGATCTTTGCAAAGCCCTCCAAGAACATGTCTCCAGCGTTCGGGATAGACTGAGCAAGGGTGTCTCAAGGCGTCCCTCCAGCCCCAGCCGTCTGCTCTGGTTTCCCTGTGGGTCCCTCGGGTCACCTCGCTGCATCCCAAGCAGATGCTGGTCCTGCCATCCCTGGCGTGAGTTTTCCCCCAAGCCCGTGGAGCGCTGCCCTAGTCATTTCTCCTGGTGATGCTAGGGTCACATAGGTAACTGCTGAGCACCACAAAGAAGTATTTCACAACTGTGGCCCTGTATGTCCTGGGGGTACAGGTCAACAGCAGGCTGAAGTCCTCGCAGCTCCCAGGTGCCTGCAGGCCACAATCCGTTTGAGCCATGTGGCTTGCTGCCATTTTGTGAGTTGTGTGCTTGTCAGCTGGGGCTGGGAAGAGCAGTTAATGAAGAGGTACGTGTGCGATGTACAGAGACAGTCCTTAAACACACGCTATGTGCGAAACAATAGAGAACAGGAAAATGAAATGAGCATAAGATGCTCTTTCTCCTTCCCAACCACCCCCATTCCACTGCGAGCCCTTGGGGCGCTGAGTCCAGAGCCCTGGTACGTGCCCAGAAACCTTGACACCCGTCCAGCCCCAGCAAAGCAGACTGAGAGGTGCCACCAGTAACCCACATCTCTGGTGTCTGGGTGTCTCTCATGCTCCTCAGGCTGCTATCTTCATGCAGCCCATCCCTTGGGATGGATTCGCCTGGGACCTCCTACCTGAAGTTGGTTTTCTGTGTCCTAGATCAAGAAAAGGCAACACACTGTTTCACATTGTTAAAAATCCTCATTGCTCTCCTTGTGAGCAGCTCTGGCTCCTGAAGCGGTGGCACTGGGGACAGGAGGCGTGCCTGTGGGTGTCAGCTCTGCCTCTACTCACTCTTCTCAAAATTCACTTAAACTGGGCAAAACTACCAGGCCCTGAGAAATCTCAGTGGAGTCTTGCTGGGGTTTAGTGGCCAGAGGAAGATCCATCAGTAACGGGCCCAGCATGGTCTCTCCCAATGCCCTACTCCCCCAGAGATGCCCAAGACCTGGCTGGCCCAGGTGGGCTCTGTCCCAGGTCCACGGGGCTCCACAGCACTGTCTCCTCCCGCTTCCCTCTCGTCTCCGCTGGCGCTGAAGGGACGCTGGCAGGGAAGCCTGGCAGGGAACCCCAACCATGCTTGGCCAGATGTACACAGGTGAAGGGTTCAGTTGAGTCCCTGCAGGAGCCAGGGCTGCGTGGGCATGGTGTGGCTCAGGTGCTCGTTACATTGGAGTTGTTACGACCTTTGGTCACTTGCTGCCTGCTGGCCGGGACCCCACTGCTCCCAGCACGGGGCTTTGCAGGCTCATCCTGTCCTTGCTACACTGTTGGCATTGCCTCCCAGCCCCCCGGTGGGCGTGGAGACCTTCACCCACCCACCCAGCCTGTGCTGGAGAAGAGCTCTGAGGCTCCTCCGGCTCTGTGAGGAGCCGGGCACTGAGGGAACCTGAGATTATTTCAAGGCTGGGGACAGATCCTCCCTTGGGGACACCTCGTATGCCTGTGGGACGGGGACGACGATGTGCTCTGCAGTGGGCAGGAGCTGCTCTGTGCTGCTGGGGCTGGACAAGAGACACCAGCCTGAGTGAGGTGCAGAGGGGATGGATGCTGATCACACCTACAGGACAACCACAGCGCTCCAGCCCCCAAGAAACCTTGTGCCACCAACAGGTGCCTACAGCCCGCGTGGCACCCCAGGGTGCAGGGGAGAGACGGGGGCCTGGCTCGCCAGCCTTCCGCAGCTGCTCTGCCCCAAGGAGCGGGCAGCAGGCAGGCTTCACACCATGCTTTCATGCTGAAGGAGCTGCCCATCACCTGAGATGGGGACGGTCCATCACGTGAAGAGCTGCAGCCCCAGGCCTGGATTTGCCAGAGGCTCTGAGTGTGGCTTTCCAGCAGCAAAGGAGCATGCAGGAGTTTACCTAGAGCAAATAACCATGAGAGCACTCTGAGAATGACCACAGCCAGGAGGTGACCTCACTGGAAAGAAATCTGGGTGTTATATTGCACTTCTCTGACAAAAAGACCTATTTCCCAAAGATGAACACGGTACGGATGTTTTGCATTCATTACAAAAAAAATGGACTTGCTTCTATCTTTAGAATTTGGGTCACCAGCAGCTTTCTGCCAGGAGACACCAAAACATCTTTTGAAACCAGGGTTGCAAACTGGCTTTCGGCCAGGCAGCGGTGTCCCGTTGGGAAGGCTGCCCAGGGACGCAGATACTTTGGGGGAGTCACCAGGGGAGAAGTTGGCCACCTTCCGCAGCAGCACCGAGCCGGGGTGGGGGTGTCCCTCCCAGCTGGGGATGCTGCAGAGAGCCTCCCCGTGTGACCCCAGCCCAGGAGCTCTCTGACTCAGTGTGCCCTTTGACTGACACGTTCTTGTTTTCTGCAAGCATCTCGCTTGGCTTTGGGACAGAAGGAAATAGCAGCTGGCGAGATGAGCCCAGTAATTTGACCCAGGGCGATTTTTGGGGTGTGTGTGTCTCAGCACAGAGTAACCCTTGCCGGCCTGGGTGCAGGCAGCCAGGGTCACTGCCCGTGCAGCGAGGGGCTGGCGTGGGACCGGGCACAGCAGCGCCCCGTCACCCCCTGCCGCTGCCCCCTCCCCGGCAGCCTCAGCACTTCTGCTGGAGCGCGGCGGGGGGAGCAGGCAGCTCCCAGGGGGCAAGGAGAGCAGGCAAGGGTTTGCCCCCTGCCTGCCTGCGCTGCAGAACAAGGGAGGGGGGAACGCGGCTGCTGCCCCATTAACAGCCACTGGCCACGGCTCACCTCATCCTTAGCGGTATGTGGGGGAGGGGTCCCCTCAAATGTGGCTGATACCCAGCTTCCACCTTCACGACGGCCCTGAGAGAATGAGCCTAGCCGCCCCGCACCCCTCCGCTGCCGAGGGATGGCTGGTCCTTCCTCCTCCCTCATCCGTTCAGTCTTTGCGCTCCCCGCCAGCTCTCACCCTTCCCTCGTGTCCTCGGCTCCTCGTGTGGCTTCCAGCAGCAGCAGTTACCTCCCGGCCCCCCGGCCTCACCCCCCAAAAGGCCTCATGCCCCGAGCCATAGGGGTGGGGTGTTCCCCACAGGGGTGGGATGTGCTCCATAGGGGTGGTGTGCTCTCCACAGGGGTGGGATGTGATCCATAGGGGTGGTGTGTTTTCCATAGGGGTGGGATGCACTCCACAGGGGGTGGGATGTGATCCATAGGGGTGGTGTGTTTTCCATAGGGGTGGGATGCACTCCACAGGGGGGTGGGATGTGATCCCTTAGGGGTGGTGTGTTTTCCATAGGGGTGGGATGCACTCCACAGGGGGTGGGATGTGGATCCATAGGGATGGTGTGTTTTCCATAGGGGTGGGATGCACTCCACAGGGGGTGGGATGTGATCCATAGGGATGGTGTGTTTTCCATAGGGGTGGGATGCACTCCACAGGGGGTGGGATGTGATCCCATAGGGGTGGTGTGTTTTCCCATAGGGGTTGGGATGTGCTCCATGGGGGTGGTGTGACCTCCACAGGGGGTGAGGTGTTCTCTATAGAGGGGAGTGTGTGCTCCATAGGGGTGTGTGTGCACTGAGGGCGTGGTGCCCCAGAGGGCATATTGTGGTGTGGAGGTGAGGAATGGACCCCAGCTCAAGACTTTCCTCTTCTACAGTCTACTGACTCCAGCCAGTCTGGACAAGGACCCTGGAGGCCCTTGGGTGCCTCGGGACTACAGAGTCCCACCCAGACCCCTGACACCCCCCCTGAATGGGATTCAGCAGTGATACAGGCTTGCAGCTTTTATCAAACAGGGCAGTTTGATTTTCCAGGGGTTAGAATCACACATGCCTCTGGCTCTTCTGCCTGACCCTGGGTTGGAAGTGACCCCCCTCCAGATAGGTGTCAGGAGGTGGCCAATGCGCTGCCCAGTGATGCTTTACTCAAGGGTGCTCCCAGGTTGCCCTCAAGTCCTCGAGCTCAGCCATGTGTCCCAAAAGGAGTGTGAGCATTTGAATCAGCATTCAGGGCCCTCTTAAGGTCAGGGTTAAATCCTGCCTAAGCTGACCCCGGGCCAGTGGAAGTTCAAGCCTGGCCATGCCCTTGTCACCGGAGGTGCTGCAGCCTGCTGGGTCAAGGCAGGGCACACCGGGATGCCGCTGCAGCCCTCTGCGTGTCCAGGCTGGGTGATTCTAGCAACCCTGCAAGCTGTCAGCTCTCGCATGAGAGGGTTTCTGGCTCTTTTGACTCCTGCCACATATTTGTCTTGTGCAAGATGAGGTCTTGGCTGGCTGGAGAACAGCACTGAGCCCTGGGGATCCATCCAGGCAGGGGAGGCTCAGCCCTCCCGTGGCAAGGGTGAAAAATGATGCTGGGCCGCAGCTGAATAAAAAAGCGAGCCCTTGATCGCGCGGCCAGGCCTGCCCCACGGTTCAGTATGCATTTTGCTTATTACTTGCCCTGTTCAAGCTGGAGCCCTGGGAGTACACACGCTTAAATGTGAAGCCCAGCGGGGCTGAGGCACACAACAGTGGTGACCATGGAGGACGTAGCATGGCAGCAGCACCCTCGCATGCTTACTGCCCACAGCAGGCACCGGCAGCATGCTGGCCTTTGCCTGGGGTCAGCTTCATCTGCTCACGGTCCTGTTTATTTATATCAATTTATTTTAAATCACTTCCTAGCACAAGAGGCAGGAACTTTCTATGCTCAACTCAAGCCCAGGACAATTATGACTAAATAAAGTGAAGCCTGGGTCTTCCATTTCAGGGATGGGGAAAACTACAGTGGCAGAAAATCACTCTTCCGTGGGTGCCCAGCCTTGCTTGCTTGGCTAAGGTTTTTTGGAGAGTGGTCAGAGCGGTGTGTCCTAGCCAGACCAGTTCTCCTGCACTTTGCTGGTGCCATCCAGACATGCCCCTTCCCTTTGGCTCCTGTACCTCACGATACGGGGTCACACCACACCTTCCCCAGCAGCTGGTGTCCGCAGGGGACACTGCTGCTGGCCACCACCACGGTGACATAGTGACATGGTGACAGGGTGACATGGTCCAGTTCTGGCGCGGGAGACGCAGCTTCTCCCTTGGGCTTTCCTCTGGACACCCATGCTCCCTCGAAACTGCACAGTTAAAGCATCATCACGGGCATCCTCCATCCCAGACTGTCTGAGTAAAGTGGGGAAAAGTGAACCCACCACCTCCTCTGGAGGAGTTTTCTGCCCTGTGGTTCGGTTTTGTCCTGATGTGGAGAGAAAGGGCTCCCCAGAGCCTCCCAGGAAGGGGCCAGGGGCCTCATGCTGGCAGCGACTGGCGGGAGCAGCTTCAGGATGGCCACGCTGCACCCAGCTGCCCTGGCCAGGCCACCAGCAACCAACTCTGCTCCTCCTTTCTCTTTCCTCACCACCTGAGTTTTCTGCAATCTAAGGAGATCGTGCTGGAGTAGGATCCCTGGGACAAGGACGGGTTTATCCAGCACTCAGTGTGACCCTCAGCCTTAAATAACAGTCTTGGAAGATCTGTTCCAGGCAGTTGTCTCAGCTGTTGTCAATGGCTGTCCTTGTGGTGAGTCACCTCAATGCTTTTATGGTGTCTTTAGACTACGACATGCCAGCCAGGAGAGAAGGCAGCTCGCACAACGTTTTCTCAGCACCCCTCTTCCCTGTCTCCCCGTCCCCCCGGGGGTTAGAGAGCAGCCAGGCGGGGACCTGCTCTCTGCAGCTGCCCCAGGGTGAGAAGAGACCTCATGCTGCTGCAGCCCCGAGCCCTGGCCTGGCTCTCCCTGGGGGACAGGGGACTGGCTGCCCGCAGGTTCTCCCCATGCGCTGCCCATGAGCTGGTCCATGATGCTGGGAGGGTTCCTGCCCCCCCTGCCCATTTGGCACTTTGGCTCAGTGTCTCTCCCTGGAGAGTCCCTTGCTCTTGGGGGCACTGTTGAGAAGCTCTTTATTTCCTTCTTCAAGCAAGATTGTAAAACCAGGTGTGAAAAATGGAGAGAGAGGGACCTGGGGAGCTGATGGGAGAGCCTGGAGCAAGCTCACCAATTTGCACGTGGCATCTCTCCAAAGGAGGGCTTTTTTCCTCCTTGTGGAGCTCTCCCCTGGCTGCGGTAAAGGCTACAGTAGCACTGAGCAAAAGTCTTTGGAGTCTTACGGCACAGATACCAACAGAAGCAGCGTGGTACCAGGCCAAGAGATCTCCCCTGCCTGCTGCTCACAGAGAAGTGGGGTGGCCCCGAGGAGCACGAGATGGGTGCTGCAGGTGCCCAGCACCATGGCTACACTCCCCACTTCGCACAACGCCAACTCCAGACTGCAGAGACCTGGGTCTGTGCAGCATGTGCAGGGCAGGAAGACTCCACAACCCCCCTCTCAGCTGCCTACAGCAGCACCAGAGCACGGTCCCAGTGTCACCCAGGAGTGAAACCCAAGAGAGCTCCCAATAAGGGAGGGCAGCTATAAAATGTCCTGCCCTGCGCAGGTTTCGCTATATTGAGGGGAGGAAGAGAACACTAAAGTCTTCTCTTAATCCGCAGTCTGCTTTTGTGCTGAGGCGATAGGAACAGATCCCTTGCTGTCACACCCAGGGGTGCCCCCCCCAAGTTTTAATGCCGGTGCAGACGGGCCCGGGTGCGCACATCCCTGCACACACCATGCCCCCGCCCTGACCTCCCACCACCCACCCCAAAGACCTGAAAAATATAACACTGCCAAGGATAAAATTAGCTTCGGGCTATTTTCAGCCAGGCCAGCAACGCTGTTTGGTGGCAACGCCAGTGGCACAGCTGGCTGAGCCACAGCCGAGGCCCTAGCCCGGAGGAGCCCAGCTCCTACATGGGAGTGGTGCGAAATTTGGGACCATGGCTCCAGACAGCCTGGGCGTGGGATGGGCATCTGGAAGAGAGGGGCTGTGAACATTCATGCTCCATTTTCTGTGCTCCTGGGGACATTTAGAGTTTCTGGGCTGAGATATGGCCATGTGCACGGGAACATGAGTCACGGCCACGTGTGTGGGGACCGGGGGAGGCAGCGCCACGGTGCACAGCCACATTAGGGCCATCATGGAAAAACTTCCCACCCCACCGCTGTGCATCTGGTGCCTGACATGAGACAAGTTGATGAGCATTGGCATGAGTCTGCCTATAGGTCCCAGAGGAATTGGGACAAGTGAAGGACATCCAGGGCCAGCAGAAGGTGCTGAGTCCTGGTCTCGTTGTGGCTCTGGTTCTCCTCTTGCTGTACCTCTCCCAAGGCTGAGCTGTGCTCAGGCACCAAACCACCATCCCCTCGCAGCCATGTTGCCTTCTGCGTGGCTGGGAGCGAGCCCCTCCGCATGGGGCTGTGCTTCATGAGCAGCAGACTCCTAAAAGCCTGAGGACAAGACAACTCCACTTGCCTGCCGTCACAGAGGGGCAGCGTTAATGGCCACGTTTCCTCCAGGTTCTGCCAAGCATCTGGTTGTGCCCGCAGCGCACCCTCCAGCAGCCCAGCACCGGGGGCCAGGAGGGGGGTCCTGCTGCAGTTTGGTGCTGGGTGAGCTGCGCTCTGCCAGGGCTGGTTGGGTGCTGCAGGCTGGGACCAAGGTCACCCCCAAGCCAGGTGAGAGGACAGCGGCTCTGCCCTTCCATGAGCCCAGGCTGACCTCAGCGGTGTGCAGCCAGTCTCACCGGGTTGCAGGCTGCGGTGGCGATTAACACTACAGAGCTCGGTGACAGAGGACTGAAAGCCTTCAATGACTCTGTGGCATTTCGAAAATCCTCCTCCAGACGACTGACGCAAGGCAGAGTCTCACCATGTGTAACTTGGCACCTTACTGAAGGACTGTGTCACCCTCCCTGGGACCTGGAGAGAGGAGGTAGGATGGCAGTGACCTTGGAGATGGGACTCCAAAATCTGAGGAGAGGAGAGGACAAGGGAAAGTTTTTCCCTTGCTCTTTGGGCACCATCCCCAAGACACTTTGACACATACAGAAGTTTTAAAATACATTACAATCCCTCGTCACCCCCATGCCTGGGTGACACCTCTGGGTCACACTGTCTGGGTCCCTAGTTGCAGATTAAGCGCAGAGTGTGGTGGGAGACACAGCCATTACCTTGGCTTTGCAGCATTCGCCCTTCCTAGACCAGGCATGGTGGTTTGTCCTGGTCTGGTTTGTCTTGCAGAAGTGCTGCAATGGCTGTGCCCAACCCCACCTGAAAGCATGGTGGCTCCACTCCCCATCACCTCAGGAGCCCTGTCGGGGTTTCGGACAGAGCCATTAGCTGCTTTTTCAAATCTTAGAGAGCGCTGATATAACGGGGAGAGCACAGCAAGCTCTCACGGGGGTGAAGCTCCCCCAGCACTCGGGTCAACACGCTACTCTGGCCCATCACAGGAGCAGCTAAGGGGGCCCATGGCACCGGTACGAGCTGCTGGGGACATCGTGTGCCTGTCAGTTAGCTCCTTTGGATGGTGGCCAGCCCAAGCACCAAGTGCTTTCCAAGGAGCTGACCTTAAAAAGAGCAAAACACAAGCTGCTTTGAAGGTTTCTGCTCTCAGGCATTTCCATTGGGTCTTGGCAGGCACCCTGGTCCTGCCAGCCAAGCTCTCCCACCAGGAGGGTGGCTCTCACCGAGCCCAGACACAGCAGCCTTATAAGGACCCATCACTGAAACCGCTCTCAGACCCCTCTGCTCTCTCCATGATGCACACAGAGATGAAACCTTCAAAACCCACCCAAGGCAGAAGATTGCCCCTGGCACCTTCTCCCCCTTGTCTCATATGTGAAGCCCAGGTTTCTGTTCCTCTGAAGGTCTTGTTGGAAGGAGGGAGAAGTGGCAAAGGCCCTTCATGGTTTCCAGGATTAGCTGCTCCATCAAAATGCTTAAAAAAATAATTTTCTCACCTTTTTTTGGAATATTAATAAGAAGCCAAAAAGTCCATTTGCCTGCCTTCTCCTCAAACCCCTTTCCAAACATTTGGGTATCTGAGGATCCCAAAAACGGCAAGGCTTTGAACCTGTGATACAGCTGAGCACAAGAGCAAAAATGGAGCCCTAAGTCAGCAACACAGCCCAAAAATAGACTGAGAGGGTTATCTAGAAAATGCAACTAAATATAGACAAAAAAGTTTTGGTCCCCAGCTGCAGCGCTGGCCAGCCCCGGTGCATAGCTAAGTGTCACTTGCAGACAGACAGGCTTTTTATAAGGTCCGTGTCCGTCCCAGCTGATGCGCTCAGAGCGGCTTCATGTCACACCTCGGTTGGATGCAACCCCATGTTGCACTGCCACGGCTCTCAGGGCACTCGGAAGTGGTGACCAAGATTGTCACCCTTGCAGATGCTCCCAGGGTGAGCATCCCGCAGAGGGAGAGGCAGCGAGCCCAGGGGTCTGTACAACCCCGGGTCACAGGGGAACATGTCCCCTGTGCGAGACATTGCCACAGTGGATCTGCAACTGGCCTTTTTGAGAGGCATAGGCGATCCTGCTGGGAGTGACATCAGCCGGGGCTCTGCCGCTGCCAACCACAGCGTGACAGCAGTCTGCAAAGAACCATCTCTCCCCCGGCCACCAGATTGCCCAAATCCACCTGAAGTTCAGGAAATGGCTTTGTGCTGTGGTTTAACCCAGAAGGGGCAGGTGCAGGCAGGGGCTCCATTCATCTGGGGCAGATCGTTCAGCTCCGTTTACAGCACAGAGTGGGGAAACCTTCCCTTCTGGCAAATTACAGCCCTGTCAAGGCCCTAACCCTGCCCTCTGCCCCCGCACGGCGTGAAACAGCAAACGCTGTCAGGGCAGAGGGGGTCCAGGCAGCTCCTGAGCCCGGGCAGCCTCTGGCAGTCCAAGCAGATACTGCTACCTTCAGTCACTTTTGCAGTTGAGTTGTCCCCAGTGGGTTTCTGCTTGCCCAGGTTTGGGACTCTCGAGCCAGGTCTGGGGGGGGCAGGTTTTTCCTTCTGCCACCTGCCAGACCCCTGCTGACATCTTGGGCCTTGACAAATACGCTGCTTCCCCCATCTCCCTGGGACCGTGCAGGTGCAGACCGTGACTGAGCCATTTGGGCACATCTGTTGCTGAGAAGGACAAGCACAGCCAGGGGGAGCAGAGGTGAACACCGGTGGGCAGGAGGAGGGGACGAAGGGAATTTCACCCATGCAGGCAGTCCCCAGGCAACCAGAGGACTGCTCTCCCAGGAGATCTCCAGAGCTCTGTGCGGGCACAAAAGCAGATCCCACAGCTCTGCATGTTTCTGAGATTCAGTGATTTTTTGGTCAGGAGCTTCTGGGATGTAAAAAAACCCTCCCCCTGAGCACGAGGACTCAGACGAAGGCAGAAGGAAGCTCATAAAATGTGTCTGATAGGGCAAGCCTTGCTATCTTTTTGAAATGAGATAGGAAAGTCTCCTTGAAAAAGGTCCAAGATCCTTTGAAGTCCTTACAGCTCATTAACTGCATCCTGAGCGAGCCCCTGGCAGCCCGGCATCTTCCTCTGCCGGCTGCCGGTGGCAGATCCAAGTTGCCAAGAATCAGCCTTACCTGCGGCAGTGGGGTCTCTTTTGGGAACAAAGTCACGCCTGGAGCACGAGGCTGGCTTCATCAGCTGATGCTTGCAGAATGCACTTTATTCATGGATTTTTACGTAAAATAGACACTTTGCTGGGCACGTCTGACACAGCTGGCTCAGCGCATGGGGCGCGGGAAGAGGTGCCGCTCCCCACGGCGTCACCCTCAGGATGCTTCCCCGACATTTCTGCTCCCGACTCACATCAGCCCTTCCTCACCTCCAGCCGCAAGCAGCCTGGTTTCGGCCACCAAGGAAGCTGGTTTTGCAACATTCAGAAACACCAAACATGCCTCTGAGATCTGTGGCCAGACCTTCCCGATGCTCCGGACCTTCTTAATGACTTCTTTCATAAAAATTGTGTCATGGCATGGTACAGATAAGCTCTCACAAACAGTGTCAGGCGTTCCCCATCCTCACCTGTCCTTCATGGGACTGTAACACCCATCATTATAGTGGAGACCAGGAAGGGGCTGGAGAGGCGAGGTCAGCACAGGGCATGCGGGGCATGCTGCCAGCCGGTGGTGAAGGGAGAACCCACAACATGAAGGAGGAACAGGGTGGGGAACTGCTGCAGTCACGTGAGGTCACAACCTCGGGGGGCTCATGGCCTCTGAGAGCCTTCTCCCTCCCTCCCACGGAAGCAGGATCACCTGCTGCTGGAAGCGAAGTTGGAGATGGACCAAGAAGAGATGGCACTTTATGGGATTCAGGGGCAGAGCTGGTCAGTGCTTCAGCAGGCACGGTCAACTCTGCCCACCCTGCCTGCTAGCTGTGACCTGGGCAGGCAGAGACACAGGGACCAGAGCCCAGAGCTCTGCCTCCTCCTCTTCCTCCAGCCACCTGCTTCTCAAAGTTATGGAGCTCCTTTCTGCCTCACTGAGGACAACCGTTACACGCATCCAGCAAAGCACGTGTACAGCTGGTGTCCGGAGCCAGCTGGACTGAAGCCAGGCAGCACTGGGAATAACTGCCCCTGGCACTGCTCCCCTCCTGCACCACCACCCGGGCAGCTTGCACCAGCATGGGATCGTGCCCGTGTGCCCAGGGGGAGGTTAACCTTACGCAAACGCTCCCCTGAGCGAGGACAGACACCAGTGAGGTTGTTAGCGGCTGGTCCACAATGAGAGGGAGCAAAGCGTGGGTCCAGTGGGAAAAATCACCCTCATATCCTTCACCCCAGCTCCTGTTCCTGCATCAACAACCCCAAGTGCCTGCAACAGCCCCTGAGGCAGCTCCGTAGCATCCCTTCCCAGGGTGAGCCATAGACAGGAGTTTTATTTCAATAAGCTCTTCCCCCCGGCCTCATCCAAATGAAAGCAATGACACCAAGAGCAGCAGCAGAAAGAGCGTGTTCAGGAGCGCTACTGCTTTTCTGGCTACAAACCTCTTCACCTCTGAGCCATCACACACTCAGATGAAAGGCGCCTGCAGAACCGCTTCTCCTGCAAAACCCATTTTACCTCAGCTGGACAAATTCATGTTTGTGTGTTTGTGTATAACTCGGGTCATTAAAAAAAAAACACCCCTTTTTACTTCCTGCTCTTCTGCAACTGAAGGCTGCCGGTTGAGGTGATGCAAGAGCCGGCTGTGATTGCAGCTGGGGTAGGCACGGGCGCCGGTGCCAGCTCCGCCTCTCCTGCCCCAGGTACACAGGGTGTTGGGCAAGGGGGGGATGTACCGCACCAGTGTGAAGTAAAGTCTCTGGAGACTGAGCCAACTGCCAGGCCTGACCTGCCCTGTGGGTGGGGGAGGATGTGGAAAAGCAACAGGGAGGACAGAAACCATGCTCTTAGTTTGCAACGAAGTATTATACATGCACCTGGTTCAGCATCCCAAACGCTGCAGTTGGGACGGAACCAGAATACTGTAATTCCACCACTGGGGCTGGCATCAGCGGGGCTGGTTCAAGAGGTTGCCATTACAGGGGAGCAGCTCACAGACATGCTCCTCTTTAGGAAGATACTTCCAAAGGCAGTGGGACTCCACCTGCTCCTGCGCCACCCTATAACCCAGGAAGCTAAAGGGTGGTGTTTTCATCTCTTTCTGTCAGCGATCTGAAGAAATAAAGCTGGAGTGGAATGAAGAAAAACTAATTTGACCAACACCCCAAGGAGGGTGGTGCACCCCTGCCCTGCTTCCTGAGGTCTGGCAGCAGTGGAGGTGAGCGAGCAGGTCAGCACCTGAGTTGGGGGTCCCCTCCACCACGGTGGGGTGGCACTGGTATGGCACAGCTGGGCTGTGCCGGGGGCCACGCAGCAGAGAGGACCATGTCCAGCAGAACTTCCTGCTGCCTCCTGCCACCGTGAGTGCAGGCCAGCCAAGCCAGCGTGGGGCACTGGCCAAAACACTGGGGATCCACCTGGGGACAAAAACTGGGGAGAGCTGGCCTGAGCAATCCAGCCAGGCGAGTAGAGGCCAAGAGCCCGGGGGGTGGCGAGGAGCCGGAGAGACAGGTTTGGGAGAGGGACAGCATCCTCCTCAGAGCTTCCTCCAAACACCCGGCGCAGCCTGGGGCCGGTCCTTACTTGGTCACATCGCCCTGGATGTGTGTCCCCACCATGGCCACCGAACCACTGGTGCCCTGTGGCTGCCCAGGGGGAGCAGCAAAGCAAGAGGTGCAGTGAGCGGGGGGAGTGGAGCGGGGGACTCCCAGGGTCTGTCTACATCTGTCCCTCCCTGCCATGTCACCTCGCCTGTTTGCAGCAGGTGGGAATAGTCCATTGGCGTGTGGGTGGGAGGACACAGGGGTGCCAGGCTGGTGGGGACAGTGCCCGACTTGCACTCGCCTTCCCTTGCCCCCCTGCAAACCACTGTGGTTACTATGGCAGACATGCCGGCAGTCTCTGGAGCATGGCACAACGTGCCCGGCACGCAGGTAGCGGAGGTGCCAGGGTGGCACCGAGACAGCCTGGAACAACGCCCCCACCCAGGGAGGGCTGTGAGCCCCGGGCCCATGGGGGCTGATGCTCCACTCCCCCCTGCGCCCTGGGGTACCCCCCGTGAGGTCAGCAATAGCCACCACAGGTAGAGGTGGGCAGTGGTTTGCGTCCCCATGGGACAGGGTCCATCCCCATGGGACAGGGCACACCCCAGCAGGACAGGGCTCACCCTGGTGCTCCTGTCCTTCACCAGGCAGCACATGGGGGGGGGCGCTTGGCTGGGACAGGGAGGGGAGTGCAGGGCAGGGGCACGTTAGCTCTGGGTGCAGGGATGCTCCGGCATGGCGGTGACGGGGAGGACACGGTTTTCAAACGTTGGCCAGAAATGCCCAACTGCTTCCCCAGGAGCTCACAGCTCAGGGCCGGGAGCCCCCGAAGTGGTCAGAGGCCCCCAACACTCCCTTTACCTCAGCATGCAACAGCCAGGACTTGCCCTCAGGGTCATCAACCTTCTCTTGAGAGGCAGCAGCAAAACTTCTGCATTGCTGAGCACCCCAGGGCCCTGCACCCGCCACGCGGCCACAGGGTGGGGAGAGCATGGAGCTGCGGTCAGCAGCTCAGGACACACATGATGGGCACGAGGGAAGGGTCCCCAGGGCGGCCGGCAGCCGAGTCACAAACCCACACGACAGGCTGGGTGTGGACTTCAAAGAGCCAGGTCCTACAGGACAAAAACAACCGGGGGGTGACTCCTCTCAGAGAGCAGGTCACCAAGGCTGAGCACCCAGCAGCCATGCTAAGCATCCGGAGCAGTGACAGAGTCGTGGGCCAGGCAAGTTATGCATCATGAAGGCTTCATGCATGACCCCCATGCAAATGGCCCTCAGGTTCAGGCCTGGGGAGGCAGGAGTACCAGAGGTCACCAGCTGAGTCAACCGGCAGGTCTGAGCACCCACGCTCCTCAGCACCAGCCACTGGCTGCCCTCCAGCCCTGCTCCCCAAAGCATTGCCCCAGTGCCTCCTGCCAGCACCATCCTGCCTTGACCGTACTTCTGCCCTCTACCTGGGAATGCCTGTCCTCCTCCTTTTCATCCTGATACCCCCCCCCATCCATGACAGGAGGCTCCATCCCCAGCATAGGTGGTTCCATGGGGAGACCTCCAGGAGCACTGCAGGTTGGGGTGACCTGTTCCCCGGTCAGGATGACCCTCAGCCCTGCAAGGAGCCAGCCCTCAGTGCTCTCCCGGCACCAGGAGAGGGAGCTGGGAGACCCCTGCTCAGAGGGCCCACCTCACCCACACTGCTCCTCCCAGTCCCAGCCAACCTGGGTGCCAGCAGGCACACGCAGCTGTGGCAGCGATGGCAAGAGACATGGGTGGTGCCAGCACCTCCCGCCCCAGCTCAGCCAGCAGTACGGGCTATGCTGGGCAAAACAACCCAGGTGGTTCCCTGAGCTGGTTTGCTCCTGGCCACCTACCTCGACCCAGGGCTGGAGGAGGGCAGAGATCTTTTTTTTCAGCCCTAAAAGCCTGGGAGCATCTGGACGAGGCCTTGGGGTGAGGAACACCCTGAGCTGCACTCACTCTCAGGGAAGAAAACATGAGCATGTGGCCCTGGCCCTGCCCACAGGGTCCGGGCGGGGTTTGTCACACGAGATGGAGGTTTGCCACCCCCAGAGGTTGTGTGGTCATCTGGGGAAGCCCGTCTGATGCAACCCACGCCATCAGCAAGGAGCTGCTCGCAGCCTGGGAGCACTGCACAGACCATGGTCCCAACGCCCCCGGGATCACCCATCACCCGGAGGAGCTGGGCCACGGGGGGCTCTGACATGTCAGGGTGGCATGGGCAGAGGGAGGGACGATTCCAGCTGTATCCTGACCTGCAAAGTTTTCTAATTAAAACCTTCAGCATATTTTCAACCTGCGGGCAGCCACTTCTCCAGGAGGCAGTGTGGGCTAGGGAAGTCTCCAGTGAAGGACCATTTATGTGGGAACGTGGCTTTGGGGAGACTCCTTTGCTCCTCATCCCCAGAGAGGACAGAAATGAGCCCAGAGGGTGGGAGCAGATGCAGCGCTGTCGTGCAGTTTTCGCAGCAGGATGGCATGCCTGGGGGAGTCTTAAAAAGCCAGAGCAGCTCAGGGGTCCGTGTGGTGCCCCAGACGACGGTTCCCAGTAAGATGTTGGACATCCTGCACCCACCTGGGGTGACAGCAGAGTGCCCACACTGCAGGTCAGGCTGCAGCACCCCCACCATGGGGTCAGCTCTCAGCCCCCGCTCAGCTCCGTGCAAACTCCAGCTTCAGCATCAAGAGGAATGAATGAATTGAAATGTAAAGCAAACATTTGGTTTGCAGCCTGGCAGAGGCAAAGCAGCATCTGCAAGAAGGCGTCACCGTGGGGCAGCGAGCTCTGGCCCCAGGCGGGGGGGACAAGCCTGTCCCCATCCCCTCCTCAGCAGCCTGGCGCATCCTGCGCAGAAGGCACTGTTGTACTTCAGGTAATGAGAGAGCAAGAAGAAACCCCTGTTTTAGCCTGGCTCTTGTCCCCCAAAGCCCAGCAGTGACAGAAGGCATTGAGTCAAGAGCCGACCAGACTTGGGCTCCCAAATCCCTCACACCTGGTAGTGTTTTCTACAGCCAGGCTTTTTGCAGTAACAGGTATGCAAATAAAAACCAATTAGTGGTTCAAAAGGTCCAACCTAAAATGCTAGTAGGACACAGGTATACTTGGCCTTCAGAATGAATATATAGAATATATAGAATGAATATACAGAATAAATAACTTCAATATATGGGAACGATGTAAAGTCCATCTTGGCCCATAAAATAAGATGTATTAAGTGTTGTTACAGGCACGTAACCAGTGGAAATTTCAGCAAATCCATGTGAAAGCAGGAGCGGTGGGGTTTGTAGAGAGGTAATGTCTTTGTTGAAGTGGAAAAAACCCAGGCTTTGGGCACTCTGAGTCTTCCTCAAGTCTGAAAAAAGAGGCACGCGTCTTTAAAGCTAAATAAATCCATAAATCAAAAGGTTTAATGTTCAAAACAAGCTGTTTGATGGTTAGGCGGAGATCCAGCTCTTTGTGGGAGATCTCTGATGTCTCTCCTTGATCTGGTTTCTCCTACAGCAGAGCAACGTCTGCCAGGATGGAGAACCGCCAGGGATCTGGGTTTGCTATAAACCTCACCTGACGTGAGGAAGCAGGTGGAAACAGCAAGGTTTTTTTGGGCAAATGCAGAGGTTTCCCCAGGGTAATACCAGCAGCTTTCCTGTGGCTGCTCAGAGGTAGGGACATGACCAAAAAGAAGGCGTTGGAGCAGCTGGTCACTACCTGGCAATGTCGGTCCACACCGCCGTAATGGTGGATATACTCATTGTCCATACAAGCATGATGTCTTTTTCGTGCAGGGCTCAAGACACCCTTCGCTCTGGGAGTGTCCTCCTGCTTTGCACCAGGAGGGAAAGCTGTGCTGCAAGGAGCCACCACAGCCAAAGCCCTGGGGATGAGGAGGGGATGGCACCATGGAGGGGGGGACACATTTGCTGTCCCTGCAGTCTCCACATTTTTCTTTCTTTCTCCAGCTCAGGCTCCCCTGTAAGGCACAGGTTGCTCCGTGCTGGGTGCACCAAGATTTGCTGGCAGGACTCAGGGCTCTCATTTTCCAGTAATGCGCATGACGCAGTCACCCTGTTTTGGGTTGGTGGCCTCTCCTTTTCTATGACAATCTTCCACTCGTTTCTCCAGCCTCTGAGAAAATGACACTTGTCTTTAATGACTGGGTCCCAAGCAGAGGGAACCAGGGGTTAGGTTTCTGGAGCTGGGCTCACGGTCTGAAGATTCACTCCCAGCTCATTTGGGGCAAACGGCTTCATCTCTCTCTACTTTGGTTTGCCGTTTGGGAAAGCAAAACAGACCCTTCCCCTTGCCTGTTTCAACAGGGAGTGTGTTAGTGCAACCCCTAATAGTGCTAAAAATGACTATATTCATAACATAACAAAAACTGTACCAAACATATCTCGGACCCCACAGTGCCCACTGAGGGGGAATGACATTAGTAGGACATTTGGGTTAATTTCACTTGTAAGATTTGGCTAGGAAGGGCATGTCATTCCCCAGTGGCTCCTTCCAGAGAAAATCACAGAATGGTTTGGGTTGGAAGGGACCTTTGAAGATCACATAGTTCCAACTCCCTGCCCTGGGCAGGGACACCTCCCACCAGCCCAGGTTGCTCCAAGCCCCATCCAACCCGGCCTTGAACACCTCCAGGGATGGGGCAGACACAGCTTCTCGGGGCAACCTGGGCCAGGGGCTCACCACCCTTGAGACAATGAAATCCTTTTTGCAACAAGTCCCTTCCCTGCAGGCTTCTCTTTGCATGCATGGTGTGCTCTCCGCTGCGGAGCTGACAGAGGAACA
This sequence comes from Pluvialis apricaria, assembly GCA_017639485.1. Classification (NCBI taxonomy): domain Eukaryota; kingdom Metazoa; phylum Chordata; class Aves; order Charadriiformes; family Charadriidae; genus Pluvialis; species Pluvialis apricaria. The sequence goes on along the minus strand of CM030021.1, from coordinate 845,882 downwards.
GAGGGCAGGTGGACGGTACAGCCCTTGCTCCCCTCTGCAGTGCAGGTGAGACCAGCACAGAGGCGTGTGGGCTGCTCCCAGATGACCAGTCCCAAGCACCCTGCCACACACATCCAACTGCCCCTCTGCCACAGCCCTGTAGCCCTCCAACGGTTCAACCCAGTGGGGACGTGGAGATAAAGCTGCAGAGTAAGCCATGCTTTAATTTTCCTTTAATCTGGTTTTACACATTGCCCTCTTTGTTCCTCATGCTGGACTTAATCCCTGCCATTGCCGCTGAAACCCCAGGTGGCAACGTGACACTTTCCAGCAATCAGCCCTTAAATGGACTTTCTGTGGGGAACTCCCAGGAACTAACAATTTTTCTTCAACACAAATGAATATCCACAGAATTAATGGAGGAGGAAGAGGAGCACTTCTAGATGTCATCCAGGGTTACCAAATGATGGAAGAGACAAGCCCGTGCTTCCCGGGGCTGGTGTTGGTTTGGCTGCGGTGGTTCAGACCAGGATCAAGCTGGCCACAAGTTTGGTTGATGTTTTGTGGAGGAGGTTGCAACTCACCTGACTTTAAATCTTATGTTGTCATTTAGCCTGTTCCCTCCCATCCCTTTTGAGGATTATCTGGAAAAATACTGATCCAGACTATTCCCTGGTTTCAGCTTAGCATTCGCTTTCCAAGCGAGTGCTGCTCCCTGCTCTAAGGACAGCACTGCTGTCTTCTGGTACACAGCAGGGATGGACAGAAAACTTGTCACAGGATAAATTTACAATTCCATGACTTCAAACCAAGAAGTATGTTCACTGTAACTAAAACTGCACACAACAAGGTGGATTCTGTATTCCTGCTGCCTTTATTTCCAACGAGTACATAATCTAAATTCATACTTCGGTGTTTTAAAAACAACACCGAACTTCTACAATGCGAGAAGATTGGCAAGATTTGAGACACGAGTGCTCATGGGCTATGCCACTCTGCTTCCCATGGCCCTGCAGCCACCTCCACCGTCTGCAATAGCCCACGTAATAGGAAACCTCTGTGGCATCTGTATTGTGTAGCACTACACAACACCACGTGCCTTTTTTCCACATTCCGGGTGAAAGATAGGGGGAAAGACAGGACAAAGCCTCAGACACCCCCTCTGTGGTGCCCCAGGGCTGGATCAGGCATGAGAGGGTGATGCCAGGAGAGAAGAGGTCTGCGGGTGTACCTGATGCTCCAGGGAAGCTCAGCAGTTGAGAAGGGCTGCTCAGGTGCTCTATAGGACCCACACTCGTCCGTCTGCGTAAAACCCTCCTGAGGCCAATGTCCCAGTTGGCTGGGCAGTCACAGGATGTTTTTTTCAGCCCTTCACTGAAAACTTTGGTGTGCAAGCTGGTCCCTGAGCCTGGAGGAAGTTTAGTCCAGGAACAGTGCATGGGTGGTGAAGGGGGAGCAGGGTGGGGGTTCGCTGCTCAGGGATGGAGTGGAAATGGGTTCCCAGTGCAGGGCTGCTCACAGGGCTTCTCTTCATCTGGTTTTTGCCTGAAAACACACACTTGCCTTGAAAACAAATAAATCTAATGAAATGGCTGAGAAAAACACTCTGCTGTAGCAGTCCCCGCCGCACACAAAGGCACAGTACAGTTCAGCAGCTCCCAGCCAAAAAGCAGCTTTGTTTTCTTCCAACACACTACCGCTCCTGTGTAACCACACAAGGAGAGGGAGCATCCGTCATACAAACCGACTGCTATATCCCACTGGCAGCAAAGGCTGAAGTGAAAGAAACGAGCCACATGCGTCAAAACAACATTGTGTGGTACCACCGTAGCTGTCTGTCGGCAAGGATTGTGCAAGGGCAGGAGAGGGGCGCAGGAGATGCCCAGAGAAGGCACGGTGCCGAGCAGCAGCATCTCCTGCACCCACGGTCCCGCTCCCAAAGGCAGTGGGTGACCGGCAGTTCCTGGGTGCTGGAAGGAGCCCACCCGAGGAAGCATGTGCTTTGTTTTTCTCTGCTTTTCTCGTCCTGCTCTCACCAGCGGCTCCTCCTTGGCTGGGACAGTGCTGAGCTGGGTAACGTACTCCCTCACTGCTCTTCGCAAAGGCGGGTAAGGCAGACCCAAGCTGAACTGAGAGATCTGTTTTCCTTGGTGACCGTGTTGTCCCACTGGCCTCCCATAGAGGAAAACATGGACAATAAAAAAGAGTGGGATCTACAGAGCTGCTTTTCATAACCCACTTTGCCTTTCCAGTCTCTCCTTGCTCCAGCTGTTACAGACCTGCCTGGTTTTCCTTTGCTTGAAAAGGAGGAAGGAACCAGGGCTGACAGCTGTGCATGCTCAGCCTGTGTCCTTGGGATCCTGGATCTGACCCAACCTTTTGGTATAAAGGACTTGAAAGCCAATATTCTACTTGATCAGAACAAACCCCATGTGGTTGTTATAAATGAGTGAAGATCCACAAGTGTATTCAGTTGCAAATATTGTCTTGAATACTGCAGATCTGCCTGTAAATTTGCTGCCACATTAAAATTGCTATTAGGCTCTTTAATATATTAAAATCACAGAAATATGCAGAAGACAAAGTGCTGATCGCACTTAGCAGAGCAAAGACAAAGTGATTGCCCTCAGCAAGGAGAGGGGAGGGAATCGATAGCAACATGTTTCATTACTGTTTCGTTAGCCAGGTTAACCTGCTACCAGGATGCAACCCATGTCCTGTCTGAATGTGTGATCCCATTGTCCGGGAAAGCATTAACAGCTTCAGAGCTTATCTAAATACAACAATTAGAGCAGCAACCTAAAAAAATGTTAAAGTGACAGTTAATCAAGAAATTTGGGAACCCCAGAGAGCTCCTGAAAGGTCACTTTGGCTGAGTCATTGCAGCGCTTCTAGCTCTGAGAGCGAGGGACCTCTGGTGATGGAAAAGGGGTGGGGATTACACTGACCCCCCTGCTTTGCTGAAAAGCTTTTCCAACGGCCTCATTGCTGCCTCCCACAGTCACCTACATCCACAGCAGTCATACTCCTTTTATTCCTTTTTAAATCTTTGTTTTTCTTCTTTTTTTTTTTTTTTTTAAACTACAGCAAGATGTGTATCCTTCACACTCCTCTCTGAATGGGCAGTTCTGGCCAGAATTTGTCTTAAATCTTGAAAGAAAGGGTTTGAGCTCTCCTTGGCTACATTCCGTCTGCAACTGGGGCTCCTGACGACATGTGGTGGTTGTGTTTGGCCTAATCTCTCTATACTGAGTACGCCAGTTGGTCTCAGCTCCAGGCTGTTATTATGGCAATGACATATTAACCAAGCCTTGTTCCAAATGCAGCTTTGTTGAGACTGGATCACTAAATCTAACTTGCTTTTATTTCTGGCTGCAGTCTGAGAATTTGGGAACCTGAGTCTCTTCAGTTTGGCTTCTGTCAACAGTGAGTCTTTGAAGGAGTAAACAGTGAAGGTGGTTCTGTGGTTCTGATCTGTTGATCAGTGAGTAGATGACATGGACTTACATCAGTAACCAGTAGGCAGCTGGAGACGGAAAACCTTCTACTGTCTTTATTGACTTCTTAGTCAGTGCCTCCACGGAAAGGAGGGGAGAGACAAAAATAATTCCATTTCACAGGTGGGTTTCTCATGGCTATCCATACTCGCCCAGCCCGCACAGTGTGAATGTCTTGGTAGTGTGACATCTTGGCCCACTGAAATTCCCCACTAGAGAAATATCCATTTTTTTCCCTGAACTGCAAAGTTCAATGGGGAATGTTCAGTATCCCCACTGCTGTTTTAGGAGCTCTGCTCTGCCCCTGTTACCTTCCCCTAGACTTCAAGATTGAGGCAGAGGTTAAATGAAGGATTTGAGAGGTGCTATGTAAAATGGGCCCCTGCATAGCAAGATCTTTGCTAGCTACAGAGCCAAAAGAAGTGAGGTTTGTGGGCTTGGCACTTTTACACTGATTGCTTAAAAGAAAATCTTTAATTCCTGGGATTTCTGTGCAGATGTAATTGTCAGAATGCCTCCGCTTCACTGTCACACGACCTCTGGAGAAGTAGTCATATAGCCCAGTGCAGCCCAGTGTATTACCTATTGCTCAAGGCCTTGGATGGCTCCGCACAAAACAGAGGATGTGACACTGCTCCAGACATGCAGTCCGGGAGCAGAGAGCCAACTGCTCTGGACTCACTCCAATGCATTGCTTTCTGTAACGGCTCACATGTTGTCCCCTGCCTCTGTGACAGGTCACTGCTGAAGTACACGGTTCTCGGGCAGCTTTCCATGGAAACAACTCGCTAGGAAGGCAGAGCTCCAGTGTCCCTGGCAAGAGCTGCCAACCTCACCAGTTAATGTTGCAGACAACCCATTGCTGCAAACAGCCACCAACCTCACTGGTTAATGTTGCAGACAACCCATTGCTGCAAACAGCCAAATTTTGAACACTTGCATTCTTCTTCCCAACACTTAACGATTTCCTTCTGGCTGGACTGTTCCCAAAGCTGAAAAGAGACAGAACAACTACATATAATTCATCCAAACCTTGCTGATGGCAGCAAACACCCGACCTGCGATTCCCTGTTGCAGTGGGGATGTTTGTGCTCTGGCATATTACTGCAGTTGGAAAAGGTGAACTAGGTACCATGGCACAGGTCTGCCAGGGGAAAAGACACTGCTCCTGCAACTAGCAACGCGCCCTGCAAATGATCAAGTGAGAACAGAAGAGAAACACGGAGGAGGGTGGAGGGCAATGACTTGGGCAAGGGCTGGTTTGCAAGAGCCTTGGTAATGCACAGATGATCCCTTTTCACTCCTTTCCCATCTGATGGTATGGCAGATCCCAGATGGAGGTAAACAAGTTGGGTTAGGTCTAATTGGGAAAAGCTGACAAGCTTCCAGGTCACAGCACGTTCTCCGAGCTCCCTCATCTACCTGTTCCCATCCCTCAAGTTGAGTGAACAAGGCAAAGGAAAAAGAACATCTAGTTTTAACAATTGCTTTTCCATCCATTGCACCCTTTTGGCTTTGATTCTTTCACTGAGTTCCTCACAAATGAAGAAAATCATGTTGATTTGGAAATCTGTATTATCAGCTTGACAGTGCACACATCCAGCGTGTTCCCTCCTCTCCTCCTTTCTGCTTCTCCTTTTCTTTAGCTCAGCTGGTGGATGCTCTTCCATGATAGTGGGGGTCTCTGCACATGGGTCCGTGGCCTTGGATAGCACAGCAGGTGTAACAGATCCTAACACAGGTTGTTACAAGCTGTACGTAGCCCTTAGCTGCTCTGCCAGTGGGTGTTGCAGACCGTTCTCAAACCCTCCGAACGAGCAATACTGCAGGAAAGTAAAGCCCTGCTGAAATGCTGGTACAAGAATACTCTGAACTGTCAAACCTATGAATGCATCACACCTGAAGTGCTTCTCATCATATTAAAAAAGACCTAAAACACCCACTGGTCTGCAAGACAACATTAACCTCTGGTCTTTCCTCAAACTTGCCAAGAAAGGTGCAAAGCAGATGACTCTGACAGGCAGCTACCAGGGTGAGAAGGTGTGACGGGAGCACTCGGCCCCTTGAGTGGACTGGCGGTGGTTCAGTGCAGGCTCTGGAGGAGGTAAAGACCTGAGGCATAGCCAGGCTGGGGACTCTTCTAGTTTTGATCTCTTCTCTGAAAACCCTCAAAGGAGCCGACTGACACAGAGAGCATTGATGCATGTGAGCTTGGATCACCAACCATGCGATTAACACCTGAATAGCGGGTGGCTTTTCCAAGACTCATTTATCAAGGAACAAAAACAGTTGTGAGTACAAGCAGTCTCATGCATACCTTTTCCATCTCCATCGCATGTAATTTGACTACGAGCCTACCACTTTATCCCATAAATATAACAGCCTAAGTGAGCCTTCTTTGAGCTCTCCCTGCACGGCGGCGCGGCTGCACAGGAGTGATCTCCTCTCGAGCTGGGATGCCTCTCAAGGTTACGCCTCGAGGTAGAGAGACCTTTTACCAACTTTGGTAAGTGACCAATATCACACATAAACCTGTAGTAAGGTAATTTTGATTACATGTTGAATTGATACTAATGAAACTTCGTAATCTTAACTAAATGATATAAAGGATTGATTGCGCATATATAATCCTTCAGACATAAACCGTTGACAAAGTCTAAGTCTGGATCCAGCCACACCTAGACTTCTCTCTGGGAAGTTTAGAAAGCAAGGGGGTCCACTCTGAATCTCCTGACTCAACAGGAGAGTCCTCCTTACCCTTTTGCACCTCCTGTCTCTCTGTGAATCACTCTAACTCAAGTGTAACTCAATTTTCCTTTGTATGGTTTTCCATGCAGTAATAGAGTGAACCCTGCCATCGAACTTTGTTAAGTCGCACTTTTACAACATCATATTAAACTCACTTTTGCTAATACCTTTGATAGTGGTTCTTCAAGTGATCTAAATCACCCATTCGCAACAGAAGTGAAACCAACAACCAAACCCATCAACCTTCACAAGTCTGATACGAACAATTATCTCTGCAACCCAGCTGGGGATTTTAACCAGGGACCTTCCCAGAAGAAGGGTGCCAGGTCCATCATGATGCTATTAGTAGGAGCTGATCACACGCCCAGGTGGGGCAGCCCTGAGTAGGCTGAGTGGAATGACGGCAAAGTCAATGCCAGCTGATGAGACAGCCCATTTTTTAAGATGCTGCTATCAAGGTGAGTAGTTGGTAATGCCCTGTTTAAACAAAGCCCAAAAGCTGAACTGTGCTGTTTGTCTTTAGATTCATCTTGTCTAACTTCACCTGTCTGGGGTTTCAGTGTTCAGTTCACGTAGTCAGCTTGGCCCTTCCCCACCTGGGAGAGATGTCTGAAGTAAGTTTTTAGCTCTCTGGACAAGCCCATCTCTCCCTCGTGTAGGTGACGAGTTTCCACTAGATGATTAGTTAGCTTAAGTTAGCTGGCAGGAATCACAGCTTTCCTCTTTGGGTGTTTTTATTTTTTTAACATTGCCATTTAAAACTCACTCTGGAAAATGTTCAGTGTGGCACCAGAAATATAATCCTTCTGGGGGCTGAGAAAAGCTGATTTCCTTTCTTACAGAGAGATCTGTCATTCATGTAAAGGCATTTTCTAGCACATGAAGCCACTCAGAGAAATCTGAAGTGCAACTTACTCACTCCTCTCTCTGAAGCCAAAGAAGATCACTCAGACTCCATTTTTGATATGGGCCACTGCTAACCTCCATAAAAGACCATAAAGCTCATGCTGGCTTCTGCCAATCAGCAGCAGAAAGGCTGGAAGATACCTAGAGTACTGCTACTCCAGCCCGCTAGGAAAATCTGTTTTCCAAGCTAGTAAATAAAAGGCAAGCACCTTTCTCCCAGTGATTTATAAAAACAACAATACTCTTCAGTTTAACAGCAGTTTTTACCCAAGAATCCCAAACAAAGGTAATGAGAACTCATGTAGCCCACACAAATTAAACGCATATGAATTGGGAGGTGGGTATTTTTTCATTGGCAAAACCAAAAGTGGGCAGGTGCTCTAGCCAATAAATTCCAACAGGAGACAACTTGGAAAAGAAGAGACAAAAGCAACTGAAGTGTTTTATCAATAAAGGGTCCTGGTATGTAAGACAGAGTATGTAAAAGTGGACTTCACAGGAAAACCAAAACCACTGAGGAACAGCAATGACTCCATTGCAACTATTGCTGTGTAAGGTCTGTGGTAGGAAAGGCAGAAAGAGAACATGGTGTAGCTCTGAAGTGGTTGACTGTAAGGAAAGAAAACATGACAGCTTGGCCAAAATAAATGGTGGGTGAAAATTATCCCTCTGGGACATGGGGATAGGGTGGAATAGATCCCACAGGAAGAGGAAGCACCTCCAAACAATGAACACCATTGCACAGGGCCCCGATGACGTCTCAGTTGGAATAATACACATAGTTGTGGTCTCCCAAGCACAAAAAGATTGAATTAGATTGGAAGAGCTGCCAGAAAGGGCTGTAGGGTGCCTAAGAAATCAGAACACCTATTTTATACAGTGAAGCTAGAAAAGGAGTGGCTTGTTTACCAAGAAAAATGTCACCATTGCGTAATTTCAACAGGGCACACAAAAAGTGCCCAAACCAGCATCTGTTTGCAGGAACAAAGATGAATCATCCCTGAATTGGCTCAGTCTTAAACAGAGTGTTTTATGAAAGTTCTGTGATGCAACACCACCAGGTTGTATTCATCACCTAAATTATCAGCGTGGGTGCCCCACATAGGCAATACAATCAATGAAGCGAGGAACCTTCCAACAGCAGCTCTCGTTTACCTTTTTGGCTCCATCTAGATCTGCACTTTTTTGTTAGGCAACAAAAGCTGGAGGTCTCAGGGTAGGCAGTGAGAGTAAGTCCCCTTCAAAGCTGCATTTGCCGCTACCTGTGTGGACCAACAATCACTTCACCATCCCACTGCAGTACTACCGGTGGTACCACAGTAGGAGACACTCAAACTTCAGTTGGTTAAACTGCTCCCATGTTTCAGTATACCAAGCCCTCTGTGCATGTCACCACCAGCTCACTTGCATAGCAAGGAATTTCAGGAAGAAAGGACAGCACGTAAAACCCCCGATGCTGCGAGAACTACCATCAGTTTGGGGCAAACATCAGGACATAGGACATCAGGTTCATGCCTCTGCTGCGGAAAAAAAAAAAAAAACAAAGCCAAAATTGTTGCATGAAGCAAACAAGACCTTATTTCTCAGAGTTTTCTGTTTTATATCCTTCCAGCTCTTCGCTGCAAGTCTCAGTTCAACTCTCAGTATCAGCCTCTGACAGCCCCTAAGACCTGTTTTCTACTGCTTCTGCTGCTGTCCCTCCCTGCCTCTTCGCTGCTGCCTGGGAAAGCGGCTGGCTGCGCTGTGCTGGCTTTGAGCTACACAATGCTGCTTGGCTGCCCAGTACGTGCTGCCAGGTGATCTCAGGCTATTGCCTTTCCCAAACCCACACCAGTTTGGGTCTCTTTAACCTCTTCCTGATTTTCACAAAGCGTGTAGGAACCCTGAGGTTTTTAGAGGGCTGCTACTGTGTCTCATTTGGCTGAAAGTGGGTTCAAAAGTTATTGCCAGACAAAAGGCAGCACCACGCAGCTTGTGTGTGCTTATCGCAACCCCTTAAAGACCCAGGTCTAACCCCCCAAATTAGTGTCAGTCTGGAGACAGATACCAAGACTCCAGCACTTAACCCATTCATATTTGCCTTATGTGTTTGATACTTTGAGGGGGCTGAACATGTGAACTTGGCTTATGAACTTGACTCCATTGCTAGCCACAGAATCTCCTACTGGAGAAACATTTAAGCAAACCTATGCTCCAGAAATAATTGCTGCATTTGTCATGAATTATTCTTTTGACCTTTCTTTTCAGTTGGCTTTTGCACTCCAATTAAATACAGAACAACTGTAGTGGCATGATTTCATATCTGATTCCTGGTGCCCTCAGGGGTTATCTGAATTTCCCCAGGGCTTCCATTTCCCTGTGCTGCATCAGATGGTGCTGGAAAGCACATGGCACAGATCAGACTAGCAAAATCAGCAACTCAGAGCAGTGCAGCTTTAACCACACAACTGTATCCCAATTATGCAGCAAAGCAGCACTCTCAGGCAACTGCTGTCAATTACATTGGATCAGAACTGTCACTTGGTGAGCAATCAGTCCTGGGGAAAAAAAAGGCATTTCTGATTGGAAAACTTGAGAGCATTGTTAACAGCTGCAAAGAAGAAGAATCGGCATATCTGGCTTCTTATTTACAGATGTCTGCACAAATAAATTAACTTGAACAAATCCACTTTGCTTAATTAGAGGATGTCCCAACCCCAGTCAGTCCTGAGGCCATCAAGTCCTACGGCCAGCTAGTGCCCATGCTAATAGGAAATCAGTTTTACCACCACAACCAGTGCCTTCATGCCAGCGGCCTGAGAGCAGAAGAGTTGCCAAGTGACGGACTGAACACTGAAGCTGCCCTTAATTGCTCCAGGACCAGATTTGTCCTGTGGCAGTGGATAGGACTGACCCTACTTGAGTAAACCCCTGCAAAGGCAGCAGCTGAACAGATGTGCTGCCTCACCCCAGCAAGGGAGTGAGCACAGCAGGAAACACTCCTTGGACCATCTGGCTTGTTTTATAGCATGAAGGCATTGATGCTGTTCAAAGTAGCTATGGTCTTCACCCAGAAAGCCAGTACGATTTACCAGCTAAACCCATCGGTCTCTCCACTCCGGGGAGCGTATACGTGCCATGTTCCAGAGGCATTCAGCCTTTCTCCATTCCTGCAGATGGGTGCAAGTCTACACTACGGCTCTGAAGCTGCATAAATCCAAGCTAAATGTTGTGACTTGGACATTACCCATCTCTTATAAATGGCAACCCCAGTACTGTCAGCAAATCCTATCGGCTTCTTCCGTGAAAATAAGTGGTGTCTTCACATACCATGGTATGAAGTGTGTGTTTTCATTCTGTCCCTCAACTTTTTAAGAGACTATGGGGTCTTCCTTCCATTTGTCTCCGCTCCAGAGGATGTGTTGTAAAGGTCGCTTTCATGAGTTTGTGTGAATGGGCTGTACAGTGCAGATGTGGATGGAGCAACCATTACCAGAGGACAGCAGGAAAGCACGGGCTGGAAAAGTAGTATGTGAAAGTCTCCCAAAAACTTGTAAGCTCTGGAGGCTGATGGTCCTGTTGAAACCACACAGACTGACAATCTCAGTTTGCCAAGAGCCTGCTGAAACCATACAAGGCCACCAGCACTCGCTGCCATCCAACAGCTGTGTAATTCTGACCATAGCCAAAAGAGTGGTGGCAGCTACATGCAGGCAAAGACTACAGGGGTATATATACCTGATGAAATAAAGATCAGTCTGAGCGACTTTCCAAACACCTGCCCAGAGGCCACTGATCCTCCACTTCAGAGTGTACAGCTGGCCTCAGCCTGCCAGCCTCTGCTCCAGCTGGGCAACCTAGTGAGTGAAGAAGTGAACGTGGTGTGTGAGTAGCTTGTGCTCGGGGGTAGAACTGCCATGCAGAGGCACCTCCACAGGCTGGAGAAGTGGGACAAGAGGAGTCTGATGAAACTCAAGGACACATGCACTGTCCTGCAGCTGAGGAGGAGGAGGAACCCCTTGTAGCAGTCCTGCCCGAGCTTGGTGCAGGGCCACCATGACGCTCAGGTGCTGGAGCACCTGCTCCAAGGAGAAGCCAAGGCACCGGGGCCTGCTCCATGCAGGACACGAGACGGCTCCGTGGGGCAGCACGGCCACCCGCGGGAAGGCCAGCGAGGAGTCGGAGCCAGGCCCTCCACAGAGGCGGGAGGACGAGAGGTGGCGTGCAGCAGCGGGAAGCGGAGGGCCCTGACCAGACCCACGGACAGGCCCGGTCCCGCCAGGCGCTGGGCCAGGCCCCACGCCCAGGCTCTGCCGCGCAGGCCGCAGCGGCCGACAAAGCTGACTGGAAAGGGGCAGCTCGGCGGGTGGAAACCGGGACACGCGCCCCGCAGCGACGGCAGAGCGGGTGACCCCAGCCCCGTTCCCACCGGCCCCGGCCTCCCCGGCCCTCCCGCTCCCGCCCTCGCTCGGCGGGCCGAGGGAAGCAGCCCAACGCCTTCGCGCTCCGGCTAAGTTCGCCCCACCGCGCTCGCCGTAGCGTGCAAGCGGTGTCGGGAAGTGGCGGTGCGGCGCGGCGCGAGGTCTCCTGGGATATGTAGTCTTCCCGGCCGAGCCGCTGCATTGGCGCCGCGTTCTCCGGCGCCGCCCGGGAACTACAGGCGGCGGCAGCCGGTGTCTGCCCGCGAGGATGGCGGCTCCCTTGGTGCTGGTAGTTCTGGTGGCCGTGACGGTTCGGGCTGCGCTCTACCGCTCCAGCCTCGCCGCTTTCATCTCCGAGCGGGTGGAGGTGGCGTCCCCGTTGAACGCCTGGAAGCGAGGTGATGCCCGACGGGCCCGGGCCGCGGCACCGCTCCCCCCGCCGCTGAATGGGCCGAGGCCCGCGGGAGTGGCGGTGAGGGGGCCGGGGGCGGCGGCCCCCCCGGGCTGGGAACCCCCAGGGGCCGGGAGCGCGGCTGCAGGCGGGCGGGCGGGCGCCTGTCCCTGGGCACGGCCCCGCGGGGAGAGGGCCGCGCCGCAGTCCCGGGGCTGGGGACGGCCCCCTCTGCCGGCCCCCTCTGCCGGCCCCGACCGAAAGCGGCATGAAATGGTGGGTGGGGGTTGGCCCCGAAGGAAGAGCGATGGTTCGGCAGCTGCGAGGGGACGGGAGGGACGCGGGACCGAGGGTGGGAGGATGGGGGCTTTAGCCATCGTGTGCGGCTGGCCTGGTTGTGCTTGTACAGAGTGAGTGTGTCATTGATGTCCGTAAAATGGGAGAATGACAAAATCTGGCAGTGAATATGTAGTTTCAGCAGCCTTGATTGAGTCACTTTGCTTACGCCATAACCTCACAAGCACTGTGTGGTGGTGTGAACACGACCACATGGCTCCCAGTTCGTGCAGAGCATTTCACTATTTCATTTTCTTTGTTCAGTTTGTGGCCCCACACGTTGTTCCCACCGTGATTCAAATTCTCTTCTGAAAACTGAGGTACAGTTTAATGAAGGCTTTTCGGTGTCATTCATCTCTAGCATCTGAGCCCATTAGGAACCTTAATGTATTTTAAAGTCATCTCTTTGGGAAAATAATATCCAGTTATTATGCAGGTAAAATTATTTGCAGTTTTTGAGTGGAAGACAGTGGCACAGAGTAATAAAGGGCAAAAGCAGTAATGCATTTGATGACCTGAGGCCTCTGCTCTATGGTGCGTAGCACTTCACGCTTCATAGTTTCAAAATACAGGTCCCAAAAATTCCCTCGCAGCAATGGATATTTTCTAAATCTTACCTTAGAGCATCAAGGTAGGCATGTAGAACATAAGGAGCACAATTAGGATCACCTTGAAAAGTCTGGGCTGTTATCATATGGGAACTTTGTGGCAGAGACAGAATCCACTTCTCCAGCATATCGCTGAACTGGGAACCTCTTGTTGCTTCCTGCAGTCTCCTGCCTCACTTCCCTCTGAACAAATGGACCTCTTTCCCATAGCTTCTTTCCCTGAATATGCTGCTCAGTCCCCAGGGAACCTTTGTGCTCGATAAGGCAGAGATCCCATGGCAAAACATGTGCATGCATTGCAGCACAAACTGCAATTACGTGATTGCAAAGGATCTGAATTAAGGCTGCAAAATGTCAGGAAGTTTCAACAATGGATAAAGCTTTTAGCTTTGCCCGGTAACATTTATTGATTTCTGGTCTTTTATTGTGATTTTGGATGTTTCAGGTCTCTCTACATCTAATTAGGCAAAGTAGTTCAAATTATATATTATGTTGTGATTTGTCTTCTTAGAATTAAGTATTTCTCCAGCATAGATACCATGTATCACATAATAGGTGACTCAAAACCAGTAAACATCATACATGTGATTTATATATAGTTAAGTGCAAAATGTTTCAGCTATAACATTTTTTGCTGAAACGAACACATAGATTACAACTGACCATTCAGCTAGTAAAGAAATTTGCATGGCAGAAGTAAGAAAACAATCAATTCTAGCTGGTTGTTGGCTTTGTGAGATTTTGTGTCACCCATTCAGATGGCCGTTCAATGGGAGATTGTTGCGAGTGCGGATGTTTTAAAAACTATAGTTTTACCATCATGAGATTTTTCTCTTCCCACATTACAGGGTTCTAATGCAGGTGTTTTGTATGTTTCAGTGGTGGAAGGATTAGCTCTGCTGGATTTAGGGGTCTCGCCATATTCTGGAGCTATTTTTCATGAGGTTGGTATGCATGCTTCATTTTAAACATGGTATTCAAGTGGTGTGTTTCTTAGTCTTACTGCTCATGGACTGGCAAAGGCTGGGGACCTGTCTTGTCCCAAAGACTTCAGAGAACTTGAGTCGTGTAGTTGTCTGTGCAGTAGTTGTATGTGTAGTGACTGGCGCAATGAAGAGATGCCATTCATCACCAAATAACTCGGTGCTGTGCAGATGATAGACATCGTAATATTTTTTACTACGTAAGAAGAGTCTGAAATAGAAATCTGTAATAAGTAAAATATTCTGTTCACATCCAGATGTTTCTGTCAGCGGAAGCCAGAGCAGGGAGGACACTGTCTTTGTGAGTCTGAACACAGTTTTACCGGATAGCAGCATCTTGAGTTTCTGCATTTGCAGAAATATTAACATAAGCACAAGCATGCAGTACATCTGTTCCTCATCTTGAAAACACCTGGTTCCTCCAAACACTTAAGCACCTGTGGAGTTTTGTGCCCTTGAGTGGCCTTACTGATATGAAGGTACACTCATACGTAGTGCACCTAGGGGCATGGCAGATACTTTGTATACCTCTGAAAACTTGTTTCTCTTCCATAAATTCTTTAAACGCGATTTCCTCCCAGGCTGGGAAATATTTTCCCATGCTTATTTATACTATCACATTATTTTAACAGTCTTTCAACAGGAAATATATTTTCTCACAGTGAAGACTGAATTTACACCATGTAAATGTAGTACTTCCAGATTAAGCTTTTCTGTCAAAGGAAATTCAGAAACATGCTCTTCCTCTTACCCTAGAATGGAAAAGCTGTGGGAGGAAGAGGATGTTAAGACTGTAGTCCTACTGCTTTTTGTTTTTAACGTGCTTTCTTCTTTTTGCTTTGTAAAAGACTCACCTAAACAACAGGCTAAACAGTGAAACCAGCTGTGTAGGAAATACTTTACAAAGTACCTGCAAACAACCTGAAAAAATAAATTCTCTAGAAAAAGTTATTTTCTAAAGCTGTTCTTTACATGCTTTCTATTGTAACTCTACCACTATACTAGTAGAATTGAAAAGTTGGAATAGAATATAGTTTTTTAAGTTGATGTTGTCTTTTACAAAGTGTATTGAGAGTTTTGGAAGGGAAAAGACCAGTAAGTGTGCTTTGATTAACCATGTTGCTCTGAAGTGACAGTGCTGTAGAAGATGCTACGGAAAATTACCTTTTGCAGTCTCTCATCTCATGAGCGAGTCGTCTCATCTCTACTCCATTTTTCTCATCAAATCGCCAGTTGTTTTATTGACAGTATTTGACATGGGTTTTCCTGCTGTTCTCTTTTAGACCCCGCTGATAATATATCTCTTTCACTTCTTGATTGAATATGCTGAATTGGTGTTCATGGTAAGTGCTCCTGGAAAGCCCCTCTTGAAAGGTCCCATTCTGTGAAATGCTGAGTATGACTTTCCTTTTAGTCCTGCAAGAATCAAGGACCTGCGGCCTCCCTGTAGCTCAGATTCCTGCTGAGCTCACGGTTTAATTAGGCAGCTTTGCCTGTACAAACCCATGTTTGGGCTTTTCCCTTGTTGTACATATTCCTTCTTTTTTGTGAGTTCTTGGTTAGATAAGTATTCCCACAGAGGGACAGAAGTTGGCATTTGGTTTCAAATTTCAAAGGTTACCTCTTACAGGTCAGAATATTTTGCCCCCCAGCCCAATCCCTAAACTGCAGTGTTTCTCGCTAAAACCTGCTGCCAAACCCCAGGCCTGCAAAGAGAGCACAAATGGGTTAGTCCTCCAAATGGCTCTTGTAAACTGTTCTCAGAGTTCTGCGTAATTTGGAAGGACAGAAATCGTATAGCTGGCTGCACGTGCCACCTGGTGGAGCCTCTCTCCCCGGATCCCTGCTGGGCAGGTCTCACGCAGAGCGAACAGCCATCTGCGCTGTGGTTTTGCCGATTGTTCAGATGATTGTACTGCTGCCTGGTAAGCTTGGGGCGGCTCAAGGCACTGTCGTGCTGGATTAATGGACAGGCAGGTTTAGCCAGCTGGGCGCTGCCCCACTGTTGCCTGTGCTCCAGTTAGATCAGTAATTCTATTACCCTCACATACTTCTTTCCCCTTAATTCCCCATTCTCTTGTTTTGTAAATATTAATGTTTTTGGTACAGCCCGTGGCTTCAAGGTTTAGGATCACACACAAGGTGGTGTGTGATCCCAGTGTACAAATCAGCAACCTAGTGTTTTTAAAGCTTCTTTTTTCTTCTTGTGAGCTGAGTTAGATCAGAGTCCATATTCAGCATTTCAGTACTGTCCAATAGCTTTTTCTCCATTTGTTTATTTTGCTTACAGTCAGTCTGTCTATGCCTTGCTTTTTTAGGTAACGGATGTGCTAACTGCTGTTGCCCTTTACTTGGCCATTCAGGACTTCAACAAAGTTGTGGTAAGCTGACATGCCAGTGTTGCCGATCCTCTTCTCCCAGCAAGTATAAATAAATATCTTGTACCAAAGAAAACACATGCCAGAGGATGCAGTATCAACCAGTCCTTGTTGCAGTAAAACTGATTGTATCTGGATGATCAATAAAGATGGGGACTGGATGTGGTAAACAGGGTGGGTATTTTAAGTTTTGTTGTGGCAGTATTATGGTATGAAACAAATTACTGTCCGGAGCTACTACACTGCACTTGAATGATGATCACAGCAGTGTAGATTCTTTAATGCAAAAGGAGTATAAAGAATTTGAGAAATTTGTGAGAATGCAATAGCCAATGAAACACAGACACGTCTAGGGTCATGGTACACAAGATGGGATGTGAGATTTTAGAACGTGTACTGAAAACCCACCTTCAGTTGTTGTGGCAGTTCACAGTACGCAGTATTTAATTACTGGACTATGGTTTTGGCAAGACTTTTGGCAAGACTTGAGCACTTCCTTTTCTCACCTCTGCTCCTGCTACAATCTTCTGTTGTTTTGTAGCTAGAGCCTGGAATGTTTTACCCTGAACATGGTTCGTGTTTGCACAAAGCATGAGTTAATACACAGACTGGGAATATGTAAAGGGAGGAACAAACCTTCTAAGGATGCTGAGGTGACATAACTCATTCTAGCAAGCAAGGTGAAAGTCTGATACCAAATATTACTTATTTCCTTCAAAGTATAAGTATCTGTATTTCGAGCTGAGTGATTCCTCCCAGTTCTCTCTCATAAGTGGCTCAAAGAACATTTTGTGTAAGCAATGCTGTGCTCTCTGCAATCCTAGAGGGACAGTGATTCAGTATCAACATGAACAGGGAGGCTGCATTTTCTACAGCATCTGTGTGGTCTCCCACCCAGCCACATACTTGCTCCTTGTCCTCTGACTTTGAGGTTGGAGAAGTAACTCATGATAGAACTGCAGACCTGTAAAAATCCTGTGTGTGAGTTACTTTGCTTGTTGAGAATTTATTGCCAGCATCTCTCTCCTGTCTCACCATGACATAATTCAGTAGGTTCATAATTCAGATTTCTCTTTTCTCTCCATAGAGAGCATCATAGAACAAGGTAGATTAGAGAGAGAGATCTTGGGTCCCTCAAGGAGATTTGGCATAGATATATCCATCTTCAAAGCAACAAAGACTTCATACTTCTGTGACTTAGGGGCTTGTATGTTGAACAGTGAATTTATAAAGTCAGCTTTTCATTGGAGCTCCAGACAAGCTTTAGGAAGATTGAAAGTATTAAACTCTAGTGTGGTGAATTCGCTGTCAGCTGTGTCAAGAGTGAGACACAGGTAATTAAGGAAGTTCAAATAAGTAGAGATTATCTGCTTTCTCGCGACTTCCACCTCAGTTGTTAAGTATTAGGGAGGTGATTCTTCCTCTCTGCTCTGGGGAGACCCCACCTGCGGTGGGTGTACTGCGTCCAGCTCTGGAGCCCCCAATAGCAGAAGGACATGGATCTGTTGGAGCAGGTCCAGAGGAGGCCACAAAGATGATCCGAGGGCTGGAGCACCTCTGCTATGAGGAGAGGCTGAGAGAGTTGGGGGTGTTCAGCCTGGACAAGAGAAGGCTCTGGGGAAATCTTATTGTGGCCTTCCAGTACCTAAAGGGGCTACAGGAGAGTTGGGGAAGGACTTTTTACAAGGGCATGTAGTGATAGGATGAGGGGGAATGGCTTCAAACTGGAAGAGGGGAGATTTAGATGAGATATCAGGAAGAAATTTTTCCCTCTGAGGGTGGTGAGCCCCTGGCCCAGGGTGCCCCGAGAAGCTGTGGCTGCCCCATCCCTGGAGGTGTTCAAGGCCGGGTTGGACGGGGCTCGGAGCAGCCTGGGCTGGTGGGAGGTGTCCCTGCCCAGGGCAGGGGGGTGGGAACTACATGATTTCAAAGGTCCCTTCCAACCCAAACCATTCTATGATTCTATTTGGGGACAGAGGGGGGGGGGGGGTGTTCTGTTTTTACAGCACCTCACATAACATGAGTTTTGGCTCACACCTGGGGCTCATGTATGCTGTTCCACCTAGTGGAAATCCTGAGTAATACGAAATAATGACTTTCCTCAGCTGACAATCTTTGGTCATTCTCTCTTGTTCAGTTCAAAAAGCAAAAGCTCCTCATAGAACTGGATAAATATGCACCAGATGTGGCTGAACTCATCCGGACACCCATGGAAATGCACTACATCCCCCTCAAAGTAGCGCTGTTGTAAGTATTGCTTCTTACAGGCTGCAGTGGGCTGCTTTGCTTCCTCAGCTCCCTTTGGGTTTTGTTTGTCTGATCTGGGGCTTCAACATTTGTTGAAGGTTATTTTGTTTGTTCCCCAGAAATTCTGAAATTCCTATTATACATAAGAATTCCCCCAGCTCTGAATACTTGGTTTGGAAGTGAAAAGCAGATGCTTTTCCGAGATATTTCTTGCCAACAGTTACATTCACTCAGACCCTCTAAGACAGGTTCAGCAGCATCGTAAGGTCATTAGTTTGGTAGCAAGAGTGTTGTGTCTGCACAGATCACATTCCCATTTATTTTGCCTGTACGCTAATGTCATCAAAACTGATTTTATGCCTCCCACATCTCAGGTGTCTTTTCAGAAAAGCTAGAAGAGTTTTTTAACAATCGAACAAAATGCTTGCTGAATATCACAACTTGAATATTCCAGAATTGGTTATAATAATTCCAAGATATTTTCAGGTTGTCATCTTAATAATGTCATGTCTTGATGTTCCTCTGTATACTAAACTTTTTTTTTTATTTCAGAAAGCTTCAATTAAAATAAATAATATAGAAGTAAGGTACTTAATGTCAAAGAATTATTTTTTAATTGGGGTTTTGATGTGAATGAATTATTATCTGAATTATTCTGTGTCAGCGAGTTTTCTATAAGATAAATTGTTATTTTTTTCTTATTTTTGTATGAATTTTGTAGAACGGTGAATTCTCCAGGGCTAGAAAGGTAGAGCGTAAATTGCAGACTGCTTTGTATTTAATATTGTTGCATATTACCACAGCAAGGTTGGCACTGAGTTGTGCCTATCCTGCTGCAGGCTGTTTCTCTGGAAGCATGGAAAAAAGACGGATTGAGACAGAGAGAAGCAGGGAAAATGTTTATGTAAAGAGATAATTAGGAGCTCAGCAGCCCTGTCTACTCACTCTAATGACTGATTTGGTTATTAGCAAGGCTGATCGATACATTATCCTGCCTATTGTATTGGTAATCCTGCCAAACATTTTTCTGTGCTTTTGAGGTTATTGTAATTCTCATTTCCAAAAGCAGCTGGCATCCATACTAACTGAAGTGTGGCTGTGTTCTGGAAGGTAAAGGTGTTCAGAGTTTGCTGTCTTTCCATAATTTCAATTAAAATATGCCAGATTTTCATAGCTAGCAGGTTTTGTGCTTAGATCATGTCGTGGTGAGCACAAAGGATTGCTCTGCCATAGCAGGAGTGTGCAGGTGCAATTGGGTTGGGAGAAACTCTGCTGACGTCTCAGGATTTGTTTCCATCTTGCTATCTTCTTATTTTTATTACTTTCCTGTAATGTAGATGTGAGTAGCAGAAAGAGTTTACTTTGGGCCCAATATTCCTAGGTCTGACCAAACAAATGCACAATGTTTCTGCAAAGCACGGAACACTTTTGGTAGTCATTTTCTAGGATAGAACTTGCATTTTCAACATCTTCCCAACCGTCTCCTCTCCAGCATGCTCCCTGTGGCCACTGTGTCCAAGGCTACAATCTGTTTTTTGCTCCAGACTAAAGAACCCGTTCAGCTGAATTAATTTGATGATGAAAGGATCCCATCAAATGTAAATAAACAAAAAGAAATGGCAAATTGCATCTGTTTTTCCTTTGAACATCTCTTTAACCAGATGGTATCTCCTTTGAATGGCACAAGTGTAACTCCAGCATTGCTCTTTTTCAGCTATCTGTTGAACCCCTACACCGTGATGTCTTGTGTGGCAAAGTCCACCTGTGCCATCAACAATGCCGTCATTGCATTCTTCATTTTAGCTGCAATAAAAGGTAACACATTGAAGGATAAATGGTTCCTTATGTCTTTCTGTAAAGATTAGAAAATGAGCAGAAATTAAATCAAGGTGGAAATTTACAAATTGCTACAAAGATCTCAGTGAAACACAGCAGAAATGGGGACTGGAGCAAGGTCAGAGTTCTGCTTGAAATCTCAAGACATCAAGAGACTTTATAGTCAAGTCAACACTTGTTCTCATCTCACGTACCTGGGAGTTTAATCTCTGAAAAGTGACTCCTTTTCCTGGATGGCTTTGAATAGTTTTCTGTTTATGAAGAAATGCGTGTCTGTGTGTAGGAGGACATAATGCTCTGCTGCTCACTCTTTTGTACATGAATATGCACTTAAAGGGTTGTATACAATTTATTTTCAAAGTGCGTCTTTGAACTTCTATTCAAAAGCAAGCAGTTGCTCGCAGCTATTATTTGGCTTTTACTCACAGTTGTAACCGTGGTTTGAAATTAGCTAATTGAGCTTTGGGGAAGCAGAAACAGTAACCAAAGACTCATACCGGCACAGCTGAATAGATGATGACAGAATAGCTGTTTCATTCATTTTGTGCATAATGCCACAGGTTTCTGTTTCTTTCATGACTCCCCATTGCTAAAGTCTTTTAGCTTACGTGATTTGTACCAATCACATAAGTTTTAGGAGTTCTTTGGTGGATCAGAGGAAACGTCAGTCTGATCTCTCGTCTCCAGCAGTGCTCAGACGCAGACGTTGCGATGAAAGCTGCTATAGGTTGGTTTTATTAGTGTTTCCAAAAGAAAGTTTTCCTCCAATTATTGCGCAGTTGATGCAGGAGGGGTTTTGATTTAAAAGCATTTGCAAAAGCAAACAAGTGTGGTCCATTTAGTTAAACTGTTTTTTAACTGTTCACTGATACCATAAGACAAATAGTTCAGTCATAGTCAAAACCGTAGTGGCTGTCCCCTGTATTTTCTCCCTGCTTGGGAGTGTGGCAGCCTCCAGGTTTTAAAGTGGGCAAAGAGAGGATATCAGATTATGACTATGATTTCTGGGTGCCAATTCTTTAGATCTGTGTGGAATTGAACACTCAATAAAATAGAGGATGGGGTTTTCTGTCTAGGGGAGCATAGTTGGAGAATGGAGAAGGCTCATCAGCAGGTAACCCTATATTTTCTCTTTGAAAAGGTGGAAGCAGAGAAAAGCTTACCGAGTGTTCAATGTCAGGAGGCTGACAATTAGCCCACTGCACTGAGTCAGGATTCTTGCTGTCTAAGCTGTATTTTTACAGATGACTTCCATGAAGTGATGTACAACTGAAAGCTATAACCAGGCTACTGCACTGGGTGCTTGTATTTTTACTGTTTAACCTGGAACCTTTTGGACTTGATTTCTGGTGTTGGTAGTTGGGCAGTGTGAGTATTCCACCCTTAGCTCAGCCTGAGAGACCTCAAAGCTTCCTCAATAAAGGCATTCATATTTTTAAGACCACTTGGAAAACCTGTGCTAATCCTTTCTATGTCTCAGTTTTGGTATCTGTAAAGTAGGGCTAATGCCACTTCACTCCTTGAGCTGCGGATTTTCCCTTGCTGTCTTTCACAGAGCTTTGCTGAGGACCCTCACACATTCTGGTGACGAGGTTATCCAGCGTGCCCAGTATGAGTAAAACGGCTGTTTCATGCGGATATGACTTAAGTGAATGTGTTCTCATGCACAAACAGCAGCCAGCACATCTATATATAGACTGAATTATGTGAATCTCTCTGTATGTGAATGATAGAACATATAAATCAGTCAGGGGTTCTTTCTTGTGGAACAATCACCTTGGTATGAGTCATTCTCCATTCAAAATGTAGTTAAGAAAAGGACACTCTCCAGGACACATTCTGCTAAAACCGCCTTTAAGTGGCGATATTTGTAAAGCCCCTGCAGAGGGTTATGCATTTCTTCCCATTTGGACTTCCTCCCTGTAAGGCTGTTTATACTGTGTTCCTTACAAATGGACTTTTTTTTTCTTTGCAGGTAGTGCCTTCCTCAGCGCTGTGTTCCTGGCCTTAGCAACATACCAGTCGCTCTACCCTCTCACGTTGTTTGCTCCAGCACTCCTTTACCTTCTACAGGTAGATGATTTCTAACTGTTGGTACCTGTCATCTTCTCGTAGCTGTGCAGGGACAGTCCTTAGCTGTTGAGAGGGGAGTCGGGCAGGTCCTGAGTTTCAGAAAAAGTGACTCTCCTCAAGCCATGAGAATTTTGAAGCTTTAATGGGGATGCCTGTGCATAGAAAGAGGGAACAGAAAGTCATCTACAGAACTGGCTGGTGTTTACCTTGCCCGAAATAAGTGCTATTCTTTGTGTCATGTGAATAGCAATGAGGATTTTGGACCTGGAGAGGAGGAATGAGAGCTGTATGTTTGAATCACTCCAACGTGGAAATGCTGATTTGGAATTTAATGGCAAAAGGCATGTGCTTGTGAAAGTGGCTGGTTGCCCTTGTCCTTTCTCCCTCCCTGAATTCAGGACTCCTGAATTCCAGCAGGGCTGACCTTGATCATTCGTGGCTACACAGTGCCTCAGCAGACCCTGCTCCAGGCAAAACTAGCCCAGCAGTATGCTGGTGGGCACATCTGCGGGGAGGGGTAGGGTTTAAAACTGAGGCAGCTCTTTGCTAGTGAGTGGATTCATCACCGGTTTGCCTGCATGCTTCCAGCTGGTTTCTCTCTTAGCTCTGGTGCTGATACTGTAAACAATGCCTTAACCGAGAGCCCAAATTATAATGTACTTAATGAAACCTGATCATTTGCTAGTCTTATTCTGATATGGGAGCAAGGTGAGGCTGTGACTGCTAGCAGAGGACTCTTATCCCAATTCACAGATCACTTGGTGATCATTTTTATTATTTTTGCCATTCTGAAATACCTGCTGTTGAGTGTTTTGCCAGTCTCTCTTGGTTGCTTCTGTCCTGTCTCCCTCATGATTTTTATAGTTCATCTTAACTGCAGGTTCATTACAGCCTATTCTCAAATCTCTGAGCTTCAAAAGAGAACGGAGAGTCAGTTCTAGTCCATTTTCTTTCCCTGACTATCTGACATGAATGTCTCTTACTTTTTTTGAGAAATGTTGTTATTATCATTATTATTATTATTATTGGCAAGACAACTTCGGCAGAGTCAGTGTTGGTTTTTCAGTTTGATAATTTTTAGTTGCATTTACTTTATATATTTTGTATTTTGGTCTCATTTGTTCTCTTTTAACTTTAGTCAAAGTAAAGTTGCAGTAAAATACAAGCATTGTGTACACAAGCAACAACAAGTGCTTTGATATATGAATGCATAATTTGCAACTTTTAAAGGGGATCATGCTAGTGTGGGTTCTTTTATCCAGATTTGTAAATGAACTTTCCTGCATTCTTTGTAGATAATTAAATAGCTTTTCTCCAGCACTTTCCATCTGTCCTGCCAAATATCCTTGGTAAACTTGCTTACATTGTTCCAGCAAGTGGCATTAAACACACTATGGCTGCAAAACCAGAGCATACTTTACACGGAGCCCATATCAGTCAGAGCTGCCTCTCTGTACATCTTCTGCCAGTCTAAACCCTAGTACCAAACGGAAAAGCCACATCACTGACCTGGAGCTGCACAACTGAGCAGTTCCCAAAGGTGTTTGTCCCTGTGTGTATATTTGTCTTTACAAATGCAGTCAGGGGACCTCTGGAGTGAGATATCTGTATGTCATGTTATGTGACAAGGGCTTGTGGACATGTGGCAGTGGCAGGACTGCAGCAGTTTTCTTTGTCTGAGGAGGCAGCCTTTTAGAGGGGCTCCTTGGTGCTTAGGAACCCACTGGATGTCCTCTTTCCCTGATTTCAGCAGGGCATTAGCGCCAGTCCATGTGGTGGAGACCTGGCGTGGCCAGGTGGTGGGTCGTGGAGCAGGGCTCTCGGTCACCCAGTGGATGTGGGTTCATGCAGTAGGAGGCAGGCAGCAGGACAGTATTCCAAACCCCTAAGATACGAGTGTAGCTGTGAGGAGGTGTGTGTAAATCTCACACTGAGTGCATGAGACTTGACTCACTGCAAGCAGAAATTATAAGCTCAGCTGCTGTATTTTAAAGCACAGTTCTGGAAATATGTGCGGTGTGTATGACTTCATTGGCCAGGCTGAAGAACATCAAGCAAATTGTGCTTGAGAGCTTCTTCCAGTGCCATAGTGCCAGTGTTTGATGCTTTCTTTCATCGATTTAAAATGATGTTGTGAACACTCAGGCTTTCTTGTGGCTTTCCACCTGATGAGGGGTATCTGTCTGCTTGTATTTCATTTTCAGCGTCAGTTCATACCAATAAAACTGAAAAGTAAAAGCTTCTGGCTCTACACCATGCAGTACGCAGCCCTGTACCTGTGCAGCCTGGTGGTGATCATCTGCCTCTCCTTCTTCCTCCTCAACTCCTGGGATTTTATCCCATCTGTTTACGGGTTTATGTAAGTACAAGGATTCTTTCTGGTTTTTCTGTCTAGCTCCCCCTATGTCGTTTCTTGTGCATCACACACAGGTGCCCCACTCCCTGTCCTAAGGAGTCTGAGATCTGTGATTTTACTGGCAATGCAAGAGAAGGAGGAGCATGTGGAGGACAGCAAGCATTAGCCAATTTATTTTAATTAAGTAACAGCAAGAATTAGAGAAGACAGGAGATGTTTTCCACTGGGCTGATTGGAAATGGATTTGATTGTTGAGCTACCATGACTATGAAATTTTAATCTCTGGAGACGTGTCTGCTTGGGAACGGTTTAAATCCTGCTGGGGCATAGGGAAGGATTAGTCCCTTTTCTCTCCAGGTTTTCACCCCTTTGGTTTCTCTTCCACAGATTTAAAATATAGGTCCTCTGTCCAGTAGCACACAATGATTGATTAATGTAACAGAAGCAAGGCAGTGAAAAACAACCATTTAAAAATGTTACCTCAACTTTTCTTTTCAAATTTCAGCCTATCCGTTCCAGATCTGACACCCAATATTGGCCTTTTCTGGTACTTCTTTGCAGAGATGTTTGAACACTTTAGTCTTTTCTTCGTATGCGTGTTTCAAATCAATGTGTTCTTCTACACCATTCCCTTGGCAATAAAGCTAAAGTAAGTATGTTTCTCCGCTCGTTTTTTGTAACTTTTAGTTGTCTGGTGAAAGCTTATAAGGCTGGCGTCAATGTCTGAATCTGCAAGCCTGTTTTTTTTAACAGGGCCTATCCTCCTAATTTCCCAAAGTTTCAATCTTTGTTCCTCTTAAATAGAGTGAGTTGGACTCTTTTGATGCCTGTAAGACATCTGTTGCATAGCAGAGAGAGCAGAAATTTAGGCTATAGAGGTGCCTGCTCCCTGCCAGCATAAGCCAATGTAATCAGAAAGCAAGAACTCTTGGCTGGAACTTCGAGTTCTTTATTGTCAGAAAAAAAGTGAAAACGTGGGGACATTCCTAGCGCGCTGCGCTGTCAACATTGCCCTTCTTTCTGATAAAAACATCCGTTAACGCGCCTGGATTCTCAGTGAGCTTATCCTGTTCACTTGAATGGATACATACATCATGACGTACCAGAGGGATAACTATGGGCCTCTCCAAATAACCTTCAGAGAGGAGGTGCTGGTTGCTTTTCGGTGAAGACGACAGAGCTGAGGACGAGCAGCCCAGGTGACCACCTGTATAAATGTATGTTGAGTTGAGGCACTAAGTCTCTGTGTGAGGGCAGAGCAGCTCAGTCTACCCCACCCAGCACTCAGAGGCTTGTTTGGAGAGAACGGGGGTACAAGAGCCCCTCTGAGCCTACCCCACAGTACATTTGTGCCCTTGCTGATATTTATTTCCAGTTTCCAGAGACCCCGCTGCATCCTCTTATCCTTTGTGTCTTATCCCTTCTAGGGAACACCCTGTGTTCTTCATGTTTGTCCAGATTGCAATCATTTCTATCTTCAAGTCCTATCCCACTGTGGGAGACATTGCACTGTACATGGCTTTCCTTCCAGTCTGGACCCACCTTTACAGATGTAAGTTCTTTGTGTTTGATTGTTCCTTATCTGGAATGGGAAAGGGCCTGTCCTGAATTGTCACCACTAAACCAAACCAGGTGCATGTTCACAGGCTCTTGTGGCCTCTTCGGGGTGTCTAGAAGGAGGCTTGATTTTTCTGGTGATAGTCTCTAATGTATCTTTAAGGGCTAGGATTGAAATTGGTTAAGGAGGGAATTTTCACTTGTGCCTTATCTTCCTCCTCTCTCCAAGTTGATCTGAAGATTAACTTTTTTTGTAAAAACCTTTTACAGTCCTGCATAGGGGATGTGGCTTACTTAAAGTACATCCATCCTTCAAATGCTTCACTCCCATTTAAGGCTGTGTAATTTGAACACTGCTCCTGCGACTGGTGAGTCCCCCAGCCTTAAGATCCTGCACCTTGCAGTGGTTCTTTGTTTTGCATCTGCTTGTTTGCTTAGAGTGAAAGTAACTGAACTATGCCAAGCAATTGTCCAGTTTTTCTTAAAAGCTTCATAAAGAAGCCTCTTTAGCTCTTTAAATCACCAGAGAGCTTCCTGATGATTTTCAAACTCAGTCTCTAGAACCTGCTACACTGGAGAGGTTTGGAAGTGCTGTGTTTTTCCTGGTGTTTCTTGCTTAAACCAACTGCTTTGACCAACCCTATGAGGTTGTCCGGGCCTTTTACTGCAGTCTTCTCTAACCCAGGCCAAGTGTGTTTATGGACCACTAAGCCTGCCTGATGTCAGGAGGCATAATCAGGAGTCAAGAGACTTGGAGAACATCTGCTTTGTTAGTTTCAGACTAAAGGCCAAAGCAGCTGTGATAAAACAGGGCAGGAAGCCCCAGGCTAGCCCCGAGTGTGTTGCAGCCATAGCAGGTGATGTACTTCTGAGAAACGCTGATTCAGCGTAGTTCAGTTGCACCTTCCGAGCATGCAGATAAGGGGACTGCCACCAGTGAGAGGGGCAGTCATCTGGGACATGCTCCCACCCCACAGTGAGTGAATAGACCTACTGAACAAGTTTAAAAAGGTAGGTGTGAACAGGTTTGGATGTGACAATGCTCTTAAATGTCAGATAGCTCCTTTCAGCTGCATGATGATCGGGAGCCTTCCAGTTACCTTCAGGGCCATTGGCTGAGCTTCAGCCACGCCCAGCAACACAAGTGCCGGGACGAATTATAATACTGCTGCCAAAGGACAGGCATAAATAGTTCACAGAAAACAAAATCTCTTCTGGCTTAGTAGTTCCTAGCTCTTTTAGACAAAGTTGCACTTGGTTTTTGTCCATCTGACGCGCACTCATGCAGACTAATGGATTCTGGCCATGCTTGCACCTCCCGAGGTCATGTGTTTGTCAACGCATTTGGCCTATGTGAGTTTCCACCTTTTCTGGTGCTTTTGTTTCCTTACCACCTCCTGAGAAAGTATCTCTCTTCCTATGGCCCACAGGTTCATTTTTCTCCTTTGTCGTCAGCTTGACGAGGGCTAGGGACTGGCGTGCTCTGCTCTCTGAATCATGATGCTGGTGGAAAGGCCCTTCTCAAAACTGCTGGTTACTATAGCGTAGGCACCAAAAAGCCAGGTCCTCCAAGGAAGACTGTTTGGAAGCAGGACCTAAAAGGAGAGAGCTACAAATGAGGATTTCACGTTCAAACAAAGGCAGAAGTATTTATTTTAAAGGGAAATATAGCAGATTTCTTAGAAGAGCTACCCAGGAAATTATTAAAGCAAACTGTGAAAGATTGTTGGAGAGAAGTATGTGTTGGCGAGTGCCTCTCCCCCACTGCACATACCCTAAATACCACTGCTGGTTGTGTGAGTGTGGCTGCTCAATAATGCATCGTTTTAACAGCTTGGTTTTCTTTTGCAGTCCTCCGGAACATCTTCATCCTGTCATGTGTGCTCATTGTCTGCTCCCTCCTGTTCCCCGTTCTGTGGCATCTATGGATTTACGCAGGAAGTGCCAACTCCAATTTTTATTATGCCATCACGTTGACTTTCAACATAGGGCAGGTTAGTAGAGCGAGGTAAACAAGGCTAAACTTCGGGTGGGTTGCTGGATCGGGCGTCCTGTCAGCAACAGTGAATTCCACAGGATTCTTTGCATCCTGCGTAGTCCTGCATAGCAGCTTCCTGCCTCTCCTTGCTCCAGCTGAAACCTGCATAGTCCTCACCTTCTGGCACACTAATGGGAAAGGGTTCTTGTAGTATTTGAGCTATAGCTTAACAATCCAGCTGGGCTGTCCTGCAAGTTGCATGGTCTGTTGCTTGATAGCAGAGGAAAAGCATCTCGGAACGGCAGGACTAAGAGCACGTGTGAACAGAGAAGGTGAGCTAAGAGGGGAAATGGGAAAACCCGTGGGGCAGCAGCAGTGGGGCCAGACAACAGGCAAACGAGAACTGCCCATACACAGGGACATGGCACCAATTTTTCTGAGCATTATACCTCACTGAGACGTAGGGTTGTGGGCACATGCAGGGTCCCAGTCGTGCCAGGGCTTGCTCTCCCTGCTTCTCTCAAGGCCATTTGAGATACATGACTTTCACTAGCCTTAGAGAAAACAGAGCTTGGCACCCCTGGAGGATTCAATGTACGCAGTTACCACAGCCTTTTCTAAGGTTCCCTTCCTCTTCTTTGTGCTGTGTCTTATGTCCCTAAGCCCTGGGACAGTTTCACATGGGGATGAGCCACACGTTCATTTCATGTTAAAGTTGCCTTTATTTTGAATGTGCCTCAGCCATTTACGTTTGTCTGCTTCCCCTAAAACTAGAGGAGCAGTTTTGCCAGGGGCTGAAAAGCACCTACTTGTACATCCCCCACCCCCTCGATAAACGGGGACAAACGCCCATTCTGTGAAAGCAGAGCGACGCCGTGCAGTGAGCAGCGTGAGAGGGAGAACAGAGATACTGCTAAGAAGTGCTTACAGGAAATTGGGAGTGGTTCATTAGCTCTGTAAATACATGTCTTGCTATGGAATGAAAGGCATAGTAAAACTTTAATTACAGATGGCAGGTATTGATATTCTAAGAGGATTTTATCTCCTGCCTGAGGAAGTCATAGCAGATCCTGCAAGGTCTTGTGCTCCGTGTAAATGCAGACAGAGCAAAAACCTGCTTTCTGATTTCCCTGTGAGAAGGAGCTAACACTCATCCCCACTGACCTCAGCTCTTTCTTCTCCCATTAAGACATCCACAGAGAAGTTTAGTTAAAAGTAAAATCAACCATATTGATGTAGCATGTCAGTAGTCGGCCATGGTGTTCAGCAAACAAGCGGACAGAATAAGCATGGCTGTTCTCGCTCTCCCTGGGCGCCTCTATCCTTTGCTGTCTGTTCTCCTTCCCGCTTTCTCCTGTGACCTCAGCAGCCCCATTTCTCTTTCCCTCAGTCCCCACACAGTCCTCCATATCCTCCCATCCTGCCACTGAGCCTTCTGCGCAGCAGCTGTACTGACCAGTAACCCAGGCGGGCTCTGGCTGGCAGCCCGGCCCTCCCTCCGTGCCCTGAGCACTGCGGCATACAGCAGGTGGGGCTCTCCCTGGAGTGAATTCCCCAGGGAAAAGGGTGAACACATTGTGCCAAAGTGATGCACTAAGTGGCACCCGGCCATTGGGACAAAAACTACTGGCTTGGTCTGGCACTGAAAGGTTTTCCGCTCAAGTTATGTGGCGCTATTTGCAGATGGAGGAGCTCAGTGTTCCCGGGGAAGGGTGACACTACAAGAGGCTAAGTGACACATGGCACTACTGAGCCAGGCGGTCGCTGCCTGCGCGTGCAGCAGCCCAGCCTGCCCCTGCAAAGGCGGCTGGCCTGAGGCGACTGCTGTAGAAAAGCCACTGAGACCCACCCTGCTGTTCTCAGTGCTTTTAGGCAAGGGAGCAGTCACGCTGCAGTGCCTCAGTACAGCCAAAGTGGGGCCGAGGAGGGGAGGGACCCTGTGATTGCCACATCAGGTTTCCACGCGCACTGCGGTTCTCTGCAAGGCGCTTCAGTTGTGATTTCACAGCACAACATGGCCGGTGGCAGGACCAGCCCGGGGTATGCCACCTCTCAGGCAACACGGCACAGTGCCAGCAGCTCTGCGTGCGGCAGCGTGCTCTGACCTGGGCCAGGGGAGTATCCGGGGGTGGCCAGTACTGGTCGCTCAGAGGGAGACCGTGGACAAACGTGTACCCAGGGTTGGCTGCCCCACAGAGGGCACGACAGCACGGAGGCAGGAGGGAGCTGCAGATGTGATGGGGGTGGCATAAGTGCTTTTACCCGGTGTTGCTCCTGGACGTTGTACTGTGAAGCCGCAGCCATGATATTTCTGTTCTTCTCTTCCCCCCTTAGCCTGGTTAAGTATTATTTTGTTAAACTGCTAAAGCTTCTGTTTGCTAAGGCTGACGCGGGGAGCTGTGGTATTCCTGCTGCTGCCTGCACGCTTCTTACCCTGAGTGGAAATGGCTGTTGAAAAACAATTGAAAAATGCTTAACAGCAATCATCAGCAGGAGACTTTTGGCATTTGGGTTGAGCTGCATGACAGTGCTCGCATGGAAGGAGTCCTGTGGGCGAGGCTGCGATGGTCTGTAGAGCCGCGGCACAGGTGGAGCTGCCGTTGTCATATGTTCTGGCCAGGTGGTGGAGCTGTTGTCTCCTTGGCGGCGATGGTTGTGAGAACACACTGGTAGCACAACAAATAAATAGGTTAGTTTAAGTCTCCCTTGGCTCAATGCTGCAAGGCAATGGCCAAGGAGTGTTCACAGGATCATAGTGTCTCCTCTCACGAAGTGTGATGAACTTCTTAAACCCCTTCAGGGTCCATCAAACACTTCTCCCTTTTTATTCCTTGTTCTGAAGCCTCACTGATATGTCTGAACATCTCACTTCTGCAGATCCTGCTCATCTCAGATTATTTCTATGCCTTTCTCCGGCGGGAGTACTACCTCACTCACGGCCTCCACTTGACAAGGCAAGATGGGACAGAAGCCATGCTTGTTTTGAAATAAGGATTGTGCCCACTTTTCCCAGGGACATGGACCGCTCTAAGGAAAATGCAAAGTTTGGGGTGTGTGGGGTGGGCGGGGAAGGTTCCCTGAATGAGATCTTGACTTTGGGAATGATACTTACTGGAAGAAAGGGCTGAGGTTCTTCTGGGAATGCCCTCCTGAGCTGTGGGCTCAGAGCAGAGACTGTAAGAGCTACAAGTAGGAGCTGCAGTGCCTCCATTGGAGCATCTCCCTTCTTCCCTCAGCTGTGCTTTTCACTGCGACCTCAGCCATCAACCCTGGGCAGTCCAGCAGGAACTGGAGAAGGTGTCTGAGCCAAAACCAGGGCTGAATCTCTGGCTCCAAAAGAGCTCAGACCATAAACCGTTTACTTTAAAATCACTGCTTCTTGGAGATGTTTCCTTGTGGAAATTTCCCCTTCACTGCTTTGACCAGTAATGCTCCTGCTTGGCACAAGGCAACCTCTGGGTACCTGGTGCCTAAGCCCTGGATGCAGGTGCCGTTTCTTGGTTCTCCTACTGTGTGGGATCTGGAAAAAATCACGTGTGCTTAGGCACAGTGGCTGCTGTGAAACAAATGGGGACCAAGGATGACCTGTTGGAAAGGGGACAGCTGAAGCTGCCGCCATGGGTAATCTTGGGGCTCAAACACTACTAAGAACTGGATTGAGGGTGAAAGCAAAACTTGATTTGGGGTGAAAGCTAAAAGAGCGGGGTGGGTACTGCGTAACTGTTGTCCCCCATTGAAGTGACACAGACGCTTCCATGTCAGGAACTGCACAGAGGCATGACAGGGACTCAGAAGAAGGAACGCTACTGCGGAGATTCCCACTACTCCTTGTTTCTGCAGGGTAACAAAGCTCGGCAGTGCGGGGTCACACCATAACGTGTTCGCTTGAGGCAGCAGCCTGGGTGTGGGACGAGCGCGCTGCCTGCCTGGGCTAGGGCCCAGGAGGGGTCAAAATCTCCCGTTGAAGGTGCCACACCAAATCCAGAAGGAGCCTCAGCTACTGCTGTTGTGGAGTTGTTGGGCTCCGGGTGTTCCACAGAAGCATAACACGACAGGATATGCACTTCCCCGTGTTACCCTCTTGCAAGTACAGTGATGGTGTCGTGGCTGTGTGCAGAGGACTCCGTTAAAGCAGTGCCCCTTCGTTCCCCCGCCGCTCCCCGCCTGCTGTGCTCAGGCCCGCTCACTGCAGAGCTGCTGCTGACCCCATGAATGTGACCCACCGCGGCGAAGCCACCAGGCTGGCTTCTTGCTCTGCTGGCTGCGTGGTGGCAGGGAAGCAGTAACCGCAGTGCGAAAGCCTTCTGGCTGGTGTCAGGGCGGTGGGCAGCCAGCTTCCCCCTCAGCTCAAGAAAAATCCAAAGGGCTGGGAATGTCACAACGTCAAAGCGAAACTGCACCTGGGACACAGCAACTGAGACCAGCGTGCCCAGGCGGTTGTGTAAACAGCTCTTCTTTCTTTCTGGACAATTAAAACTGTTGCCTTACTGCACTGCTATTG
Organism: Pluvialis apricaria; assembly: GCA_017639485.1. Lineage (NCBI taxonomy): Eukaryota > Metazoa > Chordata > Aves > Charadriiformes > Charadriidae > Pluvialis > Pluvialis apricaria. The sequence goes on along the minus strand of CM030021.1, from coordinate 813,108 downwards.
GCGCTTGGGTGGGGGGTTGTTAAGGGGCGCCCAGCTCAGCCCCCTGCGCTCAGCCGCTCGGGCCGGGGCACGCAGAGGCAGGGCTGCGCTCGCTGCCGGCTGCGTGGCATGGCAAGGAGCATAATAAACTGTGCAAGTTTTAAACAGCTCTGGTGTGCTCTGTGTTTGGGAGGGGACGAGTGGGGGCTCTGGGAGGCACGTGAAAGGGTCGTGAGGGGACTTGAAATGTGTTACGGTTGGGGCCACAGGCTCGTGGCCATGCTGGCTGTTTTTTGGCGGGGGGGGGATCAGTGGTAAGGGGACACCGCAGCCCCTCCCTGGTTTGCAGGAGCTTCTCCAGCGGTGCCTGAGGTGGGGGATGCCTTGGCCAGGGGTTCCCACCTCCCACAGCCGCCAAGCCCTGGCTGTCCCGGGGCCCCGGCTCCCCCAGCTGCAGGACGCCAGCCCCGGCTGTCCCTCCCAGAGCGCGGGACACGTGCCACCATGTCCTCCAGGCACGTGTTGGCAGTTGCCACAACCATTGCAACAGTGGTGTTGCAAAAAGCAACACTGGCATGACCTGCCTGTTGATCCCAAAACAACACCCCACCTCCCCTGCCTGTGGCCTCGGGGCTCCCCGCTTGGTGACCCAGCGCCCGGCCCAGGTGGCAGCCGGGGTGTGAAGGAGGTGATGGCCACCCAGCGCCTGGCTGGAGGGGGACACCTGCCCACCCAGCCCAGTACCATGCATGCCCCGGCTCTGCTGGGGGACATGTTCTGGACCCCCACAAGCCGGGGCAGGCTGCTGCCATCCCCACCCACCTGTGTCATGCGCAGGTGGCCAGGGAGGGGCCAGCATGGGTGAACATTAACCCCAGGGCGGTGTCGCGGGTTCGCTGGCAGCACAGCTCCCAGCACACCAGCAGCACCCACAGGCACATGATGAGGGGGCTCCGTGCCCGCTACCACCTTCTGGTAGGTCTGGTGTGGCGTGGCAGGGTCCCAGGTGACAGCATGGGCGCTGGGAGACACTGGCCAGGCTGGACACATGGCCAGTTGGACAGACAGGGGCTACCCTGGGGTGAGCGAGAGGCTGGGGAGGTGCAGAGGGTGATAGGCACGCTCGGAACCTGTCCCTTTAGCCCTGCTGCACCCTGAGGGCCAGGGTATCTCCTGCCGCCTGGGGCTGCCCTTCTTTGTCCCGCTCATCCCCTCAGGGTGTTTCCTGCCCGTCCCCAGCAGCAGGGACCCGCTGCCCACCCACCCTCGGGCAGGGGCTTGCAGCTATAGCTGCCCTGAGTGCATGGCTGGCTGAGACACTTGTCACCAGCTGCCACCAGGACCAAGGCACATCCCTGTCCCAACACGTGCTCTGGGGCCAGCCTGGCCATGGGCAAGGAGGGGCAGTCATGGCTGGGCTTCACCCCATCTGCTGGGGCTGAGGTTGTGGAAGCCGTCCCTGCCGCCTCCTCTTGGGTGGCCTCATACCTTTGAACTTCCGTGTGCAGTGGTTGCATTGCCTCACAGGGTGCCGGGGCACAGCATGGCATGACATGGCACTGCAGGGCTGTTGGGAGCTGGGCTGGAGCCATCAAGCGCCCATTCTTGCACCTTTGGGCCCCTTCACCAGCCCCAGGACGCAGGGTGGGAGCCACCCTGGGCAGGGTGGGTTCGGGGATGCTGTTCCCTCAGGGCCATGCAGATGCTCACCGCCACCTGCCCCCAGCCCGAGGAGGACGAGGAGCTGCCCTTGGGCTGTGGGGAGCCAGCCGGAGAGGGGCAGCTGGGCCAGGAGAGAGCCCTGGCAGCAGCCCCGGCCCTGGAGGAGCCGTGTAGGTTGGTGCTGAGCACGCCGAGCAGCATCCTGCAGGACAAGGAGATCCAGGAGGTGAGGAACCCTCCTGCCAGTACAGGGACACCACCCTCACCTTCCCTGCACTGCACAGCCATGGCCACTGTCCTGCCAGAAACTGGTCCAGTGTGAGGCCAGATGGGTGACATCCCCCCCCCCCCCCCCCCCCCCTCCCCCCCCCCCCCCCCCCCCCAAAAGCATGCTTGGGGACACCTTTTGGGAGGATGCTCAAGTGGGAGGAGGTCTCTTGAGAGGATGCCTGGAGGGGGGAGGGTGCTTCTGGAGATTTCTTGGGGGGATGCTTGGGGTGGGGGAGAGGAGGATGCTTGGGGAGCGCTCCTGGGGAGATGCTCAGAAGCAGCCTCCAGCCCCCGCTGAGCCTGCTCTGCCCCAGCTGGGCCCCCACCTGCCCCCCCGGCTGATGGAGCAGCCCTGGCGCCTGCTGTACTGCACCGGACGGGACGGCTTCAGCCTGCGGACACTGTACCGGTGTGGGGGCCAGCCGGGCTCCCCAGCCCTGCTGCTCATCAGGGATACAGAGGCACAGGTACGGCCAGGCCCTCCACAGCCCCACTGCCCCGCGGCGCTGGGGACAGCGAGCCTGGTGTCCCCCGGGGCTGGCCACAGCCTCACGGCTGCCGGCAGAATGGAGGATACGTTCCAGCATTGGGGAGCCCCACCGAGCACTGTGGCATGGGACCCCCCCCCCACCTTTTTCCCCCCCAGGCCTTTGGTGCCTTCTCTGCCACCACCATTCGCTGCAGCAATGGCTTCTACGGGACAGGGGAGACCTTCCTCTTCTCCTTCTCCCCGGAGCTGAAGGTGGGGGCCACAGGCTGCCAGTTGCGGGGTCCCATGGGGTTGGGGGGGGCCTGGGAACCAGCCACACTGGGGGTCCCCAAGGTGCTGGGGAGGGGTCTGGGGTGATAGCATGGACTGACATGACCGCACTTGGGTGAAGCAGCCAGGGGACCCTCCCTGGGGTCCCTGTAGTCCCACGGGCTCGCCCAGGGCTCGGGGGGGAGAAGGCAAATCCCAGCCGGCTGTGCAGGGGGAGGGGGGTCAGGGAAGGGGCTCCTACCCAGCCGGGTGTCACAGGGGACCCTCCACATTGCAGGGTGGTCACAGCCTGGCCTTGGTGGGACATGGAGGCAGCTCAGACACATCTGCCTGCACCAGCGGGCGGCTGTGTGTGTGATGGGGCTTGTGGCAGCTGTCCTCCGGGGGGAGGGCCCCAAGGCTTGGCCTGATCTTCCTCTGGAGAAGCAGGACACGGTGGGGATGAGCAAAGCCAACTTTGCTCAGCAGCCCCCAGCTGTCCCTTGCAGGACAGCGACAAGGACGGGGGTGCTGTGCCCCAGCCTGCAGTCCCGGCTGACTGCTGTCCCCATGCAGGTCTTCAGGTGGACGGGCAGGAACAACTTCTTCATGAAAGGGGATGTGGACCTGCTGATGGTCGGTGGGGGCAGGTAGGAGCTGCGCCAGCAGCTTTAGCAGCCCACGGGGTCCCCAGCCCTGATGGCGCTTGGGGCCATGATCTGAGCCCAGGCTGCCTTGCAGAGCTGGGTCTGGACACGCGCCGGTGGTTTGAAGCCAAAAACACTGGTGGAGGTTGTCCAGGAACACGGGCCATTTCATCCCCCTGACCCTGCTGCCTGCAGGCCTGCCTGCTCCCTGCCTGTGGGCAAGGTGGCAGCCCCAGGGGTGGCTGCTGGTCATGTCTCATCCCCATTTTGTCCGTCCCTTTTGCCTGGCATCCCCAGCAGGAGGGCACCCAGGAGTGGGAACGGGGAGGTGGGTGGTCCCTGGGAAGGTGGCTCAGGAGGTCTCCAGGCACGGAGGATGCAGGAGAAGGGACCCTCAGCCGTCGGCACCTTCTCAGTGGTAGATTTGGGCTGTGGCTGGACGGAGACCTGCACCACGGTGGCAGCCACCCCTGCGAGACCTTCGACAACGAAACCCTCTCGCCCCGGGAGGAGTTCTGTGTCCAGGACCTGGAAGTGTGGGGCCTGGCCTGACCCCGCAGCCCACACCTGGGACCAAAGGTGGCATCGGAGGGACACTTTGGGACCGACATCTGGTGCACAGCTGTTCCCTGCCAGCACCTGCCGAGCCTGCTGGATGGTGCACAGCCTCACCCCTGCCTTCCTCCACCCTGTCCCCACCAACGTCCCCGTTTCATGTGCCAACAGCCAGTGAGGGCAGCGTAATGGGGACAGGCTGCAGTGGGATCTCAGCCCCTCACAGTGCTGTTGTCACCATGCCGGGGTCCCCAGGGTGGCTGCAGGACAGTCCACCCCCACTGGCAGCGAGCACCCTGCCTGGCCAGGACATGCAGAGCCACCCCGGGAGGAGGGCGCATGGCAGGGCCAAGCACCGCAGGGTCCCCAGGTGGAGGAGCAAGCTTTGAGAGCAGCGTGATGCGAGCAGGATCGAGCAAGCCCAGGGAGCCTCTGCCCCACCAGCCACAGCCCCTGGGGATGGCACTGACAGGGCCGGTGGGCAATATGGTCATCAATAAACAGGCAGAGCTGCGCTCCCAGCCTTGTCCTTGCCGTGGAAGCAACAAATGGTGCCGTGAGATCGTGCAAAGCGAGTGGTGGGGAGCAGGCTGTGCCCCAGCCCAGCCCAGGGCTGCGTGCCAACAGCAAGTTCGCGGGATTGCTCTGGGGGGCTGTGGGGACCCGTTCCCCCCTCTGCCAGTCCACACTCTCTGTCCACCCTGTCACCTCCCAAGGATCAGGGCTTCCTCCTCGGCGGCGTCCAGGCTACACTGGGCATCTCGCCCCAACCTGCTCCCAATGGGGAGGGGATGACACGAGCCCTCTCTGGGCCCCTTCCCACCTGCAGCTCCACAACCTGTCACCTCTCGTGTGGCTGCCTCTGGTTCCTGGACACCGGGCCAGCTCTCCCCCTCCTCCACCATTCCTGTCCAAGCAGCAGGACCAGCCCCACAGGCGGGACTCAAGGCCGGGGTGGGTGGCCCAGGAGTTTCCATGCGAGGACAAGGCCTGCCTGGTTTGGCCACATTTGATTTATTTATTTAGGGCCTGCAGCTGCGCACTGAGCTGAAGCACCACCCCATGACCTCACCCACTGTCAGCTCCTACCCTAAACCTGCAATTTTGTGAAGCCTGGACCCCACCAAGTCCCAGGCTGCAGTACCCTACACACACTACCCCAACCCTATGCATACCTGCGTTGAACCTCACCAGCCGTTTCCCATCTGATTCCATCTCCCATGGCCCTACGGAGATGCTCCATGGCTGTCTTCTCTCTCCTCATGCTATTTGGCTATTCGTGCCCTTTACAAAGTCATTTACCAAGCCGATGAGCAGCTCCAGCAGTGACCTGGACCCCTGACCTTGCAAGAGCTGACCCTGTCCTCCTGCTTCCCACGGGCTGACCTTCTGCCCAAGCCTCGCTGCCTGCTCCCCTCTCCAGGGCAGAAATTGGCCCAGACATGGCACCCAGCGCAGCCCCGCTCGGCAGCCGGGCCTGGGGAGCGCCTGATGGGTGCTGAAGGACGTCAGGAGCTGCCACCTCCTCCAGCTGCTCCAGCCCAGGACCCTCCTGCCCGGACACTAGAGCCCAGCATCTGCCCAAGGGATGCGGCTGCCTCAATCTGCCCGGCCCCCTGCCCACACCCCGGCCCTCTTCCCCCCACCATGCGCCAGATGGTCCACCTTAAACTTTGCCTATGAATGACACACACACACACCCCCTGGGCACCCAGTTTGGGGACAATACAGCTACTCGCTCCCCCAGCAGCTGGCACTGGGACCTCCACCCCCTCCAGTAGCTGACACCGCAGGCCAGGGGTGCCTACAGCCCCGCTCCGACCCCAGCTGCTGGCCCCAAACCCACTCACACCAGCCTCTCCAGCAGCCGGCACCTTGTCCTTGCAGCACACCTCCACACAGGCTGCCCAAGATTAACGGAGAAAGAGTTCAGAAGGGATTTAGGATGACAAGACAGGAGATAAGACAGATCGGGCAGCAGGCTCAGGCAGACAACGCACTGACTGGCCCCGTTCTACAGGCAACCTTTCTCTGCCCCTCCTCTGCCTGCCCTCTCCTGCTTCCTCCCTCCGCCTCCACTTGCAGAGTCCCCCCGATCCCCTCGTGTCCCGCACCCACAGCGTTACACCCCTCCAGCTGCAAAGTCCCAGGTGCCTGTAGCTTCTTGACAGCCCATCAGTCAGTGGGGCTGAGGAGGTTTGTCTCCCCCCTTTCTGTATCCTCCCAGCTGAAAAAAGTAAACTTTCTCCTGCTCCCCATACCCTTCCCAAGGACTGCCACGCACCCGGTCTCTCCTCATCACCGCCATTACACCGTGACCGTGAGGACTGGCTTGCTGTGGAGCTGGTTACAGCTCCTCTGACCAGGTGCCCTGGGGGGGGGCAGACCCTGCCATTCCCACCACGGCCGTTCAGGGCGCCCGACCTCCTGCACACCATCAGCACCCAACACCCCCCAGTGAAACCAGCTCTGCAGCACCATCACCCTGGGGACCTCGCTGCACCATGCGGTGCTCACACATCCTCCTCGCTGAGGCTGCTTGCTGAGGTGGGACACCTGCTGCTGCCAACACCGCCTGCAAGCACAGGTGGGGGCACACAGCAGAGCCACCCAATTCACACCAGCCCCCCACACCCCAGGGTGCCACCTTCAGCTCGGGGAGAACAGGAGGAACATCTCCCCTGCCCCATAGAAGCCACTGCTGCAGCAAATGATGGTGGTAGCCGAGAACTGGGGAAAGGCTCCGAAAAAGCTTGCCCACCCAGGAAGCCCCCAGAGACCATTCCTCTTCACAAGCACCCAGCACTGCCTCACCCCTCACACACATCCCATGACTTCAGGCCCATTTCACACACCTGCCAGTAGCGCTGAGGTAGGATCACAGAATCACAGGCTGGTTGAGGTTGGAGGCACCTCCAGAGGTCACCTTGTCCAGCCCCCCGGTCCATTAGGGCCACCCAGAACCAGCCCTCTGTCCAGGTGGCTTTTGAATATCTCCACGGATGGGGACTCCACCACCTCCCTGGGCACCCTGTGCCGGTTCTCGGTCACCCTCACAGTGGAAAAGCGTTTCCTGATGTTCAGACGGACCCTCCTGTGTTCCATTGTGTCTCTCTGGTCCTGTCCCTGGGCACCACTGGAAGACCCTGGCTCTGTCCCCTCTGCACGCTCCCTCCGGGTATTGATGAGATCCCCCGGAGCCTGCTCTGCTCCAGGCTGAACTGTCCCAGCTCTCAGCCTCTCCGCATAGCAGAGATGCTCCAGTCCCTTCATCACCTCAGGGCCCTTCGCTGGACTCTCTCCAGTATGTCCCTGTCTCTCTGTACTGGGGGGGGCGCATCACTGGACCCAGCACTCCAGGGGTGGCCTCACCAGTGCTGAGCAGAGGGGAAGGATCCCCTCCCTCCCCTGCTGGCACCACTTTGCCTAAGGCAGCCCAGGATACCATTGCCATACTTTGCTGCAAGAGCACATTGTTGGCTCATGGTCAACCCGTGTGTCCACCAGGACTCCTAGATCCTCTTCTGCCAAGCTGCTTCCCAGGTGGGCGGCCCCCAGCACATACTGGTAAATGAGGCTGGACTTTGCACTTTTTGTTGAACTTCATGAGGTTCACATCAGCCCATTTCTTCAGCTTGGCAAGGTGCCTCTGGGGGGCAGCACGACCCTCTGCCATATCAGCCACTCCTCCCCGCTTGGCATCATCTGCAAACTTGCCGAGGGTGGACGCTGTCCCATCATCCCGATCAGTAAGACTACTGAGACTGGACCCAGTACTGACCCCTGGGGTACACCAACTGGCCCCCAACTAGATTTTGTGCCACCCCCTGGGCCCAGCCCAGTTTTCAGTCCAGCCCCTGCCTGCTCATCCAGACTATGCTTCAACAGCTTGTTGAGGGAGACAATACCCACGGCTCTCCCCCCAGCCACCAGGCCAGGCACTTCACCCGAGAAAGGGGTCAGGGCGGTCAAGCATGACTTCTCTTTTCCTCTTCCCCCTACACAACAGCTGGAGCAGCACCCAACGCCACCCCGGGCACGGTAAGGATGAAGTCGCAGGCCTGCCTGCCCTGCCCAGGCGCAGCAATGGCCCGGTGGCTGCTGTTTCACCCCAAGGCAGGAGGAGAGGTTGGATCCTCCATCCTGGCACAACCTCCCGCCCCTGTCCCCGTGGTCCTTACAGCCCAGCTGGCACCACTGCCGTCACCATTCACACTGCACTTGAGTAAACATAAATGAAGAAATCATCTCCCCAAGCCGGAAGACCTGCACATCCACAGAGCAGTGTTTGTCCTTTAGAAATACATTTGGCTGTTTATAAGCATGCAGTAAGACTGTTTTTAATAAAGTTCACACACAGCACTTCCTTAAAAAGAATAGTAAAATCATCGTTTATAAATTTATTCCTAGTCCAGAGAGGCTCAGATTAACATGTTTGAGAAAAAGAAACGCTGTCTCAGAACTTAACATTAAGTACAAATTTTTGCTTAAACATAAGCAAAATATATTTCCCAAGTATAAAGTGCACCTTTTATAACAGATTGAAAACAAACTCAAGCAACAATAACAAAATTACATTATTCTGAACAATACTTGATTTTATGCAGATAAGGGAGGATAAATGCCTTCGTTCTATGATGTTGTTTCTTGAAGCACAATAAGAAGTTCTTTAAAAGCTTTTAAAGAGGTCGCAACGCCTTCTAACAGGTACCTGGTACACCTGCAGATCTGAAATACTGTAAAGATACGAACACCTCAGGTTGTGCCGCACGAGCACAGGTACATAAGAAAGCAGCAGAGCACAAAATGACTTCCGGTTATTTCAACAACTGAAATCTGAGGGAGCATGTGAATACTCACTGTCCTTCCCTCCGCCTAACAGCTATCAGTTCCCATGATAAAAAGGGTAAAGGAAACGTAATCGGATACAAAGAGTTTTGCAGTTCTCTCACAGTGACTTCCCATTGTGTTAGTTTCCAGAAACTAACCTAGTTACCCACACTTGGCTGTCAAAATTGAATGCTGAACTTTTCTTTCCCCATTTCAGATATAAAAATCCAAAGCTCATTCCAATTACTGAGCATTACTGAACTTTTTGCTTTGCAATTTTAGTTTTGACAGTGGGCTTTTTCAAGCTTTTAGGTTTTGTTTAATGAAAGCAGCCTTCCTCTTAGACCTGAGTAAAAGATGAGAGGAAAAACCTCTTCCTCGTTCACTTTTTCAACTGGACAGACATTTGGCAATCCTAACATTACTACTGCCAGTAAGGGAAAAATGTGAGAACCCTTATAGTTCTACAAGGGGGACAAAAATTACACGGGAACAGCAATCAGAGATCCAGGAGAAACAGGGAAGGGATAAAAGAATGGAAGAGTTCCTGAAGAGCCTGTCTACCTAGTACAGTGTAATGCAGCAACAAGGTGCACTTGGTGCAAGGACGAGCAGAGCCAGGGCAGCATCCTGCTGGGACTCACGAACCATGCCAAGAAGTGTACACACATCCACCTGCCACCACAAATGTTCGGATAGCTCTGCTCTCCTGCAAGCGCTCAAACAATGGACGTGTCGAGCAGTTTTTGCAGTTCAGTGTAACAGTAAAAATATAACATTCAATGTATCAAAAATACACTATAAAACAAGTAAAGGCTGCATAGCACTGCAATGCATTGTTACTTCAATAAAAATTGTGGTCACACTCATAGCATGAGGCCTGCATCTTCATCAGCTTTTTGAATACCAGAAACGTAACCTTTGGTTATTAAATAGATTCTCCTGTCCCCTACTCTTCCTTTTTTTAAAATGAAATTCGTTTTGCTATTCTTGAAGATGCCATCAATGGTTATTCCAAACTTCTATTACCTCACTATATTTTCAGAAGCATACTTACTCCTCTCTTCCTCGGGTGCTGAAAAAAACCCCAACAACCTAAGCTGGACCTTTTTCTGCTAGCTCATGCAATATCACAATCATCTTAAGAAGGGATCAGGACTAGAAGGAACAGTAACGTGCCTTCAGGACTTCTTGTAATAACGATGAATTGCAATTTTTAAAGTTACTCTTGCTACAGAGTGCCAATACATTCAAAAATAAATGAGAATTGAGTTTGCTCTGCTATAATAAGCTGTTAATCTTTTTTAAAGTCCATTTGCAATACGCACTTTGTTTAAGTACCTACATTAAAACATACTGCATTGGAAAATGCATTTCTGCATTGTTCTATACATTTTTTACAGTCCAGCCAACTGGCTTTTAAAAGAGTTGCTGCTCAGTTTTACTCATCTTCTGAAGAAGTAGACTGAATAGTGCAAAAGTAAAAGGGTTACTTATCAAAAGGAAGTCTTTGTTTGCAGCTGGGTTCAGAAGCTCTCCTGTGTTCATCGTCTCTGGTGTTATTCCAGCTTTCCTTCATTGGAGTTAGATGAGGGGCAACAACATCACTATCCTATTATTAAAAATCAGAAAACATTAATGATAGTACACTCAGGTGTAGGTGCCTGGATGTGCCTTTCACTGTCTTTAGGTACTTAACGTTGTTACAGTAACTGGTACGGCCGAAGGCAGTGGTGCTCACCCTTGTCAGACAGGTATGCTAATCTAGCGGTCAGGCATCGCAAACACAGACAAGAGAGCAATAAGCTAAGCTTAGAAATAAGCTGGTGAGATGCATGCTGCTGTGTTCTACAACATTCCAGGGCCTGCGAGACGCGTATGCCGGAACCAGAAGGATACGCTTACAAGATACAATGCTCTACAAGCAGAGAAAGCTTGTTGCTCAATCCGTTTCTAAAAAGCCCTTCTGAAATTAACTGCTCCCAAAAGACAGATGCCAGAAGTATGTCATAAGAACGAGCCTTAAAAGAAGTTGTTCATGCTCCAGCACACAAGAAGACTCATCTACTGTGTGGCCTTTCATTTCAGAGGATGTAGCTCTTTCCCCAAACGAGGCTTGGGGGTGCCTAAGGTGCAAAGTCAGGGATATTAACATACTTGATGAAAAGGAACAGAACAAACTGTTCACACAGCATTTAAGCAGCTTGCAGATATTAATATAAGCATTTATTTTACTTTGAGGCTTGATCCCAGATAGTGGAAAATATCTGAAAAAGTACATGGAGCTGAAGAAAGCTATTTCTTTCCCTGGTATGACTATCAGGCAAACAAAAGTGAAAGCCAACCACTAGGGGAGAAATGTAACAGTCAGTTTGCCAGCACATCTATCAAACCTACCGATGCTTCCAGCCTAGAAATTTCGCAGCTCATGCATGGAGCAGAGTGGCTCCACGAGCATTTTCTACTGAGAAAAACTTACTGCCTCCCTACAACGATGGATGTACTGGAAGTATCAGCACATAGTAATTGTTTTAGATGAAGGCACCCACCTTCCTGCAAGGGGGCTGTGATGGGCATGCTGTATATCACATATCACCCGTTTACAGCTATGATTGTTACAGTCTTCACCACCAGGAGAATGCAAGAGGAATGCAAAGCAAGACATATGGACTCTGCTTTAGCGTCTCCATTTTACTTCCCAGCTCAGCTCTGACGTTGTTCCCAGCACAAAATATCAGCTGTAATATACTCTCTTGCTTCCTCACAGCTGGAAACTTGTACATTCTGAGAGTTGACAGGAAAGCGAAACAGAACAGGCAAGGCCTTCCAAGCACTCAGACTACAGACTAGCTGCCCGGAGAGTAGAGGTTTGCAATCTTGTTCCCACAGATATTTTCACTCTAACCCAGAGCAAATGGACTGACAGTGAAACTCCTGGGGGAGGAGTGAGTTTAACAGCTGGTGAACAGGGAAGGAAAGGAGGGAAAGCAACAGAAGAATTGATCTGAGCCTTTGTATGAGGAAACCTGCATCCATGAACTAGTGAGTGTCTGTGTGGACACTCACTTTGTTATAAAAACATGACATTTCGAATTACGTAAGTTAAATCAGTGCAAATCCATCACTATTTCAGCGAACCCAAAGCGCATCCAGACACAAGTCACAATAAAATCAGAAATTAGGTTAGTGAGGCCTAAATGCCAAGTTTTTCAATGAAAGAGCAAGCAATTGGACAAAGGTGAAGAGTGCTAAGAACAAGAATAAACACGTGAATTTGTTACCTGTGGTTTGGTGAAATCCTTCTCTATACACCACTGAATAAAATACTGTTTTGCAGCTGAAACAATATCTGGATCCTGACTTCTGCAGTAAACCCGGATAACCTGCTCTGCAAACCTCATGGGTAAAAGCTTTGAAACCTTTGGAATGAAAAAGAAATAAGCTTTAGTATTTCTTGGAATTCAGAGTCCACTGAACTTCATTTTCTTCATCTGAATATGAATCGAAGGCAGTAAAAGACATCCTACTACAACCCATGAGCTTTATCCAAATCAACTGTATTTTTTCTAAGACTCCCAGTGTAGTCAGCTTAAATACTGTTCATATGCAAAGGCTGTCAGGGCTCCAGATTGCTGTAGTACAACACACACTGTAAGACCTGCAAGGACATGGATTCTACAACCTCTCCACAACTCTCTTCCAGAACTACTGCAAGAACTACCATGAAGGACTGTAATCACTTCCACCGCAAGCTGTGAAGGAGATGCCCTTCAGAAGCCAGTTGAGGAAAATAAAAGACTACCTGTTCTTTACTGATCTTGACTGCCTTGGAAGGATCAGCCTTGCAATAGAAGAGAACATTATCAATGGGATTCTGTTCTTTCATTCCATAATCCATATTGACAACCTTGCATGCAAAACAAAGAAAATGGCATTTGTTAATGTTTGTCTTTAGTTTTCTCACAATAAATACTAAAGGATCACTATACTTTTGTAAGCAACACTAATCAAATAGAACAACAATTAATACATGATTACTTAATAGAACGATCTGGTATTTGCATTTTATATCTTTTCTTCCACCACCTTTTGCTCTGAAGCTGCCACGTGAATATTCACATTTACACCAACCAGTTCCCAGTTGCGCTCTGAAACGCTCCAGTTTCAAACAGTGGAAGCATGCCGGTCCCTTGCCAGCCTGTGCCTCCCAGAAACACACAGCCTACAGAGGCAGCAGGAGAGCTTACAATTTTAAACATGAAGTTTAGACAACATTATTTACATCTGCTTGGTACACCAACAGTTTTGTGGTCAGCAGGGAGGAGCCCACTTCCCCATGACTTCAATTTGTGGGACAAGGAAAACACTCAATTAGTTTAAAGTTAAGTAAACCACTAGAATTTTACCCAGCCTGAAGTGAATCTTCAATGCAAGGGAGCTTTAGAGGTGATTTGTGATGGACTGTATGGAAAGCCATTTGTTACCTCTTCCCAGAACTAACAGAGAACAGGAATTAAGCTATTCGATACTTGCAGACTGCTCAAGCTTTCCGCTGTCTCAGGCTCTCTCCTTCCCACGAGCGCTGGCTGGAGACTGAGCTGAGGCAGCAAGGTGCTTTATGCAGAAGACAAAACCCAGGAGTGACTGCCCATGCGTCAGGCGTGCAATAGCAGAAGCCTGGAAATCACTGTGCCTGTTAGCCTTCCACTGGGGCCCTCAATTTACTTGCCTTCACAACCTGCAGCAGTGGTTCCTAGACTGCTGACCTTAACACCTGTATGCTAAAACCCAAAGGTTTCCCTACTGCTCCTTTTCAGAGTGAGGAGAGTCATGGCAGAACACATTTGTCACTGGGAGCAGAACTGCCCAAAGAACAGCCCAGTGAAGCCGCCCGAAGCCTCTGCCCCCAGGCCCTCCCAGCCACAGAAAATCTCCCCCAGCGGAAGCTCGTTGCTCTCAGAGCCTTGAGCTGAGCAGCTCAGACTGCTGGCAACCCTGTGGTTTTGTTTTTTCACTTTGCAAATGTATTGAAACATTATCTCCAGTTTTCACTATGGTATACAAGGCCCTCTGTGATTTCTGAGAAGATTTTACTCTGAACCCACTCTGACAGATATTTACATCAATTATGAAATCTTCAGCTTTTAGCTCCACATCTGGAGGATCCTTTTCTGGCTTGGAATTAGCAATGCTTTCTGCCAGGCTATTATTCTGAAAAAAAGACAGTAACTCAGATTACATTTATGCACCATCAGTCTAGACCAAGGTAACAGAATGTATGACAGAATGTGTCACCGAACTAAAGCTTTCATTTCTTCATGGCTTGACAGACTCTTCTTGCAGCAATCTGGTTGTTTGAATCCTTGTATACCTTAGCCATAAGTTTTCTACCAATTTTTAGACACAAAACAAGCTTATATAATTGAGAAGACCCAAATACTGCCAGCCTCTGAGGGAAGAGTTTTACACCTGATGACAATAACGAAGGGGTGGATGGGGGCGAGGGGAGGGTGGGGGAGAGAGAGAGAAAGTGTGTCCCCATCCAGGATGTTGAAGTCTCCATAAAAGCAGAAAATAAGTACTTTCAAGCAATTGTTTTACTAACACAAATATTTTGCAATTAAGTTCCCCAAAGCTGAATACTAAACATTTTTACTGAAGGTTTTTTTTTTTTAAATGAACGGCTGCATGATCTCACCCTCTAATAAAGCTTTTATATCTATTCATTGAAACATATTAAAAAAAACAAAACCACGGGACAGACAAGATAAGTAATGTCACTGATCACTATAAAAACAAAACAAAACAAAAAACAAACCAAACAGAAGCAGCAAGCTCCTAGCCAAACTTCGGAAGGGATGGTGATCTACTTCAAAAGCTGAAACCCTCAAGGGGGCTTTGTCTGGTTTTGGACTTGAGAAATTATTCCCTGCTGATAGCTCGGCTAAAGCCAAGCAGAGGAGCACAGTGTGATGGAGGGCAGTTGTGCGTGGAAATGTATATGTTCTAATTAAAAGGCCGGGGCTGAGCAGGACAGAGCAGGTTGCCTGTTTACCTTTGTCCAGGGCTGCTACATTCTGGGGAAGATGCAAGATTTGATGAAGCAAGATTTCCTGGGAGCCACTGAGCCTCCTGGGAGGAAAGCTTCCAGTGCAGCACAGAGCAGCCAGGAGACAGGTCCAGAAGGGAATGAATTTAACCAGCAGCATTTTTTATGCTGCCCATTTGTCCGTTGCAAAGATGGGGAGACCACCAAGAAGAGTGGGGATATCACACACACTGCCAAGGTGAGGCATATAGGTGGTTTGTTGTGACTCAAGAAGCCAAGGAAAGGTTCAGACTGAGAGCAAACCTCGAGGAAAGAATTGCCAGGAGGCAACCAGCAGGAGGCAGCCTGTTTATGAGCTATTCTGTTTCTATTCTGTATCAGAATGTAAGCCAATTTTCTCCTTTTTTTGTTGTCATTTGCTTGTTTGTTTGTTTGTTTTAAGTTACCTCGTCCAGTTTGCATTAACTGGAAACTTAGCTTTGAATTTAAGAACTCTATAGCTATTTGGGATGACCTCCTGGCTCTGGCCAGCTTGAGGATCACAGAACTGGATGGGGCTTTGAGCAACCTGTTCCAGTTGAAGATGTCTCTGCTCACTGCAGGCGAGGTTGGACTAGATGGCCTTTAAAGGTACCTTCCAACCCAAACCATTCTGTGACTCTTTTCAGTGGCTCCCAGTGACAGGACAAGGGGCAATGGGCACAAGTTGGAACATAGGAAGTTGCATTCTAACACAAGGCAAATCTTCTTTACAGCTCGGGTGCCAGAGCCCTGGCACGGGCTGCCCAGGGAGGTTGTGGAGTCCCCTTCTCCGGAGATTTTCAAGACCCACCTGGACGCAGTCCTGAGTAACGTGCTCTGGGCAATCCTGCTTCAGCAGGGGAGTTGGACCAGATGATCTCTAGAGGTCCCTTCCAACTCTGAAAGTTCCGTGACTCTAAACATAACATCACTGCAGTCTCTGAAGGAGCAGAACACACAGCTATGTCTTGTCTAGCCACTGCTCACCTCCAGCACTTCAGAGGAAGCTGAGCCTCCAACACTCCTGCACCAGGCAACTCCTGCACCACAGGGGGGAACATTCTCCCCCAGGCCCTCAGCTGACCATCAGAAGCTGCAAAGCACGGCCTGGATATAATTGTGGCACCAACAGCAATCCAGTTTCCCTTCACAACACCACACGGGATATCCCAAGACTCAGCGCCTCCAGATGGATTTTTGAAGTGAGAGTTTTTCTTTCCATTAACCAAGCTTCTAAAAGAAACTGTTTCAAACTGGAATGCATGCCATTCACTCTCCTGCCCATCTCCCTATCTGTTAGGCTATCTATCCTGAACTCCTCCTCAGAAGGGCAGAAATTTGACCATCAACGTACAACCATTTCAGCTTGCGCTGACCTTTGTCTGAAGACGTTTTCCTTCCTCCTATTTCCTAGTTTTTTAATACAGAATCTCTTAACACTGCTTTTTTTTTTAGACAAAGAACACAGCAAATCTTCTCTTTAAACAAATAGAAGAACAGAGCAGTAAGACATCTAGTAGTCCTTCTCTAGCCTTCTTCTTTTAAAGAGCTAAATTACTTTTACTGAAGCTTTACAGATACAGTCAGCCACTTCTGGAAATTTGGCATGGATAATTTTAAGCAAAAATGGCTGAAGTTAAGAGATAATTGATGATTTGATAACATGGTATAGTACATTATAAGAAAATTTGAGCCATCTGAAGTAATGCTCCAACACAACATTATTTTGAAAAAAGACAACAGCGGTTAAGCCAATGTCTGACAAGTGCCTTGAAAAGCAAACACTAGAAAAAATACATGCATGCTCATGCTAAGTATAGAATTTAATACTAAGTAATTTGGAGGTTATTATTCACTTTGACATTTGTTCTCAAAATAAAGCACACTAATTACAAGTCAAAGTAAAAGTATTCCTTATTATTTTGAAATTGTAACAAACACAAGATGATAGTAATAACCTTCTCAATCACTGGACTATAACAGCTTTTTATGCAGTTTTGTCTTTTTCAGAAAACAGTTTTTTCTCAAAATATTTCTGCAATAATCAACTTCTGAATTTTCACCTCTTGCCATTCTGCTGGCTGTTTGTAGATAAAACTCTTCCCAGTTTCCTACAGTTTGTTTCATGGCTCCACTAAAGACAGGAGGAGAACTTTTGACACTATTTTTGGAATAGCAGTTAAGCAAAAAACAAAAACAAAAAAAAACCCAGAACAAACAAACAAAACCCACACAGAGATAAAGGAAAAAAAGATGGTCAGCAACTTAAGAGAACATTTTTACAGGGACAGAATTCAGAATCTTCTGCCAATGTACATTACCTGTACAACTTCCCTCATTGTTTCA
Source organism: Pluvialis apricaria (assembly GCA_017639485.1). NCBI lineage: Eukaryota > Metazoa > Chordata > Aves > Charadriiformes > Charadriidae > Pluvialis > Pluvialis apricaria. The sequence continues at coordinate 796,010 of CM030021.1, read as the reverse complement.
GGTTGAGTCTCTCCTAAAAACTTGTATAATTCACGCCGTTCTATTTTACGCAAAATTTCTCGTGCCTCCTTCAATTCTGGACAACTCGAGTGCAGAATTTCCAAGTAGACATTATCTGCCAAAGTTGCATTGATTTTTGTTAAGTATGTCAAAATCCAGTGTCACAGCAAACTGCACGTACAGGGATAAATGTTAAAGCAACAAGAAAACCTGCTGGTTCGGGGAAGACACTCGCTTTCAGAGAATGAGTGAACATACTAAGCCTGGCAACTGAGAAGTCACAATATCATCTTGATTATCATCAGATTCATAACAGATGTTGACAGAAAAACTGGCTCAATTCTCACCCTTGCAACAAGTTTTATTATTTCACTGGAAATTGCTTCCTATTCTTATTTAGCCAATCTTGTTCAGCAGAACAAGAACCCCAGCACTAACTGGCTCAGGGACAAGGGTACTCCATCTTGTACAAGAATAAAGTATTTCCGTTAAACCTTCAGAATTTCTCAGACTTTGGATGCTAGCATCAAAGTTCCCCCTTCCTGTCTCCACATGACAGTGAAGTACACAGTATGTTCCCCACCATCAATAGAAGCAGTAAGACACAGGTTTCTTTTCACGTGGCTTTGGAGCAGAAAGGTTGTTTCTGGCTGTCCTAAAGAAACTGCTGCTGTCAGGACGCTGCTCGCCTGTCACAACCAACACAGCTGCACTCTGTATCTATTCATATTACCCAGGTCCTCTAGGACGCAACTGTCTTAAGAAGCTCCCAACACACTCCAGAAGCAAGCTATGAGCCATGTACCAAAACACATTTAACTGAGGGTTGTTTTTCTGGACAAAGTCGATCAAAGTCAGGATTCTCTCCACAAGGAACAACAGACTGGGTCTCTTCAGACTGAGAGAAAAGATAATGCAGGGGAAATAAGAAGCCCTTGAACTCATCCATTTTACAAAAGCAGTAGTGACAAACGGTTTGCCATCGCATCCTTTACTAAAACTAGGATTTGCTGACAAATCAGGAGTCAACAAATTAAAAATTAACAGTGGTTCTTCACCCCTTATGGAAGAAAGCTACAGAACTTTCTGCTGCAGAACCTCACAGAGATTTATCATTTGCAAAGATCTAAGAGGCAACTGGACAGTTTCACAGAAGCATCACTCATCATGGACTACTGAAAACAAACCTATTGTCCTCTCAGAAGCACCCAGGTACAACCACCAGATGCAGGGAAGGCAGTGGCTTGGTTTAAGAAAACATACTCTTCCTTTGTGGTCCACTGTTACATCTGATGTTGGCATACTCCTTGCATCACTCTCCTTGCTGTTCAACTCTCCCTGTTGAGAACAGCACAGCCCTGGCAAGCAGCTTCTTGCTGTGGCAGACTGTAAGAGGCTGGGGACAGTCCTGGTATCCTTGCCCTGAGCTGTGCTCCTTACCAGGTACTGCAGGTCAGCAGGCAGTTACAACAGCACTCTGATGCTAACTTGCTAGCATGGCTGATCTTGCAGTCCAGACAGCCCCCAGGGAACAGATTCCAGCCCACAAAGAACTTAATCTAAGTTCTCGTCTTTTGGCCCAGCCTTCCACAGCCCAACACTGCAATTCATGCTCTCCAACCACTACTGCCACTCAGAGCCAGCTGCTTCTCCCCTGGGGCAGAGGCACGCAGTGACAGAGGGGCCAGGCAGCTCCTCACCTCAGCACTCGGTGCAGCCCGTTCACCTGCTCGATGCAGCAGGTCTACGGTCAGGCTGAATGTTGCTGTGGCAGATGAAGGATTGCCAGCACAAAGACTTTAGCACAACACAAGTTAAGGCACACAGGATCCTCTGCAACAATGCTCTCAGCCTCTGTCACCTTGTCCGTGGACCAAAGATAGGAATTCTTGAGTCTCTGCATGCCAGCCAAGGCTTGGCGATGGAAACTCAGGAAAGCTGTCTTGCATCCAGGAAAGATGCCTTGGGAGTCCTGTAGCTCACAGGTGCTGCAAGAGCTGCCAGTACTTGGGAGCACTCTTCAGCAGTAAAAGCAGCATTATAACAAGTACTCATGTTCTTTTGCCTTAAAAAAAAATAAACCTGAGTGCTCATACCAGTTAGCTTAGTGTAGGCTTCCATGTCCTCCATTGCTGTAGAAATCTGGTACAGTTTTCCTCCAGAGCCTTCTATTTTTAAAAATTTGTCTGCTTTTTGAAAGGCTTCTGTAATCCTAGTTTGAGACAAAATTAAGACTTTGAGAAAGCATCATTTTTGAACACCTTATTGCTCAAGAGTCCAAAAAGAAATGCATTAGTATGTTATAAATAGAGGACAATAGATTAAACTACATCCCAGGCACAAAGCAGACCTTGACGGCACTGCAGTATGTCCCACCTCCACAGTGTCATTGCACATTTCAACAGCCTTCCCATTTACTGAAAACAGGTTCAGATCAGACCTTAACCTCCTTTCAATGAACGAGCAAGTACACTTTGTTCTGCTTCAGACTGCTTCAGCTGCAGTGAGGCTGCCTCATAGATGACCATATCCTTTTACAGAGAGAATACAAAGCATTCTAAAGGTAAAGCATTGTGAACATGTGGTGTCTTCAGGTGGGAAAAACTGATGTTCTAAAGATCAAGTTCTCCCAGAGTTCCCTGTACCTCTTGCTGACAATTCCAGCTCATTTGGACAGGCTGCTATAATTATGGTAAACCAAGAACTAAATTCCTTGGCTGTTTTATTCCTCACACGTAGGTACTGTGAAACCTTGGCATTTTTAGTCTTCAGTTTTAGAGGATCACTAAACCAGGAGCTGAAGTTTATGAAATGAAAGCAGTCATGAATCACTCTTGTAATACGTAATCCTCTGTGTTCCTGAGTTTTCGAACTCAGTAGATGGTTACTCAGCAGCCAAGATCCTACTGAAAAAGTATTTGGGGATACTAGTATTTCTGCTTTTCAAGAAAAGTAAAAAGAATAATTCTATAGGGAAACTTCTATAGACACCGACAAGAGAGGTACAAATGCAGGTAACCAGCTGAGTTGGTCCTGAACAATTCTTGCTGTGGCATTACACAAACACAAAATCAGGCCTCAGCCGAGCTACAGTAAGCTTGCTCGTTCCTTTACTCTGTTAGTAACCTTGCTCTATTAACCAACCGGTTTGAGCTAAGTGGTCTCTAAGTTGTAGATAAAGACTTGACTTCAGCTGTCACCAGTTAAAACAACATAAGCACTTCTGGTCCTATGCTTCTTCAGGGGTTTAGTAAGTTTCCACTAATTGAATTTCATGTGGAAGGATGTTGTTGTGCTCTTTCTTTTCTTTTTTGTAATCACAGCCTCTATGATACTTTAAGCACTGAGCCGTGCCACAAGAATTGCGTTATATAGCCCGGTGGCTTTTATTGTATGTCACACCTTATTGATTATCTGAATATTCCAAATGGATAAACAGTTTCAAGAATTTAAAAATAAATGGTATGCAAGAAAAAGAAAGTATAATACTTGCATTATTTCAATGATGTTGCCAATCTTATGCTGGTATGCTCGCCGGTGCAGGCAATTCCGTGTGTGGAACATATCATACAAATTTCCAACTTCCTGTATCAAAAAAAACCAATCATCTTTTACTTTTTACATTGCCTCAGTTAGAAAACTAAAACAGTCAAGGAATCAGATGAGTTGCCTCCTTCCACTTGCAGCATAGACAAATTTTGAAACAGACTCAGGCAGCTCTGGGAGAGCAGAGACCTGACAGTGACCCCAGGCAGCCTGGGCAGAGAAGAGGACCTCTTGCTCCTTTAGCAGCCCCTTGCCAAAGCCACATTCAACTCATGCTCAGAAGACCTGTAGCAGGATCACACACAGCGGATGGTTTTGCAGAGTCTCCCCTGGAAGGACCCACCACAAGCCCTTTCAAACAGAGGCTTGCTCTGTCCCTCCCTTCCTTAAACCAGTTGCTTCTGAGAACAGCTCTTGGAGCAGCAACTACTTCTTCCTCTCTTGGGCTCAAAAAAAGCATCCGGCAGGCAACACTCCTGCAGGCTCTGCCATCCAGAGAGCATTGGTACCACGCTGCCTGAGGCAGGCTTTGCCATGCCCCATGCATTCTCAGTGTGATGCTATACCTCACACACATTTTGCTCCTGAGCATTCCCTCAGTCCACACACACTGCTTACCTTGTCACGGGTACAGATATGCTTCTGGTTTTTTACTTCACAGACCCGAGTGAATTTAAGTAATCGCTTATAATCAAAGTTATTCTGGATTCCTAGGTGATGGCAGTCCCTAAAAATATTCCACAGAGAGTGCTTAACAATGAGATCATACTCGTGCATATAGTAGCATTGTTTCAGTAGGAATTTGTAATAAAAACAAAAACCATAAGATTTGTACCTTGCAAAATAATCCCACTTGTCAACGTCAATGCCATTTTTTTTGTTAGCTACTATCTCATACAAGAAACTTTTCTCCTTTTGTCGACCACGGTAGGGCCACTAACAACAGGGAGCCGAGAAGAAAAATCAGAAACAGTAAGAAATTAAAGTGTGCAAACATTGTCAGTACATTTTTTTAAATACAGTGGGAATACATTTTGACTTTGCCTGTGATAAATTTTCAACACTGAGGTAGCAAAGAACACAAAGACAATAAAAGGGCTATCAGAAATTGTCGGGCAATAGAAATCCAGGACTAGGGCTCAAGCAGCTGACTTCCCAGAATATCAGGAAGAATAAAAACCACGTACACAAGTACACATTTCCCATTCTACTAAACTGAAATGCCAAAAAAAGAGCATAGTAACAAAGAGCAGGAAAGGCTGGAATCATTTAATCCTCAGGGAATTAGTTAAACCCATAAACACGTCACTGTCTTGCAGTCTTCTGTGATCAACTATACAACCTCATAGAACAGAGTTTTAAAACAATTATTCAGATGTTTTAAACAAAAATTGTTTAAACAGCCAGCTACTTAAACTCCTAACCCACAAGGGATAATTCAGCCATGAGGCAAACAGCACCAAAATAATAAGATGCAGGCTGCACATAAACATTATTTTCTTGAAAATTTAATGATTGTTCAGCTAAACAAAAAATGCCATAAAGTGGCCTTGAAATTCTGAAGGCGGAAAACATTGTATAAAAATAGATAAATGGCTTTCATGTTATCTGCATTACAGAAATATTGAAACTGATATGAATAAGAATAGAAGTGTGTAAGCAGCAGGAAGAGAGCACATCATAGATAAAAATATCCTGTGCTGATCACAAAGAACTCTGCTACTGGGACAATGTTCAGGACACAGTTTATGTTCAATACATAAACAACCCGTTGCTCGTGTCAGGACCAGAAGGCCTGCAATGTGACAGCATCACAGCACAGACGCCTTGTCAGCAGAGGAGCCTGTACTCTGATAAGACCACCACAGTACAAATGACTGCCAGTGGAAGATCCTGCAGCCTAACACCAGGAGGGTGGCAAGAAGGTTGCCAGGTATCATGCGTGGCACTCCTTTTCTTGTTATCCTGCTGGAAAACAGACATAGAATCCAAACAAGGAAAAACAGGCATTCGATAAGAACCTGGCACCAGATCAACGGAAGCGGCAGGCAGCAAAATTTGTGTGTAAGTGTGTGTGAGTGGGTGGGTAAAAATTGACTTGCTGACTTTGTAAATGAATATCCCCTTCCTATAAGATCTCAGACTGAATTCCCCATGTTTGTCATCAGAGTGCTGGAGTACACATGGTAGAACCACACACTACTAGAGAAGAAAATAATGGGTAAGTGCTAACATTTGTGGGTGGCTTGTTTGGGACAACATACAAATCCTGATTAGGACCAGACTGTCAGGACAGATCTCCCACTGATGGGTTCTTAATTCTGGTAGCAACCGAATGGTGTCCTTGAAGAGATGACAAGAACTGTAAAGTTTAAAGTGTGGAGAGAGGATTTAATTCTTTCATAGAGTTGCAAGAATTAATAATCACAATCTCTTCTTCATTGCCCCTTGAGGCAACACATTTCTTCAAGTCTTATCCCTGCCTCTGTGTTTGTTACTGCAATAAATCCCAACATTTTGCTACTGTCATCAAAGCTGATGCGGCTCTGGCACTTGGGCCACGCTTGCAATGCTCATTGCCTCACCTCTGCCAGTTCTCAGTTTTGTTATCCGTTATCAGCTTGTTACCCTAAACTATCTCCATGTTTTCTTCATAGAGCCACCTGAAAACAGGACCTCCCATTACCCCTGCCTTCAGGTATCCAGTAAATAAGCTGTTATCCTAACCTGTTCATTTAAGGGTTCCATTAAAAATTCAGTTCTCCCAACCTAGTTACAGTGAATTAGGTTCACTAAATACAAATAACATTCTTAAGGTTTCCTCTAATCTGAAGACTGACATAAGAACTTCTCAGGAAGATGTAAGCACATAACACAGTGAAGCTACCACCTCCTGCCAGCACTGTAAGAAATAAACACTACACTTCTCTAGCATCTCTTGTGCCAGGATTCTCAGAATTTCATGGGGGTAAAAAATAAATAATAAAACATAGCAGAAACAAAAATTATCTACTCTTTCAGTAAAATTAAAGGCGTTTATTGGGATAACCACAGAAGCAGTACACTGACTCACCGATTTCTCACAAGTGGTTTCATCTATAGGCCCTCCTATTTGTTCCTTGATGAAGTTCATATCTTCTTCCAGGACAAGACCATATGACTTCATGACTTCTTCTAGTTTATTGGAGGTGATCAGGTGCTCAAACATTTCAACAGAAGCTGTTTCATGCTGTGAAAAAAAAACCACCTAAACGTCACATTACAAATTTTAAACATCTTTCCTGCAGTGTCACAGCTTTCTCCTAACCCAGCAGCCCTGCCTGCCACCTGGGCATGGTGGTGTGAAAGTGCAGCTCTTGGGTGATTTTCTATCCATTTTGTATCTAACCAAACACGAAATCACCCCATCTACAGAGTCCAGACACATTCTTCAGCAGAGAGGTGCTAATTCTGTATTTTAACAAACAGCAGTAAGACAGTTACAATCCCAAGACAAAATAACCAGTTCTGCTGTGCAGAAGGTTACTCAGCTGATTTTGCCTAGTAATTATAAGCTGAGAGAGGCCTGAAAGGACTGTGTTACATTTCATTCACAGCAAACAGTCCTTGAGACACTGTTTAAAGTTTCTGAGAGTTTGAATTCCAAACACTGTATTAAACTTTCTGGCCTTGAATTAAAGTCTTAAACTGGAAAGGAAGCTCCCAGTTGCTATTTTGCGTCTGTAAAATATATTCTAAAGAAAGCTCGCAATAGGCATTTTAAGGGCCAATGCTGTCTTAAAATGATCAGTGCAGTCCTAACGAGTTCTGCCTCTTCAGAGTCACACTATTGGCATTGACAAAACCAAGATGTTTCATTTCTCCTCTGTGTCACCCAGCATGACATGTGCAGGAAGGACATGCGTACACAAACAGATCTCATGAAAGTACACAGGCGTTCAAGCGCTTTTGCACTTTCAGGGAATATATGCTCGTGACAACCATTTTCCCACACCTCTTTCTGCTTTGCTAGTAAGGCTGCATCTGCTCACGGTTACGCTGAGAGGGCTGACATTCCCCAAACAAACAGTTAAAGAGAACAACAAGGAAATCATCACAAGATTAGAAGACAACAATCTGGTTTTTAATTATGCCATCAAAATGATGCAACAAGGAAAGGCTAGACGATCACAATATTCTCACAAGCACTGGGAATCTTTAAAGATTAATTATTATCATAGAATGGTTTAGGTTGGAAGAGACCTTAAAGATCATCTAGTTCCAACCCCCCTGCCATCATGTAAAAGAAATAAGCAATTGTAAAAGAAATAAGCTTTTAAGTGATTTAAGTAACTTAGGCCTTGTTAGATTTTTTTATATATATTTTGAGAATAATCATAGAATGGCTGAAGAACAGATGTACTTGTATAAGGTTGATTAATAGAATGCAGGTGCTTAAAGACAATACTCTGAGAACTATGCAAGCGCTGCTCATTTATCCCTTGTGTAGTCCTGACCATGGCTGGCCTGAACCCCAGTCAAACTGAATCAAAAGAATAGCAAATGTAGGACATAATAATAGGTAGGAAATGAGTGATTAACCCACAGTAAGCAATTTATAAAGCTTAGACATCTAGAAGAGGCATAGAGTAAGCATAAGTTAATGGAACATTTTGAGTTGTTCTAAGAAGTCTATAGGTGGACTTTGATGGATACTGTTTAAAGAAGATAAGAGGCTGTGGTGACCAGAATCTGCATCATTGAGCTACAACTTCAGAAGAGGAACTGTAATGGAACGATAAGAGTCAGATGAAAATCAATGAACTTTTGGAACTACTGAAGAATGAAGAACTGGGAGACTTTAAAGAAACACTAAGAGCTTGCCAGACAGAAATATCAATTATGTAATGTTGTGTAGAATCATATATATAGACGATATACTTTGTTAGCCACTTGCCACTCACTGAGGTGATGGCCCAACTCTGAGTTGTTAATAAAGCAAACCTAGAGGTACCCACAGTCTGGTGAAATTCTTTAACACATGGGCAGGGACACCTCCCACCAGCCCAGGCTGCTCCAAGCCCCGTCCAACCTGGCCTGGAACACCTCCAGGGATGGGGCAGCCACAGCTTCTTGGGGCAACCTGGGCCAGGGGCTCACCACCCTCAGAGTGACAAATTTCTTCCTGATATCTCTTCTAAATCTCCCCTCTTCCAGTCTGAAGCCATTACCCCTCATTCTATCACTACATGCCCTTGTAGAAAGTCCCTCTCCAGCCTTCTTGTAGGGCCCATTCAGATACTGCAAGGGGTTATAAGGTCTCCCCAGAGCCTTCTCTTCTTGAGGCTGAACAAGCCCAACTCTCTCAGCCTGTCTTCATAGCAGAGGTGCTGCAGCCTGTTCTCCCTTTAAAAATTTCATTTTTCTATTTTTACTTTAATAGTAAAAAGCCTACCTTCCATTTCAAATCTGGACGAGTGAGTGGAATAAATCTTCCATCAAACATGTGTGAAAATGGCCCATGACCTTAAAAATAAAGATTACACAGGTTTAATCTGAGACTTGGTTGTCCATAAAAATATTTTGAGCAAGCTAAGGATCTGGATTCTCTTGTATTTGACTTATCTTGACATCACCTACGAGAAAGACTCAGCTATAGCGAGTACACTTGCCTGAAGACACTTTAAGTACTACTGCACTTCATGCCAGTTCCATTACCTACATCACAGGCAAGTACTGCAGTAACACTGAGTACATTAATTACTCTGTACCAGCTCTGAAGAAAATAAGTAGTTACAAAATCATCATAACAATTCTTGAAAAGGCCACTAATTTTCACTCTGAAATGTCTTAGGATATCTGAAGACATCACAGAAGGAAGCGGACACTTCAGCCACTGAGGGCAGAACTCTAAACACCATATGGAAACAAGACAAGAAAACTAGCTAAGAGTGGTTACAAATTCACCAAGTGCAGTTGCCTCCACAGATGTACTCTGGGCCAAAAAGGAGCAGATAAATCCTGTTTCGGAATACGGCCACACAATGAGCAGCCCAAAACTGCTCTCACGTTCTGATCTCTCAGCCAGCTTTTCATCCATGTTAGCTTTCAAAGACCAACAAGCTGTCTCAAGTGTTACTCACCCAAATCATGACAAAGCCCAGCAATTTCCACACAGAGGATATCTCGATGGGTTATATCCAGTTCAGGTTGTCTCTCCTTCAGTGCACGAACCAGACATCCTGCTAGGTAGCCCACCCTGTTGCAAAAAAAAAAAAAAAAAAAGGAAAGTGAATACAGGAGTGTTTAGGATGAACAGAAAAAAAAGCAGTTCAACTATCCTATTTCACTCCATTAAGTCACAGCCCTTGTCTGAGAGGGAGCACACAACAAATACTCAAACCCTAAACTGCAAGAGAATCACAGAAACAAACCATTTCCTGTAGTAGAGTTTTAGTCATCAGTAACACATTTGAAAGCAAAAAAGCATGAGATACCAAGGCCAAAACAGGAAGACAACAGCAACCTGCAGTGTTTCATAAAGCACAACCATGGAGTAACTGTGTAAGCAAACAGCAGTGCATCGCTGACAGTGTGCATCTTGAAGCACCACAGCTTACACATCATCCTTTGACTTCCAATCAGTGCAACTGCAAAGGTCCACAACAGTGACCAAAGCATTTTGTTCTTCTTTCAAATTGCTATTTTAATAATAGCTTGTTGATACCACTGGAGTTTTCAGACTCCTGCTGTGAAAGCTTTGTTTACATCTCTCACATTTTTGTCTTTTCAGGTTTACCAGATGCAATCAATCCCAGCTTGCTTCACTGATTTGACCCTTTTGCAATATCTATTTGCATCTTGTTAGCGTCACAGAGCAGGGACAGAAGCCAGACTTACTTCACAACTTCAAGCAACTTTAGGCTGGACCGATCACCTGAATAAAAACCATTGACTAGTTTAATTTCTCTGCAACTTGGGATATACCTTTAAAACAACCTTAAATTTGTCATTAATCAGCTTCTCTATGGAGTGTGAATGACCAAGCATGCTCTGGGAATCCTCATGTCCATCACCTGTTACTGTTTAACTTATATTACAGCTAACAGCCTGACAATCTGCCATCGATTGCATAAAGAATTACTACAAATGCAAATATTATAGGTGAAATGGGTTATTGATTGACAATATAAGGGGATTAAAACTGTCTGGCAAGTCATGTATAGCAGCTCCAGTCCCCTTCCCAGGTTTATGCTTTAAAACTCAAATTTTGACCAGGAAGAACATAAAGCACTCACACTTTTTAATTAACATTATTCTGAGAAGAAGAAGGGGTGGGGAAGGAAATCTAACATTGATCCATCCTGCAGGTTTCTTTATCTGTCTTTATTAAACAAAGTTCAAGGGAACAGCCCATAATCATGCAGGATATCCAGGAACATCTGAGACCAAAAAAATGCTACCATAGCGGTTTTCACCAAAGCTCAAAGACCACAATGCCCCTTGGACAGCACTCCATGTTAATGGAACCAAACTCGGAGAAATCCAAACACAAGACACCACCACCTTACCCTATAGAGTGTTCAAAGCGGTTGTGAGAGGCTCCGGGAAAAACAAAGTAAGTCCCACCCAGCTGCTTAATGTATCGGAGGCGCTGAAACTGAGGCGTGTCAATGATACGAACAAGAAGGGGATGTATTTCAATGTGCCCATGAATTGGATCATTAAAAACCTATAAAAGCCAAACAACAGAGTAATTAATGTTTAAACATTTCTATGAACAGAAACAGGCACCAAGGTAGGTAAAAGACATCTAGAATGGTCAGGTATTTGGTGGAAGGTGATTTTTTGGTTTTGTCCTGTAAAACTGCCATACCCTGCCTACCTCATATCAAGATTTACTGTGGAGAACTACTTAAGCATGACATCAAAAAAGACAAAGCTGCATATTTCAGAGAGCAAGGGTTATTAAAGTAAAAATACCTAAAAATGTTATCTGCACCTGTGTAATTCCAAAACTTAATACTTGAGAAAACTGCTGTCTCTATCAATCTACTACTCCAGTTAAAGCCGGATACTGCAATACACGTTTGAGGTATCCAATAATAGTGTTTGGTTTGACATTGTTCATGTTTTTAAAAATCAAGTGAAATCTTGCAGAGTGGAAATTACAATTTGTACCTTTTTCATAAAACAAAATGCAAAACCCAGTACAACTGAAATATGAAAGAAGTACTCCCTGATCATCCCTAAGCACGTGTATTTAGATACATCTGAGTAACTACAGTGACTTACTGGAGAACATAAACACACACATTTAATCCTTGCCTCAAAACAGCAGATAAAACCATTTCATCACGCGCATATCTTGGTAAAATACTAAGGCAAACAGGGTTTTCCTGTGTTCTCTCTCCTCTTGGTCACTGAGCTGACAGGGCTCTAGCTGACTACTAAGGAATGCCTGCAGCCCTGGCCCAAGTTAAACCAACATACACCACTGTGAAAAACTGTTAGACGTGGCAAACAGTGCAAGTGAGGAGGAGTCCATTAACCCATGCCTGGGGCTAAACTAATAAAAAAAAAACAACAAAAAAACAAGGGGAGGCTCTAGACAAAGAAAGACTCGAAAGGGGAGCTTCTTAACACATTTCAAACAGCTCATCTGCTCATTCAGTCTCTCACAACCACCAGGTGCCCACATCAAGCTCTTAGCTGGTGATTTTAACAATTTTTCTGGTTAACGTGGTTTTTCAAAGACCACCTGCTATCAAGAAGAAGCGCTCTGCAAAGGAAAGGCACCACCACAGCACCAGCTGGCGCCACCAAGCCAAAAGGAGGGGAGGCAGAGAGACAGCGAGGCCCTGGAAGCGGTGTCCTCCCCACACGCGCTGGCGCTACCTTCATTACGTCCACGTGCTGCCGTCTCAGTTTGTTCAGGCAGGACAGCACTTTCAGTCTCTCAGCTGGGAGGCTAGAAAGGGAAAAAAAAAAAAAAGACATTGAGAGCAATTTGTAAGCATTTCCCTTTACGATTTTCAGTACATATGGAACTACTCGTAGAAGTTCATATTACTCTGATATTCATTGACTCTTTTACAGAAATACGCATTTCTGCAGCTTTTTCAGAAAAATATTGAAAGCATTTATCCTTCTAAAGTCAAGTAGAAAAGGAAGCGAATGAATAATTACAGAAGTTGTCTGTAAAGTAGCATTAAGTGCTTCTCCCACTTATACAGAACCGAGAAACACCAGGAAATAAATACACAGGCAGGACAAGTCTGGAGGGAGATATAACACACTATCACAGCTGCCTTTATTACCTGTCCGCAAGCCTTGCCGGTGAGCAAAATGGTTTCAGCCTCAGTATTACAGCAACCACTTCATCACAAGAAAGTAGGATTTGTTACCTTTTATGTTCTTTAGCAGTTAACCATCCTGACATCAGTTTTACATCAGTCTTTCAATGTAAACTTTAACAGAAAGTAATAGTATAAAATGTCAACTATCAGCAAAAAATACACATATGATGTCTGAGCTGCTGGTGAGCCCTTTTTGTCTTAACCACTTTGTATCCCTGTCCCTAACAGGGAGCTCCTGGGCTGCAGCCTCTGCTACTCACAGACTTCACCAGTCACCAGTCTTCAGCTGCCTCCACTCGCAAGCAAGGTGAAAAGCACTGGAGGTGACGCTCAGGCCAGCGTGTTACTTCACACCCCAAGCAGCTCAGTCTGTAGGAACAGTCACAAACCCCCAGATACTTACAAGGGAGCTCCTGAAAGAGCCCACTGTTCACAGGGCAACAGAAAGCAGCTAACACTGAGGACAAGAGGAGGACCACCTGCATCTGCCCATCCTTCTTGCTCTCTGCTAAGAGAAGATGAACTTTGGCATGGTGGAACAGCCGAGGAATTCTTCTGCAGCCAGCAAACCAGAAGCTTGTACACACCTATCCTTACACTCCCAGGAAAAGCAACTGCAACTGCTCTTTGAGGTCTGCCCTGAAAATGGGACGAAGAATATTCAATTGCTGCTTATAAGAAATGCGTAACCTTTCCAATCACAGGTATGGCTAACCCAGGCAGGGCTCGCGCTTAGGCTGGTAACCAAGCACCTCCATCACCATCCGCAAAAAAAGTTCAGGGACAGTAAATTCAGAAGCAATCTGCTTCCAGCCATCTACATTCATTTTACTTCTGTGGAGAAGTTCTCTCTCAAGACACTTACGTAACATGCAGAACCACACCTGGACTAGAGCATTTTTGCTCTAGCAGACTTGAAAAATTAAAACCTAAACTTGATGTTGTACAGAGATGACCCCCATGTTATTAATTGCAACTGAGGTCTTCAGCGGATGTCACTTCAAAGCATGCTAATAGTGGACATCAAACATCACAAGCGTGTTTTTGAACAAACTGTAATGCTGCAAGAGGCACAGTAGAACCACCACACAGTCATGCAGTACACCTCAGGTAACAATTGCCCAAAAAGACACTCTGGGTCACACAAAGTACACGAGGTAGGACTTCATGACATCTTTGAGAAGGTGAGGCAGTACAAAGCAGCACCCAGCATTAAACGAGGGACAGCGCTGCTCAGGGCACAGCCTGTGGGTTTGAAGCACTTGATTATACTTTTAAATGCCACAAAAATTCAGGAGTGGGGAGAAAATTAACTGGAAAACAGTCAGGTGTGTAAGGAGGAAGTTGTGTGGGCACCTACCATCTTGAGAATTTACTGATGACTGCAACTACAGGAACAGCAGAGAAAGGACACCTCTGTACTACTGACAGTACAGTTTATCGTACAGCCGCCTGCGCAAATGTTGTCCACAAAGAACACAGCCTAGTGTGCTGCTTTGCTCCAGAAACTCACCTCCAGCAGGGCTGAATTAAATGGTGCTACCACAGCCCTCTGCACTGTATCATACACCTGCTGGAGTCCCCCCGGGACAGACCAGCACTGCACATGGGTGAGAAAGTGGCAAAAGGAATAGGCCCGGCCAGGGAGGCTGGGACGTCCCCACCTGACATGCCACGTCAGTGGCCTGTGCGCCTTGTTGTCTTGCACTGCCTCCAGGAACACTATCCCCCATTTTGGGTTTGGCCTCCAGATGACAAAGCATGCTGTCAGTACAGTCCTGGCATGACTGATCACCTGAACGTTGCACCAGAGAGAGCTCTCTACCCTTTTTCAGATAGAAAACAACAGCAGGGGGTTTTCACCTGGTGTCTACATGGTAAGACTGCCTCAACCAAGAGATTACACACAAATCACATGTTAGTGCTGTGGTTTTCCAGGGCTCTGCAGGCAGATTTCCTTCAGCAGCCAAAGCAGCAATACTGCTGGCTGTCTTCAAAAGGGTGAGAACTGACACTTCCCCGTCCACCCCTCCCCTGCTTTGCCCACATGCTCCCTCATGACACAGGTGACAAGGATGAGAAAACCCCTTTCCTGCACCCATCAGGAACTACTCGAGAGAGAGGTCAGACAGACAGTCCTATTCATCATCTGTACTTAACACGCAGCATGCTGCGTGCCACAGACAACATCCACTTCCAGGAACATGAGAACGCACAGGAAACCCATAGCACTGCCTCAAAGCTCCTGTCGTCCTGAGCTTTCCCTGCTGAATGTTCAGGAATGGCAGGGAACTAAATACATACATTCATTACCGGCCTGTCACACAGAAATTATGGAAGTTACCGTAGGACAGTGTGCAGTGGAAAGATGCGTGCAAATGGATCACTCTTTAGTGCAAAGTTGAGATGTTTTAAGAAAGCAGAAGGCTCTAGCAATTTCTCATCCAATGCACATTTTCAGCTTAACAAAAATAAGACATCAGATCTCACCAAAGGAAACACCATATAAAAGAAAAGCCACAAGCATGTCAGCCCATACTGCCAGCTCCATACCAACTCTCCATACCAACTGAGAGCTCTTCACAGCCATTTGACTCCATCGCCTGTACCACACGCTTAGAGGGGCTTCCTCACTATCCCGTTCTGCCTGCGAACATTCAGCACTGACAGAGCCTGAGGAGCCTCAGAGCAACCTGCAGGTGTCTAGTATGTCCAAGTGTCCACATGGGCACTTGATGCTCAGAAAGCCAGTGAGGTACTAAAAGCAACCAGCCTCCTGGTAGTCTCTAAACAGAAAACTATACATCTGCTTGTTATTTCAATTAGACAGTTACCTTATACTTCAGCTAAAGGCTTTATTTGTTTCTGCCTTCCTCATGATACCACACTATTTCTATCTGTATGCTTCAAAGAGCTGCAGTTAAAACTCTTCTTCCAAAAAAAAAACCCCAAAACAAAACCCAAAACTTTATGACCCCTGACAACATCTTACCTCCTCCAAAGGGCAACCCTTCTGCCTTGTCACCTTGACTCACACCAGCTCTTTCTCTACAGATGGCCACACCCAGACATCAGCTCTTTCAACTCACCCTTCGCAAGCTGCCAGGAGTGCAGCCAGGATGTGTCGATATAATAGAGATCAGAATCACAGAATGGTCTGGGTTGGAAAAGACCTTAAAGATCACCTAGGTCCCACCCCCCTGCCCTGGGACACCTCCCACCAGCCCAGATTGCTCCAAGCCCTGTCCAACCTGGCCTTGAACACCTCCAGGGATGGGGCAGCCACAGATTCTCTGGGCAACCTGGGCCAGGGGCTCACCACCCTCAGAGTGACAGATTTCTTCCTAATATCTAATCTAAATCTCCCCTCTTTCAGTTTAAAACTGTTACCCCTCATCCTAAGGGGCCCTTCATCCTCAGCATGGTGTTAGCTCTGACCAGCTTTCAGCCAAGGAGCCAACCTGCACACCAAAGTACTCAAAACATCCCCACAGACAAGACAAGCACAGCTCTGCACTCTGTGCGCCTGCCAGATACCCACACTCCAAACTGCCTTAGGGCCACTAACCACAACATTAGCAAATAGCTTGAGTGGAACAGATGGGTTTTGAGAGAAATTTGGAGGAAACAGTGTAAACAAGGTTAGCAAAGGAGTAAAGAAAAGACATTCAAAGATTAAAAAGCACCAGGAAGTATGTGGTGAGCAAGCAGGCTCACATCCCAGGAGCGGTGAGCAAAACTGACCCCAGAGGGCCAGAGAAGGGGCAGCGGGGGCCCTTCAGACACACAGGACAACAGGAGACATTTATACTCTCTTATTTCAGAAAAGCAAAAAAAGTATATACACCACCAGAAAAATCACAAGGTTTTTGGGACCAGTCATTTCCCTCACTGCTGGGAAAAATCCTTCACATGCTTTAAGACAGCATTCAGTTTTCCTGTATTTGTGGCAGGTGACTGCTACCAGGCTGGGAGTAAGACTTTGCAGGACAGCCCGCTCACCACCGCCAAGTGCCAGGGCAGATCACGGTGGCCACTGAACTCTGCCGCTCACCCACAGGCCCGTATTCTGTCGGGACAGACAACAAAATCTCTTTTTCCATAACAATCCACCCTATCGTAGCGGGTGTAACAAACTGCAAAGTCCCAGCAACTATTGCAAGATTAAAACGTCAATGCCTGGGATTTGTCTCGGGGAGCTGAGTGAAACTCAACCTCCACAAAGCAGCGCCTACTCGCTATTTTGAAAACTGTTGGTACTGTTGTTACTAGAATCAGAACAACATTAACTTTAGGCTGAGAAGAAAGTTCTCATCAAAACTCCCCGAATTTACACTGGTGCTCCTATTAACACTTAAAATGTTACTGTGCTACAGGTGGTATTTTCATTAAAGCTTTTCAAATGTTTTGGTTTTTTGCTTCTCATGGTTACTGGGCAACCAGCTTCTGTGCTCTGGCTGGCGCTGGCTGTGCTGCGATCAGCCGGGAACACGTAAACTGTTCTGAAGGATCCGAGATCAGCCGCACAGAGCCCGTTCCTTCGTGTACCCCCACTCCGGCTGTCCTTACATCCAAGCTCTCGGGCATTCGGGATGGAAGCGGGACGAAGCCACCCTGCTGGGTCCGGGAACGCCTTTCTCCCCCTGTTCGCCGTTGGGGACGGGGCCTTGCCAGGCAGGGACCGGCCCGTATCAGCCCCCGCCACTCGCACACCCCGCAGGGACCCCACCACGAGGAAGCCTCTCACTAAACGGCTGTTCTAAAGGAAAAACCGTTCCCGAGGGCGGTGGGGAACCCCCCCCCCCAGGGCGCGGTCAGCACCGGAGGACCCGGCGGCTCGCCCAGACAGGGCACGGGCCGCCCGAGGGGGCCGAGAGCCGGGGCTGCCTTCCACCGCCCCTCCACCCCGAGGGCCTTCCGCGGCGGCGGCTCTCACCAGACGCGGGTGACCTCGAGGGCGCAGGCCGGCAGGTCGAGCAGCATGCTCCCGGTAACTCCGCTCTCTGCGAGGGCAAGCACAGCGTCAGCGGCGGGGCCCGACCGCCCCGGGGGGCTGCCCGGCCCCGGCCCCCCGTTACCTCGGAAGCGGCGCAGCAGGCTGGGCTCGCCCACGCCGCAGCGCAAGAGGTGCTGGCAGAGCCGCTCCGTGTCCCACAGCCGCGGGTCGCAGCGGTCGCTCTCCGCCGCCGAGCCCAGGGGCCCCTCTGGGGAGCCCTCGCGCCGCGCCCGCTTGGCGGGAGCCGCTCCCCATGCCGCCGCCGGGCTCCCCATCCCGCCGCCGCGCAGGCGCAGCCGCGGCGCCCGCTCCCCTCGCCCGGCTCGCCCGTGACGTCAGCGCCCGGCGGGCGGGAAGCGCCGCGCGGGGGCGGCCCCTCAGGGCGGGCGCGGCCCCGGTCCGCCGCTGCCGGCGCGTTGTGAGCGGGCGCTGGGGCTGCGGTGCCGGCTTGGGGGAGGTTGGAAAGCGAACCGCAGGCAGAATTCCCCGGGAGACCTGCGCCTGCCTGCCCGCACCCCGGCAGCGGCAGCCCCGCCACCACCCAGAGCTCCGGCCCGTAATCCCGGCAGCCCCCTCCTCACGCCGCCCGACCCTCCCCGTACGCGGCTGTCGGCACCTCGGGGCACCCGCAGTGTCCACGCCAGACACGTGACCTGTTCCTGTGGAGGCTGTCTCTCCTCCATCCGATGTAGGAGGCTGCTTTCTGAAACCAGCCGTTTTTCACACAAAAGCATAGATCGCGCCCATGGAGCCATGGAACAGGCTGAGCTGCTGGAGCGATCCCCCCCGCAGCACCAGGTTACTGTGAGGGATTCAGGCGTAAACACCTGTAAACCAGCACCAGTTCATCATCCCGAATCCCAGCTCGGTCACAGACATCAGCTTCCATGAAGGTGCTCCCAGAAGACATGATGCCACAACGCTATTGCCCTCAAATCGTGCCTGCAGACAGCTGAACGCACCCAAACCCGACTTTCTCAGGGTCTTGTTCCCAAGACATCACAGGCAGTGAAACCAGATGCACCCCAGCTGCCAGACTCTCAGTTGCTCACAGCCATGACAGCCAGACACCGTGGCTGACACACAGACACACACGCTGGTTTCCAGATATTGTGTCCACAAGTGTCTCAACATCCCACGGATGTCCCAACATCCACGAAAACAGCTCTGCTGCAACAGGCCTCTGCGTGCCACAACGGCCCCAGAAGGGGCCTGAGACTTCGGCTCCCAAATACAGACCCCCCAGTAGGGGGGAGACCCCACACGGCTAGCAAAATCCCTGCTGCCTCCATCCATCCCTGACAGCTTTCTCAGAAAGGCACCCGCCACACGTGAAGCTCACGGCTCAGTGCCCCTGATGGACAGGGTATTTGCACCAGCACAGCTTTTGTGGGAGCCTGCTCACCTGCTCCCAGCCACCTCATGGACTGCGGGTGTGCCAGGCATCTCCTCCTCACGGACAGCCCGGCGCTCCGCTGCCATCACCAGCACCAACAGGGATGTCCCAGGAGATCCAGACACCGGTACGCCTGAGGCCCCTCCACGCTTCAGCAGTTCTGCAATGCCCAGCACAAGCTGCGCTTACTGCAATGCTGCATGGGCTCCCCGGGGGGAAGGTTACGCGTTATCCCTCAGCAGTATGCACACACGCCTTGGCAAGAATCTGGCAAGGTTTTGGTAGTGGGGGGCTGCAGAGGTGGCCCCTCTGAGAAGACACCAGAAGCTGCTCTGATCCAGCTGGCTCCAAGGCAAACCCACTGCTGCACAGCTGCAGCTGGGAGAGAGAGGGGGAAAAATGTGTGAAACAGCCTTGTAGACACTATGGTCAGTGAAGGAGGAGGGGGAGGAGGCGCTCCAGGTGCCAGAGCAGAGATTCCCCTGCAGCCCATGCAGAAGACCATGGTGAGGTAGGCTGTCCCCCTGCAGCCCATGGAGGACCACAGTGGAGCAGATACCCACCTGCAGCCCATGGAGCCACCTGCGCTGGAGCAGGTGGGGATGCCCTTAAAGAAGCTGCGGCCCATGGAGACCCCATGCAGGAGCAGGCTCCTGGCAGGAGCTGCAGCACGTGGAGGGAACCCCATGTGAGGAGGAAGGACCAGCAGAGACGAAGCATTACAAACTGACCCCAACTGCCATTCCCCATCCCCCTGCACTGCTTGTGGAGTGAGGAGATAATAGAAAAGTCAAGTGTGAAGTTGAGCCTGGGAAGAAGGGGAGGTTGGGGGGAAGGTGGTTTTAGTTTTGTTTTTGTGTCTCATTATCCTACTCTATTTTTAATTGACAATAAATTAAATTAATCTTCCCCAGTTCCAGTCTTTTGCCCATGACTGTAATTGGTGAGTGATCTCCTTGTCCTTATCTTGACCCATGAGTTTTCTCATTGTATTTTCTGCCCCCGTCCTGCTGGGGAGGCAGAGTGAGAGCATGGCTGGGTAGACACCTGGCAGCCAGCCAAGGTCAACCCACCACAACACATTTCTGGGAATTACTGTGTTGTCATCACACATTTCAGAGATGTAGAGGAAAAACAAAAAAGAAAAAAATCATCACCCTAATAACGAAAAGCCATTCCTTGGCTTTTCTTGAGGTGTCCATATGTAGCAGAGCTTACGTGTTCTACTGTCATGCTACAGTAAGTTGCCTTTGTAAGCGAATATTCTGCTTTCTCATTTCTCAGCTCTTATTAGGAAAGTGCACTTAATGCTCGCTGACTGTTTTTCATTTGGCTGAGTGTCTCTCTCCATCCCCTCTGGGTCTTTCCAAGATTTCCATCAGCACTCTCACACTCACTATCTAAAACAAAACTGGCTGGGAGCTCATCCCAACCCATTTACAGGAAACGCTCCTCTTCTTGGAAGGAGCCTTAGGAGACAAGAACAGGCCGGATCCATTAAGGATCTCAACTGTATAAAACAGCCTCACACCTTCTCCATTTCCCCTCTCCCAGACTGAAGTGACACCCAGATGTCACTGGTGCTTGTCCTTTTAAGGAATAATTCAGCACCTGTCCATGCTGTACCTCTACCAGTATCAAAAACCACCCTGCAGAGCTCAATTGTAGCCCTGTAAAGCTCAACTCAGATTATACCTAAAGAGCTTTTTGGGGAGGGGAAGGAGTTTAAGGATGTTCATCCTATCCACAGGCCCAATACATCAGGAGTGCTTATCCAAAAAAAAAAAAAAAAAAAATTAAAACATTCAGGAGGGATCTCATTGCATTCGTGGCCTAAAACCAGCAAGAGAAGCAGGAGGCATACCCTGAAACTGCAGGACATCCTTCTTGGAACAGTGCAAAAACTGCTGATATTACACCACCAGATGGACAAGTGGCGTAGGAACAAGATGGAGGGTTACCAGTCTCACCCACCCGCAGGAAGAAAAGGAAAATACTACACTAGGCAGGGCGTTGCTCTGAGAGTACAGAGTCCCTAGTAACCAAATGAAACATGAAAAAAGGTGAGGGAGGAAAAAGTGTTCGCTGGGCTTTGCCTTGGTTTGCGTGCGGCAGGGGCAGGCTGATCGCCCTCCCAGCCCCTGCGAGCCCCAGGTTCCGCTCCAGGCGCGCGGCTTGGTGCAGAAACCCAAAATGAATCCAGCACGAGCCCCTGTGATGAAAAACACAAAGCAAGGCACGTGCTGAAAGTTGGGATGAAGAGGGATTATTCCTGGGTAGGGTTTTTGGTTTTGTTTTTTTTTTTTCCACTTTGCTTTTCTAGTAGCACTTTTCTGGTTTTGCTGGGCTCCACGAAGCAGCGCTACAAACCCACTGTGGGAAGGCAGCACTGCCCAGGAACTGAAAAGTTTGCAGGAAACCCATCCACGCCTTGGTGCCAGTTCCTTCCACAGCCTCATCTGCTTGAGCCCTGCATTTACACGTTAACTAGCCAAAATTCTTATGACTAAACTGGCAAAGCTGTTTTCCTCTCACTGGGAACCACGATGGATGACATGTAAAAGAGGACACTTGCAGTAGAGCTACTGCAGCTGCAGTTCCCTGGGCCTGAGCCAAGAGGCAGGACCTGATTTGGGGAGCGCTGCTGTGGAGGGGACACGCAGGATAGACCCTTAAGCCAAAGGCTCCCCATTACTCGGGAGCATTAACCTTCACCCCGTGCCCATGAGCTCTGCCCAGCTTCCTCGCTGAGAGGGAGTGGGGCAGCCGCTGCAGGCAAGTTGGGAACCGCAAGCACATTCCACCTCTGCCCCACCTGCTGTCTAATTCACTTCTGGGCACTCGAGGAAGTTGAAAAAAGTTTTACAAGTTTGTCATCGTGTTCATCTGACACCTGTTTTTCAAGAACTGCTACTCGAGTGATGAGGTATATTCTTACTGTAAACTTTGGAGATTACTGTAAACTGTTTCTTTGGCCTTGAGACAGAACTAGACATGTTCAGCTTCTTTCAACTGAGATCCCAGCACTTCTTATACACTTGCATTCCTTCACAGCACCTCCTTTTGTGTCCCCGGTTTCAGTTCTTACTGCTCCTCAAGTATCAAATGACAAAAAAAACCCTCAGTGAGTCACAGGACGGGAACCTAAGAAGAGTATTTCCTAACAGAAAACTAAAGAGAAAAATCAGTTTCAATTCCCCACACTGCTTAATTGCACTCTAACCACAAACTTTCTTGAGGCCACATCTTACTACAACACTTGGGACGTGGCAACCTAATATTACCATACTGCTTATAGGTGAAGTAATGGCAGATTTATGCTACTCCTGGTGGTGTTAAAGGAAAGGCTATTAAACCTTTCATCCTCTGACTCTCTGAAAAACTGACCTGTAGTAAACACAGAAGCTCTGAATCCACTTCAACAGCATTAAGGAGGCTGCATTTTCAGTTGGAGAATTATTGAAAAATCCATCTGGCTGGGGAAAACCAGTCCTAGCAGATAGCACACAGTTTGCAGACTCACAGAATCACAGAACGGTCACGGTTGGAAGGGACCTCTGGAGATCATCCAGTCCAACCCCCTGCCACAGCAGGGTCACTACAGCAGTGGCACAGGACGGCGTCCAGGCAGGTTTGGGATGGTTCCAGAGTGGGAGACTCCCCCACCTCTCTGGGCAGCTGTGCCACTGCTCTGCCACCCGCACAGGAGAGAAGTTCCTCCTCATGTTAAGATGGAACTTCCTATGCTCAAGTTTGTGCCCGTTCGTCCCTTTCCACAGAGCTGCTCTCCAGGAGGTCAGCCCCCAACCTGTACTGATGCGTGGGGTTATTCCTCCCCAGGTGCAGTACCCTACACTTGCCCTTGTTGAATTTCATCAGGTTCCTCTCCGCCCAGCTCTCGGATACAATCACCTTATTTCTCACTTCACGCTGCCCGTGATGCTTTCCCCTCCCTGGCAGTCTGATCTGCAAAAGGGAGTGTACCAAGAGAAAAGCCAGTCACATTTTCACAGCTCTGCCCCTCAACATCCCTTAGGGTTGGTAACCACAGTTTAACAGCTTTTGAAAATGAAAGCTCTGGTGTCAAAAAAGGCATTACAATCTGTACAAATCAGCCTACTTTTATTTTCCCCCTAGAGCAGATGCACAAGAGCTATTTAAAAAGCTCTGAGGTCCTGCCAGCTTTATGCTTCTCTGTAGCAAGAAAACCAGCATGAAGCCAGCCGGTGCCAATCCCCACCTGTCCCGGGGACGGGTTTGAACACCCTGGCCCACCCAGGAGGAAGGCAGCCAGGGCCAGCAAGCCGTGGCCGTGGTGCTAGGAGTCAACAACTGGGAGCCCAGGGCGAGTGTGAAAGCGCAACTGTGCTCGTCAGC
The DNA here is from genome assembly GCA_017639485.1 of Pluvialis apricaria. Classification (NCBI taxonomy): domain Eukaryota; kingdom Metazoa; phylum Chordata; class Aves; order Charadriiformes; family Charadriidae; genus Pluvialis; species Pluvialis apricaria. The sequence continues at coordinate 772,357 of CM030021.1, read as the reverse complement.
CTCCCTCAGCGGGCACGGCACCTACCGCTGCAGGATCTTCTCCTTTGCAGTGTTTTTCAGTTCCTTCATGTAATGTATTACTCATCTTCTCCTCCCAGAAACCGCATCTGACTGCAGCGCAAACAACAACAGAAAAAGGAAACTTCAGATAGATCACGTGAAAGATGAGGAACTGAAACTGGAAAAATCCCAAAGAAATTTGAGGCAGCAATAACAATGAGTAACATCTTTGACATTACAGAAAATGCAGGCAGAAGGCATTGTTTAATGAATTACCACAGAAAGACCACAGGAAATACAGCAACACAGGTTAAAATACTTTTTAATTGTTTATTATAAAATACATATTTACACACCAAGGCACTTTGAAACCATTACAAAATTTCCATGTAAGCCATTGTTTTGGCTGTTGAACAAGTCCAAAAATATTTTTTCTATCATCACCTGAAAAGGTGACAAAACCTGAACTGCATCCACTTGTAATACATTCATTTTTCTAATGAAAAAAACCCCACTACACCTAATGACAACTAACAAGGATTTTAGAACCAGCTTGGTACAGTTTCAGAGACTACAGTAACGGCATGGTGAGCAGATATGCGAGGAGAGATCTGCACATGATATTGCACTAAAACCAAATCAACTGAATACTCGTCACGCAATACGGCTGAAAGACTCGCACTGGTAAGCCTGACGGTACCTTTCCCACCCAGAAAGGCTGTGATCCTCCAAGCAAATAAAGTGGACTCTGCCGAAAGCTAAATCAAGATTCCCTGTTTCCCCACAACACAGAAGGGTTTTAGGGACATTAAACGGTTATAGCTGTAACAGCACTGATGAGCAGATCAAGACAGAAAAGCTGTTTCTCTTGTACTTTTTAATCTCAAGGTTGGAAGACATATTAAAAATTGAGTAAAATTAAAGGAACTGAACAAAGAATCTACACAAAACCTAGCCCACTGCGTGGCATTTCCTCATGCTGCAGCTGGCTACAGTCAAACCTTTCAGAAATAAGCACCTTTTCTGGAATGTAAAAAAAACCCACAAATATTTTAGTTGTTAATAATTCAAAAAGAAATTAGAGTCTGTAAACTTTTACTCACTGTTGAGTAGGGTCCCTGCATATAAACACTTTAAAATACATTTTTCCTCCATCACCACTGGCCTGATTCATTAGCTGAGACTGCCTGAAATCATTGCAGCGTTCTTCCCTGGAACCATGGTACAGCAGATCTTGCAGCGTACGCTAAACAAAACAAACAATGAAGTGAACAAGTCTTATGTAATCGTTCAATTTTTTTTTCCCCTCATTCAATATACACAAACTGAAAAATACAGTGCTGAGAAGTTTCTCTATGGCTCTAATCTTAAACGCAATTATGAAATAAGATCAAGCTACTGATTTACAGTAATGAATAAACCTTGACTTTTCTGCATTTTGGTAAAATAAACTCTACCAAATCCCTCAGCGTTAAAAACTTAGTTACAAGAATTGGATGCTGGAATTGACACATTTCCAGTGAATCCAAGCCTTTAATAGCTACAAAACCCCCATATATACAAACATGCCTTATCTGATGGGCATACATTCAGTGTAGATACTACACAAGAGGCTAAAGATCTTCAGGAAAAAAAATAAAATGAAGAAATACAGCTGTTCAAATGCACAAATTCGTTTCACAAATTGTAAGACAGACAAAGCCTCAGCTGTTTTTCAACTGTAACGAGCTTGTACTTCTTCATGGGTGAGCTGCAAGACGCATGAACAGCTTCCACAGCAGCACTGCTGTCAGGCTTCCAAAGGGGAAAGGAGCAGGGGAACCGTATCTCTGTGCTTTATCACATGTCAGCGTCCAATTTAAGTCTCCGCTATTTGTACTTTTTGATTATTGCCTTTGTTATTGCAAAAGCTGTCCGATCCGCGTCGTAACATACACTGCTACTGACGTTCCGACAGGAGATGGAGCACAGCACAAATCATACAGTTCAAAACTGCTCAGCTCTTCCTGAGGCTAAATGATCAATTTGTTCTCCACTCCAGTTACTCCGCAGTGAAATAATGCATAAAATTCCACATTCTTTTAAAATAAGGCACTTTTAAAGTTTCTTCCCCAAATTCCAAAAGCTTGAGGAAACTTAACTGACTTCACTCATTTCTTTATCATTCTTATTCCAAAAATAAAACCAATATTACTAGAAGCTGAGTTACACTCAGAACTCATGATGCTCTAAATTAGGCTTGAGAACATCCAATATGGCTTTCTACAGATGACTCTTTTGCTAAAACAGCTCCAATAGAATAATTCACTCCCAAAGGCTACGCTGTGCTATAAAGATCATCACCACCTCTCATTCTCCGGCGTTTACTACTTAACCCTTGCTTTTTGCATTCTGTGGAAGTCAGGTAAACATTCAATGTTAAAGAAACTTGGCAGTTGTCTGTATACAAAAGCAAGAAATAAATAGCACAACAGCTGTATCCAACTCCAGAGCTTTTAGATCCCCCATAAAGCCAGCAGTTTTAATGATTTGCTCTTTCACTGACAACATCCTGGAGACGTTTAAGTAGAACATCATCATTTTCCTGGCAGAGTCGCTTTGTAGGGGATTCAGTGTCACTATCGATTGTTATTGCTCGTTTCTTACTCCTGTGTTCACCTTGTTTTATCATATTGTTGATGTCCTTCAAACTCTGCAATCAAGATTAAAAAAATCATGAGTTACTCCATTTCAAACTTGCTCTGGTTTTCAGCTACCTGAGAACACAAAGTTATTCCGAACCTCTTTGAGTGAGTGATGGGTTCTACATGAAGAATTCCACCCTTCACCACAAACTGAGAGACTAGCTCAATGAAACCTCAACACATCCTAATGAGGAGATTAAACAAACCTCTCTCAAATTGACCCCTTTCAACCTTTTTGCCTTCTACCTTGGAAGGGCTCCCGTTAAATTTATAGAGTAGTGCAGTCCGAGGTGTCAAACAGGCACCGTTCTTGTGTGGCGAAACATAAACAGAGTGCTGTTGAGAGATCCGTCGAGGCGACGCTGGCTGTTGCTTAATGTTGGGGAATGGAGACAAGGGAGGGGCTTCCATCTGTTAGAGAGGACAAATTCGGACAGAAGCTGAATCAGAAGATATTTAAGAGCAGGAACTTCACAGAAGGAAAGATTAATACACTTCCGGGTCTTCTTTAGAAGATTTTATCCTGTAACAGTTAAACAATAGACCAAGTATCCACCAAACCATGGAACAAATTTATTTTCCAGATGCATTACACAGATGCTCCCCAGGCATCTTGTTTAGTTTTATAAAGAAGAGAGCAGCTTGGCACTATTTGGAGACTGAATACTGAAAACACGTTAACAAAGACAGTTGAGAAGGTCGGGCATAGGGATGACGCCTTCCAATGAGCAAAATAAATATGACACTATTACAGGGGATATCCTAACCTTCTCCTAGGAGGGAGAGGATTTTAGCACTGCTTCACCAAGGTCCCTCTGCCTGGGGGTCCTGCATCCCCCCAGCATCCCAGTGCCCATCACCCCTCCAGCACGGCCAGCACAAGCACCCAGCGGTGCCAAGGCGAGGGCTGATGAGATCTGCGGGGCTGGGGCAAATGCCCGGTGCTGTGCACGGACCCCCACCACACCGGGAAGGCTCTTGCCCTCGCTGCTGGCATGACTTTTCCCAGCGACACAAACAGGGCAGACAGTGCTACTGTGACCGGCTGGTAGATGTCGGGGCTTCCCCATATAACACATCACCTTCATGGGGCTACTGCCAGAAGGTTTCCCAAATTCTGCACTTGCTTTTCCTCACTGCAGCGTCTCCCAGGGACAGTCTCCTGCCAAATGATTTACCAGGCAGCAGAGGGGAGGGGATGGAGCCAGGTAGGGAGCTATTTATACTGGTGCTACAAAGAGTTTCACAAGGCCAGGCTGGACCGGGCTTTGAGCAAGCTGGTCTAGTGGAATGTGTCTCTGCCCAGGACAGGGGGGGTGGAACCGGATGATCTTTAAGGTCTTTTCCAACACAAACTGTTCTGTGATTCTATGGTTTGAGCAAGTGGGTGTCGATATAAAGAAGCTAAAACCAGGGTTGTAAACTGAACTGCATCTGCATTTGTGCTCTTGAAAGGCTGTTAAAGCACATCCTCTTACCATTACCTACAACTATCCGACTTCTATTACCACACCAGGTGAATAACAGAACAAAATAGACATGCTTAACTGTCAGGAAAAACAACTCCATCAGATTATTAGACAGAGCAAAATTCCAAAATACTTTACTTACTACATGATCTTGGTTTGTGATATCGTACTTCAGTGCAAAAGATTTTACTCTTCCTACATAGACTGCATTGTAAAATTTAATAAGATCTCCTCTCTCCTCCATTCCTGACTCACTGGAGTTCTCTGCTGCTGATCGCCCCGAGGAACTGTCATTTTTCACAGATGAGTCTGACAATAAGAGAGAGCTTCAGATTTCAGAACCATGGTATCAGCAAACTGGGCACTTCAGATTCAAACTTAGAATATCCTACTGACAAGAACACATCCATAAATTAACTAGTTAATGAGATGAATTAAAACAATGTGCTTCAGACAGGAGCAGGGTGTGCTGTAGGTGGTTACGAGCATTAGGAGGAGCTACAAAGTGCTGCTAGCAGGCTAGTAATCCTGCTTAGCAGGATTATGGCTAAACAGGCCAACATAAATCTTTATTCCAAACTTGGAAACAGCTGTAGCAAGAAAATCGTAGCACAATTGACCCCTTTTCCCATGCTTATTTTGGGGAGTGGTACAAAGTCATTTGTTGCTCTTAAAACTAACTTTTTAGCTGGGAGCTGTCAGACTGCTTAAGCTTCTGTGAAAGTTTCTAGTGATCAGCTGGCAAAGAATAGCTTCGTGCTCAACTCCTGCCTGCTGCAAGGAAGCCATGGCACCATTTGTTCAGGTATACTACGAAACGGCTGTCCAGTGGAAAAAGTTGCAGCCACACAGCAAGTACATTTCTCTTAATGTTCTCTCTCCCCTAATTAAGCCAGACCACAACTGAATACAACCTTCTATATTTCATCCTCCGTCCTGTTTACTGCCAAGTAGAACAGGGCAACACATAATAAAACCTCTTGCAATCAGTGCACTATGAGACAAACATCAAAAACTCCAGCTGACACCCATAAGTGTAACTCCTTAGCGCGTCTGCCTTGTGCCACAACACAAGCACATGTTCCTGTAAGCTGGCGTCAAAACAGCAAGAGTCAATACTAGATAAAGGAGACACGAGTCTATTAACTGAAGAAAAAGTCTGGCAGGAAAAGCAACTGAAGAACTTTGTAACCAAGTGCATTTGTTTGACAAAGCACCAGTGTCCAGAGCCATCTGGATGCTCTCACCATTTTTATTTCTGTGAAACAAGTTCTCCCTACTTAAGCCTTCAGGATAGATGATATTAAGAAAAAAAACCTGTCATAATATTCCAGGTACTGTTCACCTTTCTCTGTTAACTGGTGTTGCTGTCCAAGAAGAACTACAATATCACTGACACACTAAGGAAACACTTCAACCTCGAGCAACCAAATTTTAGGAAACAAAATGAGACATTTTTTCCATATAGGAAGCGTATTTTCCATATCTAACACACAGGATGGCTACTGACAAGATGGATTCTTTTTCAACAGTACATTATTTTTCTTTAATACATTTAAAACTTGCTTCACTTCTCCTTATTACTCAACAGTTTGGTTCTTTAAAAGCCCACAAGTACATTTTTAAAAACTGCAGCTTGCTTTGCTGTACCTACCTTCTGTCATCTCCACATCTTGGTTTGTGTTTTTATCCAATAGGACATCAGTAGAAATATTTCTCAACAAGACACTCCTATAAACCTAGACGACACCGGGAAAAAATACTCTTGTCAAGGAAAACAAGGAAGTCAGAAGACTAGATGAAATCCATGTGAATAAGAATGAATATAACACTGAAAAGGATTTGACTTTGCCTTTATCAGCATAAGCATTTGAAAAGTCACCGCTATCTGAGATTTATAAAAAGGAAAGGCAATACTATTTACTCACATGGCTGTTGGCTTGTGGCTGATTTCTGTAACTTTTCATTATGTCCTGAAAAGTTCTTTCCTCTTTGGTTACCTGGGAAAGAAAAGGCTATTGAAGACCAAGTGCAAGCAGCAAGGTTGGGCTGCTCAGGTCCAGTCTATTCAATTAGCTTCCATCTATACAGCTTTTCATCAGTACTTTACTATGAATTAGTTCTGGTGACAACAATATGAAAAATCAAGCATTTCTCTTGTTCAGGCATTCCTTGTTTCTTATTTACTATAGCCTATTGTTGCTTATGATGCTTAGGAATTATTCTTTTTCCGACTTTTCTTCTAGTGACACTAAAAATTAAAGAAGGGAAATATTAAGTCAAAACTATATTTGTAAATTTGAAAACTGGACCCCTTAGCTTTTCTAATGAGAGAGTGAGGAAATCCTGAACAAAACCCTAGGCAGATACACACACATGCAATTTCAGCTTTCTTTTGTACTTCAAAATAGCTTATTTGTTAAAGGACTTTGTCTTTCAGCCATGCATCTGGAATTTTAACAGCAGATAAGCAACAATTTTTGTAGTAGGAGCCAGGACAGAATGCATCAAGGTCTCTGGCTAAATTGTCAGGTCTCACATTGCACTGGAGACAGCACTCGGAAAATTATTTAAATAAAAAACCCCAAACAAAACAACTGACAAACTACATGATAAAATACAGAGCACTGACTATTCAATGGCTTTGCTTTTCTACAGCTATCAGTATTGAAGTCAAATGAACCTAAGCTATGCTACAGTTAAGAGCACAGGCAGTCACAATTCCAGCATCAGTTTTCCTTCACAGATAGTGCTCCTCTTCGTCTTCCTCAAGCAAAGGTAATCCACGCCCAACATTTCAGACAAGCCTCGCTTAGTTTCACTTTCCTGAATTTGTGTCCAAATCGGACTTGATGGCCATTGTAACCATCAGCTCTCAAGTCTGAGTCAAACCAATATTCCATTTTCATAATTCAGCTTTATAACACCTTAAATCAATGCTGGCAAATTGAGTAAGAAATTAAGTACAAGTAACAGGCAACCAGCTCAGTTCTTCAGCCTGAAACTTCAAAAGCTAGGAGGATTTTTGTGGAACAGAAACTTTCCATCCATACATAAGGTTGTGAGCTCCTGCAGATTTTTGAACCTGCATAATTTTGTAACTGTAATGGCATTTTTAGTTCAGATTACACAGATCAGGAAGATGATTAACAAGATAGAAAACACAAATACGGGGCAATGAGACCTCACACTGCTTTGTCTTATGCTGGCCAGTGCTTATCGTAACTGTGCTCAGGATGAGAAGAAAAATCCTCCCTTAACCAACTGGCTGATTGGTGGGAACTTTTAAGATTATGCAAGAGGAGGAAAGAGTATACTGGGACTTCACTTCTTGGAGGGACTTTTCCCTTTCCTTCCCTCCAGTAATATGACAAGAATAAAGCAATCAAATTGTAAACTGTGAATACAATTTACAGTTTAAATTGACATAGAATTCCTTGAATTTCTTAAAACTACATGTTACCTTTGCCATGATATAAAAGGCACAGAGGAGGAGCTGGTCCAAATGTCTGTCCTTCATTAGATCAGCACAATGAACCAATGTGAATTCAAAGCATGTCCATATCTTCCTGCGCAAGTCATTGGAAACATCCAATTTTAAGCACAGATCACGCAAGCGTACACTTGCCAGATGATAAACCTGCAAGAAAAAGACACACAGTAAAGAGTCAAGCCAAACAAGCTTAACCTAGTCTGCAAAAACGAAAGTTCTCAAAGCAGAGCTGTTCTATATTTGAATCGTTTCTTTCTGCAAAATTCCCCCTCCAGCCAAGACAATGTCTTCAAAGACTAAATTGTCAACCCTGTTCAGGTGTTGGATCTCTCTTGCTTATGGGAAATCTGCTTAAAAACATTATGAGTATAGCTTCTTTACTGTATCACTCGCTATAATGGAACACATAATACGCATGAAGAAGGGACATGCTTTAATTATGATTAAGTACAATCTTAGATTAGCAAACTGACAGATTTTTTTTTCTTTGATTACCAAAAAATCTGTCTCAAAACCTGAAATAACTATCAAGTGCAACATTAGCCTTCTTCCATTTATTTCAGAAGTTCTTGCTTCATGGGTAGTAATTAGGTACATTCTTTGTGTTGGAAAGCAGAATGAGTTCATTTCCTTTTCACTTGCTCTACTGGACAGGAACAAGAAAGCAAAGTAGGGTAAAACTCTCACTTTGAATACGATGATCACTGTAAATAGAAGGTCAAAATTTAAAGACAAATTTAGGTGAAGATTCTAGTTCTTCTGCATAACTAAGAGGAATATGTTGCCTACACATACATTTGACAATATGTTTGTCAAACACATAGCTACAGCTGCAGTATTATTCCCCAGCTGAGAGTAAAGCTTCCAAAATGCAGTCCAGGTTCACGCCTGGCAGCTGGCTATTCGATTCTTAATGCATTCTCAGAGAGACAGACAGACGGTCACTATCAAAGTTAAAGAACCAATAGTTCAGACACAGGATGTGGCTTACAAGTGTTTCCGGGAATTAGTTTCTGTATTAAGATTTACCTTAAAGATTGTTCAATGTAGAATTCTCTAGATTTAAAATACAGACACCCTAAAAGGGGAAAGCCTCTGAAAATAACTTCTCCAGTCAGAAAATAACAGCAAAAAACCTTTCTAATATTTTTGAGAGATTAATTCAGGCATATATTCTTTGCAGGCATTTAGGTGTTACCCCTGCCTCCTCCAAAGACCCCTCACACACTCCCACATTAGAAATCAAACCAACTAGAAACAAGTAATCTGAAGTTTCTCTGAAGCCCGCTCAGTTCTTAACTTACTCCTTAAACCCTTTGTTATTTCAAGTTCTTGCTTTCTAGAAACTTTTCGATAACGTGTTATTCATCACTGCCTTCTGAGGCCCCATACCAGCAAGATCAGCACTACTGTGCAGACCTCACAGAACTGCAAATCTCCAGATGCAGGATCCCAAACAGTGCAGTTTTGAATGAGTGAGGCACAGGAGAATGATCTTATTTCTGATGTGTCTAACCCTTACAAATGTGGGAGGCAGTAAAAATAGACAAGAAGTATTGGTAGTTTTTACTTCTCTTAGGTAGTTATTTATAGAAGCTGCTAATTAAAAGAAAAAAACATGAAACATCTCATGGTGAGGGAAAGGGGGAAAATTGGATTCTCTGCAACACTTGACATCTTCTCCCTTCTCCTCCCCAGTATATAAGAACTGCTCATGCCAAAGGAGAGGTACGTGAAGACCAACACGTAACGAAAACTGCACAAGGAGGCAAGTTTCAGCATGGCCATGAACAGAAGTAAAGCATGACTTCCTCAGAAAGACACTTACCTTTCTGTAAAACAGGGCCAAGGATCCTGTTTTCTTTGGTTTGCTCGCTGATGACAGCTGCACTTCGTGTGCTGGATTCGCCTGAGGGTGGCAGGGAGCCTGAGCCTCCATTTTACACGGCTGACCCAAATTAATGGAAATGGGTATCAATGTGATGCCACCCATTTCATTTGCAATACCTGGAGATGATATACACATCCAGAAATAAACCGTTTGCTCTCCTCATGGTGCAGAGTTAAACTGTAAATCAGAAATTCATTCACAAACATTTCATACTAAAGACATCTCATCCTTCTGCACTGCTAAAAATACTCTGTCCCTCAGAGTCTTCAGAAGTGATTAAAAATTACATTTCTGGTAATGCCTAAAGGAAGAACATAAATGTGAATGATCATTTCCAAAACTATCTGAAGTACAAAGTTTACAAGAAATTACAATTTCTGTAGTCAGTGTTTCACTCTTTTGGGGGAGGTGGGCATTACCTTTCTTTTTTTTGTATTATTCTGTAAACCTCACAGCACATTGTATACAGTTCTCATTTGTTTCCTCAGTAGTTAAATTCTCTTGCTGAAAGCCTCCTTAAACATGAAAAGTGGAGTTTTCTTTCTTCTCATTTTTATCTATAGACCCAGTTTTTAAATTAAAAAAGGTCATAAAACTCATTTGTCATGTATAGTTTTCAGAAATATTTGAGCATCACCCAACTTTAACAAAACAAAACCCCCCCACTATTTTGCTAACATTAATATGTAGCGCTTATCCAGAAATTCCAGAGTCTTTTAATATTATAAGAGACCAAAGTTAAGACAAACAGTAGTAAATCATTATTGGAGCCAAGAACCAAAGCATCGTTTAGTCTGTGGTGAGGTGTGACTGGAAGAAGCAAGAACTCCGCAACTTTGTTTGCAAGGAGGAATCCTAAGGATGCTTGCGAGAGATCAGATGTCTCCACAGAAGATGTCAGTATAAGCTTAAGCTTTTTTTTTTTTAAATGATAAAGTGATACATGTTCTTTTAAAAAAAGAAAAAGCAATACATGTTCAAGATGCATGGTTGGTCTAAGCAGATCTTAAGAGCAAGCAAAACATTTAGCAGAGGAAAAAATATGAGAAGAATTCGTACCGTGCAGCGGGATAGTAACCTTCTGTCCCATTTTTCCCGGTACTGTAGTGGTTGTCATGGTCAGTACTGTTTGGCCAGGAGAAACGGACACATTTTCAGCAGCAATGCCTGATGCTGTAGCAATTGTCAACTTTGTTCCTTCAGTTAAGATTTTTTCTATCTGGATTTCTTTGGGGCTGTCATCTCCAAAGAGCCTTCTCTTGGCACTTCCAGCTGTAGGGGAACTGTAGCGCTCATGAACAGAGATTGGTGACAACGGCTGCATGTCTAGTGTGCAAAGGAGGAAAAAAACCGCAACCTTAATGGGAGTGGTTTAATAGGACTACTTCTCCACAGGAAGGAAAAAGGCTAAACTTCAAACTACAAAACCAGAGTACAAGAAATCACTTCTAGTTAAGAACTAAACTCACAGTCCACTGTTCCTAGGCAATATGAACAAAGATTACAGATACTCACTCCAGTCTGCTTAGCAGATTAGTAATATTTGCAGGTGCTATTCCTCTGAACACTTCCTCTACAGGAACACTGACCACATTCCCTGGATATGCTGTCTTCTGTGTATTCTGGATTCTAAACTTTCTCTAAACTAACCCCAGTCAGAAGCCTCCACCCTCATTCACCCCTGGTTCCTCTCAGGCTTTTCTGCTGCTTTCAAACATTTGCTCCCGCAGTAAGACTGAAGTACACAATACTAATTTAAAGGCTTCTGTTCCTCTGGCTTTTTGCATTTCTGCCAATGCCTGCTAGCCACTTGCAAGGATACCAGTGACAGCAGTTTCCCATTTCCCACAAACCAGAAACCTTCTGGACAACTGGCTGGGTAAGACTGGTTGGAGACCTTACTTCTAACTCTGCCAGGATGGTTTTCGTGGTACCAGGGGCAAATAAACATTTCCAGCTCCCATCATTTTCCATCCGAAGTTAGGAGAAGTGTATGGTACCAGATTCTCACATAGAAGATAAAGTCTCGCACAGCCCTACCCATATATAAAACAGCATCTCCAAGTTGCTTTCCCTTCCATCAAACAGCTAACTGTAACCTCTACAGCAACTGCTTATGCATCTCTTTCCTAATGAGTATTTAAAAAACAAAGTCTTGTAATACAATTTGCCAGACAAATACAAAAGACAACACCATACTACCGATCAGTCCATAGTGCACCAGCAAGAACCTACGGACTATTGTTCGGGATACAACAAAAGCAGCAATTCCTAACTAGGGAAGTACAGAAAACCAACAGCAGTGCTGCCACTGCCTCGTCACCCTCGCTGTCACGAGACAGTTCTGTGTGATACCCAGGAATCTGTGAAGAGCAAGGCAGTAGTTCTTCAGCGGAAAGAATACTGCAGAATATCATCCTTCCCTTCTGTAGGAAGGAGGAATAAATGCAACTCTGTCATTCCATTTAAAAATGTCACCTAAAATCTGGAAAGATCTGAACAGCAAAGGACAACAATCCATCAGATGACAACTCACCCAGAGCAGGGTAACCCTCACATCAAAACAGTGGCAAAACCTGCTCCAGTTCAGAAGTGACGCATTATCCCCAATATCTGCTGCCAGTAAGACACAGCAATGGTTTGACCAGATGCATCTAGACTTTCCCTTGATCAAATAAGAGGCTTCACAATTCTGAATGCTTAATTCAAATTCAAGATTGCTTTTTCCAATTATAAAGTCTGAACTCCCTCTCCCCAAATTCACACATTCAAATCACATCAGAAACCTTGAACATACCCCGTCTTAAACTCCCACCAAGATCCGTCCGAACCTCTTTTACTCGAGGATGAATTATAGGAGATATTGGCATCATAGGCAAATGCCCAAGCCCGCTTCCTCCATTGCTTGCTTCGAAATTACTGGGAAATATTACCTGAGAAAGAAATGTCAGTGTAAGATAACAAATAGATTTCCCTTCTTTGCGTCAATCTATTAATAGAAGATTTTCTGCAGTAGTTGTCTCATTTGAGACATGACAGGCCAGTCAGTCTCACCTTTGTGGCCAGCAAGATCATGGAGCAGATCCTCCTGGAAACTATGCAAAAGCACATGGAAAATAAGGAGGTGATTGGTGAAAGCCAACATAGCTTCATTAAGGGAAAATTGTGTCTGACAAATTAGGTTGCCTTCTACAACGGCGTTACAGCATTGGTGGATGAAAGAAGAGCAACTGACATAATCTACCTGGACTTGTGCAAAGCATTTGACACTGTCCCACACGACATCCTGGTTTCTAAATTGGAGAGACATGGATTTGATGGATGGACCGCTCAGTGTATAAGGAATTGGCTGGAAGGCCACACTCAAAGAGTTGTGGTTAACAGCTCCATGTCCAAGTGGCGACCAGTAATGAGTGGCATTCCTCAGGGCTCTGTACTGGGACCAGTGCTCTTCAACATCTTTGTCAGCAATGTGGACAGTGGGATGGAGTGCGCCCTCAGCAAGTTTTCACAACACCACCAAGCTGTGTGGTGTGGTCGACACGCTGGAGGGGAGGGATGCCATCCAGAGGGACCTGCACAGGCTGGAGAGATGGGCCTGTGCTAAACTCCTGAAGTTCAACAAGACCAAGTGCAGGGTCCTGTGTGTGGGCCGGGGCAAACCCAAGCACAGATACAGGCTGGGCAGAGAATGGATTGAGAGAGCCCTGAGGAGAAGGCCTTGGGGGTGCTGGTGGATGAGAAGCTCAACATGACTCAAAGTGTGCTCGCAGCCCAGAAAGCCAACCCCATCCCGGGCTGCACCCCCAGCAGCATTGCCAGCAGGGCGAGGGAGGGGATTCTGCCCCTCTGCTGCACTCTTGTGAGACCCACCTGGAATACTGCCTCCAGCTCTGGGGAACCCAACACAAGAATGGCATGGACCTGTTGGAGCGGGGCCAGAGGAGGGCCCGGAGATGTTCCAAGGGCCGGAGCCCCTCTGCTGGGAGGACAGGCTGGGAGAGGGGGGGGGTGTTCAGCCTGGAGAAGAGAAGGCTTCAGAAAGACCTTAGAGCCCCTTCCAGTGCCTAAAGGGGCTCCAGGAGAGCTGGGGAGGGACTCTTGATCAGGGAGTGGAGCGATAGGACGAGGGGGAACAGTTTTTAATTGAAAGAGGGGAGATTTAGATTAGCTATTAGGAAGAAATTCTGTACTGTGAGGGTGGTGAGATGCTGGCCCAGGTTGCCCAGAGAAGCTGTGGCTGCCCCATCCCTGGAGGTGTTCAAGGCCGGGTTGGACGGGGCTTGGAGCAGCCTGGGCTGGTGGGAGGTGTCCCTGCCCAGGGCAGGGGAGGTTGGAACTATATGATCTTTAAGGTCCCTTCCAACTCAAACCATTCTGTGATTCTAAGATAAAACAACAATGAGAAAGAATGTGAATTTCCTAATAAGAGGAAAACAGGTAACGTACTTCTTCACAGGTTGGGACCTTGTTTTCTGAGGCTCGGAGGGCATTCCAGAGTGCCGAGTCCCGAGTCCAGGCTAGACTCTCAAGAATTTGTTCCTCAATGCTGTTGAGGTGCTTCACCATGTCTCTGGAAAGTCCTTCCTCAGACCGAATCAGTACTTCAATTACCTAATGGCAACAAGACACACACACAAAAGCAAAACCATATCGTTCATGTTTACCACTATCAAATCATTATTCGTTCCAGGATCCCGTTTGAAACTTCTCTTCAACAGAGAATACTCCAGCTTCCTTCTCACATCTTAACCTTCCCCAACCCTCTTCCTTCTGATCCCTCTCCCAAAGGCAATCCAGGAGTTGGAAATGGACAGCAGATGTCCCATCAATGCAGAATAACCCACTCCCAGGGGTATTTTTTTTTTTTTAAAGCCCTCTCTCACCATCACTAAGCATGTACAGAATGAAAGCACTAAGCACACACAGCGCTCATGCACCACGTGCACGCATATCTAAGACGACATGAGCAGGTTTATCTGCTTAGGCTGTGTGTTAGAGCCCAGCATTTAAGCTTTCCCTCCTTTCAAACAAGCAGCCCATAATGAAAAGGGTTGAAAAAACACTGCTGTAAAGTTTCACTTAAGAAAAGGTTAGAACCCTTAACATGTACAGATCTGAGTTGAAAAGAGTTGAAAGGGCCCTTGAAATATCAGACTCCACCCCTACGCTCCAACTCAAGGTCCACTTTACTTATGTTATTTCTGACAGAGGAACATTCAGCCTGTTTTTCTAAAGCTCCAGAGATGGAAATGCCATAAAACTTTCTTACTTTACTTTAGGACTTACTGATGTGCTTACTTATTTATACTACAGAAACTAAGCACCCAAAGAACAAAGTTACAAATGGCACAAGTGGAATAATAAATATTTGCTGTCTCACGTGAAGTCTTTGTGATGGCAATTTTTTTTCAAGTAACAGTGCTGTAAAAACGTACACTGAATAGCAAAGAAAATTCAAATTAAACATAAATCTGTTCCACAAAGTTGGATCTGCACGAGCACATCTGGTATTGACATATGTAGGCTACTAACAGTCACAGCAACATTGGCAGATTTGTTTCAGTTTCACTACTGCCCAACATCTGAGGATTAAAGAAGGAAGAAGGGAGAACAGAATATAAAACAGCTTTCCCAAAGGGTTCAATTTTTTTTTGGTTGTTACCATCAAACCAGTCTTAAATAAATCAGAATTACTTCTGACAGCAGTATGCTCTTAGGTATCTAGTAAAAATAGGAGGCATGCAGATAGATGATAAAAGGATCAAACAAGTTAAAGGGTAGAAATGACATTTGAGGCAGGGGAGAATGAGGTTAAAAAAAGAGCAAAAACTGAGAACACCGATGAAAAGAGATTTTATGTTCTGTTATGTAAAACAAAGAAGAAAAAATTTAACAAAGCAAGCCTGTGATAAGTAGTAGTAGCTAAAGGCAACAAAAAATATTATTGCTATTTTATCACTAATAAGCACAAGTGTAGCTTGCAGTCAATAAATATGAATATGACCAGAATATATGCTTGAATGCTTTAGTCTACTAAAAGTGTGTATATATCAAGAACTAAAAGTTGATCAACAGCATGTTACAGTTAAGTACCATTTACAACATTGACATTGGTTTTCTTGCTTGAAATTTCAGCTTTGACTCTAGCATTACACATTCCAGGTAATATATTTAAGGACAGCCAGACTTTAGAATAAGCATACTACACATTAACATCAGTCCTTCTCCTACTTGCTTACCTGGGCAGGAAAAGCATTATCCTTTAAGACAGTAACATGCCATTTTTAACACAGATCCAGTCCTAAGACAGTATTTATTTACCTTATAGAAATAGAACGGCCTGAGGTCAAGAACTTCAATGATCCAGGGAAAGGTACGAGGTGAGCTATAAGCGAAAAGCACGATCTCCAAGCAGCATGCCATGAGAGAACGGTGAAAGACATCTTGTTCCAAGAGAGCCTGAAGAGATTACAGAAAATGCCAATGACCTGAGGTTTGAGAAACAGAAGTTTGAATTTTGTGGCACTAATACTACATAGCTTATTGTTGGAGAGAATAGCTACTGCTTTTTTCCAACTTCCCCAATCTCCTCCTTTTACAGGGAAGTTTAGAATGGTGAAGACTAGAAGTAGACTAACAGTGCCAAAACAATCACATTTTTCATACTACGGCCAAACAAATTGGCCTCCTTACTGTGAATCACAAAGCACAGCAAATGCATTGCTGTCTAAAATGAAGTATTGATATTGTTAATTAGATAAAGAGGAGAATAAAAGTTGTCTGTCCATGAAGTCACGATGCTAGAAGGCAACACAAATTAAGACGGTTAGTTATGCCAGAATTATACCATTTTTAATAGCAGTAAAAACTACATTTAGGCACCTCCCATATATTTCCCCTTTTTTAATATTAACAGTATACACAGACTGTTTTACTGCACACTGCTCTGTTCTGGAACTGTCTGAAGAGAACCCTCTGAGAGTGGGTTACAAAAAGCTGTTCTCCTTGTTTGCCAGTTCTTTACTTACAGTCAGATCCTTCCCATGTAGTCTTCGTGTTTCTTGCACCATTATAGTCTCCAAGATTTTATAGTACAAGATCTCTGCCAGTTTTAATCTGTTTACAGCAAAATCTGAAATTTAAAACCAAAGATGAAGCCCAATGCCATTTGCACAAATGATCTTAAGACTAAATTGACCAGTTCTTGTCCTTCTGTAAGAAAATAGTGCACATGTGCGTACGTATAGACTTTGCAAATCAAAAAAGTACGTTCAGAAACCCACTAGTCACAAGAACAACATGAAATTCCAGAAATGTTTTAAAGGATATTAATTTAATTACAGAGTTGTAAAAATAATTTTCCCATTTGTATTATTTCCTTTAAATTTTAAATCTAAGAAAAATGCAAGTTGACAATTTTTGTTAAGAGGTGCTATAGTTTCAATGCGCTCTTGGTTATCCCATTTTGAACTGCAACTTCAGTCTTACTCTGTAATAAAGTTTTATTCTTTCCAGTGCTCTGTTTCACAGCAACGGTTTTCTGTTTGCGTACGTACTGGGTTAAAAACAGCTCCACTGTATTAAACACCTAGATGATAGTATATGCATGCATGTCATTTGCCCTGATTTAATATTTTGAAACATCCCATGCATTGCACGTCCATACCTATATGAGATCCTGGTTGTTCATCTGTTGATTGAGTGTAGCTGCGACAGAACGTCTCACCGATTTCTTTCACTCTGCTCAGAATGCTTTCCATAGGGCTGCGTGCACAAGACCTGAAGCAGAACACAAAAAGAAAGCCTTGTTTGTATAGATAAATATCCAGTTTCAAAAAACCCTCAAAAAACAAACAATAAAAAAATACTACCCAAATAAAAAGTTTAGTTATACTGAGCTTTCCTCATCAGGCAATAACAGGTATTACCCATAGAGAACAGAAGAAAACATCGAACATACAGAAATATTGTTTCCTTTTTTCCTTTCCTAACAGAGTTAAGAGAGGCTATGTAGATTTTGAAACAAATGCAGGAGAAAGCAAGAGCTACAGCAGCACACTCCGGAGAAAAACATATGTGCTAGGAGCAAGGTAGTAGGAAGGATGCTACAATAGGCAACCAAACAACCAAATGCAACCACGAGACCACTCAAACCAGGCATGGTTTCAGGGAGTACAGGAAAGCTTTCAAAGTTAAGAGGCAGTACCTTTCCAAAAATACCTTATTTACTAGCAAGGCAGAAAGGAACTGATGAACTCCACACAGTCACTGTAATAAAAAAAGGCCAGAGAATCTCTCTGTCTGGAGATCTCTATCTGAATGCTGCCAGATTTCCCAGCAATTCTGTACCAGAGGACAGTGGCTTGTGACTACTGTTAAATTAAGACACTAAACTATTTTGAAAAGCTTACATTGAAATAAACTAAGGTTTCATTGAACAAAGCCTTCTAATGAATTTCAAAGTTATGTTTCCAAGGATTTTTAATTTGAAAGTATTCAAAAGCATAGAATATTACACATAATCCAAAACACACTTCTTTCCATTTCTCCTAATCAGACAGTATATATCCTAGCGCTTGCTGAACTCATGTCCAAGATGAGCAAAGTACTCAACACATTTCTTGTCAGAGATTTACTCAATTCTTTTCTCCATTTTAATATCTACAGCTTTCTTGACAGACTGGTTTATTACTTGAACACACACATTTTTTATTAGATATTGCAGACACATTAATGTTTTAATTGTGTAATATAAATAATATCAAATAGTCCTTAAAAAAACAATCAAAGAAAGACTCAAAATAGAAATGCACCTTGCTAAGCATTTGTAAACTTTTAAGAACAAGTGCTAGAAAAACTTTCAAAATATATGTAACTTCAAAGATGAGAACTAAAAGTAATACATTTCACCTATTTATGAAGGTTGCTTTAAAAAAAAGTTACTTTTGCACTTAATATTTGAAGTGCTAATACTAAATGTACATCTGATTAACAAAAAGATATCTGGAGACCTTACACCGTATTACAGCAAGGCTTTAATATGCATGGATGTTAGGCAAACACCCAACAGCTTTACCGGTACTTACTATGAAATTATTGCTGTTTATGAGCTATGAAGGAACAGTGATCTGCCTTTTACTGATAAACTATTTTGTTTATACTCATCTGCTTATGCACCAGCATTTTCACATGCAGTGTGCAGTCATGCGTCCAGGAGCCAAAAATATAGCTTGACTTATACAACTGGGACTCTGTCCCAGAACTGGTGATGATGAAAGGCCGGGGTTGTGTTCAGTACTCACTAACTATGATTTCCAGTATCACAGAGCAGCTAGAAGGGCTGAGCGAGAGGCTCTTGGCTAGGAATGCTCTAATTCCTGCTGGGACACCTGCCCTAGGACAGACATCACAGCTCAGGGAAGAAACCGATAAGCTTGAAGCACGCTCAGGGAACGACCATCAGAACAACTAGAGAAGTGGAAAACATGACTGCTGCTATACAAGAGATCGGCATCGACAATAATCAGGGTCACTGCTAGGCTTATATATACGCTACAAAGTTAGATTAAGATATCCTGAAGTTCTATGAAGGAGAAATGGGGAGCCTTTAGGCTGCTTTTAGTCTTACCTTCCCAGCTCTTTAAGGCAAAGATTATAACTTGTTCACTGTAACATTTCCTTCCTCCACCAAAACCTCTGCCAACATAGTTACCGTATTTTTAATTGAGCCACACTTGTTTAAATTTTAAAAAACCCTAACTAAACAAGAAGTATTTGGCTTTCAAGCAGAAAAACAGCTAAACTAACATTAGCAAAAAGTGAAGCTGCGTTAATACAACAGTGGTGAAAAGTCAGAGCAGGGGTGTGTGTGTTCAGCTACCCTTCTCCAAAGCAGAGATCATCTAGAAAACTGTTCTTTCAACCAAAAATAATACAAAAACACAGACAAAAATATTCTACACCAAACAAATTGACAAACATGAGTAAGAAAGCAGTCACAAGCATGAAAAGATGAGTTTCTGTTTGTATGAGAGCAGCTGCAGTGGAGGGACTTACTTAAAAATAGTTATAAGTTGTTCACTTGGTGCATTTTTCAATCCAGCCACAATGTTCTGCAACCGGCTCACACTTTGTGTTGCTGAAGCAACAGGAGTGATGACAGCTTCTTTTTCTCGTAGGTATCTTCTTCCAGTCAGTGGAGTTGAAGGTGCGAATGACCTTTTCTGTCAGACAGAGAAAAATAATAAATAAAATCAGTGAACAGAACTGTTCCAAAAACCTTCTGAATGACCACCTCCTGCAAAATAATTCCAAAGATTAAAATGACACCATCAGTACACTACCTGAAGACTGCCATCAAACCTGTGATCTCAAAACTGACTAAAAATTAAAGTTTTCCCAGGACTCCAAAGGGGTTTTTTTTTTTAAATAAAATATAGGAAAATGAGACTTTACATCTTAAAGCCTGTAAATTTTTAAGCTCACTTGAATATTGAAAAAATACAGGGCAAAAAAAAGAAAGCATATTCTTCCATTCAGAGTCCCCGCCAGTGTTAGCTGGGCGACACGAGCAGTACGTGGCAGAGCTGCCTCCGAAAAGGTATCAGGAAAATGTTCTTTGGGAACCGCAGTCCTGGTGCACCTAGAGCCTCCCCTTACCCAAAGAGGGATGGAGCACTGAGCAGGTGGAGTTGTGCCAACTGCACTCACCTATTTGTACCCTGCGTTCTGGCAGGGATGCAATAAAGTATTTGGTTTTGAATTATCAGAACAGACTACACTTTGAAGATACAAGGCAAATAATGAAGAAAGGTTAAGCCTGCAGTCAGTATGCATAAGTAGCAATGAGGTCATTATCATACTAGAGAAACTGTGTTCAAAATTGATAAAC
This sequence comes from Pluvialis apricaria, assembly GCA_017639485.1. Classification (NCBI taxonomy): domain Eukaryota; kingdom Metazoa; phylum Chordata; class Aves; order Charadriiformes; family Charadriidae; genus Pluvialis; species Pluvialis apricaria. The sequence goes on along the minus strand of CM030021.1, from coordinate 751,926 downwards.
TCATTCCAAACTGCTGTCTTTAATTTGCCTGAACGTGAAATACACTTTTACTAGGGAGAAAAAACTAAGCCATGTGATTCATTTATGCCAGCACGAACATCTTGTAATAAGTATTCTTATTTTTTCATTGACATGTAAATCAAACAGCATGTGGCTCTTTCCCACAGCCAGCACCATTTTTTCCCCTTATCCAAGTTTAAAATGTCATCAAGTGTCTTCCTATGTGCCAACTTCAATAAGTACATTTTTTAAACACAGTGAAACATTAACCCTGTTTACAGGCTACTTTTTGTAATGAAGAGCTAGACTTTGGTGGGTTTTATGTCTTGAATGTTATTTTCCATAGAACAATACATAAGTTGACTTTTCCTGTCCTGAAACAGGAAATATCAGAAAAGCAAATAAATTGATCCAGCATAAAGGTTTCATTGTATTCTTACGGGCTAATAAATGAAGTCTGAACAAAGCCATAAGACCTATATCACAGAATGGTCAGGGTTGGAAGGAACCTCTGGAGGTCCCCCAGTCCGACCCCCTGCCAGAGCAGGGTCACCTCCAGCAGTGGCACAGGACGGCGTCCAGGCGGGTTTGGGATGGCTCCAGAGTGGGAGACTCCCCCACCTCTCCGGGCAGCTGTGCCACTGCTCTGCCACCCGCACAGGGAAGAAGTCCCTCCTCATGTTCAGATGGAACTTCCTATGCTCAAGTTTGTGCCCGTTCCCTCTTGTCCTGTCACGGGGCACCACTGGAAAAAGACTGTTCCCATCCCCCTGGCACCCTCCCTTTAAGTATTTATAAGCATTGATAAGATCCCTCCTCAGCTGTCTTTTCTCTAGACTAAAAGCCCCAAGTCCCTGAGCCTTTCCTCATAAGAAAGATGCTCCAATCCCCTCATCATCTCTGTAGCCCTTTGCTGGACCCTCTCCAGCAGTTCCCTGTCCTTCCTGACCCGGGGAGCCCAGAACTGGACACAGTGCTCCGGCTGCGGCCTCCCCAGGGCAGAGCAGAGGGGGAGGATGACCTCCCTCGCCCTGCTGGCCACACTCTGCTGGGTGCACCCCAGGGTGCCATTGGCCTTCTTGGCCACCAGGGCTCATTGCTGGCTCATGGTCACCCTGTTGGTCCCCAGGACTCCCAGGTCCCTTTCCACAGAGCTGCTCTGCAGGAGGTCAGCCCCCAACCTGTACTGATGCATGGGGTTATTCCTCCCCAGATGCAGTACCCTACACTTGCTTTTGTTGAATTTCATCAGGTTTTTGTCTGCCCAACTCTCCAGCCTGTCCAGGTCACGCTGTATGGCGGCACAGTCTTTACGTGTGGATTTTTCTTGGACAAAAAACAGACTACAAACATGGAAGTGCTCTCATCTTGTTTAAGGAATAGTTATTTACTAAATTCTGCAGGAAAGAAGACATCACCATTTCTCCTTAGCAAGACAGCATCCACTTAGTCTGCAAATTCTTCATCTTCCTCTCAGGAAGAAGTTCAATAAATTCAAACCTCAAAATTACCTCAGTGATTCAACTAGTGTACGAGGATTTAAAAACTTGAGGCAGTACCTCAAGTGAGATCAACATGTTAAATGAATCACCTTTTCAAAATGCTGCTGAAGATGACACTCCACATGAGCTCTTGCTGCTGTTTTCCCTACTGGCACTTCTGCAGGAAATTTTCGAGGAGTGCCTATCTCTTCTTCAGCATCAGCTCCAAGGAAAATTCTCTCATCAAAGTCACCCACTGTCAGAACGTACTCTTCATACTCTTTATTCAGTGCTTTGCTGAAAGAGAAGCCCAGGTTTTATATGAAAGGTTGAACTGATGAAGACACAAAAAAGGTGCCAGTGGAGCTAAGGTACAAACCCCAAACCAATGTGCGTTCAAAGCGTCTCATGCTTTCAGCAGCAGTGCTGCTTGTAAACCCAACTTCCCTACCCCAAGCAATCCACCTGCGGTCATCCCTGCCTTCCTTTGCACGTAACACCTCCCCTGTCCCCTTGAAGATGCACTGCAGGGACCGCTCTTCCTCCCAAGTTATCACCAACACTTGGCTCTCAGTAAGAGGAAAAAACACCTCTGCTTCCATCCCAGTTGCAAATAAACCAGTTTGGAAGCACTCAACCTATCAGAGGTTAAATCTTTGTATACAGGGAGCACATTAATGGTACCTGCATTAAACTAGCTACATTTGATTTCTGCTTTTGCCACTCTGTAGCCCGTAATTTTCATAATGGTATGGAGGAAGGGAAATTTAAGAGCTACCTGCCTGGATTCAATTTCTAAAATCACCACTGACATATGATACCAAACAAATCCTTCATTCTCTTCATTCCAGCTAAGCCAACTGTAAAACAGGAATGTTTAATCTCATGAAGGCTGCAAAGCTTTACACTTATATACTCGGGAAGCAGAATTAAACTTTTGGATAAAAATCAGAAACAGCTCGCATCAATAAATCCTGCCTGCAGGTTTTTCATGATACCTGAATGCTATATGAAATATCTTTTGCCTGCTAAGTGTCTTAGCAATTCAAGATACCACATAAGCATGTGTATTAATGGAACATAACAATGTATTCATGATGCAAGCCATTCTGTGATGCCACAGAAAACTCAACTGTATCAAAGATTCACCTTTCCCACATCTTTTAGAAAAAGTAAAGGTCTATGAAAAGTTTGGACAAAGAAACAGAGATGTTTTCCTTAGGTGTCAAGCTACTTACAAAAGAGCAGGGACTACTGTATCATTCCACATGACAGCACTATTAAAGTAACACTATTCATTTTTAAGTAGAAATACTGAGAGAAGTTCACTGCTTCAAATGGATCACAGCAACACCATTAAATTTGAGTGTTAGCGACATTGTTCAAACAATCAACTCTTTGCTCAAAATTCTCAAAGCAAGCCAAAAAGTTGAAAACTGACCTTGCAAAAACAAACTATTAGGTATTTTTGGAGATGGCAAGACCCCCCCCCACCTTTAAGGAATCCAGAAAAAAGCAGCTGCTGTTCATATTTTACATTTAAATTAGCTTTCCATAGTGAATTTAAAAAGTTTTTGAAACAACTGTACTTGTTGGAAACGATTTACGTTTTTGTGGTTTTGCAATTGTTGCTTCTTTTTCTTTTGAGTTGCATTCACAGATTTCTACACTCAATTGGAGACTGATGAATTAATCTAAAGACTTCCCTGCTCGGGTGTAACATTTGATGTGTGTATAAAAACACATCCGTGAAATTCGGAGTTGAGGTTTTGATTTGCCTTAGATCACTCAAAGGCTACAGTTGCCAGAAAATAAAGGCAAGCACCACAAAACCTGACATTAAGGAAGACACCCTGCACCTGATCCCCTGACACCTCAGATCCATAAAGCATTTCAGCCAGATAGCAGGTTTGATTGTCAACTAATCAAAACCCATTAGTTATGGTAGGATAAAGGAACAGGAAAACCTGAGATTTAGCATTCAAAAGCCTGTATTTTAAAAATGTAACCAAACCCCATGATTGAGAAGATAAGCTGTAACTTACTTATTTTGTGTAAAATTGCAAAGATCCAACAGACATTCTCCTTTTAAGATCTAAGAATAAAAAGCAGAAATATCTTACATAATAAAATCAAAACTGTTCCAACTCTAACAGTGTGAGGGCGTGATAGTTTTAGCCACAAAAGAAATGAGATTTAGGAGTATAACTAGACTTTTTTTTTTTTGCCTAGACCAAAGGACTACAACGCCATTAGCAGAACAAACAGATGAGGACAAAGCCCAATTCTATCCAAGCTCTAGATGAACTCACTCTTCAGAACCAGTACTGCTATTTCACATCTGTTCCACTGGCTGGTTAGGGACTGACATGATGAACCACTACACGGAAACTTCCACACAGCTTGGAAAAAGTTTCCAGGATCAAAACCAGACAGAACAATTAGTACACCTGCAACCTCAACCTGTTCCTTCCAAAACATTTTGCTCAACTCCAAGACAAGCAGTAGGACCCATGCTATCACGACAGTTATCCCATAAAATTATTTCACAATGAGATTACTTTTTTGCCTGACGAAAACATTATCGTCCACAATTCAGTTTCACACTGCCAAGAAAGGAAAGCAAAGATTCTCCACAAAAAGCCAAAACACAGGGGCTCAGAGAACACATGGTTAAAAGTCAAAGTAAATTCTGCTCCTGCTAAGATACGCACAAAGAAACCCTGACCCAGCCCCAAGTTCATTTCCCTGTTAGTACACTTCCCTGCAGAACCTGCAGGATTTAAATGGTCTTGACATCATTCATCTGAGCGCTACCATGCATTCTTAAAACTAGGGAGATGTACCTTCCTATCAAACAGTTTTGAAATGTATGGTTTAAAGTAGTGTTCCTTTATTCCTTTCGCTTCTACTAAAAGCCCGTCATGGAGCTCACATAGTGTGGCAATGATGCAAGGAGGATCTTCAGAGGCTTTGATCTCTGTGGCGTGGAAGTCCGCTGGCAAGCCTGAGAACAAGGCGGGGGTGAGAGAAAAAAAAAAAGACAACCACCCTTCAACTTCATTTAAAAAGGAACAAGAGAACAAAGCATATTTGATTTTAAATAAATCTGTCCCCACTGTACCTTTAAACGACGGATTTAGCAAATCTCTTCTATTTGGACACAAAAGAGCATTTGCAAAAATCAGGTCCAAGCAGCACAGAAGCAAATGATAGGAATTTACTAAATCATCTCCAATCATACGGAAATTACCTTTAAGAGACAGCATATCACGTCAAGCAACACAAGAAGTTCATAACTCAGAATGTATACAAACCATGCAGTTAAGCAAGCCTACCCTTAGTGTACACAAAGAGAGTCCAGCAGAAGTTGAAGAGATCTTTAACACCACATGGCATCCGTCTATCAACGAGGAAAAGAGGGGAGAGAGCAGTCGTCAGTTCCAGGAAGCTGAGGCTTGTTTTACAGTAAGAATTTCATTCTGTTTCCTTGCTCAAAATAACAGTTAGAGCCACTCTCTATCTTAATTTCACCCTAAGGCACAATCTAAGCAACATTTCAGCTTTCACTAACTGAGAGTCTCCCATCTCACTCCCTGGGGTGTTCTGCACAGCATCCCCGACCTTCTGACCCCTTTTTGAGCTAACGCCTGCCTTTGCCCTGTGACCCTGCACATGCTATTTTCCTGGTGTCACTTCTCTACTACTATCCTCCCGCAGTTGCAGGTGGTGAGATGCCATGGGCTATATAAATTCCAGCGATGGTTTTTCCCAAATATTTCACAAAAGCATCAGTCACTCCTTCAAAATATGCAACCACAGCTTGTATTACAGCTCATCTGCTGAATCGCGTTTGGAGTAGAGATTATCCAAAACCATGGAGCTGGAAGACCAGGGAAGACATTACTGAAGAGAGCCCACAGAGATGCTAAAGCTGCGGTTACACTAATGAACGCGGCTGCAATGAAGGAAAGTTAACAGAACATACCAACAAAACTACTCCCAATACACAGTGATGCCCACACAGCTACCTGCCACACGTGAAGGGCTGTAGCAGCAGAAGTATCCTTTCTATCTGCAGACGTGGAGCTATGCTGGAGCATCTTAACAGCACAATTCTCCCCCTCACACCAAGAGGACACACGTGCACTGACAGAAATACCTCTCACAGCTCCCTCATCGTTAAGGTTACACTCTATAAAGCTGTCACAGAAACAGCTGCACACTTCGCAGGGAATAGACAAGTTCCTTTAACTAAGGCAGAAATTCTGCGTGCATCTGAGAGATGACACCATCAATTACTAAGTCTGTCCCAAAAATCAGTGCATCAGTGGCAACTTTCTTCCATTTGCGTATTACCATTCATCTGGCAATCACGTTAAAAACGCAGCAATGCAGAGGCCACTGTGGGTGTAATGCTGCTTCGTGTTGAGGGATGATGTCACAATACCAACTACCTCAGCCAATACTTTGCCAAGACAAAACACCCCTGTGCTACTGAAGCTATTTCTGCTAAACATTTTAAGCGTTAGTCTCGCTGTATCTCCAGTTAACCCACCCCGCTGAACCTCTCCCCACCAGACAGATATTCTCACCACGGGCCAGTTTCTGCATCTTACAGTGAATGGCGTAAACAGCCAGCAGATGCAAAGCTCTGCTGATACGAGCCATCCTCCATCAAGATCAGGGATGTTTCTGTACTCACTGCATGTCAGAACCAAGGCCACAAAGAGGCCCTATCATTTCAGAACCTTACATAACTTTTGAAAGCACAAATAATGATCTTAATTTTCGTAAGTCTATATTAGGTACAGCCCTTTCCAGGGAAAAGTCACACTAAATCTCAAAAATACCTCTGCTTCCTGCTTCGCTGTGGTTTAGAAATTTCTTCGTAAGGGTTTTGAAATATATCCAAAAATATTGGTTCAAACTTTTTGAAAATCACAGTTGACACTTCGAAATTTCTCTCCAGCCTCTCCACTCGCTCTCGGAATTCCTGTGGCAGATTTGACATGTCCATCCACTTCTTCATTTTGCTAAAAAACTGAATTAAACTTAAAAAAGAAAAGATGGCTTTATTTTGAGCTTTAACTAACTCCCTTTATTCTGAATTTTTTTTAAAAGCCATTTAGTGCAACATATTTACTTCTTAACGACTAATTTGATTAATATATAGGTTTAACATTTATTTTGACAGACTCCCAAATTGTATATATTGTAAGCTTTTTTGCCTTTTATCACTTTTTCTCCTTGATTCTCTTTAAGGCATAAGCATGGAAACACTGGTTTTATGTAAAGGTTGCCAGCCTAGCTGTGTCAGCTAGGGAAGGGGCAGAAAGGAAAGAGCTCAAACAGCCCTGCACATGTTGATGAGGAGGCAGCAGAGGCAACAAAACCACAAACAAGAGTCTATGCCCATCATGTATATACCTACACAAACCCCTGTTAACCGCAGGCGTGGTTACGCTGGCAGCCCCCTCTGGCAGCCCGGCTCAGGACAGGTCTTTCAGTGGAAGGAGAAGCACTCCGAGTTCTGTCACCTCGGGTCAGAGCTGCAGCCGCCCGCAGAGCTGTGTGCCAGAGGCCCTGCCGTTCCAAAACGTTTACCTGACAGCAGAGCTCTGCATTCCCAGAACACAGTGGGACATCGCTGTCAGCAGCACATCAAGAGATTTGGCCTAAATCCCGAGTGAGACACGAGTCTTATCTGGATTGCTAACAGAACACTCAGAGGCCTTGTTTGTTTGTGCTTCAATTAACTACAAAAAGAAAAAGAAACGAATGGCGTGGGTGGAACAATTTTGGTCTGATGTAGGCGGTTTTTCAAAGGGTTGGAATTGAAAATTACGCATTTGCATCTTATTTTCATTTTTAACAAAAGAGGATTTATTGCTTTTCTACTATTACCTCGGGACACGCATTTTGCGGCACTCGGAGGCGTGAGAGAAGGAGGCCGTGCCCGAATTACCAGCTTTAGGGGAGCAGCGGCAATTAGCCCCGGCAATTAGCAGCCCGGGGAAGCTCACCTGAGCCTGGCGGAGCGCAGGATCCTGGTCAGCGACACGCCGTTCCCCTCCATCAGGCCGCTCCCCACGGTGGGCACCAGGCTCTTACGGCAGGCGACGTAGAGAGCGCAGGCCAGCCAGTGCAGCGCCTCGCCCTGCCGGGGCACGGAACCGCCAGCTGCGGGGGGGCGCCGCCACCGGGACCGCCCGCCCCGCCGCACCCCTGACTGGGCCCGGCCCGGCCCCCCCCGGCCGGGCCGAGCAGCCGCCGCCCCGCCCCGCCCCGCCTCACCTCCAGGCTGTAGGTGCCCCGCAGCGCCGTGAAGTCGCGCAGGGCCTCGGCGGCGCTGGCCGCGTCCAGGTTGAGCTCCTGACAGAGCCGCTCGATGGCGGCGCCAGGCTCGGCGGGCGGCGGCTCCGGGCGGGACATGGCGGGCCCAGCCCGACCCCGCCGCTCCGCGCGCCAAAACTCTGCCGCCGGAAGGGAAGGGCGACCTTCCGCCGCGCGCGGCGGGGGCGGGGCCGGGGGCGGGGCCTCGGGAGGGGGCGTAGCGAATAAGTTCGGGGGCGTGGCCCCGGGAGGGCGGGGCGGGGCGTGACGGGCGGTGTCCCCGCGCGTGGGGGTGGGTGTCCGGCGCGCCGCGAGGTCCCACGCGCGGGGTCCGCGCACGCGGGGTCGCAGCGCGTGAGCAGAGGGGCTGTGCCAGGCTGCGCGTGCCCGCGGGGGTTTGCGCGCGCGCGCGCGCACACACACACACACACTCACGTGTGCGCGCACCGGTACGCGTGGGGGTGGCCGCGCGCCGGCACAGCCGTCTGCAGGCGGGGCGCGGGGCGGGGGCGGCGGGGGCGCGCGGTGGTTGCGGGTGCGAGTGGCCGCGCCCCGCGGCGGGAACGACCCTTCCTCCCCGCCACCCCGCCGCGTAACGCGCGTGGGTGCGGCGCCCCCTCTGCCGCCTCGGGGCGTGGGTCGGTTCCACATGGGCCCCCCCCCGCCCCCAGCCCCGCGGGGAGGGCAGAGGCTTTTGCAGTCGTGTCCCTGGTGGGGTCCGACGGCCCGGCGGGGGCAGTGGCGCCGCCCCCCCCACGCGTGGCGCAGGCGTCCCTTTGGGCTGCGGCGAGCATCCCGCAGTACGAGATGGCCCATGACACTCACCGGGGCCCGGCCGGTGGGAATGGGCGCAGCGCTGCCGAGGGCGGCTGGGGCTCGTCCTGGGCGGGGCAGCTCCTGCGCCCCGGGAAGAGCTTCGCGAGACGCGGACCCCGTGGCGGTGCAGGGAGAGGGGATGGCCTCAACCCCCAGCAATGGCAGAGGATGCTTTAACCACCATCTTGCGGTCCATTTTGAGCTGCTCCTGTTGCCACGGACGTTCGGCCTCATCCAGGCCGCGGGGAGGTTGTGGGACCGAGGGCATGCGGTGTGAGGCCGGAGCGAGCCCGGGTGGGGGCTCAGCCCCGGCCCCGCTCGTGGGAACCTGGAAGGGTGGGAAGGCCGGAGGTGAGCTCCCGAGGAACCGTGCAGGGACGCAGCCCCGGCAGCTTCTCCCCTGCCCCGAGTTCTGGTCCGACACATGCTGGGGTTTAATTTCTTTTAAAATGTTCTATTGCAAAGCCCCGGGATGGTGCGGTGGGAAGCCTGGGGCTGGTGGAGCCTCACTGGCTCAGCTCGGTGCTTTCTGGAATGTTACTGCCCCTAAAAGCCAGCTCTAATCCAACACCCAAATGCGTTTGTAAAAAGATTTCCTGTAAGAGCAAGGAAAAGTGACTGCTGTGGAAATGCAGGAAATGCATTTAATTGCTGATAATTCAGCTACGCAGTCAGAGTCCTATGGTCGTATTTATTCCCAGTTGTATTTATTCCCTCAGGAACAAAGATGTGCCTTCCTTGGAGGGACCCGAGCTTTGCTTTTTGTGCATCTCTGTTAGAAATCGCTTTTTCAGGGGGGAGGGAAGCAGTCACTGTGGGGTTTTCCTTTAAAGAAATGTGTTTTGTCTTTCTAAATGGCGCAGGTTGTTCCTGTAAAACCTCTGCTTTTGCTCCAACATATCCTGCGAAAAATGTAACAGCCAAATGCTGGGCAGGAGCCATGAGGGACGGGCAGACCCACTGCAGCACACCCGCCATGGCTCCTGCTCCCCACTGTCGCTCCCCGCCGTGGCTCACCGCTCCCTGCTGTGCCGTGAACACGCCCGAGGGCGCTGCTCCTGCGGGGAACCCACAGGCTTCCAGCCGGACTGGGACCGGACTCCCAGCCAAACCCGTAACGTCACATCCCCATCCGGACTGCTGGCAAACGGGCGCTGGGCAGCGGTTCAGATCCCTCTGCAAGGCTAATGAGGTGAGACGGGGGAGTGGGACTCATCTTCTGCTGGGCTGGTGATCTTGCATTGTTTTATGCCTTTTGATGTGAAACCATGATTCTCCAGGAATCGGTGCTGCCTCGGCACCGCACCGATGGCCTTGAGCCACCCCTGGGTGCACCCTGAAACTGCAAATGCTCCAAAAGCCACAGCAGGAGGCTGAGGGTGGTGCTCCCCGGCTACACAGGGTGTGAAGGACTACACCGACAGCTGGGAAGGGAAATGAGGGATAAGCTGGGTTTCTCTTACCACTAATTTTCCAGAGGTGCTGCTCTGCCGGCTGCTGGGCCAGCTCTGGCCGGCGACCGTGGGCTGCTGTGCACTGGCAGGCATGGTGCGAAGCACTCAGGGACCACGAACGGCGCTTCTGCCTGTTTGGTAAAGCACTCAGGAGTGCTTTACAGTTGTAAAAAGTGTTGAAAATTAGTGGTCTGTCATGACTCAGCCAGTGTTCCACAGCCCTGGAGCTGAAGTGGCTCCTGACGAGGTGGAAAATACAAATGCACTGAAAAGGTCAAGTTTTATTCAATACAAACCAAATGTCATTAGAGGAATTGCCCTCTGCTCACTGCCAGCCGAGACTGCGGACCCAAAATCCTTGCTTGTAGCTCTGTCAAGACACCAGAGCTGTGATGTCTGCCCTTAGGGCAGGTAATGCTGAGGGAAATCCTTAACAATGTTTTTGTGGCCATACAGAGAATGACAGATCCTCTCTAAATGTGCGATGATTCTGTGTCCTCTCCGATAAAAGCCAGGCAGGACAGGAGTGCCAAGATGAGCAGCAGCAGGGTGCGTTACCCTCCACGCTCCAGGAAAGGGCACCTGTATCCTGTGAAACAAAACCCAAAGAGCAGCTGTGCCTGCCCGCGCCCCGTCCGCAACCCCCACATCCACTCCCTTCCTACCAGACGGCGAAGAGCAAACACACCTCCTCTGATGCGACGGAGCATGCCGCGGCTGCCACCGACTGCACAGCCCGAACGCCAGCACGAAGGCTTCTCCATGGCCCAAGGGGCTGCCTGGCTTCTGCAGATCCTTCCGGCAAATATTCTGCGTTAACAATGCCGGAGTGGAAGGCTGCAGTGGCCAGAGCCAGAATTTGAAGGGAGACTCGGGAACTGGAAATTCAGAGTTCACACCATCATTTTCCCTCCTCTGCCCCTGTCCAAGTGGTGTCAGATGCCTCTCCTGCCTGGTGCTTTCCTGTTTCTCCCCAAATAAAGGCAGCAACAAAATGCCACAGGACCCGGTGTTCATGCACGGGCAGGGGGAGCAAGCAAAGACCCTTGGTTTACCCTGTGCCTTTTCTCCTGGACCTTAAAGAAATTATTTAGCTTTTCCTGTGCATCTGTTTATTCATTTGAAAAACTGAATTAATACCTCCTTTTCTAAAGCATGAGATCCTTACATGGAGATTTCTGACAAGCCTTAATTTGGCACCTATTAGTGTTTTACGAGGCTAAGATGGAGGCGCTGAGTGTCTCAGCAAGAGGAACGGAACCCCTCTTCTGCTGGGAGGTGCTGCGTGAGTGCCAGGGACTGTAACTGGTACGGGGGGTGTCATGACTGGTCTCTGGGGTCCTGCCCATCCTCTGGGTGACGCGGGTCGGCAGAGAGCCCCTGCGCACCGCCGCCTGCTTAAGCTGCCCGCGGAGCTTGGGCTGCTCCAGTGCTCCCACAGCCCACGTGGGACGGCAGGTTAACCCACGCGGCACAGTGAGTTAACCCACATGGCATGGCAAATTAACCCACGTGGGACGGCAGGTTAACCCACGCGGCACAGTGAGTTAACCCACATGGCATGGCAAATTAACCCACGTGGGACGGCAGGTTAACCCACGCGGCATGGCAGGTTAACCCATGCAGGATGGTGAGTTAACCCACATGGCATGGCGAGTTAACCCACTCAGCAGGGCGAGTTAACCCCTGTAGCACAGTGAGTTAACTGACTCGGCAGGGCACGTTAACCCACAGGGCACGGCAAGTTAAGCCAGGCGGCACCGGGTGCAAGAGGTGCTGGCTGCAGCGGGGTTCAGCCCGGCAGACGGAGCAGCTGCAGCGCTCTCCAGAGGAACACACAGCTCACGGTGCACCAGCAGCAGCCCTACAGGAGGGAGAAGTCCGCCGGGTTTGACAGCTTCTCAACGGATTCATGCTGAGAAAAAGGCAAGTAACGTTTATCACTGAGTCAGGTGAATTAAATATTCACATATATTTGCTGAAAAAAATTATATACATCTGTAGCAAGGCTCTGCCAAGTTTGAAAGATAAGCATCATCTAGTCACTAAATTAAAAAAATAAAAATCTGACTTTTAAATCTTTTTCTTTTTATCCATGTTCAAGAGCACAGACAGTTTATTTTGTTAGCACATTTGGTGAAGAATGTATGTTTGTGTGAGTAGCCATGAAACCCAGTGAAAATTTGGCATTTGTTTTGGATATGATGGAAAATAAGAAGCAGCCACTTACGCCTTACAGTCTAAATAATCCACAGCGTATATCGGGTTGCAAAAGGGTCACAAAGTAGCAGTCAAAGAGAAGCCTAAACACCCAGAGATGTAGTATACATGTCTGATAAGGAAGAACAAGGTATAGAGCATGCTGGCTAATTAAATAAATTCCACTTTAAACCCTGTTCCTTACGCATGTAACCCTGGAAAAACCATCCCGTAACAAGAAATGGACTCTGAAGAGATTGCTGTATCCATTCACAGTAAGGCTTGGAAGATATATGAAGTTTTATAGCATTTGTATTTTAAGGATTTAGGGCAAGTACATGTTCTTCTACTGAATAAAAAGAAAGTTAGTACTTAAAAGGTTCAAAAATATATCAATTGTGTTCTTTTTTTTTTTACATAAATAAATTATATTGATTTTGGATTTAACAGCTGAAAAAACCCTTTCTGCTTCCACTGGAGGCAAAACTGAACAAAATGTTAGTTAAATAGAGATAGCAGCATTTCTAAGAAATCTGTCGATAGTGATACAGTATCTATACTACAAGGATGTTATTAAATAGAACACATTTAATTATCGGGGGGGTAGGGTTGCATTATGATTGGTTACATACTTTAAAAAAAAAATCATCCAATCCAGTAAACTGGGAATAAATTCCGTGAAAATATAAACCAAATGCTTTTTAGACCATGGGTAACAGACTTCTTTGAGATGCTAATTTTAACATGTACATAATTTATAATCCCAAATGTATAAAAGACAATGACAAAAAGCATCATAAATAAATAATGCAAACTGAAATAGTTATGTCAAAACATTTGGACCATCTGATAAATTAGCAAAACTGTAACAGAAAATAAGTAAAAAATACAGTAAATTGTGACAACCAAATGTGAAACCGATTACTAGCACGCTCCCAACTCCCTCACCAGCCTGCCTTTCATCTCACTGCTGCACCACCGTGGGTTTATTTCAAGTCTCAAACCATGAGCTGCAAATAAGAACAAGCCCAAGTGAAAGAAAAAAATTAAACAAGGAGTGAGGGGAAGAAGGAATAAGAAGAGTTGCCTGTGGAGGTGTCTCAGTACCCGGAGCTGTGGGGGGCTGACAGCATCACAGCCTGTCCATTGAAAACGCAGACGTCGAAATCATTTGCCAAAGGGGCGGGACTTGGAAATACTGTTCAACAGCAAACGGAATGGAAAGAAGAAGCCAAGGTCATCTCTTCACAGTCTAACACTAGAAAAGAAGAAACTCAAGCTTTGAAAGTCTCAGCGGTCCTTCTTAGAGGACTCCCCAAACAGGAAAGCCGGCCTATGCCTTTTCCCTGTTCGCTGAAAGGATGTCGCTTCGGGGGTAAGGGGTGGAAAATGTAAAAACTCAAAAAGCCTCAGTGTTCATATAAGAGCATTAAAATCAGTGTGGCCTGGTCACGGCTGGAAAAAAATACCTTTACAGCACTTCTAATGCCATAGATGAGAACTAACGCCATAGAGGTGAACTGAAGACTAGCAGAATGATGAAGGAACTGATAGCTACAGGTACAGTAATCCCAAAAATGTCATGCAAGATGTGCAAAACCTTTCCAGCTCAAGCTGAAAAGTTCTTGTAACTATGGAGGAAAGGGCAACTAAACTCCACTTAACATAAAACCAAACTTTGGTTTTAAAGCATACAAAAGAATGTCTATGTCATATTTTCACTCGCTGCAGTTTGTCTCCAGACCTTTGAGGTGGGGGTGATAAAGAAATTATATCACTACCAGTTATGCTTTTCCCTTTCAAAGAAATGAATATATGCATTTTCAATCATTAGTTATATACTTCTGTCTATACTACTATTCTAGTAACCATGATAAAATAGGGAAATACTTTAAATCAAAAATACACATTAGCACTTACTATAGCTGTGCTTTTTACCCCCAAATACAGGCTTTTTCGCTCAGTGTCGCTGTAGACAGAAATACCCTTGTCTGCGTGTAGACCAAGAGGTAAAGACTTTTCTTTTGCTCTTCTTTTTTTTGCTGCTTTTTCTTCTCAACGGAGTGAGCAATTTGAGGGGGTGACTGAGTACTGGATTTGCTATCGTCGGCTGGGATGAACGACTGGAAAAACAGAACGAGAATTCGGTGCCTCCCATACTAGCTAGACAACACTGTTTATCTAATAAAGTGGCAAGACCCTGCAACTATTAACATGTAGTATGTCACCAGAGTTTTCTTCTGACAGGGAATTAGGTAGATAATATTACTCATGGAAACACAGGTTTATGAAGGCGGAGCGGGGCGGGAGGGTAAGTAACAAAGAGTTTATGGGATAAGAAACTCACAAGCCACAATCTTTTTGTGTTTTTTTTTTTTCAATGAAACAAAAGTTCTAATTGGTATCGCGAGCCGCTTCGCGCTCCTCCTCTGCTGGTCCGTCTTGCTCTTTCTCTGCCGACAAAGGTGGTGTTTGCTCTGTACAGTTTTGACTGTTTGCAGCTTCTTTTTCCGGCAGCGAGACAGTTTCTGGCTCTGGGTTTGCCAACTCCCCTTTTGCCTTCTTTCTCTTCCGCTTCTGGCTTTCCAGGTTCGCTGCCTCCGAGTGCCTGGTTTGCTGTATGCTGGGCAGCGCCATGCCGATGCCAGGGGAAAGAAACATCGAGGGATAGATCAGTCCAGGAGACATCCCTGGGATAAGAAACGGGTTAAAAGCTACAGGACTACTGGTAGTTATTGCGGATTCTGTCTGATTAGAAAACGAACTAGGACCAGGCTTATCTTCTGAGAGAGTTTCTTTTTTCACATCCTGGCTACTCTGTTTATCCTCAGTAGCTTTCTCTGCGTTGGCTGTACCGCTTTTCGTTGTGCTTGTTAACGAAGTCGGAGCAGTTGCAGTACAAGTAGTTGTCATGGGGGGGTTGAGAAGTCCTCCAACGCCGAACATCTGTGGTACGGTAGCCATGCCTGGCAGCATCATGGGCAACATACTCAGGGTGCTTTTCACATCCTCGCCGGCGGGCACTGCTGCAAATCCAGCAGGAAACCCAACCAGCCCTGTCAGAGGGATCCCTTGCATGTTTCTCATGTTCTGAAGTCCTACTAGATCCATCCCAGCAATCAGTCCGTTCATGAACAATGGTCCCATTCCAGAAGAAGAATCTGCTACAACGCCGGGGCCTTTAATGAGTTCGCTTCGGGGCCTTCTCCCTCTCCGGCGGGGCCCCACGTCTCGGAGCACAGGCTCAGTTAGGATGCGATTGAATTTGCTCTCCGGTAAGTAGCCCTGAAAACAAAACACACACAACAGAAAACGCCTGACAGTTATTATTGCAACAAGGGAAATCTGGCTTTTCTGTGCTCGCATCTGCATCCCAGATGGTGTCAGCACAGAAATACTTGCCTACATGATATGGAATTTGAGAGGTGCACACAACTTTTCCCCAAGGGATGCTGCCAAATGCAAAACACCCTCACTCTGCCCTGGCATGATACTGCAGCATCAACATGCACAGAGAGGAAAGGAGGAGGCGCATTTTCACCCCATGTTTTCACCCGAGCCCTCAGCATTGGCTGGCCACAACATGAGAAGCACCAGGGCAGCTCTGTGTTGGACACCCACTTAGCTCCCTTCCCAGCTTTAATCGTGGCTTCAGCAACAAGCGAAAAATCATGTCTTGTAGATCTGAAGGGCCAAATTTTCAATGCTCTGCAGGACAGCAAAGCTGCATGGGATGACACACAGAGAGTGGACATGCTGTCTGAGGAGCTCCTGGCTAGAGCTTCACTGAGACGCCAGGAAGGTTCCTCTGAGCACTCACATACGGGACCAAAACCCAGCAGCCACACCTGGGTGAGACTGTCCGGTTACACAGAGCAGTGCGGGGGGGTCCACAGCGCAGTTTAAAACTCCATCTTTCAGCGCCCTCATCAGACTTTTAAACATTTCCCTTTGTGGCTCCCTTGAGTTTCAGTATCACCACTCTTTGAACCGTTTCCAATAATAGATTTAGGTAGGAAAAGTATTTCCCGTTGACAACTGCAGTGCCGAAACTTGAATCAAATGACCCTGGCAGTCTGCACAGCATAGCTACTGCCCAAAGAGGGAGGATCTTCTCTCTGTTCCCACCGGCACGTGGGAAAACCTGCATGGGACCATGACTGCGCCTGGGCTCTGCGGGTCAGCGGACCCCACGCTCCCGCCTGCCCAAGTGCCCAGAGCAGCCAGACGCCCCTCCGCATGCACGTGCCAGGATGGATGCGCACTCGCCAAAAGCAAAGTGCTGGTGGGGCTCGGGGGTTCAAATGCTAACGGGCATGCAGCCGCCGAACCAGGGCGCGTGAGCAAGTACCCGGAGCAGTGGCCAGGCACACAGCTATTCCTACTGGCAAAGAGACCGTCCCCTGCAAACGAAGGTACGGAAGAGCTGCCAGCTCGCATGGGTGCTGGCCGCCCAGACGGGGCGCTGATGCCAGCCCAGTCATGGAGCTGTTTCCTGGGGAGCAGGACAGACCATGCCAGATCTCCAGTGCTAATTAAAAGCAAATTTGAGAGCAGCACAAACCTCTAAGCCAATTGATTCCCCCTCCAGCTCCCTGCAAGAGCATCGCACAAACCACTGCAGCCACAAAATCAGGGAGCGGGAGAGAGGGACCGTAGGAAGAAGTTGGAAGGTGATCTGGCAGTGCCCATGTGCCGGAGGGGAGAGCACTCCTCCTCCACAGGCTCTGCCACACACCGGGACAGGGGCTGGCCTGATGAAGAGGGAGAATGAACATGGCGAGGCTTGGCTCCGTCCTGCCCCTCTCCCTGCCAGTGCCTGAGCCTTCAGGCCTGGTGACCTGTGGGCCCTTTAGCGGGCCCAGGGCTGCACAGGCAGAGTTTGCAGGAGATAATGAAAAGACTCGGCTGAGGGTATTTTTGAAAATTTGACCCGTGAGAATGTGTTTTGCCCACACCCTGCCATCCAGCACCGGAGGTGGATTACTGGTCCTAGGGCGTTTCTCTTGCCCCTGCTATTTCTGAGCATGCTGAGGTCTGAGGACAGTCACGCTGGGCTGCTGAGCCCCGTTCCCAGGGCGCTGAGCCCCTTTTCTCCTTCCCCTGGCTGTGCCACTGAGCTGCGGCACGCACCCAACCTCCCTCTCTGCCCCGCGAGCGCTGCCGGTGCCCTGTAGCTATCCCCTCCCGCCTGCGCAGCTGAGGTCCTGCCTCGCAGCTCCCGGATCCTCACTGGAGAAAGGTTGTGGGGATGGGGAGGGGGAAGAAAAGATGACATGATACAGATTTCTCCAAAAGCTCTAACTTACTGAAAGCTTAACAATGTCAGCCCAGTCAGCTGCAACAGCATACTCCAAGTTTGCATCAAGCCACCTTGGCAATTCCTTCAATGCTGGTGCCGTGGCTCCCCCTAACTATAAAACACAGCAGAAGGATGACCTCTATTGCAGAAAGAGTTATGTAAAATAATACAAGAAATATGATTACACTTTCCCTAGCTCCTGGCTTTGGGCTGCAATTTGGCTGGGGCAGAGACTTGTCCTTTGCTACACATCTCCGCAGGACTCGTGCACCTGCTGCCTCCAGACACACAGTTCAGGGAGAAAAGGCAAGTTCAGCCTCTGTGGCCCATCCCATCGCCCTCCCCATGAACAAGCGAAGGGGACAGAGCTTCTATAAAAGCCATGCTCAAATCCGGACAAACCCACCAATTCACCCAGGTCTCCAACGGCCATCGTGGGTGTAACTGAGGGAAAACACAGATGTGGCTGAAACAGCCTCCTTCTGCCTCGCTCTTTAGTTTTGGTTTTAGATGTGACTAATGTCACCTCACCTGCTGACCTAGTGCAGTCCTGGGTGTGTTTAAGAACTGAATTTGGGTAGAAAGTATCCCTGAAAATCCCTTCTCATTCAGAGAGGTGAACATCAGTGCACTGGAGATCAAACTGCAGACAAGTAAATCCATGCTCCTTGCCCAGTGAGCAAGAAAAAGCCCCTCAAACCCTCCACTTCCCGCATGCCCAGCACTTGGATGGCTATTGGTATGCTCTGCCTGCACCTCGTAAGGAGGAACAAAGCAAAGATATTTGCATGGCAATATTTGAATTTGTGGCATATGTTCAAGGGGAACAATCAAGTCTGGAACAGGAAGCAGCAGCCAGGGCTGTGCTGCTGGTGGCTTTAAAGCCAAAGGCTGAATCCCTTTGCCATTGCGGGGTCTGTGTACCCTGGCAAGGGTGAACACTCAGACTTTCCTTACTTCACACAGAAAGTCACCTATTTCGCAGGCCTGTGTCCCCTCAGGCACACATGTGCCACAGGATAGTGTAGATCAGTGTCATGCTCCAGACTTTTGTCCCATCTGTAGGCTTCTCTGGATTAAATCTCCCCCCAGGTGAGCTCAGGTCCTGCTAAGCATTTCAAGACACCAAGGGCAGAGCACAGAACAGGCCTTCGCTTACCCGCCGTCCGGTACCCTTATGTACCACAGGCACCCGCTCCTCTCCCGTGAGTGAGTTAATGTCCAATTTGCTGGGGTCCTTGCAGCGTTGCCTCCTCTGCTTGGGCTTGTCTGAAAAATTCTGGAGTGCAAACAAGACAACGTTAATGAGACTAGATGGCTTAATGAGCCTGGATGGCTACAAGCCCTGCAGGAGAGCAGCACAGATGAGGTCCTGAGGGACAGAGGGTCCCTGCAGACATGGGTGGGAGCAGTGGCGAGCAGTACAAGTTGGTCTCTGCTACAGGGCCAGCTCTCAAATGAGCACAATTGATTTTTGTAGGTATAAAGGTTTTCAGTGTACCCCACTCAGACTGGTCCAGCCCTTTCTAATTCCTCTGCAACCCTAAAACTGTAACCTGCTGCCAATTCGTATCTGTGCATCTGTAAACGGGGCGTTAACTACAACTAGGAAAGAAAGAGGGAAGAGGTCTGTGTGTGCCACCTTGTGTCAGTCTGATACAGCCACCGGCTTCTTGCCAGCTCATCTGTGCTTTGTCTCACTCCTATTTCAACTGTTCCCAGCACAGAGCTGCCGCACCATGTTTCTTTGGGATTAGAGCCCTTCAGGACCACAACCTAGAGTTACGCTCACTGTGTGCACCAAGTCCTCACGTCAACGTTGCCTGCAGGGATGTAGCATTATAGTGAACTACTGCAGGCCCTGATTCCTGAGAGTAAAAGACCCTGGGCTCGGTCTGTCCTTCAACGAGCTGAGCTGCTGCAGTACCCCGAAGCAGCTTTCAATCCATCCCACCTGGAGAGAGGACACCCGCCCTGACAGGGGAGATCCTGCAGGGCTGGCCCAGGGCACCGGGGGCTTGCTGGGAGCAAGAGCTTCACCAGCAGCATGGTCAGACTGGGTGAGCCCCAGCAAGCCCCCACAGAAGGCAAGAATGATGGAAAGGAGTGGGAAGGCAGCTCCATGCCTGCTCCGCTATCTGAGTGCTTCTTGCAGCGCTCCTGGGAGACCAGCCTTGGGCACAGCTGCATGTCTCTCTGTCGGGACTTTGCAAAGCAAGGGCCGTCCTGCCCAAGTAAACTCTGGGCTCCTCATCTCCCATCTCTAAAGAGCTCCAAAACACTAAGGGCTTGCCTGTACTCCAAGCTCCAGGGAATCCCTGCCTTCAGGACCAAGATGTCTTTTACGTATTACCACCACATTTCTTCCAATTGTTTTACAGCCTGCACTCTGCCTACCACACGGTCTAATAGGCTAAACAAGCTGAAACCTGGAGCAAACCGACCCGTGAAACCGAGAGGTGGATGCTTACGAGACGGCAAGAAGAATCAGACTTTGCACCCCACCCTCTGCCACTCTGCTTTCTGATGGCGCCCGCGGCCACACAACTGCAGCCTCTGCAGCCTGCAACACAGCCACTTCGGTCCAATTTTTAAAGCGAGGAGGTTTCCTCTTGTCTGGGAACCTTGTTTAATACAACAGCACTGCCTAAAATAACCCCAGGTGAAAGGGAGCAACACAGACAGACCTTGAGCATCCCAAATCCCTTTTCCCATTTCTCTCCCCATCCCCGGCGCTTCTGGAAGACATTAGACTATTTGTGCGTTGGGCAGACAGAGGCACTGAAGCTGGAGAACGGACCTCAGGGCAGGAGGACACAGGTCAGCAAGTGCCTTTCACTGCTACAGAGGGAACTGTGCCCACTTCCCAAACGCGCAATGACCCTCCCAAACAGCCCTGATGAACACCACAAGCCACAGTAGAGAGAAAAAGGCTGCATTTTGAGACACTTCATGGAAGCCCCATGCTCAATCGCAGAAAGCCTAACACAAAGGGCAACACACAAGGTAGACACACGCACACGTGCCACCACAGGCCACCCTTACTGTGCCAAAGCCAGGAACGTCGAGTGTGTAGTCGGACTGCTGACGGAGCCAGTCGAGGAGACTCTTATTTGGGACAGCCTTCTCTGCTTGGCTGCCTGCAGCTGGGACTGGCTGTGGAGTTGAGGTAGCAGCAACCGGCCCATCAGGGAGGGGACTGTTCTGGGGGGGCTGCGGCTGGTCTTCCTGAACATCCTGACAGGGAGGGAGGAGGAGGGAGAGCCCATCAGCAGCACATGGTGATGCATGCGCACCCAAATAAGCAGAGCTCCCAAAGCAGCTCATCTGCTCCCATCAGACAGGTTAATCCACATATGCCCAGTGCCTGTTCCATAAATCACCACCCACCACCGCATTACACTTTCACTCAGTCCCCAGCACTGGTGGTATGGGGGACAGAGAGAGCTGGGAGATGCTCCTGAACTCACCTCAAAACACCCTAATCACCAGGAGGACCAACTTCCCCCCCAGATCACTCCTCAAAGTGGTCTAGAGGGACTGGCCTTGCCCCCAGAGCCCCATTCTTCTTTGAGTGGATCCCAGGGCAGAAGGAGAAAGGGTACAGCAGGCTCTTGGCCACAGCTCCAATACAGTCAAGGACCCTTCCTCATGTTCTCTAACCCTAGACACCCCCCCGAGGTGGGACAGTTGCTTTTGTTGGTTGACAGTTGCTTAGCAGGACTCAAACACTCCAGGCAGAGTGCTGCAAGCCAGAGGGAAAACTTCCCTTCCTCCGTGGAGCAGTATCCACTCCTGCCCGCTCCAGCACAAGCCAAGCTGTCCTGAAGCAGGTCCCACATTGTCACGGGGAGCAGAGCTTGTAGGGGAGAGGTGGACCATGAGACCAATTGTGCCGACTCTGTCGGGACCATGTGAAAGGGGGGAGCATCAACCCACCTGCAGCCTGGTTGGAAGAGGCCTCTCCTTCAAGAAGATGAGGTCCATCCCTTCTACGTTTTTTCTCCTGCCCCGTCTCCGTCTCATGGCAGCATCATCTCTTCGGAGGCTGCCGTTTACAATTTGTCCTGTGACAGGATGGATTAACCCTGCCTGGAGGATGCCAGACAAGTCCATGCCCAGGGAGCCCTGGAGGGTGTTCACGGTCCCCAGTTTGGGCATGTTTGCGTTCAGGGGGAAAGGAGAGGAGTTCCCTGGGGACCCATCAGAGGCTCTGGACAAGTCCACCGCTGCGTCACGCCAGCCATTCAGCACAATGGGTGGATGAACATGTGTTGCTGCTAGCTGCTCCAAGCTCCTCTGTTTGGCATCTCTCTCCATCTCAAATTCATAGGGCCTCCTGTGCTTCCGCTCGTCCTTTGCGAAGGCAGGGGTCAGGAAACCTTCCTGTGTGCACCAAAGCCACGGACAGGGTTACGGCTGCTCGCACACTGCCCAGGGACCACAGCTCTTCAAACCAACACTGAGCTAATGGTCAGGCTCTTCTGCCTCTCTGCAGGAGCCCTGAAGGATGTCCTTTCCCTGGGCACATCACACCTCTCTCTCCCTGTCTGGGGATGGTGCAGGACCTCACACACACCTCACACACACTCTGATCTCCCAAGGTGCTATAAATGTGGGTGCTCCACCAGCTGCTGGGCAGATGGGCTGGGGTCCCAGGCCAGCAGCTTCTGTCTCTACGCTGTGCCCAACAGCAAGAGGAGCCCTCTCCTGCACCTTTTCCTTTGGGACACCAGGTCAGTGTCCCCTTTTCCCCTTGACCACGCTGGGTGCTGCAATGCTGACTGGAAGCACCTCTACAGCCGCAGGAGCTGCAAAGCTGCCACAGAACACCCACATTCCCAGGAAGGGAGCAGGGCTGGCGGGGGGGGCCTGAGAGCACAGGGACCTCACCAGGAGCCCTCAGTGGAGGGCACCAAGTGGCGTAAGCCATGTGTTTAGACACCACAAGTGGCACCAAGAGGCAGTGAAAACCCAGGCCCCACTTGGGAAACCCCTGAGCACTTCTGGGCAATGCTTCACCACAGAGTCCCAGCCCTGTCCCTGCCCGAGGGCCCCCCTCACCTTTTGTACCTGTGAGATTAACACCCCGTTATTGAAGCTGGGATTGGGGGCTTCTGACTCGGCGAAGCTGTTCCTGCTGCCGGCACTGCTGGCTACCACTGGAGCTGTCAGCAGGCTTTGTGTCTCAAACTGCTGACTAGAGGATGGCCACTTGCCCTTCAGGATGGCATGGCAGATGTTGTCAATGCGGTTGATGATCACACGGTCCTGCAAACAGAGTTGGATGGTGGCAGGCTGGGACTCGAATGATTGACACGTGTATGTCATCTCAGGGTTAAAGACAAACCCAGCGCTGGTGACCTCAGCTCGGTGGGGAACTGCTTTGGGGCAGGCATGTCCACGGCACGGGTGCTTGGGAAGAGCATCCCAGTTAAAGCATCCGTGGGGAGCTGTGTGCGGAGGATCAGTAGCAGAGCTGGGGCTGTGTGAGCCACTTCTGGTCAGGACTGTGCAGTAACACTTACAATGCAAACAGCGTTAGTTTTAAACTCACCTTAGGCCACTCAGAGAAGGAGTAAAGCGTCTTCTCCTGCAGCAGCTGGGCTATGGTTGGTGCCCGGGCATCCTGAAGGTCATCATTCTCCCCGGGCAGGACAGAAGCAGAACTCTTGCTCTCTTCCTCCAAGTACTTCTCTGGACCATCTGAGAAAGTGACAGAGAACAGAGCCCATCACTGCCCTGCCTCTCTCACCCTCTCAAGGTGAGCGCAACCCCT
This sequence comes from Pluvialis apricaria, assembly GCA_017639485.1. Lineage (NCBI taxonomy): Eukaryota > Metazoa > Chordata > Aves > Charadriiformes > Charadriidae > Pluvialis > Pluvialis apricaria. Next base: position 728,559 of record CM030021.1, on the reverse strand, counting down.
CACACCTTCCCACCCCAGCACCCAGCTGGCTCCACAAAGGTCCCATTCCCCAACCAGCCACCAAGCAATGCAGCAGCCCTGGGTCATGACAGGTGGCCCACACTGCTCAGGAAGGGCCAGCACTCCCCTAGGACGAATCTGGGAGGCGTGTATTGCAGTGGCCCCCAGGCCTGACCATCCTCATACTCCAGAGAAGAGAGGAGGCACATGCCTTTCCAGAAGGAGCTGCTCGCCAGGCATTGCCCTGTGCCAGGAAGGGAAGGGTGTCCTGCATTTCATGGGATGCTCGTGGCAGAAGGGCTGCTGGGGCTCAGGGTCGGGGGCTCTGGCCAGCCCTGCTGGCAAACGCAGCCATCAACCCTTTGTTCCCCAACCACACCAGCTAGAGGGACCCCAATTCCTGCAGAGGGGAGGCTGCTCCAAGGGCTTGGGAGCCCCAAGGCTTTGGCTCTGCAGGGAGGACAGCGGACACCCAGCTGGAGGTGACTGTCAACCAGAAGGAGCTCTCAGGACCGTACCTTGACTCTGGCTGCTGCTGGCTTTCTCCCCCTCATCTCTGTTCTCACACTCTTCTTGTTTCACCCCCTGGGGATCGGGGTGCAGGGTGTCTCTGCAGCCCCCCTGCCCCTCAGCCCCTTGACCCCAGGCCTCCCCCCCGGCATGGGGGGGCTCTGCCCCTGGGGCCCCCAGCAGAGGTGCAGGCAGGCTGAAAGCCTGGCTCTGAGCCTGGCCTGGTGAGTGCTGCACGGCGCTCTCCTCATCCAGGCCATGGTCCTCCCTGCCCTCTGGCCCAGGCTCCGCCAACCCTTCAGGTGTCCCCAGTCCCAGGGACTCTCTCTCGCCATTCACATCTTCTGGGCAAGTGTCCTCGGGTGTGGGGAGGCCAGAGCTCTGCTCCTCGTCCCCCAGTTCATTAGCCTCGGGGCAACAACCGGCCCTGGTCCTGGGACCACTCAAGCCTTCCACAACATCCGCTGCTGCCTCAGAGTTATCATCATCCTCTTCTTCCTCCTCATCTTCCTCGCTGTGGCTCTGACTTGGCCCTGACTTTGCCTCCATTCCTTTCTCCTGCAGCAGACTGATGAACCTCTGCTCATGAGGAACCTTTATTTCATAGTTATGAAGACTGGGACTGTAGAGCCCCATGCTTATGACCCTTTCCATGGCACCGTGCTCAGGCAGCACTGGCGCAGGGCTGGTGAGGTCTCCCTTCTGCTGCAAGGCTTCGCAGAGCTCTGCTGGGACGCTCCGTGAAGGGTCGCTTTCAGGGGTAGAAGGTGAAGGCTCAGCTTCCTCATTCTGACTGTCCATTTGGTCACAGCGCACCTGCAAACCCTCTAGGAAGGGAGTCTCTCTCAGGGCATCTGCATCACAGCTGGATGGATCCTCATCCCCCTCTAGCTTGCCCTCAGAGAGTTTAGCAACACTGCTTCCAACATCTGTGCAACTGGGGCTGTCTCGGGCAAGGGAGCTTTGCTCGCTGTTACAGGCCTTCTCATCGTACATCATGCACACCAACGAGTCTGGCAGAGAGCTCTCATCATAGTTACTGGAAATGATGTCCCGGACTTTAGACATGAATGTTTCACAGTTTGCATCTGGCGGACTTCCCCCAGCCTGGGACATAGTGTTGTCTATAGTTTCTAGCTTGATCTGACTCTCGGCTTCATTCGCCAGGGATTCGCAAGTTCGGTCCACCTGACTGTACAGAGGGGAACTGTAGAGTTTGGAGTTAGTCTGATAAAGGCAGCACAGGGTTTCTGGGCCTGGGAGCCCCGTTCTTTTATGCTGGGCATAGTTCCTGTATGCATCTAAAAAAGACAGCTGAGGGTCATTCATGATGTAGTAGTCAGTGCGATTCAGGCCATGCTTGGCGGTGCCGATCAGCAGGTCCCGATCATGTTTGCCACACTCCCACCACACCGGCAGGTAGAGGCTCGGCCGGCACAGCTTGAGCCGCTCGTGGAGCTGCGGACACTTGAGCACCTGCTCGCGCACCTTTCGCAGAAGCTCAATACGGTAGAGAGTTCTGGCAGCACGTTCCTCCGTGATGGGCTCCACGTAGATGTCAGGGTCTGGAGGACCTACAGCAGGGATAGAAAAGCCAGGCCCCATTACACAGATTGATGAGAGTTACTTGGAGGCAGTGACGAGCAAGGTGAGTTTTAACTCTCGCTCAGACTGCAGGTGAGGTGGGGTGAGTGCTTGTAGCCACCTGTTCAATACATTCATCAATGAGCTGGATGAAGGGATAGAGTGTACCATCAGCCAGTTTGCTGATGACACAAAACTGGGAGGGGTGGCTGACACGCCGGAAGGCTGTGCCACCATACAGCGTGACCTGGACAGGCTGGGGAGTTGGGCAGAGAAAAACCGGATGAAGTTCAACAAGGGCAAGCGTAGGGTACTGCATCTGGGGAGGAATAACCCCATGCATCAGTACAGGTTGGGGGCTGACCTCCTGCAGAGCAGCTCTGTGGAAAGGGACCTGGGAGTCCTGGGGGCCGACAGGGTGATCATGAGCCAGCAATGTGCCCTGGTGGCCAAGAAGGCCAATGGCATCCTGGGGTGCACCCAGCAGAGTGTGGCCAGCAGGGCGAGGGAGGGCATCCTCCCCCTCTGCTCTGCCCTGGGGAGGCCGCATCTGGAGCACTGTGTCCAGTTCTGGGCTCCCCGGGTCAGGAAGGACAGGGAACTGCTGGAGAGGGTCCAGCAAAGGGCTACAGAGATGATGAGGGGATTGGAGCATCTCTCTGATGAGGAAAGGCTCAGGGACTTGGGGCTTTTTAGTCTAGAAAAAAAAAGACTGGGGGGGGATCTTATCAATGCTTATAAATACTTAAAGGGAGGGTGCCAGGGGGATGGGAACAGTCTTTTTCCAGTGGTGCCCCGTGACAGGACAAGAGGGAACGGGCACAAACTTGAACACAGGAAGTTCCATCTGAACATGAGGAGGGACTTCTTCCCTGTGCGGGTGGCAGAGCAGTGGCACAGCTGCCCAGAGAGGTGGGGGAGTCTCCCACTCTGGAGCCATCCCAAACCCGCCTGGATGCCGTCCTGTGCCACTGCTGTAGTGACCCTGCTGTGGCAGGGGGTTGGACTGGGGGAGCTCCAGAGGTCCCTTCCAACCCCCACCATTCTGTGATTCTGTTGAGGCTTCTTTTCCCAGTCTCACCACCTTCCATTCAGCTGACAGCAAATGGACACATGGAGTAAATTCCCTCGACTTTAGCAGGTGGACCAAGAATGGCACTCAGCTGCAGAGGATTTCAGAGTCTTGCCTGAGCTCTGCTCCATCAGCACCAGCAGTGCTGGAGCTGCCTGGACCTGACAGCGGAGCGGCTCCCTGGGGTCTGAGCCTCTGGTAGCCCTTCAGCAGGTTCTCAGGGAAGGGTGCTCCTCGACTCATGCAGCTCTTTTGATGAGGAAAACCCACCTAAGGCATTAACACACACATCCAAGGAACTGCGCCTGCCTGAGACCAGACCTTCTGACAGGTCTGAGATGAAATCCTTTCTGATGCTGTTAGAAGCAAATTGCTTTGTGCTTAAATAGCCCCCAAGCAACTTTTTGTGTGCCATGTCCTGCACGGTGCCAATGAAGTGGGGCTCTGTAGGGCACTCTGAGAAAGCAGATGCCCTGTGTGTTGGTCAGGCTGCCCAAGCCTCCTGCGATGGGTTCAGACTCCCTTTACCCTGCAACAGAGTTCTCTAGTCAGCTATGCCACAGCATGGGCACTATGTGGACTCTGTCTAGCGCCAGCAGAGAGATGCTCAGAAAGAAAGCAGCAATACAGATCGCCCAAACAAACCCCAGCTCCAGTGTGGAGACGATGCGATTTCCTGCTTCTCTACTTCTCCTCCCTCATACCAGACAGCAACACAGAGGTTTCTGTCTTGGAAAAAATTGGTTGTGATTTCATGTGATTACATGGGAGAGCTCCGTGAGACCTGCAAGAGGAGAGGCTGGAGCCCACAGGGCTGCCCCACCTTCCCGTTGCGCTGGGGAAGGCGGTACACGGTGGTGACAATGCAGCCAGAAATGCACGTGCCTTCTGCAAGCCCACAGCCTGCCGGGCATCTCACTGCCTCCAACTGTCCTTGAAACTCCTCCCTTGCCCTTCTGCTCCACAAGAGCAGTGGGACCACTTCTGACCCAAGGCTACATGGATCTACCATTACCCTCCCATACACCATGCAATTTTCACTCACCATCTTCTTTCCACAGTGGGAGACCACAAACATTTTTGCACATGGCCACAAAGCTGTAGAAGTACTTCTCCAGGCTCTCATCTGTCTTCTTCTCCAGGCGAGAGATGGCTCGGAACTGGGCCCAGTCAAAGATCTTTTTCTCCTGGTCATAGATAACGCCAAAGGAGGAGACAGTGCGGTAGAAATCTGCCTGCTCCCTCCTGGTCCACCTGTGGGGCACGGAGGAGACATGAACACCACTGAGACATGTTCTGGTCCCAGTATGGGCAAGGCACCAGGCAGAGAGGCTCAGAACGGACTATTTAGTTACTGCCCACCAGATTTGGGGAGCTGCCAAGAGGAGCACACCAGGGAGATCAACACAACCTGAGATCCTCTGCCTTATGGTGCACAGTGAGGAGGAGCGAAGGCCACAGGCCGTCTGGCTCTGGGCTCGTTGTTGAAAAAACACTCTCGGCTGTTTGAAAAAACACTAAGTGCAGCTCCTGGCTGTGCTGCTGATGGGGTGCAGGCTCCAGCAGCTTCTGTGGAGGCACAAACCTATCTATCTCACCTACTTGCTTCCTCCACAACATCAAGTTGTCTCATCACCTCCATGGAAAGGCCAACTCTGTACCAGGAACTACAAAGGAAGGTCCTACGGCCACAGCTCACATCCAGCCTCTTCCAGAGGGACACTGGGACTGGTTTTTTTTTTGCCATAAGAGTCCCAGTAACAAACACCATCCACCCTGCTGACTCCTGTGGACTCCCGTGTGTCAGCGGTGGGTGTCGCCCCCTCCCCACTGGAGGAAAGCAGCCATGGTGATGGGGGCTTTCAGTTACAGCACCGTTAGAGCACAATTCTCTGGCTTGGACCCTCTGAGGTTTCACTTCGTGGGGATCACTCAAAGGAATGGTCCAGGACAGAGACGGTGAAGAGCGTCCTGGGCAAATACAGCCCCAGGCAAGCAGAGCGCAGAGAAACAGAGCACAGAGAACAGACCTGGGCGGAAACTGCACGGCAAACGCAGGAGTGAGGCACGGCAGAGAAAGGTGAGTGCTGTGGGCTGAGGAAAGCTTGAAGTTAATTCTCAGCTTCTCTGAATTGCAGCTCTGAGCTAGCACCCGCAAGCAGCTGGGACACGTCAAGGGCGAGCAGACAGGATGACAGCACCACACAGCATTCCCCAGCTGATCAAAATACACCTAGACCAGCATTTCAACCCCTGCTCCCAGGGGCGATGAGCCCTCTGCAGCAATATTTCATTCCAAAAAGGAGAATAACAGAAAGAAAGTTAATAAAAAAAATCAATGATCCAAATCAAGGAGCCCAACGGGGAGTTTGTTGAAAGGCCTCAAATTAAAGGCTGGTGGGACATTCCTGTAAAGAGACTCAAAAAATAAAAAGCCCACAGAATTAAAGAGCAGGAAATACCAGGCTGCTGTGGTGACCACAGCACAGCCACTGATGCCCCCACCTTGAAGAGGGGATGGTACAACTGGAAGAGGTCCAGAGGAAGGGGAGAGGGAAGATCAGTGGGCTGGAGCAGCTTCCATAGACGGAGGCCGTGAACAGAGAGCACAGGGCAGCACAGATACCAAGTGGTTACATGGGTTCCTGCAACGGGGACAGCATCACAGGAGACAAAGCCATTGAGGACTGTTGACCACAGAGAGTCCCTGCAGTTCAGGAAGTCCAAGGGGACTGGCAGCAATGGGGCAACATCACCCTGCTGCACACCCTCCCTGGTTTCTGCAAAGAGCCACTCAGGGTGCCAAGATGGTCCCACCATCCTTACTGGGATGAAATGGGAGCACACCACCACCAGGATATGCCACCACTGGGCTCCCAAGGCCACAGGCAGGAGGCCAATGCAGCAGCATGAGAACCACGAGGGTCAGAAAGGCTACGCATGATGCATGTGGGCTGTGACAGCACTCATCTGTCACCCCTCATCCACGGTGTGTCCCAAGCTCACAACACGGCTCAGCAGTGCCTGCCCTGCTGGGGCTGGGGGTGACCCCTGGCCCAGCAGACACTGGATTTCACCCTGAAGAGCTGTCCCCTCACTTCCTTTCACCATGTCACCAGCTGCTATCCACAAACTACAGTGGAGGCTGCTTTCCAGCCAGGCTGGCTACCAGAGCCACAAGGCTCCCTCGTGGCTGGGAGAAGCGTTCCCTGCTCAGCAAGGACCCATGTGCCTCCATCACGTGGACAGCTTGCTGCACGACAGCCGTGGTGACATTTACCTGGGTAAATCCAGGGGGGCAAGGATTTCAACTGGCCTAAATCAGCTTTGGAAAGGACCCTCTGCTGCATTACCTTTTCTGCATTTCTTTGTTCACCGAGTCCATCTCAGAGGCTCTCCTGAACATGTCGTCCTGCAGCCAGTATCCATGGTTACCAGGCACCAGCATCTCGGCACGGGGAGGCAGCTCTTTGCGGTTGCAGCGCTGGTAGACAGTGACGAGCCTCCGCAGTCTGGCTGTGAGGGCAGATGAGACAGGCCAGCAGGATCTGTCTGAGTCGGAGCCATCCTGGGCTTCAAACATCAGCAAGGACATTAGTATTTAATGCACACTCAAAGCCACGGGTTCCCACGTCCCTCCGTCCAGCTCCGGGAGCTCCCTCCTGCCTTCCTCCTCCCATGGGGAACACCAGGGATTACAGTAATGATTGGGGGGCTGTGGAGACCATCCCTGGGCCTCTGCACCCCAAAGCTGCTGGCTCACAGCCTCACCATATCTGAGCTTCCTTTAGAGAGAGCCCAGAGGCAGAGATCGGCATAGGAATGACGGCTTCACGCCAGGCCATGCATGGGAGAGGACTGCAACTCCCTGCTCATCAGCAGGGCCAGCCAGCCCACGGCATCTGCCAGCACTGCCCTCTGCAGAGACCCTGCACGCTCATCTCCTGCAGGCGACTGCACGGACAAGGTCAAGCCAACGGCTTCTACTCACCCCTGGGTGGCTCTGGCTCTTTTTTGGGACCCTGGCTGCCCTGCCACAGGGCCCATCCCTGGGTCACAAGTGACTCTGCACAGGAAAGTCCCTGACAGACCCAGGTTAAGCCACCTCACCCACTAACAGAGCAGCGTGTCCCACCAGCCCAGCAGCGTGTCCCCCCAACCCAGCAGCGCCTGCCTCAGCACTACGGCTCTGGTCGTGCTGTGCCAGCCCCTGGGAAGCCACGCACCGCGCTGTGGGAGATACGGCCTCACCTGCCGCTGGCTCATCCCGCTTCTCACTGGCTTCGCCCACCCCAGCAGCCACGATGTCCTGCAAAAGGAAACCATCAGAGAAGGCTCCCCAGTCCTGCAGAGAACCCCCTGTACCGGCAGTCCAGCCGGCCTTGGCAGGGCACGGAGTGGCAGGACAGGCAGGGCTGCGTGTCCTGTGCCCGCGGGCTGCAGTCGCTGGCTGCCCTCAGCACACAGGATCAGAGCAGCACGGCCAGGGGAGGTGACAGCTCAGAGGGGCAGTGCTGTTCATTCTGGGCCTGGAGGGGAGGTCCACCACAGTGACACAAGCTGTAATGCCACTGCCCAGGACAGTAGCAGTGTGACAGCCTCCGCTGCTCAAACGAACCCTGCACCCTCCCGTGCTGCCTCGTTCACTGCTCTTCCTCTGCCCCACGGCCATTTCTTTTGGGACACCCCAGCTCCTTTGCCAGGGCCCCATGTGGCTCCTGAAGCAGAGTGTGAGAGCCAGCACCCCTGGCCGTCCCTAGCCCTCAACTGCCCCCAGCTCCCTACAAGGTGAATGCTGCCCAGGTCCACAGGAAACACACAGAGGCAATAGCAGAAGCTGTGCTCCAGTGAGCAGAGACGACGCAGACAGTGTGGGGCACAGAGCCTGTGCACAGCACAGCAAAGCCGGCACTGGTCACTGCCAGCTCCGGTTCCCCGGTGCCCCGCAGCAGAGCTGATGGAGCCAAGCCTGCAGTGCAGGGCGTGAGGGCAGGCCTGACAGCAGCAGATGGGCATTGATCACTGTGAATCCCACTCACCTCCTGCTTTGGCATCCCCTCCAGCTTTTCTCCACCGCTCTCTTCCTTTTCCACACTGCCCCTGGGTAAGAGAGTGAATTAGTCCCTGGTAGTGGCAGCACAGCCCTCTTGGCTGTGCCAGTCGTGGGCAGGAGGGAGCAGAGAATTGGTGCTCTTGCCATCCCTCTGCCTCATACTGGGGAGGCAGCTTCTGCCTGCCTGCTGTGCACACGGTCTGCTTCCCTCCTCCTCCCTGCACACAGCTCACCCCACAGCACAGCCCCACTGGCAACACAGCCCCCAGGAGCGAGCCAGACAGTCCCTGAGCGCTCGGCTCCATCCCCTGCCCACCTTTCGGCAGCGTCCTGGGCTCCGTCACTGACGCCCTGCTCCGCAGAGAGCAGCTTCTCGTCTGGCATGCCCACCTTCTCTAGGAAGCACAGTGCTGGGTCTGCCCGCATGGCGTTGTACCTCTCGTAACCTGCCATCAAAAAGGAGAAAGATGGCACAAAGCCAAGCCTGAGCCTGGCTCAGGTGAATCTCCTGCTCTGTGGGACACAGCTCCCCGTCCGGCTCTCACTCTCTGCCTGTGCTGCTGTGAGAGCAATTCTCACCCCTAGAAATTCGGAACGCTTTCCCAAGAGCTGCTAATTTCTCTGCAGCCCCTGGGCAGCAGGCAAAAAGAAAGGTCAGCCTTTCCATCCCACCAGGCAGCCCTGCCTGGCAGGCAGCACAGCGCCCGCAGAGCGGTGCCCAGCACCCGCAGCAGGTTGCAGCTGGGAGCAAACAGCCCCGTGGCTCCTGGAACCCTCAGGAGGACTTCATGACAAGGCTGGAGATGCCAGGAGAGGCACTGTGCCTTCCTCCTCACCCTCTCGTGGCAACTGCATGGCTGCTTCTGGCAAACCAGAGGAGTCTGCCACAAGACTGGGCACCACAGTGCGCCTGCCCCACCACCCGAACGAGCTGGCAGCGTCGCAACTGCCGGTGCTTGGGGAGAGCTGCCTTGACCCTGTGTGGCTATGGTGAATGGCCACAGCTCTGCCCTCTTGCACCGACATGATGTCCCTTCCAGGTACTAGAGCTCTGGCCAGGTGCTCCACTTGGGTCCCTCTCACGCACTGGCACCCACCAGACAAGCTGGATACACACCGTGCTTGAAGACGCCGATGAGCAGGGATTTATCAGCTTCAGCATTCCACCAGTCCACTGGGATCTCCACGTAGTCAATGTCTGGCAGCAGCACATCCAGCTCCCTGTGGCAGACAAGGTATGAATGCCCCTTTCCCAGCCTCACTAGACAGTGGAGCGCACTGGGCACTGCTGGGCAGGGGCAGGGGGAGACAGCAGCCATCACTCGTTGGCTTGGGGACAGCTAATGAATGCAAGGCTGGCCTGGGGCCCACCGTGGGGGATGTGCACGTCTCCCTGGGGTCAGAGAGCTGGAGCCTTGGCTCCACTGCAACCCACTGGCTTCCTCATCCTCCTTCTCCAGAGCTGGGGAGGCTGCACAGCCCCTCTTCCCTCCCACCCAAGCAACACCAAAGGACTGGAGATCCTATCTGATCTGAAGAGCATCTCTTGGGGGAAAACACTTCAAACCTACCAGCCCCAAAAGAACAGAACATCTGGTAGGGTGGGCTGCAATGTCCCCTCCGCACAGATTCGTGCTGCTGGAGCTGCGCTGGGGAAGCACAGCTTCCCCTGCTCCTTCCCCTGCTCGAGGAAATTAAGCTCAGCATATCACACCTCTCTCTGAAGTGCCAAGAGCCGAGTCTTTGCAGGCAGGTCAGGAGCTGGCAGGCTCCAGGCTCAGTGGCATTGCCAGAGCCTGTCAGACCCTTGTCCTCAGTGGTGGGAAGGGACAGCATGCCACAGCAATGGGGCATGCTCTGCTCCGAGGTCTGGCCCTGGAACCGCGCACAGTCTCTGTGAGCTCCCACTTTGGATTAAAGGCCAATTTGTCAGGCAGCACGTGGAGACATTTTCCTGCAGGCTGCAGGGTGTCCCCGAGCATCCTCACCACTCCCGAGGCTGGCACTGCAGCCTCAGAGCTACCTCAACAGTGCTGCCATGGCCGCAGTCCCTGCTCAGGAAGAGCTGCCATCTAAGGATAAAGTTTTGCCTGAGCAAGACCTGGGGATTTGACCACAGGGTCTGACTTGCCCAGAGCCACAGTGAGCCCAGATGTGGCTGCGCTGGGTGGCTGTGGCAGTGCTTGAGTGCGGCCACCACGTCCCCGAGAAGCATCGCAGGGGTTCACCATAAGGTCCCTACCTGGCAGGGGTCCCCTCGAAGGCTTTGTCCGCGGCCTCCCCCAGCACTTCAGCCTTCAGGTAGTAGAGCATTCGCACCCGCAGCAGAACCCTGTCCCGGGGCAGCAGAGAGGAACGCACGCTAGCACGCATGTGCTCAGACGCCAGCCTAGGGGCTGGTCCAACGGCCCTCGCCAAAGCGTGTGCAAGAGGACGCTCTGAGGGTCAGCAGGGCCAGGGAAACCTGCTAAACACCATGTTTCCCAAGTGGGAGGACTCACTTTCTCAAAGCAGGAGGGGCACCACCCACATGGTGTCACGCCACAGTGCCCAGCCCTGCGCTCTGCTGGGGCCCTGCGGCTAGAGGTTTGCTGCTCAGGACATCCAAGAGCTCCCATTTGAGAGCGGTCCAGCAGCCAGAGCGTGGTGATCCTGCGTGGGCTGGGAGCCCTTCGCAGCTCCCTCCCACCCTCCCCACAATACAGGCCCTCAGCCCATGGTCTCCACGAGCCCGCATGGGCTCCCACACTCACTTGTTGCAGTGCTGTTTGAGGTGCTTCTTGTAGCTGTCGTCATGCAGGACGACCTCAGGGTTGCAGGTGGCAAGCCAGTCCGCGTTCTTTATCTCGGGAAGCAGCATCTGGTTCTTCGTCTTCTTCCCCTTCCTGCCTCTGGGCACCGGTGCTGACAAGCCTGTAACAGCAAGTGGCAGCCAGTGAGCACCGTGGGCACTGTGGGCCAGGCCGGGCACCGCTGCGAGGTGTCTCTGGTGCTGCGGTGCCCAGGCAGGGTGGCAGAGCCGGGGAGCTGGAGGAGGCTGAGCAAAGCTCCTGGCTGCAGGTCAGCAAGCCAGCACGGGAGAAGTGCACGGGGTAAACGCAGAGTATGGGAGGCTCTGTCTCCAAGAAGCACTTGAGGGATCACCACAGAAACTGAATTGCTGTGAGTTTTCAATGCAATGCTGAGCCCAAGGGATAACATGACCCCTCGATGTATAAAAATAAACATGGAAGCATGGATGTGACTTTGGTCACGGGCACAGCTCTTAGAGCCTTACCTAGACGCTACAGCCAGCTCTGAAGTTCATCCTATGGGGACAACACAGTGATTGGGGACAAGAGTTCAAACAAGAAGCTCCCAAATGATCAAAGACCACAAGACAATCCTGATGATCTGATCTGTAAGGGTTGTTTCCTATCCCATGCATCAGAAGGAGGGCTGCATGGGAACTGGATCACTGCAGGGGGCATTTACACTTGGCAAAGATACCGAAGAGAAAAGGAATGCAATCCCACCTGGCTGACAAAGATAAAATGAGATCCAGTGGCTGCAGCTGAAAATTAAACACATTTTCAAACTTGAAATAAGATATGAGTTCACAGCAGAACACAGAAACAACTCCTGGTGGGGTCACTACTGTTTGGAGTCTTCTGAGAGGGATGAGCTGCTTCCCTGGGCAGCCACTTTTGAGGTAGGGTCCTGCAGATGTCCTCTCCTGCCTACGTGTGCGAAGGGGAAAGAAGTGTTTCAGCAGTACCATCCCATCCGTCCAGTCTTGCGACACCAGGGAAGAAGAGAGAGCATCGCCACGTCCTCAACACCTTCATAAACTTTGTAGCTCCAGCCCAGGTGGCTGCTGGAGGCCTGCAGTGGGCACCAGGGCTCCTGTCCCCAGCACCGAATCCACCTGACGAACTCTGGGCAAACGCTGCTTCCTCAGCAGCTTGGCCTCTTCCAGGTTGGAAGGCAGGACAGGGCTGGATCAGAGCAGAGCTCTGCGCTGGGCTGCCCGTGTGCTGTGCTCGCCCCTTGTAGTCACGCAGATACAGGATTGAGAAGGAAGAGCCCCAGGGTGCACGAGCAAGGCTGGAAGTTGCTGCTGCTTTCTGCACATCAGGGAGACCTGGAGTATGTCTTGCCTGGTCAGCTCTCTGCAAACCCAAGTGGTACCTCAGGCTGCTTGGCGAGCCACAGCAGCGCCTGCCGCGTGGCTGCTCCGCACTGGAGGGTTCTGCTCTCCTCCAGGTCCTCAGGCTGGACTAGATGGTTTCGTTGTCCCTCTGGCCAAGATCACATGGAGGTTTCACAGGTGGGAAAAGCCATTCTGAAGAGCTGATGGAGAAGCTCCTGCTTGCTTCCCTCTGCTAAATATCCAATTTAGCACTAAAGCATTTGCTTTGCAAAATGCTTTTTAAAAAGCATTTTTTAAATTTAAAAAGCATTTAGCACTAAATGCATTTGCACTAAAGCATTCCTGAGCCTCCAATGAAACTGTGGCTTGTTCGTTACTTGGCATTATCTAAATCAAGCCCATTCATATCAGTCAATTTGTTTCTTACTCTTGCTCTGCTCCCCACAGGGCTCTCAAGTCCAGTCCCAGCACCGCTCTGGCCAGGGCTGTGTGGCAAGGGAAGGAGGCAGCACTGACATTATAGGAGGTGACTGCAGTAACTTAAGGAAGCCACTGAAGGCCACGTGCTTGGACCTCACGCTGTAAAGCCAGTTGGACTTTTCCAGACAGAAGGAAATGGTGATGTCGGGTTTTAAGCACCAAGTAACACGCAGCACACTCTTGGGGCTCAGCAACAGCACCACTCGAGAACAGTCTCCCCTGTGCTCCACCACCTTGAAAGAGGAGCCTCAGGCTTCAGACAGCCACCCTGATACCAAAAGCAGACTGGAGAGTCCCAGCCTCTTCAATACTCACCTTGCACCACAGATCACAAGTGTACAACAAGCAGCACACAGCCGTGGGGCTCTGACCACCCGGAGGGAGCGCGGTGGCCTCCCCCAGCAGGCCCTCCCAGCCCAACTCACCTGTTCTGAAAGCCGCAGGATGCAGGCACTGTGCTGCTAGGTTAGCGCAGAGTCTTCTGACACAGAATGGGCAGTGACCACATGTCCCAGGCCACAACCCTCCAGCTGATCCAAGGAGCCAGCACCAGCTCTGTCTTCATATCATTAATGACAAAAGCCACTGCGGCTGCACGGTACTGTTTGCACGGTGGGCTCTATTTGCTGTGCTGCTCCAGCCCCAAGGGACACCTACCACGAGCAGACGCTGCACTGCAGGCAGGGGGGCGAATCTGCAGCGCCCCACTGCCCAGGCAGAGCCAGAGAGAGCAGGAGAGCAGCGCTGCGGAAGGCTCTGGGTGGGCCCTGTCTGAAGCTGAGGATACACTGGAGACCTCCACCCAACAGAATGCAGATGCAATGACAAATTGGACGTGTGGTGTGATACGCGGACCTCACACACACTGGAAAATAAGCGTATGAGTCCTCTGAATAGGGAGGGCACAGCGAAACCTGAGACAAACGGTCCTGCTAGATGAAGTGAGAGAAGGCAGCATCACCTGGGTAGGACTCTGCATCGTGGAGGTCTCAGGACAAACCAATGCTGCATTTCCACCCATCAGGGCAGGGACTGCAGACCAGTATGTCTGGGACAAGAATCATGATGAGAGGACATAAGCTGGTGACCTGGGGTGAGATGGCTGCACAGACTGCACTGCCAGCTTCCCCAGCGCAGCCACGAGTGCCATGTGTGGTGGCCTCAGTGGTTGGCATTAGGGCCGGGGCTGCCAACAGGCACAGGTAGGGTCCCTGCACAACGATCCACACCGCGTCCTGTGATGCCCTGAGGAAGAGCCTGGCACATCTACGCTCTGACTGAAATAAACACCCTCACACGTATCACACCCAAGGTGTTCATATGGTCACCAGCACCCCACAAGCTCACTGCCCAGTGTCTCCCCACGTGGGGGAACCCTGACAGTATTCACAGGCCAGAGAAAACTTAGTAGAGCCCACTTGAGAGTAGGATGGTATCTCTGTGCCCACCACAAGGCTCTCTGCACCAGCCGTGGCACTGGGAGCAAGGAAACAGCCTCCCCCACCCAGCACGCCCCTGCTGCTGGCTGCGAGGGTCAGTGCGGAGGTCAGTCCCATGGCAGCCACTCTCTCTGTGCAGAGAGAGTTGCAGTGCTCAAGCACAAGTGCTTGCCGGCTGTTTCAATCAGCTCTACTTTGACTTTTGCAGCCTCAGTCCTGTAGGCTAGCACAGCGGCGGCGGGTACAGGTGCAATGGCAGAGAGAACACGCAATACCTGAGTGATTCTGCAGAGCCTGGTTCTGGCCGTCTTTTGTCGGCGTGATGAGATCCCAGATAAAACTCTTAATCTTCTCATCCCCCTTGTAGTGTTTGACGCAATAGACCAGCAAGGCCCGACAAATCATCTCCATGTCCTTCTCATTCAGGTGCCACTTGAACCGTCCATGCGTCAGGATATCTTTCCAGCGTCCCCACCTGGAACAGCAGAACACAGACAGAGTAAACACTCCTGTGCAACTAGAGACCTCACCAGCACCTCTCTCCTGGAGCTCGCTCAGGGGCATGGCCCCGCCAGCTCCCCTGGACAGAGGTGTTCTGCCCCCACATTACGGGAGCAGAGAGAAATTTGCCCAGGACTGAACAGGGCAGAGGCAAGAGCAGACTCTGGAAGAGCCAGTTGCGCTCATGCTTTGTCCCCCTAACTCTCCTTCCATCCCAAATGTTCACTTAGAGCCCAGGTACCACCAAGAAGGTCACTGCTGGAAGGAGGGCATACTGCAAGCAGGGTGGACAGAACATGGTTGGGGCAGCCGGTGGCCCATCTGCACACTGTGGCAGCTGGAGGCTGCGGCTGTGCTCTCTGGGAGGGGGTGAGACTCACCCAAATATGAGCAGGTTCTTCTCCACACGGAAGCATTCAGCCCGCAGGTACCGCCGTGTCTTCTCGTTGAAGCGTCGCGAGCGTGTGGGTCGCTCATCCGAGTCACTGTCCAGCTCGGAGAACTCCATCAGCTCATCCTCTTCAAAGGAGTTGTAGTGTTTAGTTTGCTTCCGCACCCGGGGTCTGTCAATGACCAGGCTCTCCTACAGGGGCAGAGAGGAGAATGCGCTCAGGTATGGGCGGAAACACCTGCCGTCCGTCAGGGCACAGTACATCCTCTTCTCCACGCTGCCACTCTGCTCTGCGCATGCCTCTGGTTCCAGGCTCACGAGCCCTGCGGCTAGCCATCACCTTCCCACTGGGATACCTGCTCTAAATTACCTGCGTGCGGCTCTGCCTGCACACACGAGACAATTCCTTGCCAGCACAAAACTCAGCCTGAACAATGGGAGGCTGAAAATCAGGCCCTCTGGGTTCAAACTGCTGACAACCAGCAGCTGATTCAGCTCTGAATCATACGCCTGGCCCTCCCAGCACTGCCTGCGCCAAGCGCTGTGCTGGAGGCGGTATAATTTCTGTGTCGGGGGGAGAGGTAGGCTGGAAGAGGAAAGGCAGCTTCCAAGAAGGTGCAGAAGGGAGCAATATGAAATTAAACAGCATGTACCTGCCTTCTCTCCTTCACCCCACCCTGCCGAATGAATCCATGTCATCTAAATCTGCCTGGATCTCAAGCACGTGGGACATCCCCCACCACCATGATTCCCCCTGCTGGAGCAGTGAGCTCTGCAGAGCTGCAGGGTCTCCCTCTTGCTGCTGTCTAACACCATCTCTGCGGCGTTGCTGCCTTAGCTGGAATTTCGGCAGGCCCTGGGGCTCCACGGAAGCTGGCTGCAAGCGCCCTGCGCTCGATGGAGGAGCTGGGAGGAGAGGCCCAGGTTGCAGCCGAGCCCACAAGCTCAGCAGGGCCAGCAGAGAGATGGAACCCCATCTGTCCACTCCTGCCTCCCCACAAGCAGAGTCACCAACCCTCCCAGCTCCACCTCAGCGCTCAGCTAGAGCACTCCTTTCACAGGCAGAGCAGGCAGAGGCCAAGAACAAGGACACTGCGCCTGGGAGATGCTCCCCAGAGGCATGTGGGGAACCTCCGGCAGCTGTGCTACCCGGCCAGGAGAAGCCAAGCACCAGCTTGCTGGAGCTCCAGCTGCCACATTTTCCCACAGCCGCTGCTGAGAAGGAGCCAATTTGCCAGTGAGGGCAAGAGGTGAGACTCCAGGAGCATTCATTTACAGTCTACAACTGCCTCGTCTGGACATTGTGACGGGCCTGCCAGATCCACTTGGCTTTACTCTGTTCCCAGCCCTGAAGGCACGATTGCAGGGCTGCAAATGCTGATGGAGGAAAGAGTGGCACAACCCAAACCTGTCCCCACCTGCTCCATCAGGCCAGGAGAAGCCCTGGGCAGCTCCCTTCATCCTTATTAACATTCAGCTTTTACAGAGATTTGTTTCTAGAGCAACGCCTGGATATTGAGCCTGACCCGCACAGTCTTTGAACCCCCAAGGCTCGGATGAATGTGTCTGGTATTGAGTTGGATACAGAAAATATGCAACAGGCAGCATGAGGGAGCATTTGACACTGTAAGAGCAGGGGGAAGTACCGGAGGAGTTGCCCAAGCTGGAGCTCCTCTCGCAACACTGCTTGTGCTGTCAGGGCCAAACCCAGCTGGCGCGGACAACCTCGCTTGCACCCTCCCACTCAGAGAAGATGAGAAGTTCAGCAAGAGGGAGCATTTGCAGTCACCATGCAGGGCTGTGTCCATCCCCTGAGGCACTGAGCCCCTGGCAGTCCCTTCCCCAGACTGCTTTAACCTAGGACAGAGCTCTCAGACCCAAACCAGGCCAAGCATCCACACACAGCGATGCTCCGACAAAACCAGTGCCACAGCCACAATATTCAACCTCCCTGCAAACTGCCTTCGTTTGTGAGAGCAGACGAGGTGGGGAAGCAGCACGGCACCTCACAGCCCTCATACTATTGGTGTGTTCACCAGAGACACTTCTTCTGCAAAGAGGTGCTGCCTTCCAGCCAGCACCCACCGCCTGCTCCAGCCCAGCCAGGACACTGCTCCCACTACAGCACCACAGCCCAGCGCTCACTCAGTGAGGGCCCCCAGTTCCAGGGGTGCCCTAATATACGTGTACCCAGTGAGAGGCTGCAATCTGAGGGTGCCAGTGTGCCCGACACAAGCCTCTTGACCTGCAGTGTCTCAGCACTGTCATGCCACGGCAGCTCCTCAAAAATCTTCCCGTGCTGCTGCTGGAACCCACATATTAAATGTTATGAATAAATCACATCAGAGAAGCGTGGTTATTGCCTTGGCATTGAACAGGACCATGTGATGCATGACTGATTCCAGGGACCTGCCTGCTCTGATGTTACTCGCTCCCCACCAGCCTCAACTAATTGCAAGTCCACTTTGTTTCTAGGCCACTAATGGCTGGACGTGCTGCTGGGCTGAAGACTCCCCGAACAGGCCCACGGGTGCTGTGGCCCTGCAAAGGGCCTGGAGGGCCACCTGGGGAGAGGAGAGGGAGCCCGGGCCAGCTCAGCTGCACGCACCATGGCTTCCTCTCTGCCTGTTGCTGGGAAACCCGGGGTGCTCTGCCCAGCTCCACCATGACAAACACCACCTCCTTAGCCATCGAGACCCGCGGTGGTGGAAGCCAGGGGGCTGCGGTAAAACGAATGTGCCCGGCACTGTGAGCTCCAGGGCTCAAAGGGCTGTAGCATACAAACTCATGTCAGCTAGCCAGGCTTTCTCCAGAGCTGCTAGGCCAAATGCACCCTCTGCCCAGGGTGCCAGGGCTCACGTGGACTTGGGTTTGGGCTGGGGAATGGTTACACAGCTTCCCCCGAGCATGGGAAGAGCCTTGCTCACCCCAATCCCCAGCCACAGCAAGCGCTGGCACTTGGGCCCCTTTGTGCCCTGCCCAGGGCACATGGCAGCTTGGCCCTGGCATGCCTTTAGCTAACGAAGGTCTCTGGGCTTGGTGAGACAGCCAGGGAGCCAGGAGATCAGAGCTGGCACCTGGAGGGCAGAATGGGACCATCCTGGTACAGCTCCACGCCGGAGCCCCAGCCCCTGCTGCCCAGGCTGCCAGCACCCAACATGGCTGGCAGCAGGAGGCTCTCACGCCTACCTGTGCTGTGGGGAACTCCGGCACAGCTCCAGTTCATGCACAGGCAGTCACACCAGTCTGCTGGGTTCACAGCCACGCCATTGCACTGGCTGCTTCATCCTCTCCTCCCCTCACACGCTGCCAGCCCCAGCTGCCGCCCCTTAATCAGGCTTGGGAGCAGCAGGGAGCACAGACTGAGTACCCTGAAATACCAGGGAGACACAGCCTGACATGTGGCTAAAGTAATCGGGGCTTTAGCCAGCACTCATGAGTCAGTCTTCCCTTACAGTAATTCCTGATGCCTATACGCATATCCCTTCACGAGCTCAGCGGAAGCACACAGCTCCTGCCTGGAGGCCACGCCATGCGGTGTCAGATCAGTTGTGGGGCACACGGCCCATGCGCTGGATCCTACCTTTTCATTCTTGGCGTCCGTATCGAGCTCTGCTATCTTGGCCCACTTTTGCCAGAAGTTGGGGTCATCTAAGGAAATGTCAGTTCTGTTTCCTGATGCTACGAAGCTGGCCTGGGAGTGAAAGAAGAGGAGTAAACAGGGTGCAACCCACCATCCAGATGTGCCTTAGCCCATATAGAGATCCCCAACACATCTGTCTGCAGCGCATTCTTGCTGCCATGGGGTGTTACACACTAGGTTGGCACATGCCAGAGGGCTCTTCGTTTGCTTAAAGAAGCTGAACCCCTCTCTTCTGCAGTCCTGCTTGACCCGTTGGAAATGGAGCCTGGGCTGTGCCACCCACAAGAGAAGGAAGGACAGATGGCCCTTGGCGTCCCAAGCAGACACCAGCCATGAGCGTGGCACAGCGCTGGCTCCTCGGGCTCTCTCCTGTGCGGATGTCAGGGCCCCACGGCGCACAGCTTCCATGGCACAGCAGCGCCCAGCTTTGGGCACTGTGCGGGCCAGCAGCCAGGTCCTGCCACCGCCCTGGGCTCTCCCTGCAGAGCCAGGTCTCATGGCAGCAGAAGAGTGAGACTGGAGACAGAGATGAGCTGTGCTGTAGGAGGGCTGTGCTGAAGGTCCACACCCAGGTCCCACATCCAGGTCTCCACCTGCCTCTTTGTCTGGCAAAGCACCGCACAGGGGAATTGGTGTCCAGAAGGGTAGGGGGGGTGACAGACTCTGGATCAAATAAGCTCAGCCCATGAGCTCAGGACTGCATCAGCTCAGCACTGGATCTCACCCAGACTTTGAACTCATCCACCCTTCCCAAGGAGAGGCCTGACCCTGCCCACAACAGCCCCGGGCAGAGGGTCTATCTCTGGGCATGGCCTGCTGCCACGGCAAGGAGTCCTCAACCCATCAGAAGAGCAAGCCCTCCACCCTGTGGTGGTACCCTGACTGGGACACAAGAGCAGCTCTGCATCTGTCCACACCATCAGCCCGGTGCCAGAGCACACTCTGGCACTGCCCAGCACCTGGAGGACAGCCCCTGCTCTGCCTTCTCACCAGCCTGAGTTAGCCTCAAAGGGAAAGTGGAAGCTGCCAAGCTGAACGCTCCCGGGCAGCCTCACAGCACCCGCCCAGCCTGGTGGCCCCCTCCTCAATGCTCTGCTGACCACCAGTGAGACGAGACCACGCTGCTGCCACGCCCCAGCAAGGTCTCTCTCCTGGCCACAGTGGGACAAGCAGGAGAGTTTAGCCTCCTGACTCAAGAGACAGGTAAGAGGTGAGCCCAACACTACTGCCCTGCGTGCTCCCAGCATGTCCCCCACCATGCTGGGGAAAGTCCTCCTTCCCTCCCAAGGGAGCCCAGCACACCTTGGCAAAGGTGGAGCCCTTCCCCTCAGATTGGATAGTGATGGTCTGTGTCCTGCGCTGAAGGATCTGATCAATGTCTTCCTCGCAGAACTTCGATCCTTCGTCCTCTTCGTCCATGAGAGCACCATAGGCACCCTTCCGCAGAAGGTCCTCCACCTCCATCTTTGAGAGCTGCTGAACCTGCCCAAAACACGGGGGCATCACCAACCTGGCCAGCCGCCCTGGGCACTGCACAGCAGGAGAAGGCTCTTCCCTTTGCCCCAGGAGGGAGGGCAGAGATGCCCCAAGCCAACCCAGACCTCCCTCTACTACAGCAAAGAGGTCACTTTAAAACACCGCCCGAGGGACTGTCAGGAATTTCAGTCCATGTCACCCAGACACAGCACTACATGTGTCCCCGAACCCCATGGCAGTGCAGGGACAGCCTGTCAGGCCAAACAGCAGCGACGTGAGAGTGTGGGACTGGGCTCTCCTTGCCCAGAAGCCTGTCCAGGTCTCTGCTCCAACCTGGCAGTGACTTGCAGGGGAAGGAGGAGAGCTCTCCCACAGCGCCTCCAACCTACCCCATTGGTGCTGCCCTTGCGGTTGATGTCCTGCAGCACAGCTTTATCCAGGCCCAGCTTCAGGCTGGCCTTGTCGAACATCTCCCGCTCGTAGGAGTTCCTGGTGATGAGGCGATAGACTTTCACTGCCTTGCTCTGCCCGATCCGGTGGCAGCGAGCTTGAGCCTGGGAGTGCAGAGGACACAGCGTCAAGCACAGTGAGCCCAGGAGGATGGGGACCGTGTGGCTTGTGGCACCCTGCACCAGCACCCACCACTCACCCACCTGAGCCACAGTCAGCTCCCACCCACCCGAGCACCCTCACAGAGTGCCTGTGGCTGACCTGGCAGGGCTCTGCCAGCGGGTGCTCGTCAGTGCCAGACCTACGCGGTTGTGGAGCAGGAATCGGAGACCCCTGCACCCCCGGGCAAGGACAAGGGGCTCAGGCTGGAGCCTTGACTCTCTGCAGATGGGGGGGCACCCAACACTTCACCCCCTCCAACACCAGGTATAGACAAAGTGTTGCCTGGTCTGTGGTCCACCCATGCTTTTAGAGCCACACTGTGATCTCCCCCATGACATGTCCCCTCTGCCGGCTCCCCCAGCACAGCGCCCCATGGCCAGCACAGCTGGTGCTGCTGCCCTTCCCTCCCCGGCTGCCATGAGTGACGGGGGCTGTGCTGCCAGACCTCCCGGCAGCTCTCCCGGTCCAGCCTGTTACCTGGAGGTCGTTCTGTGGGTTCCAGTCCGAATCAAAGATGATGCAGGTGTCGGCAGCAGTCAGGTTGATGCCCAGCCCGCCCGCCCGCGTGCACAGGAGAAAGACGAAGCGATCCGAGTCAGGCTTGCAGAAGCGGTCGATGGCAGCTTGGCGCAGGTTCCCGCGCACCCGCCCATCAATGCGCTCATAGGTGTACCTGGTCCGAGAGGGGAAGAGGCGAGAGCAGGGTCACAGTGGGGGCTGAACTGGCTGCGGCTTACAAACCCCTTCTTGCTCCTTCCCCCGGGCTGTGTGTGAGCAGCCAGGCAGCCCGGACTTAGTGGCAGGACCTGTGCACAGATGGAGGCTCAGGCCCCATCAGCCTGCGTGCGCTGTGGTTGTTCCCAAAAGTTGTTCCTCTTATGATGGCAAAATCATCATGACCCCCCTTACAGTGCATGGATATAGGGCTCACTGGAACCAGGACCAAAGAAAGGGCCTATTTCCATTTAGTCAATCCTAGGACTAGCCCTGGGCAACACAGAACGGACAGGTCAGAGCTGCCCAGCTTTGGGGTCCCTGCACCCACCAGCCTTAACTCAGATTCTTCGGTATGTGGGCACAGAATGGCCAAATCCCCACCCTGGGCTGTTTCCACTCTGTACCTACAGTGCAGGATGAAGGTGATGTGGAGGAGCTGTAGTGAATGCTGAAGCCTGTACTAACCGCCTCTGAATGAGATAGTCCTCCAGGATGTCGAGGCAGCGCACCATCTGGGAGAAGATGAGCACTTTGTGCCCACCGGCGATCAGCTTGGGAAGCAGCTTATCAATGAGCACCAGCTTCCCAGCCGCCTGGATCATCGCCTGCAGCTGGAAGTCCGGCGCGTCTGGGCTGTGTGTTTTACGGAAGTCTTCCAGGATCTTCTCCTCCGCCCCTGCCAGGTGAGAAGGGACGTGAACTTTTGAGGAGGCTGGCAGTGCAGCTACCCCCAGCATCCCATCCGGTGCAACAGCAAGACACCACGCAAGGAACAGAACCCATGCAGTCGATCAGATCTGGGGAGGTCAGCTAGAGACCTCCAGAAGCCCCTCCACTTCTGTGACTCTACACTCCTTCTTCAGGGCTTGCACCAGCTCTTGGCAGAACAAGCCAGGCTGGGATGTTGGAGAGGGTCCCACACCAGAACACCCCCAAACACAGTAAGCTTTGCAAGACCCCGAGGTGCCTGCCAGCAAGCAGCACTTGCGGGGAGCTGGGCTGCCTGTGAGGGCAACAAGGCAGACCACTGCATCCTGTGCTGGACCTGGATTCTCAGCCACACCAACAGCAGACGGCGTGAGGGCCTGAGCTGGCTCCCAAGCCGGGTGAGCTCTGCAGGTAGTGACCAGTAAATGTTGCAGTGATATCTGTCCCCCAACACCTCCTGTGCACAGCCCTCACCATTGATGAGATATGGGTGATTGCAGCACTTCCGCAGCTCCATCATGGTGTTGATGAGGTTGGGCATATTATGCTGGTTGGCACCCTTGGAGAGGAAGGAGAAGTTCTTCTCCAGGATGGCCCGGTAGTATTTCTTCTGGATATTGGTCAGCTCCACCTCAATGATGGTCTCCTGCTTGGGTGCCAGATTCTTTTCTACATCATCCTTCAGCCGTCGCAGCATCATGGGCTTCAGGATGGACTGCAGCTTCTTCACCTGCCAGAGCAAGCGCAGAGATTCACTGCCCTCCCTGCATGGCAAGCACACAGTGACAACAGTGGAGGGACCTGCAAGTCCAGTGCTGCCCCAGGCTGGAAACCCCCTACAAATGACCCTGAAGCAGCTGCTCTGCTGACAGCCAGGACAACTTCAGAGTCTGGCTTCCCTGGGGCAGGCACATGAGTAACCAGCCCTGGGCCACGAACTCCACACACTTCTGCTGACAGCAGCCTTGGGTAAATGCGTCTGCTGCAGGAGGAGAGCCAAGAGCTCTCCATAGCAGCTGAGATGACGGTTGCTCCATGTGCCTGTGCTCCCTCAGAATGACAATCTTTGTGCAATCTCCACTTAAGTCACACTCAAATGGCAGTGAGACAGCCCAGGGGACCGAGCTACTTTCCATGACCCATGCTCAAGAGAAGCTTTGGAGTGTGGCTCTCCAGGGGAAGCTGCCAAGGGCGACTGACACATGGATACCTCACTCCCCCTACATTCCTGTTAGTCTCACGGCCAGATCAGGTGGGAAAGCTGGGTGAGCTGTGTTGCCCAGGCATGCAAGGGGCAGTAGGAAGCTAGGCGGGGAGCAGACCACTGCCTTGGCACAGGCTGGTCTCCTCTCTCCAAAGCAGTGTTGGGGGCTCTGTCACAACTTTGCTTCTTCTGGCATGAGGAGTCCTATTTAACTCCATGAAGTACACGTCTGAGTGCATGCCTGGCTTGGTGACCATGTGTCCCAGTGGCCTGCGCTAACAGTCACCAGCATCGCTCTCCTAGGTACCTGCTCCTCTGTCTTCAGGTCTCCAAACTCCTCCAGAAAGGCTGTCTCTGAGGGGAACTGCTGTGGCTCCAGGAAATTCAGGAGGCTGAAGAGCTCCTCCACCGAGTTCTGCAGGGGGGGTCCCTGTCAGCAGCACCTTGTGCTCCTGGGTATACACAGAAAACAGGTTGAGGCCTCAGACCCACTGGCTGGGTCCAAGGGGTCCCAAGGGCACAATCCTCCCCGTCTTCCAGCCCCAGGAGCACTCTGGGTGGCCTGGGGGCGCACACACACACCCTGAAAGGCTCCCCTGGCCATGGTGCCCACACTGATCCAGCCGCTGCCACGCAGCACTGTCTTGTGGCTCCCAGGACACTTCCCTGGGTGTGTCGCAGTCCGGCTCTGTGCAGCCAAAACCGAGAATCCCACACTGCCGCCCAGGCTTCAGACACTTGGGTGCTCGCTCACTGCTCAGGCTAATCCTCCTGCCCAAACCTATGCAGGGAACGTCCCCAAGAGTCACCAGCTATGAAAGAAGGGCAACTGTAAGGTGGGACAACAGGAGGCGCCCACAGGACTTGTACAAAGGAAGGTGATGGTTATGAAGGGGGGCCAGCAGACAATCCCGCTCAGCCCCAGGCTGCTCGCAACCCAGCAGGGACCTGCACAAGACACAAGGTCACTGGGAAACAGCAGGGTCTTTGGGAACTGGAGAAATAAAACTAATAATTTTCAGAGGCCTGGCCCAGGTACAGTTGAGTGTGATCAAAGCCGGGTAGGGCTGGGAGATCCAACAGCCCCGGTGGCTCTCGGTCCAGCAAAAAGCAGCACTGCCTTTCCCAGGGCTGGAAAGGAGGTGGACATCCAAATTAATTTCTCAGAGCAGCTCATTGATCCCTTTTTCACCACCCATAGTCCCGCACTCCCATCCCTGGCACGGACTGGTCCCATGTTTGCAGAACGGTAAGAAACCAGCTTGAATACTGCAGCCCTGCACACCGCAGGGTACAACGCACACCATGGCTGGAGGATGCTGTGCATGGCTGGTCAGCAACTGCCTCCGTGTGCTGCAGCAGCCAAAGCTGCGCTGCGAGGCCAGGCAGTGCTCTGCCAGGGAGTCCACACAGATAGGAAGGCACAGGGGCACTTGGCCTGCTCTGGGGTAATATTCCACTTCACGAAAAAGGAGTTTGTGACGGCTGCAGGGCACCACTACCCCATCCATCATCAAAGGGCCTCCAGTCACTGGCACTTCGACCTGATGGATCCTGGACGGTTTTCCCTCTGACAGGGAGCTCTCAGCCCTGGCACTGGGCCTGAGCAGCTGGCAGTGGCATCTGACGGGTAGGCATGGCCATCTCTGGCCCACCCTGCTCTCATGTGAACCCAGGCAGGACATGCTCACCAGGGCCATGAGTTTCAGCCCCTCCAGGAGTTTGCAGTTCCTGTTCTTCAGGCGATGTGCCTCGTCAATGACCACGCAGCGCCACTGGATCTTCTTTAGCTCTGGGCAGTCGGCAAGGATCATCTCAAAGGTGGTGATAACCACCTGGAACTTGAAGATCCCAGGGAGAGGGTTACCCTAGGGAGACATAAACCATATGCAGTGCTTGACTCCTGCAGGGTGGCAGGACACTGTCAGACATCCTGTCAACATATCAGTGTTAGCATCTGGCTCCTAGCTGGGATTTCCCCAGATTCATCTCTCCCAAGCAGCAGGCAGGTTGCTGCAAGCCTCCTCACTGGCTGCAGGCTGCATCTCTCCAAACCAGACACTGCTTCAGGGCAGACGAACAGGCCTGGACAAGAACTGCGGCTGGGGCTCTGCTGCATGAGTTGGGCCTGTTCTTCACTCATACACAGTGCACCCTGATCCCATGCCACCACCTTTCCCTCTCCAGATAAACCACAAGCTCCACATGCAGCTCAGTGCTTCCCAAGTAAAGGAAGCCAGGGCGGGGGTCCGCATCCTGGAGTGTTGTGTGTGTCAATCACCTGTGTGTCCCTGTACACCATCTCGTACTGCTGGATCATCTGCCGGCTGATCTGGCTGCCGTGGTACACGATGGCATTCATCTCTGTCCAGGTGCGGAACTCCCTCTCCCAGTTGGTGATGGTGGAGAGAGGTGCGATGATGAGGAAGGGGCCATGGATGCCCATCAGGAATATTTCTGAGAGGAAGGTTATTGACTGGATTGTCTTCCCCAGACCCATCTCATCAGCCAGGATGCAGTTCTTCCTGCAGAGATGGACAGGAGCAGGTGAACGTGGCTCTCAGGGGCAGGAACCACCCTGTCCCCACCTTCTCGATGGGGCGTCAGGCACATCACCTCCACCCACACCTCTCTGACCCTGCAGTGTGGAGGGCGGGGGGACACTGGTACAGTGACCCAAACTGGTCAGGGTAATCCAGACCATCCAACTTCTTGCAAGATGATGGACTCAAAAGTTAGTGTGAAAGATACTGTCCTTTGGGTGCACGCTAGCCAGTGAAAGATGCACCTGATGGCCTGTTGCAGCTGAGAACATGCATACTCCTGCACTCCTGCCACAGGAATGGGCCAATACCAAAAATCAGGGCTATCTTAGACCCATAGCTAAGCCCTACTATCTCCAAGACTGATTTAGCAGAGAGAAACATTCCTAAAGACTCAGTTGCAAAGCTAAAACAAACACAATTTTTCTGGCAGCTGCCTGCCAGCTCCAGCACTGGAAGGTCTCAGCGGCTGCTCTGTGAGACCCTTGTTTGTCAGCTCTGCTCCCCAGCTCTTCCGCTCCCATGACTGCACGCACCGGAGCCCCACTGTCAGCAGGACTCCTCGTGGGAGCCCAGAGCTCCAGCCCCTCCTCACCTGTTATACCAGTTAAAGAGCAGCCAGTTCATTCCCTCCAGCTGATACTCCCGCAGCTGGTTGCTGTTCTTATACTCCCGGGACTTCTCCAGTTTCTGCCAGGACTCAGATGCTGGGCGCTCCTAGGAGGCGAGAGCAGGAGCAAGGTCCATGGAGAGGAAAAGGCTAACACTCAGTGAGGCCAGACCCTGCTTCTGGGGCTGCACATCAGGACAACACTTCAGAACAGTCATTTACAGCTGATTCACAGCAAGGTCTTGGCCTCTGGATCCCACCCTCAGATCCTACTAACTAACCCATCCGGAGGGGAGGATCTGGGGCTTGCACTGCAGCAGCAGGGACAAGAAGGTCAGCACTGCTGGACCTTGGCAAGACACAGACAGTCCCTGCCTGCCCAGGGCAGTGAGCTGCCAGCCAGGTACGTTACCTCTGGGTACGTTACCATGTGCTTGATTTCTGGAGGGATTTGGAGGGCTTCAAATTCTTTAATCTTCCCCGGGTCGACATCCTCCTCCAGCTCCCAGGTGCTCTCCTCATACGGCAGTGAGCACCACTTCACCAGATAGTGAGTCACCTCCTGTAGCACAGAGAGACAGGCTCAGAGACGGCGCAGGGCTCACGGCCATTCAGTCCCAGCGTGAGGGCACAGGCTGCGACTGAGCGCACGTCCCAGGGACGGTCAGCAGCCCTCCATTTACCCCTGTCCAAGGGGTCCCCAGGGACAGGGCTCAGGCTGCGCGTGGCTGGGAAGGCCTCAGGGTGCTCGGAGATGACACGTGATGCATGTCATGGGTCTAGACCTCCTGCCCAGCCTCCCTCCCTCCACAGGGCAAGTAAGTGATGCAACCACTCACCTCCCCAGTGTCAGGGTCCTTCGTGTGAGCCACCTCCAGAATTCGATCTACCTCCACATAGTCCGGGTTGAACAAATCCTCATCAGGCTGCAACAGCAGAGAGTAAAAGAGAGGTAAGTTCAAGGTGATTCCAGGGTTAAAAAGATGGTGGCCACGAGTAAACAGCTGCGGGACATCTGTCCCCAGGATGCTGCTAGCTGTGCACAGCACACCAAGTGCCCTGGATGCAGGTACGTGACATCTGTCTCTGGGCAGGGAGGAGGCAGGAGCCCTGCAGAAGGAAAAGCTCTTGCTTTACAGCAGCTGCAGGCTCCACGCTGCCCTTGCTGAGAGGCAGGAACGTCCTCTCCAGCCCGTCTGGCGACAAGGTACAAAGCCCTGAGCTGTGTGCTCCAGCTTACGTGCAGCATCCAGAGCTGTGACTGCCACAGCACAGAGGCACACATAGCACCCGATGAACTCCCCTCCTCTGCAAGGGATGACACCTTGTTCTTTGTCTCTGCCTCTCTCTCTCTCCCCACCTTCAGCTCAGCAGTCACCAGCAGCAACTGCTCATGAGGTAAGGGCTCACCCTCCTGCCAAGAACACCTGGGGAGGAGTGGGCGTTAGACTACCAGTGGTTCTCAGAGAGACACATTGTCTAGGGTTTGGGAAGGAGAAAAAACAGGCTTCTATATTCACAGCTCCCCAAGCCCCAGATAGTCATAGGAAAGACTGTTTGCTCCTTGCTAAATCGTTAGTGGTACAGTGCGTTCCAACACATGCTGTTTTCTTTGCATCCTGGGAAAGACCCCAAACAGAATTGAGAGTGAGAAATTTGAAACACACCCCCAGCTTTCCAACTACATCCATGGAGAAATTTTCATAGCCTACTGGCCTGATTTACACTTGTAAGGGGCAGTTTGAGGAGATCCAACAACTATCTCCAGAGCAGCAAGATAAATTATAGAACACCTTTCATATTAAACACAATTAATCTGCTTATAGAGCAGAGCAGGCAGGAGCTGCCCTAAACCCAAGTCTTTATAGCTCCCTTTCACACGGCACCTCTGCTCCACTATGAAAGCACCTCGCCCACCTGCACGCTGCCCTCCCTCCCATTGAGCAATGATTCCAGGTTTGGCAGTTCCTGGCACATGACATTTGTCACCCTGCCCACACCTCTACCAGCGACACCATGAGTCACTGTCACAGCCCTTTGGCTCCAGCACCCCCACCCGCACACCCTCTTGTGCTGCGCCCTGGTTCAAACCAGCCTGGAAGCTCGAGATGCCACGCTGCTGCCTGGGCATTGCCACGGTGTCAGCAAGGGGCCACAGGGAGGGCTCTGGGCAGCACCCCAGGATCACTGAGCTACAGCAGAGCTCAGGCAGGGCAGGCACAGCTGCACAGTGAGCCCTGCTTGCCCACTCCCAGCCCTGAATTTTGGCCCTGGAGCTGGTCTCGCCTGGGCAGGGAGGTGCCAGAGGCAGTGCTCAGCCACTGCACCGAGCCCAGGTGTGCCAGGGTCGGGCACAGCTGCTTGTCCTGCTCAGCTCTCACCTCTGTAAAAATATGCTTCATCTGAGCCTGCTTGTTCCGGAAACGCTTTATCTTCTGGGAGATCCTGGGGTCCTTCTCCAGCTCCTCCAGAGTTGCCCACTTACAGTGGAGGTAGGAGCTGCAGAGGAAAAAATAATTCAACAAAACATGGCCTTTGAGCCCGATCCCATCCACCACACAGACCAGCAGGGATCTCCCAGCAACCCGGAGAACACCTATGCCTTGCCGTGTGAAACCCCAAACTGGAGGAAGCCACAGCCCAGGTCCAGGCCAAGACTGAGCATGGTGGCTGCAGCGGTTTTCCTGCTTCCCACCACCAGGGCTGGCTCGGGAGGCCAGGGCAGCGAGACAGGGATGCCGGGGCTGCAGCTGGGGCTGGGACAGAGGTGGGAGCGCACAGCCCTCGCTTCTGCATGCACAGGGCCCACAGCTGCGGCACAGAGCACCACAACGCCGCACGTACAAGTTCCTGTACTTGACGTAGAACTCCTCCATCTCAAACGCCAGGCCTCCGGGATGAGCCTGAAACCAAGGGAAGCGACAGTCAGAGCCTGTGCAGAAACTGAGGGAGCATCCTCTGTGGCCTGGGTGCAGACAGGTGTCCCCTGCCCGGCCACAGGCTCCAGGCAGGCTGAGCCCCACGGATGGAGAGGGTGGCCAGGCACTCGGCATGCTGCCAGCCCCGGAGACTCAGTGGCCCTGGGGAACATGGTGTGAGACCACCCTTGAGCAAAGGGGACTCAAACACCTCCTGGGCGCCAGCCCAGGCCTGATTCCTCTCCAGAGGTTTTCTGGCACCCAGGGCAGGAGAGGCACCACATTGATCCCCAACCCTGAAAGGCGCCAGTCCGGGAATACCCCAGCAGCACCCTGCAAATAGCAAGCACAAGGAATGGCACGGCAGCACCAACTACTGCTACATCTCATGTCCCTGCTGCACAAGGCAGCCAGGTCCCGTCCCTCCTCTGCCCAGGGACCTCCATCCCCACTGACATCTTTGCCACTCACCTCCTTCTGCACCATCCTGGAGGCAAGGATCTTCTCAATGATATTGGCATCATCCTCGGGAGGCTCCTGGGGACAGCAGAGCAGAGTGCTGTTTTCCCAGCCCATTGCGTGGCTTAGCCTCTGGCCCCCTCCCAGCACAGAACGGCTGCTTGCTCCTCTCCCACCCCACCAGCAGAGCCAGCCCAGTGGGCACCGGGACAGCTGTGCTTGGGGAACCCTTCCTGGGTGCCAAGGTGCAGGTGCTGCCAGCCCAGCTACACTCGCCCTCTGCCTTGTGGTCCCTGAGCCAGCAAGGCCACAGCACTGTCGTGCTTAGCTGTGTGGGTCCTTCCAGCTAGACCAGGGCAGCCAGAGAGGGTGGCAAGTTTCCCAGAAAAGAGTGCTTCTGTCCCCAGACTGAAGGAAGGAAATACACCAAAATGTGCACATCTCCTGCTCCCAGCCACTCTCCATGCCAGACCTCTGACTTGCTTTGCCATTTATACAACCCTATAGTGCTGGATGGTCCCAAGGGCCCCAGCAGAGCAGGGAGTAGGGCTGTCGGGCCCTCCCACAGGCATCCTCCGTTGCTGCCACCTGCCCATGACCACAGGACAGGGACCACAGCACCTCAGCCCCACTGCTGTCCATGCAGCTCTTCCCAGCAGGCTCAAAGTGCCTTTCCTCCACAGGCTTCGACTGTGCCATGAGGAAACACCCCATGAGGCCGCAGAGTCCTTCCGCTGGCCACCCATGGGCTCCCACTCCCTCACGCTGAGCACATGAACTTTGCTGGAGGTGGCCCTGACACTGTCCTGCTTCCAGCTCCAAGATGGCAAGCACAGGGCAAGTGGGGAGGCTGAGGCTCTCCTGGTCGTGTGCTATGGCAGGACCAGCCCCGCCAAACGCCAAGGGACAAGAGAGCCAGGCTTGTGCCTGTCGGCGCTGTAGCAGGAGAGGCACGGAAAGATTAAGGGGAGAGGGCAGACAGCAAAAATGCAGAGCTTGCCTGAGCATTAGAAACACCACTTCTGCCCTGGCTGGGAGATGGTACGGCAGCAGGAGGAAGAGCAAAGTGTAGCGCACAAAGGAGGCGGACTCTGTTCATCTCCTTCAGACAGAGGCAGCCTGGTCCAAGGCAAAGCAGCCCTGAGGTGTCCCTTTGCAGACTAGAAAGACCCTTCCAAGAAAGGCTCGGGGCAGGCTGGGGAGGGACAGACCCACAGCACCCCACAGAACTCACCCAGGAGGGTCTGGGAGAGCCACGGCAGCGTCCAGGGCTGCAGCAACCCCTCCGATCCCCAGCCCTCAGCCGACCTGCTGCCTCGGCACCCCTGCCGCGGTGTGGGGCGGGATGCTGGACCCAGCACTGCAACACAGTGAGCAGGGTAACAGCAGCTCTGTCTGGGCCCCTCAGCTGCAGTCCTACGGCCTAAAGGGGGATTTCTGCCCTATTTGGGGAGCTCTGCCCCACGCCAGGGTAACACAGCTGAGGGGAGCACACAGAGATGCTCTCAGTGCAGCCACTGCGCAGTGCCCATTTCCCCACACCCGCGCATCCACCCTGGTGCTGCTGGGCTCCAGTTTGACCCTGGCTACAAAGGGTTTGTCTGAATAGGGCCAGGGGCACAGTGCTGCCATCACAGCCAGCTCCAGCACTCCGTGGCTGGGAGCCCCCATGCTGACCCACAGCCCAGCTGGCTTACACAGGTCCGTGGCTCATAGCTGGCAGCCTGCAGTCTGCTGGAGGAGCCCTGCACCATCTCAGAGAGCTGCTGAGGAACGTGGCCAGGATTCAGGGGGGAAAGCTGCAAGTCCAGGCCATGGGGAGAGCAGCCCTGAGGCCTTAGCACTCCCATCTTGCCCTGCCAGGTCAGCGTTGACCCTGGGAACAGCCATGGCCAGGCCCAGCCAAGCCTGCTGGCCGGAGCCCAGAGCAGCTGCTCAGCAGAGAGCCTTCCCCCCATCAGCCACCAGCCTTAATTCATCTGGAGCAGAACAAATTGAGGTGGAAGTCCAGGACTAAGGAGAGCAGGGTGGCAGCACAGACACATGCCAAAGGCAACCCATTCCCACCTGCTGTTTTGAAAATCTCACTTGGAGAGATCACTGCCAGGAGCCCGGCTGGACCATGGCCCCGGGCAGCAGCTGAAGCAGCACCCGCAGCACCTCCTATGGGTGTGCGGCAGCCCTCCACGTGAGGCAGGGACCATCAGGCCAGGTATTATTTACTGGTTTAACAACAGAGCTCACTAATACCCACACGAAAGCCTTGTGAAGCCTTGTGAAGAGGGGAATAGAGAGGGACACGGGAACACTGTGAAAACAATTAGTGACCATTATTAATAACTGGCAGCTTTGTTAGCGACCAGAGAGAGGGAATGAGCAGGATCCCACATGCAGACCCGCAGGAAGAAGCTGCCAGCACCCTCCAGGAGCCAGCACTGAACCAGTGGGCAGAGGATGCAGGGCAGCAAGGCCCAAACTGCAGTGACACTGGCTGGTCCCTGCCACGCTGCCCAGATCGCTACCTCACTGTCTGACAGATCAGCTTGGCCGACATGTGTCAGGCTGGGCATCTCTACACTCCAAGGCATTGATGAAGAGCAGCAATGTGGGCAGGAAATGATCACCTGGCACCTACAAAGCCCTCAGCTGGCAGAGCCAAAATAACACACTAACCTCATGGACAGGAGCTACTGAGACAGGAGCCAAAAGTGGGCATGGGAAATGGGTGTGTCATGCCTTTGGGGAGATGTCCAGCTACCTGACATGTTCCAGAAGCCTTAGTCTCCAAGCAGGAGGGGGACAGATGGACCTGCATAACTCTTGCCCATCCCTTCGTGCACTCACAGTTTCTGCGAAGCCGGCCTGCACCTCCCCAGACAGGCACACTCTCACCCCATCCTTGTGTTGGGACTCCCACTTCCTCGAACCTCAGCACTGACACCCTTGAGACATCCCTGCGGGAGGGAGGAGGCCCTGTCACCCCGTCCCACGTCCAGCCCTACCTCTGCCTGCCATGCCAGAGTAGAGGCGGAGAGCGCAGAGGTTCGCCCAGCTCCCAGCACGGCTATTGTCTCGCCATCATCATCCACCACCTTGAAATCCAGGTCCTCATTGTACTTCCTCCTCTTCACTTGCCGCCCTGAGCGGCGTTTCTGTGTATGGGATGAAAAAGGCAGTCATGGGGGAGATGGGCAGACCAAGTACCTCCTCCTTGCTTGAGCAGAGGAGAGAAAGCCTGATCTCCAGCCCACCCTCCAACCGAATGGGACAGAGAGGGTGGGAAGAACAGGCAACCCTTGGAGGTAAACCCATCACCACAGCGCTGAGGTCTCCATCAATGCCTGACCCACACAGCCCCATCAGCCTCCAAGACCTGAAGCAGTGGAGCCCTGCAGAGACACGGGCGGGTCCCCAGCCCTGCGGGGCTGAGCTGCCTCCCCGCGCTGTGCCAGGAAAGCGGAGCTGCCAGGAGCCATAGATGAGAGGGAAAGTCACGGCTGAGGGATGTGCAGTGCCCAGGGCAGCAGTGTGCACCCAACCCAGGGCCACCAACTGACTTTAAGCAGTGTGGGGCCAGGGTCTACCAGACACACTGCTGAAAGTGCTCTCTGATTGCTGCGCCCCGGGGCCCAGTTCTTCTGCACTCAGAGGCAGCCAGGATTTCCCCCACTGGCAGCCAGCCGAGGGCTTTGGACATACCTGGCTGTCAGCCGACTCTGCAGACTCCTCTGGGCTCTGCACAGATGGGCTTAGGAGATCCTGATCCAAATCCAAACTGTCCACTGGTATCTCATTTTTCCTCTTCCCTTTCTTCTTCTTCTCCACAGGGGTGTCCTTGCTGCCAAGACAGACTGACAGTTAGATCTTGCCCTAGGGATCCCAGGGGAGAGCCAGCAGGCACTCACACAGGGCTCTGTTCCCACTGGATCACCCAGAGGCAGCTCAAGGCTCCTGGGGCCTCTCCCAGCATTGGGCATCCCCAGTTGGCGGTGCTCATTAACCACCATGAAGTGTTTCTCCATCCACTTCCAGTACACTGGGATGAAAGGGTCCACCTGCCCCACCCTGGCGTGGGGCAGAAAAGCGCTGGGGGCTCCCACCAGCCAGGGGAACAGCCCCATGGGGGCTGCAGGAGACGGGGTTCAGCTCATAGCCAGCCTTCACTGCTCCTTCCGCATGGGGAGCCTGGAGGCGTGAGGTCAGGATACTGTGGATAGTGGCTTAGGTGTGGCAACGAGCCTGCGAGGAACCAGGCCAGCCTCTCCCCTCCAGGAAGGGTGGCCCCCTCCTCAGACCATGAAGTCTCCACAGTGAAGGCAGGTCCTGCACCAGAGCGCAGCAGCCTCTGCCCCAGCTGGGAAACCGAGACAGGGACCTATGTGCAGCACAGGTGCAAGGAGGATCTCCCCACCACCAGCCCCAGCAGGTCAGGGCAACAACGTGCCTGCTCCAAGCAGAGCACTCACAAACATGTCCTGTGCCAACAAAAGCCAGGAATACAGTTCAGCAGCTCCAGAGGCAACCCATGTCCTGGCACCCTGGAGACAAACCTTCTAGCCCAGTCTGAGAAGCACTGGTCATCCTGCCAGCTGCCTCCCGTGTGTGCTGCAGAGCCCTGCCAGACCCCGCTAAGCCTTTACATTAGCGTTGAGACAGAAGCTGCTCCAGCTCGTGGTTCTTCTTCCCTCAGGCACAGCACTGAGTCCCCTCCCAAGAAAGAACGTGAGCAGGTGCTGGCCTGCGCCTTCAGCCGGAGGCAGTTAAGCCCTGCGATCACCATGAACACGGGGAAGATGTAGGTCCCAGACTCCCACCAGCGCAATGCCCCACCATGGCAGCCACCACCGCCCCCACGGGCCTGCCGGGAGGCTCTGGCCCACCAGGCAACTGCCCTCCATGCTCAAGTTGTGGAGGGGGGATTTGGGCCCCACTCCTGGTGAATCCCACCACCTTCCTGCAAATATAAAATGTGTGAAGATGCAGCCCAGCCCTGTGGCATGCTCTCGGGGTCAGGGCCACCCAGCCCCCGGTGGCACCCAGCACCCACCACAATCTGCCTGTGCAAGGGAACATGCCCAGAAAGCACTGGGGTAAGAAATAACTGCTCCCAACGTGCCCGTCCATCCTTACCCTCTGCAAGGAACACTGTCAAGGGAAAGATTTCAAAGAGCTGGTGCCTGTCCCTGGGCTGAGTAACGTCCCCTTCCTCACTCACAGCCCCGCCATCCGTCCCCTCCACATCCCAGACCTGCACAGCAGCAGAGGAACTTTCAAAGCCATCCTTGTTGAGGTTTTACAGGAGAAAAATCACTGCTTGCCTGGGACCGGCAAAAACCAAGCAGTGAAAAATCTGCTGTTCAGGCCAAAAATGCCCTGGCCGTGCACCTGCGCTTCAATTAGAGGCCCTGAAAATGCACTGCGAGCACTGCTTCCACCTGAGCAATAACTCCCAAGATATTGATTTGTAAGTCACAATTAACAACTGCTTCATTCATGAACCAGTAGTTGGCTATGATTAGAAATAATTTAGAAGAAATTATGCCACCATTATCTGCCACTTAGAGGACTCCCAGCAATCATTTCATCCACACGCAGTGCTTACCCTGCCCGCCGCTTGCCTCCCCCTCCCCGCGCTGCCAGGGGCCCCCAGCCTACCTCCCCGCCCCCGTCCCCGGCAGCGGGCACGGGGGGACACAGCCCCGTTGCCCTGCAGAGCTTCCACCCAGGCACCCAGCGGCCGTGCCTCCCGTGGGTGGGTTTGCTGGTGGCTGACCCAGAGGCAGAGACAACAGTCCAAGAAGAGGTTTGAAGAGGAGCTGCGAAGAGGGGTAAGCTGCAAAGAGGACCCACGGGCTGGACTTTCCAAGCAGCAGGGGCGGACCTAGGTTCTCCTGGAAGGTACAGGTGAGCAGCAGGAAGCACCACAGGCTCAGGCTCCACTGCAACAGGGCATCAGGAAAGCACAAAGCTTTGTGGCACTCCCAGACTTCCACAAGGTTTCTTCTGGCTGCCTGATGTGTTACGGAGTTATAATAATTGGTCTTTTTTGCATGAAGTGACCTCTTCATCAGGGATCTGCACACTGGCCCCCGGCACAGCAAGCCGATCCCCCTTCGGTCCCTCCTCCTGGTCCCCCTGACCCTGCCGTGCCTTTGCAGGAGGGACCAGGGTCTCCAGCTCTTCAGCTGGGGTTACCCCGCCACAATCCCCATATCTGACCACCAGCTACGCATGGCAAGTCGCACTGTCATGGGCTGCTTTTAGCACCCTGCGAAGGCACTGCTGGCAGCTAAGGGACCTGCCAGGTTGGCGACAAGCTCCTAGACAAGAGTCATAAGTGCCTCCAGGAGCCCAAACCTCCACGGTCTGCTCTTCCCCAGGTTTCCCCTGCTTTGGTCTGGTCCCAAAGGTCCCACCGCAGGGGTAAACCTCTGTGAACTGCCCATATGGCAGTTTCTTACTGATGGAGCAGAGGTGTCATTAGGAAAAGCTGCTAGCTGCATCTGTCATCCCAGGATCTTCTTTGGTGCCCTTTACATGGGCTTCATCCTTCCTTTCCTTGCCTGCAGCCCTTCTCCTTCCCTCTCCACCTCCAGCCCCTCTGCTCCAGCCCTCCTTGGGGCCTTGAAGAGCCCTTCCCTCACCCTCCCGGCACTTGATCTGTCCATCCCCGTCTGCTCTGGCTCACTAGCCCATAACTGACTCAGGGGTTTGGCTTCCTCATGTGCAGAGCCCCAGGCTTGAGGAAGACCAGAAATGACAGCACCGCACAGCTCAGGGCCCCGCCGGGGACAGACAGCTCTCGCCCTGCTGAGCTCACTGCCAGCCTGGCACGGGAGCGTTGCTGTCCCACACCTTCTGTTCACCATCAGCCCACGCCAACAGCGCTAACTGCCACCCTGGTGCTGGCTCCGCAGCCCTGGTCTCTCCAGGATCCGGCTCTAAGTTTGCTCCGAAGGCGCAGGGCTGTGGAAGACCCAGGGCTCAGTCCTCGCCCTGCACATGTCCTGCGGGCAGCCACGGTGGGAGGGAGGTGGGAAGATCCCACAGATCTTGTGGGACACCCATTATGGTGACCATTTCCAGAAAAGTGCTCTCAAGAAGCTGTACCAAACTGGTGTTTCCTAACAAAGAAAGGTTTTGCTGAAAAATTCCCAGCTGGCTCCTGTACTGATTCCGTTTACAGTAGAAATATATTCATCCTATGGATTATTTACAGTACAGGAGGAAGGGCCCAGCTTCAATCAACAGGCCTGCTTTGTACAGGACTCTCCAAAAACACTTATTCTCGCCAGTCCATGACAGTGAACCAAATGATGCTGGTGCTGTTGAGACCTGCTCTGCTATCTGCACACATTCCCAATTAAAAAGAAATCAGAGCTAAGAAATCAGAGCTTCTGGCCAATTGGCCTGTTAATTAAAAGGATGAGGAATTACTGGAGGCGGTGGCGTTGGGCTTTGCAGTACAAGGGAGTCCTCAGGCCTCCCCGCTGCCAGCCTTGGCTCCAGCACAGCTCCGCAGCTGCAAGGGAAGGACAGGTCCTGCTGCCCAGGAGAGTGCGGAGGTGGTATGTGCTCCACCATCCTCCCAAACCTGAGCCAAGGGAAGGCAGGCTGTCAGCACCTGGGCCTGTGGGGACCCTCGCTTGCACAGACAGCCCAGGGTCAGGTTCGTCTCACTCACATGCCCTCTGCCCTGGCCCTGGAACAGATATGACACGCCCTCTGACACACAGCGCCTCACTGTCCTGGTGAGACACCTCCCTAAGGTCCCTCTGCCCCCAGGACACTCGGCACAAAGGCCAGCCCAAGGAA
Organism: Pluvialis apricaria; assembly: GCA_017639485.1. Lineage (NCBI taxonomy): Eukaryota > Metazoa > Chordata > Aves > Charadriiformes > Charadriidae > Pluvialis > Pluvialis apricaria. The sequence continues at coordinate 690,692 of CM030021.1, read as the reverse complement.
AGACCAAGATTTTTCATAGAATCATAGAATTGTTGATGTTGGAAGGGACCTTTAAGATCATCAAGTCCAACCATTAACCTACCCTGACAAAACCACTTCTAAACCATGTCCCCAAGTACCATGTCTGCCCTTTCTTTAAACACCTCCAGAGATGGCGAATCCACCCCCTCCCTGGGCAGCCTATTCCAATGGCTGCTAACCCTTTCCGTGAAAATTTTTTTCCTAATATCCAATCTAAACCTTGCCTGGCATAACTTAAACCCATTTCCTCTCATTCTATCACTTGTCACCCGGGAGAAGAGGTCGACCCCCACCTCTCTACAACCTCCTTTCAGGTAGTTGTAGAGAGTGATAAGGTCTCCCCTTTTCAGTCCTCTTCTGGATCTGGGGTCTCACAGGGCCTCATCCCCCAAAGGGCACCTGCCTGTCCTGTCTCTGCATGGCCAGAGAGACCATCCTGGCTTCCCGACCGGCACATCCAGCCTTCAGCATGAGGAGCTCATGCTCCCTGCAGCACGGTGGCCCAGTGCAGCTCTCTCAACTGAAGCTCCTGTGAGCCCACAGCCCTGGCCACACCAGGCACAGAGACAAGGTCACACCACCACCCACCTGCTCTTCTTGGGTCTTGTTCTGGGGGCAGGCTCAGAGCCACTCTTCTTGTCTTTAGGCTCCTTGGGGGCTTTGGGTTCCCGAGGTTTCCGGGGCTTCTTGGCCACCTCCCTCTGCTTGGGCTCTTTCGGCTTCTTCGGCTCCTTAGCCTTTTTAGGCTCTTTTGGTTCTTTAGGCTCTCTCCTTCTCTTTGGTTTCACCTCCACAGCTGTTTTTTCTCCCCCTTCCTGCTCTCCCAGATCCTTTTTCTTCCGTTTCTTCTTCACGCCTGTGCCCCCGCCCCCACTGTCCTGCATCCCGTTCTGGGTGCCCGTCCGTTTCTGGGGAGCCCCGTTGGGCTCCTCCTCCGGGCACGGGCACTGGCTGCCCGTGTCTGTGTCTGTGGCCGTCACTGTCACCTGGTGGGGCACCTCGTCCTGCTCCTCGCTGCTGGCAAAGGGGTCCTGCGCCTTGCACTCCCAGGCATCCGACATTGGGGAGTGGCTCAGCGCTTTGAAGCTTGGCGGCTGCAGAGAGAACAGAAAGGCAGTGTGTGAAGCAAATGGCACGTACAGAAACAGAAGGTGCTCTAGGGGGAACTGCAGCCCCAGCAGGGCTCTAATCACCCGGGTGCAGAGTGAACAACATCCTCGACATACAGGGGACTATGGCTAACGGCCACCATACGCAGACGCAGCTCAAAGTCGAGGACCCCCCTTCCCTGCCTGATGGAGGCTGGCAGGTTAGAGAGGCCTTTTGGTTCCCCTCCAGCCCATGTAGGTCCAGACCAGAGGCAGGTGGCCCCTCTGCTGTGTTCCCAAGCACAGTCCTGCCTTTGACCACACACTCCACACCCCACTCTGCTGAGACCCAGAGTGACCCACGCACCCAGGCCACCTCCTGCCTGTTGCCCAGAGCCAGGGATTGTCCTGGCAGGGCAGGGAGAGGGAATTAAGGATGCCTTGCAGCCTCCTGCAACAAGAAGCAAGCCCCCAGGTCTGTTCAGGACAGAGTTCGGGGCAGAAGAGGGAGGTTGGACAGGCACCTTTCCCAGGAGCTGCTGGGCGCCAGGCTCCCCCCAGCCCAGCAGACCTGAGCTGCTCTTCCTGCTCCGGCTCTTCCTTCACTTCCTGCAAACTTTCCAGCACCGAACACTGACGGGAACTCAGCCGCCTCCCCAGCGCACTCCGCTGCGGCAGGCCCAACCAGAAAACAGCATGAAAAGGCCCAGCTCTGCTCGAGCATCAGCAGGAGCGTCTGCGATAAGGAGCCCAGGCTCGTAAGCCCCAATCCCAGCTCCTCGGGAGCAGCCCAGGCCGGTGGGGCTGGCAGGGGATGACAGCCTGAGGAAGGGAGCTGCAGGTGACGATTCGTACTGGGGACCAGAAACATCCCTTGCAGCAGCTCCCAGAGGGGGAGAGAGCAAGGGATGCACAAAGGGCCGGGCAGAAGCACAGTTGTATGCAGTGAGGATGGGGAAAGTAACATGTTGGGCTCCGCTTGAGCTGCTCTGCCAGGCAGTTCCCATGCCCGGCACCCCAGCACAGGCAGCGCCTGGCCCTGCCAGCACACTGAGCCAGCCCGCTGCACCCTCTCCTCTCTGCCTGCGATCAGGGGGCCACCGGAGAGCAGCTGGGGCCATGGCCAGCACCGATCCCTCATGGTACTGCCGAGAGCCCAGTGCTGCCAGGCGCCCAGGCAGGTCTCTGCCCCTGCCCCGGCAGCGTGGGCGGTCTGAGCGGCTCCACCAGCCCCACTGCAGGACAGCAAACCCCACGGCCTTCGTAGGAGATGGCACACTTTTCATCCACAACCACCTGATTAACTCCTGGGTTTAACACACAGCCATGACCAGAGGGAAGCTGTGGCCATCCCTGGGCTGGCTCGCTGCCGCAGGACTGGCAGATCAGCACCACACCAAGCCCAGCAGCGTGACCGGGGCTGGAAAGCTGGTCCTGCAGATGGGCATTTGGTGGCTGTCCCATGAGACAAGGCGTGGGCTGAGCCCCTGCCAGGCTCGTCCTGCCAGCCTGGAGGTGGCATCTCCTTGGAAAGAAGCTGTGGGACGGCCGGTGAGTGGCCCGGGAGGTGCCAGGGAGCAGCACGCCTGCGGGGACGGTGGCAGTGCTCGCCCTGGCACTCTGCGCCCATGGCTGCCCCGGGCCAGGGGCACCGGTTCCTTCACAAGCCACTTCCCGGGTGCTGAGGTGCCAGTGCCTCCGGCAGCAATGCCCTGCCCCCGCAGCCTCCCAGCACCACCCCGCTGTTCAGATACCCCAGAGCCGCAGGACAGAATGCAAATATTTACATCCTATGGGCTGAGGACTGGAGCCCGTTCGGGGTGGTCTAGGCGCAGGGCACTCTGTATGCTTGGATTTCTGATTTGGATTAGATGGGAGCATTAAACGAAATAGGTTGCAAAGGGGAGAAGACCCCTGATGTCCCTGCAGCCACCTGCGAGTGGGGCTGCCGGCATGTCTGCCCTCAGCCAGGCAGGCGGCACCAGCATCTCTGCCCACGCGCTGCCACCTCCACCGCTCTGCCCTGGCCCCTGCTCCCAGTCTGCTCCAGCGACCTGGCATGGGGGAGAGCAACCGTCCTGTCACACAGACAAGCCATCAAAGTGCACCCAAACAACTAAGAGGCCAGGGGGAAATCAACACTATAAATGCTGCCTCTGAGCCCACAGGCTGAGCAACAGGATCAGTCCCAGCCTTTGCATTCCTCAGATCTTGCAAGCGGGGAATCAGCTGGAACAATTTACTGGATTAGCTACAAAGCTCACAGACCCCCAAGAGCCTGGATCTCCTTGTGCTTCTGCGCTGAACAGCAGCCAAGTGCAGATACCAGATGGAAAGCAAATCTTCAGCATCTTTGCACAGCAGGAGGGTGAACTACTCCTTCCCAGCCACCGCTTGTAGCCCCGAGTCTCGCAAGGGTCAGACCACCCGATGAGCAAAAGGTCTGGATACCGCAATTCTGGTGCCGTGCAAGAGCAGGTGATGCCACCTGCCCTGCCTGAGAGGGGGTCCCCGGCCCACCCACAGCACTGGCCCAGGACCGGGCTGGGAGCAGTGCTGAGCGCCTGAAGCAGCTCCATCCCTGACAGCCTGTGCCTGGGGAAGCTGAGCCTCTATGGCCAGGCATGGCAACGTGGGTCCCTCTCGTTGTGTGTTATCAGCAATTCCCAGCAAACCAGCATGGAGCAGGGAGTAGCTCATGACTTCCACCACCGCACACCAGCCAAGCGGCCCAAAGTTCCCTTCTACCCCACCTGCTGTCTGCATCTACAGCTCCAAGCCAGGCTATGGAGCCCAGGCAGGTCCTGCTCCCCATTGGCACGTCCACTGCCCAGCAGGAGCCTCAGGCCCCACCACACAAGAGGGGCTGATAAAGCTGTGAGGAGATGAGGCCTCCAACCATGACCTACTTTGCGAGGTCTGCCTTGTGCTCGCGTTGTGCTGCTGAGGCAAATTGGAAAGGGCATTTCGGTGATTGCTGATGAAGGCATCCCAGCCTGCCACAAGCCCTGCTGCAACAGAAAGTTGAAGGCTTTATAGAAACACCCACGAGCTGTCAGGACATTTGTGAAAATGCAATCCTTCCGCTCCTCCTGCATCACCTCTTGGCTGCCAACAGCCCCTCCAGCCTCTAAGCAAGCCCATCATGGTGGGAGCAGACGTCTCAACCCCAGCACACCACCCAGGCAGTGCTGCAGGGCCCCAGATCCAGCAGTGCCAGCACATCACCACGGGATGCCCCATGGGCATCAGCCATCACAGCCTGCTGTGTCTGGGAAGCAGTGGTGGTACCAGTCATCAGCTCCTGTCTCCAGCTGGGCAGCCAGAAGCTTCTGGCGAAGGCCCTGCCATGAAAGGGCCACCAAACACCAGCCTGTGGGACCAAGCAGCTCACGGCCAGGGCTTGCACTGGCAGAAACACAGAGGGGCAGGGAAACTAGGCCCCTCCACAGCGACAGCGGGCAAGGTACTGCCAGCCCCAGAAACCCTTCTGCACCCAAGGCTGCTTGGTTCGTCTTGATGGGAAAAGGCTCCATGTCGTGCTCCTACAAGTCCATGGGAAGCTCCTGCCACCCACATAGGACTGGGCTGTCAAGTGCAAATCTGCAGTCAGAGCTCAGCACACTGCTGTGAGCCAGGGAATGGGCTTTTCCTACTTGCCCTCAATGAGGCTCAGTTTATCCTGGCTTCTCGTCAACGGGAAAAGCCTGAGAAAGCAGTGCCAGTGTTACTTGTGCTCCTGCATGGCTTTGAAGCACACTCACAGCTTGCCTGCGGCAGCCCGGCCAGTCCTTTGCAGCAGGCAGGAGCACGCTGTCCCCACGCAGCCATGGCTGGAGCACCAGCTGCTGCCACTGTGCCAGAGGGAACCACCACCTCTGCTTCCAAATGGCGAGAGGCTGAAGGGCCCGTGTCACGCCGATGGGGACAGAGCACCGCAGGGAGCTCTGCTGCAGCAGCAACCTCCAGGCTGAGTGGCCCGTGACACATCTCCACGAGCCATCAGGCTGCCCATGGCTTTGCCCAGGCTACTGGCCACCGTGTCTGCAGCAACAGCCAGCAGTGACACCCTACCACTTCCAGGCTACGGAGCCTTCACACGGGAGAAACACATCCAACTTCATGAGTCTAAACCTGGCAAGCTGTACCCCAGGACACTTGCTGCAGCAGGTGGGCAAGGCGGGCTCCCCTTGGCTGCTCCTGACCAGCCCAGGGCCGCTCCGGGCCAGTGCTCGCACTGCGAGAGGGGCAGGAGTGCAGCAGGGCAGGCAGCATGCGCTGCTTCCCCGTCTGCCCAGGCTGGCCGCAGCTCAGGAGCTCCAGCCGCAGGACTGCATCCAGACCGTGCTACTAAGAGCTGCACGAGCCCACATGTAACTGTGGGCACCAAAGTACCCGGTGGCATTCAGTACTACAAACTAATAACGTGTGGAAAAAACCCACTAATTTTGTTTAAATCGTGCTGCCCTCCTAAGTGTCTTCTAGTTCTTAAGGTGTGAGAGTACAAAGGAGGATTTCCTTGCAACCCGCTCCGTCCCATTCACTGTTTTGCTGTTCTCCATCATACCCTTCCCCTGCAGAGCTCTCTCAGCCCAGCTAAGGTACAGGTGACAAGTCACCCTCTCCTCGCAGGCGGGCTGGGCTGGCTCTCAGACCATCTGCCTTATCCTTCTCTGCACCTCTTCTAGCCCCATCAGCTCTGCGGTGACAGTGGAAAGCACACAGCATCAGAGAGGTACCACAGAGCAGCAGGAGGGTTTCTGCTCTGTTCCTTCTCCCCTTTTGAACTGCTGAATGTGCTTCTGGGACAGCCTGCAGGCAGATGCCAAACTCTCTGCCAGCGTTTTAGTCTCCTCCAGGAGCGGGGACAGCCCTGAGTGAAGATACGCGTGTGGCTGGTTCCCTCATATGCATTACTTAAGACTTTTCTTCAACTCCTTGGACTCCGTTTCCATTTCAGCATCAGATGATGGCAGGAATCGGCCTTCTCTCCTGCTCCGCCCCGTGAAAGCAGAGACATTTTTCCTGCACTTTGCTTTCTACTCTTTAACCAGTCACTAATTCACAGAAAGACCTCTTATCAGGACAATGCTTAACTTCTGTAAAAGCATTCAGTGAGAAATTTTCTCAGCAGCTGTTTGGGAGCCCATGAGCACTGTACCAGCCCAGCCCAATCTCACCCCCACCATCTGGCTATCTTTAAAATCCCCGACACATTGCAAGGACTAACTTTGCCTTACAAAGGCCATGCTCACTATTCACCAATGTAGTATTTTCACAGGTAAATTGTTTATTAGAGTTCCTAACAATTTACCCAATACCCAAGTAAACCTATTGGCCTTTAATTTCACATTTGCTAAACCTCTCCTCCTGTGGACACGGGCCTGATGGCTGACAGCCCCTACCACTATTCGCCCCTAACACTGTTTGTTTGCAATTCCCAACACTTCATCAGGCTCCTTTACAATTCTAGAGAAAATACCATCAAAGCCTGGTGGCTTGTGTTACTTTGCTCAAAAATGCCTTTATCAAACCCTTTAATTTAAGGTAAACTCTCCGATGCGTCTGGCATCAGGGATGGCTCTGGGTTGGGAGCGTTCCTGACTGAGCTGTTCACCCAACACCCCATTTCCACAAGCTCTTACTTGACACCTCGATCGTTTATCTACCCTGTGACTCCTCTTAAGGGCCTTTTAGTCCTGAGATATTTGAAAAAAAAAATTATTATTAGACTCCGTGTCTTTAGCAAGTGGTTCCTAAAAATCTTTTATGTCCTGCCTTGTTACAGGTTTACTTTTAAATTCCCAGAATATGTGTCCTTTTTCTTACTACAACTTTTTTTAACTAAAGAAAAGCATCATTTGACATTGAAGAGCCTCTTCTACATGCCTGCCTAACCACACAGGTTTGTTGTTTCCGGGGTATTTTGGAGGCACGGGAAAGCAAAGACAACAACTTCCAGGCTTCAGTAGGCGATGCCCATCTCTGAACCTCGGGTACCATGCCCAAGCAGCCTCCACACACCCAGTACGTTTTTTATCCTTAGAGCTGTGCCTTTGCACTGTCTCTCAACTGGCATTTTTTTGGTGACAATTGTAATGATTTTACATTTTCAGAATACACTTTTATGTAACATTTGTACATTTTTTTATTCCCAGAGGAATCTTCTATAAATTATGTTTCATACAGGAAAGCGTGTCCCTCAGCAGCAGCTGGAGCACGAAGTCTTGTCCCATGCGTCCAACTACTGTCAAAGAGAAGGTCAGGGGGAAAAAAATGTTTAAACCTCCCCAGAGAGCCGTGAAGGCCAACAGAGAGCACTTACAATCGCACGACCCCATTAGAGGGCAAAGCCAAGGTCAGGGTGGGGGTGTGTTTCCTTAACTCAAAATTGTTTCATTTCATTTATAGTCCCAATTTGACTCGACTTCCCAGTTTTTATTCAAGACTTAGGGGAAAACACCATAAAGACACGGGAGGCTCCTGCGCTCGTCCTCAAAGGGCTCCCTCCCTGCTCCCAAACTGCTGAGCCTGTGGGATGCACCAACCACTCTGGCCCACGAGGGCCACGCAGCACCCCAGGCCCTCTCCCAGCCCTCCAGCAAAGAGCGGAGCTGGACACACAGGGACCCGAAGGAACAGTTTAAAAAGTCGACTTGGCACGTGTGCAGGGAGCTTAGGAGCAGTGAAGTTCAGCAGCATTTTCCTGCCCAGGGCATGCACCAGCCTGGGGCCAGCGGGACTGAGCCGGGCCCAAAGCCCTCGCCCTCGCCCTGCCTGCACCAGGTCCCTGTGAAGGGAACAGCGGAGAAGAGGAAGGAGGGGGAAGAGCAACTGCAAAGATAAAGCGGGGAGGAGGACAAGGGGTGAGGCTGACGTTACAGGATGAGAGTCCTAAGGAGCAAGTGAGAATGGAGAACAGCAGGCAGCTTTGGGTGAAGACAAGAGAAAACCGGGCCCAGCACCATTTTCTGCCCTGTAAAGGTGGCACTGACTATACAGCTCATGCACTCGCCATGCGATAGCCGAAAAGGGGAGCAGAGAGAGGCTCCCCTGGACCCAGGCAGCAGAACAGCAGAAGTCACAGGCCAGCACCTGCTGGGAGATGTGATGGGGATGAAGCGGACGTTGCATTGGCACTACTGGGTGTCAGAGCCTCCTCACCAGCCAGCATCACTCCTGATCCAAATCATGCTGCACCACACAAGTTTGTGGGCGGGAAGGGGAAAGAAGCAACAGCCTGACATTCACCCCACTACCCATGTGCGCCTCAGGGCCCTGCCCTGTGCCCTGCAGTCTTTTCTCCCCAAGAGCACAGTGTTCCCAGCAGGGCAAAGCTCTGCCACAGCCTCAGGGTCTGAACAGCAGCTCTATCCTGCCAGGAGGCCACGGCTGAGCCCTTTTCATGGTCATCACAAAGAGCAAAGCCGGCTTCCCTGGCTACTATGCTCAGACGACACCCACACAACACACTCTTGCAGGGCAGCATGACCAGAGCCAGCAGCAGTGGCCACAGCACGTGCCATCTCGCACACAAGTGCCAGCACCATTCATCTCCTGTTCGCTGCGGGCTGGGCCAGGCCTTCCTGCAGACCTCCAGGAGAAGCAGGAGGCCTCTGCAGACAAACCGCAGAAGGTATGAACCCAAATGCAGGTTCAAACCCCACACAGATCTGTCCTATATGTGGAGTATCCATGGGGACCCCGACTGCAGAGGTCATCATCAAAGGTTTCCATGCTCTTTAGACAGAGGCTGATGTGCAGGGGCTGCCCAGCACCCCAGCTGCTCAGCTTCCCCCCACGGCACTGACCAAAGCCACCGGCCAGGCTGCCGCGGCGCCAGCAGCCCGAGATGGGCACCATCACCCAGCTCTGCCTCTGGTCACGCTGGCAGCTACCAGCCCAGTCTATCGGCACAGCCGGATGCAGAGCCCCACAATGGGAGTAGGAAAGGCAGCTTCTCCCATACACAACGTTTTAGCAGGCTGTTGAGCCATCCTCTTCGGCAGCTTCCCCACCGGTGGCGTGCACAGCACAGGCTGTTGTATTCTAGTCGCTGAGTGTCCACACCCCTTGTTTCCAGCTCTTAATGCAATGCAGCAGAAGCTAAAAATACACAAGTGCCACCCTCCGTCATGTCTCCGAGCAGGCTCTGCAGTCGCCACGGGATGTGCGTGAGGGAGGTGGGGCCTGGCTCCATTCCCGAGACACTCCACCAAGACGCAGCCCTCAACAGCTACAGCCGGGAAGCTCTGTCCCGTGACTGAGCTTGGCAGCAGCCGTGCATGTCCCCACTGCCCTGGCACGGGGCACGGCAGGGGCAGAGAGCAACAATGCTGCCCTGGGCTGGCCAGGCTGTCCTCCCGGATTGGTCCTCTCTGGCAGGGTGGGAAGGAAGGCAGGGAAAGAGCATGGCAAGAGGAGGGCTTGAGCAGCAGCAGGGTGAGGAGCCCTTGGGACCACGGGGGAAGACCAGGACCGGCGCTCCTGGCTGTGGGTGGAGGAGCAGGGCACCCTGGCAGCCCACGGCTCCCCCTGCCCCTCATCCCTACCAGAGCAGGCGCTCACATGCTGCTCGGCAGAGCAAAACTCCTGCACTGAGGGTCATCACACCTGACAGTCTCATCATGACAAAAACAGCCCAGGATGGGCCAGGAGCCCATGGACACAGCCTGGGACAGAGCCAAAAGTGCCCTCGGGCCAGGGAGCCCCCATTCCCCTGCACCGGCTCCCACTGCTGTCAGGACTCTGCTCCAGCCCCGGGGAGCTCCAGTAACAGCCCTCGGCAGTGCTTCCAGTAGGTGAGACATCAAAGCTCACGTTTCACTTAAACAGACCCATAAAATTCAGGAAAAACCTTCATTTTATGTAGTGAATGCTTGAAGCAAAGGCAAGCAGAGCTCCCACAGATACTCTTGGGGGCCTGCGTGCCCTGACATGTCCCTGCTGCGAGGGCTCCACCGCAGCCATGCGGTGCCCACAGCCCCGGGCTGTTCCCTGCTGCCTCCCCATGCTGCCAGCCATGCACCGCTGGGGATTGGGCCATTCCCACCACCTCCAAACCCAGGCTGAAAAGTCTCTCCTCCAGGAGAAGGCAAAAGCTAGGGGGTTACAGGACTGCCCATCCTCTCCCTCTCCAAGAGGCAAGCAACGCTGCTCTGCTCTTACAGTCTGCGCAGGACAGGAGCATTTCCATGGCTGTAGAATAAGGAGATTTACAGGCACTGTGGGATAATTATGTTTATTTTAGTTCAATATTTCTCAGGTTATTCAACAAGTCAGAGCTTGGCAGAAATAAGCACCTTCAGTGCCCAAGGAGGAGCAGGACACAGATTGGAGAGGCAGCCCAGGGAACGATGGTGCTGCTGGAGCCCTCAAAGAAAATCCATTGCTTGTCATTGCTCCCCGGGGTAGCTCGGCACCCCTGTCCCACCTCCACCAGCAGACAAGGCGCCCTGGCATGAAGCCTCGTAAGTCACGAGGGACGTGAAAGGTCTCATGAGTTAGTCATAGCTGGGTGACAAGTCCACCAGATTTTCATGCATTACTAAGGAAGAAGAGTTGTACAAACACAGACCCTGCCTGCACTAACAACAGCCCCTCAGCTGGTGCACTAGTAGGCAGCACCCTGCATGCCAAGCCATCCCAGTCTGTGCAGGAACGGTGGCACCTTTGCGGGGGGTGCCAAGGGGGCACTGATAGGAGCTCCTCCCAGGACAGCCTGCTGCGAGACCCTAGCTCTCCAGCCCAGGCTTCATAATCCACTGGTGGTGGACATGGGCAGGACAAGGCATTTGCTCAGGGCAGCCACAGACTTGGGAAAGGAGACAGCACATCCATAACCCGTTCCCAAAGGAAGCTGACAGCTCTCCTGGCATCCCTCACCAATATGAAGGGTGCCAGCATTTTGCCAGCCTTTGTACCCATGGGCCTGAACCTACACCTACGTGATGACCAAGCTGGAGCTTCTGCAGGTGAGAGACTGGCAGGGAGACACGTATGGAAACGCGTGGCCCTTGAGAGCCCTGGGAAACACACAAGCATTTCACTTCCTCCAGAGAGACTGCTCAATGGACTTTTGAAGTCAACAACCCTCTTTGGTGCCTTGAGGAATCTGTTTACAAGGTGCGGGAGTTCCTGGGTTCAGGTGGCCAGAGGGACGTGGAATAGCAATTCTTGCTAGTTTTGCCTCAAATGCTGCTCAGCAGGCACTGCAGAGCACGGCAGGAGCCACCCACCTCAGGGAGCAGCCATCCCCTTCACCACATCAACCAGGAACCCAGAGCAGCCCCAGGAGCCCTGACTGGCCAAGGCTTTCTTCCAAACACTGAGCTCACAGCAGCATTTCTGACTGCTGCCCACATCCTTCTGGGGACACCCCAGCACAGCCCTTGCAGAGCTGGTGACCCCAGGAACGCTGCAGCCCACTTTGTGACATGCTGCAAGGATCATCCTGCACTGCTGCCGGTTTGGAGAGCTCAGGAGATGAGCAGCTCAACCCCTACCACTCCTTGCTCACAGTGGCATACCTTTATCTCCCTCCTAGACATCATCTGCAGGGGCAGCTACACAAAACACTTTGGTAGCTGAGCCCTTTAAAATCTCTAAATGCTGAGGGAGAATGCTTTTGCTGCGCTTAAAACCCACGTCATTTCAGCAGTCCCACTTCCAGAGCAGCCAAACCTGCTATACTAGTCCAATAGAGTGGTGGGAATTTCTTACCTGGGCTTCACCACCAGAGAAGAGAGATCACTCACCCAATTCCCCAAAGCGCCCTGCTCTTCTCCAGGCCTTCCCCTGCCCTGGCAGGAGTGATCCAGCAGTGCTCTGGCACACATGACCTGCCATGCTCCCCTCCTCCTCACCTTGAGGCTGGCTCTGCTTCTTCACAGCATCTTCAGGACACACTGATAAACTCACTACTTCCTACAGTATCGGTGCTCTGTACACACACCTTCCTATATCCGCAGCGTTTGGCTTGCTGCAAACTCGTAACAGCACACTCGCCTTTTCCAAACCTTTTCCTTCCTCCCTCCTCCCCATTAACCGGCCATGACAGCGCAATCTGCAGCTGCCCTGAGCAGCACAAAGACGCTGCTTCAGAGCTGCCTACAAATGGCACCAGCTCGTGTTCGCCAACAGATTTATCCCTTAGCTCAGTATTCAATTTAATGGTTTCCCATTAAAAGCAGCACAGACACAAATCAGCTCGGGGTGGACTGGTTTGTTTTATACCTCCAGCCGTATTTCACCCCGGCAGGCAGAGCGAGTCTCCATGCATGTAACAGGTCCTTTCCCCTTATCAGAGTGCTGATGGTCAGGTTATTCCTCTGCACATGGTTAATACAAAGACCACTGGCTCATAAATCTCCTCTGGGAGCAGCAGGTAGTTATGATCCGATGCGGCAATTCAGAAATGGCAGTTTGGTGGGATGGGATTATTTCCAAGTAAGGGAAGATTCCCTGGCCAAGCTCTCACAGCCCTGCAGACGTGATCTTCCCCAACCTCCTCGCTGGTGTTAGTCCTGGAGCATCATGTTATTCGCAGTAATCACAGCAAACACACAGTTTTTTAATATATATGTGACGAGATTCAAACAAGAACCAATACTAGCGACTTTGAGGGAAAAGGTGTTTCTCCTCCACGGGGAACAGAACCAAATCAAGAGCACTTCCATGACTGAAGATAAACCCCACCTTGTTCAATTGCCCACATCAGACTCATCTGCTCTAGGCTGCAGCTCAGGTCAAATTTCGACGTGCTGAGCTGCAGCGCTGTCTGGAAATGCACACCGCCCCCCCCCCACCCCCCCCCCCCCCCCCCCCCCCCCCCAACTGCAACAATTCACACACAGGACATGGTCCCCAGACCTTGCCAGCTGAGTTGGGAGAAGGAGAGAGGGTCACAAACCTGCTTTTCTTTTTTCTGTATTTTCATTATCATCAAATCTGGGATGAATGTTATTTCTGCAAGACACAACACAAAAAAAAATTCACAATAAAGAGACTGGTGAACCTGAGGTACTCCATCCTTCCACATTACCCCTCCAAGAGGCTGAGCCAACCCCAGTGCTGCTCAAAGCAACAAAGCTGCAAGAGTGAAACGCTCTCAGGGACAAGCTTGGGGACATCTGCTCTGCTGAGCCATGGCAAGGAGCCCGACCACACATCTCCCTGCAGCTCAGTGCTACCTGGACCCACCAGGCAAGACCAACCTCACAGTTGCAGTCCCAGCATGAAGTGGCAGACCCAGGGCTAGCGGAGATGCCCTCCACCTCCCCAGAGCCCCAAGCCCACCCCAGGCACCCGAGAGACATGTTGGATGCTGCCAACCCTGCAGCAGCAGAGGGAAGCAGTAAACAACCCAGCCTCTGCCAAGTGGCGATGACAGCAGTAAGAGCTGTGGAGAGGATGCAGGAACTTGAGGCAGGCTGCGAGCCCTGCTACCAAGGAAGAGCTGCTCAGGGGACCAGCACAGGGCAAGCAAGGAGGGGGAAGAGCCATGCTGGCAGACACCATCTCCCCAGCGAGCAGCAGCAGCACTTGGAGCAGCGCTGGGGCAGGTTGCCTCTTCAGGCCTGTGCCCCTGCAGTGCAGGAGGATGCTGTGTGAGTGGCACCCACCTCGCAGCCCACAGAAGGAGGGGGGACTGCAGGCAGAGGTGATTCCCAAGCAACCCCCCACACCAGACCTGGCTGGAGGGGCTGCAGCTGCAAGTCCAGCTCTTAGCAGCACCTTAGTGCCAGAGGCAGAACTGCCCATGTGACCAGCTCCCCTCACTGTCCCCCACTGGAGGAGCAGACCGATGAGGGATCTGTGGCGATGCAGCACCCTGACAGCTCTCTGGGGTGAAAACTGTTCCCACAGACTCCCTGCACCATGGCTCAGCACCCTGCATCCAGTGGCTGTGGATGGCTCAGCCAGTGGCACCTTTAGCTGGTCTCTCCCCGATGGCCACAGCTCCCTGCAGGCGCTGCAGGAGCAGCCGTGCCCAAAGGCAGAGACTCAATACCAAGCACACCCTTCACGGACTGCCACACACCCTCAGGACGGGGCCACCTGGCGAGCAGACACCCACCGCTTCTCTGGGGATGGGGCGTAGGTTGGACACTGCCAGATGCAGGAGAAAGGTGGGTTCACCGCTTCCCTCCTGCTGGTGCTGTGTCAGTAGAAAGGCCAGGAGCAGCACAGCCACACGCCAGATGAGCATTGGAAATGGCACCGATCCTGGGTGGCCGGGACATTGCTGCAGCTCCCCAGGATGAACACTCTCACCAGCTGTGACAGTCAAGGGGACATGGTGAGGTTACAGCCTCATGCCCTCCCCACAACAGCCCCAGCCACCGTACCCCCAACAGAGCTGTCGGAATTTGCCCAGAGCTCCCTGCTCCAAGCAGTAGATGCTTTTTGGGGAGCCGACCCTTTGCAGTTGTCTGCTCCCACAGTGCCAGCAACAGGTGCCAAAGAGCCCAGAAGTATTTGACAAGTGTTTTAGACACAAATCCCACACACACCTGCCTCTCATTTCCCTCCCGCACCATGCAAACCCCACTCCACGAGTCTCCCTCACCGCCGCAGCTGTCAGTCCCACTTGGCCCAAGGGCACAGCCCACACCACCACCAGCCCGCAGGGCCCAGTGACCCCCCGGCACCCCCGCCGTGCCTCCCCTCCCCAGCTCGAGCACCCTGCTCGGCCCAGACCTTACCGAAACCCAGAGCCGTTTCTGCCCTGACCCAGCGCCTCTCTTCCCAAAGGGGACAGCCCAACAGGTCCTACCGGTAGGCAGCGCTCAGGCCAGCGCAAGTGGGGACCAATTTTGCACGCCGATGCTGGTCCATGCCTCATGCCCACCACACCAAGGAGAAGAAGCAAAGGCTTCTAACTCTGATCCTGGCTACCAGCACGTCTCACATATGTCAAACTTGGTGGCAGTAAGGCAAGGCACCCAGTGCCACCAGCTGAGTGGGGAGGAGTTCAATGGCATCTGTGGACAGGATGACACAGAACTTCTTTCTCATGACTAAGCCTGCCAGTCCCTCCTGTACTCCTCCAAACACGCCCCAGCAGGGCCCAGAGGACAAGGGGCTAAGCCAGGCTGGAAGATGCGTGCAGCTGCAGCAGTGGTGCTCTCCAGGAAGGATCAGGCAGAAATTTCAGACCAAGCGGCCGCTGCAGCTCAGAACAATCCTGCCAGGCTCCAGCAGAGAGCAGCCCCATCCCAAGGGTTTGCTCGGAGCCAGAAGTGTTGGAGGTGTGGGTTCAGTTCAGCTTTCACAGAGGCCTCTGGGCTGCAGGAGACCCCAAGGTGCTCAGCTTACCCCTCCTCGCCAGCAGCATGCGACCGTGCTGGCCTTCACCCGGCAGCCCCAGTCTGCGCCCAGCAGGTCCTGCCAGGGCCTATCCAGTCCCTCTCGGCTCCCAGGGCAGAGGATGCTCTTGCCCTGGCTCTGCGTCCCAGCCTTTCACTCACAGATTATCTTCTGCAGTAATGCAGAAGATGGATCTTGGGCCCTCCAGCCCTTACGGGCACCAGCACTCTCTTCCTGCTCTCTGTTTTCTTTCCATCATCAAAAGGCTGTGAGGTCCCTCAAGCTGCCCCTTCCTCAGAGACCCGGCAAGCCATGGGGTCCCCTCTGTGCTCAGGGAGCTCTCCTCGTCACCTCCTTGCCCCAAGGACTCACTCCCTGACACTTAACTAAGTGAGCCGCTTGTGACTTGGCAGATACCAAGGGTTTTTGCAGGCTAGCCCCAGAACAGAACTCACACAACACAGACAACTTCCAGGCCTGCA
Organism: Pluvialis apricaria; assembly: GCA_017639485.1. Classification (NCBI taxonomy): domain Eukaryota; kingdom Metazoa; phylum Chordata; class Aves; order Charadriiformes; family Charadriidae; genus Pluvialis; species Pluvialis apricaria. The sequence goes on along the minus strand of CM030021.1, from coordinate 674,791 downwards.
GGCTGAGCGCTGGCACGCGGCATTACGGCACTAAGGTGCCCGTGTGCGCCTCTGGCAGCCTCTGGCTGACACCTCTGCGGGGACAGCATCAGGACAGGGTACAGCAGCACTGTCTTCTCCCATGGCAGGAGAGCAGGACGTTGTGAGCTTTCATCCGCACTCCTCCAGGAGCCACTGCATCTCACCAGCATGGCCCTGGCCACCCCCAGAGCCCACGGCAGGGACAAAGCCAACCCAGAGAGATACTATGAGGGTGGCCTACAAGAGCATGCTCCTGTCACTCAGCTCTGGGTTTTCAGGGCTTTTTTTGTGAAAATAAAATAAACATCATACATTGTGGATCACACACATTTAGCAGCCTAGGTGCCATCATGCTCACCACCTTCTGCAGGGTGGTAACACAGGCAGTTGTCAGCAGCTGAACAAGAGGGCCGAAGGGATGGCAGGAAGCTTGGTGCCGCAGCAAGCACGCGGCCCAACGCTGCCGCCTCTCCAGAGCCCAGGCACAGGCTGCTGGACCCCGCTGCCATCAGCCTGAGTGGCTCAGTCCCACAGCCCTGACCTCTGCTCCCACCAGCTGCTGTTTTGGCACCACTCCGTCTGTTAGTTCACAAGCACCTACTCGGGCTAGAGCGGGATTCAGAGCACGGGCCAGCAGGACGACGCTTGCAGGCGGGGAAGGGCAGCCAGTGCTACGAGCAAGCTACTTCAGACCAGCCATGTCTTACTTCACAAACCTCGTCTCTAGCAGCAGGAAGCCAGACGCAGGCTCTTCGCCAGGACAGTGAGCAGGCAGCGGGTGTATGCCGCAGGTCCAGCGCTCCTGGGAGCGGCTGTCCAGAGCAGGGATGTTCCTGGGCTCCCCAGCAGAAAGGAGAGCTGGGATCCTGCTGCCAAAGCAGCCCCCTGACTGCAGCCTGCCGTTCCCCTTCCCGGGCACCTTTGGACCAGGCTGAGGCAGGGTAGGCTGCCCATTCCTAATACCAGTTCTTCCCAGGGAGCGCACAAGGACTCACCTGCACACACACGGCTCACAAACAACTTTTTACCAGGTTAAAGTTAGTATCAGTGAAGGACTTTCACAGTTCTCTGTGTGTGGCAGGCTACGGACCACCCCCGGCTTTAAGTGTTTGCAAGCGGTGCGGCAGAAGCCCAGCCGCTGGGCTAGCCAAGCCCCAGCCAGCAGCGCTGGCACACAGCGATGGAGGAGCTCTTGGCCAGCCCTGTGGCACGCTCTGAATGAGCACCGGGACGAGAGGGGACCCTAGGGCACAGGTTCAAGAAAGGACACGGAAGAGCAGAGCATGGCAGGAGGTTTCTCTGTGACCGAAGCAGAGCGGTCACTTTTCAGCACACACCTTTGTTTCTACTCAGATTCACACCCAGGGTGAACTGTGGGAGACCACAGCTGAACCCAGGGAGGTGTCTTACACAGCGCCTGCTCCGTTACAGGCAGGAGGAAGTTAACGGGCCACGTCCCTCCTCCTCTAAGCAGCAAGGGCTCCCCACAGCTGCAACCAGAGCCGCTCTCACCCTTGGCAGAGAAAGTGCCCAGGAGTCCTCACCGCAGGCCACGCAGCCCAGGACAAACTGTGCCCCAAAAGCACCTGGCACAGGCCACAGCCAGCAAGGGACAGGCAGGAATGAAGCGGGCTGAGCCTTCTCTCACCCAGCTCCCTCCCAAAGAGCCAGGGGGAAACATCTACAGGCCTTCCTTCTTCTGTCTGTCCCCAGATACACCAACTTGAATGTCCCAAGCTCTACACGGGCATCACTTGCTCTGTTCATGTCCCATTGCTGGCAAAGCCCAGCTGCTTGGCACAGGGAGAAGTGCCAGGGCCAGGCCAGCCCCAAGGCAGGGCAGTACCACGCTCAGCAGTGGTCTGAAGCCACCAGTAGACAGGTCGTCTCTACGGTCTGTCCTCTTGTTCCAGCTGGCAACAGGCACACAACAGTACACCTGTGCATTTCCATAGCACTGAAGCCAGTGGATGCATCTGTCTTGATAAAACAAGGCTGGGATACCAGTTAGACCCAGGAGAGAGTTTAACAGAGATACCTACTCTGACCATGTGCAAAGTCATTCGAGTGCAAGAAGAGGCCCAGCAAAGTCCTTGCAGGTGTCAGCAGAGAGCGCTCGGTCTCCTGTCCGCACACAGAGCTAGCTGCAGTGAGAGGCCACCCCATGAGGATGGCAGCCCCCCCAGGTCCTGGCAGGGCCCTGCTGCAGCTCCTGGGCTGATGTGCCACCCTGGGTTGTGGAAGGCTGTGTTAACACTCTGTGCTGGCCAGGGACCAGACTCACTGCGGCCAGTTGTGAATCCAGGCACCAGGGATCCTGGGGCATTTAACACACCATATTGTTCATAATCCTGTGGAGCAAGCATGTCCTGCCATCACCTCTTTGGGGACAAACTGGAAAGGAACACGTTCATGTCTGCATGTGGTCTGCTTTTGCCTGCTGCATCCAGAGCATCTTGCCTGGCCTCAGAGCCAGGAACTAGTCCAGCATGCTGAAGGGAAACATGCCACCTGCTAGGGAGCACCGCCACACTGGAATGCGGATATATACATTGAGAACCCCATTTAACTAGCCATTTCCATGCTAATTAAGTATTTGCAGATTAAAGAGAAACTCTAATCTCAAATGAAACAGCCCAATTTTCTAAATGAGCTTATGGTTTTCATATGGAGATCAACATGTTCCCACTAGCACATCATGCAAGCACTCCAGGCTGCTAGATTCAGCTTTATTGCCACTGTCACAAGTGGGGAGTTTTTATTCTCCGTGCTCAAGTTTTTATGCCTTTTTAACCCAAGATAATTGATGCACATCCCACACCAGCACAGTCACTAGTGCTTTCGGCTGCCACAGCCAAAGACAAGTCCTCCTTCATGAGATCATGGTACTACCTCCTCTGAACTCCCCTGGTGCCAGGCACTGCACACAAGCAGTGAGCACACCAACATGCCACACCGTGCTGGCAGACTGACCACACGCTCGGGAACTGTCTTCTTGCATTTCAAGAGACAAGCAAAGCAGTGCTGAAAGCTGTGTTTTGTCCCTCTACATAAGCAGACCAACTCGCTGTGGCATGGCCTCTACAAAGCATCTGCTGCTAGCAGTGACGTTTTCAGTTACACAATTTGGGGCACATCAGGTTACTATCCTCCTCTCTTGGATTTATTTTTATTGTTCCGAAAGCGCAAAACGTCCCTACACCAGACCAAGTCCACATCGTGCCAGTATTTCCTGTCGCTCCTGCCTGGGCTCCTCCAGGAGCTGCAGCATCTGTGCACAAGCCAAAAACATTATCAGAAATTCCACATCTGAGCCAACACCAACCCAAGACCAAGCAGTGACCATGTGCTGCTCCCCTTCTACCAGCCTTCCCACAAGAGTGGCCAAGCTCTCCTCTGCAGCTGGAGGATTGACTGTCCCAGTTCAGAGGCAGAGGCTTGCTAGCACGTGGCTCATGTGCTCCCAGAATCCTGCAGATATGCACAGCGCTCCCCCTGAACACCAGTCCCACAAGCACAAAAACATACAAGTGCTTTGTGAAAGCAACCACAGCTCACTGCGGGGAACAATCATCTCTCATTTGTACACACAGCTGCATCAGTGCATGTCCCCGTGGAGTGGTTCACCTCTGTTTTCCCTCAGAAATGGGAGAAGCTCTTCTCAAGATGATCTTCAGGTGAAGGAGAAAAAGAGGCATTGAAAATGAGCCGAGAGTAAAGGCAAGAAGAAGTCACAGTGGCCCAGACTAGTCAACCTGTAAAGATACAGATCTTCTCCAGTGCTAAAGAACTTTCAACACGCATTTCAGAAACACGCTAGCCAAGTTTGGGGGAGGAGGTCAACGTATGAAGGAAAAGGAATAAAGTTCTACAGTGGTAATAGGGATAGACCCGAAGGCATGTGTGAGCTAGTCCATCTTGGCCTGGATTAGCCACAGTGCTTGCAGGGCGCCAAAGCTGAAGCCGACAAAGTGCAGAGCCTTGGCTGTGGTGTGCTGCCCAGCACCCACGCAGCACGTTAACTCATCCATGTTAGCAGAGACAAAGGAAAACAACATTTTGACACCACAGCCATCAGGAGAGGCTGTGTGCTAGCACTGCCTTTCCGCACTATCAGGGACAGCCCTGCGCAGCCCCAGGGGCTGCTTAGGACAAAGCCATCACCGATGGGTCCTCGCTGAGAATGCTTTTCAAGATTGTACCTGATGGAAAGACAGACTGCTATTGCCTACATCCTGTTGCATGTCAGAAGGAGAGGAGGGTCCTGGCACAAAAGCCAAAGCGCCTTTCCAAACTTTTCACCATACGTGTCTCCACATCAGAGCATTCAGTTTCTTGCTTGCTCAACACCATCTGCTGGAAGTCTAGCTCCGAGCAAACAATATGCACGCTTGTGCACTCACCCTCAAGTGCAATCTGTGACTGATGCACAAGCTGGGCAACATAAACCGAGCACCAAGGACTCCATTTGTACATGCAGACTAGGAAACATGCACTCCTGCACCCAGCTGGCAGAGAGCAACCGAGGAGAATGAGAAGCACCTGGATGAAGCAGAGCCAGGAGATATTCCAGAGCAGCAGGTACACCCTTCGGTACACGGCGGGAGCAGGTACCAAGCCTACAGCACCCAAGGAGTACCTAGATTCATCCCTGAGCACAGAAGAAAAGGTACTAATGCAAGCCCCAAGCGCAGGACCCTGGCAAGCAGGACTCACAGCCAGTAGGACCAGCTTGCTCAAGACAGCCAGCCACAGAAACTCCTCAGGGTCCCACTCTGCCCAGCTGCCTGCAGTACCTTCCTATTACTGTTCTGGGCACCCCACAGGTCCCTCCCAGCACCCCAGGGCAGAGTGCACTTCTGCAAACACAATGGAGAGCTGAGGGCGCTCAGGGCACCCTCTGCACAGTCTCCCACATGCCAGGCAAGGATTTTACAGCTACACAGGCAACATATCCTTCCTGGCTCGTAAAAACCTCTGAAGCAGGGAAATGAAGCAGTAGGTGCTCAGACAATACCTTGACGGGATCAAACCACCTCGGGGAGGCAAATTCACATGGGCTGCAGTTCTCCCCGCATCTTCCTCCACTGTTTTAAACCACCACATTCCCTTGAAACTCACTGCCTAGCTGATGTTCCAGCCTGGGTGTACGTTCCCTCTCCCCAGACATCTTCCAACAGCCAAGCCACGGCATTGTTCAACATCAAAACTCCTGTTGGGGCCATCCATATGTCACACAGCATGTCCCTGCTCCTCTGTGCTTCGGAGAGCCTCCTCTTGCAGCTCTCCCCCGAGCTCCTGTGAGGGCCCATGCTGGAACGGGAAGCTTGGCTTCCTCCACCTATCTTGCTTCTCTGTTCCCATTATTTTATATTACATCTATATCCCGTGTAGGGGGCTAAAAAGAGCAGGCAGGCTCTGGAAAACCAGGAGGAATGCTGCGTGCAGCTGGACCCCAGCTCTCTGCCGCTGCTCTGCACGCCCGGGGCTGTGCTTTGAGGAAGGCTGGCCTGAAGTCAGAGCTGAAAATAATACAGCACTCACCCTGTCTGCACTCAACCCCCAGGAAAATCCAAGACAAAACTTTGCTTGGGGTGATCAGCAATTTCATGGCACATCCGATACTTGCAAGAGCTGGCATGACTGAGAGCTAATGGAGGCTAATTCGGGAGGCTGGGGAAGGTTCGGGGAAGTCTGTGCCAGGCAGTCAGCAAGGAAGAGCTCCTCTCCAGATCTGTCTGTCCAGCACAGGGGACGCTGGGACCCTGCCCAGCGCGCCACTGCAGCTTGCTTCAGAGCACCTTGCCCAGAGGAGGTCACTAGCCAGTCCCCGGCAGCCGGCCCCACCAAGAACAGTCTTTTTTCTCCAACCATGTTGAGCCATCCCCAGCAAGAAACTATCCCGGGCTCTTTTACTAAGCCTCCGAAGCGCATCCCCAGCCATGCTGCCGGCCCAGAGCAGGGGCCAGGCCAGGAAAACTTTTCACAGCCCCTCTGCGAGTCTGACCCACCTGGAGGAGTTACTGCAAGGTCAGGCTGACCCAGCAGACTTTGTTCTCAGGCTGACATCCACGCAAAGAGCTGAACATGTCCTAAATATCACTTCAAGTGATATTTATGACAGGGTACCAGTGATGATGAAGTCCCTGAGCCAACAGCAGGGCTGGGTGACAGGCATCTGTGGCAGAACCCTCCAAGCATGTCCCAGCGTCCCCACAGGCACCCGCCCACAGCATCTCCTGTGCAGCATTGCGATGGGATGTGAGGCCCATAGAGAAACCCTGCAATGCCACTGTGACCACAAGGCTATAAGAAACGTTGCAAGTCCCAGCGCTGGAAGCAGGAAATCTAGAAGACAAACTGCCACAGGACACCAAAGAATTCTTAGTATGTGGTTTGCAAAAATAGTTACAATACTAACTTGCCTGCAACTGGTAAACAGTGTTAAAACAAGCAGCTCTCTAGGGTCCCCCTCTAGCCACCAAATAGATCTCAAATAACCTCACACACATCCCAGAGCAGTCTCAAAGTCACGACCCAAAGAAGTCCCCCAATTTAATGGGATAAGCATATTTTTGGCCAGATTTTGAAACTTTGAAGACAACAAAGTCTCAAACAATGTTCTCTAATATTAATTTCATTTACATACTGCATAGCTAGTGGTCTGTAACCGCAGCAAGCGGCATTGTTCTGCTGCTTCAGTCTGTCTGGGAAGACGTTTGCTGTAACACACACTTCCTAGCCTTCAGGCTACGAGGACTCAGGAGGGAAATCCTAATGCAGCGGCTAAGTCTAGCTCCCACACAGATACTAGCCACGTGTCAGCACCTTGCTTCCAAAAGTGACGGTGTTTAATATTACCACAGGAGAACAAATAATTTCTAATACTCATCACCTTGTGTAATGGCGACAGCGAGCTCTGCATGAAGGTTGCTCATACACCCAGCTCATTTTGGGAACTGCAGGTCTTCGGGCAGCACAGAGGAGCCTGTGCATGTGGGAACGTGCTCCGCAGGAGCAGGCCCCACCATGGGAATTCCAGCACCGAGGGCTGCTAACAGGGCACCGCTGGACCAGGCTGCTCGCTGGGCGACAGCTCACAGTCTGGGATATTGTGTGCTCCTTCCAGAACCCAGCCCAGGTTTCGGGGGTGCACAGCCCCCAACCCAGGACCCTGCCCAGGCCAGCTGTTAGCTCCGAGAATAGCTCAGATCAGCTGCAGAGGATCAAATAATTGCCCCAGGGATGGGGAGCACAAACTATTTTCAGCTTTCTGGGAGCATTTCTGGGCAAGGGGAGAGCAATCGCAGGGGAGGCAGAGTGCTAGCCACCCAGCCTGGCAGGAGGAAGAGCCTGCGGCTTGTTATGCTCTTCCAAGGTCTTGTTTCCAAGAAAAGGAAAGGGTTTCAAAGAGGGTTTAAACCTCAGACTTGCTTTTTTTGAAACAATTTTCCAGAATCAGAGGCTGAAGTTTCACACCAGGAAAATATAAAATATGCAGATTTTCCACCAGAGGCACAATCCCAACATCTACACGCCCTCCCAGAGCGGCAGAGGGAGGCTTCTCCGCAGGCTGCTGCACGCCGGCCCCGGCGCGAGGGACATGCAGCACTGCTGACCATGCTCCGAGGGGCAGCCTGGGTCAGAGCCCGTCAGTGCTCGTACCCCTCATCACAGGCACTCTGCAACCTCCACTTGGCTCCTCTTCTGTGAAATCTTTGCAGGTCATCTTTAAAAGCCACATGAGAGCCCTAAAACTACTTTACAGGCTGCAAAATTAGTTGTGCCCATAAAGACGTTGTTTATGGCAGTGTATGATGCCAGCTCCAGAGCACTGCTGCTTCCGGCCCCGGGCGGCAGCAGCAGCACCTACTCCCCACCCCACAGACCAGCACCTCTCCCCGCCTCCAGGAGGCCGCGCTCTGGGGTGCTCATGGGCCTTGGCTGCATTTCAACCACACCACCTCACATCTTAAAAGAATATTTAAAGGACACTGACGGAAGCACTCAAAAGCTTGAAAATGCTACAATGAAGGTTGCACAAGAACTATTAATTCAACTTCTGTAGACGGCTATTCCATGGGCAAAGCCTTGCCCACCAATGCTGCATGCTAGCAGCAGTGCCAGAATCCAAATCCAAAGCTCGAATCCAAACCTGGGAAGGAGCAGCCTCTCTGTGCTAGCATCCGCATCCTTCATCAGCCCTGCAGGCAGGAGAAGGCTCAGCTGGTGCCATCCCCTAAGACTGAATGAGGAGGAACGGGACAAGGGAAGTGAGTTAATGTTGCACAATCCCTGTCCAACCGCTCAACTTTGAAATAGCAGTTTTCTGACTTGAAAAAAAAACAAAATCCACAAATTTGCACATAAAACGTTAAGGTACCAGGAAAGGAACCCCAGCGAACCTCAACTCTGCTCTGTGTTACCAGCAAGCCTGGGGAACAGGACCTCCAGGTGCACAGGCCAGCCAGGGGAAGCGGGGTGGGAAAAGGACTGCCAAAGCCAAGTGGGAGCTGCCAAAACACCTGGCCTGGGAGAAAACTCATCTGGCAGCCCTTGTCTGGGGTTCAGATGTAAAATTGAGGTTAGGGCTGAGAGAAAGACAAAAGCTGCGGTTTGAGAGGGGCTGGAAAGGGCTCACTAGAAGAAACTGGGGGCTGCCAGAAGACCTGGGCTTGCAGAAACCTTCCACAAGGACGACCTTGTCCAATGTTCAGCCATAAGATTAGGGTTGGGATAACGCTGAGACAAATTCAGAGCTGCAGCTGGAGTGGGGCTGCAACGGGGCTGCAGAAGTACCTGGCAGCTGCCACGAGATCTTGGCTGGGTGAAATCACTGGTCCAGGTAATTGGTATGAGACTTCTCTACAGTTTCCCAGGAAAATCAGGGTTATGGCAAAGAAAAAGAAAACGCAGAGGTCCAGCAGCAGCAGGGTGAGGGAGCGCTCACCTGAGCAAAATGGGGGCTGCAAGAGGCCTCACCTGGGAGAAAACCTTCATCGAGGAAATGGCTGGGGGGCTTAGCTAAGGCTCAGCTGGAAAACTAGGGTTAGGGTTCAGAGAAAGTCTAGAGCTCACGCGGGGCTGGGAAGGAACTGCCAAAAGGAAGAGGGGCTGCCAAGAGGTCTGGGCTGGGAGAACTCTTTCATCTGGGTTTCCACGTCTAAGGCTCAGATGGAAAGTGGGAACTAGGGTCAAGGCTGACAGAAAGCAAAAGCCTAGGGTTTCAGTTGGAACAGGGTTAGAAATGGGCTTGCCAAAGATTGTTTTAGGTTGCCAAGAGACCTTGGCTGGGAATCAACTTTTGTACAGCAGGTCTTGTCAAAAGGTTCAGCCATAAAATTAGGGTTAGGGTAACACTGATGGAAAGAGAAATCCTAGAGATGCAATTGGAGCAGGGATGGAAACAGGCTGCCAAAGCAAAGCAGGGACCTGCAAAGACACTGGGGCTTAGAGAAACCGTTGGTCTGGAAGATGGCTCAGCAGCCTTCTCTACAGCTTCCCCCGAAAAGGGGGAGTCAGGGTTGAGAGAAAGCCTGGAGCTGCAGACAGAGCAGGGCTGGAAATGGGCTGCCAAAATGAAACGGCCAGGAGATCTGCACTAGAAGTCTCTGATCTGCAATATGGCTTCAGAGCCACGTCTACCCATTCCCAAGAAAATAAAAGCTAGGGACAGGACTGAAGCTGCTGCTGTTGGAGCGGGGCTAGAAGGTGGCTGCCAAGATACTTGGGATGGGAGAAACTTTTACCCATGCAATGCCTGTGGGTCCTTGTCTCAGTCTCAGCAGGAGAATGAGGACTAGGTTTGCGAGAAAGACAACTTCTCCATTTAAGGTAACACAAAGACAGTTGCAGTAACAGGCTTCTGCCCTCCTTCATTCAGGTGCAAAGGGAATAGCGTTCAGTGACAAACAGCATTTTTTAAAACCAAATGTTTGTTTTCAGAGGCTGGTGCTTTGCTGAGGCTGGCTGAATTTTTACATGGACAGGTAAAAGACCAAATTTTGCCTTTTTCTGTAACCTCTTCCTCAAAAACAACATCCGTTCTTGTTGAAACACTACAAAAAAAGCCAGCCTGAGGCACTGCAAAGATTTGCACTGCAAAACAGGGAGAGCTAGACAAGGATTATTCCAACTGCGCAGAGGAGCTTCATCACAGAGAGCACCAACACCACCTAAGATTGAATTACATTAAAACATATCTTGCGGGAACGAGCTGTAATTAGGCTGGCCCGCAAGTCTGACGGTCTCTACAGCCAACGAGCTGCAAACGTAGCATGTGTTAACAAGCAGAAGAGGACCATGCCCACAGGTTACGTATTCCAAGAGCAGGCAACAGGATGAGTGTGCACCATTCAAGTTGCCCTCAGTTGACGTCCTACTTGCCTGTTAGGAGACTCTGCTGGTGGGCCCTCACACCTGAAGCTCCAGCTGATTTTGCAGTGCATCCCCCCAAAAAGGCTAGGCTAATATAAGTTCATTGATCACCAAGATACCAGGCAAAAGGGCATCCTCCATGTAATAAAACACATACACAAGTGAGGATCAGCCAAACAGGACCACTGCTCTGGGTCCCAAGAGCACAAGCGCTTTGGTGGAACGGTGCAGGGGATGAAGTTTTGGTTCAGTTTTAGGCCCCTCACTACAAGAAAGATATCAAGGTGCTGTAGTGCACCCAAAGAAGAGCAATGAAGCTGGTGAAGGGTCTAGAGCATAAGTCCTACGAGGAACAGCTGAGGGAACTGGGGGTGTTCATCCTGGAGAAAATGAGGCTGAGGGGAGACCTTGCCACTCTCTACAGCTCCCTGAAAGGAGGGTGCAGTAGAGGGTGGGGGTCATTCTCTTTTCCCAAGTAACAAGTAATAGGACAAGAGGAAACAGCCTTAGATTGTGCCAGGGGAGGTTGAGATTGGATATTCGGAAAAAATTCTTCACGGAAAAGGTTGTCAAGCATTGGAACAGGCTGCCCAGGGAAGGGATTGAACCATCCCTGGAGGTATTTAAAAGACACATAGATGTGGGGCTTAGGGACATGGTTTAGCAGTGGACTTGGTAGTGTTAGGTTTACAATTGGAGTCAATGATCTTAATAGTCTTTTCCAATCTATATGATTCTATGGTTCACAAAAACTGGCAACAGTCCCCAAAACCAGTAGGGCACATGGCAGTATCAGGGGCTGCCCCTGAGTTTCCCTTTGGGACATATCCAAGTCTTGTCTCAGCCCTTCCCTCTCCCCAGCTCCTGCGCCTGCTCCCAAGATACCCACACAACAAGGACGGGCCCCACAGATGACTTCAGACATACAAAGCACAATCTCTGAGTGAAGGCTGGCATTCCCCCCTTGCAGACTTTCACCGATATCCCTTCAAGCGTTCTGCGTCCCAACAGGAACAGATGCTCCAACAGCCCCTCAGTCACGGACACACCAAGGCACTCCAGAAAGAAAGTTTTATTCAGAGCCTTTATCCAAAGAGCAACTTTCATTTCCTGCAGGGAAACCACATCTGCAGCGTGGTGAGGATGGTGGGAGCCAGTGGCCCTGAGCGTAGTCCTGCTTTTGCTTTGCCGTCACTTCCCAGCTCCATTCCCCTGGACACTGTCTTCACGCCCTGCCCTCCCCTCTCCTCCTGACCACCCCGGTGCACCCGAGCCCCTCACCCCATGGCACTGCTGTACCTGCCACAGCTGCAGCTCAGAAGGTGCCCTGAAGCCAGCTCAGCACCGGCCTGCCAGCAGCAGAGAGGCACTGGAGCTGCCTCGGGGCAGGCGTGAGCACAGCCCTGCCTGTTCCCCACAGGACGTGTCCACAGGCTTGTCACCAACAGTCAAAAGGGCTACAAACACAGACAAAGCGGAGACCTCAGCATCTGCAGAAACGGATGGCATTTGCCCAAGAAAGCTCCTTATTCAGCACGGCAGCACGGATGAGAATTTTTTTACTTTATTAGAGCACATCCCTGCAGTACAATGTAGTTCAATGCAGTTCAGCTGCCTGCGAGAAGCAGGTGGCTTCCTTCTTCAAAGGGAAAAAAGAACAGATTTTATCTGTAGAAATAAGCTGCAGCCAGAAAACAATGTGTGCTGTTAAAACAAAAATCAACACCCAACCGTCAGGTCCTTAGAGACTGTCGATCCTCTGCAGAAGAATGAACAAAAGGGGCATGTGGCTTTCTCCAAGGGAAAAATGAAGCACAACAGGAGCTGGGATTCAAAGAGCAAGCAGTGTTCACAAGCCACCTCTCGAAGGACAAGGGGCACCCACTGGTGCATGCGGGCATCTCCACCTATGTGCCAGAAACACTGGTGGTAATACACTCAGAAAACCTGCACTCTTTCTTTTCATTTTCTAACTAGGAATTCTGCACCAAAGCTGCCGCAGCAAAGAGCAAAACCAGGCAGCAGCCTTGGGCTGCAGCCACAGGCACCATGAACAGTCACTTGGAAGTTGACATGTGCCACTACATGATACATTTTGATTCTGATTTTCAGACTACAGGCGTGGCAAACAGTCACTGACACAACCAAGCCACTGAGCACCCTACATACCCACGCCACATCTCAATGAAGTGATAAAAATCCAGCAAAGCATTTGTTTCTCAGCAGGTCTCCGGGACACTCGGGTCCCAGGCCAGGAGTGAGAGCCCCTGACACCTGTGTTTGAAGCAAAGCAAACTGGGTCCAGCGGGAGCACAGTCTGCCTTGCACCACGGCTGAGGTGAGGAACACCTCCAGCAATTACTTTCAGTCCAAGGTTATGGCACACTACCAACCAGGAGCACACAGTGACAATGAAGGCTCACAAAGCCCTTAAAACACTCTGAAAACACAAGCTGGGGACCATGCCTCAGCTGCCCACCCTCACCAGGAGCTAAAAGCCAGCATTTAGAGATTAGCAGTTTTCCCAGCTGCTTTACCTACATGGCAGACTGGAAGATGAACTCATTCTGTGGTTCAGCAAAGACATTCAAGGGGAACAGGAGCGCCACGCTTCAGGCTGGAGGCCCCTCTGCTTATTACACACCAGAGAAGTACTCTAGAACAGTACACCAGGCTCCACACACTCTCACTCATCCCCCAAACCAGCTGACACTGGCCCCGCTGGAGATGCACCCTCTCCGGGCTGACCCGCTCTGTCAGCTGTGCTCCCTGCAGCCTCAGGGACACCTTTCCAGGGGCAGCACCAGGCACAGCACAGCAGGCACCGGCTCCGGGGAGGTGCCAAGGACAAGGCCTCACTGCAAGCAGCTCCTTTGAGATAGTGTCATCATCTATCCGATCACATCAAGAAGTGTCGGACCTCCATCTGTCAGCAGACTTCTGGTGACGCTTCCTTCCAGCTGAGGGGTGCAAGCCTCGCTCACCTCCTCAACGTCACGTGGCCTTTCTCTCTCCTCCCTCCTACAGTTTTGATTACAGAAAGGATCCCTTGAAAACACAGATCCCAAACAGGCACAGCACTTTGCATGCAGCCCCAAAGGACAAGCAGGAAGGTGGGGAGGTAAAGAAGAGAGGAGAACTACACAGCCATGGCATGAAATTACTGATTTTCAGACAAGCAGGTCCGCTCTGCTGAAGCACCTCAGGAAGTGCTGCATCTCCTCAGTGTTTGGGCAGAGCTTGGAGGAAAAGAGATCAGTCAGGGGTGCCAGGCCCAAACCTGCTGCCCAGGCCTGCAGCAAGCCAGGCTCATGGACCGCAGCTAGCCCAGGTGGAGTCGGGGTGGCTCAGCACACCCTTGCTGCTCTGGTACCAGATGTGCTAACCTGCCCTGAGAAAGGCTGGCAGAGGTCAAAGTACAGACTGATGAGAAGAGTCTGATCTCTCTAGAGCGGGAGCCAATGCTCCCAGCAGCACAGAGCTGCAGGCAGCTCCCACCGCTGCAGCACATGGACCCTGCGCAGCCCTTCCAAACACAAGGCAGCAACAAAGGGCAGCAGTCAATGGGCAACCAAGAGCTTTCAGAAGACTGTCTCACAAGTAAAGAGCCCTGGTCTTGCTTCTTGCCCCACACCACCAACCCCTATACCAGTCCCAGTAGCTGTCCTTGTGCGTACGCACCATTTCGGGGTGGCAGGGACATCCCCACTGCCTCACACGAGATGCAGAAGCAGCTCTTTGGGGGGAAGCAGCTCAGCCCTGGCAGCTCCAGAGCTGCTCTGCTCCCCACCACCTGCTGTCCTCGTGGCAGCAGCCCTCGGCTCAAACATGGAAGAGCAGTGCCTCATGCCTGACAACAAACCTTATGGCCTTGAGGAAAGGGGAGAGTAGTCAGTAGGCATTCCCTACCATGCAGGGATGACATCAAGCCATGCCATTTTTCTATCAGGGTCAGGCACCACGTGAAACCCTTCAGGCCTTTGCAGAGCTGAGGCATTAATACTGCTGCTCCAGCAGGAACTCCTAAAGCTCTGGTACTTCACGCTGGTGAGAGGCACAGGAATAGCATCAGCACCTCATGGTGTGCCCCATCCCACAGCCTGGAGAGCCTCTTGCATCAGCACACTGACAGAAGCGTGCCAGGCCGAGCTGGATCAGTGTGCTGTGGGGTAAGGGACCAGCCTTGGCAAGCAAACACAGATCATTCCCAAAGGAACAAGGGTGCCTGCATCTGCCTGAAGACAGCTGGGGGAAATAAATATTGGTGACTGCTTGTCAAGAGGTTTGCTGCATTGCCCTGCTACTCCTGCCCCGATCACTAACAGCGCTACGGAATAGCAGACAATAGGCCAGGACTGACGGGCTCTGGCAGGCTCCCCCAGGCAAGCTGAAGCGGAGATCCCCAGGGCCTGGCAGCGCCTGCCCATCACAGAGGCCTCCAAGAGCACTCTCCACCCTCAGAAGCTTTGCTGTCAGCAAGGCAGACAGCAAGCCCGTGGACAACCATGCATGGCCCAGGCAGCAGCCACCCTTCCTGCCTGATGCATCCACACCACAGGTGAGCAGCAGGAGCAGACCTACAGGTCCGGCTGGGACAGACCAAGAGCAGAACTCGGAGCCTGCACTGTCCCTCATCCGCTTGGCTCAACCAACACCCTTCTCCAAGGCACCAAATAGCAGAAAGAGACATCTGCAGTCCCCTGGTGCTCTTTGGTTCTTGCTACCTTATCAATTCCTGTTTCCAGGCAGGGCTGCGCAGACATGTCTCAGCCAGCAGAGCTGCCGGAGCTTGAAGCCTGAGTATCTGTGGTGCAATCCAGAGGGACTCAGGCAACTGCACTCCTGTGGGCTGCACAGAAAAGGGGCTCTGCAGAGACATCGCTCTGCCACCGGACTTAGACAGGTGCTCCTGCTCACTCGGGGAGATCCAGGCAGGGGAGACAGCACTGACAAGACACCTGCCTGCAAAACACTGAACGGGCAGAGCTAGGGGAGGGGGAAAGAGAAATACAGCACAAGAATGACACTTCTCTCCCTGGCTCCTCCCAACCAGCTCTCAGCAAGCTGAATTAGGGAGGGCTGTGTGGCCCAGCAAAGCCTCCTCCACTGGGCAACCCAGCCGGCTGCTCCCCCACAACGCAGTCACCCGAGAGCTTCTCTGTGGGATACTCTTTGAAGGAGGTATCCAGCCCCCGTCAGAAGCCACCCGTCTGCAGGCTGTCACGCAAGCAGCCCGGCAGCCCAGAGCCTGGCTGTCTCCCCGCAGCCTGCTGCAGCAGGATTTGTTTATGTGTCTGCAGCTGCTCTGTGCACTCGCCATGGGAATCCAGGCTGAAACTCCAGCCGCGTCGAGCGGAGAAGCGGCCTCCCCCCTGCGCAGCCCCGCAGCTCGGCGAGCGCGCAGAGCCCGGCAGGCAGAGTGCTGGAGGGGGCACGAGTCCCTGGAAACAGGCCTGCCGGAGCGGCGAGCCGCGCTCCCAGCCCTCCGCAGTGCCTCCCCCACATCCTGCCTCCAGCCCTCCGCTGGGGGTAGAGAATGCAAATCTTGGGTTGTAATTTTTCCAAGTTAAAAATAACCCAGTAGTTTAGTAAGAGAGAAGCAGCAGCAGTGAGGCAGGGGGCTGGGGAGCCTGTGAGCTTGCTGCGAGGCAGCTATGGCATACATTTTTCCTTCCCAAGCAGAGGCTGTGGAGAGGCAGCCTCCCAGCTCTGCGCACACAGCTACAGAAAGCAAGACCCCTTCAGCATCCCAACCGCAGTGGCTCCGCTGAGTGGCCAAATGCTCTTCACTTCAGAGCTGCCCTAACACCCACTGCTGCCCGGTGGGAAGGGGGCACCGGCCCCACTCCCCGGCACAGGACGCAGGAAGGAAGAGGAGAAAGCAGCACATGAAGAGGTCCGAATAACCAAAGTCAGGGAGTAAACACCCCTAAGGCGGGTGTGCGTGTCCCAGGCAGGCAAGGCAGAGCATCGCAACGGCCAGCTCTAGGGGAGTCACAGCTGTGCTCCCAGCAATTTTCTGTTCTTAAAATATTTTAATCTTTACAAAAAGAAGGGGGGGAACTAACCGTGTTTTCCGCGGGGCCAGGGGAGCCAAGAGATCTGCTGATGAGGACACCCAGTGCACATGCCCGCCAAGCCATGCAGTGCCTTCCCAGGGCACTCAACTCCACCACCCCACAGGGGAACAGGCAACAAGACTTTGATGGGCAGGCAAGAAATAGCCACAACCTCCTTGCCACTTGCTCCATGGGACAAAGAATATGGCAATATAGCACAGCGTTCCCCCTCCACAAAAGCCTGCTCAGCACCAACACTTCTGCTCCCAAGCCCTCCCAGGCAGGCGCTCAGCCCTAAAGTGACAGCCACGTCAGAGAGCCCAGGGAGATACTTGGGACAGTGCCACTGCCTGTGCACAGAGGATGCTCTGTTGGCACCCAACAAGCAAGAAAGCACACACAGGCTGGATGCAGCCCCCGGTAATGCAGCTTCAGTCAGCTGCACTTCATGACTCTCATGACAAGCTCACGCGGCAAAAACAGCAATAGCTCCTTTTTGGAGAGTTTTCCAATGCAGCTCCTAACCCAAAACCATAACCACAATGACCTTCAGCAGTTATTTCAAAGCTGCCCAGTGCCACAGGGCTGAGAACTGAGGGCTTGCTCAGAGTCCAGCAAGCACAACAGCAAGCAGGGACCAACAGCAGAAGGGGAGAGAAAGCCACAGAATGGCTGGAAACACCTTCTGTTTTGTTCAGCAAAGGCACATCACGAAAAGCAAAGGCATGCCTGGCCAGCCAGCGTGCGCACAAAGACACGACACTCTGGCTTGTTGCTAAAGAGAGGCAAACCAGCCCTGACCTCACCCTAAAATGTATTTCTCTCATCACGTTCATGGACAGCTCAAAATGAGGGGGGACACCACTCCCGAGTGGCACTGGGGGTTGAGAGGTGGCCATCTGCAGAGTGGGGATACACCCAGCGTCAGCTGCACCCCCTTCCCTACGCCATCACCCCGCTGCCCTGGCGTGCAGGAGCTGCCAGGAGCGAGATAGGTTTTTCAAGCTTACGTGTGTTGTCTTCTGATCAGCAGGGCAAGAGTCTCACTTGAAACAGTTGCTCACAAGCCCAAGGCAGTGGATTTTAATCCTCACTATCAGCAAGGCAAAAACCAGAGGAAAAATAAACCAAATCTCTACAGCTCAGTACCTATGCAGACGAGGAAGGGAGAAGGGAGGTAGGCCAAGCCTGGCCAGCCTTGCAGCTGGCACCCAGCAGGCTGGGCTCCCGCGGGTGGCTGGCCCATGACCACCCTCAGCAGTGCCGTGGGCCAGGATTTCACGGGTGAGGGTGCACCGGTGTGTGCGAACAGATGCAGCACTCCTGCACATGCAGGGGGCCTGCAGCAGCTCCCTGCAGGGCTGCACCCCACCAGCACGATTCGTGTGCCCTGGCAAAAGCATCACCAGCACAAGCTCCTGTCACATCAGCAAAGCCCATCACACTGACCTGGCATTTTCCAGACCTCTGCTGCTCATTAAACACAAACACGTTCCAGTGTGGCATTCTACCCAGGCCACCACCCAGGCCAAATTAACTGCCCTGTCTGCCAAATCTTAACAAGCCATTTCTCCATCACCAGTTTTCCTTCCAAGTTTTCCTTACACTTATTCACCAGCCCCAGCACGCTGACCAGTAAGCCAACAAGGAAGGACATGAATGGGGTGTCCAGGAAACAGACTCTGCCACTCTGAAGGCCATGAAGTCTTCCCACTTCTCCCATCACACTCCCAGCACTTAACTTCCTACTTTAAGGGAAAACCCAGTATCTGTATCCATGTGCTGCAGGAGAGTCCCGAGTTGCGGAGGCCTATTGCAGACTGCCACTTCCACACCTTCCCACACAGCCCTCCGGCCCCCCTGGTACCCCGCTGCAGGCAGGGGGAGACAGCTCGCAGCCTGTCTCCTTGCCTGCCGGGAGCCAGGACCACGCTCCTCATAATGGCAGTTCACAAGGACCAGCTTGCCGGCAACGGAAAAGATGCCTGAGGGGCAACTCCTCTGCCTTAGCCTGGGACTGTACACCTGATCTCCTCCTCCACAAGGCAGGGAGCCTCCCGTACCAAAGGGAGTATGTGCTAAGGCTGCCAAGGAGACTGTGCAAAGCGTCAGGTCAGAGTGACAACACAACCCTAGCTACGTTTTAGAAGGAAATGGGCAAAGTAACTCTGAGGACACACACTCGGTGCTAGAAGCAGGCTCTCTTCTCTGAAGTGCCTGGCTGTTATCCCTGGGCAGAGATGGGATCATGGGCTCAGCTGCTCCTGGCTTCCTGGACCACTGGTCATGAGGAGCCAGACTTCCCAGAGCACAGGGGTTATTGCCAGCTGCTTCAGAGGCTTCTTGCAACAGGGCAAACCACCCAGCTGCTCTCCAGCTATCAAGAGGGATATAGAGGTTTCAGCAGAAACCAGCGCCCTGCACACTCTGCGCGTTTTCCTGCTGCCTTTTATTTCTCACGCACAAGCACTTGGAACTTCACTTCGCTGCCCAAGTCCATTCTCAAGGTCACCGGCCCTGTAAAGATGCCACCAGACACATAATTTAGCCCACAGCACCTTTATTAGTATGAAAGGTGTACAAAAGCCAGCTCAACTGGTAGACCTTGACAGCTAGCCAATTCAAAGAACCTTTTATAAGGTTACTGCTTGAGAACTACACACCAAAGAGCACTGAACCCAAGCTATCTCAAGGCAGACAGCCAAAAAATGGCATGGTATTCCTGAAAGCACAGATCTTCCCCTCTTGCTGTTGTTAATATCCTGCTGTCAGAAAACAGCTTTGCCACACTGCAGACAGATCCTCAAAGGTAATCAGAGCCCTATGTGCCTCTATTTCCAACTGTAGAATGGGGATAAAAATCAGCCTTCACAGCAGGGCTATCGAGAGGATGAACAAGCACTGGTGACACACCTCAAGACCTGGCTGTAGACACATATGAGAAGCACATCTGACACCCAGAGCAGATTTCCTGCTGGGATGGCACAGCAACACCGGCCACAGCTCCAAATGGTGACGGAGACCCCACTGCAGAGTCCAGTCCTGTCAAAAATCATTCCTTCAGGCGCTTCTGTCAGTCTTCTCCAGTTGAAATTCCCTGCCACAGAGCTCCATGGTGGATCGCCTTTACCCCTGCCTGCCACCCAGCGCCCCCACACACCCGTTTGCGCTGTTACCTGACGGCTTTAAGTTATTCCCTATCGCCCTCTTGCTAAAATCACAGTAAAGTAAAAGGGTGAACCAGGCTTTGTGCCCTCCTGCAAACCTGTCCCTGCTTCATCTAGTGAACAGCCCATGGGACCATGCCCTAAGAAACACATCCAAGCCAGGAGCTGAATGAAATGTGGCCAAGCCACCAGCAGCTGGGCCACAAGTGCACAGTCAGCACTTTAAGCATTTCCAGGGCCTCACAAGCAGGATGGACACCACTGCTTTGGCAAATGCCTTGTCTGTGTACAGGCGGTGGAGCGGGGAGGGGTGTACAGTGCAGGAAGCAAGCTCAGGGCCAGCCTTGCTTTGCCCACCATGGCCACATCTCACGCCTCAGTTCTTGAGCACAGGCACTGAAAGCTGATCCCAAGCTACATCTGAATGCGTGATGAGTGAGCAGCTCTCCTTCAGGCTAGGCAGCACTGCCATCTTGGTCCTAGGGGTCTCATAACCCAGGCAACAAAGGAAGCTCAGCTTGGTTTGTGCTATCACACACAGTGAAGGTTGGAGAGGGAGTAGAGGGGACCCCCAGGGGCAAAAGGACATTTCACTATACTGCTCCCTCTCCAAGTACAGGACATCTCCATCACCAGCTTACAGAGGTCGCTTGCTTGATGCTGCCCTGTTGGAGAGGAGCTCCTGCCCCTGCCCTGTCAGCGCTGCCAGCCCAGGCCACCCCACCCTGGGAGAGAGCACACAGGTTGGCTGGCAGGACCCCTGCCTGTGGCAGTGCATCGAGCTGTTCCTCAGCATCCAGGAAGGCAACATCCAAACAACCACAGCCTGAGAGTTTACTGTATGCTGGGGTGAGGACCCAGGGTCCATAGCATCTGCCCGTACATCCTAACGGAAACTAGCAAACCTCAGCCCAAAATAGCAACAGACAGCAATCTGCTGTTCTCCAGGCCTGAGAATTTGCATAATGAAGCATCAGACCTGTGTCCCAAGCGTCTAAAGAACAGGGAGAGAAAGCAAAACATAGGAAACTCTCCTGATGCAACACTGAGCAAGAGCACCCTTCACAAGCAGTGCCACTACCCCACAGTCCTCAGGTCTGCATCCTTACATGCGCCTCCACTTCAACTGCTCTGCCCTGCAAGGACTGTAAGTCCCCAACGTTTATCTCCAAGGGCTTCCAGTTTATTTTCAATTTAAATCTCTGGGAGACAAGTTCTCCACAATCCCAACTGAAGCTACTTTGAAGAAGAGTTCAGATGTCATCTGTAAGGAGACATTCCTCTCAAACATCTCAATGCTTCCTTGCATTTGTGTCTTTTACAGCATCCCAAGAAACACTCCAACATGGGAGGGAGAGAGAAGTGCCACAAAGAAATTCATCGATTCTTCATCTGCAAATGCTTGGAGTTCAGCAGTGCCAGGTTTTGTTTCCTCCTCAGCTACAAGCAACTTTTTAGTATACTTGGGTAGGCTTTTTAAACAGCAAGCACCCAAACTCCTGCCCAGACATGCTGCAAGTAAAACGCTACTGAAAGCACATATGGAGAGGTAGCCCCTTCTTGTCCCCACTCATAAAGCCCTTCAGTCAGAGGCCAGCTCAGGGTGCAGTAGGGAGAGCATCAGCCTTGCCAGGCTGGAGGTCCGCACTTGCACAGGGAGGGAGCTCACCCCTCTTGTCAGAGCACGCCCACGCTGCCATCACTAACGCTGACTGCGGAGCACCATGTTTGCAGAGACCCTTCTTCTCAGCAGAGCTGGGACCTCAGAGCACACCAAGCCCCTTCAAATAGTGTGCTGGCAGAGCTGCTACGGGTCTCTCCTGGAATCAAGCTGTGTTCATTCAGGGCACAGACACAGAAGACACACACCATGTCCAGGACCCTCCTGGCCAACCAGCACCACCTCCATGGGGTCAGCTAGCTAGTGGGCAAGTACGTGGCATCAGCTGCACCAAACTACCTAGGTCCCTGCCTCTAGACTAGACTCTAGTCCCTGCCTGCCTGGCAGGCCTACAGACACCAGTCTCCTTTGTCATATAGCAACACAAAGGCCAGGCACGCAAACTCTGGACACAACAGGAGAGCATGGGTCCCACAGACCCGTGTCCTAGCCCACTCTTACTGCACGTACCTGTCAGAAGTACATGCCAACACAGTTTCCACATCTCTTCTCCTTCCGTACCTGGATGAGGTACTCATTTGCTGACCCTTTCCTTCAGCAGCTGTCTCTGGAAGAACTAGCATGCAACAAGGTCCAGAAATCCACTTCCGCTCTGTGTCAGACATCTCCCTCTCCCAGCTCAGGGTGGCAAAAAGAGCAGGAGGTAGAGCTGTATCCAGGAAAGGGTTTAGGAGCACTGTCCAGAACTTCTCAGCCCTCATGTTGCTGCAGAGCAGCCAGCAGAGAGTCTGTCTAGAAACCAGAGAGCAGCATCTGCAGAGAACCACATCTCTGCACACACTGGACTATGCTCTGTCAGATGGGGGCACAGCTGTACCTATTCAAACACACATGACCTGCAAGCCTGCAGAGTCACACCTCGCTACAGAGCTCCTGGAGACGCCACTCTTGTTGAAATTACAACTACTAAAGCTTCAAAGAGCCTGTGCCCATAGTGACCCACTCCTTCCTCTGCCTGCCAAATTCAGGACCCTGGTCCTTGCTCTCAAAGCACAATGTGGGACTGGCCCAACTCCAAAACAGCAGTGTTATTCTCAGACACAAACTCTCACCCTCCAGAGCAAGGAGGTGGAGCAGTCACTGTGACTGGCCCACAAATCTGTAACCACTTCTCTGAAGAAATCAGGGTAACCACAAACCTCAGCACCTTCACAATAAACGCAAGCCTTGCTTCAGTCAGCCTCCCCACAACATCACCGCACAGCGAACAAACAGAGCACAGTCTGCTGTCTGCAGTGGAGGAGAGAAACCTGCCTTTATGTATGCACAAAAGTGCATGCCGGGAAAAGCTCAGATACCCTGGTGAGGGGCACCCTACGGGGACTGCGAAAGATCACTGAGAAACAGGGCTTTGCTTGCCCTAAAGCAACAAGCAGAGAAGCATACAAATAAGAGCAATACGCTGTGCATTCCCACACCCTACTGCTCTCCTTCCCAGGCTAAGCGAGCACAGGGTACAGCAAGGATGCACCATGCACATATATAGAAGTCACGAAGAGAGAATGGCTCTCTCTTCTCTGATACTCAATTAACAGCCACCTAACACTTAAGCTTCATTTTATCTTAAGTATGTTTAAAGTTCAACCAAAGCGGATGAAACATTTAGGGTTAAAGGCGCTCTGTGCATAAGAACTAGAGAACTCAAAGCAGCAGCTCACAAAAATAGCAGCTTTCACAGCATGTCTATAGCAAAGCCCTAATGTTTATTCTTGTATCTAGGACTAACTTTAATTCTGCCTCGATGCACATATATAACAAGCCATTAATGTTTCTTAAAGAACCAATACTTCACCTATCTATACATAAAAAAAAGTAAAAGTCCCCCATAACTTTGCATCACCCTTGTTCCTGCGTGTAGCACCCTAGCACATTGCTAATGCTGGAATTCACCTCCAAAGGTAGCCATTGAGCGTAAGTTAAAGTGCAAAATGAAGACCAGAAAGCACATAGAACAACTTAGTTACCCAATTACCTTCATGACTTCGAAGAGGTTTAACTGGAAGTTTTTTGAAGGAAACTCAACTATGTCCACAACACAAATGTCTACTTCTAGTGCAATACAGAGGGACCAAAATTCTCAGCAGTGGCTGCTGACATGGACGGTCCGGTAGCTGAAGTCCTTCAATTAGCTAAAGTCCTGCATCTGCCTTCAAAGAAATGCAAATGAGATACCTCCTGGGGGAGAGGGTGGGGGTCTTGCACCCTCGGGCAGTTCCCATTCCCAGGCCCGCTGTCACAAGCCAGCCACAGCGACTGGCAGCACAGCCAGCTCTGCTTCCCCCTCTGCCTTGGGCCTGGGGTCCCTCTCAGAACGCTTCTGCCCTTCCCAACCTATGTTCCTCTGCAAGAGCTCCCAGGCTGCAATTTAAACACATGCTTTAGGACCGTGTAAGACACTGAACAAAACAACCTTGCCCCTCCACTGCCTGCCGGCCCCTGCCTTGCAGCACCGTGCCCATTAGCAGGGCTATGAAGCCAGTTCACCGGGCTGCGCTACCACCAGCGCGGCCCCAGCCTGGGGGGGCCTCCTTATACCCAATGCAAAGCAGGGCTCCACAGATCCCACGCTTTTACGGAAACATTTAGGAAACATAAATACTCTGCAAATTGACACTGACAAGCGTAATTTTCCCCTGCTTTCGTCAGAGTCACCCCAAAGCAATGAGTTACCTGCATTTTAACCCAAGTTTCCCATAACAACTGAGCCAAACAGCAGAGAGACCCAGACAAGCCTCAGAAAGCTTCACCAGAAGAGATCTAAACTTAATCTCACCAGTTAAAACACAATTTAAAAAAAACAAACAAAAACAAACAAAAACCCAAAACAACCAACCAGCACTACCTATACTAGTGCAACATTAGGGATGTGTAAAGTTAGGGCCAAGGCAGGACTACAGAAGACATGCTGTACCACCTAGGACAGATGTGCATAAAATCACCGTCAGACCGCTCCTGAGCAGCATCCCTCACAGGGAACCCAGGGCTGGAAAATATGTGCACGCCATGGCCAAGCCAACATCTCGTCATCATGATAACACCCACACTCCTTGATCCAGACCCAATGCACCCTCTGCAAGCACATTTCCAGCACCCACATGAAAAACAAAGAGGGACTGGGACTCAGTTCCCACACTGCTCACTGTCTTTTCTGGACTGAAACGAGTGTTTTGCTCCTGCAGGATTTATACGCATGACAGGCTGGGAATCCCCTCGAGGCAACAGCCTGCAGTATGGAAACAGCATGCACCCCTTAACCTCAAGGCAGCATTTCCTCCGCAGGGGAAAGGTCCTTGCACAAGGGATGGGTCAAGTGCTCCACTGGCCCCCTCAGACCCAACACGACCAAGGCCCCCAGCTCCTCTCGGGGCGCTGGGCACAAGGGCAGTGTAGGGCAGGAGCCTACACCTGGCCACCAAACTCTCCCAGCTTTTTGCTGACTTCCCAAGGAGCCGAGGGTGCTCAGGCATTCCCCAGTGCACAGCCACAACCTCTCCCCAGATATCTGTCAGGGTTCTGCCTCCAACATTAAAGCCCAGCCACAACATCCCAGGTATTTCCTACTTCTTAGGCTGACTGGACACAACCAACATAACAATGCTAAAAATTAATAGCCACA
The DNA here is from genome assembly GCA_017639485.1 of Pluvialis apricaria. NCBI lineage: Eukaryota > Metazoa > Chordata > Aves > Charadriiformes > Charadriidae > Pluvialis > Pluvialis apricaria. The sequence goes on along the minus strand of CM030021.1, from coordinate 649,870 downwards.
TATTGGCAGATTGCTAGGCTGCATACCAGATTTTCCCATATAAGGGAAAGTTGAAGGCATTGTCCTATCACACGGAAAACATATTGCACCAGCCTGAGATATTAGAAAGCAAAATCAGAGTCTCCTCGTGTCACAAGCTGACACCCACGGCACCACGTTTTTCCCCTTTTGCTTTCCCCAGCTCAGTTATTTCCAAGCAGGGGCTTGTGCCGGAGGCGGGCTGGGACAGGCACTGCCCAGCGCAGTGTGGGCAGCACGCTGCTACGCAGGGGCCCCGCGCTTTCTTAGAGGGTTTTGGTCCCACCCCCACCATGCAGGCACTGACATTGCCACCGTCCCCAGGGTGAAGCGTTTCCCTGGGTTTTTTAGGGTTCAGAGAACCCACCATACATACCCCACGCACTGTCACCAACACTCTGCCCGCAACATTGCTACTCGACTACACAGAGACCATTCACTCCAACCATCTCCTCTCCCCTTTGCACAGCCTGTTGGCCCCCAACAACAGCCCTGCCTTTGCTTCCACAGAGCAGGGCGAAGTCACCAACACCAGAGGTTGACTCCACTGTCCCAAGCAGGAATCTGGGGACAAGAGAGGACAACTGCTTTCACTGCTACTCACAGGAGCAATGAAAACAAGCCCTCTTGGCTCCCCTGAAGCCCAGTAAGACATCCAACCACCATGCTTGCCAGTGTCTCTTCAAGATGATTTCAGAGAAGCCTCCCTAGCATGCCTGCTTTCTAGACCCAACACACCACATCCACATTCCTGCACCAAAGGCTCACTCGCAGTGCAAGGCTGATCAACCCTCTCCCCTCCTTCGCACGGGCAAGCTTCGCCTGCATGCTGATGCGCATGATACCAGCTCTTATCTCTGCAAGCCCAAGATGGGCCAGGACACTGCAGCTTCATGCAAAAAACAAAGGCCTGCTCCGGCACCCGAGCTCTCCGCCTTGCCATTTCACATACAGTGAAATACTTTATATTGTCCACCTGTAGAAGTTTATGTCTTTGGAGAAGCTCTTGAGAAAAATATTAAAGATGTCTCAAGGAAGACTAAATCTTAAAAATTATTGAAATTATGGGGGGGGGGGGGGGGGGGGGGGGGGGGGGGAGAGGCAGAGATTTGCTTCCTGTTAAAGAAATATGGTAAAAAGCAGTCAGGAAAACAAGACATTCCTCTGAGAGCCTCCTCCACCAAACCAGCAGAAAGCAACAGATCCCGAAAATACCCACTGCACTGACGATTGGGGCGTATCCAGGGCCAGATGCTTGAAGACCAGCAGCTTAGACAGAGCCACTCTCCCCTAATGCCAACACACAGGACAAGGGAGTGAGAGCTACACGCAAGCCATTAAAAAGGCACACGCTACCAAACTAGACAGCAGCGCTCAGAACAAGGTAACGAGGGACCCTGACAGCACCTTCTGCAAGCGATGCGCATTATTCACACGCTGCAAGTGTTGAGAAACTGCACAAGAACTGCCTTAGTTTCACAGATTCGCACAGGCTAGTTTTTAACACAGCCGTACTAGCCCCCAGCAAGGGGCTGCAACTGCCTTCTCAGGAACAGCGCAATCAATGTTTCTGCTTGGAGGAGTAAGACAACAAGCAGAAATAAACAGTCACAGCTGCGGGATGGGCTTCAAACTTCACAAAAGTGAAAACAAAGCAAGATCAGTCTTTCTCCATGTCCTCTCATCGACTTTGGCCTTTATTTGAAGAAGACTAACACATATATTCAATTCTGCTGCCCAAGGTACGCACAGACATTTTGATAGGATGCAACTCTACTAGTTACCATGCTTTACAGCTGGTAACTCAAGGGACAACATTCAATCAGCTTCACCCCACCGCTGCTGCACGCTTCCCATCTTTGCAGCGAAGGAAACTCAGCAGCATGTGCAATGCTCCTGAAGGACCTGCAAGTTTAGGCAACTGTATCAATTGGGAGACGATGGGCAGAATTAGCTTTCCAAAAGCAAACAGACAACATTAAGCTTTGTAGTGGAAGAGGAATCAATTTTCCCCTAAACAAGTCGGGAAGGAACACAGTGGCAGCTCTGAACAAAACCAACCCAGTTGGAGGCCAGAAGCCTCGAGAGAAACAACCTATTTACTCCAGGATTTACTCCCAGAGCAAAAATATGCTGTTACTGCTTCATACTTCAACAGCTGGACCAAAACAACAATTTCTCTGCAAAGCAGCGCAGCAGAGCTCCCACATGAATGAGGTAAACAAAGCATGAGGAGAGGTAAGGTGGCACCTATTCCTGTGCCATCACCCGAACAGGGCCCAAAAGCAACAGCAACACTTCATGGCGGGGGAGAATACTCACAGAGCTCAGCGTTCTCTCTCTTCTGGCAACCCCCTAATCCAACTGACCCCACACCATTTAAAAGGATATAGGCAGCACTAGCTGCCAAATATCTGTAGCCCCGCAAGTGAAAGAATCAGGGATAAACATCCAACAACTGCAACGACATCTGTCTGCCCACAAGGAGCCCTCCACCAGGGAGGACAGGGACTACAGAGGCGTACTGGAGACTTCTGCACAGACCTACAGCACACTTCGCTCAACCACAGTGAACCATCTCCACCCCTCTCCCCTCATTCTCCAATCCCAAAAGCATTTGCTGCATTGCCCAAGCAGGAGGTAAACAACAAAAAACCCTGAGCTTTTGGCTAAAAGCATCCCAGCATACTGAAGAAATAAACCAAGCACTCTACATAGCAAAATTACTGAAAAGCTCTACCACATCAAAGGCCAGCAGCTGACCCAGCAGAAGCAGCTCTCCAGGTGCCGAAGCAGCCTGCCTGGCCCCTGCGGTCCCTGACTTTACTGCAAGTTTAGCGTAGTTGTCAGGAAGGCAAATCAATAAACAGAGAAAACGTTAGCTGCTCCAAGACGGGTGCACACACCAGGCAGCAACACCAGCAGATGTTTTCTCTTCATCTTTCTGTATTCTGTTTGCATGCGTTCCACTCACAGCGTTTACCCTACAAACCTCATTGATCACCACTAAAATCCACCTCAATCGCCAGCAAAAGTGACTGGCAATAACAGGGAGAATCCCACAACGCGGCCACCAAAACGCAACGGACTCAAGGCTGCGCGGAGCGACGACGGCGAGATGACTGCAGCGCCAGCCAGACGCGGCTCCAACGTGACTGTGATGCCTCTCTGTTGTGACATGGCTGCAATGTCACAACAGATCCTCCGCTGCTCCACGCACAGCGGGCAAAGCGGGACGGATCCGCCGATGCCAGGGTCGAGCCCGGAGCCCTTTAACCGATTCCCCCCCTTTCCCATCGCCCCGGGTGCCCTTGCTCGGCAGGGGCCGGGCAGCGGGAAACCCGTGCCCCGGGGCCTCCAGCCTGCAAAGGGACCCGCTTCTCCCCCGCCCGCGAAGTTTAAAGAATTATCGATTTTCTTGAGCACTGCGGCCGGAACGCTGCGCCCCGCGGGCGGGCTCCCGGCACTCCGCATCCCCGCTGCCGCGCCGGCCGCGCAGCCCGGTGCGGGCCCGGGGGGCCTCGCTCCCCCCCTTCCCGGCCGGGAGGAGCCTCCGCGCAGCGCCGGGGGGACCCCGCCCCCGGCCCCCCCGCCCGCCCCGGGGCCGCCGCGGCTGCGGGGGGGCATCGGGCCCCGAGCAGCCGGCCCGGCGCCGGCTAGGCCCGGCCTCCCCCGCGCCCGGTGGGCCGGGGGCGAGCGGCACGCAGGGCCGGCGAGAGGGGCCGCGGGGCCCCCCGCGCTGCCGCCGGCCCCGCGCCCCAGGGGGCGGGGGAGGGCCGCGGGGAGGAACTGGCGGGGGCGCTGCTGCCGCCGCGGCCGCCGTCACCCCCCCCCCCCCCCGCCGCGGCCGGAGCCATGACAGGGCCGGCGGCCGCCCCGGGCCCGCCGCTCGCCCGCCCCGCGGCCCGCGCTGCCGCTGCCGCTGAGTTCATTCATAGCGCCGCCCCGGCGCGGCCCCGCCGCCGCCGCCCGCCCCGCCGCCGCCCCCGGCCGCGCCGGGCAGGCGAACCCAAAAGTTCGGGGCAGAACTTACCTAAAATGGCTCCTCGGCCGCCCAAATACAAACAGCTATTATTTGGTGAAGTTTAGCCCAGCACCCTGCAAGGACACCCTAACCTCGCCCGGGCACGCCCCCGCCTCGCGCCCATTGGCTGCCTGCCGCCGCGCGCCGGCGCCTATTGGCAGGCAGACCCGTCAGCCACGCGGCGCCCGCGCCAAGCTTGGCTGCAGCGCGCCCGCCGCTCGCTCCATTGTGCTCCTGTTTGCACCGATGAGAGCGCGGCGGCGATTGGCCGCGCCGCCGCCCCCGCGCACCGCCCCCCACCGCCCCGCCCGCGCCCTCCACGTCCGCGCCCGCCGCTCGTTCCCCGGATGTGGACTGGGCCCGCCCCGCGGCCGCCGGCGGTGAGCGGGGACCGCTGTCGCCGCCGTGCCTGGCTCGGCCCCACGCCCGGGGGGCGGGGGGCGCCTGAGGCCTCGAGAGGTGCGAAGGCCCCCGGGGGCTGCCCCGCGTAGACAGGGCCGGGAGAGCGCGGGGGCGGCTTGAGAGGAGGGAGCGCCGCTGGCGGGGGTGCTCCCGGGGACCAGGCCCGGGGACCGGTTGTGCTCACCGCCTGCCTGGGGAGAACCTCGGCAGGGAGCAAACCCGGCCAGGCCCGGGGCCAGCACCGGCCGAGGCTGAGGCGGGCCTGCCGAGGTGGGTTTCCCGCAGGAGTTCCTCACGGCCGGGCCTCCGCGGGGTGCTTGGGCCGGCTCAGGCAGCGGGGGGGCTTTGCGCAGCGCCCCGGCAGCCAGGCCAGCAGCACCCTTGCCTTGGTGACGGTGACGGCCTTTTCCGGAGGAGCGTGAGCTGCTTGCCTGCTTGGGAGGAGGACCAGAGCTGGCGGTGTGCAGTCACTGCATCCTCCCAGCTGATGCAGAGACGCTTGGAGCAAGTTAGCACCGGCAGCAAAAGGAAACTCTGCTAGGGCTAATTAGCTCTGCTGAGACTCAGGAGTGCAGTGCAGTCCTCGTGCAGCCATCCCTCTTGCTGGGCCCCAGGGGGGATACTGGCACAGCCCTGCACCGCACCCTCTGAAGTCCTGGGTTGTTCAGCACCCACTGGCGCCGATGTCCTGTGCTGTCCGTCTGGCATGTTCCCGTTTACACCTCCCGGCTTTCCCCAGATGCTGTCCTTTTGGCTATAGAGCTCTTCTGGGCAGAGAGCAGGCAGTGCTGGTGTGCTCTGGAGTTACCTGTCAACGCACACAAGTAGATCAAACACAGAGGACACAGCCAACGGACACAGATCTATCATGGAGCTACACCCACCCTGTTCCACACCTCCTCCCAGTGCCCTGCACAGACCAGTATACCACTGTGCTCTTCCCAGCGAGGCAGGACTTCCTTCTCTGCAGCATCCCCCTTAATCCTTTCTCACTTGTTCCAACCTACATCTTCACCCTCTACCCTTTCTCCTCCCTCAGCCCATGGATGTCATTGGTGGAAACTGCTGAGATCTCACATGTATGTTTTGTCTCTCCTGTCCCCTGGGTTGAGATTCTTTTTCTGCTTATAGAAGGTTGACACATGCGAAGTATTTCTCTCTGCCGCCTTCCCCTCTCCCTAGTCCTGCCTACTCCTTCTCTAGCCACCAGGCATCCCTGTACCGGACCTTTTCATTTTCATCCTGCACTGGTCAACCTTTGGCCCACCAACACCATTCTTTGCTATATCCTCCCCCTCTTTCCAGAGCAGCACCTTGGTCTCTGTACGAAGAATGCCTGCAAAGGTGGAATTAATTGCTACTTTATGACCAGAAAACCAAAGCAGCTTATTTTCAGATGAACCACTTTTTGGTCAGTTGGTCTCAACGCCAAAGGGTCGTTAAGAGACTCATTGCTGTCCATACAAAATAGGCAGGCCACGGTAAAGACACAAATAAATCCCCTCCTGGATGAGAATTCATCTGGCAGATATCATTTGGGAAGACATTTTAACACCTTCGTTATAGGATTGCAGAAGTGTTGGTGGAAAGGGACCACAGGAGGTAGTGTTAGGGATTTCCAGAGGTCCCTTCCCAGCACCACACTGGTAACCAACACAGGATGAGCTCAGCCATGGCTCTGCCCACATGAGTCTTGACACCCTCTGCAGCCAGAGATTCCCCCACCTTTCTGGTGACCTGTGCCAAAGCTGCACCATCCTCCCAAAGAAAGGGATGTTTCCTAACTTCCCACCTGAACCTTTCAGGACTCACTTTATCGTTATTGCTCCTTGATGTATCAGCAGGCACTGCCAAGAAGGATTTGACTCCGTCATCCTTGTAACTACCCTTCCAATACTTGTAGACTGCTGTTAGATCAGCTCCTGGGTACCTCTTCACCAGAAGAAACTGGCCCAGCTCCTCCACCTGTATTCAAGGGCCCTGTCACTGGTGCCTCTCTGGCTTCTCAATTGTGTGAGCCCCAAAACTGGACACAGTGAACACAGAATGTATGATTTTATAATGAAAACTCATCTAACAATCCAGTCTTAATCCAGGCCATGTCTGTTTTATTATTTATGGAGTGGGATTGCTGTGTTGTGGACAAGGTGATTTAGAGAACTGTCACAGTGTTTGTATTTCACTGTGCTAGTGACACCCAAACAGGACTGAGTGGTGCACCAGACTGAGGTCATTCCCACCTGGTCCCCTCACAAGGCCAGCGTGAGCTCTATTGTTGGGTGGTCCCAGCACCGTCTGACGCCAGTACTGGAACCACCCTCAGCCTCTCTGGAAAGCAGGATGAAGTCCCGAGCTCACCTATTCCCAAATCCTCCTGGGTGCAAGATGTAACCCCTGTGAGTGCAGGATGCTCAGCTGAACAGAGCTGGGGTCAAGCGTCACCTGGAGCACAACCTTGCTGCCAGCAGCCATCGTTGGGCACAGTCTTTGGGATCACCACCTTCTGATCTGATTTGAAATAATAATAATAATAGAAAGTTTTGGCCTCTATAAAGAGGGATTGTGACAGTCTCCCTGGGCAAACTCCTCTGGGCTCAGGACACCCCCACACCTCACTGCCCATGGGGGACCTGCCTCCTCCTGGGGAGCACGGCCAGCTCTGCATCAGGATGCATGGAGGGTTATCATTGCATGCAATGTGCTGGGTCAAGGCTACTGTGCTATCCACCACATGCATGAACATCCACCGTGGCCCTCATTTACAGATGTGTCCCACCCCGAAGGAGAAACGTGTTACTGTAACATACTTACCTTGAAACCGATGTTAACTGGAATCAGGAAAAGCAAAATGCAAATGAAGATTGGTTACTCACCACATCTCACTAGGCAACAGCAAGAAATGTAAAAGAACGTAATGGGAAAATTAAAGAAATAATATGTTTCGTTGCCTTGCACAGAACATCAGTGGGGAAGGCAGAGGCTGATCTGCAGCCGACTGTCCTGCTGGGACATCGGGTCTTTGGGTGCCTTTTGCCTGGCCAGTGTCCTTGAAGTGGGAGAAGCAGCATCATTTGGGGCCTGGTGGTACCCAGCATGTGCTCCTGCTTACAGAGAGGTCCTGAGGACTCCTGAGGTCCGCAGGGAGTTGGGCACAGGTTCCTGGGCTGTGTCCCAAGGTTGGTGGTTGTGACCTGAATCATGTCAGCTGTGCGACCGGGGCAGTGACTTTGCTCTAGCAGCTGCTGCGCACCAGCACCCACCACCACATGACCCCCTGCAGGCCACTATGGGCAGCTCTGTGCCTGGGTGTGTGAAGAGCTGCAAGGTCTGAGATTGCTACCAGGGATGGAGACCTCCCACGTCACATGCCACTCTCACAAATGTCACTGATTTATCCAAGATGCAGATTTTGCACAGAAGGTGCAGCCTCCCCACCCAGGAGCGCCTGGGCTGAGCAGCAGCACAGTGCTGTGCTGTGCCTGCAGGCTAGTGCGAACCGTGCTGCTTCTCCTGGGCAGGAGCCCCAGAGATTTCCAGTACCTGCTTAATATTCAGTGGCAGTACCGATTACCCAGGCACACCTCAGTGCCGCAGCTCGTTTGGCCAGGCGGGTGTGTGTGCCCAGGCTGGCACACCACAGGTATGTGCAACCCTCGGGCAGCCCCACATGCCACGCTGGCTGTTCTGTCACCGCAGGGACAGGCACTGGCTGTTGCGGGGACAGCTTTGGCAGCGGGAAGGAAGGAGTCCCCTGAAGCTGAAGAAATGCCAAGCATTTCCAGGCTAAACTTGTCCTCTTGCAGAGAGGGTTGCTCCGGTGCTTCCTGCGGGAAACGTGCCTGCCTCAGCGCTGCTGAGCTCAGGGTGTTGCGGCTTCTGCCCGTCTCATGGTCAGGGGCAGGCAGAGTGAGCATGGTGTCCCTCTCTAGGTGATGTGCCACCCCCTGACACAAGCCCAGGGAGATGACTTTTCTCCAGGGTGGCAGCCCTCACCCAGAAACAGGGCAGCCACTCCACAGGTTTGAGAAGAGGTCATTAAAGGAGTAATAAACTGCTGGGTACAGGGATGCAGGGCTTAGTAAATTAGTCTCAACTGCTGACGTAGCAGTTGTGTGGTTGTTGTGGCCATCTGTACACACAGACGGGTCCTTCACTTGCCTGGTCCTGGGGAGGCTAGTGTGTCTCCAATGGTTATCTGTGGCCTCCTTACAAGCAGGTGGCTTTGCTGGGGCCCTGGAGCTTTTACTCACAGAATAGTCTTCCCATACTGTCATGGACGTTCGTCCCAGCACAAGATGAGTGAAGGATCCCTCAGCGCCTTTCTACCATTCATCCTCCAATGCCAGGGGCTTGCCACACAGCACCAGGTCCAGGCTGGAGGGGAAGCTCGGCTCTCATCACAACCAAATTGCTCTGTCTGGCCTCCATCCAGGCTCTTCAGATGGAGGTTGTCATGAACTGAGGAGCCTCAGTTCACCCGTCCCTCTTCGATGATCCATTTGTAAAGCAAGGCAGAGGGGTACATTTGTCTGGAAGCTGTCCAGCAGATTTTATAGTGGACGCATGAGATTGTTTCCAGATCTGGGCCTTAGACTCTGAGATACGGAAACTGCCTGCACACCAGCAGACAGTTCTGGTTTTACTGCATCCTTTTTCTCTACAAGCAAATGTCAAGACAGATTGCTCCTGCTGATACAAACCTGGACAAAACCACCAGGGTTATTCCACTGGAGTCATTGACATGAACAGACCATGTTCTGGCCATAGCGAGGGGTTGCGGCCAGCCTGGGCATGCTGTGCCTGGCAGTCAGGACAACTTGAGCATCATCTCCCCATACACACCACAAGTGTGACCAGAGAGTGACAATCTGTCACGTCAGACCAGAGTTTGAGTGTGATGGGGCTGTTGGACTGCTTAGACAAAAGTCTTCTGGGAGGATTTTGCTTGGGAGCACTTGATGGTGGGCAGTGACACCCAAGCAACCTGGGCAAGGGGGACATGCAGGTCCAGCCGCCAGGTCCGGCTGGGGATGGAGGTCTCAGCCCAGCCCCTGCTGCTCTGCGGAGCAGGTGAGAAGCAGAGCTCAACATCTGAGTGCCTCTGGCGAGGCAGCAAACCACAAAGGGGCTGGAGCTGCCCTGGGGAGCTGCCGGCGGTGTGTGGGACCAGTGGGCAGGGAACCCCCTTTCTGCTGGCTACAGCTGTGGTTAGGTCCCAGCCGGATCCGGCACAGCAGGACGGAGGGGGAGTTACTCCATGCAGCAGCATGCATGTTGAAGCACGCCCATGCCCCCGTGAAATACAGAGCTTGCAGGCAGCTGAAGGGGGAAGGAACAGTCTTTTTAAAGACCCTGTGCAGCCTGTAAGCATGCATGAGTTATTAACCAGTGCTAGCATTGAGGCAGAGGTCAGCATCTTAAAGACTGGTGTGGTAGGTCAGGTTAAAGCAGGCTGACTTTCCAGTGCAAGGTCTGAAGAGTGGCTCTGAGCCCAGGTGAGATGCTCGGACCTGCTCAGGCCCATGGGCACCGCAGGACCCCCCAGCTCCAGGAGTCACCCGGGACTGCCCCTTGTTGAAATTCCCATGCATCAGGTGTGCTTTGCTGGAGCTGACAGCAAGGAGGTGACGGGCTCATCCGTAGGTAGCTGAAGCAGGGGCTGAACACTGCATGGGATCGGAGATGCCCCAGCCCAGATGCCTTTTGGCTTCAGCTTTGCTGTCACCTGCAGGGTTATCCTGCCTGTGCTCCCTGCTGCTGGGCTGCAGCAGCAGCAGTCGACCTCCAGCCTATGCAGGGGACCCCAGGGATCCCACGGACTGGTGTTTCCTTAGCTTTGGTCTAGGGAGTCTGGAAGGCAGGCTTTGTCTGGAAACTCCCCGTTCAAGGATGGAGGTTTCCTTGGATGTGGTTATTTGAGGGAATTCCCCAGCCCTCAGGAGCTTCTATCAGATAAATTACATTATTGCTGTTGTAAATTTTCCTGTGGGATTATTTGGGATTATTAAGCGGTTTCCTGGGCTTTGCTGCTGCAGGTGATTGATGGCAGAGAAGATGGGGTGCTGCCAGGAATTGGGAATTTCCTGGCCAGTCCCCTGCACCATTGTGGTCCCTTGGCACTGAGCTGCTGTGCATGGGGCCGTCGCTCACTCTGGCTCTGCAGTGAGCCCTCTGCTTTGTCATTGATGTAAACCTGGGGACTGTCCTGCTTGTGGGGCAGGTGTGAGTTTGCGATGGATCACGCAGTGAGGACCTGCGAGCCTCCTTCCCCACAGGGCCCCATGTGCCCCGAGGGAGGCTGTCCCATGAGGCATGAGGCTGTCCCCAGGACAGAGTATCACAGCCCACCTTATCCCACAGACATGTACGGAGCACAAATTACACACAAAACTTCGTGTCTATGGAGAACTTAGCCTTAGTCATCTTCTACTGCTGCTCCGCTGCAGCTGTAACCTACTGACTTGGGAAGAAAAGGACTGAGTGGGCAGCTGCGATGTGCTGCATCCTTCTGCCCCACACCTGCATCAGCACCCGCAACCCTCGCCACGTGGACCCCACGCAGCACTGCCGCAGCAAGCGATGGTGGCAGGAGCTGTCACCTTCATCTGGTCAAACCTAACCCCAGGGCCACCCTGTGGGCAGCAGCTTTAGCTGGGAGGAGAAAGATTTGCCAACAGCAGCTTCCCAGTGCTCTTGGTGAAACTCCTGGGACTTACTTTCTGCTCAAGTTTTGTGGCTCCTGTTGCTTCAGAGCTGCCAGCTCACAGGTGCTTCTAATTACTCCTCCAATTAACAAGAGAGAAAGGTGCTTAACATGCTGCTCATCATTAGCCAGGTCCCTGAACATCCATCACCTGCCTCCTGCATGAGCTCTGCTCATCCTGTGCGTGCAACTAAAGCAGAGCCACCGGCCATGACCACCCCTGGACGGAGACAACAGACAATTCCACAAATTCATATTACACAGCTCTCACCTCTTTCAATACTGTTTCTCTCCCGGCACATTTTCCTCTCGCTGACTCCAGCTGATGTTGCTCCCAGGCAGGTTTCCTCACCAGGCTCCTGTTGAGTACCCAGCATGACATGGGGTCTGCTGCCCACATGAGCTTCACCTGCTTTGCTTTACCCCAAAAGTTCATTCCCGTGACTTCTCCAGCCCTGGCATCACTGTCAGCTCCTGGGGGAAGCTGGTTTGATATCCAAACCCCAGCACCTCCCTGTGTGGCTCTGTGGGCTGATGCTGGTGTTGTCCCTGTGATCCCTACAGACCCCTTCATCCCTTTGGGTCTCTAGGGGTTATTCTCAGCGCTTGCCCAGTTGTTCTGCCTTTCCTTCTTTGCAGGCTGTGAGGCCAGCCAGGCCTGTGCTTTAAGAGTTTTCCATACGCTTGTATGCAAGAAGGGAAAAATCCTAGAAATGAGGGAACCTTTGGGGCAACCTAATGCCAGCTTATGCCATGCTGCCTGGAACCCTGGCAACAGAGACTCCAGCCCCTCGCTGTTCATGACTAGGGAGATTTTTCCCAGTGCCTACTTTGAATTTCCCTGTGATAATTTAAGCCTGCTTCTCCTTGTGTTATACAGCATGGGCAGATTAATCCTTTCCTTATTGCAGGAATCATTTATATTCCTGCAGACTACTGCTGCAGCCCCCTCTGCTCTCTCCTACTAATTAAGCAGTTCCACGTCTTGCCGGTTTTTCTTGCCGGTCATGTTTTCCAGGTCTCTGACATCCTTCCCTGGATACTCTCCAAACGGCCCAAAGGGCAATGTCCAGACATAGCTGCATGCTCCAGTTGCCGCTTCCCGGTGCTGTGGAGAAAGGCAGAGCTGTCTCCAGCATCTCCAAAGCCCTCCTGGTTACGCAACGCGGCATTGTTTTTGCCCCTTTTTTGCTGTTAGACCCTGTTCTGCTGTGATTTATTAGAATGGCAGGTCCTTCCCCCCAAAATTGCTTCAAAATTGCTTCAAAACTTGCTTCTTGCTCCCCATTTCTTGTTTATAGGATGGCCTGGTTGTGCTGGGATGCTGCCGGCATTGGGCTGTGCTGTGTGGTGTCCTGCTCCCAAAGCCTGTTTGTCTAATTTGTCAGTGAGGGTGGTGTGGATGGACAGTTTGGCGCTAGGAATCTGCCTTCCAACATAATTCCCACTCTTCCTATCTTCCTATTTTGTCTGCAAGTCCTGTATCCTGTTATCTCATCTGCTGGCAGCTGCAGCCTGGAGGCAGTTATCCGAGCTGGGACCAGCACTCATTTTATAGCAGGGTTGGGCTGAATACGATCTGCAGCTCGCTTCTGAGCTTCTTTTATAAACCTGTGTCAAAAGCCTTACAAACATCAAGATATACACACTGCACTTCCCATTCTTCTGTCACAGGAGAAAATCGGGTAGGGTTTGCCAGTTTTCCCGTGAGAAGTTGGTGTTGGCGGCTGCTCCTCCGCTTGCTGTCCTGCAGGGTCCTGGGGCTGCTTTGCTGCTTGTCCTGGTGTTTCCCAGGGGACCAAAGCTGCACTGACCACTCTGTGATTTCCTTTTCTTTTTAACGAACCGCACAGCATTGCTCTTCTGCTGCCCGAGCCCTCTGATTTCAGCTACACCCCTCCTGCTTCGGGCTCTCCTGCTGCCAGCTCTGCCTGCATCTGCAGAGAGGGCTGCCAGGCCTGGCCTGCCTGCACCACTTGGTCTCCTCAAGCTCCCCAGTCCTGTTCCCGGCAGAATCGTTACCCTTTCGCTGGTACTAATTGCACACCCCAGCCAATCCAGGCTAATGCACTCAGGCAGTCAGTGCCTCCGGCACCGCAGTGTCCCTGTCAAGAGCTCCCCCTTCCCACCCCGCAGCATCAGCCCCGGCTTTGCCTGTCCCCTTCCTCCCCATGCGCCCTCATTGCCTTGCTCACTGAATCCTTTTTCTTTTCCCTTTGGCCTTCTCGATTTTGCATTCCAAGCTGATGCATTTATATTCAAACCTGCCCACCTGCTTCCCAGCTGCTCTCCAGCCTCCTGGTCCGAGGCTCGTTGTTTGCAGAGAGCATGGGGTGCTCTCCATCCCACCATGGCCTTTGCCATGGTTTCTCACAGCCCCTCGCAGCCAGGCTGGTGAGCTGCAGACGGCAGAAATGGCCAATAACAGGGGGTGGGAGAGGGCTGGAGCATGGGATGCTTGGGGTGCACAGGGGCAGGACAAGACCCAGCGGGCTCGGGGACCTTGATATAAGGACAAGCCTTTCCCCGTGAGGATGGCCAGCCCCTGGCACAGGGCTCACAGAGGTTTGCTCGCGCCGTCTGTGAAGATATTTGAACCATACCTGAGCAAAGCCCTGAGCACCCTGGTCTCACTGGCCCTGCTCGCACTGGTGTGTTGGACCAAGCATCCCCGGGGGCCCCTTTTCTTGGTCCCAAGCTCTGTCTCTTTCCCTCTGCAAGACAAAGAGCTCCTTCACATCTTGGCCATGTTTATCCCACTTATTTCCCCCTGCCCTCTGCATCCACATCCTGGAGGTCAGAAGCAAAGCCAGAGCCTTTCTCTTCTACTTGCCTCTTCCCCAAAAAAGAATCATGCTTAATGCCTTGGGAGTGTTTGCTGGACAGTCTGTCCCTGCTGTCCTGAGTCTGCACTGGCCAGTCAGGTAGGGACATTCTCCATCACCACAATGTCCTGGGCTTTGGGGATGTCTGACAATTGCTCACTGAAAGCCCCTCGGCGTGCAGTGCAGCTGCCACAGCAGGATGGCAGTCAGGTTCTCCCTGGATTGCAAACCAAATGTATCCAGCCTTAATATACAAAGCAACACATTCCTCCTTAATCCCCTGCCTGCCTTTCCAGAACAAGCTGCATCCTTCCATATTAATATTCCAGTCATGTGGCTGAGCCCACGAAGCCTTTGTTATGCCAATTAAATAATAATCTTGATCACGCATTAAGACTTCCAGCTCCTTTTGTTTATTCCTCCCGAGCGCCCTGCCGGGGCAGGTGTGTGGTGGGCTGATCCCCTGTCCTCCTCTGTGCCCAAGGGCTGTGCTGGAAGTGCCACCTCCCTGGGTCACCTGCGGCTCCTTTGAGATGCAGACATGGGGCTGCAAACCCATCCGTGCACCAGAGCTGGAGTGGGGCTGATCCCAGGGGGAGACGGGCAGCGCTGGGGCTGGCAAGGCCAGCACCCCTTCTCCTTCCATCACTGGTGCCAGGGGATGGCCTGAGGGTGGCCGGGGAGGAAAGCAGAAGGCAGGTGAGCAGCGAGCACCCAAGCTGGGCTCTGAACATCATCGGGCTCCGTGGAGCAGCCCCAGCGCTGCTGGAGGCAGCTGTTGGGCAGGGGGGATGCTGGTGGGGGACTGCCCGTCCCCGTGCAGGCAGCATGGCAAGGGGTCAGCAGGGGGGATGGGACCCTCTGGACCGCTTTGTGCTGGCTGCAGAGTCAGTAAAGGCGCAAGAAAGGGCTCTGCCTGTGTGTGTGTGCCCATGTGCGTGACAGCAGTGTCCAGCTCGGTCTGCAGACTCCCAGCACGGCACTGGAGCCGGGAAAAGCCAGATTTGGATTATTCCAGCTGCAAGGCAATACTTGGGCGTTTTAAGTATCTGGTGTAAATCCAAGCTCTGGACATGCTTCCCTGGGGCTTGAGCCTTCTCCTGGAGCTTTGTGCTTGGTCATCAACACCAGAGGGAAACATGAGCCCGCTCCTATCAGCCCTATCAGCCCTGAGCGGTGGGGTGCTCCCTGCCCACACTGCCCCAATGTGTCCGGGGGGTTTGAAGCAGGGCCCCGCTGAGAGCGGCCGCGTCGTCGTTACCCAGAGGCAAAGCATCTCACAGCAGAGCCCAGGGAAATCAATAGTGTGAAGGAAAATTAGTTCATTAAACAGCTATCAATGCAAATGCGAGGAGCACTCATATCCTCCCGCTGCATCCATATTACTACTTGCTGGATCCAGCCAGTGACAAACCCAGGTGCGGGGCAGGCAGCAGCAGGGGACACGTTTGCTGGGCTCCTCGGTGTGCCTGGCACCTCTGCGGGTGCTGGACATCCCCAGGCTGGTGGTGGGTGAGCAGAGTGGCTTTTGGGAGCCACTTGTCTGGAGGGGGATGTACCAACCGGCCCTGCCAGTGTCTTCCCTCTGTGGGGATCCCCCCACACTGCCAACACCTCTCTTTTGTCACAGCACCTTGCAGGGACACAAAAAGCCATTGGGACACGCTGGCCTTCTGGGAGAAGAGCTTGGTCCCCAAGCACCACCCCAGGCCAGGCTGTTCCCACAACTTTCCAAGAAGGATTTTTTCCCTGTGGTCTCAGGGGACATGAGCCGGGTGTGAGGCAGTGGGGTGGCCTGGTTGCAGGGGACTGATAGCATCCAGGGCTGCAGGAGCAGAGCCAGAGCTGGGCTCTTCACTGTGTGGTGAGGGGACAAGGGACAGTTCAACAAGGCCAAGTGCAAGGTCCTACATCTGGGACGGGGCAATCCCAAGCACAAATCCCAGCTGGGCGGGGAATGCCTGAGGAGAAGGACCTGGGTGTGCTGATTGATGAGAAGCTCAACATGAGGCAGCAATGCGCGATCGCAGCCCAGAAGGCCAACCATATCCTAGGTTGCATCAGAAAAAGTGTGGCCAGAAGGCCAAGGGAGATGAATCACAGAATCACAGAATGGTCAGGGTTGGAAGGGACCTCTGGATCTCATCTAAGTCCAACCCCCTGCCACAGCAGTGTCACTACAGCAGGTTGCACAGGACAGCGTCCAGTTGGGTTTTGAATGTCTTCTGTGTGGGAGACTCCCCCACCTCTCTGGGAAGCTGTGCCACTGCTCTGCCACCCTCAAAGGAAGCAAGTTCCTCCTCATGTTAAGATGGAACATCCTATGTTCAAGTCTGTGCCCGTTCCCTCTTGTCCTGTCACTGGGCACCACCGAAAAAAGACTGTTCCCGTCCCCCTGGCACCCTCCCTTTAAGTATTTATAAGTATTGATAAGATCCCCTCTGAGTCTTCTTTTCTCTAGACTAAAAAGTCCCAAGTCCCTGAGCCTTTCCTCATCAGAAAGATGCTCCAATCCCCTCATCATCTCCGTAGCCCTTTGCTGGACCCTCTCCAGCAGTTCCCTGTCCTTCTTGACCCGGGGAGCCCAGAACTGCACACAGTGCTCCAGATGCGGCCTCCCCAGGGCAGAGCAGAGGGGGAGGATGACCTCCCTCGCCCTGCTGGCCACACTCTGCTGGGTGCACCCCAGGATGCCATTGGCCTTCTTGGCCACCAGGGCACATTGCTGGCTCATGGTCACCCTGTTGTCCCCCAGGACTCCCAGGTCCCTTTCCACAGAGCTGCTCTGCAGGAGGTCAGCCCCCAACCTGTACTGATGCATGGAGTTATTCCTCCCCAGATGTAGTACCCTACACTTGCCCTTGTTGAATTTCATCAGGTTTTTCTCTGCCCAACTCTCCAGCCTGTCCAGGTCACGCTGTATGGTGGCACAGCCTTCTGGTGTGTCAGCCACCCCTCCCAGTTTTGTCTCATCAGCAAACTGGCTGATGGTACGCTCTATCCCTTCATCCAGCTCATTGATGAATATAATGAACAGGACTGGACCCAGTACTGACCCCCGAGGGACACCACTTGTTACTGGCCTCCAACTGGACTCTGCACCGCTAACCACAACCCTCTGAGCTCTGTCTGTCAGCCACTGTTCAATCCACCCCACTGTCCATTCATCTAACCCACACTTCCTAAGCTTGCCTGCGAGGATGATGTGGGAGACAGTGTTGAAAGCATTGCTGAAGTCTGGGTAGACAACATCCACTGCCCTCCCCTCATCCACCCATCCAGTCACGCCATTGTAGAAGGCTATCAGATTAGTCAGACATGACTTCCCCCTGGTGAATCCATGCTGACCACTTCTGATAACCTTCTTTTCCTCCAGATGCTTGGAGATGACGCCCAGAATGAGCTGTTCCATGATCTTTCCAGGGGTGGAGGTGAGGCTGACCGGCCTGTAGTTTCCCGGGTCATCCTTCTTGCCCTTTTTGAAGACTGGAGTGTCATGGGCTTTCCTCCAGTCCTCAGGCACCTCACCTGTTCTCCAGGACCTTTCAAATATGACGGAGAGTGGCCCAGCAATGACTTCTGATAGCTCCCTCAGCACTCGCGGGTGCATCCCATCGGGCCCCATGGACTTGTGGGTATCCAGTTTACTTAATTGTTCTCTAACTTGTTCCTCTTCAACCAAGGGAAAGTTTTCCTTCCTCCAGACTTTCTCTGTTACTTGCGAAGTCTGGGACTCGTGAGAGCTGGCCCGAGCAGTGAAGACAGAAGCAAAGAAGGCATTCAGCAACTCTGCCTTCTCTGCATCATCCGTCACCACAGCACCCGTCTCGTTCAAGAGTGGGCCCACGTTTTCCCTAATTTTCCTTTTGCCTCCTATATACTTAAAGAAACCCTTCCTATTGGTCTTGACATCCTTCGCCAGGTTCAATTCCAAGGCTGCCTTGGCTTTCCTCGCTTCTTCCCTGCATACCCTGACAGCGTTCTTATACTCATCCCAAGTCGTCAGCCCCCTTTTCCACATCCTGTGAACTCCCTTCTTCCACCTGAGCTTTTTCTGAAGATCCATGATCAGCCATGCAGGTCTCCTTCCCAATTTCTTGCTCAATTTCTGTCCCTCTACTCCACTCTGGTGAGATCCCACCTGGAGTACTGCATCCAGCTCTGGAGTCCCCAACATAAGAAGGACATAAGAAGGCCCTGTTGGAGCAGGTCCAGAGGAGGCCATGAAGATGATCCGAGGGCTGGAGCCCCTCTGCTGGGAGGACAGGCTGAGAGAGTTGGGGTGTTCAGCCTGGAGAAGAGAAGGCTCCGGGGAGACCTTAGAGCCCCTTCCAGTGCCTAAAGGGGCTCCAGGAGAGCTGGGGAGGGACTTTTTATGAGGGCATGTAGTGGTAGGACGAGGGGGTAATGGCTTCAAACTGGAAGAGGGGAGATTTAGAACAGATATTAGGAAGAAATTTGTCACTCTGACGGTGGTGAGCCACTGGCCCAGGTTGCCCAGAGAAGTTGTTGAAGCCCCATCCCTGGAGGTGTTCAAGGCCAGGCTGGACGTGGCCTTGGGCAACCTGGTCTGGTGGGAGCTGTCCCTGCCCATGGCAGGGGGGTTGGAACTCGATGATCTTCAAGGTCCCTTCCAACCTAAACCATTCTATGATTCTATGATTCTATGACAATGGGTAGGTACTGGGACAAGAGAGGCTCAGGCTGGCGTTGGAGACCTCCAGAGATCCCATGAGTCACCCTGCAATCCTCTAAGCCAGGGTCTCTGCTGAAGATGAACAGGGAAGAAAATTATAAGGGAATTTTTTAAGGTCTCATATTTTAGGGCAGCAATGCTGTGCTGGTGCTAAATGCCGTGTGATAGGGAAGTTTCCTCTCTGAAAGCAAAATTCATTTTCCTTGACGCAATGAAAAAATTTACTCCTTTTGGAGATGTCATAGCAATTCTTAGGGAATTAAAGCAATTTGATTCCTTATCGGTTTTGTTACAAACCCTGGTGAACCAGCACAATTATTTAGTGGAAATAAATGGCACCGAATATTTTCAGGTCTCCATGTGGGCAGAGGGATGAGCTGTAAATTCTGTCCTATGTGCCCCTCGCCTTCCTAAACGCCGCCTTTCCTGAAGCTGCCTGTCCCCTCCGCCAGGCAAGGGGCTGGTTTGGCGCCTGTGATCACTGATGCCCATCCTGGTGTGGGACCTGGTGGGGGCTGCTGCAGGCAGCGCCCTGGAACGGCACCCCAGGACCCCTCGGGCACCCCCTGTGCAGCCCTGTCAGGTGCGTGGCATGGCCCTGGGGCATCAGCTCTGCATTACTGGTGGGGAAACTGAGTCAGGGAGTAGCCGGGCCATCAGCCCCTGCCCAAAGCACCTGTCAAGGGGCTGAGGCTGCTGGCAGCATCTCCCTCGCCTGCCAGAGAGGGCTGTGAGTCGGGGCCTTGGAAAAACGAGCCCCCCCCAGGCCCAGCCCCAGCCCCGTGCTCTGTGCTGGGAGCACACGGGCACAGCCACGCTGAGGGCACAGTCATGCTGAGGGCTCATTAAGCACCAGCCACTGAAGAGAACAAACCCCAGAGCCATGAGGGTGTCAGTTAGCACTCGTTCATTACCGAGCCCGATGCTGGCACAAGGGAAGGGTCTCACTCAACCCATTTTGTCCCCGTTGGGGGACTTCTCATGGGGGGACAGTGATGCGGTGCCATCACCAGCAGCACCATCCTGGAGGAGGGAGGGCAGGAGGACAGGATTTATTGTGGCCCAAAGCAGATAAGTTGTGGGGGAGGAGAAAACCAGGGACAGGGCAAGGCAAAAGCAAACAAGAAAAACTTCAGACACATATTTTTTTGGGGCAAAAGTGCGGGTTTCCGGCAGGACCGGTCAGGCAGGTGGGAAGGAATAAGGGCATGAGGAGGAGCGACCTCCAGCAAGTTTCCAGCAAGGGCAAACTCCAGGGGAGCGGCGGGGGGGGGTGGGGGTGGGGGGGAGTCTGGGGGTGCGAGTGTGCTTTGGGGAGTCCCAGGTGCCCTTTCAGGCTGAGGGACCCTGAAGAAGGTCCAAACCTCTGCCCAAGGTCACAGCACATGCAGGAGCTCACTATGCAGGGAGGCCGCCACGCTCCCATGCATCTCCACGGTGTCCCCAGCTGTCACCCTGCCCCACCACTCACCAAAGGTGACCCCATGTTCCCTGTCCCCCAGATCCTGGATGACCCTGGCTCCTGCTGCTGTGCAGGAGGGGGCTGGCATGTGGCACCCAGTGAGCCAAAATTAGCTTGTCAGCTGCTCCCCCCATCCAAACACTGACAACTTTCATAGCCAGCGTCTGGCTGCGGGCTGGGGCTCCTGCTGCCATGAGAGCAGTCGTGCTGGTGCCTCTCAACAGCTTACAGCCACTGCTTCCCCTGCATCATCTCTGTCAGCACCAGCCCCATGAGCATCCCTGTGAGCATCATCCCTGTGTGGTCATGGTCGATGGCAGCTCAGAGGTGGCGACATGCCATGGCAGTTTTATTGCCATCTGAGCTGCCATGAGGACCCCGTGCAGGAGGAGGGGCATGGCTGGACAGGCAGCACCTCTGCTGTCCCAGTCTGGCGCTCCAGGAAGCCCTGGGTTTGTAACACAAAGGGCCAGGCTGGGCCATCAGCATGATGGTCTCCTCGCCACCCATGATCTCTGTCTGTCACCCTGGAGGGGAGACCTTTTCTATGAGGAGAGGCTGAGAGAGTTGGGGGTGTTCAGCCTGGAGAAGAGAAGGCTCCGGGGAGACCTTAGAGCCCCTTCCAGTATTGAAGGGCACCTACAAGAAGGGTGGGGAAGGACTTTTTACAAGGGCATGTAGTGATAGGACGAGGTGGGGTGGCTTCAAACTGGAAGAGGGGAGATTTAGATGAGATATCAGGAAGAAATTTGTCACTCTGAGGGTGGTGAGGCACTGGCCCAGGTTGCCCAGAGAAGCTGTGGCTGCCCCATCCCTGGTGGTGTTCAAGGCCAGGTTGGACAGGGCTTTGAGCAGAATCTTTGAATCTTTAAGGTTCCTTCCAACTCTAACCATTCTATAATTCTATGATTATATGATACTCATTGAGAAAGACCTGATTTGGGAGCACAGATGTCTGCATCGTGGTGAGTTGATCTTTGCTAAGCCTGGGGTGATTTCTGCACCTCTCGTTGCACCCTCTTCCCTGGGGAGACCTCCAGGATGCCTAAGGTTCAGCCTAGACCAACCCCTCCGAGATGTCCTCTGCTCTGACACTGGGACGGTTGCCCTCAGTCCTGCTGGCACAAAACACCACTCAGGTCAATGCTGCCTCCCTGCGTTCATCAAACTGCAGTTTGGGGATCATAGCTGAAAATCTTGAAGCTCAACATCCTAAAAATGCTTCAGCAAAAGCGAATCTGTGTCCGGAGGTGCCTGACAGCAGCAGCATGTCCCCCAGTGCGGGGCTTCATCCTGCACTGGGGCCATGCTGAGGCACTCCCGAGGTGCATGGCCCAGGTGGCTGCACAGCCCTTGCAGAGTTGCTCGCTCTCCTAATTAGAGGCAGTAATTAGGGTTCTCCTGTTGGCCCTGTGCTGTGGGAGACTGGAGCTGGGGCTGCTGCTTGCAGGCAGCACAGGCAGATCATGGCCTCTTGTGTTGCCCCCCCCATTTCCCTCCTCCGTCCCCAGGCGTGGTGCTGCCAGCGGTGCCCAGCATGGCACAGCTCCTGGTGCCCACCAGCTGTTGTCTCCAGGGTCGTGGGGCAGCCTGGCTCCAGCCACCCCCCGGTGTCCTCTCTGGTCTACTGCCGCTGTCCCCACTGTGGGAGAGCCCTGAGCATGGCAGCACTCCGCTCCATCATCCTCTCTCATGGCCGTCAACAGCCATAAATATTGCTTAGCGTCTGAACGGCTAAGCATCTGCTTAGGAAGTAAATTACTACTTAATTACACAAAATTACAAAGAAATTTATTTTCAGAGCAATAGCAGGTCTGGTCTGATGTGAATTCCTAACAATGTGACATTATTCTCCCTGGGAAAGGGAGCTGCTGCCATGCCGGGGTTTGTGCCAGCACCGGGACACAGTTCAGCACAGTTTTGCTGCAACAGGTTTCTGCAGAATAAAGATGGGGCTGTGCATTGCAAACAGCCATGCTGGGCTGTCCCCAGTGTCCTCAGGAACATGCAGGGGACAGACGTGCATAAGGGCTCTGGACCAAATAACAAATCCCATCTCCAGGGCAAATCAGCCTGTAAATATCATCGGTGTTTCAGAAACAGCAGCACCAGCTATTGCTGCAGTGGATGTGAAATTTAAGGCAGAAAAACTCTAGGATTCCCAAGGGAAAAAGGCTGCTGGCAGGCAATGTGCCACCTGCAACCTAGGCTGCATCCCAGGCTGCATCCCCAGCAGCGTGGCCAGCAGGGTGAGGGAGGGGATTCTGCCCCTCTGCTGCGCTCTGGGGAGACCCACCTGGAATACTGCCTCCAGCTCTGGGGACCCCAACATAAGAAGGACGTGGACCTGTTGGAGCGGGGCCAGAGGACGCCACAAAGATGCTGCGAGGGCTGAGCCCCTCTGCTGGGAGGACAGGCTGAGAGAGGGGGGGGGTGTTCAGCCTGGAGAAGAGAAGGCTCCGGGGAGACCTCAGAGCCCCTTCCAGTGCCTAAAGGGGCTCCAGGAGAGCTGGGGAGGGACTTTTTATGAGGGCATGTAGTGGTAGGACGAGGGGGTAATGGCTTCAAACTGGAAGAGGGGAGATTTAGAACAGATATTAGGAAGAAATTTGTCACTCTGAGGGTGGTGAGCCCCTGGCCCAGGTTGCCCAGAGAATCTGTGGCTGCCCCATCCCTGGAAACACTCAAGGCCGGATTGGACGGGGCTTGGAGCAGCCTGGTCTAGTTGAAGATGTCCCTGCCCATGGCAGGGGGGTTGGGCCAGATGACCTTTGAAGGTCCCTTCCCTTCCACCAAACCATTCTGTGATTCTATGATCCCTATGAGCAGCCCTCAAATCCTTTTCATCCCTCTGGGTTGTTATAGGGGTGTGAAAAGCCATGTACCCAGAGACCTGTTTCCCTCACCCCAAATTGGTATAAATTATAGTTGTTATTTATGAGCAAAAACTGAGGGGAGCAAAATACATTCCCTGCCCCACCCTGCCTGTGCTGAGGAAGGGACTGGGGTGCCAAAGCCAAGGCCAGGAGCAGAAAACCCAGCAGGTGCCCCACAGGGCTGCTGGGGAGCAGCAGGGGGTCTCAGCATCCCGCGCCGGATGCTGCCGACCAGCTGGCTCTTGGAGCAGGAAACCTCTGACGGAAGCGGGGGGACAGGACGCTCCTCGCCGCACTGCTGCTGCTGCCCCAAAGTGCCCGTGGCCACAGGGACGGTGTCTGATCAGAAGGGTTTCTGCCCAGCACCGTGCATGGTGCCCACCCTGCGCGCCCCCCCCACCCCCCCGGCTCCCCTGAGGTACCAGGAGCTGCTCCAGGTGCTCAGGGATAGCCAGGCCAGAGCTTGGATCACAGGGCACATCCTGGGCAAGGAGGGCCCCTGGGGAAGAGGAGTCCGGGGCCAGCACCCCTGCCTGCCCTCTCCCCCTGCCTGGGAGCCCCCCGACCTTCAGCAGGAGCCCCCAGTGCTCCCGGCTCGCCTGCTGTCTCTGACACCCTCCTGCCTGCTGGCCGTCGCTGCCGTTAAAATAAATCGACAAAATAAACCTAATTTGGACCATAACTGTGTTTTCTTAATCTGAAAGGGAGAGTCCTGCAGTCAATAAGCAGCGGAGTCCCCAAGGGCTGTTGCTGCCGAGGAAGAATCGAGCCATCGCTATGCTAACAAGTATATTAGCTAATGAAAACAGTATTTAAAATAATCACAATATTTCTTTATTTGCATGTAAAGATGACATAATAAAAGATAATTAGCAGCATGTGAAGCAGTTCTACTACTCAATTTTCTCAGTTTAGCTAATTAATTATCTTAGTAAAATGCATCATTATGGCTAATTTTAGAAAATCTAGCAGCTGCAAGGTCATAGTGGGAACAATTTCAATTTGTAATTGGAAGAAACATGAAAGTGAGTCAGATAATCTTTTATTAGATAATAATAATAATGAATCACACAGGCACGTATATTAAGTACTTTAAGAGGCAGAAAATGTACTGAATCATTTAATAATGTCATCCAATGTGCTTCCATCACAGGCTGTTGAGGGCGCGTGGGGGCCCTCGGCCCTTGTCCCTGCCTGAAAGGACACAACACGTGTACCAGCGCTGGCTCAGGGAAGCCTCCGTCGGGATGTGGGGCTGCAGAGGTGCTGCTCTGGGCACCCCCAGCCCCCACTCCCACCCTTGCCTGCAGCGCTCCAGGGCCTAGGCAGGAGGGTGACCGTGGCCCCTCAGGGTCACCCTGCCGCTGCTGGGGCTCTGCCTTGCTGCGGGGCGCCATTTTACCACCTGAAAGCAGCCTGTTACCCTGGAGCTGGCGGATATGGTGGTGCTGATGCACCATACCTCCTCTCGTCCCACTGGCACTGGCACAGGGGCAGCCCAACAAGCTTTTCTCTCTGCCACCGGGATGAATTGGCGCATCTCTGCCTTTCCCAGTAAAACCTTTTTAAGAAAAGCTGGCGTGAGCCCCAGAGCTGTGGTGCATTGCCTCTTCCCATCACTCTCCGTCTGGGTCAAAGGCAGAACCGGGCCCCATGGGCGGGGGGCAGGTGGTTTTGACACAGCACATATAATAAAGCAAAAAATGTCACTGCTCCCACAGGAAGCAGAAAGCAGGCTTAAACCTCATGTGCGCCCAGGTGAGCCTCCCCTGAGCTGCTGCTGTGCCCTGGATGCTGCCCACAGCTTCTGCAGCAGCACTGGGAGTGAGGGATTTCCCCCACAGCAGCACGCAAAGCTACGCCATCGCCCCAGCCAAAAACCAGGGCTGAGACCCCAGGGATGCTCCTGGTTGCCACGGCAACACACTGCCCTCCTCCATGTTGTCATGGCAATGACCCGACCCACAGCCCTGTGATGCCCCAGTGGCCCCCACAGCCCTGGGATGCCCTGCCAATGTGGCCTGTGGACACCCCGTGTCACTGGCACAGCCCAGGGACATCCCAGCAGCACTGATGTGGCCCAGGGACATGCCGGTGGCACCAACATGGTCCAGGGATGCTCTGGCAGCACCAGCACAGCCCAGGGCCACCCTAGCAGCATCTGCCTAGCGTGGGGACAGCCCGTCAGCACCCATAGCCCAGGGACACCCACAGCACCTGCTCTGCCTGGGGGACACCCGTTGGCACTCCCCACCCAAGCCGGTGCGCTGGAGGACACCCACAGCCATGGCTCAGCCCAGCTCCTCCTTCAGCCTCTTACCCCTTCTCTTGACAGATGCATGTTCACTGCCAGCAGACAAATAATATTTTCTCAGGTTAAAGCAGTATCTAAATTACATTTCACCCTGGAAAATTATTTGTAATGCAATTTGGCTCCATTTGTGGTCGGAATTAGCCATGCTGCTGCAAGAAGAAAGGGTGTATTGGGCGTCAGCCTGCGGTGTTTCTCCTGCTTCCTCCAGCAAGTTTATAGGAATTGAGCTGACGAAGAGGATGGCAGAGGGCAGTGGGGATGAGATGTCTCTTCTGCATCCCCTATGGCAAAGCGCCTGGGCCCCTCGGCTGGCCCAGGCTGGGCAGGACACAGGGTGCTGCCAGCTGCTGCGCGTCCTGCAGAGCAACTCCCCTCAATTAACAACGAATTAGAAATGAATTTTAATTTCTGGCTGTGGCAGAGGGTGAGACTGACTGTCCCTGGGCTGCTCCGCACTGCAGCCACTCGTGCCTCCATCCCTGGATTTGTTACTCCTGTTTTTACAGTAACAGCCTGCATGGTGCCTCCAAAATGAAGCCCTGGCACATGACAGCAGTTCCGTGACTGTTTACTGCTTGGGCATCAAACACCGTCATTGCACGGGAGTAGCATTAATAAAAGAATGGCCACGCAAAGAGCTGCTTGGTGCCTGGGTCTCCTGCCCTGAGGAAGCCGGGTAGCGAAGCAGCCACTTGAGTTGCATTTGAGCTCCTCCTGGGCTTGCTTGAAGCTGAAGTCTGGTCGCCACCACCTGCCCCCACAGCCACCTGAACACAAACCCCCTCCCATTTCCACAGGCGCTGCTGCTGAAAAGGCATTTTCAACCCGAGGACCTTAAATGAGCTTTCCAGCCTCGAAACAGCTCAGCAGCGTCAGCCCTCCCCAGCACTCCTGCTCTGAAGGGCTGGGAGAGTGCCCTCAGCCCCCCACTGGCCTCTGTTCCTGCCGGCAGCTCCCTCCGGGCACCCCGAGCCATCCCTCAGGGCTGCTGGGCGGCATAGGGCCGAGGAAGCGGGGGTGCCATCCCACTGCCACCAGCAGCAGCGGGGCTGGCGCGTTGGCAGACCTGCGGCTCCCGGCAGGAGGGTCTGGAGGCTGCTGTGGCTCAGGGTCAGGCTCCGAAGCTGTGGGCATCCCTGCGCTCGCCGGCATGGCTCAGGGTGGGGAAACGCAGCTAACACCCAGCCCACGGCTATCAGCAGATTTATCAATAAAACTGGGGAAAAAAGAGGGGGACTGGCAGCAGCCTGGGGTGAGAAGCGCCAGTGCAGGATGAGTGCGTGGCACCCCAGGGACAGTGCATGGCAGGAGGGATTTGGGCCACTGCGTGACCTGCCACCAGACTACCTACAGAATCACAGAATGGTCAGGGTTGGAAGGGACCTCTGGAGCTCCCCCAGTCCAACCCCCTGCCAGAGCAGGGTCACCTCCAGCAGTGGCACAGGACGGCGTCCAGGCGGGGTTGGGATGGCTCCAGAGTGGGAGACTCCCCCACCTCTCTGGGCAGCCTGTGCCAGAGCTGTGCCACCCTCAAAGGAAAGAAGTCCCTCCTCATGTTCAGATGGAACTTCCTGTGCTCAATTTTGTGCCCGTTCCCTCTTGTCCTGTCACGGGGCACCACTGAAAAAAGACTGTTCCCATCCCCCTGGCACCCTCCCCTTAAGTATTTAACAGTATTGATAAGATCCCCCCTCAGTCTTTTTTTCTCCAGACTAAAAAGCCCCAAGTCCCTGAGCCTTTCCTCATCAGAAAGATGCTCCAATCCCCTCATCATCTTTGTAGCCCTTTGCTGGACCCTCTCCAGCAGTTCCCTGTCCTTCTTGACCCGGGGAGCCCAGAACTGCACACAGTGCTCCAGATGCGGCCTCCCCAGGGCAGAGCAGAGGGGGAGGATGACCTCCCTCGCCCTGCTGGCCACACTCTGCTGGGTGCACCCCAGGGTGCCATTGGCCGCCTTGGCCACCAGGGCACATTGCTGGCTCATGGTCACCCTGTTGGCCCCCAGGACTCCCAGGTCCCTTTCCACAGAGCTGCTCTCCAGGAGGTCAGCCCCCAACCTGTACTGATGCATGGGGTTATTCCTCCCCAGGTGCAGTACCCTACACTTGCCCTTCTTGAATTTCATATGGTTCGTCTCCGCCCAACTCTCCAGGCTGTCCAGGTCACGGTGTATGGCGGCACAGCCTTCTGGTGTAAAGCACTACAGCACAGCCAAACATAAGCTCATCTTCAGGGACAAAGAGCTTCTCCACTTTGGGCTGAAAACCTGTGTTATGAGAACAGCAGCAAAGGAAAGGGTTTTTGAGGAAGAGCATACGTCAGCTGAAGAGCAGCTCCCTGCATGGCAGAAGCATGGCCAGAAACTGCGCTCTGCAAAATGAAAACTGGAGAAAAGCCACCAGGAAAGCAATGGGAAGAAGCCTGTAATGAGTGAGAAGCCCACAGCAACGGGCAAGACATGTGGCAAGGACAGCCGAGGTTTCTTATCTGCCTGGGAGAGGGATGGACTGCTCTGCCTGGTGCCTTTTGCCTCCTTTGTAGGGAAGGAGAAAGCATCAGGCCTCCAAACCCAATGCCAGAAAACCCTCTCTGCTTCTGGCCCTGTGCTTTGGGACTGCAGAGAAAAGCCATTTAACTATTTATCATTCATTTCTGTCATTCTTCAGAGATCAGTGTGGACCTGCCCTTCCCCGGAAGCAATGTGGTGAGGAGCTTGGGCAGGTAGCCCAAGTTATGGAAGATGGAGCTGGCAGGAACACCAATGTTCATGTTGGCCTGTTTGAGGTTTCTGGAATGGTCAGTTCAGTGTTTTTGTTCCAGCCCTCAGGTAAGTCGACAGCTCATGAAAGGCAAATGTCCTGAAGGGAGCATCTCACGTTAAGAGCTGCTGGGAAGGTGACGCGCCAGGGACAGTGCAGGGGAACGACTGGGTAACCCCCCCAGTGCCTCTGCAGTAAAGCACCGAGACACACACAGTCCTGCCGGACCAAACACCGCAGCCCTGACCCAGGGAACCCACAGCGAGAGTTTGTCACCTCCCTGATGAGCTTTGAGATGGTCGGGGGGTGGTTTGGCTGACTGGTGTGAGGCTGGAGGGGCACTGACAGACTCCACCTCTGCCAGGGGTTTGCTGAAGCTCTCCTCATTCCCCAGAGCTCGCTGGGTGCATCGCCTTTTGGGAGACAGGACCGTCCTGCCCAGCAATTCCCTGCTCCAAACAACTGAGAAGTCAAATTCTTTATCCTCCATCAGCACAGCACTAAGAGCCGCCTCTAACACTCGCGGGACGCTGCGCCGCATTGAGCCGCAGGGTTCCACGGCAGCGGCTGCCCAGCCCCACCGGCAGAGCCGGGGCACCCACGCCTGAGCGCACTGAGACACAGAGACCATTTGCATTGCGGGAGCATCGGGTCTCCCTTTAAAAGCGGTGTCTCCATGTTGCATTCCCCACACCGTCAAGATGCAACATGATTTCCTTAAATATAAAGCTGGCGCACCGTTACCATAGCTGCTGTGTAGCAGAGGGTGCGCAATTGTACTACATCCCTCTGCTGTTTTCCTGGGAAGCATCTCTATTGGCTGATAATTTCAACCAAAGGCATTGGAAAATATTAAAAATGGACAACTGTAAAGTTACTAGATAAGAATCTTTAAAATTTATTGGACTAATTGTGTTACATTCAATATTTGATGTGTTTCTCCTGGACAAAGAATTGGCATAAATACAAACAAGCCTTTGTGTGCCTTCCCTAAACAAATAAGAGAGAAAGTACTAGAGACAAGGGAACATAGTTCACATCTTCATATTTACATTTTGCCTTTACTTTACAACTTAGCGCCAGGAATATTTACAGAAAAATACAATAAGAACAAAAAGATCATGTCTTGGCAACATACAGAAATTCATACAAATTGTATATGATTTGAAGCACATGGTACCTGGCATTCTCATTCCTAATTGCTCCTGCTAAAATCCATGTGGAAAAGGTCTGTGTTTGCCTTCAAAGACATCACTCAATTACACAATCATTAAAATCACATAAAATTTGCCTGTTAGATTGAAATTTGGTTCTCTTGTCTTTCTGGGAATGCAGAACCTCTCAGGAAAGAAACGCCTCTCAGGAAAGGTCACCTATGGGGAACGCAGCACGTATAGCCAGCCTGTCAGCGAGGGGCTGCTCCCCCGTGGCCTCGCGCACCCATTACTATCCACACAGACACCTTCACTTCCACAGGCACCGTCCTTCCCATCTCCTGTTTGCTGCGAGGTTGTAATGCCTTTTTTAAAAGTACCTTTACGAAAAATGCTTTTCTTTAAAAGACGGTCTTTATTAAGGTACTGAAATTTCTGTAATTTCACCACTGTGTTTAACAAGGTGACAATGGTCCCCCTCTTTTTCTGCACTGTTAAAAGGATGCCCTCATCTAAAGCAGAATTACGAACCCAAACAGAAAGGTCTTACAAAAAGAGAAAGTCTCAGTTTAGTTATTATGCCACATTCGCAACTCAGCTTTTGCAGCACGATGTTACCTGCGGCGTGTAGGCTAACGGCACGCTATGCACAAAGCAAGTGGTCAACGCTCATCACCTCTGAGGAATGGGAATGCAAACCCAAGCCACGCACGCTGTCAAGCTGAAAACTCAATACAGCAGTTTGTGATGAAAAAAAAGTCTGGATTCTTGACTAACATGTTCTTGCAGTCACAACTGAAGTAAATCTCATTTGCTTTACTCCTTTTGGGGAAACAAGCTCAAGGTTGTCCCCTGAACTAGCTGAAGCCACTGGAGTTTGGCCACTGACTTTGACAGGACAAGGATTTCACTCCCAAAGGGGTGTTTTATATTTTATTATGAAGTCGGAGACCTCTCTGTGCACAGGGGAAGGAGGGACACTCCTTGCAGACACCTTCCACCGGCACGGGTCTGCCAGCAGCACTCGCTGCTGTGACCAGCATCCAAACCAAATCGCTGCGACCACGCGATTCTGTAATCACAACATTTTTATACTGAACTGCAACTTTCTTGAAGATTCACCTTTCCCGATAGCAAAACCCAACACTTATGGCCAGGTCACACCACTAGTGTGTAACATTGACCAGTTGGTTTTACAAATCAGATTAAGCACGTTGTAAATGCTCACCCCCTGAGGGTGGGACCAGCAGCACCAACCTGCACAAAAGTTATCTTCTTTCAAGACTTCTAAAAAGCTGCATTGCTTTCACGGTTGTTGGTGCTCAAATGGGTGCCATACCTGTGCTTTAGATGGACATGGAAATGGACCCAAGACTATTCTTCAGCCAAGCACAGCCCTTCTGAAAAAGTAAATTTTCCGGCAGTTGATTTGGCTATCTTGGATTTTGCAGAAAATAGCCAGGGTTCCCCCAAATGCACCCATCTTTATGTTACTGACTGTACCCCAATGCCTGAAAGAAGTATCTTTTGCAGCTCATTGCTACATAAACCAATGACTTTGCATGTAACACACACTTTATTATGGTCTGTGGGTTTTGTTGTTACATGATTGAAGATGTGCAGACATTTGATCGCTCAGTATGTTTATTTGTTACACATGCACTGGTCATGCCTTTTAAATTGGTGAACTAAAGTGTGTTTGGCCATTAATTAGATCCAATAGGTATGTACAAAACATGGGTAAATTTAGTGTCTGTGTGTTAAGTTGATACTGGCAAGAGTTTGGCAGAGGGGTGAAGTGTCCAAGTTTCCCTTCCCAGCTTTGCCCAGACTCCCAAACGCTGCCTTGCAGCTCCTCCTGCCACTTGCTACCTGGGCATCACACAAGCGTGGGCCAGCCATCACGCCTACTTCTACGTTTTCTTTACGTGGTTTTGTTTTTCCACTTGTGATTCATCTGGATCAAAATCCAGAGCTCCCGAGTTGAGAGGCTGCTGTGTTTGGCCCCTGCAACAAGCACGTCACCTAAAACACCCCTTTGGCTGACACTCCAAAAGTCCTTTTCACATGTATTTTAGGGGCCTGTGCTTCCATTAACTCTTTGTGAAAAACCACATGAAAAGACAGGAGCAGGTTATGTCCTTGGCAAGTAAGTCATAATGAAACAATTAAGACTGTTTCAGGTCAGAACTGCTGCAAAAAGTAACTCTCAAATACCAAAAAATCAAAGGACTGGCAGGTGTTACTGCAATGCACACTATGCAGCTAATAAAACCACTTTTGGAATAACATGAGGGGCTCCCCAAGTTCCTGCTCCCACTCATACTCTCCTGTTACCTGCTTACTAGAAGGAAAGGGATCCACGCTGCTGCCGGTGACCACACACCGCACCCACCCAGCAGCGCCAGCGGTGAGTCATTACTGCAACACAAGCTAAAACTGTGCAGGGAGGCCAAACACGCTCCCGAGGCTGCCAGTGCCCACTGCAGCTTTTATGTTCCCAACATTAAATTTGTAGTTCTAAACATCTTCTCCCAGCACATCCTTCAAGGCCTGAACACGTGAAATCCACAGTCTGAAAATGAAAGCTTCTGACCTAGGTGAAAGGGAACCACCACTGCCGAGCAGGAGAAAGCACAGTAGATTCAAAACAATTTTAAAATATAATGCCAAAAGGGCTTTCATGGAATTGTAAGTTAATGGGGAAAAAGAAGAATTCTTGAATATTCTTTTTGAGTTGTTTTAGTCTGTTTAACAGGAGCTTGTGAAAAGTGTTGTAGAAGCTGCGAAAACTGCTTATGCTATAAATATCAGGCAGGAGGCAGCCCCAGAATCTCAGATTTCAATCCAATGGAAGGAAAGCAAGTGATGTTTATGCTTTTTATGGAAACAGTGAGTAGGTGATACAGACACTTCAAAATAAATTAAGTAGTTGCACAAAAAAAAATTAAAAAAATATCAAGCTACTAAAATTAAATGTGACATTTTGCAACAGACCTGAAAGTCATAACCTTGTTTTTATATAACCAAGAGCTCTTATCTAGTAACAACTTATGTTAGGTAGTTTCAGGTGGTCTTTGTTGTCAGCATGAGACGGCCCGTACGTAGATGGACTCACTCCCCACCATGGAGGGAGCTGTAGAATACAGCATAGTGGCTACGAATGTCATGACCTGACATTCCCAAGCCATATTCCTCTTCTTGCTTTTGGTACACAAATTGGTTACAAGTAGTGAAAGATCTTCTGTTGAGCTCTGAGAGGGGGCTGAAAGTGTCTTTTAAGTTCTTGCAGGGGCAGTTAATGGTCTGAAACAGACTCTCCTCAAAGGAGAGCTCTTGCTCCCTTCTCCTGTAACACGGGGGCATAGCAAGATGTCTGAAGGCAGGTTTGTTTGTATTATTTTTTTCCCATCCTTATACGCAGAGATGGCTTTGTTTGATTGTTTTCCTCTCACAGCATGAGAAACAGTTCCTAATTAGTCTGGAATAGATGATTGGGTGAAAAGACATGTTGCTAGCATCCAGGAAGACTGGAATTGAGTAACCTTTTGAGGGTAGGTGAATTAAGTCACTATCCCAACTGCAATGTTTTGGATTCATTTCTCATTCCTCCCACATGGTATCTGCTGACTTGTGCTAGAATACGATTTCCTGAATTCCAGAGGGCTGAGGAAATTTGTTGTTGAAGTTTTCATTTTTTTGTTTAAGTGTTTTCATTACTGTAGCCACCAAGCTCTGATCTAATTGTCCTGGAAGGATAATGACCTAGGGGTTGCAGTTCTTGAGCCCAACCTCCTGGAAAAGCGAGGTATAAAATTCCGGCTCCAGCTGCCTGTTCCGGTATTTATTGACAATGTCTGCTATTTTCTGTTTTCGGCGGACATGTGGGGGGTTGTATGAATCACTTTCCAGCCTCTTTCTCCGACAAATATTTATTACCGTCTGCCTCACCAAAAAACCTGAAAAAGAAACAACACTTGAATCAAGTTTAAAGAAATTCAAATCTGCAGTCCTTTGCAAGCTTTGCAGCTAATGACAATTTTGTGTTCTGTCCCATCTAAGAACCCAGGGAGACGCTCAGCACCACCAAGCAAGAACTTTTCTCAATGAGCAGTTGGTAACAGATAACCATGGGCCACAGGTAAGGGCATTTTACGTGAAAAATGAATAAGGAACTAAGTCAGTGGTACCCTAAACTGGCTGGAGGAGGAAGGTGATTTCTCTGCTTTGCCAGAGCCAAGCAGCTGCCCACAACAGCACCCTCAGGACCAAGAGGGGAAAGAAGCCAGGCTAGCTAATACAAGAATCACAGTGCTACAGCCCCTGGCCATGCCACACGAGGATAGGCAAAGCTCAGGTGGGCTCTGAGGTCGCACTGGCTAATGCCAGGGGAGCCTTCAGCATGAAAAAAGTACCCATCAGTACTGTTTTCCAATAGGAATGGCAGAGCCTTCTGCTTGGAACAAGGGGAAAGACTTGATGGGTTGCAGCTGGAAACAGGCTGCTCTTTCCTTGCTGCTTTGCCACTGTTGTTACCTCTCTGTAACTCACACTGCTGTATGTGGCAGGGAGGAGAAGGCTGGGAACCAAAGCAGTAACATTTGGGCAAAGCTGGCAGTGGACTTTATCCTGTTTTATTCTGAAATGAAATTCATATGCCTGTAAGGGAGTAAGTGTCCGTTAAACCCCTCTGCCGTTTCACAAGCACTTTCTTACAGGCAGAAATACTGTCTTCCTTAAAGGACTTGATTCCTGATGGCACAAAAACCACATCTGCTGAACTTAGAGAGGAGACAAATGTCATTATATTAATAGTCCTGATGCAGCAGAAAAAACAGCCCAACTCTAGGAAAACACACCTGATTCTTTTTCAGTACAAGTCATTGTCATCAGCTGAATTCACAAGTGTTATTTAAAGGCCCGGTCTGACTTCAACTTCTCCATCACTGAATTAAGCATGCATAAACCAGAACCTAAAAGTCACCCCCAACAGAACCCTGCAACATTGGTTTTATGTTTCTGTACAAGTATCCTAATGTTCATTTATTCATTTCGCTGCTCTGTCTTGTGAATTGCTCTCACTGGAGTGAGATTTCCAATTACTGAAGTTATAGCAGCAGAGATACCACAGATCCACTAATCCATTTAGAAACACAGGAAAAGGCAGACAGCACACACAGACGCCTGTTAACACATACCCGCATAGTATGTTAAGTATTTTTGTTGAACACATTAGAAAAATACTCAATTGCTGTGGCTTTTAATTGTTATCTGGTTTCTAAAACAGAAGGAACATACACAGCATGCCAGCACAGTCCAAAAATTCAGTAGTACCCTCTGGCAGTCAGCTAGCACCAGCACCTCGGCTCTCAATGCTAAACATT
Source organism: Pluvialis apricaria (assembly GCA_017639485.1). Lineage (NCBI taxonomy): Eukaryota > Metazoa > Chordata > Aves > Charadriiformes > Charadriidae > Pluvialis > Pluvialis apricaria. The sequence continues at coordinate 615,253 of CM030021.1, read as the reverse complement.
ACGGTCACGTTTCTCATCTTTCTTATCCAAATAACAGGGATTTACCTTTTCCCTCCACCATTACTAGTTCCAACCCTTCACTTCTACCGCAGCTGCAGTGGAGCCCTGCTCTGCTCTCGGCTCAGCGCTGACCACCTGCTCCCTCTGGTGTTCCTGCTACCACTATCGCTGCAAAAGGCATGTTTTTAATTTTGTTCTGCCGTGCCCAATACTTTTTCCAATTAAAGATTCCAGACCATGTATTTTGCAGATATATTATTATTATTTTTAAAAATTAAAAACAATCAAAAACGTGAGTTTAGCTTACCAAGAGCTCTCCTACTGACTATCATTCCATCCACCAGTGGGATAACCATATTGAATTTCCCAGTTGCTCCTTGTAGTTTTATCCTGAATAAGCCAGTGTTTAAAGGATGGATGAAGATCACAGGAACTTCCTTCTCGGAAACGGTAGATCTTAAGGGAAAAACCACAACTGTTAAATCAGTTTTATAGCACTACTTCAACTAATCCATAGATTAAAACTGACCACTTTAAGCATTAAAAGAATGTTAAAAAATGTCTTGTGGCTAAACCAGTGGGACTCCTGTGTGCGTCCTCTGGACTTTAGAAGGGTTATATCAACTGTACTGTTTCTATGATCTTCTGTCACCACAGAATTTGAGTCCTGCTGACAGGGCTTTAAGCCTTGCAACACATACGCAGCATTAACCACCTCACAGGGGAGTAAATCAGGAGGGAGGCTAATCACAGACTCGGGATAAAAACTACACATTTTCTGTTCCTTAATTTATGTTTAAACTGCGGTGATATGAAAAGCTCTTTCATTTTTTCAACAACAAAAAAAACCCACTGAGGAAACTCATCTGTCTCTTTTTAACATGACTGCCTAGAGTTTTCAGGGTTTCCTGTGAAAACTGAAAACTGCAAACAATCTCAGTCATGACGTCTTGTGAAGTGTAGCCTAAACTGTTCTTCCACAAGAATCATGAAAATAAGAGCAGTCTTACCTTAGGGAAGTGCTACTATTGGCTGTAGTTTCCACACCAGTGCTAGTCTCAGACACCAGATCAGGGAGGGGGAAGTTTTCTGTAAGAAGAGGATGCACTGAATAAAGTTTATCTACCCCACAGGTTTTGGGTTTTGTTTTATTTTTGTACAAAGAAAAATTATTTATCGTCAGTCAAAACCATGCAGTCCTCAAGCATTTATACCACGGATGTTCTTGCACTGCTAGCAATGCAAAGTCTTGGTTTGTTTTTAAGCGTAAGCATTCATGGAGCGTATAGACGTACCTCAGCCCCCCTGTGCTCAACAGATTAGGTAACACATGTCCCAGACTCTCAATTAAGCTTTCAAATTATTATTCAACAGCATCTTCACCTATCCGAAAGTAATCAGCCTCAAGAACAGTGCCGGGAATTTCAAATAATACCACCGCTCAATTCTACAGTTCCCTTGAGCCCTCCTCCAACAAACGTGGTATTGTTCCTCAAATCCACGCTCTGCAGATCCTCACCATAACCTACAACTCTGCTGCCATGCACTTGGCAACAAGGGACTGGATAATGAAGCTGCAGGAGGAGGAAGTAAGAACTCTGATCCCTGGAAGGAATCTCTTCCAGCAGAAAGAGTATAAGGCCTGAAAACACCTTTTGCCATCAGAGCTGGGATGCTAAGAGTACACAAAAGCTAGAGCTAGCAGAGGGAGAGCATGGAGGCCCATGGAAGTACTTTGAGATGGAGCAAGAGGGAGGGCAGGCAGTTGGCACAGGGGCAATAGTCTAGACTACAAAATGACAGCTTTACCACTGTCCAGTTTCAAAGATGTACCAGAATCATAAGGCAAAAGTCAAAAACATGAGGAGCATAAGGCAAAGCCTCTGGGGTAGGAGCCACTTTCAGGAGCACCCCCCGACTCCCAGTCCAACTGCCATGCTTACTGAGGCTCACAAACTCATTTCTTCATCTTCAAGCCCAGAGCTTTGGGAGATTCCTACGGCTGCTGAAAGAAGCAGTCAAGCAGAAACATGCCTGTGTAGCACAGTTGCTGCGTCTACAGTGAGCTTGTTTTAGCTGCCACCCAAGAAAGAAGTGGGTCAGGGAAACCAGTTTGGGAACCAAAGCAGCTGTGTGACTCATGGAGCTAGAGGAAGACCCTCTGGGCCAACATCTGAATCAGGAAATGATGCTGCAGAACTTCATGTCCACCTCCTGATCACAGTAAAAGTTCTGAGGGATGTGCTGTGGACAAGGTGGTCTTCCTGAGACTTTACACCTATACTTTACAGAATCACAGAATGGTCAGGGTTGGAAGGGACTCCTGGAGATCGTCTAAGTCCAACCCCCCTGCCACAGCAGGGACACCTACAGCAGTGGCACAGGATGGCATCCAGGCGGGTTTGGGATGGATCCAGTGTGGGAGACTCCCCCACCTCTCTGGGAGCCTGTGCCAGTGCTCTGCCACCCTCAGAGTAAAGAAGTTCCTCCTCATGTTTAGATGGAACTTCCTATGCTCAAGTTTGTGCCCGTTACCTCTTGTCCTATCACTGGGGACAACTGAAAACAGACTGTTCCCATCTACCTGGCACCCTCCCCTTAAGTATTTATAAGCATTGACAAGATCCCCCCTCAGTTGTCTTTTCTCTAGACTAAAAAGACCCAAGTCCCTGAGCCTTTCCTCGTAAGAAAGATGCTCCAGTCCCCTCATCATCTCCGTAGCCCTTTGCTGGACCCTCTCCAGCAGTTCCCTGTCCTTCCTGACCCGGGGAGCCCAGAACTGCACACAGTGCTCCAGCTGCGGCCTCCCCAGGGCAGAGCAGAGGGGGAGGATGACCTCCCTCAACCTGCTGGCCACAGTCTGCTGGATGCACCCCAGGATGCCATTGGCCTTCTTGGCCACCAGGGCACATTGCTGGCTCGGGAAGCTTCCTTTTGATGGCTCCCATTCTTTTGGTTGCTTTCCTCTGGAAGGAGCTAAGGGCTTAATTGAGGTCCTCCCTTACCACCAGACTGGGAACCAGGATTAGTAATCAAAGACAGAATAAAATATCGGTTACTGGCCAGTGTTACAGACTCTGCTGGGCTAGGCCAGTACAGAGAGGCTCTGACACAGCACTAAAGCCAGGTCATGGCTTAGAAGCAGCATACAAGCAGCTCTTGGGGACAAACGACTCCTCAGGCCGAGTACTCAATCACCCACGGCATAGCTGTAACAGGATGAGCGAAGCTGGGTTTCTCCCAGGTGAGTCAGAGAAAAAACGTCAAACTAAGAAACATTAAGTTGCATGAGGAGCAGGACCCTGCCTGAACAAAGGTGCAGAAAGGAAGCTGGACTGAATAGCATGAAACGGGCACCCTGAGCACAGAATAAACGAGCCCTCCCGCAAGACAGAACACAACAGGTTTCAAAGGTACCATCAAACCAAGAAGGATGATGATCCCTTCAGCACAGAAGCAGCAGGTATCGGAAGTAATTTATTTTAGAGGAAGAACAACAGATCCACTCTGAGGAGACAGCAGCTGAGAGGAACTCAAAAAAAGGGGTGCACACGTGCTTTGTGTGTTAAGCTTAAGAAGGTGCACGATGGCATTTCACACGTACTGGCAGAGCTAAAATAATCTCCAGACTTACATGTCACTGATTCATGTACACCCCACGGACCACCACTCAAATATCAAAGAACTAGTTTAGAATCTTAAAGGCGTTGTTTGCAGACATTAATAAGGATTTAGCATTTTATAGAAGAATGGAACAGAGTTTTTCCTATGGTTCCTGCCCTGTTGTTACTTTAGCAAATAATAAAAACTTCTACGCACCTATATCATCATAACGTTCTACCCAGACCACATACACTTTGGTTTCAGGTCCCATCGGTGGAATGGTCCGGCCCTGAGGCACCCGCTTGGATCTGGAAGTTGGACTGAGCTGTTTTGAACACAAGGGAATAGTAGCATTTGCAAACAACACAAGTTCAGTAATGCATCCAACAAGCATTTCCACAGTTGCTCCTTAGTCTTTCAGAGCTCAGACAGGTACAACCTCTGCCAACTATTGAGATGGGGCAGCTGCGCTGGAACTACCCACTGAGAAACAGTAATCTGGGTCTTCACAATATTCATATTCAACAGAAATTACTATATTAAATCTTAAAAAAACTGGTTCAACTTTTTCTTAATGTTCTCAAAGATCTTAATCAGTAACTAAATATACACTTGGAAGTGAATTCTATACAAGAAATAAGCAGTTGTAAATCCTTTGCTAACTGTTCGAGCAGTTCACACTTTTCTGTTTTGCTACCATACACAAGCAACTTCACATCCGGTACTTCAGGCACAACTGACACATACCATTTTAAACTGGGTACGTATGAAAAGTGTTCATGCCTATCCATCCTAAATTTCCAAGCACGGATTCAAGTCTGAATTACTTCGTAAATACTGCATATAATTTTTCCTGCATGCATTTCAAGATTTCAGTATGCAGAGTATTACTACTTAGCATGCTTAAGTTTTATATTTAATATAGTCTTGCAATCTCCTACTGCAGGGGCAAATTCTGGCAGGACCAAAGCAGATAAAGATTAATGGCTAGGAACAAGTAGCTCCAAATGCTATGAAACCAATTCATATATCATTAAAAAATGCTGTAGCATTGCCAGTGTGCTTCTTGGGGGGTGGAGGGTGGGAAGAATAATGCCATTTTTCAGTGCAAGTTTTGCCTTACCCGCTGGGAGGGATTAAGATTGTCTGTATGATTGGGGAAGAGTTCAAGTGTCAGGGACTGCTGCTTCAATATTCCTGGCAGCAGATCCATGTTGGAGTCGCTTTCTTGGTCAGAGACATTGCTTTCCAGTGAATCAGCTGTAAGTCAGAAGAAAAAAGGTGGGTTTTATCTTTTCTTCTGCCAAAAATCTTAAGCTGTCATCATATGTAAGGTTTTGAAACTAAAAAAGGTTGTAAGGTTTTTGAAACTAAACATACATAGATTTACAGTCAAGTCAATATAGCATTCAAAAGCAGGAAGAGGATTCAGCAGTGGATAACTGCCAGTTATTCCAGAAAAAGACTGCAATTAAAGCACTCCCTATGGATTTAGAAGTGTCCCATCCATTTCCTATGGAATGGAGTCTCCTCCTTCCTACGGCGATCAGTTCCTCACAGCCCTTTTATTCCAGGGAACTTTTGCACACTGGTTTGAGTGTGCAAAAATAAAAAGCATCACCAGTTGATGGTGAACCATACATCGAACCTAAGGCACCCAGGGTAACAGCCATACTGCTGTGCAAACCGTGACATATATTGAGGTTTACACTGAGAAAAAGGGGCACAGAACAGATACCACCTTAGGAAGAAGTCTAAGCATCAAGCTGTTGTAATTGAAACATCAGCAGTATTCTGACAAGGATCTTGCTAGACACACTACTAATTAGCTTATTTAGGTTCTGCTTCTGAAAAACCTCTCCAACAAAGAGTGTTGCTTTGGTTTTTGTAAACAGCATGTACAAAGCGATCTTACTTAGGGATTCCACTGGGGACGGGACAACAAAAGCTATTTCTGTCAGGGCATCCGCATAATACAGCACCTTCTTCTGCCCATTGAAGATACTTGCCCCAACATCTTCTGAAATAATTAGCTCATCTGAAATGGACATAAAAGGAAAGTTCAGTCAAAAGGAAGCTCTACCTCTTTATACACTGCCTCAGGAGAAGACCTTCAAACACAATGAGAAGAAATCACATAAATCTCATTTTAAAACAAGAAGAATTCACAGTCAAATCTCATGGCCAACAACCATTCTCAGATAAACTTTTTTGCCATCTTGAAGGAAATGGTGTTTTGGGTTGGCAAAGGATTTATTTTGAACATATTTCCATTGTACTGCCTACCCTACTTCCCTCGGATTGAGTAGTCTAGTACGCACATCAGCCACAAGAATTCATCTTAGTAACTATTTCTAACTGTTCCCTCTCACAGACATCATTCAGTTAGTCATTATATTTCCAAAGGATTTTAACATTTATCACTTCAGTGTGATACTATTCTAAAATTCAAGCCATTTTCTACAGACTCTCCTCAATGTCTTTTCTTCTGCCAAGGAGAGTTAGAAAAAGGCTCTCTTGAATCAAACCCAAGGCAAGAAAGCTCCTTGTTCTCAGCCCCCATTTATTCCCTCATCACAGCTGCCCAGGCCTTCACACTAGAGAGAAAACAACTCTTTGGTGGAGCCACGCTGTAAGTAAATTACAACACCCCACCCCCCCTTTTCCTTCCCCATACCACCTTCAGAAAGACTATAAAGGACTTTAAGTTGAATTGTTTCTCTGATCCAGTCTACAGAAGGGTTCTGGGGATAGCTGCCTCAGCAAAACCAACGGAGCAGTGAAATTCAGCACACTGACCGGGAGGTGGCCAGAGGCACGCAGGAGCCTCCAAGCGATGCTTCACCATCAGGGCAGCGTTCCTGCACCTCCAGTCCACAGCTCCTGGGGAGCAGCACCACAACCCGAACCCAACTGCTTATGAACTTCTTTGCTTTTGGGGGTGTGCACGGAAACAAAACCAAAGCATATGCCTGTGAATTTATCTTAATCATGTGTCACTGGAAGCTATTCTAGAACCATAGAATCACGTAGGTTGGAAAAGACCTTTAATATCACTGAGTCCAACCGCTAATCTAACACTACCAAGTCCACCACTAAACCATGTCCCTCAGCACTGGATCTACCTGTCTTTTAAGTATCTCCAGGGATGGCAATTCAACCCCTTCCTGGGCAGCCTGTTCCAATGCTTCACAACCCTTCCGGTGAAGAATTTTTCCCTAATATCCAATCTAAACCTGCCCTGGTGTAACCTGAGGCCATTTCCTCTTTTCCTATCGCCTGTTCCTTGGGAGCAGAGACCAACCCCCCCTCGCTACACCCTCCTTTCAGGGAGCTGTAGAGAGTGAGAAGGTCTCCCCTCAGCCTCCTTTTCTCCAGGCTGAACACCCCCAGGTCCCTCAGCCGCTCCTCATCAGACATGTGCTCCAGACCCCTCACCAGCTCCCTTGCCCTTCTCTGGACACGCTCCAGCACCTCAATGTTTTTCTTGTAGTGAGGGGCCAAAACTGAACGCAGTATTCAAGGTGGGGCCTCACCAGTGCTGAGTACAGGGGGACAGTCACTGCCCTAGTGCTGCTGGCCACACCATTGCTGGTACAGGCCAGGATGCTAGACTCTTGAACGGGCTTTTAATCAGAGCCATTCACAAAGAGAAAATACATTTAACAAAATAAGTAGTTTTAGTCACAGCAAAGACTGAAGGAGAAAAAGCAAGCAATCTTCACAAATTGATCCAAGTCTACTTTAAATCTACCTTTTCAGTTTTTTAGCCACTGCTTGCTCAAGGTACAACTCCACTTACGGATTTTTCCAATGGCAGAACCAGGTTAGAACTAGCCCTCCCTCCCATCCCTGAATGTTTTTCTGTTCCTTTCTCCCCCAATTGGTAGAATTAATCCAACTATTTGGTGGTCTGTGATCTAATCCAAATGGTTGAAAAAAATCAAGTTGAAAAGCCCACATCAAAACAGGTTGCCTCACTAATTCAGGGCACTGCTTTCTGCACAGCTGGACTGACAAAGCCAACCGCAAAGGAAAGGGAGCAGGCTCTGCCTCTGAGTAAAGCACAGTCTGACCCTGTCCTCAGAGGAAAATTAAACCAAGACCTGGTCATTTTGTAACCTCTCTGGAATTGTTCAGAGAAAGCCATGCCTCTGTTCTCTCAACCTCTCCCCAACATTTCAAGCTTTCCATCATTTGTCGTTCTATTCTACAAATGAACAGAGAAGCCTTCAGTTGGCCACAGTTACAGGTGAAGAGCATTCCCAAGGCACAGCGAAGGGAAAGCAGAGCAAGAGCGCTGCTTAAGCAACTGCAGCAGTAATGGTGTTGCCCTTGATGCAAATGCCACGTCAAAGGCGTTGAACAAGCTAGACCAGCCTGTTCAATGCCTTTATGTGGCCCACAACACAATGCTGAAGCTCTGAAGATCACCAAGACGAGGTCTAGCCCTTGGAGTAGTGACCATGAACTACACTGAAACCAACCCAGACACTATGAGAAACCCAGGTAAGCCGATTAAGTTGTTCAAGGCAGACACTGACCCGACCTCCAGTTCGCCACCCTGGGATAGCAATTCATTACCCTGAGGATCATTTTGGTTGACAGAATGGGGAGAGGGTGGTATATGACAAGCCCAGAGGAAGAGTTGCTTGAGTGGAAAAAAGCAGAGTAAATTAAGCAGGACAGAAGAGCTGTGTGTAGGCTCCAACCACTGTGACCTACAAACAGCAGCTTGTTTTCATTACTTCCTACCAAGCACGATTACAAGGCTAACTTATTAGTGAACATCTCATTTTAGTCTACTTACAGAACACTAAAAATCACACAGTATTTCAAGTCTATTTGCCAATATGCAGCACAATCCGTATCCAAGTTCACCCGAATACTGGTTTTGGATAATATATTAAGACTCATTAAGTTTGCTAAAAATGTAGCACAGAGGTATTTCTTGCTGAGGCTACTTCCTCCCAACAACATATAGACATTAGTTTTGCTCACTTTGGCTTGAAGCTTAATCTAATATTTGCACATTCCTTTCTAGTAAACATCATTTTTCCAAAAAAATATGCAAGAGCTCAGATAGGTATCCAGGAGCAAACAATTTTAAAATAATTGTCTCCTAAAGCAGCCTAATTTAACATTACACCATTTGCTATGTCTTACCTTGTTCAGGTCCCTCGTCATCACTGCAGCTATTGATTGACCAGCTTGTTGAGACATGGCCAGTCCACCCAGGGTGCTTCCCCACATCAACGGACCAGCCAAGAGACAGCAAGAACTCCAGGAAGTGTGGCTGAACAATTCTGGAAGACTCCATGTTCTTCAGGATCTGAAACAACCATCAGTACCATGGTAGGTACAGAAGACCCCAGGAAGTAGCTCTGTTCCTCCCCACTTTTTTTTAATTAAAATTGTGGGTCACCAACATGGTTCAGCAAGCCCAGAACCCCAGACTTTCTACATGGACAGTACTCCCTGCTGCCCAGCATCCTCCCATGCTGCTTGGCAATGTCCTATTCAATCAACTTGTCTTTTCACAATCATTCCCAAAGCCTGTAAAATAGTTAATCAAACTGCTAGACATGGCAATTTGAGATTTACCCACTCATCAGGGATAAACCCCAAAACTGTTCAGCACAGAATCTGCATTAGCATCAAATCTAACATGAGAATTTTCTGGACTATTCTCACTACTGAACTCAGGTGAAATTTTAGGAGAAAGGTGTTTTATCACTACTCACCTGTACATGACATAGAACAATTTAGACGGCAGGCCTCACCACACATTACATTATGAAACAGGTTTTGCAAAAACAATTTTCAGCAGAGTTGAGCATGGTCTTTAATCAAATGTCACACTGTACTGTTCACTTTAAACTTTAATCCTCCTTTTATAAAAGATCTGGGATGTTTCCACATCCACAGGCAATTTTTATCCCATTGCGACCAAGTGAAAGTTGAGACCTTCACCAAACGGCATGCAGGGAGACATGGATGATTTGTGATTTGGTCTACCAGAACCCTTGGGATCTGTGGAACAGAAAACACTGTGCAAGGTGTCCATCCATCTTTTCTGGGCCACATGAGAATTTGTTTCATGGCAGGAGCATCTTTGATTTTGGTTTGTGCAGGGGCAGCACACCGGGACACAGGCGCCGGCAGAGCAGAAACTGCAGGGACAGGGACAGTGCTGGAACGAAAGCTTCCAGACAGGAGGGTCCTCGTATCCACATTGTCCTGGCACCCCATCCTAATGCCTCGTACAATATTCAGCAGTGACTAGACACACTGCATTGAAATATTACTATTATTCTCACTACTGAGCACACTGAAGTCATAGCTATGCTTCAGACTGAATTGAGATAAATACAGTTTAGAAGACAATTTCAGAAAATAGGCAAGCTCAGGCTTTATACGTCTATATGGTTTTATGTCTGAGCCCATTCAAAAAAAGAATTTACAGTAAAGCAAGGACAGGGGCATATTTTCAAAGGACGCCTAATGACATGAAGTACAATGATGTAAAAAGCGTGTGGGCAGTTTCATTACCCTGTAGAAATAAATGCCATGAGACTCTTCTCAACTGTAAAAGCCCACCACCCCAGGAAAATATTTGGGCCTAATGCAATAATGAGCAGGCTAGATGCCACTGTTCTGGGCTGTGCAGCATCAGACAAAACATAGCTGATGCCCCTCCTTGTGAAAGGACAGCAGATCACCTCTCAGAACAGAATGAGGTCCCGAGCTGAAGTGGCATGAACTCACGCACACAGAGATGGCTGAGGAGGACCAGGCAGCCAGCCCTACTCCAAGCAGAAACCATGTCACAACTTGGCTCTGATGTCCTCCTTGATTGTTAATATTGAAAAAGAAATGGGGCAGAAATAAGACACAGGTCTTTTCAAAGATGGGAGCAGTATCTCACTCAGCTCAGGTCCACAGAGACCGGTATGTTATTAACTGGACCACCACTGCAACTTTGCACAACCTGAAAGGCTGAGGAATCACAGCAAGATGTCTGGGAATTATGAAACAGGAGTGGCATCTTTATACTGTGTCTAAATATGTCCAGAATCTCCCAAACACAAGATTTTCTTAAACCTACATGGCAAAACCCATACTAATTGGGTTTCCAAAGGCTGGCAAGTTGTGCAGGACTAAGTAATCTCATCTGTCTAAATCTATAAAAGCATACGAGCATCAGATGGGAAAAAAGCATTCTGCTAGCTCAGCGAGAGTACATTTCAGCTGGAAGGCAAACCTTACATATCTTGTTTCGTAGCTGACTTTGGAGATGGAAGGACTGTGTACTGGCTACTCTGAACCTCAACTTGAAAACTCACAAAATCCTGGTTTCAAGGATTAGTGTACTCCACGCAGTAGTAGAAGGTGCTACAGTGTTTTGTCAACTGTACATTCACAGTAACATGAGGTGATGGCACAATAATTTATTATGGAAGCTACGCTTCTACTCTTTACTATGAGAATTATGAATGGAATGAGGAGAAGGTACTATAGAAACAACCTTTCCTAATGAGCCCATAAGCCGTCTTAGTGAGTTTCTAGGTCACAATCTAAAGAAGTCTGATTTGTACAAATTAACCTGATTAACCTAATCGCATTTAAATGTAAATAGTATAATGAAAAGACTTACAAAGCAATAATACTTTCTTACTTGCAGAAAGTTTTTCATTCCTTTAACACGTGTTTAACATTAGAATTGGACCAAACTACCTGGACATTGCAGGAACAAACTGCAACCTTCCCTGCAAGCTGAGCCAAAAAATATGAAATGCATTTCTGATATGAATTTTTGAACTCTATGAATAAGGGCAATAAGGACAGAACAGATGACAAACACTATTAATGATTTTTTTTATATATATATAGGTTGTTACAACAATCCTAAACGTGGATAATATACTTCAACCTACAGATGAAAAGAGTACGCAGAGACTTGTTATAGTTCCAGCTGTAAATAAACACAGAGCCCAGAACCTCTGAGTCTGATACTCCACTGATGCTTTATTCGCTTGAGGACTACTAGAAACAAGACAATATAGGCTAGCTGGCACTCTACACTTTCACTTACCTCCTGGCTTGTTTTCTGGCCTGCCTTCATGTAGAAAATGAAAACAGTATCAAAAGGACGACATGGTAGTAAATCCAAGTAGCCAAGGTCATCAAAAAACCCAGGAAGAGCAGAGTCAAGTGCAATCAGGTGAGGAGGTAGACGACTGTTAGCAGGTTCCTGTCCAACAGACAGAGTTCAACAGCTTAAAAAAACCCCATCTTTCCTAACTGAAAAGGTCTTTATGGCTTCAATAATAATCCATTAAAATATAAAAAGACCATTTCCCTTTTCTCCTAATAGCAAAATCATACTCATTTACAGTAACATGATTATATTGCATAGAAATTTGTGTAACAGCAAGCATAACAGTTTGACAGTTTGTTGCATTCTGCTCTCCTCAATAAATAAAAATGGTATTTTGCCAGCAATACGGACATAACATTTTGGTCAAAAAGCGTGCTAGCTACCACAACAAATGCAGCAGATACTTTCAAAATGCTGCAACTATACACATGTGTAGTTTCATATTTATTAACTTATATACCAATAATATGTAAAATACTAAGCACTTTTAGACATAATTCTTGCAAAAGCTCCATTGTCCACTTTTGTTGATGGTTTTCTGGAAGGAAATGCAACAAATAAAAGGGAGGATCCACAGCTAAGAGGCAGAACTCCAAATTAAGAATATGGATCATCTCTATAAACTGTTGTTATTTTAACTTTTAAGAGAAAGCTCTACAACCTATAGGTACTCCCAAGTCTTTATATATTATTAAACCACTTCAGCACAATCATCTCTAGAGCAGAACTTTTAAGGCAGTCATATTTCAGAAACTCTTAAAGTACCACCTGAAAACCTAATTCACACTGGGCCATGATTTCATGTATAAACATATGAATGTGATAGTTTATGTACCCACTGCAAAAATAAAGATATAGCCACCTATTCAGAGCATGGTCAACTTTAGGCATGGCCTTTCACAATCCTGCTCTCAATCCTGGAGGACTGGAATCCATCACTTTGATTAGACTACAGCTTAACAGTAGTTAGAATTACAAAGATCTTCCACTAACAAAACTTAGTTTTCTTATTTTGCCAAGCCAGGCAATATGGGTACTGAGGGCATGTGCACAACATTAAGAAGTGTCAGGTCACCTTCAATGCCTCTAGTGAGAGAAACCCGAAGTGAGAGAGGAACAGGCGTGCTGTCTGGAACTCCTGTGCCGGTGGTGGGGGCTTACACTCCGTGATCGGATCAGGAAAGCTCTTCTTCCTCCACTCCTCTTCACTTTTCTGATCAATGGAAGTCTCAAAAATTATCTGCTGGGCCATGCCATTCCTCAGCTTCTCGTGTCGCTCTTCAAGCTGAAAAACATTGTGCGGAACGCTAATTCCACCAAGATCCACTATGAAAACAGCTCCATCATTTAGGAAAGTTGTAAGGCACAGGTACAGCAGCAGCTGCAACTCCACCACCAGGACGTTCACTAAAGCACTATCAACAAGAGCTTGAATGTTACACAGTGAACATCTAAACACCCTGTTTGCATGGGCGAGCTCCTGCAGATTTATGTATCCAGTATCAGCCACAGCTTTTCCCTTTTAAGTGAGCAGAAACTAAACCGCATTTGGCACTGTGAAACTTTAAAAATATTTTTGAGATATGCACACCCCTCCTCCCACAGGAGGTTTCAAAAAAGCCCCTTGCATTTCCCCAGAAGCAACAAAACACAAGTCATTGCTTCCTAGCAATACCAGGGTATTAGAAGCTGTAATAAAACGTGTTGAGCAGGGCTTCCCAAAAACCACATCCAAGGCATTGTTATCTTCCTGGAGAAGCGCACAGATTTCATTAGTTTGCAGAGGTTATTCTTCCATTAATATGAAATTACTCAAGCTAAAGAGTATAACTATTTACAGCAAGACATCAGTGTACGATTCACGAACAGACAAAAATCCCAAAACCAAAATTAATTCAGAGACTAACAGTTACTCACTTCCTCATTCACAATTTCATGTAAATCAGGAATGCTCAGGTCAGCTTTCACAAATGGGATCTTGTCCACTTCTTCAGGAAAAGGGCGGTGCTTCACACTGTATTTCAATCCAACATCATTTTTAGGAGCTGGTCGAGGTTCTGGTACAAAAGTCTGACAAAAAAAGGGGGATAGTTTATACATTCAAGGCATCGTACCACTAGGCAATATTTCATTATAAAATGAAAACGTTGCCTCCCCCTCACCACCAGTAGTACACTAATCCATTAGTGAGAGGTATAATTAAGAAACATTCAGTAAGTACTTTAAACTAATAGACTTGTATTAAAAACACAGCTGTAAATTTTGAGAGACACACAGTTCTGCCCATTTTGGTGGCTGCACTCCTGGAACCTATGAACCCTGCTTACCATCTGACCTCTAAGCAGTTGCAAATCCCAATAAAAAATGGCAAGCTTCCACGGCAACATCTTTTCAGCCCATTCTAACTGTACTGAGCAAAAGCTACCAAGTATTTGAGAAGCCTGCATTTTAACCCTGCTGACTATGATGATCACAAGTCAAGCTGAGAAGTCCTGGAATAGAAGAGCAAAGTTGTGGGTCAGGAGTGGGCTGTGCTGCCAGAATATCAAAGGGCTTGCATAACGTATCATAATAAAATTTTGACACTAATAACTACATTACGTTCTAAACTGTATGTAATTCAAAACTCAAAGTTACCAATGAAAGAAACAAAAGATCTACATGCAGGTTTGCAGGTGCATAAGGTCCAAGCAAGCAAGACCTTTAATTACATCTCGAGTGCTGATTTAGCGATTTATTTACTAAAAATTACGCTTCAAAAGGGCAAAACCATTAACATTAAAGTTATAGAATGCCTTGAAGTTGGAAAAGCTCCCTTAAAACTGGTAAGGGGGTCAGCAGCCAGGACATGACTTCTCCTTTGGTGTGGGAGGCAGCACACTTGGACTGATGCTGTTCAGCAACACAGCTCAGCTTCAGTGCCAGCCCAGCTCCCAAGGCGTCACACAGAGGGTCTTCCCAAAGGCTGCTTTGCAGAGACCAGATTCATCTAAACATGAAGATGACAGCCGAGACTGACAGGCCCTCATTTCAGCTACATTATTATTCTCTTTATTTTACTGAGGGGCATGCGAAGAGTTCAAAGATTTGGAGAAGTTCAGACAAATTTTGGTAACAGGAGGACATGCTCCACTAGACAGCTGCAATAAGAGATTTTACTGCAAAATGAGATTGGGGTGTTTCTCCTCCACTATTCCTCTCCAGAGCCGTTCCAGAGTTCACCTACGTAATTTTTTTTTTCATAGCAGGTTTACAGCCATCTTTGTAACATTAGGTTTTGTAGCTTGAATAGCTGCTCTCTGCAGCATCTCTTTCTACACCTCTGGACTTCACTCCCTCTATTGCAAGGGCTTTGCCAGACATCCAAAAATCAGCACCACCACTCACGCCTACACACTAAATACACTGTCACCCCATAACCTCAAAAGATGCTTTCAGAAAAAAAAATGGAGAATGCCCCCTCCCCTTAAACAAGTCCAGAAGGCAACATCACTTTCACAGCCTGTATTTAATATTAATCACAAGTCGTAAAGAGTCACCAGAGATGTGTCACATTACCTACAGCTAAAGGCCCCGTGGCTCAGCCTTAATGTATAATCACCAGCTCTGTGGGGCTGTCTCACATTAGTGGAATTTCTGCTGAACATCTCTAAGTTAAAGATTTCTTTACGGGCTTTGATAGAGACCTTTTGATTTGCTTTAGCTCCTCTTGGTAAAAGACAGAGTTGCTGGGCCCATGCAAATCTTCCAGATGTCCCACGGATCAAAACCGTGACAGAAGGGAAAGAGTCATCTGCAAAGCACATGGGTTAAGAGAATAATACATCATCATAAATTGCAAACAGTTCACTGTGCAATAATTTAACCAGAAAGAAATGCAGGCATCATGACAGAGGTTTTGTTTTCAAGGTTAACTCCTCCCTGACCCTGAAGACAATCCCTGGTGAGGAGCAAGCAATCCTCCTCCTCTCTGCAGCAGGGAAGTACTAGTCTACTTTGTGGTCTGTTCAGGAGTTGCCAGCTCAGTTTCATCATCAAAAGTAACTTCCATCCAAATTCATGCAGATCGTTTCTCTCCAAATTACCTCCAGAAAATGAAAAAAAGATGGTTCACTGCCTGTTCAGGTAAGACAAATGACCATATGGAACAGCTTCCATGATACTTCCATGACCTTCTGTAAAGGTCCCACACAAATAGCAGCAACAAGAACAGTTGAAGGACGAGAGATAATGGTCAAACTAAGCCTGGGGAAGACTGACTTCGCAATGGAAAATTTCTCACCACAAGGAATAGGGATACAGAGAAGCTCTCTTCATAGGTTTTCAAGACCTACTTGGACAATGTCAGGTCGCATTGTCCTGGTCTGAATTCAGTCCTGACCTTGCCTAGAGCAGGAGGTTAGACTGCAGATTCCTGAGGTGCCTTTCAACTTGCACCATGATGGTTTTAACATTGCAGGGATTTCAGTCTTCCTTTGAGACTTAAAAGGCCACTGACATTAGCCACCTTAGAAGAGGGATCATCATATTTCTACAGCTTTTCTTTTAAAAATTATTTGCCTTCTGTGAACGTAAACTACAAATTGACACTATCAGTTAACTAGCAGATATCTGTTCCTTCCCCAGTGTTCCACGGGAAGCACAGGGTGCAGCACAGCTACATAAGCACACATATAGACAAATCAAACCACCTCCCCACAACCATCCACTTCAGTGACCTCCCTCAAAAGCAATCTGACGTACTTGTGCATTACTGCAAATAAACTTGTAATTCAAAAGGGATTTGCAAGCAAGTTATGCACAGCAAGAAAATACAATCTAATTTGAGATGCTAATAGCTTTACAGGATTCCTCAGTAATACATTTAGCAGCAGCAGAGCAAGGATGAGAATTACTCAGCCGTTCTAGCATGCTCTAATCCATTCTAGTCAGGAACACAGTTGCTCAAACAGACCGTGGGTGGACCTGCAGCAGTGTCTCCCCGCATCAGCACTTTCTATAACATCTATTTAGCGACTCTCAATGAGGTTGTAGCACTCTGGACCACAACTCAAAACAACAACTTCTCTTAGCCAGTTCCTGAAGTTCTGTGCAATCTCTGTTTTCAAGACTAGTATCTAGACTCCATCCTGTCCATAGACAAGGAAAAGGTACCTGTGGCAGAGCAGCAGATCTAATAGACATTAGCCTCAAACTGAGGTAGCATATAAGAGTTTTAATCTATTCTGTTATGAGTCATGAAGACTTGCAGGGGGATCAGTTATTCAGTTCAAAGCATCGTGTAATTTAATACCAGATTTTTTTTTTTCAAAAATATAAATTCTTGTTGGTCAAAGCATAAAGGTTGAAATGTTAGATTCAGCTGTGAAAGCCAATACCCTGTGACAGATCTCCTTCACAGCAGGTGTCATTGATAGAACATGGTACATGGGAAAGTTATAACAGCTCCTAAGCAACTAAAATCATTTGAGCTGAAAGCACCCACAGAAACATTCAGTAACACAAGACCTAAAGCAACCAAAAGCCACTGTGCAAGCATAAAGATGTCACATCAACCATTTGCTGAGCATTTATGCCTATCAAGATGTTTTCATTCTTTTATGAACAAGGATGTTTTCAAAGTGTAACACTATTGCTTTTGTCCATCAGCAACCATTTAGACAGTAGTCAGTTGCAAGTATCTAATCTAATTGGGTGGAAAACACAGACAACCACATAAACAATTTGGTTGGGCTTGTACATGTTTGACAATCAGTGGCACTAAAGTTATTCCCACACTTCATTCCAGAACACCCTGTTCAATCACACACCCACAGAACAGGTAAGCCCCTGAAATGAGAGACACTTGACAAAGCGCCTTTGTTTTGCGGCCCGATACAGAGAGTTTTAACCAGAGGAAGAAGCAAATGGGAAGTATGAACTTACTCTGTTCATTCCCTAGAGGCTGCTCCAACATCGCCAGGATGACACTGTTATCCAAAACAAAGTAACGGAAGCTATGCTTGTTTATGGTAGGTAGACGAGAATATTTAATTAATGTGGTTTCATTCACCAAGCTGCAAGGAGAAGCAGGGCCGCTGGGAGAAGGAAATGCTCCAAGTAACTGCATAATACTGTAAGTGAGAAAGAAGTTAAGAGTTATGACAGATTAGGAAGATTAAATGTTCCACCCAAGCACAGACCTTCACTTATATTCTTCATTTGTGTCTTGACACAGCAGTTACCTTATCAGGGCAAGCCTGCCCTCTCCCATCAGCTTGTTTTAAAACAGAACCACTAACTTCAGAAAAACATATAGAAAAACCTACAAAGAAGGGTACTCTGCCCATAGAATGAGTTTCCTTATAACCTAGGTTACTAAGACATGCTTCAAAGCACAAAAATCTGTACACTTCCACAGCTTTTTTTATGTCCATTCTTATAAGAAGATTATGGATGACTGGAGATAATCTGAGAGTGGGCTAAAGTATGATTAACAAGCAAGGCAGACAAGGTAGATCCCTAGTTACGATCGTCTTTGCTTTTTTCAAGTACAGATTACATTACGTTAAAACCCTTTAAGAACAACCCAGGATCCCACAAGCATGACCATGATAGATGGTAACCTTCCCCAGCAGAAAGCCTGCAGGTGTGGTCCAACAGTGCCTACCTCCTTGGGAGGCTCCTAGAAGCACCGATTTAAATCATCTGAAGTTGTACAGGATCTACTTAATACTATTAGAAATCGAAAATTTCTACAGCAATGAGAGTTGTCCAGTGTCAGACTGAAGATCTTACGATCTAACTCAGGACTTCACTCTTAACACCACCACCCAGACCAAAAGTAAGTTTACTGAAGTCCTCCCCACACACTTTTCCACTTTACTTTGAGACCAGATGATTTCATCTACATAAATAAAAGGAGGCCCTTTCAGGCAACAATAAAGGTTTGTCCACAAGTTCCAATGAGTAGTTGTTTTTACCTTAGAAATTAGAGTTAGTTTTACTAACAGTAAAGTTTATAACAATTTTATTGCAAAGCAGAGCAAAAAAGAAAGCAGCAATTGCCTTTTGCAAAACATATTTTTTCTACCCATCCTCAATCTGTCCTGTCTACCATCACGCTGTTCATCCAGTAAAACAGTGCTTTTCAACTTCTCTGCAGCAAATCTCAATTTTCCTCTCTGTGCTCCCCCTCCCCAACCCACACATTATCTGTTACTGCATTTCCAGCAGAACCTCTCAAATGTATTCAGCAATCCCAATGCTGTGGGCAGAATGACACCGCATCCTGCACCAGCGTACATCTGCTGCATGTGCCATTCCCTGCTGCGTTACACATGAAACAGTGTCTATCAGCTTCCCAATCAGTGTGGGGATGGCATATCTTGTCAGGCTGAGGGTAAGGAGAAGAGGGAATGGAAAGACAGGGTCAAGGGGGAGATAGAGGGAATTGCTGTCTGCAGAGAGGACTGGCTGAGAAGAGAACAGGGGCTGCAGGAGGGCTTGGGTTTTGCTCTCCAAGGAAGACAGTAGGCAGGAGAAGACGACAGCAATCTTTTCTGTTGACAGGGATCTTCTGTCGAACACCTGTAATGGTAGGGGGAAGACAGCTAAAGCAGAGCATGGGACAACCCTGCCCAAAACAGCAAAGCAGAGGGAGCTTCTGGATGACTTTTCAAATGCTCTTGGTAGATCATGGAGATCTCACCAGCTGGGAACTCCAAATTAAAACACTCTCAAGATAACACAATGCTAAACAGTAAACATGCTCTGACAAATTACGTACCACGTTAGTGTAGCTTCAGCAGCATCCTTCACTCTCATGGAGGCAGGGTTAGGCTCCTTATCTCCTTTGTACTTGACCTCTTGTTCACTGTTTTTGGATTTACTTCCTGAAATGCCCAGCTCCACAATCTCCAGTACCTCTTTTAAACAATCCTAAAACACAAGAGGAACCACTTTAAAGCAGAAGCCCTCTGATAAATGTCTCCAAGATCTCAGCGAAACAGTGCTATAGCATCAATTACAATAAAGTACTGCTGGTAATATAAGCTCAGAAATAAAGGCAGAAGATTGTTCTAACAGACAGTGTTGGAATACGGTCACATTTGCTATAGCAGTGACATTTTCTTATCTACAGATGCCTGCTTATGTTTGTATTCTAATAGGTACAAAGTGGTCTGAAGGAATATGTACACACAATATACTCCTCTACATATGTACAAAATTGCTAAGAGGACTACTAAGAGTGCAATTGAAAAGTGTAAACGTATTGAAAGAGATAATAAATGCATTTCTGAGACTCTGCAGAACTTATTAAGTTCTAAGCACATTAAGAATGAACTCATCTGGAAAACTACAAGAAATCCTTTTCCAAATCTTTCAATTGCCAACAGCTTTCGTAAGTAAAATATATCATGATATCTAATTCATCAAGAGAACAATAACAATATTCTAAAGTACATAGCAAAACTTCAACAAATCTATTATAGCAGACGCCAACACTCAGTAGGACCGCAGGTATGACTCACAAGTGGTACTCATTACAAAATTATTTGCTGAAAATATTTTGATTGCTACAATAAAAGTTCAAATCTCATGGCTTGATCTATAAAACAACAAGGAAAGCGTTCTCATGAATAAATAACTGGCTAAAATCTGAACACAAGTAAGTGGTCGGTTCTTACCACCAGAGACCAGGCAGTGTTCTATGCCTTGGCCTGTGTCCTTTCTTATATTCATAACTGATGTGGGAAAAGGGTAAAGAAGATTAAAGTTTTCTGACAGAGCAAACTTAACCAGCGTCGAGATGCAAAGACTGGCCATGAAGAATTACAGAAGGAGTTTAGTGTTGGCTAGTAAAATAGCAGGTGAAATGCAAAGCAAATATAAGACGAGGCACCTGGAAAATTGCAATTCTAATACTTGCAAAGGTAAGGAAAGGTTCCCCTCTGACTATCATAACTGAGGAATGAGCTACTAAGCATCCAGTATATAATACACGCAACATGTAACACTATCTCGATATGCAGTTACAATTAAAATAAAAAAGGAACTTAATGAAAGGAAATAAAGCATTATGCAACTGTACAAACCCAAGCTGTGCCATACCCAGGGAAACCATCATGTCCTAGTCACCTACTGCCATGCCAGTATCCCAAAGTGCATGCAGAAAGCATATTTAAAGTCCTGCTTGTGGGTTTTCAATTTTCATTTTTTTTAAATATACATGCTTTATATATGCTATAGAATATATAAACAAAATATAAATATATATAAAATATATGTCCTATACAAAACTACAATAAAATATTAAATGCATATTAATATACATTATATATATAAATATAGAAAGATCAGCAAGCTGTCTCTGCAAGGAGACCAACAACGAAAATAGGCACTCAAATTTATTTACTTTTTTTTTTTTAAACAGAAGGACAGAAGGCTGTTGGAAACATGCATCTTTTATTTCCTGATGTTTTCAAGCTTCCCAAGCACATTCCATCTCGGATTGAGCTGTGCCTTGCTCAGTTTCTAGAAAACTGGTTTCTTGGTGAAACAAACTATGATTATCAAAATATTAGCCTCAAAGGAATTCTGTTAAGTCTAGAAGACGCTTTAGTCAGGTAAAGAGTTGAGAAATGAGAAGAGATATGGCTTTTAGTGAAGTTTATCCGCAGTAGGTAGCTATGCTGTATATACACCATTCCCTTATTTCTCTTTTCAGTTTGTTTTTTCAGGTTTTCTTTTCTTCTATCTTTTTACAGTTTCACAAAGCAAGGAGAAAGATCAAGACATTCTTAGAAATATGAAAGATAATTTTAATGCCAAAAACATTCTTGGTGAATAAAGAACAGAAATCAAAATTCAAAACTATTTTGCACAGAATTGAGTTTTTAAATTCCTAGTATAATTTTGAAAACTAAGAAAACCACATTGTTTTAAAGTATCAAGAACGGACAGGTAAGGCACGAAAGGCATTACAATTTGGAGAGCTCGAAATATAGAGACCCTTAGACCTAGAGGGCCTTACCTTCTCATCCAGCATGTCAGGGTGCTCTGTGAGCCAGACGCAGAGGCACTGGAAAGCTGCCACGATCATGGAGTGAAGGTCACGGGAGTGGAGCGGGGCTGGGCGGCTGCACTGGTACACTATGTAGCTGCACACTGAACTAATAGCTCTCTTCCGATCAGAGGAATCCACCACCACTTTCACCTGCAATAAGCAAGCAGGAGAGAATGAGAATTCCTCCACAAAAACCTTTTGGAGAAGAAACAGTTGTTAAAAGCATTTTTAAATGCTGCTTTAAAAAATAGGTATAAACGGTTGAGCTCGTTTGTGATTACAGCTTAAAAGCTGTGTGTAAAAATATTTAACAGTGATGTATATTGAAACTTAAAGGAAAGAAATGCTGCATTGAGGTTCCACCACATTGCATGGCTTAGATTCCAAGAGCAAGAGTGGTACCAATATGATTTGATAAGAAACTAATTGCAAGCTGAATAAATTCATATTTGAAACTTATTTTCAGCAAATACCTCTCTCCTTCAGCTACAGCAACCCCTTTGCATCTCTGAGAACCCACTCCCTTCCTTGGGGCTTCATTCTGCTCACATAACTTTCCACCAGGCATATTTTGTCAGCACAGAAACTTTCATCAGTGAAAAGGGATGGAAAACCCATCCTCAGACTAGCAGACTGGCAAAAAACACCATAACCTCTCCCCCAAAACTCACTCCAAAACCCCTCAGCTTCTCTCCCAACTGGGCATCAGGGAGCAAGGCTCCCAACCGGAGCGTTAGTGAAGAGCGGAGACACTGGGGTATGAGGACCTACAGTATAAAACTAACTAAAGAACTGAATTTCTCTTCTCTTTTCTTCCCAACCTGTGACTTGGCTCAGGAACAGTCAGTTAGAGCTGGATATAGCGTTGGAATGGCTTCATATACAGGCTCTTTAGGAAGGACAGGCAGGGAGACAAGGAAGGCATTGCCCTCTATGTCAATGACCAAGTGGAGTCCATGGAGTTCCACCTGGGGACGGATGAGGAGCCCATCAAAGCTTCTGCGTCAGGATTAAAGGGAGGGCACACACAGGTGATGTTACAGTGGGGGTCTGCTACAGGCAACCAGACCAGAAAGACTGAGCGGATGAGGCCCTCTATAGTCAGGTAGGAGCAGCCTCACATTCACAAGCCCTGGTCCTCATGGAGGACTTCAACCACCCCAGTATCTGTTGGAAGGACAACGCAACAGGGCATAAGCAACCCAGGCTGTTCCTGGAACGCGTTGATGATAACTTCCTTCTCCAAGTGACAGAGTCGTCAATGAGGAGAGGTGCCATGCTGGACCTTGTTCTCACCAACAAGGACAGGCTGGTGGGGAATGTCCTGCTCAAGGGCAGCCTTGGCTGCAGTGACCATGAGATGGGGAGTTCAAGATCCTTTGGGCAGTGAGGAGAGCACACAGTAAGCTCGCTATCCTGGACTTCAGGAGAGCAGACTTTGGCCTCTTCAGGGATCTGCTTGGCAGAGCACCTAGAAGGAAGAGGGGCCCAAGAAAGCTGGCTGATATTCAAGGACCACCTCCTCCAAGCTCCGAAGCGATGCATCCCAACAGAGAGGAAGTCAGGAAAACATGCCAGGAGGCCTGCATGGATGATCAAGGAGCTCCTGGACAACCTCAAACAGAAAAAAGAAGCCTACAGAGGGTGGCAGCAAGGACAGGTAGCCTGGGAGGTATACAGAGAAATTGTCCAAACAGCCAGGGATCAGGTTAGAAAAGCTAAAGCCCAGACAGAGCTAAATCTGGACAGGGACGTCAAGGGCAACAAGAAAAGCTTCTATAGATATGTCAATGACAAAAGGAAGACTAGGAAAAACATGGACCCTCTCCAGAAGGAAACAGGAAACCTGCTCACCCAGGATAGGGAGAAGGCTGAGGTATTCAACAACTTTTTTGCCTCAGTCTTCACTGGGAAGTGCTATGGCCACATTGCCGAAGTTGCAAAAGGCAAAGGCAGGGAGTGGGAGCATAATGTACAGCCCACTGTAGGAGACAACCAGGTTCAAGACCAGCTGAGGAACCTGAAGGTGCACAAGTCCATGGGACCTGATGAGATTCATCCATGGGTCCCAAGGGAACTGGCAGATGAAGCTGCCAGGCCACTAGCCATCATATTTGAGAAGTTGTGGCAGTCTGGTCAAGTTCCTGCTGACTGGAAAAGGGGAAACATAACCTCCATTTTTTAAAAGGGGAAAAAAGGAAGACCGGGGAAACTACAGGCCAGTCAGTCTCACCTCTGTGCCCCACAAGATCAAGGAGCAGATCCTCTTGGAAAGTCTGCTAAAGCACATGTAAAATAAGGAGGTGATGGGTGACAACCAACGTGGCTTCACTAAGGGCAAGTCATGTCTGACAAATTAGGTGGTGTTCTATGACATGTTTACAGCGTTGGTGGATAAGGGAAGGGCAACTGACATCATCTGCCTGGACTTGTGCAAAGCATTTGACACTGTCCCACACGACATCCTGGTCTCTAAATTAGAGAGACATGGATTCGATGGATGGACCACTTGGTGGATAAGGAATTGGCTGGAAGGCCACACTCAAAGAGTTGTGGTCAGCGGCTCCATGTCCAAGTGGCAAGCAGTGATCAGTGGTGTTCCTCAGGCATCAGTATTAGGATAGGTACTATGTAACATCTGTGTTGGCGACATGGACAGTGGGATGCAGCGCACCCTCAGCAAGTTAGCCAACAACACCAAGCTGAGTGGAGCAGTCAACACACTGGAGGGACAGGACGCCATCCAGAGGAACCTGGACAAGCTTGAGGTGGGCCTGTGTAAACCTCTTGAAGTTCAACAAGGTCAAGTACAAGGTCCTGCACCTGGGTTGAGGCAATCCCAAGCACAAATACAGGCTGGGTGGAGAAGGAATTGAGAGCAGCCATGAGGAGAAGGACTTGGGGGTGTTGGCTGACGAGGAGCTCAACACGAGCCAGCGATGTGTGCTCACAGCCCAGAAAACCACCCGCATCCCGGGCTGCATCCCCAGCAGCATGGCCAGCAGGGCGAGGGAGGGGATTGTGCCCCTCTACTCCGCTCTGGGGAGACCCCTCTGCAGCACTGCCTCCAGCTCTGGGGACCCCAACATAAGAAGGACATGGACCTGTTGGAGCGGGGCCAGAGGAGGCCCCGGAGATGCTGCGAGGGCTGCAGCACCTCTCCTATGAGGACAGGCTGGGAGAGTTGGGGGTGTTCAGCCTGGAGAAGAGAAGGCTCCGGGGAGACCTTAGAGCCCCTTCCAGTGCCTAAAGGGGCTACAGGAGAGCTGGGGAGGGACTCTATCAGGGAGGGGAGCGAAAGGTTGAAGGGAAATGGTTTTAAACTGAAAGAGGGGGGATTTAGATTAGATATTAAGAAGAAATTCTTGACTGTGAGGGCGGTGAGCCCCTGGCCCAGGTTGCCCCGAGAAGCTGTGGCTGCCCCATCCCTGGAGGTGTTCAAGGCCAGGTTGGATGGGGCTTGGAGCAGCCTGGGCTGGTGGGATGTGTCCCTGCCCATGGCAGCTGCGTGGGAACTAGATGGTCTTTAAGGTCCTTTCCAACCCTAATCATTCTGCGATTCTCGAATTTTTCTACTCTGTAGCATTTGACCATACCATATAAAGCTTTATTCATTAAGGTGCAGCCTTATCAAAGCAGGAAGGTGGGTGGTCTTGCTGGTGACAACACTGGAGCCAGGCAGCTGTACCCCACAAAGTCGGGGGTGGCAATTCAGAGCCCTAGGATGAAGGCTGCATTTCCTTCAGAAGCATAAGATCTACAGCAAAAAGAGTACCCTCAAGATGAGCTTATGAAAAGCAGGTTGGTGAACCAGCACTCTTGCAGGAAACAGGACTTTTGAATTTAGCAAGTCCCACTAATAACCTGATGCTGAACAGGCACAAGACAGGGCAGCCCCTAACCTCTGAAGGCCTTTGGGAATTGTAACCTCCAAAGGCAGAAGCAGAACCAGTCCTCTACTCTGCAGTTATGTAGTAACAGCTGACCTCTTTCTACCCTCTTTGTTACGAAGGGGAAAGAGATCCAAGATACCCCAGAGAAAGAATTACTTCAATTGCATGAGAATTATACAAAGATTAAAATACTTAATATTAACCTGGATATGTATTTGTAAAGATAGTGTATTTTCACATCCCCATCTCACTGCAAGCTAAGAAAGAAAAAAAAACAAAACCACAAAAACACCCTGGCTTAACCACACAAGCTGCAGGAACCCCTGGTTCTGTATGATGCTCTACAAGACCCAATAACCATACATTAATTCATTGCAGAACACTTTCAAATGCATCCTTCAGCTTGTGCTGCTGTAGTAATAAAACAAGCATGCAGCCCAACATGGCTCAGTGCTGACTCCACGCTCTAAAAAATGCCTGAGACACGCATATTTCAAAGAGATCTGTCGAGTTCCCACAGGAATATGATAGGAAATGCTGAATTGTCACACCAAGTCATCCTGCCTGCTGTAAATACACTGGACTTTCACTTAACAAACATCATGAAGTGCAGCTTGGGTACAAGTGCTCTCAAGCAGAAAAGGACATTTTACTTCTCAACAAAAAAAGCCTCCCCCACACCTAGTAGCTTGAGTTCAGTTATTTGCTGTTGAACCAAGGACCTGTGTGAAGATAAAGCTCTGAAGAAGGAGACACCTTCACATTAGAAAACCTCTATCATTTTCTAATCTCAGAAAACTACTTCCAAGATGAGATGGAAGGGGAAAAGCAGGTACATCACTTACAAAAAGGGCAATGAAGTTATTTAATACTCTGGCATATTTGCCATCTGCCAACTAACAGCAACAAAACCTTTTGTTTCCAAGTCTGGGTACACAGTGAACAGACAGACCGGCCACCCAGCCAAGCAAAGCTATGATAAATGGTTCATGGTGGAGTTGAAAACTAACGGCCCAAGCCCCTACACTGCCACTGGAAGCTTTTGAGTTTTTCCTCAACTGGGCAACCTAATATGGCAGATGCCTCCCCTGTAGTGTAAAAAACAAAACAAAAACCAAAACCAGACAAACGTGGGAATCCATGAGAAAGGTTAGGAGCCATCCAGCTAGCTCAAAAAAACAGCCAGAATCATAGTGTAGAGCCTCGTGTATGTGAAGAAGCCACCCTGAGCTTCACTTTCAGCCAACAAGCGTTTACAGGGCCCACATCATTTGGGCCACAGAGCACTTACATTAGGAGAAGACGAAGCACAAAAGGAGTACTGGATTTTCTCATGTTCAAACAGAGCATTTGCTGACAAACTCAGACAGTGACATCTGTTTGGTGGTATGAGTTTCACCTAAACAGGACTATAACACCCTTTGAGAAGAGGCCAGAGCACACCAAACTTCACTTCTCACCTTTGCCAGTCCAGACAGAAGCTCCAGTGCAGCCAGAGATATACTCATGTCCTGCCTCCACTGGGAGTTGAGTCTTTGGGTTACCAGGTGAATACTGCGTATCAGTAGTCCAGCTGCTGTATCTGTGTTAAGAGCTAGGATATAACCCCAAAACCACATACCACAGGGAGGGAAAATAACTAGGCATTAGTGACAATAAGCAAAGCACAGGCACGAGCCAAAGCAGCCACAATACACACATAAAATAAAATCATACACAACCCATAATCTGGAAATTTGGTTGGTCGCTTTTGCACAGGCTAACTCCCTTACATATACCACCAGACATCATATAAATACATTCAGACTAGCTTATTTTTTATTTTTTTAAAAAGACATTTTGGGTAATCCCAGTGCTGCTGCATTTCAGCAGCAGAACAGCTAACTTCAGGTTTTGCTATTGTTTGCTGTTGTACTTAAATTGCTGAGTCTTGCAGACTCAGAAAAAAATAGTCATTGGTAATGTATATTAGACCATAGCACTTCTATTTAGGAATCAGTAATGAACTAATAGAGCACATGTAACTTCAGGTATCTATGCCAGAAGCTACCCATTCTTTCTATACCTAATTTTTATCAAAAGTTGTACTAGTTAGATAAATATAGATACTGAAAGAATCAGTCCTGGAGAAAAAAGAAAAGAGGCAATTGTTTCTAGACCTTTAATTCCCTGAACCTCTAGCTTGAAATTAAAAATAGAAAAAGTTTTAGTATCAGTTGTTCTCATTTCAAAATATTCGAACATAAATACTGTACATACTTGTTAAAACTGAAGTAGGCAAATTAATTACAGAAACAAAAGCTGTTAAATGAATAGTTATAAAGAGACAGGAGGACTATGACAGCTAACGTGTATCCTTCCCAAAACTTAAATCATCTTATCTAACACTCAAGAGCTAAGTACAAAGTTACACTCGTAGCAGGTTCAGGTGTTTGCTACAGTTAAACAGTAAAAATAGACCACCTTGTTTGCAATTTTCTCATTTGAACCATCCAGCAGAAACCTAGAAATTCTTTTCATAAATTTCTTATGACCTTACCTTTTGCACATAGGAAATTTTAAAAAAATCCAATAAAATGAATACATTACAAAAATGTCTTTCAAGTTATGTTATGGTTTAAAGACTGAAGTCAAATACTTAGAAGGGTTTTTTTTTACCTTACAAATAGATATTTTTACAAGTACTTGTCAATGAAAACCCATACAAATTCAACACACAATTCAAATAGTGTGCTGAAAACTAGCACTTTAACAGTTTCAAAGACACAAGCCCTTTAGGGAAAGCACGAACATGTTTATATGAATGCCTAGAATATAGAAAAGTCTTTCCTGCTAATCTCCTTCCTCTCCTTATTTATAGAACTAGAGAAAAAAGCCCAGACATTTTTGGTTGGCAAGAATGGCATTTTCAACCTAGGCTACAATACAATGAAGGTCATCCATTCTCACATTCTCAGTTAAACTGATGAAGACCAAAGGACCTCGACATTTGGCCAGCTCACCATACACAGGTTTAAGAGAACATAGATTTTATTACCAAGATTAAAAATGCTCATTACAAGACATAAACTGAAGTTAATTACTAAATTCTCTTGTTATAACAAATGACACATCACAAGCATTCTGCTTACTTGCTCTATAAAAACATGAGTCCCTTAAATGCTCTTTAAATATAGTTAAAGAAAAGGTGCTGCAAGACTCAGGTAAGCATTTGGAATGCTACAAAAATGAACAAAGCAATTAGTTTACACTTGGTGTATATTTATCCCATTATTGTTCATGAAAACTAAGTGTCTTGAAAGCATAAGCTAAAGTAAAGCAGTTTGCAAACACCTTTTTCATGAGCTTTTACATTCTTAATTTTAAAATGTCAACAGAGTCCTTTAGTAGGATTAAAAGCCAACCACCGAAAAGGCACATATAAGCACAAACTGGCAATAAACAAAGGGGCTGTCCACCCTGGATTCAGAACACCCATGCGCATTAATGTATTAGCCAGAGCTAGGAACAGAAAAAAACCCTGGCATATGATGACAGGTTTTTTCCAGAAGAGCTATCCTTACCATAATCCCTCAGAAGGGCTTGTGCTGGCCTCTCACTATCTGGCGTTGTGGGCTCCGTACTGCCTCCGCTTGCAGTGCTAATGCCACTGTTAGTACGACTATGGCTTTTGAAGAGATTATTTTCTCCACCGTTCTGCAAATTGAAAGTCAGTTTTGAGCGATGAGAAGATTTTTCTGAGGAGAGTTCCCTATGCCAGAGGATGCTCTCAGATACAACAGCGAAGAAAAGATGATCAAACCCCAAGATGCTAACTGAGCACCTTACAACAGCAGATAAAGTGAGTGACACATTCTTTCTGAAGTGGTAACTTCATAAACAAAAAATACTTACCGTTTCCATCTGACAGCCAATGGCTTCTAACAGTGCTGAATCTTGAACAATATTTAACATTGCACCTGAAGGATCAGACACAAGAAGGTAACTAAAGACCGCAGTAGAACATTCACTGCTAAAATTTACAAAGAAGCACTGAAGGTCTAACATACAGGATTGCCATCCTGTTTTATGAAAACTCTTTATAAGAGTTTTACAAGACACAGGATTTGCTTCAGGCTTAGCCATTTGAAGCAGATGAGAACTGAGCAAGAGCACTTTCAGCTATTTTAAAAATGCTTTGAACATACGTTTTTCAAATTCCTCAGTTCAGAAGGATTTTGGTTTCACGGAAGGGCTGGAACCGTTCCTTGTCTCCCATCAGACTGTGCTCATTTAAAAACTCAGATTACTTTTAAGGCCATCTACTGATTCTGTGATTAAAATAACTGTATTTATCAGATAGCAGAGAGCTAAAATGAGCTGTGTAGTCCAGAGCCACCTCAAGGGTTATACAGTGCTGGCCTTGGCTGGGGTCTTGCCTGGCACAGAGAGGCTCCCTTCCCCAGTTTGGCCATTAGGAGGCAAAAGGCAGCTGGTGACAGGCAAACCAAAACATGTTCTCAAGTCTGCATGAACTACCAGTACTTCCTACTGGAAGACAGAGTGAATAATGTCTGGTCTATTCAGCAACCCTTAAGACATCACTTGTTCTCATACTGATCAGTGAAATGAACCCCCAAACCACTGTAACACACAGAGTTTTACTTTTATAAGGACATTTCTGTCCCTGCCTCATTCAAAAAAAAAAAAATCAAGGCTAATATTTGCATTGTTGATAATCTGTGGGTTTGCAGAGCAAATTAAAAATTGCCTTCATTTCGATTGGGCTAAAACATAAAACCAATTCCCTAAATCAGGAGGCCAGTTCACAACCTGAGGTGGGATACACTGATATTCTCTCTACCTGGAAGTCATCCCCAGCCTCCCACTTTCTGTGCTTTGTTTTCCATCAGTGCCCAAATGACCCTATCGGAAAAGCTGAAGCTCTAAGTGCAGGGGCAGCCACACCTACTGCACCCAAACTAGCCAGCAGGTAGCTATCTTTTCTGGCTCGGGACAGATAACTACACACAAGCATAAGACACCGTTAAATTTAAATTGCGGATGTATTCTGGGTGCCTTAGCGTGAACACCCTGTTCCTGCTTGGCAGCATCACCCCCAGGTGACGAGGAAAGCAGCAGTAAGGACACGGACCTGTAACAGGCTGACACTGACACACTCAGTGGTGTCAATTTTAATTTTTCGCCCTCTCCTCTGCCCCCAGCAATGACCATTTAGAAAAACACCACTTGCTATATGAAGGGAAATGCACCACTTGCTGTCAAACATTTAGTGAGCAGCTGGAAACAAACACTGATTCTGTTGATAATCTGGTGTGAGAATCTCTGGCTAAACTAGAGATTCATGAATCCTCTCCAACCAAAACCAGCAGGAAATAACTTCACATATGGAAACAAAGATTTAACAACAGTAATACAGAGGAGATGGACTGGTATGGACTATCATGGAAACAGTCATGGTAAAAAACCATTCAAGGCAGAGCATCTACCCAGCCAGAGGCAAACAGCAACTGGCAGTGGAGTGGTACAGGAGCGGAAGAGTAGGATTTAACAGAGCATCACCCTGCAGTTCTGGAGGTGATGAAACCCTCTGTGCACCGACGCTCTGCAGGTCTCGCTTGGAGGACCGCTTTGAAACCATAAATACTCTTATCCCTTCACCAGCATTGGTTGCAAATCAATCTTTTAAATTCCTCTTGTCTTCCACTAGTAAAGAACCCCTGCGAGGAAACATCCCGAAAGCCTTTGCAGACTGGATTTCTTTCCCTTCACTTCATTGCTTATGCCATTTTCCTGCCCTCCTCAATCAGGTAGGCTTCTGTCACCCAGAACAAGGCAGACACCTCCCACCACAGTGCAAGCCTGTTTCCTTTTTAAACAGACAAAAGGAAAGCGGTATCATAATCACTGAAGGACGAGAACACTGTAATGTGCAAAAAGGCACTTCTAAAGAGGGAAAAATAAGGAGAGGGGGAGAATAAGAGGCAAGTACATTTTTTACTTGTCTGAAAATATATTTAACTTGACAGCTTATGCACTATTCCAAGTTTTCAGCTTCTACTTACTTTCTGAGTATTCACAATAATGTTAATACCCTCATTACCTCAAAGAACAGCTTGTTGCCAAACTACGATGCATCTCCAGACTCTGTTCCAAAGCTTTTGTCTGAGGATTTAGACAGTGCTAAACAAATGTCATCTGTATTTTGCCAGTGCTGGATCACCAGTCACCCCATATTTCAATTTGTTTCTAGGCTTAATCATGCAAAAAACTGAAGTGTTCCTCATAACCCATTAATCAAGAATCCTTCCCAATATTAAAACAACTTTTCTTCCTAGTTCCATTCCTAGTTATGACTGACTTTTCCTGCTAGAATGTGCTTTACTTTCGCCTCTACTTTTCATATGTCTTTCCACATTTCTAAAAAGATAGAGATTTTAACAAAAATGTGAGGCTTTTCAAGATGTTTTCATAGTATGATGGAGATTATACGGATGACAAACTGCCAGGACTTTCATCTTTTTTCTTGCAAAGCAACACATTACCAATAACCCTTATTATTCCAGGACAGATTAAGACAGACACTTCTATAACACAGTTAATAAATAAAAAAGTTGAAATAACCTAGTATCATCTGAGTGTTGTTGGGATCTGTTTCCGTTTGCAAAGCTCCTATAAGTATATTCACAAGCCTCAGCTTCAAGGAAAGGAAGGTTACTGGCTTATCATACGTTGAGCTGTCATCATTGCTGAATTTTCCTTCCAGGACAACCTGAAGGAAAAATACATTTATTTCAGTATCAATTAGCAATCACACCAGATGGCATTGGTTTCAAAGGTCAATATCCACAGCACACATTGCTACTGACAACTTGTAATACAGTCCTACTGTCACAAACTTGCTATCAGAGCTTCTGTGCTAAACACAACGCTGAACACAACCCACAAGTCACCCAAATCCCACTCCAAAACAACCAGGAAAACAAAAATGGAAATGCAAAACAAAGTGGTAAGTTTACTACCTCGGACTTTATGGTTCCAAAATGATGAGGGAGAGGCAACAGAGACAGTAAGATGTTAATCGAAGCTCTTCTTAGCTCTGTGGGGTTTACATAGATTTTAAACTTTGAGAGTTCTCTGCAAATCAAAGCATCATACAGTTAATCAACTTTTCACGGGAATTTGCAGCCAAATTTAATTAAGTTAAAATTAAATACACAGCCACCCAGTGGTCTTAAACAATTTGCAGTATACAATGTAGCTGTTTCTTTCTTGGATCTTGATTATATTTTTTTTTCTTTTAAACAGCAGCAATAACACAATGAATTCATGCAGGAATCGCTTGCCAAGGATTCCACACCCCACAAAAAAGCAGTGAGCTGATGAAAGTATTGTTCATACACTGCATTTTCAAAGCAGGAAGTTTTGGTCATGAGCCTCTACTAGCTTGTTACAACTCAAACCCACCCAGGTTATCAGAGACCCGCAGAATATGCTCCTGCGCATAGTGCATAAAACACACTCTGCTTAGAGAACAGATAAACTTTTTTTCAGTAGCCACCAGCAAATTCTTCTACTTACAAAACCTATTCAAAAGCAGCAGTGGCTCAGATTTAAGCACAGAAGATAAATAATATTTTATGCATAAATTCAAAATGCAATGCAGTACCAAGACATAACACACACGTTGAAGAAGGCATGCACATTAAATGCCTTAAATTACTTAGCAAAACAGCCAGAAATCTGTAAAGCTCTGACAAGTGAGGCTCTCTCTTCTGGTTTAAGAATGTACTCC
Organism: Pluvialis apricaria; assembly: GCA_017639485.1. NCBI lineage: Eukaryota > Metazoa > Chordata > Aves > Charadriiformes > Charadriidae > Pluvialis > Pluvialis apricaria. Next base: position 581,753 of record CM030021.1, on the reverse strand, counting down.
AATTTCACCAGCCTGTCTAAATTATCATTTTTTTTATTTAATGATGTGTAAGATTACTCTCTTAATGAATTCACAGCGGTAACAGCCACTAATGAATATCCTGTGAAATTTTACTTAAAAATCAGTATGCTTTCAATATACTTGAGCTAAATCACTCCTTTTCCATTTTCTTACAGATACTGCCTTCCATCAATGAATATGTAGATATACAACTCCCATATTTCATCTAAAATAAGCACTATTATTGCTTTAAAGAAAATGGCATTAAATAAAATTGAAAATTAGAGCTTATGAAGTGCCGCTATTATGACCATCAAATACATACACACTACAGGGCCCACATTACAGAATTCCTTCTGTGAAAATTACTCAGGAATGACAAAACCCCCAGAAGATAAACACCTCCCCACATTTCTGATGATTTCATATGGAAATAGCAATTTACCTGTCAGGTAAAATAGTTTCAAGAGCCGAAATGAAATAAGGAACCACGACATCAATCCCTTTCAGGTCACAGCAGAACAAAGGAGGGGAGTTTAGAATAACACTGGCAAGAACAGGGTGGCAAACGAAATCTGCTATCTGCAAACCCTGAATTAAAAGCATGTAAAATCTGACAAAGAAAGATAAGATTAAATTATTTGCACATAAAAAGCATCAGCATCCCACACGAACAAGAATATGCAGCCACTATTTGATCTTTTCTATATAAAACAGAGTAAGTTTCAAAATCAGAGCTAGGAAATGTTTGTATGAGCGCCCCCCCAAGTTACTTTAGCCCAGGCAAACGCACCTAACCAGCTTCACAAAGAAAACCTCACAAATCATGTGTATGTCACATGAAAACCCAGTGCAGCACAGTTTTATTGAACCCTCTGATTTGTTGGAACCCCGGGACGGGGAGCTGTGTAGACACAGCCTCAGTGGTTACTAGCAGTGCTGCGATCATGTGCTCTCCCACTGCTCCCTTCCCCACGCAAGGATGGCAGCAAGACCTTGATTTTAACTCCCCAACACAAGAAAAATAGCATGAAATATTTTTTTGGGGGGGGGGGGGGGGGGGCGGGGAAGGGGAGCGGAACAGGACAGGACACACTGATTATCGATTTGGAAAATGAGACCAAACATAACCATTATAACCAGTTCAAATGAAAAAGCAGCAGGGCAGGAACCTAGCTGACTGTCATCCTAAAGCAGTTAGTTTCTTTTGCAGTTTCTCGTTAGAGAATACTTACATCCCCTTGATTTTATTCTTTTAAAAGGTTTGCAAACACAGAGGAATCTCACTGACTGGGTAAGTGACACAAAAACTATCTACACACAAAACACTACAACATGCAAGAAATAAAATAGTTCAGTCTTTCAGGAAGTTTTGATGTCATCTGGGACAAATGTCAGTGAAGTTTTAAAGTTGATTCTCTGCCTCTAGCCTTTGCTATTTCACTTTTTAACAAAAATTTGGGAAAAAAAAGGTACACTATGATTAGGCAAGATTGCCTTATTTTATTAGAAACACAACCGAAAACAGAGGTAGTTCAGAACACAACTGTTTTAAGTAATGGAATATTAATGCATTTCTATATTTAAAGGAAAAAAAAAACACCCAAACACCACCACAAACACACTGCATCCCAGTGTTGTGGTGTTTGACAACGTAAGACCCTTCATGGTCTAATAAAGTGCACAGACTCTTATGTCCACACACTTATTTTTTCCATCTGAACAATATTCAGTGACAAATTAAAAAAAAACAACCCAAGAATACAAGAGGCAAGAAAGTATCAAAAAGAATGTTCCTTCCAGCTGGGAGGCACTCTAAGCGAATTCCCTTCAACTGGAACTTGATGAAAACCCAATGAAAACTAGCATCATGAGAAGATGAAATGAAACCACTACTCGGTTTAGCCGGGGATCCCCACCTACAGCATCTGAAAGGTAACCAGGTTTTTTTGAACTGGCAACACAGGATTCAGACAGCAACTGCATGGTATTCCCTGTGAGTTAATTTGCACCATAAAGTTATCCCAATAAAGCAACTGGAAGAGAGGTTAGTACCGGGATAGGTAAGCTGGTAATATTTCCTCCCCAGTCTTCTTGCTACAAAATATCCTACATAGTGTCCCACACGCCTCTGCCCTTCCCGCTTCGTAGTTGTCTGGGAATTCACTTGCATCAAACATGGGGTTGGAAGCCATTGTGTCTGTGGACATTTGTGATCCTTTCCGGCGAAACTCCACGCTAGCTTGAGTTGCTATAGCTGAGAAGAGAAAAAACAGCATTTCACTCTGTGTGTTAACGTATGTAACAGGCTCATGGGATCCTGGACACAAAGATCAAGTCAAATTTAGTAGTTATGAAGCTGTTAGTTCACTATATTTGAGTCAGTGCCTCTGTTTAGAAAGTAGCTGGGGGCATAACTAGCTTTTTTCTTTATAAGGACGACCCTCATATTCTAGAGCCTGTCCCAACTTTCTGCTGGGAAGAGTACACTTATATCCAATATTAGCTTCTTACCCTCTCTGGAGGACAAGGGTCTTCCCTCACCTAGTTCTCATCTCCAGAAAAATGAAGTTCCGCCTTGCCTTGCTGCCTTATAATATCAGAAAACATTTAAACATTGCCATTACTGTGACCTCCAAGCAAGTGCTTACTTTTCAGCTGGCCAACTAACCTCTTACACTGCTCTGAACACCAAGCTGCTTTGCTCCAAATTTGTTGTATAAACATACTTATTAAAAAAATAATCAAAAAATTCTAAGGACCCATATCAGAAAGATAAGTTTGCTGAAACCCATTCTCCTGATCTGATCCCTCTCTCCTCACTTAACAACTGAAATTGCCAAATATGTTTGAGGTTAGACAGCCTCCAGACAGCAGCTACCAGGGAGGCTGGCCTCTCCTCCTCCCTATTCCACAATATGCTCCACAAAAGCCTCTCGGGATCCCACTGTCACCTAAACGGGATGTGGTTCTGCAGAGCTTTGTGCTCCTGCCCTGCAGGACAGTTCTGCCAGTCCAAGCCGGTTCAATTCACGTCTTTCTAGAGAGATTTCTGGTCCCCCTTTCACACATCAGTATCACCTGCATGCGATGCAGGAGGCTACCCACTTTGCTGGCTTCATCCTTTCTTGCAGGATGGCAAGCAAGAAAAGCTATATTGTTCTCAATGTTTTCATTTTTTCATTTTTTTCTTGGACAACTTCACTGTTGGATTACTAATGGCAGAAACAGCACCTTCCTTCTTATTTTTAGCTAAGGCTATATTGATTTTCAAAACTTTTATAAGCTACAAAACCAAACAACAGATAATGTGTGCTCCTAACAGAATCATGCCAACATAGTTCTACCAGTACCAGAGAACTTCCTCTGTCTCAAGCCTGGGACACTGGGCACATCAGGTTCACAATCAGTCTTGCAGACAAAGGCCCATTAGCACTTCGACAGTTGGAATACTTGTTAATTTACGGATAGCTTTTTTGTTTTGTTTTTTAAAGGAAACATCCTAATGTCAAGTGTCTACTTTTATTTTTTTTGTCTTTAAATTCATTGTTTAACCTACTGTTACCTTACGAATTTTCATGACATAAGTAGCAAATAAGCACAAATCTTTATGCATCTTCCCATGAGCCATTTTTTTTTGTCCTAAATAAGCTACTCAGCAATATATTGTAGTAGGAAAAAAACACTACATGCACAATGCATACAAATCAAACACTAGGTCTGTAAAATAAGCTTTAAGTAAAAAAAACATGGTTAGTGCAAAGTCCTGAAACTCATGACATGATCACAGACTAAAGTACAGAAAAGATGGGACTGATTCAGGCAGATTAATTTGCTTTTGCCAACAATCCTCCCCATTCAAAACCACACACAAAAAAAAATTACTTGTCTTTTTCAAGTAAAAGTGCAAAAGCTACAAGAGACAATGAGAATGAATTTACAAATAAAATATGGGATTATGGAAAAAGAAAAGCATGACCGCAATTAAGAAAAAGCTACTGGTTCCTACTTACAAGATTTATAAGAAAGAAGAATTTGGATAAAAGATGCTGCAAGATAATAGAAATAAAATGGAAACAAATCAAAGGACAGCAGTAGTTATAAAATACTTTTAAGATGGTGAAATTGTAATATAAGTTAAGAAGCTTTTAGCTTTTTTAAAAAATAGATTAAAAGCTTTATGATATAGCAAGCTCGTTCAACACATAGGAAATTGGCATTCAGGTCCAAAATTATGGTTTTGAAAGTACCATGCAAAACAATGAACAAAAAGTTACAAAATACTAATAAGATTTAGAGCTGTTCATATCGGTGTACATCAGTTCTTTAAGTGGATGTATTAACCCTTCCCAGCTCAAGTACGTTTCCCTATGTTGCACTGTATATGGAGTATACACGAGGCTGCCCCAAGGCTTCTGTGACTTGGGGTAGGTCTTGTAGGGCGAAGGTTACTTACCTGCAGAGTCTCCTCACAGCACCACTCCTGCTTCCAACCATGAGTTCCTGATGGTATTAAAGCTCCGTCTTCCCTAAGCCAAGTTGCTAACAACCAGTATACCTGGGCACGCCTTCCCCACCACCTCAGTCAACAATCTTCCAAAGGAGAAATAAGATGCAAAACACTACCAGAAATATCAACATCCCAAAAACCATCTCCACAGAAAGAAGAGAAGAAACACTCCAGTAGCCAGGTACCAGGAGAGAATGCCACCACCTCATAAGAGCTGCTTCTTTCAATGCGCAGGGTCAGATCAAGACCTGTGACCAAGCCCCTCGGAAATGCTCAAGATGTCCAAACAGAGCTTCTTATAGTTTGCTCCTAGACCCCCAGAAACATTCTTTGTGACATTAATATTAATGACAGTAGGGCCAGAAGAGATGAGGGTAAAACTATACCCTGAGACCAGGGCCAGGCCAGGCTGGACGGAGCTTTGAGCAACCTGGTCTACTGGGAGGTGTCCCTGCCCAGGGCAGGGGGGTGGAACCAGATGATCTTTAAGGTCCCTTCCAACCCAAATCATTCCGTGATTCTATGACTGCCCCACTGCCAACAGCACCTGGGTGATACCACCAACCTGCCTAGGTGAGACTTCAGCTGCTATACAACATATCTGGCAGGCTTGTGACTGTCTTCTTTAGGGACAAGGATTAAGAACGAGCCCATTAGATTGGAAGATTCAGTTACCAAAATGCTGGCACAAGGTATTCTTGAGTTTCTCCCAGCTCTCAAGTTGTTGAGGACAGCAACTAGCAGCACCACGCACAATACAGCCAAGCCTAACTGAAACATGTCCTGCCAATGAAATGACGTCCCTTCTGGAGGTTAAAGACTTCAAGAAGTTAAGATATGCAAGGCTCCAGGACGATGCGCTAGCCCATGTGAATCAGCAGGGTTTGTTTAGAAGAACTGAACTAAATTCTTGAACTAGAATTTGAGAACCGTAGCTCATCCACAGGGTTACTTGTTAGGCACTCACATTTAGCTCACGAATATTCTTTAGAAATCATGTCATGTGGGTTCTCACTAAGAATTTGTCACGTAGCAGAAGAGGAATAAGAAACATGCACTTGAAAATGCAGCATTCCAGAAAGGTGCCCCAGGGCAGGGGATCTCTCTGCAGGACCAAGGAGCAATCTGTACCAAGATATTTCACCTCTTTCTTTTTCAAAGTGGTCCTCAGTCCTCCAGCCAGCAACGAAACAGAGAAATCCTAGAGAGCTATGACAGAAGAAATTCTTAACTGCATGGCATTGAAATAAACTGAACATTAGAAGGGTTTAAAGCTGTTGAGATCTTACACAGTTGCCATCCTAGACCTAAAAGAAAAATAGTGTGTGTGGGCCAGTGGAAGACAACGCTACATAGCAAAGCTGATTTTAAGTGCAGACACTTCCCAATCATAAAATATTTAAAGCATCCATAAAAATAATAGTGCTTCCTGAAACTAGTGCAAGAGATTATCAACAGCAGTGTCAAACATGGGAAGAATATTCAGGCTAGTGGCAAAAGTGTTACTGTACCAGGCTATAGGGGACAACAGATGGACCATGACATACAGGTATAGCCAACCTGCAGCCAAAAAGCAGATTTATTTTTGTCCTCTTTCTTAAGGGTAGGGGTTGTGGCAGCTAACTGTCCCTTCTCTGCTGCCCTCTTTCTTCAAGCCACACCTGTATTGGGTAGCATGAGCAGAGGCAGGTGTGGGGGCACAACCTGCAGAACTGAACTGACTATTACTGATGGGCCCCACTTGTGTGATGGAGGACCGCAGTACACAACCCTCCTGGCCCACCTCATCTGTCCAGCACAGCACCTCCTGCCTTACACTGTTTGAGGAGGAAGAGACTTCACCTGGAGGCATCCCGACTCACAGATTAGACTCCCAGAACAGAAGCTTTTCAATTTGGACTTAAACCTGATTTAAAAAGACACCGATACTTCAAATCAACAGAAACTGCAGAAGCCTTGCCCTTCACAAGTGTTGCTACATTTTCCCACCTAAAGCAGAGGCTGAGCAAAACAATTTATCCAAAAGGATAAATCAGGCAATCAGACTTCAGTGCCTCTCTACAGAGTTTCAGCAGTATGGGTCCATTTTCAGGTCACTGCCATGGCATTTCTATGACCAGTACTTTACACAGCAGTAACAACATGCCTGGCATCCTGGAAGGGCAGCAAGCACTTGACTAAATTCTGTAAGTCAGTTCTGCCTTCCAAACTGCTAGAAAAGCGGGACATAACACAGCCAGTTTTCTGGGTCTCCACCAACATAACACTCTCAGATCCACTACTGCTAATGAATGGCAGAATGCGTGACATGCCAAGACTGGTCTCACTAGGAACAGGACTGAAGAGCACAGAGCAGGAACAGAACCAAGCGATTTCCAAACAGTTGTTTCTGGTTTTCAGGAAGCTAGTAAGTCCATCCATAAGGCTAGCAATATGACAATTTTCTTACTGCTGTCAGGCAACTCAAGACATAGCATGTATGAACAGAAGGCCCTGGAACCCCTTCAAGGAAGTCAATCATTTTGATTTTGTATGACTGTGTACTTCTGGTAGAATCACAACACCTCTGTTTACAGCTGACACTGTTGCATAAGCAGCACCTCAGCTGACATCCTTTTCAGGCTAAGCACTTCATTAAAATTGCTCAAGATACAGGTTACGTCAAAATTAAAATGATCCCATCAATCTGAAAAGCATTAAATACAGAAATACACTAGCTGCATATGCAACTGAACACACCTTCAAATTATGACTTACTCCTTCCTCAGGTCAGCTATTTCTCCAGTAATGTGTCATGGGCCTTTTGCAGAGGGACTTGAACCTCCCACAGAAATCCACAACTGAACACTTTCAAAAACCACGTGCTGCGTACCTGAAAATATCTTTAACAGACTCCAAATCCTAAAGCCATCGCCTACACACAGGGATTTGTGACACAACAAACAAGGAAGATAATCAGTTTAACTGCTGCCATCAAGTCCCACTATAAACCCAACTTGCTACAACAAACCTCTTCCTCCTATTTTTCTTACTTAGGCCAGTGAGCTCCTGATAGATAGACCTCTTGGAAGAGTTTAGCAGACATTCAGAGTACCACACGAAGAACAGGAAAAATGCAAGGAGTGAGAAAGTTTATTCTTTTCTGAATATTATCACCAAAAGGAAGAAGAGTGTGAAAAAGCCTGTCTGAGCAGAGCACTAATTCTGCTATCGTGTCTCAAAACATCTAACCTCTAAAGCTGAGCCTAGGAGACAAAATAGATGGAGCAGTTAAGGACTGAAGACAATGGAGGTATCAAGCCATATATGGAAACACGTAGCAAATGTCTCTGAAAGGCAGCAACTTCACTTGCTATTTTAAGGACTTCTGTTTTCATAACACTCTCCAAAAACAAGGAGAAATACCACTTTGTGCAGTATCTGGAGTGATGCTTGACAATTTTTCAAACATTAAAGAGTCACTATAAAAAGCTGCTGTTACTCAGAAATACTCAAGCAGATTTCAAATTAGGAAGTGGACTCTTATCACATTATTTCCTTCACTTAATAAAATTTTCCCCGCTAGCATAATTGGGACTGCCACGCTTGTTAGAGCAAGGGAATGTTTAATATTAAAAAGTGATTTTGTTTTAAATTTTAAAGCCCCTGAAAACCCGCTCGGCTAACAGGTGCTGGCTCAGCTGGGAGGGGTTAACCACAATACAGCACTTCAGATTTTGGTCTTTTGATTATGCATACGTTAATCTTGCAGGTAGGAAATGTCAATAAAACGAGGGAAAAAGTGTACGTATATTTTTCAGTAATATTTACCAGTCATGCTGCTGTCTCTGTTTATTCCATTATGAAGTTTACAGTGAACAAACGCTGCATCAAATAACCAGGATCCAAAGAGGTTCAAGATGCTGTTAACCTTTGGCCTGCGAGGAGCTGGTAGTGGTCGTGGCTCAGAACTTGTCTGGTTTGGGCTAGAGAGTGGAGAAGTAGAGGAGGGTTGGTGCTGCACTTTTGACGTATGTGCAGTCGTTACCTATTTCAACAGAAGAACAGATCAGTGCCTAGAAGCAAGCAAATTACTTCTTCTAACCAAGGAAAGTATTAAAAGGGTCGGTTACTTAAATACAGAAGATGAAATCTTACAGTGCTGGTTTTCATTGTTGCTTTATTCACAGTCACTGCCCGATGCCTTCGGTTATGGGGTGGAGTGGTGTTGATAGCGGTGTTGTGGGGCATGCTCAGCCTGTTTACTGGTGTGGGTGGTGCGCTGTCTGACCGGGGTCGTGAAATGCCTGTAGATGAAGAAATAAAGCAAGCTTTCGGCAAGAACTCCATAGGCTCATACTCAGCAGCCCAGCTAGTAAGCATCTGGGCCTTCTGTAAATAGACTCGCTTCCCCCCCACCCCCCAAACCAGCAGTAGGAAGAAAAACACCTTTCCCCTTTTACTATTAGCAGAAATAAATGCACAAGCCAAAGAAAACCCTGCTCATATTAGATAAGCAAATCATTAAAAAACACCAAAGAACCCCACACCTTAAGAACGTGGGAAACAGCACACAGGAAGACCAAGCCTAGAAGCAGGTGAGGGAGAGGGGCAAGGCTCGCTTGCCAAAGCCAACTTAACAGCTCACTCCCGCCAAAACTCAGATGCTTCTCACCGTTGCCTGCCTTTCCCAACCATACCTCCCCCGGCCTGTTCTGAGACACCTTTAAGACACCTGACCCCTCAAAGCCAACTTAGCTCACTAAAGTAAGATGAAGCCCACCCCCCATGCAGTTTTCTGCTGTTCTCATGAGCTGAATCAGCTTGCTGATCAGTCCAATACTGTCAGTGCAAGAGATGGGATAAGAAAGCGGAACAAGCTGCAATTTCTCTGGCTGCAGCAGGACATTAGATCAGTCATTACTCAGCTTCAGGGAAATACTCATGGTGTACAAAGCTGCTCTTCCCAGTCAGAATCAGAAGCAACTACCCCTCTGCAAAACTTGAAGTGACAAACACCACTTCTTCCCATTTTAATGAATCCCACCACCCTCATAACCTATTTAAAAAATTAAGTGTGGAATTGCAGTGTGCTTGAAGATTTGACACAGATTTTTGTGACCATGTTAATTAGAGCACCCAAGTACTTTTCGTAACACATTACCCAACAACTAACTCCTGCTAAACCAGTAGTGTTACACCCCACACAGGGGCAGAATATGCACGATGAAATGTATTGTTTTCATACAATCATAGAATGGTTTAGGTTGGAAGGGACCTTGAAGATCATCGAGTTCCAACCCCCCTGCCATAGGCAGGGACACCTCCCACCAGCCCAGGTTGCCCAAGGCCACGTCCAGCCTGGCCTTGAACACCTCCAGGGACGGGGCTTCAACAACCTCTCTGGGCAACCTGTTCCAGTGCCTCACCACCCTTAAAGCGAAAAACTTCTTCCTAATGTTTAATCTAAACCTGCCCTCTTCCAGCTTAAAGCCATTCCCCCTCGTCCTATCACTACATGCCCTTGGAAAAAGTCCTTCCCCAGCTCTCCTGTAGGCCCCCTTTAGGGACTGGAAGGCCGCAATAAGATCTCCCCGGAGCCTTCACTTCTCCAGGCTGAACAGCCCCAACTCTCTCAGCCTCTCCTCATAGGAGAGGTGCTCCATCCCTCTGATCATCCTCGTGGCTCTCCTCTGGACCCGCTCCAACAGGTCCATGTCCTTCTTATGTTGGGGACTCCAGAGCTGAATGCAGTACTCCAGGTGGGGTCTCACGAGAGCAGAGCAGAGGGGCAGAATCACCTCCCTTGACCTGCTGGCCACACATCTTTTGATGCAGCCCAGGATACGGTTGGCCTTCTGGGCTGCGATCGCACATTGCTGGCTCATGTTGAGCTTCTCATCAATCAGCACCCCCAGGTCCTTCTCCTCAGGGCTGCTCTCCAGCCATTCCCCGCTGAGCCTGTATTTGTGCTTGGGATTGCCCCGACCCAGATGTAGGACCTTGCACTTGGCCTTGTTGAACTGCATGAGGTTGGCTTGGGCCCACCTCTCCAGCCTGTCCAGGTCCCTCTGGATGGCATCCCTCCCCTCCAGCGTGTCTGCCTCGCCAAACAGCTTGGTATCATCAGCAAACTTGCTGAGGGTGCACTCTACCCCACTGTCCATGTCGCTGACAAAGATGTTGAACAGTACAGGTCCCAGTACTGACCCCTGAGGAACACTTGTCACTGCTCTCCACTTGGACATCGAGCCGTTGACCGCAACTCTTTGAGTGCGACCGTCCAGTGTTTTGATACACTTTTTTGGAAAAGAGGATGCAGCATTTTGCCAAACGCATATATCATGTAGGTACAGATCCAGGAGGGCAAGATGAAAACCATGTCCTTTGGCACTTGGGGTAGAAGGCAATGAGATCTCCCATTAGCCTTGGCTGAGGGGTCCATACCGCAGCTCTGCAGTCTGCCTGATAACACTCACTTGAACTGAGTTTCACCAAGAGCTCTCCCGGGCCCCAGTGCATCGGCCTGCAGTCTTTGTCTTTGGACTCCAGGGCGACAAGTGACAAGTGGTGTCCCCCAGGGATCGGTGCTGGGACCGGTTCTCTTTAATATCTTTATTAATGATCTGGATGAGGGGATTGAGTGCACCCCCAGTAAGTTCGCAGACGACACTAAACTGGGGGGGCGTGTTGATCTGCTTGAGGGTAGATTGGCTCTGCAGAGAGATCTGGACAGGCTGGACAGATGGGCTGAGGCCAATGGTATGAGGTTCAACAAGGCCAAGTGTCGGGTCCTGCACTTGGGTCACAACAACCCCATGCAGTGCTACAGACTGGGGGCGGAGTGGCTCGAAAGCTGCCTGGCAGAGAAGGATCTGGGGGGTGTTGGTGGACAGCCGGCTGAGTATGAGCCAGCAGTGTGCCCAGGCAGCCAAGAGGGCCAACACCATCCTGGCCTGCATCAGGAATAGTGTAGTGAGCCGGAGTAGGGAAGTAATCATCCCCCTGTACTCGGCACTGGTGAGGCCTCACCTCGAGTACTGTGTTCAGTTTTGGGCCCCTCACTACAAGAAGGACATTGAGGTGCTGGAGCGTGTCCAGAGAAGGGCTACCAGGCTGGTGAGGGGTCTGGAGGACAAGCCTTATGAGGAACGACTGAGGGAACTGGGGTTGTTTAGCCTGGAGAAGAGGAGGCTGAGGGGAGACCTTATCACCCTCTACAACTACCTGAAGGGAGGTTTTAGAGAGATGGGGGCTGACCTCTTCTCCCACGTGGCAAGTGATAGGACAAGAGGAAACGGGTTCAAGTTATGCCAGGCAAGGTTTAGATTGGATATTAGGAAGCATTTTTTCACTCAAAGGGTTATTAAACATTGGAATGGGCTGCCCAGAGAGGTGGTGGATTCACCATCCCTGGAGGTGTTTAAGAAAAGGGTAGATGAGATGCTTAGGGACATGGTTTAGAAGTGGGTGTTTTTAAATCAGGGTAGGTTAACGGTTGGACTTGATGATCTTAATGGTCCCTTCCAACCTCACTTATTCTATGATTCTATGATTCTATGACTATCATCACCCTTGGTGTTTCATCTTGCTACATGAGATCTTCAGAAGCCTGAAGTCTCTGATTCAACATCCTATCAAAAGCTCATGTAAACAGCAAAGCTGCTGGCATGCTTACAGGAGAGTCTGAGCTGCCAGGGCCCACAGAAGCACTCTGTGGCTGGCTAGCATGGAAGACCTCAACCCCAGATACCACCACACACCCTGACCTCAACGTCAGGTACCACCACACACCACCACCACCGCATCCAACGCAGAGCTGTGCATGCCATCACTGTCGCCCCACTGGGAATGGAGTCTCAGGCAGCCAGATGCAGAATACAAAGGACCACCACACCATTAACCATGGGTTAAGCCTCAGATAAGAACCCCAGACTATTTTTAAGGTCCAGGAGGAATTCACTAGAAGAGCAATCGCAGAGGCACATGCACCATGCAAAGCTAACAGCTGCTCAGCTTCTTCCCCTGCCTCCACTGCAAGATGTCCCCCCCCCCACAAATCTTACATTACAAACTACTTTCTTCACTGAAAATTAATTAATAACCACCCTTTCACAAAAACCTTGGCTATAGCATGTATTGAGGAAAAACATACTATATTTAACAGTGTTTTTTTAAAAAAATTTCAGCTTACACAGCCAGTAAAAGACACTTCAGAGGAATACCTTCTACTAATGCTCAGTTGGACTTTTTTTAAAAAAATTATTGTTTCAGTGCAGACTGCCAAATCCTATTATCATAGATAGGAAGATAGAGTTTATCAGAGTAACACAAGGAGGTTGTTTTCATAAGGTTAGGCCATATATTGCCTATATACAGTCCTCCTTTAACAAATTATGATACTGTTTGACAGACTACTGAATATTTTAAACCTCACATCTGGTATTAGTAAAAAGCAATCATTAAAATTCCTTAAAATTGGTGGCAAGACATCTGGAAGAACACAACAGGTTTCAAGATTCAGTACCACAGCTCAAGAAAAACAATCATTTGCTCTTCTACTTCACTCAACTTTTTAAACGAGGCTATTTCTACAAAAGTGAAATCTATAGTGACAAACACTTGATTGCAGTGGGAAATATAGTACTGATTAACCTTTTCCCTGCAATATTTTACAGCAACACAGAATGTATTTCTGGTAAAAAGGATCTTATAATCCAGTGAGACAGGAGGATCTTAAGGTGCTTCGCTTAAAAGGACTAAACCATTCAGGTTTTTCCAAAAGACAAACAACATGTAAAAGCTGACAGTCTAATTCCACAGCCAATATTTTTTTTCTGAACACAGTTTACGTATCTGCTCAAGTCTTTTACAGTCTCAATGCAGCTCACACTTTGGCAGATGACAACATTTGTTTGCATACATTTAAGCAAAAAAGCAGTAAGAGACAGGCAGCTATTCAGACTTTACAATAGTACATTTTCTCTGAAGAATTTTTAATAAGCCTGAAGCATACTAAGAATAATGCTTCAGATTTCAGGTGCTATGTAGCATTACTTAAAACTTACCAGCCGGTGCTTACATCTACTTAACCCTTCAGTCAAATTTGAGCTAGTCAGTCACCAGCAGACACAAAGAAACACAGCATTTCTTCTCAGCAGTACCAGTTACCCACTAATCAAACTCAGGGAAACTGGCACTAAAGACCTGAAGATGACAGTCAAAACTCAGTACCTTATAAAAAGAGGCACTGCACACAGCTGTTGCATGAAGTTTATAAACAAATATAAGCTTTCTATGAAAGTGGTCAGTGCTCACAACATGCTGTAAGCATAACACTTGCATTGCTGATTAGACAAAGAGAAAGAAGCCTTGTTTGGGGAAGAGATGGCTGGATTTATTTTAGACTTCAGATTTATTTATTTGTTTTGCATTTGAAACTAAGGCCATCTACAACTTCCTGCATTCAAATCTTATTATTGTGTATACAGATAGTCATCTAAAAGTGACCTGAGATCCCATCCCTATCAATTCTAGGATATACTTGCAAATGATAAATCGTTATGGCTGTATTTATGGAGAAGAAAATCATTATTTTATTCTCTTTAAAATTAAATTACTATTCCTAGCTATCCACAGGAAAGACAAAAGCATTACCTAGGAATGCATCCACTAAACAGCTGATCCCACGCATGGCACGAAAGAATATTTGAGGCAGATGTTTAAGGCAGGGGTACTGATTCAGTTCTTGAGTCATCCCACTCACATTCAGAAACTGCTCCTGAAATTTGGGGGTAGAGCTAATAATGGCTGGGTTACTCAAATCCACAGGATTACTGCACACAAAAAGGGCAAAATATATTTTAGTCAGTCTAAGAACAGCTGCTAGGATTTTAAAAATACTGAAAGATGAAATAGTTTAAGGCATTTAAATAACAACATAATCCACCACCCAATATAAACGTATTTTTAGCTGTTACTCCATCACAGGAAGTCAATTTTCGCTGCCTGGGCTGGCAGTACTAAATTGTCTTCATTTCAAACATTACCCAAATACACTGAATAATTTTATTAAGATCAAATGAACCAGACCATACATGACAGAATAACCCCACCATTGCAGTAATATTCATTACTTGTGAGGTCTTTTGACCTCAGTTTAAGAGGTCCTTACATTGTTAAAATTATCTCAAAAGGTAAGCGATGAATTAAATATTGCCAGCAAACAGTGACAAGAAAGGGAGTGGGTTCTAAGTTTGAGCAATTTTTCCTGACTGATACAAATCCTGTAACAGCAATTCCAGATTTGAAGAGTATGTTACTTGTGATATTACTATCACAAATGAAGAAGAACAGAATTTTTTAGTTAGTTAAGAAGTAGGTTTTAAACAGTCTAATATTTATCTAGCTTTAATTAGTAAATAATGTTTTATATGAAAACTTTCATATTCTGGCCATTCAGAACATTAATGCAATGCTATTCCTAAGAATCTTCAAAACCAAGCATGCCACTTGGTTCTGTTGTGTATTTAAGGAAGAGTAACATGGATGTTAAAATTAACTGTGTAACTTTCTTCAAGAAAACGAAGAGATACACCCATTCTAAAAATAATCTTTTGTAGGTTAAATGTAATGCCCTGGAGAATAAATGGAAGTAGTATACATCTCTCGGAGCTATTGTTCTGCTTTTCCTGTTTGCTATCTCAGAGAAACAAAATTGTATTGAAGTCTTGTTTTTCAGACCCTCCAAAATGCCAAATAGCTAAAAACTTTTTGAATTAAATGAATCGGTTTACATTCTGAAAGAGTCAGAGTTCAAAGTTGAAGAACACACTCCCAACCTTGCCCTGAACTGCTGCAGGGCAGCAAGCAGGCAGTAAGTCTCTCACACTTTATTCTACTTAGGTGCTTAATCTTAGCAATCTCCACAGAAATTTTTTCATTTGTCATGTAAATTTATAGAAATGATGCAAGAATATGAACAATAGATGGCTGAAATTACAATACCTCAGCATATGTAAAAAGCGAAACCAGGTTTGTGCAACGCACTCATTATCCATCTCAGGAGGAATCAGACCAGCATCTTCATCGGGAATTTTAAATGGAGGAAATGAAGGTCCATAGGTAAAACGCAGCAATCTAGAAAGCAAGTCAGACAGATCTGTCATTCAGTTAATACTCCTCATAAATTTACAGTGCATTTGAGCCTCAAAGGAATCGGCAGTCCACAGGTGAGCCCACAAGCAACAAGACAACATCAAGTTTTCTTAGCACTCCCCATTTTACACAGTAATTTAGCCCTCTTAAAGCTTTGAAGGGCACATGCCTTGGAGCCTGCCCAAAGGTCCAACCAAATCAAAGAGCTGTGAAGGCTTAACACCCCACAGCAGTTCTCCCATCTCCTCAGCCAGGGGGTTACCAATCAACGCAGGCGTGTACATAACTGACAAGATGTTACATAGGAAGCGGGGGGGGAGCCCTTACCCTCAAGGCTCTTTAGCTAAAAAGCATCCAATGACACCAGCAAGTCACATTAGGTTACAGGTCTATGTATGAATTCTATGAATTCCAATTCCATACTGTTGACTTACAGTTCCCACTAGCACACTGAGCAACGCTTGATGCCATCCTACAGGCAGCACAGGATTTGCAAGCCACAGAGTAGAAAGCTCTTCAAAAACAACACCCTACATTTTGCAGAAGCTGGGAGCAAAGCCGCAGAGGGCTTCACAGCAATGCAATATCATGAGGACAATGCCTTAGATAAACGGAGATCTTTCCCTAGAAGTGCTATGACTGCCTGACCACTAACCAGTAAGCTTCACTGAGCCACTGCTGTCTGCTTTGACCCCTGCTTCATCCCCAGCTTTGCAAACGTATAGATCCATTTCCCTGATCAACGTAATCTTGGTGTTCTCTAAGAGGATGGAAGAGATCTGAGTTGCAGCTTCTCAATATCCTAGCATTCCCAGAAATCAGCTTTTGTCTTTCCTAAACTCATTGTTACCACCATGTTTTGCTTCGTTTCTGAGCTTAGAGTTGCCTGTGATGGACAAGAAATGTCCCATTCACCATTGCCCGCTTACAAAGCCA
The DNA here is from genome assembly GCA_017639485.1 of Pluvialis apricaria. Classification (NCBI taxonomy): domain Eukaryota; kingdom Metazoa; phylum Chordata; class Aves; order Charadriiformes; family Charadriidae; genus Pluvialis; species Pluvialis apricaria. The sequence continues at coordinate 565,171 of CM030021.1, read as the reverse complement.
TATAGTTTTGTAGAGATAAAGTCATTAAAACTAGGAGAAAGGGGAGGAGAGCAGAAGTCTACGGCTGATGCCCAAGCCAAGAGTTAAATAGGCTGAATTACCATCTTCCATTTCCCCCAGCATAGGGCCCTACAGTAACTTGCAGCGAACTAATGCAAAATACATTCAAAGTGTGTTTAGAATCACAGTCTATGATAGTAACTAGCTTGGATAGAAAAGCAAATGAGCTGTAGGACACAAGGCCTTCTTCTGGTCCAAACCAGGAATAGACACACCTGTACCAGGCAGTCACTGCCTGCCAGTACACTACACTGGTGCCCCAGCACCCACCTACATTTAGTGCCTCAGAGGCATCACCCCGTAACAGTTTTTCTGCTGAGGAATTACCTAGCTCTGAGACACCCAGCAAGCCTGGGCACAGCCCACGCAACGTCGTGCCCCGCGCCTCCATTCTACAGCAGGCTGCACTACTTCTCAACTCTCCCCTTAGGAGCTGCAAGAAATCGTTTTTTTTCAAGGAACATGGCTGAATCTCAACTGAAATTTGGGACATTTTCAAGAACGACGGAAAACGTAAATAAATTGCAATCCACACATCCAAGACAGTTAATAGACTTAAAGCACACTAGATGCGCACAAGCAGTATGTATTGGTACTGTAACACAAGTAAGACCCCAGTTTTGCCCTGCTCTGAAGTCATAACTGTGGATACAGACTAACACTGCATACATGTACAGATTTCCAAATACCATTTTCCAGTTCTAAGTTAAGACATCTACTCTCAGATTATTGCTAACAACCCAAGTCAGAAAACTGTTTACTAAAACAACACTTTAACTGTTTGAAGCTTCATTGAAGTATTAAAAGTGCAGCTTAAAATACCACTGAACTTAAAGTTAGCCTCAGAGGACTTCAGCTTTCTATGTATTATGTGTAAACCAACATTACTGAGCAGCAGACTAAAACACTCCAGAAAATCTGCAGATTACTATGCATCAACAGAATTAACACTTAGTCACAGTGGAAGATAAAGTGTGGGCATAGTGCATGGAGCAGAACACCAACGCATGTTTAGAGACAGAGCTGTTCTTTTCAGATCAGTGAATCATAAAATATTTTCTGTTATGCAACACTACATCTAATGAGCTAAAAATAGCTAAAGAAATAGCGTGGGAAATACACAGAACTTGCATTGCAGCTTTATTTCCCACAGGTTTAACAAGCAGCTGCATAACCTGGAAAAAAAAAAATCTATCCACACTTGGAATTTTCACAGGTAATTGCAAAGCAGAAGTTTTCAGAGTTAAGAATAAACCCTTGCAGAAAAGCATACTACTGAATTTTTCACAGTGCAGCAATTTTAATACATCTTTGAACTTTCATAGAAATGGTTATTGATGTCTCAGGAGAGCTAGGAGGAGGAGACCCAGACCCCTGCTCCTCATCAATTACTTTAGTTCTTTCTTCCAAGAGACTGAGATTTGTCTCACAAAGACTTCATACCACACAGTCCCCAGTATTAAGGGTACCAAGACTCCTCGTGCAGTTCAGGACTTTGTACTACAGCCCAACCTCTCCCGCAGCCCACTGATCCTCACTGTTCCCCTGCCCAGCAAGGCTTGGTACAGGTCTCCTCCGACACACTCTGGAGGAGAGTGCCGCTGCTCTGCGGAGAGCCTGAGGCCCACTGCATACCCACTGCCAGGGCACAAGTGCCAGGCAGCCACAGCACAGCTTCAGCTCCAAAAGCGACCTCAAACACAGCAACATGCAGGAGTAACAGGAACCTAATTTTTTTGGTGGTGACTGCCATTAAACTTACAGACTATAATGCTACACTAATATTCATGACTTTGTCTTCATGGGACATGAAGAGTCACAGTGATGGAAACTAATATACACACACTGTAAAGTGCTAAATATCAGAGAGACACTGAGGTTACACAATGACAGAGACAATCCAATTCAGATCTTCACTTGCAGAAGAAAGACATACACACACAGTAAAAGTCAAGGATACTAGCAAGATCTCTCACTTTGTTTTGTTCATTCACTTTTGGATTGCTGTGCATTCCACAAATAAGCAACTCCAGAGAAAACACACATATAACGGAGATCATCCCCGTACACACGTTTATTGCCACAGGATTTCTCCTACCTGGAAGTAAGGGCACAGATGACCTTGCTCCACTGCTCAACTACTGGAGGGTGATGTCGCCAGTTGGCCACCATCTCTTTGGCAGTTTTCCAGTAAGGTGGTGTTGGAAAGCACCGCGTACAAGCTAGTAACCACACCTCAAACAGTACGCCAATTAATTTTTCAGCCAGATTCTCAGCAATGCCACCTTATAACAGAAACAAAGCATGCCTTTGGTGAGTATTCAATCTAAATAACTTCAAACATCTCCCAAAGGAGATTTCACTTTAAGTGCATAAAGAGTCTTAAGTTCATTTTTTTTTCCATCATTTTAGTTTAAGAGTGATTCCTGACTGCTTCCTACAGCCAATTAGCCTTTTTACAAGACCTAACACGATATATAGAGCCCAGCCACATGTGTGTCACTAAGAGACACTGGGAATTCACTGATCTTAGGCTCTTGTATTGCCTTCTGTCTATATTGATCTTTTTTTTTAAAAAAAAAAAAGGTATAAACTGATAATATTATTTTCCAGTAGGCAGGCAAAACAGCAAGACACATAGGGGTTTCAGCGAAACAAATAGGGAAAAGCATTGCCTGAAACTGTTCATCATGAACTGCTCCTCTACAGTCACTGTTCTACAAAAAAAACACACTCAGGAAAACTCAGCTCCAAACCATTCAGTCTTTTCTGACAGTGCTTTATTTCAGAATAGCATAGAAGAATTAGGAGCAAGCTATTGTGCTTTGGTGGCTACTAAGAGCTTTTAGCAGGTTTCCCCCCATCCCCCTGGCAGCTCAACATCAAGCAGAGCCAAAGGTTTTTCCAGTAATTGAACTAAATGGAAGCCGAACATGAACCTTGCACAGTTGGAGCTGCCAGAAGAGTGTCATTGATCTGAAGAAGAAATAATAACAAAACCTCCCAGGTTTCTCTTGCCATAATTGTCGATTCGCGAGCCAGTTTCTGGACAGCTTTCAAAACCTGCAAGCACAATCTAATCTGACTAGATCCTGGGTCTGGCCTGCAAGAGAAGAAAACAATACTTGAGTCTCTAAACAAGAACTATAAAGTTATGCGTACAATAATCTGAATTTTGAGCAATTACAAGAGGAAACATCAATATTATTGAACAAGAGCCAAGAACATGAGCTAATATGCTTCTATGCACCCTAACTGTCTCCAAGCACCCTAACTCTGCCTTAATGAGCACAAGATGTACCATAACACTCTTCTCTACATGACACAGAACTCCCTGCCATGGAGTGAACACAGAGTGAACTACAGCAAGCACAACCCGTTATCCCAAAGGAATTTATCTTAGACCAAACAATGAGAATGTAGTTGAAACATCACTAATTGTTACACACGTAATTTAGATGGAAATTGGCAGAAATAGGGGAAAATATTGTTAGCAAATCAATTTAAGGTCTTCCTAGTTCTCCTCTTGCTTCCAAATGTAGATCCAACTCTTACCCCTGATTTCTTGGATTTAGAAAAAAAAAAATCTACAAGAGGGTTATTAAATAGGAAAATCAGACTAAAGAAAGAGGGGATAAGGAAGGAAGAAAGAGAACAAGTTGATATCAACGTTTTCCCTATAGTAACATTTTCACGTTGTCACAGCCAAGTCACTCAACATGAAGTGCTGCAGGACCAGCACAAAGCAGCACGCTCTCTTCCCATAAGTTAGTTTGGACAAGGCAGAACGGGTACAAAATATGAACGTGAAACATTCTGGACAGTATCTGAGGACACTGGTAAACAAAGCTAAAGAAGCCTAAAAGCTTAAAGGGTGAGAGAAGAGATTACAAATTAGAGTGTGCAATATATGCAAGCCATTCTTCAACTTGCACACTGTTTCCTCACCCCTCCTACCACTTACTGAAGAGATGACAAAAAAAAAAAATCATAAAAATGCTACCTTGCACTGGACTAAGTAGCATTACCAGATTCTTACCAAACACTTTCCGTGTAGTAAAACTCACAAGTCATGTTGCATGGTAAGCATCTCAAGAACATGCTGATCCACTAGATAAGAGATCTGCTTTTCTTAGAAAATAGTAGCTTGCATTGAGATCACTTATTGACAGACACACTTTAAAAATATTATCAACTCTTATCTTGATCGATTAAATGTTGTATTACAGTATTGGAAACAAGATTACAAAGAGACAAGATAATATCTAATGCAAAATTGCAGACTAGTAGTCACAGTTCAGTACTTCAGTGGGTTGCTTGACACTAGTGCTAGATCCTAACAGATAGTCTCCGTAAAACAACAAATCTTACAACGAGTAAGCCCTGCCTTGGTTATAGCATTACTTTTTCCATGAACAACAACACAGCATATACTTTAATCAAAAGATATTGTTAATCTTGATCGGCTTGACATGTCAAAGCCTGTTTCAAGAATTGCTTCCCTAATAATTTAGGGAACCTATAGAAAGGGGGCTTACATGTAGGAGTTCCATATGCAAGATGATTAATGCAATCCTTCTGAGCTAATCTAGTAAAGGCAACTCTAAAAGTCCTCGTCCATCTACCAGTTCCTCTTGTCCACAAGTCAACTGAACAGCAAATGGTCGCAGCATTTGGCAGACTCATGCCTTGATTTCTACAGAACTTGGCCTTTTGGGTCCCACACTCCTTTGCAACAAGAATTCTTCTCATGATTTCATATGAGAAGCAGAAGTTATTACAAAAAAGTGTCTATTACATTTGGACAATCACATGTTCCATGGTCTCTCAAGCAATTCCAGACATCTTAGTTGCACAGAAGACCCTATCTCCTCGGGAGGGAAGGCAGGGGGAGAGAGTTGTCATATTTTCTTTCTGTGCTTCCAAAAAAAGTTGGCACTGAAACTTCGTCTGACTAACCACCACTACTGCTTAAGTAACCTGCAAGGCTTCCCAAATATTGTAGGACTGCTAGAGACGGAAAGCCTGGGGACTGCTCAAATATGTCAAGAAAAGAAGTGTTCATTTCATTGGCGTGGACAGAAGACCAGTGCTGGAGGGAAGGATGCGAGCACCCTCTCTAGTCAGTCTGGCAGACAAGAAAGGCAATTTGACTCAGCCATCTTTCACTGTTCTGATTTTTCAGCACTATTTCAAGGACTATGCACGTAAACATTTGATTCAGCTAAGCACTCAAACTGGAATGATTTATACACACCTGCTTTGTATTTGGTGCATACATGTTCCTGAGATGCTATTTAAGTTGAACTGCTCACTTAAGGCTGCTGCATTTCATACCTCAACTATACATCCTCCTCAGGGTCTGAAACCCTCACCACAACTCTGGGCCCCCATTTTTAAGGCAGCCAAACCAACAGCTACACCGTTTCCAGGAAACCAGGATGAGGAAGGAAGCTATTTTAATCACAACCCTCCATAGGACATAGGCTTATAATAAAGGCTTCATAGTTTCAATACGAGAACGGGAGATTTTTCCAGGAGATATTTCAATGCAGGTTGCTACAAGAACTCCTAGGTAAGTATTCTGCAGAAACCCATGAGGGCCAGCAACCTGCATCAATTGGGTAAAACCAGAAATTCTTCTTCTCTTCCCCTCCACAGGCACATAAAAATACGAGCCTTTGCTTTCATTCAAGCAAGGTGTGCAAAACTCAGTTCTGCATTTAATTTCCATTATAGAATGCCTTCCTGTTGCTGGAGTGAATTCTGAACACAGCTCCCTGGAGGACAACACCTTAACTTTAAATTCTTTTTCTTGAAAACAGAGTAGGGACTTGAACATCAAGTGTTGTCAGCAGCTGCCATGAAAAAAACAGTGTTTCAGATACATCTCAGAGGCTTTTGAAACAAAAACAATAGAATAGTTACACCAGGGGCAGGGGAAAGTGTTTAAAATAATGATTTTCTATCCCTCCCTGCCTCTGGATGTTAATTATTTTGTCCAACAGCCATCACATGCAGTCTACCACCCTGCATCGAGCTCCATCGATGAAGTTGGGAGAGAAGGGTGGAATGGCAGCTTGTGCCAACAGCATGTGAGAAACAAGACTACTGAACTACCTGCTACCAGGGCCCCTGGTGTGGACGCAGTCAAGGGGTCATAGCAACAACTATTTAATGGACTAGTGAAGAATTCATTCTCTACCGTGCCAAGGGAATAAAGGTTCCCTGACAGTAGACACGATTCTGCATGTATTAAAGCTTAGAGACAGCCTTCTGCAGAAGTCTAATTCAGAAGCATGCTTCCCTCAGATTTGTGCCATTGCCTTGACCGTCCTTTAATGGGAATTAAAATCCCTCTTCCACTACAGGTTAAGAGCTGTAACAACTATGGTTAGGTGATAGATTTTGAAGCAATCAATAAATAGCAATGAACTCCTCCTCTGGATTTGTAGGAGTTCTTATTCAAAGCCCTTTATTAACAAAGTCTTCAGGTAAAGTTAAGTGATCCAAGCACAGCAGAGCACTTTGAAGGCCACTTGTAGTGATATGTTACTAATACTGATAATAGCAGATAATCTGATACTTACAGATGTATACTAAACATTGATCTGAAGTAATTTCAGGCAGCTAATATTTAAGTACTGTTTCACAAGGCACCATTAACTAACCTCCTTTTGCTTATGCAACACATGGGTTTAACAGCAGCAAGGAAAATTGTCATAAACTATAAACAAAGTAGGATGTTTGAGCACTCACAATATTATATTTGTATATATTTATATATTATATTAAATACAATATAATGTTGCCCAAGACCTAGAAGCATGTGTATCTCAACATTATCATCCAAGGATGTCCCGTGCAACACCAGGCTGTCAGACAGCAACCACTCCTCCACAGGATTCTTCCAAAACTACCAGCAAAAGACGGTCAGCATAATTACCCCCATTTAACAGGCAGCAAAATGCAGGCACAAAGCAGGCACTCACTGCAAGATCCTCCAGCACATCAGAAATGGGGTCAAGTCTTGAGTAAATAAAGCATGGGATTGCCATGATGTGCTCTTCGTTATCTTGTTTTTACACAGTACAAAGCACATGGTCACAGAGTGACGCTATTTAACCGTTCCCCTGCACCTCCAGTCATCTAATAGAGATGGTTCTTGAGGTTCTTTGAACAATAAACGTTCAAGTCTCCAAACGATCTGTAATTCTAATTACCTAAACACAGCAGCAACAACTTAGTTTGCTACTGAAAATTACAAAACAGGTTTGGAGAGACACTTCCTCCTAACTTTGCAACGACAGCAGTCTTATTGTAATCAAGAGCCTTCATGGCTCATCAGGCCTCTTTGACAGGTTACCCGCTGACTACAGCTTCAAATTCCTGAGCCTCCTGAGTGTCCCAGCCTTTACACTCACCTTGGTACAAAGAGATTTTGGAGATGTTTGAGAATGCTTTGAACATAAAGGTTTGGTTCCTTAATAACTGGTAAAGGAATGGAGTCCTTAGGTAATACAAGAGCCATAATCCAATCTGTATATACGTCGACACAGTATTTCACAGTATCGCCATCCAGAGGGAGGGTCAGTCCATAACAAACCACCTCCATAGTCCATTTTACCTAACCAAACACAAAGCAAAAGTTATTAAAAATATATATTAGCAAGTAAACAATGGTCAGAACACATTGGTTCTAACTCAACATAACAGTAGTTATGTGGTACAGCCAATTCTATTTAACATATACTGCAAGAAAACACCAGGTCATAGAATCACAGGATGGATTGAGTTGGAAGGGACCTTAAAGACCATCCAGTTCCACGCAGCTGCCATGGGCAGGGACACATCCCACCAGCCCAGGCTGCTCCAAGCCCCATCCAACCTGGCCTTGAACACCTCCAGGGATGGGGCAGCCACAACTTTTCTGGGCAGCCTGGGCCATTGTCTTACCACCCTCACAGTCAAGAATTTCTTCTTAATATCTCATCTAAATCTCCCCTCTTTCAGTTTAAAACCATTTCCCCTCATCCCATCGCTCCCCTCCCTGATAAAGAGTCCCTCCCCAGCTTTTCTGTAGCCCCTTTAGGGGCTGGAAGGGGCTCTAAGGTCTCCCCGGAGCCTTCTCTTCTCCAGGCTGAACAACCCTAAAAAACATTAATTAGCATATCATGACATGATGAAGATTATGATTTGCCATCATGATTTGATGGCAAATCACTATAAACCTTGAATCTCTTTAGTCTAACCGGTAGAGAGAACTCTTCAGAACACACAAGAGCTGATGTAATGGAAGATTTTCAAATGCTAGTAAATACTTGTACTATACAAAGACTTCTTTTAAAAGTCATATACTGTTGCTTCAAAGTGAAGGTAATTAGAAAGGCTTTATGTGTTAAATGCTCAATTCATTGGTTAGGGGTTGGGTTTTTTTTGGTTTTGTGGTCTGGCTGTTCATTGTTTTTTTGCTTTAGCCTGAACTTCCTGGTACAGTACCTCAGACAAACACTTACTACTAGGTCATGAAGTACACTGTTGCTATGAACCAGCTGTTAATAGAAACCTTATGTAGATTATTAACGTAAAAATATAGCACACTTCATAAAACTTAGAACTATTAAGGAGAGAAAAATAAATACAAGATGCTACAGAAAACCATTAAGCTGCCACTCCAGCATGAAGGAAACGATCTCTAAGGAAATGCACTTACTTCTTTGTCTGTTTTTAGTAAACTCTCACTTCCAACAGATGATGTAATTAAAGCTTGTCCAAGAGGACGCACCACTGCATTTGCCACTTCTCTCCCCACGTTTTCTGGATAGCTGTGAAGGACACTGGTATTACCCTGATCATTTTGAATGACAAGATGCAAGGATCTCCACTCTGAGTACATAGTGCCTCTATGCTACAATCCAAATAACACCTGGGGGGCAAGGAGAAAAAAAACAAAAAAGACATAATTAGTAGAAATGTCTATGACATGAGTTACCAAAACTTGTAAATTCAAGATGGACACGCCCATGTTGTGTATTTGAAGACCTGGAAGAGATTCTAACAGCTGGTTTTCAACATTAATGTTTGGGGTTTTTCTAATATAGCTGTGAGCTTTTTTTTTTTAAAAAACAAATATTATAGTAAGTCTCAGTTAGGGACAGGCAGCCCATTTGAGACACTTAAAGTTGAGAAGCTACTTCACCTCACACAACTTCGGCTTGTGCCATCCTTGCAGGAAAGATGCTCCTACTTACATGACATTTTTGGCTAAATTGAGAATACTTCTACAAGTATTTTGTTCAATATAAGCAATGGCTCCAATTCATACCTTGTTTGCTTTTTCAGCTCAATAGTAGTTAAAAATACGTACCAGGGAACTTTCAGGAAAATCTTAGTAGTGTCAGAAGACAAAAATTCAGCCTCTTTTTACATTCATAAAGTATTTTTCCTGCGGCACCCACTAGTCAAAACTGGTAGTTGAAAAATTTGATTGACTGATGATGAAGAGCCCACTTTATCTGAATTGATTTCAGGACTGACTGAGCCTTGGTGGGTCACTAACTTAAACCCAGTAGCACTTTATAGTTTCATTATAACATCACATACTGGTACCAAACCTAGAGGATTAGGGCATGCCCTGGTGCATTCCAAATCCTTGCAGAGTCATTGCACACAGTCACTCCCTAATCTGGATTTGTCACAAAGGTTCAGGATAGAAAAGCCACTAGAAAATTTCCCAGGTAGCTCTCTCAAAACCAGACAGGAGAAACGGAGTTCTCCTTTCAACAACGCTCCCAACACAACTGCAGTTGTGCATTTTCCCTTTTTGCAGATTGACCCAGCTCAGGGAGCCAAGCTGATGGTGAACTAACCAGGTTTTTGCAGTGGTGGGTTTGGGGTTGGGTTTTGTTTTTTTTTTTGACATTGTTGTGAAACCACAGCCAAGAGAGGCGGATTCGAAGCAGTAAAAGTTCAGCTATGCTTCCACAGTCACTCTCGGCCAGCACCTGCCCCGAATAACAGCAGGGTATGCCCTTCTGCCCCGCGAGCGGGGATGGTGCTGCACCATCAGCACACATGCAACACCTATCTGCCACACAGACACGAGCTCGGGAGCCTGGCCAGAGCACGCAGCCCCGGGCAGCAGGGAGGCACGGCATGTGACAAGGCCAGCAGCTAGTCACGGGACTGCCGCCCAGTCTCACCGGGCAGCTCAAGGAGATCTGCCATGTGCTGCCAGTTTTGACCTACACATCAAAACATTTGGAAAGCTCAGCCAGCACAAAGGGCTGTCTGCTGAGACAGTTTTAAGCTGGATCAAGATCTGATCTAACTCAGGTGAGGTGAACATCTGTGCCAGCACAAAGGAGCAGTGAGGACACATGGCCGGGAGCAGTGGCAGGAGCATCCATTCTGGCAGTAACGGGCTTTTGTACCCACTCAAAGCAACATCAAAACTACTGCTCTAAGCAGGTGGTACCAGGGCAGCCTAAGCCATCGGAATTGGGACTGCGTTATCTCCCACTTTCCTCCTCTCCCACCAACACCAGCAGTCTTATATCAGTTATTCAAGCCAGCTGACCACGCGAACAATAAAACAAGGAAAACAGGGTTGGTATGGGAGAAATCAAGGAGTGTTCAACAGCCACAGCTTAGATCAGCTCAAGCTGTCACGAACAGCACCCCGAGGACCATTTGCCAACCACACTTAGCTGGCACATTTTGGAAGCCAGTTAGTTATACAGGGATGTTTTGAATGCCTCCCTTAGACATTCCTTGGCCCAAAATCAAACAAGAAGCCAGGCCTGGAAATACACCTTTCTAGTGACAAGCCACCATTTAAACAGGTCTGCCTATTTAGCTGACTCCCTGATTGTTCATTTATACCCAAAACCTACATAACAAGCCCGATGATTCCCTCCAAGTGAGGAGGGAAGGTGAAGCAGCAAGGTTCTGGTTTTCCAAACTACGTCCTTCCTGGTTTGAGGCAGTGATCACGTGTACTCATCTGAGAGCAAATTAATCAGAGCAGGCACAGCCTGCAGGAAGCATATCCTCTCCATCCTTTAGGCATTTTCTCTCCTCTGGGTGCCACGGCAGGGGGAATGCGCGTGCCACTGCGGTCAAAACCCTTTGGCTTAGAGGAAAACAATTCCAAGACACTAGCTCTTGGGACACTGAGAAGTCACAAAAAAAAACCCAAAACAAAAAAAACCCAAAATGAACACGACCTTAGTGATGGCTTCAGCCACTGCTTACGATCATTACATAGGTTTCCCTACTGCTGTCTTTCCTTTCATATCCTTTACCCACAGGGCCTCTTCATCTTCCCCTTTCTGTTGCACCTGAGCACTGCCTTCATCTCCAGCTTGTGTCTGGAGTGGAAGAAAGAGGGACAGAAGCGAAGTACCAACCACTTTGCAAGATTTCCCCATCCTCTTTCAGGCGGGCAGCACTGCCTTGACCCTGGAGCAGCACAGACCTTCCCCGTGGGGAGGGCCCACATGGGGTGGGTGAAGGCACTCTCCATCCCTCCCATTTGACACTCAAGTTCATTACAGAAGCACGTAACCCCATTTGAGGAGCACTGGTTTAAATAAACTGATTTCAACTGATAAAGCAGCACATACTTTCTGTCGCTGCAGCCTCGCTGAAGGACTGGCAGCTAACAGCTCACGGCAGGACCTTATCAGCATGCTGATAACCACAAGCACGCTTGCTGCGGCTGCCCTTATACCAGAACAGGGTTCCCAGAAGCATGGCAGCGTTACACAAGCACAAGCAAGTTGTAGGCAGCACCTATGCAGGGGCTTTCTCATCTAGAAGACAAAAGTCAGAGAGGACAAGGATTCCCAAATCCTGTTGCATTTTGGAAACCCCTCATTGCAGTAGGGCCAGGCAATGGGAGAACGCAACCACCTGCCTTCATGCAGCTCCCTGCCATGCTGCCACACAGACACAAAGCTCTTTTGGGTGACCCTTCCACACTTCAAAGAGCAGCATTTGTAAGAGATACAGGACAGATATAATATGCCATGTTAAAGAGAGGTTTAGCAGCAGGACAGGGTAACCAAAACCTCTGGTGCCACAAACACCCAGCCTGCTGGCTGACCTTCATACATAAATTTAATGATCAAATCTGTATCTTGTTAATATTCAAGACTTCCTTTGGTCTTGCCATAAAAGAAATCTTCTGTCAGTCTTATCAATATACAGGAATACTGAAACAAGTAATTGATTCAGATGTAAAACCCTTTTGAGGCGGGATTTCCTAGGCTATTGATTTATTCACCCTCTACATGTAGCAGTAAGAAGTTTTTAATTGTGAGGACTAGAAGTTACTTTTAATTTAAGACTCCACTTAACTGCCATTTTAATTGGAACTTGCCACCATCTTTTAGGACTGGGGTACAGCTAAACCCATCTACTATGCAGCTTCTTATAACTGGACATAAGTTAAAAAAGGCTGGGAAGTCTCCCCACACAATTGTATCTGTTACGATGTTCTGTTTCGATAGATTCAACATGCTGACAGTTTTATAACTTGCTTTAGACAAAAGGCACCTAATGCTTCACAGAAGCAGGACTCACTCCCTCAGAAGAGGCTCTATTTACCACAAATGACTTAAACAGCAAGTTGGAAAAAAGAAAATTGGAACTGTCACACCATGCAAACAGCATACCCTGATTTTTACTTCTGTTTGTGCAACGCTTCTGTATTTCAGCTTCAAAAAAGCACTCTCACCAGCCCAAATAACATCTCAAGTTTGATGCAGCTGAATATTCATATTTCTCATAACCATATGTCTTATTGAGGTTCAAATCCCTAAGGACTCTCAGAATGACAGGCAAATTAAGAGAAGGGGTAGGAAGAAGAATAAATAAATACCTGAGGTCTACCAAGCAGTTTCACACACTCTCAAGTTTGGAAAGGGGTCACATTTATGTTCCTGGAGGCCACACTGAATGAAACATCCCCAGATGCTCACAGACAGATATGGAAAGAAATTGCCAGCATTAACACTGGCAGAACAACTGAGAGATGGTAAGTTACAATATTTACCATCTACTATGAAATTGAGCATAATTCCAATTTTCCTTAGTGTGGTAAATAATTTGGGTTTTAATTCCCTCCAAATGTATTTCAGCTTAGGAATTTTAGTAGCTATCACCATATAAACCCCCAAAAATGGATGTTTCAGCATTTAAGACCAAAGACCCAAAGTTCATAAACACTGTAGAAGGTGGTAAGCATGAAAAAACTTACTAATAAGCCCATCAAACTGTAAAAATAAAGATATTTAAGTTCTATCTTCAGTCCCCAAAGACTTAATATGAACAGCTGGAGCCAAAAATATTTAAATTCCTGGACCAGCAAAGTTTGACAGCGAGAATTACCTAACTAAATAACAGACCCCCATTCCGCAATTACTTTGAAGGAATATGCGGGAGGTGGGGTTTTTGGAGCGTCTGCAGGGGAGAGGTCAGGGAAGCAATATTGCTGTATGAAGCAGTTCCTCAGAAAGTGTGTGCTGAGCAACGGGAAGATTGGAGGCAAATGTGAACATTTAGCCCTTCGTGCTCAGCAGCTTCATATGTAAAATGAAACATTTGCCTACAAAGCAAAAGGATTTCAAGCACAAAGACAAGCTGTCCCAAAAATGGGTGCTTCTTCAGTTTTATCAGAACCAAAAAAAGCAGAGCGGAGGCAATTGTTGTTAATATAGTAGATGCAAAGACCATCAGCAGAGAGATGCCCAAAGAAGACTGAAGACCTAATAGAGCCCAAACCAGAGAAGCATCAACATAAAGGGTCTACACCATAAAGTTCTGGGATATTAGATACACTTTATAAGTAGAGAACAAGTAATCCCTCTAACACAACCCCTACTACACCAACAGTATTGACATCTGCTCTCTAGAGGTGACAGTTACTGCCAGAAAGCTGTCTTGCCACCACCCGTCTTCCCTGGATCACATACCAAAGACGTTTATGAGTATTTTTCAAGCCAGCTGAGGTCTACGACATCCTGAGCATGGACAACCGCCACGTACCCACTTGCCCCACCTTGATGCTGCTGCCCCTCTGCCCTCTGAGTTTATGCTGGAGGGAGCGACTTAGATCTTGCCCAGATTAACGGAGCACCTCTCATATTAAGCCCACCAGGATGGAAGCAGCACAGACCCCTCCAAGCAGCTCACCTTTGGAGCCCATCCAATGGGTAGGCCCTGCTCTAGGCATGCACCGTGCATAGAGAATGACAGGCAGAGCATACAGCCGGCAAAAATCAAAAAAGGCAAGAGCCAAACAGGAAACCCATCTGAGAGAAACACTAGCAGAAAGTTGGTATTTTGTTGAGTCAGTGCTTTGTTAAAGAATAAACAGAGATACATGTCAGGATTACTATTAAATAAGAAAAAAAAAAAAGTCTAGATTCAAGGCAGGAAGAGAACAGGCACAGAAAAAAACAGGAACTCATGTCATCCTTCCCCAGGCCATTCAGCCACAGTGCTACTGAGTAGAAGAGAGGAGAACCACAGCTCCCCTTGCCCAGGGAAGATGAATTTGTCTGATTTTATCACTTAACTGTAGCAGAAGTTAATACTTGAATCTGACATAGGGAATGCTGGGTCTCAAACATAAGGTGCCATTTAAGCCACAGGACTCAGTCTCACCCTCCCCAGCACTCCCTCCTCACTGGCTCCAACACCCCATTGCCACTCTGGTTCCCGAGAGCACCACTGGACACCAGCCTTCCCAAAGTGGGAAGCAGAGCACCTGTCACCGAGAAGGCGGCTGCCTAAAAAATTCATGCTGTGATATCTGAATAGTGACAGAGCCATAAGAAAGCAAAAACATTAGTCAATTTTGTATGCTTTGACTCTTACTCTGCTTTCAAGCTTCATTACTCAAACATCAGTACTACCTTGCTTCTCTCTATCGCTTTCATCTTTAAAAGCAGGGTTGAGAAAATTATCTTCCAGGCAGGTCATCTGAGAATTTAAGGAGTTTTCACATCCCTCACTTGTGCCAAAAACCACGTAATGAACTCCACCGCAAAACAGTGCATTTCCCTCACCCAGAGTGAGAATAATTTTTACTCAATAGTTTATTTTACATTTGCCCATCTTCCGCAATCTAGTTCCTTGTGCAGCTCTACAAACTGCACAACCAGGAAGGGATCTCCTGAAGCCAATGGTCCTTTAGCCCAGGGAATGAGCCTTGCTGTGCTTTTGCTGCTCTTCACCGCTTTCCCAAAGAAATCTGGTTTACTGCCCACAGACTCTAAAGATCAAATGCAATGAAAAATAAGCAAAGGAAAGCAGAATCACGGCAAAGCCCAGGAGGCCTACAGCCAGAGGCACAACGCACCACCAGATCATCTGTAAGAAAGGTAAACAGCAGCAAAAACTTCTTCTCAGGACTGCGCTCCTGCCCGCGGGAGGCGGCAGGCAGGGCAAGGGAGCTCACCGACCGCCGGTGACACCGCACGCTCGTTTTGGGGACCCGAAACGCGGCTCTAAACCGGCCCCCGGTGCCGGGGCGAAGGTACAGGCCAAGGAGGACGCCGGGGCCGCGGGCCGGGGAGAGGGGCTCCCCCAAGGCCCGCTCCCACCCGCCCCGTGGCGGCTCCGCAGCACCGGCCGGGCCGCCGGCAGCTGCTCGAGGGGACCAGCGCGTTCCCCGCCCGCTCCGCTCCGGCCCGGCCCCGCGGCGGGCAGCGCAGAAGGCAGCGCGGTGGAGGCTGCCAGGCGGCGCCCCACCGCCACAGGCCCCGCCGGCAGCGGCAGAAGCGGGCCGGGCGCGGGCGGCGCCGCCGCGGGCGGGCCCGGGCCGCCTTACCTGCGCCGAAGGGCCCGGCGGGCATGTCGGGGCAAGGCCGGCCGCTCCGCCCTCAGGCCGCCGGCTCCATGGTGCCCGCGTCGGCCGAGGCGACCCAGGGGAAACGCCGCTCCGCGCTGCCCCGCTCCGCTCCGCTCGACCCCGAGCCCCACCGCCGCTTCCGGCAGCGCCACAAAGCGCACGGCGGGCGGCCGGGCCCCGCGGCGCTCTGCGCATGCGCACAGCCGCATCGCAGCACAACACTCGATCTGGCTGCGCGCCCCCCCCCGCCGGCGGCGCCAAATAAGTCGCGGGGAAAGCTGTGCGCATGCGCGGGTGGGCCCGGCACCGCCTCGGCGCTCTTCCTCTTAAAGGGGCCGCGCGCGGCTAGCCCGCCCCGTCCATCCGCGCCCGCCACCGCGCTCCGCCCGCTCTCAGCCCCAGAGCTCGGCGCAGGCCCCTGAGAGGGCGCAGCCCGGCCCCACGCGGGACCAGGGCACGGCGGCAGGGCTGTCCGCCTCCCCCGGGAGCTGCTGCTGTCCCCACGCCTCGTCCAGCCTGAGCCCTCGGGGGCGGGGGTGCCGGGGGTCTCGCCACAGGCCGGGCGCGGCCTCGCCTCCGGCGGCAGCGCGGGCGCACCGGGAGGGCGTGGGGTGCCGCCGCTGCGGGCCGAGGGCAGCAGCGCAGCCGGTTCAGCGCCGGTAGCTGCGTATCCCCGCGGGGGACGTCGCGGTCACCTCGTCCCCGGTACGCTCTGAGCTCCGCAAACCGCCGGGGCGGGCACGGTGCTGGGGGGGGGGCGGTGTCAGTCCGGGCTCGCTCGCGGGCACCGGGGCTCCAGGCCCCTTCTGCGGCGTTCACCTGCGCTGCTCCTCCTCGGGCGCTGTGGGGCAATGTCAGCCCAAACAAGCAGCAGCCTCCACAGAGGCGTTTAACCCCTTCGGCGGCCATCCGTTGGGGGAACATCATGTATCCCAGCGCAAACTGTCCCCTGTCCTGCAGCCAGACCTCTGTCCTGCGTGCCCCGCACACGGGAGGCCGCTGACAGCGATGGATGAGGGTTTTACAGTAAAGGTTTGCTCAGTGCTTTTACTGTAAATCTGTTCCACCCCCAAGTGGAGAGGAGGGCCCTCACGGACACGAGCCTTCATTGTACCATGGATCTCTGGTGCCTAATAAAAATAGCAGTGCTCTGGAGAGGTGTGAGTGAGGCTGCTGCACGCGCAGCAAGGACTGGGAAGGCTGAGTGGAAGGGGAGTTCAGTGTACAAACAGAGGCTCAGAGGGTCAACGACCACATGTGCAGAGACATGATGCAACTAAAACCGTGCAGAGCTGCCTCACAGGTCCCCCGTCCCCCAAACCACGGTCTGTTTGCTGAGCCCACCTTCCTCTCAGCCCCTTCCCTGCTAGATCAGAGGTGCAACACTCCTTCCAGTCTCCTACATGAAGCTTGACAGCAGCAGAGAAGGGAACTCGGAGTTTATCTGCAGCAGCCCATGGCCAGCTGCCTTCTCCTCCTTTCCTTTGTGGTCACTACTTGCAGTTTTCAAAAGCACTGAGAATGGCCCCAGGGCCGACTGCTGCTGCCTGTGCACTGCCTTCCCGGCTAGGTGCGGTTTGCCCTGCTTGGATTCTCCGTGTCTTATCTCAGGGTTTGTGCACCTTACCATTATCACGTTACCTGTGTTTATGCATAAAAAAAGTTAAGATCTCTCTCTTCCTTCCCTGTCCACGCAGGGTTCCCTCTCCAAAGCCAAGCCACAACAGGACTGCTCCTGGAGCATGCTGGAAGACCCCCATCGCCAGCACCCACATTGATCCTGACAGGATACTGCTGGGCAGCGAGGTGCCGGTGACCCAGGTGAGCACTGACCCGAGAGGCGCAGCTGGCCAGGCTGTGTGCGCTGCGGGGGGAGCTCAGTCTTCAGGCTGCACGCACCCCCTGGCTGCAGGATGGGCTTTGCCAACTAATTGCCCCACAGAAGCCTGTGGGCAGCTCCCACTCAGCACCTGGCAGTGACGCCACCAGCCTGTCCCTGTCTTTATCATGAAGTGAAGCAGCGTGCTTGCATTAAACAGCCTTTTGCTTAACTGTAGAAATTATGAACTTCAAGGACAACCCTATAAAAACCCTAAAGACTACAATGCCGGTGAACCTGCACCCTGTGCCGTGCCCTGGCTGGAGGTCCATGCATTGCCGCACCACTCGGGGTTCCCAACATCCAAAGGAACATAAAATTATATGGTATTTTTTTCTTTCTCCTGTTATCTCCAGGTCTTTTAATTTAAAGGTATTTCAATCAATACCTTACAGAGTCCACGTGCCTTTCTCGCTGGGAGCAGCATCACTACCCAGCCACCAGTGATTAACAAAGCACAGCAGTCCCCGGGGGCAGCCCAGCACACCTCTGTTTTCAGACAAACCAAGTTGCAAAATTTGGGAGAGCCGGCAGGAGGAAGGCTGACACAATGGCTGCTGCGCAGGGACCTCGGGGCAGGCAGCGTCCATTCAAACCCTCAGCAACTGATGTGCTCAGGAGCCACTTCGCCAAACCTGCCGCTTGCCTGGTGGCTGTGGGGACTCAGTCCCTCGCCCCAGGATCAGGGTGACAAAGTAGTGCTTTGGAAAAATATAGGTGAGACATGCCAGGACTTAGGGGAGCTTGCCGCACAGCAAGGCAGGTATCCAGGCGGCTCGGTGAGTTCCCTTGGGGAGCCTTTCCCCCTTGGCATGAAAAAAGGGGTATTAGCAGCTGCCCCGTTTGCTTTGAGGGTGCCGCTAGCCCCCACGCTGGGGAAGGTGGTGGGGGACATTCTCTTCTCGCTGCGGCAGCGTGGCGGCTGCCCGGCTGAGGGGAAGGGAAGGAGCCATAGGGCATCGCAGCTGCAAAAGCAGCCAAGGCCAGTGACTCGGGAGGAGACATTCCCAGCAAACCAATGCTTTACCTGGGGGCTTGTGTAGAGAAGCACAGGGAAAGCGGCAAAGGAGGGGTGCTGGGACACGAGTCCTGCCTCCTCTGACTGGTGTGTTTGCCCCACTGGAAGCAGGAACAGGGGATGGGCAGCCGCAGGGCTAGGGGCTGTCAGCCCTGTGCTCTGCCTGTAACCCCTGGGGCTGGCAGAATGAGCGCTGGGTATGGATCTTACAGGTGCCAGGGCCCAGGTAACTCTAATTCACAGAAACCCATGTTGTTACCCCAAGAATCAACTGATGAATATTAACACATTGGGGAGCCAGGGGAGGGGAGGTGTTGTGGTTTAACCCCAGCCGGCAACTAGAAGCACGCAGCAGCTTGCTCACCCCCTCCCTTCACCCCCCTACAAGAAGGGGGGGGGAGGGTGGAGAGGGAAAAAAAAAGGAGAGGAAAGGGAGAAAAAGAACAACTTGTGGGTTGAGATAGACAGTGTAATAGAACGGTAACAGAAAAGGTAAAATAATAATGATAATAATGACACAAGTCACTCATTGGTGGATGAATTGGCACCTTCCCCAGCAGTGATCACAGATTCCCGCCCCCCAGCTAACCCCTGTTTATATACTGAGCATGACATCTATGGTATGGAATATTTCATTGGCCATTCCATCCTTCTGTCTATACTTCTATGGGAAGCTGAAAAAAAGTCCTTGAATAGTGTAAATATCACTTGGCAACAACTAAAACTGATAGGTTATTGACATGCCTTTCACAGCAATCACTAGGAAGTATATTAACTCTTTCCCAGCTGAAACCAGGACAAGAGGGAACCATCTCAAGAAACTTTTCTAACCTTTGCAACTTACTAATCTCTCGTGCACGTCCCTTGACCTTACCTCGTTTGATGGCAAAACCGGCTTCCAGAAGGATTTCAATTACCTTCTGCCCTTTCTTGAAAACTTCTTCGGCTGTATTACCCCATACGATGGTGTCGTCAGTGTATTGCAGGAGTTCTGGAGCTCCACCTTTCTCCAGTGCGGTCTGGATCAGTCCATGGCAAACAGTAGGGCTGTGTTTCCACCCCTGGGGCAGTCGATTCCAGGTGTACTGGACACCCCTCCAGGTGAAAGCAAACTGTGGCCTGCGCTCTGCTGCTAAAGGAACGGAGAAAAAAGCATTAGCAATGTCAATTGTAGCATACTACTTAGCTTCCTTTGCCTCCAGGTCATAGTGAAGTTCTAACATATCTGGGACAGCAGCATTCAACGGTGGTGGGACTTCATTCAGGCCACAATAGTCTACTGTCAGTCTCCATTCTCCACTGGACTTTTGCACTGGCCGTATGGGACTGTTAAAGGGTGAATGGGTCTTACTGATCACCCCGTGGCTTTCCAGCTGATGGAGCAACTTCTGGATGGGGAGCAAAGAATCTCGATTAGTGCAATATTGTCGCCTGTGCACCGTTGTAATAGCAATGGGCACCTCCCGTTCCTCGACACTCAACAACCCCACAACAGAAGGGTCCTCTGACAGCCCAGGCAAAGTAGACACTTGCATAACTTCCTCCATCCCCACTGCCACTACACCAAACGCCCACTGGTACCCCCTCAGGTCCTTAAAATACCCTCTCCTGACATAGTCTATTCCAAGAACGCACGGAGCATCTGGACCAGTCACAGTGGGGAACTTTCCCCATCAATTCCCAGTTAGGCTCACTTCAGCCTCCAATATAGGCAGGTCTTGAGATCCCCCCGTCACTCCAACAATAGTGATGGCTTCTGACCCTCTGTGATTTGACGGCATTACGGTGCCCTGTGCACTAGCATCCACCAAGGCCCTATACTTTTGTGGTTCTCACATGCCAGGCCATCGAATCCATGCAGTCCCATAAACTCAATTATCCCTCTCCCTCTCCTGGCTGGAGGCAGGGCACCTCTGCTTTCCACTGGAGGGCCCCTCACTTCCATCCGTGACAGCCACATGTCGCAAATCAGGTCCTGAAGGCCATCTGTGCCATCTGGGGGACTGGCCATCAAAACTTGGAAACTGGAGCCCACACTATGTGTCGTGGTGTGTATTGTTTCTCTTGCACAAGTTTTCCAGGAAAGCGCTTTTCCTTAACTGAGACACCAGTGCTGTCACGTGACTTGCCCAATGCTGAGACACCGGCCTGTGGGGCAGAAAGAAGATTATGTGCATAATGCTGCATTTGAGTATCCACCTCACCCACCATCAGTGCCTCATCCTCTTTCCAGCAAAATAATGCCAATACAGTAGCATACACTGCCAGTGCACTCAGTACCCACTTACGCCTAATGGGTCGGATAATTTTGAGGCCATCTGGATCTAATGGTGTCTGCAGGTCGTCCAAATCAGTAAAAGTCATCTCCCGCACAGCTGCGTCCCTCAGATCCTTAACACCTCTTGAGAGAGTTGTCCACTCGGATGGGCAGTATGGGGTATCGTCCCTATAGGGATACCTGCTCCTCACACTTAACAGGAGTCACCTCCAGAGGTGAGGGATTGTGGTGGTCTTCCAAGGGCCCTGTCAGTACCTGATTCTCTAGCCAATGGTCCCAACCGCTTGCCTTCTCTACCATCTGAGTCCAAACTACCGGCCCCAGTATCCCAGCATCAGAGTAGCCAAGGAATCACTTGCTCACCTTCCTTACGGCTGTAATCCTTACATATGTCTCGCAGCTCACTTAGGGACAATGATCGAGTAGTTTCCTCTGTTCCTTCGCTGTGTGATGTCCCTGGTTGACCGTTGCTATCTGGCCCTATCGCACAGTACTTCTTGCGTCCAGGGTTCACGGATACCGGCATTGATTGGGTCTGTAGGTCAGCTGCACATCCATCACCAAGGTGAGAGCAGGTCTAGTACTCATTGCAGCTGCGGGTCCCGTCGTGGGAGGCAGCGGGGTCTGGATGGCATCAGTGTCTTTCACAGGGCCAACAGGGTCTGCGCAGGTACGGTGTATGTCGCGGGGACTGGCAGGGGCTGTGCAGGGGCGATGTACAGTCGGGGGGGTCTGGGGGGGCTGTCGTAGGAGCCGGCAGGATCTCAGCCGGCGCAGTCTGCCTCGCACCGATGCCTGCCATGGAGGCCGGCGGGGTTTGTGTGTCGTAGGAGCCAGCAGGGTTGCTGCTGGACGTTTCCCTCTACCGCAGATCCAGCCAATGAAGAAGATCAAACCCGCAAAACTTCACAACCCATGCACAATAATCCAAACATTCCAAGGGTATTCCAAACTCCAAAACTGTTACTGTTGAGGCCACCAGAACATACAGATTCTCAAGAGACATCCTCCCTGTGTGAGCCGACTCAGGCAGGATGCAGGAACAACCACAAAACCACGGATGAAAGACAAAGAATAAATTTAATCTTAATACTTCGCAAATCGGGGAATCTCTGAAGCAACCCCCAGGCAGAGAGACGCGAACAGGGCATGCAGGCACCGCAGAGCGGGACAAAGTCCTCGTTAGCAGGAGCGTGTGAGCTCCCACTCGCTGTTCTCGCCTGCTTTTCAAGGGTTCAAGTAGGTGTAGTTTTCCACTGTGCTTTGATCATCTTCAACAACACAGCAGTGATCTCATGTCTGCTAGCTAAGGTGTCCCAGAGTCCACCACAAGCTTACGTTATCTCAGTGCGGAAGTTCTACATGTGAGCACACAAGGCTGAACAAGAATTACTGTGATATATGTGTTGTCCAGCACCCCAGCTGCGAGTCCCTTGAGCGTGTTTACAGTCCTCCTCACCAACCTTCCGTTATTTTCCCACACACCCCCTTGCTCAATGGCCCGTAATGTAAACCAAGGTATAATTATGCACAATGCGCAGCAGAGACCTCCCACTGTCCCCACGTGGGTCTGACCGCTGCGATTCTCGAGATGCCATTACATGAGTGACACAAAACAGAAAGATTCCAAAAGACCTGATAACATAGCAAAATGCCGCCACACCAAATAACAAGGCAATGTTTTTAAGACCTCATCGAGAAACCATAAGCTGCCCTAAAGCAGAGACAAAGAGCAATGAATTCCCCCACAGCTCCCATAGCTCCTGACTTAAGTTTACACAAAGATAGCGAAGACTCCGACTCTGTCGGAAGGGTTTCAAAGGAATATAGTCATAATGACTGTTCGACGAATCCAATCAAATCTGTTTAAAACTTCAACCCTTCAAAACTCTCAAATAAAAACCTACAGTTCTCCCAGCACCATTGAAATACCACGTTGGGCATCAAATTTGTTGTGGTTTGAGAAACCCATGACCCCTCCCCACCCGGGAAAGGGAATCAGGAAAAAATAAGGAAACCCAGGAGTTGAAGTATAAAGAGATTTAATGGAGTAAGATTAGATAATTAACATTAATAGCACTAAAGAACCAACACTGATCCTGATACCAATATACAATATGCACAGATTCTACTCAGCCCATTCTATCCGTAGGAAGCTCTGCACCCCCAGCAGTGGACAGCAAATGTGGGACACTGCGAGCGCTGTGGCTTCAGGAGGAAGGGAAGGGCTCAGGGCTCCGGCACCGGGGCACAAAGTTCTCAGGATGGCAGCCATCAAAGCAGAGAGAGAACTTCGCAGCAAACTTCCTAATTTATAGTGAATGTGATGTTGATGGTAGGAAATCATCCTGTGGGCCAGCTTGGGTCAAGTGCTCAGATCTCCCTCCTCCTCATCCCTGCACCTGGCGAGCTCGAAAACACTGACACCTTGAAACCCACATACCATAGTGGCTATAAAGTAAATATTTTCACAACTTCAGACACTGGAGTCTTCTAGAAGTTCTGTCTTCCCAAGTATTAGCAGAGAAATCAGTCCTGTATCACTCAAAGCAGGACATTCCACCCCTTATTTCATACCATATATATGTCACACTCCAGTTACTCTCTATTTGTCCTCTAACATATATATTCATAAACAAATATAATCCTCTAAAGGTATGAACTATTCCTCTAAAACGTCCATTAAGTTTCTTTAATTCAAAAGTAGGAGTCCCATCCATCGTAACAGTCTTTTAGGGTAGGAGCAAGTGATGTGGCATTCACCCCGTTGTCAGATCACGACCAGACCTCAATGCAGGACAACGGACGTGTGGAGTTGGGCACAGCAATATAACATGTTGTGCTCATGGCTGGCATGTTCCCTGTCGCTGGACGCCACTCGACAAAGCTGACTCCGGATTCGTTACCACTATGTTATCCTGAAAAACACTTCCGGAACACTGTTAGTGTGACATAACAATTACCACACATTTTAAAACTAAGGATTCTCACCCCAAATCAGATCTCCTCAAGGTATATATCGAACTTCTCCATTCTCCTGCATCACCCACCTTGTCCTTCATGGGCGGGCCTGCCTTTACGTGAGGCCGGGGTAACCCCGACTGTTTTCCCCAACAATCCCTTTACGTGCACCACAGGGACCTTATCCCCTTCTACAGTGCGTAAAAGCTCTGACTGAGCAGGACCAGCTCGGCTGACAGTTCCCCTCGTGGTGACTGACCAGGCGGCTTTCGCCAAATGCTCGTCCCACTTTTTCAATGTTGCAGCACTCACTGCTTTCGGGGTACTCTTCAGTAGTCGGTTGCATCCTTCGACCTTCCCGGCAGCTGGTACGTGATAGGGGATGGGATGCAAAGCTGCCTCTCCTCCTCCACAAACCTCGTGCAAACACTCACTAGCTAATGGCAGGAAAAACCGAGCTTCTCCCGCCGGGGTGCTTCCGACCAGCCCGCACAGCGCAACACAGAATTGGCCCCTTCCCACCGCGTGTCCGACTCTCCTATTGAAGCCCCTGCAGGCTCTTCACCCGCCGGGCAAACACCGGGCGGCGCTCGGAGTGGAGATATTGGGTTTTGCTGCAGCTCTGCAGAAGCGTGTGCCGGGCGGTTAACCCCAGGCAGCACAGCACACAGTGCTCACACGTTTCCCCAAAATTAGCGCGCTCCTGATGGACAAAAGGCCCAATTCAGTTCTAAATTCAGGAGTTCAGCTCACTTTCTGTCAAGGTTCTACTACCAGTTTATACAAAGCGCTATTTCACTTTTAAACCCTGTTCTTTTGACATCAGTAGTGGCACCGAAATCGGGAACGAACCTCTTCACACCAACGCAGGCTGTAAGAAGGCGGCATTCTTTATTCGGCACCGGGGACATGGGGGATCTCTCCACCCAACATGTCCCTCAAATACGAGATTCATAGAGAATTCTGTCTATACAGAATACGCACAGCCACTACATCTCCCAGAACTCATTTCCATACTCATTACACTTCCCAGAACTCACCATAATATTTATATCACATTAACTCCATTAGGGGCTTCATGGGGGTCTTAGGGTGATCCCCAGTGGTGTCCGGTGGTGGCACAGGAGTGAACTCTCGGTGACCTCTTGGTCATTCTCTCTTGGAGTGTCCTTCTCTTTGCCACACTCTGTGACCACTGTGCCTGCTTTGGGCTCAGGATAGCAGAGGAACCCTTTGTGTGCATTGGGGAGGTAGGAGCTTTTCCAATTAGCTGACGTGGCACGAGGTGGTATTCTTCACTCTGTGTTCTCACTCATAATTGCAAAAGGTGCACTTAATTACAAGGAGTTCTAATTACACATTTACATATTCACCAGGCTGTTACTTCCTAGTTGTAACACCGGTAGAATATTTTCCTAACCCACGTATTTACCAACCACTCTCTTAGTTTTTCCAAAATAGGGCAAAATGGCTTTTATTAACAAGAACGTGAAACCCCACTGTGACTAGGCGACAAACGGAAACAGGACAAATGCCCCCCCATGGCCCACAGCGACACAGAACACGTTCCCGGGAAGGGCACAAGACAGTGACCCCGCCATGCTGCAGCTGCTCCTGCAGGAAAAGAAGGTTCAGCGCAGCTCCCGAGTCTCTGCCACTGCAACAGCAGCTTTGGGCTCCCGCACCGCGGCTGCGAAGGAGTCAGCCAGCTCTCGGCGAAGGTCTGACGGCTTCTGGCTGCTCTTCGCACTGCAATCTTGCGCCACCATCGTCTGCAGAAGGGACAGCTGCAAGAGGCAAAAGGCCGAGCTCAGACAAGCCCATGCGCTTGGGCCCATCCGTAGCTCCACGGTAGCGGCTGTCGGGGAAGACGCACCCTCTAACGCCAGCCCCGACAAACACTCGCTCCCCCTGCAATGGAAGTAACAGGTTCCCAGAGTCACCCTGACCACAGCTCACATGACCAACAATCCCAGTTGCTTTCTGCCGTACCATTCACGTGTACGACACCCACACCTTACGTGCAGATGAACGAGAGAGGTTCTGACAGCATGTAGGAACCCAACTCCTGTTTTCAAAAGACACATTTGGGCGACTGCCACCTCAGTTCCACAGGCTTCTTCCTCAGCAGGAGGGCTGCTGGTTACACAAGGCACTGGAGAGCTGCTCTGTTATCATCTAGTTTAAAAACTTGGCAGCGAGGGCGTGGAAAGGGAAAACAGGAAGGGTCAACGAGATGAGGAAGACTCAGGGGAACATCCTTCGACTATTCTCTGTTTCCCGGCAAGTTCCAGTTGTCTGAGTTTCCTCCACTCCCTCTCCCACCCTGCCTGACCTGTGGGCACGTCAGAGACCAGACCTCGGTGAATGCTGCTGTTTGCCATGGCCAACACACGTGTCTCACTGGGCATTCCCACTGCCTGCTGGACTCCCTTCCCGACAGCCAAACCAAACTCGGGCTGTGGCATCGTGCAAAGTTGTGCCCATCAGTACAGCCACAGCGGCTTTGGATGAGGGCTTTCCTGCTCCTCACCTGGTTCTGCAACTCAGCCAGTCAACGACTGCAGTGCGCGTTAAAGTCCTCCTGTGAAGGAAAGGCAAGGATTTCTTGTTGGTCTCCAGTTTGGTCAGGGCCACCGTCTCTCTTCAACTTCTGTGAGCTCTACACTGCGGGGCTGCTGCCACTGGGATTTGCCACCCTTCCTCCGTACGGCCAGAGCCTCCTCCACCACGGAAGATTCTGTTCTCACCTGGCGAGAAGCAGGCAGCTCGTGCTGGTCAGACTCAGCGAGAGAAACTCCACCTGCATCTGGCACCGACCGACCTCTGCAAAGTCTCTTCAGTCTCCTCCGCTCACGTTCCACCTGCACGTTGCACAGGAGAAAGGGTCGCAGAAACCTGCCACCAAACAAGGAGCAAAGGGACCTCTGGACATCGGGGCAAGGAGCTGTCTGCTCAGAGACTCTTAATTGCTCCCCACAACGCTGGGGGCAAAAAGCACTCCAAGTAGCCTATGGCAGAGAAAGAGCAAGAGGAACCAGTTCCTCACACAAGAGCGTCATGTGTTTGTGGGGGGTGACACTGGGGCAAGAAGAGTGGTACCACAGTCAATGTGCATTTGCGAAGGCAATGGGGTGCCAGAAGAGAGAGAAAAGACAAAGTGTGTGTCCACAGGGGCAAGGGGGAGAGGGAAGGAAACAAGCAGAGGACTCCAAAGTGCTGTCTGTGGAAACGTGCTGTCTTCCAGAGGACCGGGAGGCTTTGCAGAGGCAGTGAAAGCCTGTTTTACCTCCTCAAGGGTCCTTCTGAGGTCAGCACTGTAGATCTTCAGCTCTGTCTTCTCCAGGTCCAGCTGTGCAACTGCTCGCTCCAGACATTCCACCCGCTCTGACAGGAGTCTCTTCTCTGAGGGCCACGGTAGCTGCTGCCCTTCTGCAATAGGCTGCTGGGAATTCAGGAGGAGATTACGTGAGCCAGTGCCACAGAAAGGTTAGAAGGGCCACAATCAACACGTCCCCGAGAGTGACCGGACTCAGGAACGGACAGTGCTACGTCCCGTCTTCTCCTCCTGGTCCGCAGGCCAAAACAACACCCTCCCTTCCTCGGGGCCCTCCTCCAGACCACCTTGGAGAAATCCACACGAATTTGCCTCCGTGCTTTCTCGACACTGGCACAAGTACGTGCCGGATGCCCAATGAAGCCTTCAACCGCACCAGGCAATGGTACGAATTCCATTCCCTTTAATACCCCGGAAAAGCTGTACCGCAGAAATCTCCATCTCTGGAAGCAGCCTCGAAGCACCATCAGTGTCGCTGCCCTTCAGCCATCCTGACAAAAGTTTAGCACATGAGTTTGCTCAACTCTGCCCTTTCCTTTCCATGCCAAACCCTAACCACGACACGTTGGTTAAGCTTGCCAAGAGAGGAGAGAACCAATTACCCCCCCCCCAACTTTGGCACTCGCGTTCATCTTAACAGCAAGCTCCACAGTTCCTTCAGCAGTTCTGGGCTTGAAGAACACATTCGAGCAGGGGGACGGTCTCTGGCCGGAGCTATGCAGACAGGCAAGCCTGCTGGCTGCAACAGGGTTTCTTTGGCCAAGCAGGTCAGGTCTTTACGGGAATACATATTCCATATCTTGATGGGAAAGATCTGTAGAATCCTTCACAGACATTGTAGTAGACTGATGGTCAATCACAGTGCCTACCTGAAGATGGAACCGGTCCCTGTCCCTCTCGGAAACCACACTCTGCAGGGTGGCGATTTCTTCCCTCAGAGTCCCGTTGGCCATTTCACTCTTGGAAAGGGCACGAGTCAGTGCTTGTGCCTTCTCTTCCCATTCCATTTCTCTGCTTTCGGTCTCCTTCAAAACAGCAATCACACGCTCCGCTGCTTCCTGCTTTGCTTTCCGCTCATCTTCCAGTTGCTGGGTTAGCTCCTTCTGCCTTTGCAAGAGACTGTCTCTCTCCTGCAGAACTTTCCGCTTCTCTGCTTCCTGTTCCTCCCATTTTCAGTTTCTGGAGTTGTTTCTTTAGCATCTTGTCATCCCCTTTCCATCGCAAAGCTGATGTCAACTGTTTCAGGAGTTCACTCTGCCTCCTCAGCTCTTGTTCTCTCCTTGCCAGAGTCTTCTCCAAAGACCTGACTCTGTCTCTCTGGGACTTGATCACTTCATCCTTCTTTGTCAGAGTCTGCTGAACACGCTGCAGATCTTCCTGAAGACCTCTTATTTCCTCTTCCTCATTTCTGATTTTTAACACAGACGGTGTAGCGTGGAGTTCTTGTGCAAGGGAGTGGTTCACATCTGATGCTGCATTTGCTCGGGTTTCAGAGGCTGTCACTGATTGCTGAAGAAGTTTTATCTTCCGGTCCAGTTTTTCTTTAACCGCTTGCAGTCTGCCTTGTTCATGCTGCAAAACAGGAACAAAAAGATTCAGTAATTCCATCTACCTATCTTTGGGTTTCACACTAAATCTGAACTCCCACTCCACTGGTAGTCAAGGGCTGAAGTTGGACCTTTTAGGAGAATATTTGAGCTCTTCAGCCTGCATGGGCTGCAATGTCTAGGCTAGTATCCTGTGTGTAACGGTGCCTGTAAATGCATACCCGGGCAAGAAAGCCCGAGAGTGGGGTAGATTTATATGATATCTCCCCAAGCCCAGCACTGTTCCAGCTTGTGAGAACTTCCAGTCTCCTCCTGACCCCTACAGACCTGCTGTATTTACAACACTCTTTTGTCCAGGAGTTCCACAGGTCTGCTCTGCTGGAAGTACACCAAACCACCTCTTGGCATCTGCCTGCAGCGTGGCTCCCCCTGCATTCGTCACACAGCTCGGGTTCATCTCTTGGAAAAGAGAGTGAACTCTGCCCTTTCCCTTCCGTGCCAAATCCTAACCACAGATGGACTGCTCGGTGGATAAGGAATTGGCTGGATGGCTGCAATTAAAGAGTTGTGGTCAATAGCTCTATGTCCAAGTGGCAACCAATAACAAGTGGCATTCCTCAGGGCTCGGTACTGGGACCAGTGCTCTTCAACATCTTTGTCAGCAATGTGGACAGTGGGATGGAGTGCGCCCTCAGCAAGTTTGCCAACAACACCAAGCTGTGTGGTGTGGTCGACACGCTGGAGGGGAGGGATGCCATCCAGAGGGACCTGCACAGGCTGGAAAGTTGGGCCCGTGCAAATCTCTTGAAGTTCAACAAGGCCAAGTGCAGGGTCCTGTGTGTGGGCCGGGGCAAACCCAAGCACAGATACAGGCTGGGCAGAGAATGGATTGAGAGAGCCCTGAGGAGAAGGCCTTGGGGGTGTTGGTTGACGAGAAGCTCAACATGACCCAACAATGTGCGCTGGCAGCCCAGAAAGCCAACCCCATCCCGGGCTGCATCCCCAGCAGTGTGGCCAGCAGGGTGAGGGAGGGGATTCTGCCCCTCTGCTGCGCTCTCGTGAGACCCCGCCTGGAATACTGCCTCCAGCTCTGAGGACCCCAACATAAGAAGGACATGGACCTGTTGGAGCGGGGCCAGAGGAGGCCCCGGAGATGCTGCGAGGGCTGCAGCACCTCTCCTATGAGGACAGGCTGGGAGAGTTGGGGGTGTTCAGCCTGGAGAAGAGAAGGCTCCGGGGAGACCTTAGAGCCCCTTCCAGTGCCTAAAGGGGCTACAGGAGAGCTGGGGGGGACTCTGGGTCAGGGAGGGGAGAAATGGGACGAGGGGGAACAGATTTAAACTGAAAGAGGGGAGATTAAGATTAGATATTAGGAAGAAATTTGTCACTCTGAGGGTGGTGAGCCCCTGGCCCAGGTTGTCCTGAGAAGCTGTGGCTGCCCCATCCCTGGAGGTGTTCAAGGCCAGGTTGGACGGGGCTTGGAGCACCCTGGACTGGTGGGAGGTGTCCCTGCCCAGGGCAGGGGGGTTGGAACTATATGATCTTTAAGGTCCCTTCCAACTCTAACCATCCTATGATTCGACGAGTCTAAGTAAACCATTACAAATCATTACAAATGCCCTTCTGGCATTTCCAAGGCTCTCTGCAGGGGGGACACAGTAAGAGTGATTCCCTGGCTGACTCCTGACTTCTTAATGCTGTTCATAGCGTGGGCATAGGCAGCCCAGTTTCCAGACTCCCTCTCTTCAAAAGGGACTAAAGAAATTTTCCTTTTCGCATGCTCGCTGCCGTTTTTAAACTAGATGATAACAGAGCAGCTCTCCAGTGCCTTGTGTAACCAGCAGCCCTCCTGCTGAGGAAGAAGCCTGTGGAACTGAGGTGGCAGTCGCCCAAATGTGTCTTTTGAAAACAGGAGTTGGGTTCCTACATGCTGTCAGAACCTCTCTCGTTCATCTGCACGTAAGGTGTGGGTGTTGGATGTGTGAATGGTACGGCAGAAAGCAACTGGGATTGTTGGTCATGTGAGATGTGGTCAGGGTGACTCTGGGAACCTGTTACTTCCATTGCAGGGGGAGCGAGTGTCGGGGCTGGTGTTAGAGGGTGCGTCTTCCCCGACAGCCGCTACCGTGGAGCTACGGATGGGCCCAAGCGCGTGGGCTTGTCTGAGCTCGGCCTTTTGCCTCTTGCAGCTGTCCCTTCTGCAGACGATGGTGGCGCAAGATTGCAGTGCGAAGAGCAGCCAGAAGCCGTCAGACCTTCGCCGAGAGCTGGCTGACTCCTTCGCAGCCGCGGTGCGGGAGCCCAAAGCTGCTGTTGCGGCGGCAGAGACTCGGGAGCTGCGCTGAACCTTCTTTTCCTGCAGGAGCAGCTGCAGCATGGCGGGGTCACTGTCTTGTGCCCTTCCCGGGAACGTGTTCTGTGTCGCTGTGGGCCATGGGGGGGCATTTGTCCTGTTTCCGTTTGTCGCCTAGTCACAGTGGGGTTTCACGTTCTTGTTAATAAAAGCCATTTTGCACTACTTCGGAAGGACAGAGAGCGCGGTTGGCAGCTACCCGGGTTAGGAAAGGCGTGGGCGAGGGGCGGGCGGGCGCCCCCCCCGTCCCGCAGAGAGCGGCAGCCGCGGCCCCGCCCCCCCCCGCGGCCTCGGGCGGGCCCGGCCCGGCGCCGGAAGGCGGTCGTGTTCCGGGTCGCACGGCGCTATGGTTCCGCTGTGGCGGCTGAGGCGGTTCGATGCCTTCCCCAAGACCCTGGAAGACTTTCGGGTCAAGACGTGCGGGGGCGCGCTGGGTGAGGGCGGCCGGGGGCCGGCGGGCGGGCCCGCGCGTCGCCGGGGGGGCGGTGGGGTGACGCTGGGGGCGGGCGGCGGTGGCGGGGCTGAGGCCGGGCGGGCGGCGGGACTGACGGCGGCTCTCGTCTCCTCGGCAGTGACGGCTGTCAGCGGGCTCATCGTGGCGCTGCTTTTCTTCTCGGAGCTGCAGTACTACCTCACCAAGGAGGTGAGTAGCGGCGGGGGGGGTGTGGGGTGCCGGTCCCCCGGAGTGCCTCCTGCCCGCCGTGCCCGGCGGAGAGGCGGCCCGGGGCGGCCTGCCCTGCCTCCGCACCCCCGCCGCCTCCTCCGGGCTGCCCGCGCAGCAGCTTCCCCCGCCGCAGAGCCGCTGGGGGCCCCGGCTGCCCCCGGGCGGTAGCCGTGGCGCGGGGAGCCGGCTGCCCTCCCCCGAGAGCCGCTGGGCGCAGGGGTGGGTTTGTGGTCTCCTGAGAGCGGTGGGCCGAGAGCGGCCCCGAGTCTCTCTCTGCCGGCGGAGACTCCCGACCCCGTCGCCTTTTTGCCGGGTCTCGCCGAGGGCGGGCGCTGAGCTGCGGCGAGCGGTGTGGGAGGCGGCAGCTCGGGGGTCTCGCAGGTCCCCCGTCTTCAGAATGAGCTGCCGAGCCAGAGCCGTGGAGGGAGAGGGGCCTTTGGGTTTGCTTCCAAGTGAAACGGGACTCCCTGTTTTTCCTTTGTTCCCAGGTTCACCCGGAATTGTACGTTGACAAATCAAGAGGAGATAAACTGAAGATCAATCTAGATGTTATTTTTCCACACATGCCTTGTGCTTGTGAGTCAGATTTGTGCCTATTGGGGGTGATTTTCACACTTGCTGCTGGCCCGAGAGGCTCTGTGTGCCTGGTGCTTCCCAGAGCTGTGCTGCCGCCTGCGCCCCGGATGGGGGGGAGGGGGGGAATTGGTTATCCCGTGTGGTTACGCCATGATTCCAGCCCCGTCTACCGGGCACTTAAACCAGCGCTTCCAGGCAGGCAGTTATTGTTTTTCTAGATTATAAATGAGCGTAAGGTGTATAAACCCAGGTACGCTTCTGTGGGGTGTTGTACTTTGTCAGAGGGTGCAGTAATACGGAAAACACTGGCACAGAGTTCACTTGGGGCTCAAAATTTGACTGTATTGTTATTGAAAAGCTTTAGAGTTTCCTTTGGAAGTTACTTGACGAGGCACAGCTTTTCCATGATTTTGTTACTTAAATTCTGGCTGTAACACCAGTGCTACATGGTAACCTTTCTCCACAATTTTTAAAATCAGAAGGAGCATTAATAACCTGATTACCTTTTAACTAAACACAACGCAACACAAAGTTGCAGGATGAAGTGGCTGAAAATGGTGTAGCTCTCCCTGGGTGTTACGGCTGTGCAGGGTATTTGACTGTCCGCTGATCTTAGTAATTACTTGTAGTAATTCCTTTGGGTCACGCACAGGGCTCTGAATGCGATGAGTCTGAGTTCCTTCTGACCACCCGAGATATTACTGGGTTTTGCCTTCATGGCATTGCAAAGGGTGTGGGGAGGCCAGAGGGACTGGAAGCCTCTGCTGTTTTGTGCCAAGAAGGTGTCTGTCTTATCCAAGAGCATGTAGGCAGCGAGTGCATCATGGTGCTTTGACGGCAGCCAGAGACCACAGACCTTCCTAGTATTCTTTGTGAAAAGGGATCACAAGGAAACGTGCTGAGGGAGAAGGGGAAGGATGAGGGGATAGAGGTAGGAGGCAGCTTTGAACCAATTATAAGCTCAACTCCTGAAAAGGGTTATGGGCTTTGAGGGGTTTGGGGTTTTGCCTAAAGTGTATCTACCTTTCAGGATAACGCTTTGTGTGGCAGCTGGAAACAGTCCTTCTCTTACACCAAACTCAACCCCGCATTTGGAAGGGTCATTGAGGGTGCTGCAGTGTGCCTTTTATTCCCTATTTGGTGCCTATTTGCTTGGCCCCAAACATACACACTCTTCCAATTTGGCGCATTCTTATCCCCCCGGCTGAAAGATTCTGTATTTTCACTACTTCCAGCCTGCCACAGGCCATATCAAATCTGTGTTTATAGATTGATCCTTGCTCGGTGCTTTCAGATTTGAGTATCGATGCCATGGATGTAGCAGGAGAGCAGCAGCTGGATGTAGAGCACAATCTGTTTAAGCAACGTTTGGATAAAGTTGGCAATCGTGTGACTCCAGAGGCCGAGAGACACGGTAAGGTGCTCTTCTGCCTTTCTTGGGTGGATGCTCTTGTATTCTTTCCATCACTGTATGCCCATTTTGAGATTCATGGGAGCAAGTGACAGCTGAAGAGCATTTAAATACCATAAACTCTTGAAGAGTTTATAGCACCCAAATCTATTAAACTAGCGCAGCAGACAGACTGCTTTTATACTTGCTACTATCGCGAGGCCAGTCTTTGCCTAGTCCCTCTGAAATGCTGACAAGGACTCACGGATGCATTTCAGGAATAAAGCTGCTGAGTTAATGC
Organism: Pluvialis apricaria; assembly: GCA_017639485.1. Taxonomy (NCBI): domain Eukaryota; kingdom Metazoa; phylum Chordata; class Aves; order Charadriiformes; family Charadriidae; genus Pluvialis; species Pluvialis apricaria. The sequence goes on along the minus strand of CM030021.1, from coordinate 530,945 downwards.
TCTTTTACAATTAGAAATCAAGCAGCTGTTCTGGCAAAACTTGGCTTTGGTTGTATCTTCAAATCGCAGTGGGCTGACAAATGGGACGAGCTGGTCAGAGGAAGGAGCCTCTCTCAAGGAAGGGCTCCAGTGGCTCAACGCTTAATCCTAAGCTTGCCCCTTGCTACATGTGCTTTGTGTGTGTTAACGCATACCTGATAAATGTGTTTTAGTTGATTTATCGGTTACAAGTTGTAGTAAATGGTCCTTGACTATGTAAACCTCTCCTCTACATTTTTTACATGTTATGACTCGTTGTACTTCAATACAGACCAGAAACAATTCTGGCTAAGTGTTGCAGTCTAACAGGACTACTGTTCTGACTTTTCCTTTCCAAAACATGAGCTCCTTATGACCTTTTTCTGGGCAATAGTGTAGTTCTAAGTATTAGCATGAGCTAATTTTGTTGATTTGTATCACTCTAGATTTAACTTTTCTGTTCTTGAAGTTGAAAGGCTAAACTAAGCATTCTTACTGCTGTGTCACTTAGCAGTCTTTCTGTATTCAGAGGTTGTGGCATTAAAAATTTAATGTCTAGGGACAAAACCAGCTTTTCTGTATCTAATTCTCTGTCAACACGTGTAGGCCTCCTGCCTTACTTGTATTGCCAGTCTCCATCGGGATTACTCCGTCTGAACCGGTTGCTCTGACTCCTTATATAATCAATGGAGAGGAAGAGAAACTTGTAGGGAGCAAACTGTCTCGCCTAGAAGAGGTATTTTAAGAGATCAGATGCATTGCATGCAGCAAGCAATTTCTTCTGCTGTCTGGAAAAAACACACAGCTAGTTTGGTTTTCATCACCCGTCTTGCAAGTTGGATCAGAAGTGTCCACCCATCTTCATTTAACTCTGATTATCAGTTTCTATTAGAAACACTGACATTCAGGCCATTATTTAAATGGCAACTATAGCAGTATTGACCTTAAATCAGAGCCCCATCCCTGGAGGTGTTCAAGGCCGGGTTGGACAGGGCTGTGAGCAACCTGGTCTGGTGGGAGGTGTTCCTGCCCAGGGCAGGGGGGTTGGAACGAGATGATCTTCAAAGTCCCTTCCAACCCAAACCATTCTATGGTTCTATAAAATTTAGTAAAGCATACACAAATTCTATGGAGTAGTATCTGGAGGCTTTTCCTAATCATAGTTACATTAAAATAGTTCATAGCTTAATGATTTCTATGGTAGGTTGCATTCTGTGCTTGATGTCATCTTATTCATTTCCATTGAATGATGATAAATGATTGAATTCTTTATTGGTGGTTCTTATTAAAGGGAAAAAACAATGTGGGTGGAGTTTTCCAATTTCATGTATCTCATCTGCATGCACATTGAGGACCATGTTAACAGCAAGAAATCCTGCATGTAGAGTTTTATGTACTGCAATTTCTTTATAGTATCTAAACTGTGTGCATTACCTCTGGGTGCTGTCTCTGAGACAACAGGCAGCTACTGATTACATTTAAAAAGTTGTTACTGATTGCTGCATCTTGAAGGACTCTGTTGTATAGGTGTTCTTGCTCAATTGGTGGGAATCATGACTTTGACAAAACATAGCAATTATTAAGCTGTATTCTTCCTGACACTATCTTTTAGTGTAACTACAAGATTAAAAGCCATACTACTTTTTAAACAATGAATTCTTAAGCGCACTTTCAACTCCTTTGAATGTTGTAAGCTTTAGAAAGAAAGTCTCGCACAATTGTTTAATAATGGGTATGTTTTCCTAAAAGTTTTTATTTGCTTGTTCATAACTACCATATAGTATTTGATTAAAGAAATAAGGTTAATGATTGATTTTCAGGCATATTTCATACTTTCTAATTAAAATCTATTTTTTCTGTGGCTAATACGAAATACAGACATCTTTTAATACTCACTTCCATCTACCTGTTATACCTCCCAGTCTCAACAAACAAGGCCTTGATAATGTTTTATCCCCTCAGCAATGTCTGACTATGTAGCTTATCACGTTCCCCAGCATCAGTTATCCAAGGAGCCACCTTTTCAAGGCTTATAGAGGGTAGTGCAGCAGTGCTTAGATAGTGAGCCTTTTGTAACCCAAGAGACTTGGTCCTGTCCTTCAGGATTTGTGAGTTGAAACAACCTGATTTTAAGGGGGCCCCTTATTATGAGAGCCAACATTTTTGAAAATTGTAGATGCAAAATTCCTTGGCTCACTTATTCCTAACTCCAAAATTTGCAGGCCTTTGGTATTTTTTTTGGTTCTTGACAAAACAGAAGTCCTATTTGAGTTTTCTGTAGGCATCTCATATCCTTTGGCAGGTTTCAGCTGTCACCAGCTCTCATTTCCTCTGTTACAAGTCCCTCTTCAGCCTTCTGCACATAAGAACATAAAACTCTGTGAGTTCGTGCCCCAGCCGTACCGTGGCTGCACATTCAACACACGCATGGCACAGATATTGGCAGAATTGTTAAGTCACGAAGAAGGTAGAAATTCCTTGGAGATTTCTAGTGAGCAGTGGTTAACGTGTGTGCCTTGTCAGCATTGTCATTCTGGAAGACTGGGTGTCAATTTTCCACTCGTGAGACTCTGATCTTGTTTCACTGCAATATGTAATTGTGTTCTCTGCACAGTTGGAACAGAATTATGTGTTATGCACTGTTGACTGCAGTTGATTGCTATTTAAAATTTTGTTTGTGTAACAGGTCCTGTATCAGATGCAATGTCCTGATTGCGTCTACTTTAGACAATGTTTTAACAAAGCCTTTGTGGAAGTAGCATCTGGTCAGTGCTACAGCAAGGCTTACAGATAGCCAGTTCTTTCTATGGAGGGTGTTCTTGAAATGACAAATGCTATTCTGCTTCTTGGTCTTACTTCACACCTCAACAGGCTCTAGCATACCATTTCAGGTGGGCTTTGTGTGCAGGATGTGCAGCTTCTGACACAAAATCATTGTGTTCATGTGTAGAACAAAACAGGAGTACAAGATAGCATTTCTAGACATGCCTCATCACTTTGAATCCTCTTTTGTCTTAGAGCTGGGGAAAGAAGAAGAAAAAGTGTTTGATACAAATTCTTTGGATGCCGATCGCTGCGAGAGCTGTTATGGGGCAGAGTCAGAGGACATTCGGTAACCTTTACACCTTTTTATATCTTCTTAGCACTCAAATTAATACAGTTGTGTTGCATCCGCTTTTTTTTTTTCTTCAAAGTGTCTATGGAGGTCTGTGCAATTAAATCCTCCTGGGCATGTGCTCAGAGAATGCTGAGAACTGGTGTGATTTTGGTACGCCTTTGGAAGCTGTACTCATGATTTTTAACAACATGCAGAGTTGGGTTGTCTAGATTGTGTACACGCCTGTTTAAGGGCAGTGCAAACTGCGGTCGCACAAAGATTGTATCTCAGCAAACGGTATGTTTTCTGGGTTTATTTGGTGTCCAGAGGGGAGCTGTGCAAATTATTTCACTGTTATGTGATCTGTCTTGGAATAAAACCTGGTTATGGCTTTGCCTTCTCACTTCTGCTGCAGGATTTGCGTCCTTGCGGGAGCGAAGACTAGACATTTATCACTAACACAAACAACAGTTGTCATTTGGTGTTTCTCATTCCTCCTACCTGCAAATTTCTGTAAGAATGGATCCATGATAGTCCATAGGTTCTGAATTATCCTTTGCTATTACTGTCTCTCTAGTAACTTGGTTTGTCCCATCTGTCAAGTTGCATCCTTCCCCGGAGATGTTTCCATCTTGAAGGATTCATGATTCCAGCCTTCAACTTTTTCTTTGAAAACATGGAACCAAGAAAGAAAATTGGTTTTTTTTTTCCAGTGGTCAAGATGCTATCCAGAGGTAGAAAAGTAATGAAGAAAGTTTGCTATTAACCCTCTATCCCATTTTGACAGTCTTGGCCTAAAAACAGAGAAAAGGAGGAATAGAAACAGTCAGATGCTTTGTTCACCAGGCAATTTCCAAACCGCTCAGAGCAGTGGGACGCTGATGTCATTTTTGTAGCAAATCACTTTGCCAAGGAGGGACTTGACTGTCTAAATACACAGGCAAAGCGCTCTTCATACAGCTTGCATCCTCATGCCAAAATCTCAAAAAGTACCTCAAGAAGCTTGAGCTCCTTCAGGAGCATTAGGCTAGCTTCCAAGGTCCAGTCCCTCATGTTTGCTTTATTGCTTCATTGAAGAAAAATCCACCAGGGATTCAAGTCCTGAGCTGGAGCATCTCTTTCTAGCGATGAAGATGGTAAGGTGGTGCTTGTGCTTTTGCAGGTGTTGTAATACTTGCGACGATGTCAGAGAAGCATACAGGCGGCGAGGCTGGGCCTTCAAGAATCCAGATACCATAGAGCAGTGCAAGAGGGAAGGGTTTAGCCAGAAAATGCAAGAACAGAAGAATGAGGGCTGCCAAGTGTATGGTTTCCTAGAGGTCAACAAGGTGAGAGATGGATTTTGCTGTGAACCTGCTGCATGATGGTGATGACTGCAAAAAGGCAGAGTTGGGGTGTTCCTCTCCTTTTCCGGCTTTAGATGTTCACAGGACTATAATAATAACCCTGGGCTCAGCAAGGTGCTTGTACCCATAAAGGGGTTCAGTAGAAGAGTCAGGAAGAGCGATGGGAAGGGGCTAATTCTGTGTTGCGCAGTGCAGGCTGGTAGGAAACATGCTGGCTGGAGAAGCTTAGCTTTTCTTACTGTCTTAGCTAGTGAGCGTTTTTGCTGAGGCTCCTGGAGGAGGAGAGGCAGCTTCTTTGAGGTTAGATTGTCCCATCTGCCCTTCTAGTCTTAAAGCAGAGACCACCAGAGGATGCTGGAGTAATGAACAACTTGCCAGCAGCGGTGTGTGAGAGAGTGAAATGTTACCTTCTTTAGAAAAACAGTGGAAGCAAGATGATTGAGTTGGTTGTCACAGCTCAAAATGCTGAGAGGTGGTTTTTCCAGCTGGTGTATGAAAATACAGTATGAGTTATACCAGATAACTCGGAAGTGACCCTGTCATTTGGCAGGTTACCAAGCTCAGAACGCTTGGACATGCAGGTTATGTACCCAAGTACATTGTACATTCTAGAAGTCAGGCCCAGGCTATGTTTTTTTGTTTGGTTGGTTTTTTTTATTCAAACTCTGTATTTTTTTTTTTACACCTTTGTGTACTGTTCCTGGACACCACAGTCTTTATTTCTAGAAAGTAAACCTTTTACTTACAAAGCCAGACATTGTGATTTGAGCATCTTCATGGGTACCAAACTGTTACAGGACCCTCCATCACAAAGTGTGATGAGCAGGAAAGACTCAAAGGGGAGTGCTGGAGGTAGCCAGGGTCCAAGGGGGGTGGCACGGGGGAAATTTCTGGGGACTGTTGTTATAAGCTAGAATTTTGCACATCGCCATTCTTGTCAGGTCTGCAGTTAACATGAGCAGTAGGTTCATGCAGACATCAAAGGTGTAATTAGCCCGTGAGCTTGGGCCGTTCAGGTCTTCCAGGGGAGAGTGTGTGTGATTGGTAGTAAGTGTCAGGGAGGACTGGCACTGCATATCCAGATCCCTTTTGGATTCCAGGATGAAATTTTAACAACCTTTGTCTTTTGGGTTTTTTGGGGGTTTGGGTTTGGGGTTTTTTTGTAGGTTTAGGGCTTTATTTTTGCATGCAGCTTATTTTCATAGGTGCATACATAGGATCACTGACTGTTTATTGTATTAAGGTTTTTTACCCTGCTCACTCTCCCTCTCAGTTACTTTATCCACTCATTTTCTGTGATACCTCTTTGTATTTCCTGCAGCAGCAGTCAGTTCCCTCCCAATAGCTTAATTTTCTTCTTCCCATTTTTATGTCCACTGAAATAATCTGCATAGAACAGTTATGATCAGCATCAGTATGTAATTATGGCTTTCCACATGACTGCCTATGAGGAAGAGGGGAAATTCATATCTCTTTAGGGTGACATCTGTGGATATTGTCACCTATGAAAATGAGTTGCTTGGTCTATATCTTGTACTGGTGTTGGATCTTTACATTCTTGTTTAAACATCTGCTTTATTGATATAGATTCAGACCTGCTAATGAAAGATTACTGTCTCCTACAGGTAGCTGGAAATTTCCACTTTGCACCAGGAAAAAGTTTCCAACAGTCTCATGTACATGGTAAAGTATTTTCTTTTCCTTCTTATTGTGACCTTTTAGCTTCTGAGTGTACCTGACCGTTTTCTTTGAATATCTTTGGGTTGCTGTCCGTAATAACAACGGCCTGCTTCAGTGGGGAGGATATTGAAGTTTTGTTACAGAGGTTTAGAATCATCATGAACAAATAGAAAAGTGTTTTCTGGAGGTGCTGACACATGAGTCTGGAAGAACTTGGAGGAGAATTTCTGGGCAGTCTCTCAGTCTCACTTGTTCCACAAAACTTTGCTGCTCTGCTGTAAAACAGCCTCAAGTAAGGTGTTCAGTTCAGGACCTGAATATCATAATCTCTGGAAGGGATATTTTGGAGAATACCTCAGGAGAACTTTAAAGCAATTCAGAACTTTTAGAGTAAAATTTAAGTTGTAAAGGGCTTTCTCAAGTATATATATACACAGTGGCCGGAATGATAGTGGTAGTTTATAGAATCGTAGAATGGTTTGGGCTGGAAGTGACCATCTAGTCCAACCCCTCTGCCATGAGCAGAGACACCTTCAACTAGATCAGATCGCTCAGAGCCCTGTCCAACCTGACCTGGAATGTTTCCAGGGATGGGGCATCTACTACCTCTCTGGGCAACCCGGGTCAGTGTCTCACCACCCTCATTGTAAAAAAAAAAAAAAAAAAATTCTTCCTCATATCTAGTCTGAATCTCCCTTCTTTTAGTTTAAAGACATTACCCCTTGTTCTGTTGCTACAAGCCCTATTAAAACGTCTGTCCCCATCTTTCTTATAAGCCCTTTTTAAATACTGAAAGACTGCTATAAGGTCTCCCCAGAGCCTTTTCTTCTTCAGGCTGAACAACCCCAACTCTCTCAGCCTTTCCTCATAGAAGTGTTCCATCCCTCTGATAATTTTTGTTCCCTTCTTCTGGATCTGCTCCAACAGGTCCATGTCTTTCCTGTGCTGAGGGCTCCAGAGGTGGACGCAGTGCTCCAGGTGGGGTCTCACCAGAGCAGAGTAGAGGGGCAGAATCCCCTCCCTCGCCCTGCTGGCCACACTGCTGGGGATGCAGCCCAGGATGCGGTTGGCTTTCTGGGCTGTGAGCGCACATTGCTGGCACATGTCCAGCTTTTCATCCCCCGGTACCCCCAAGTCCTTACCCACAGGGCTACTCTCAATCCCTTCATCCCCCAGCCTGTATTGATACGGGGGGTTGCCCTGACCCAGGTGGAGGACATTGGATGTGGCCTTGTTGAACGTCATGAGGTTTATGTGGGCCCACTTCTCAAGCTTGTCCAGGTCATGGCATCATGCCATGAGGCGTGTCAACTGCACCACTGAGCTCAGTGTCATCTGCAAACTTGCTGAGGGTACACTTGATCCCACTGTCAGTGTCATTGATGAAGATATTAAACAGTTCTGGTCCCAGTACGAACCCCTGAGGGACACCACTCATCGCTGGTCTCCATCCGGTCATTGAGCCATTGACCATTACCCTCTGGATGTGACCATCCAACCAATTCCTCATCCACCGAACACTCCACTCATCATATCCATATCTCTCCAATTTAGAGAGAAGGTTGTTGTGGGCGACCATGCCAAAGGTCTTACAGAAGTCCAGATAGGTGACATCAGTGGCTTTTACCTTGTCTACTGATGTAGTCACTCCATCATAGAAGGCCACTAGGTTGGTCAGGCAAGATTTGTCTGTGGTGAAGCCTTGCTGGCTGGCTTGAATCGCCTCCCTGTCGTCCATGTGCCCTAACATAGCTTCTAGGAGAATCTGTTCCATGATCTTCCCAGGCACAACAGTAAGGTGACTACATCAGCAAGTTCCCTCGGAACTCTGGGATGCATCTCATCAGGTTCCATAGACTTATATATGTTCAGGTTCCTCAGGTGGTCTTGAACCTCATCTTCTTTTGCAGTGGGAGGGACTGAGGGAGCAAAGTCTTTCCCTTGTACCTTTAACAGGAACTTGATTAAAAATATGTGTGGTTTAATGGAACGTTTGTAGTTCCCTTGATCAAGTTTTTGAAGCGTGAAATCTGTAGTAAAGGTTTCACAAAGAACTATAATTTCAGCCTGATTTTCCCCCTTCATATCACTCACTCCAGTTTAACCTGTACCACTGAGGTAAAGGTCAGGGGAGAACATGAATGTGCTTTGTGAGAGTAACTGGTGTGTTTGGAGAAAAACAAGCAAGCTTTTGAGCACAGTTTCTACAGATGAAGAAGCACTCTTGAGCAAAAAGAAAAAAAAAAAAAAAGCCTGTTTTTCCCCACAATATTAATTGTTGTTAATAATACAATGTTTCACTTCTTTCTGCAGAACTTGCTTTGTGTGCTTAAACTAGCATAGCAACAGCAACCTTACTACAGCCAGTATTTACAACTTCACAGCATGTATCTAAGTTAACAAGAAGCATCTGCATTGCATCCGTTCTCTGTAATATGCACGAATGCAAGCTGGCTGTCCTGAGAGCAAGTACTTTGTGTACATAGAGGAGGGGGTGACATCAGGATAGCTCTCTAATTGCATGTGCCCCAGAAGTCTTGCACAACTGAATTGAAAATTCAGTAGGAAAATACAGGTGAAAACCAGAAAGGACTACGTCGTTTCTGCAAACCTTTTGGAGGCAGAGTTAGGAATATTGGTGTTTTGAGGACAGTGAAAAGGAGTAGGATGATGGGCAGACAAACTCCATTTTCTGGGGATTTTGTCACATTAAATACCAAGGAAAACGCTTTTCTAATGCTTTTCTCCACGTGCAACTGTTTTCAGTTCTTGGGATCTCCTAAGTGTGTTTGAGTCTATTGACATCCCTCAGTGGCTCTCTTTCAGGTACTTTTCCTATCTCACCATGAGCCCATGTAAATGTTTTGCATTTACAGCACCCTGTTGCAAAGCGTTCAGCAGGTCTGCTCTGCTGTAAGAAAAAACACCTCCTCTTAAAGCTAGTGGGAGCAAGCAAGCATCTGATGGCCCTTGTTCCTCTGCTGGAAGAGTGAATGGTTGCTGCCTGCTCTCTCCTTGCCTCTCAGGATGTCATAGACCTTTCCTGTGCCAGCCCACGGGCCATGTCTTTTCCCTGTTGAGGAGTCCCAGCTTACATAGATGGTCCTTTGTGGAAGCCACTCAACCTCTGAGATTCCTTGCTGGATTTCTCTGAGTGGCTTTCAGTTCAGCTCTATCTGGAGGTACCAGACTGCACCCAGGATTAAGGTCCAGGCTGAGCATGACATAGGCAGTGGTATAAAGATTTTCTTCCTTTTATTCTTTCTTGCTTTCCTAGTTATTCATAACATGTAATGTCCCCTTTTTCCCAACCTTTTCCTGGGCAGTGTTTTCATGGCCCCAGCCAACAACCAAGGTGTTTTCCCTGACTCCGAGGGAAATGGGCAGCTCGGAGCCTGGTCTTTTTCTTGTACACGAAGCTGAGACTGTTTTCTACCTCAGTATAACCTTTCTTCCTAATCTTTTTTTTTTTTTCTTTTAAGTTTGCAGAAAGAAAGAAGTTTCTTTCCCCTTTAATTAAAGAACTTGACTAGTATTAGTCAGAGGACAGAGCTATATGAGATATTTCCAGACCTCCCCTGAAAATATCTTGTTTCCACACAAGAACTTACCAATGTGTGATTTTTGATCCATTTAAGAAGGTCTACGTTAATGCTCAGTCCTATCAATACACTTAGAATGTCATGCAGGATGAACTTGAATGTCTAAGAGAAGTCTGAATATTCCAAACTGTTTTCATCAAAAACCACATTAACAGTCCAATCAAAATAATAATTTTACTAGACGTATTTGATACAAAACTGTGATGACTGACAGTATTTTTACTCCTGCCTTCTGTTCCATACCAATTTGAATCAGTAGAGAATAGGGGGGGTTGAACAAAAATGTCAGTACTATGCAAAGTTCGTTAAATTGCACTGCTTTCCTTGCCTAATATCAGAGTAGCTACACCACATTTGTACAGCTGATGGTTAGACTTGAGTCCATACTTTTGGGTTTTGGTGCTATTCAAATCCTGAAGCTAGCACACCGACTTTTGAGTTCCTTGCACTGTTACTCTCTCCTTCTCCTGAGGGTTACTGTTGTTTAACAGAGCTCCAGCTGGGGAATTTGCACAGACGTCTTCCTGACAGTGCGAAGGGTCCTATAGAGAAGCACCAGTAAATCTGACTGTAAATGCAATCCTGATCTGAGCTTCTGAACTTATGCCGTGTGCTTGGTGTTAACATCTTCAAAACTGTAACTTCTCTCCTGGGTAGAAGCAAGTTGAAATTGTTTTTTTTTCAGAAAGTAGAATAAGAAGTAAGAGGATACTTGGGGCTAACACACATACGAACGAGAACCAGCAGTGCATAAGGTGCCATTTTTTTTAGTGATGTTAGCTTTAATTGTGTATACCTCACTCTTTATGTCCTTTTATTTTGTTTGAGTAGCTACCCTAGGATAGATGTGACCCAGAAGAAGTCTTATTTTTCAGGGATTATTCATTCAGCTGAATGTGAGAGGTATATAGGTAGAAGGCGGGGAATGGCCTTGCCCAGAGGAGTTCGTCACATTTCTTACATCCATGAGTCTTGATTCTTTGGCTTGGCAGAAACCCTTCCATTAGGACAGAGGGGATCAGAGGTTCTTGTTTAGACTAGGAAAAAAGGCTGAAATTACATTCAAGTTTGCTAACAATAGCTAAATACAGCAGCCTAAATTCAGTTACATTCCTGATCAGGAGAAGGCTAATGAGTAGCCACCAAAGCAATTGTTCTCCAATTTTTTTTCATTTTTAAATGCTGTACAAGTGGGTAAGTCTCATGAAAGTCGCCCTTCTTAAGAGTTTACTGAGTATCAGGTTTTATTAGTAACAATCACATTTCATGATTCTGAGTTAATTCTGATTGACAGTGTTGTATGTGTTTTAATGCAGACATATATTGACTAATAGGAATCAAAGTTTTGAAGTAGGTAGCCTATGAATCTCATGCTCTTAAGAGATGCAAGTGCATTATCTCATCATAGGGTAACATCTGCTGAAACAGATTCAAACCATATTTCACTTGTGTTCAGCATTCTAAATGTCCTGAGGGTTTTTCATAAAATATCAAGCCCCTAACATCTCAAACTTTCTCAGAAGAATGCATTACCCAAATCTTACATGACCCGAGACTTATTTCTTATATATCCTTATTTCATGGTAATCTTTATGACCTAAGGACATCTGATGTTCTCCTGACAATCTGTTTGGGGTTTTTTTTTCAAAGTAAGCGTTGGACATTTCATTTGTTATAACACAAGTTCGCCTTCCAGTCTTTATGCAATATTCATACGTCTGAAGGAACTAGAAACACTGGAAATGCTGAAAAATTAAAACTGGGGGGGAAGGTTTGTCTATGTTTAAAAAAAGTTATTTTGTCCATTTTGTTTTGTTTCTGCCTGCATGAATTAAATCCAGGTGAGATGATTTTGCTTCTCTTGTTTGTGTGGATGTTTTTCTATTCTTTTATGTAACCTTTGGTCATGTTCTTTTGATATTGGTTCCATATTTATACATTGTTCTGCACAGTCATTAAATCAACTTTGCATTCCTTCTGGTTTCTCATAATCCCCAGGCCCTGAAGGAAATGTAATTTGGAAAATTGAGGGAGGGTGTTTTTCTGTCTTTAGATAACTGAAGAGAAAGGTCCGGCTCTGCTGGGTTAATGCAATTTTTATCCGCCCATATTCACATTTCCAGTATACCTAACAGGAAGACTCAAGAATTGATGGTTTGAGCCCTATTGCATCAATAACAGACTGCTACTGTGCTTTGCCTCTTGGCTGGTTCATGAGTAAGGAAATGCTGTACTCTTCTTAGCTGACCATTGGAGGCTGAGCACTTTATTACTAGAGGTATTTCTGCAGCATAGACTTTGTTCATATTTTATTTTAGTTTTCATCATTAATAGATGTTTTAGTGTGTGTTGCTAGTCATTGCTCACCTCAAGTCATCGAAATTGCTCTCTCTAGGAGAATTCACACAGCTGATCTAATGCCTTTGTTCCATCTATACTGGTTAACTACCTTTTAGGTAGCGTGTAAATATACTGCTTGTGCTTCTTGGACAGGTACTCTTGTCCGTCCTTTGCATGCTGCGTTCCCAGAGAATTCAAGCTGAAACTTCGTGAATTTGCTTTTGAAGCAAACAGTGATGCTGATTTTCATCCCAAGTTACTGGAAGCATTAAAAACTGGTCACTTTTAGCCTGCACCATGGTGCTTCATCTTCAGTGTCAGAGAAGACCCCCCCACTCCTGAATGTCACACCAGCCACAAACGGTCTTGTCTTGTTCCTCAGCTCATCTGTGGTCTGGTTGCACTGAGAAATCCCTGATCATTGGGAGGAGTGAAGGAGTTCGTGAGGAGGACTGAACCACCTCCAGGCAGACTTTTTGGCACTGAAACTAGTAGTACTGGCTCTCCAGCAACAGGGAAAAAACGGAGTCAAACGTTATTAATATTTGCAGTCTTCCATTCCAAGCAGCACAGCCTCAAGCCCTCCTTATTCATTTGGTACTAGCTGAGATTGGGCTTGCTTCACTGTTTTCTGCTCCACAGGCTTTGAATCCTAAACTGGGATTTTATGTTTAGTTTATGCAGGGTGCTGCAGGTTTTGGTGAAGTTATCTCTTTTACTTGTGCCTCTGTAAGGACAGCCTCCAGCACCAGCTGTGCCTGTTTGTGATTCTGGATATCATATTTTCTTTGCAGCAGTTCACACCTTCTCTCTTTCCTTCCTGCCTCAGAGAAAAGAGGAACGATTGAATGAGTTAGCTTTTTACCCTCCTGAGGTTTGTGGTTCAGGAGCTGCTCTTATTTCTGTCCATGCGGCAGCCATCTCCTGCTTTAGCTGTGGTGGTTGGCAACAAGTTTCCAACATGTGGGAGAGTTCTTAGTGATAGTTTCGTCAGAAGAGAGATGATACTCATATCACTTCCTTCTTGCTTGCCATATTTCTTTTAGTCAGGAGGAAGCTGAGGCTTCTCATTCATCCTTTAGTTTATCCTTGGACCATTCTGTTGCCAAGGTGCCGTCGTTATTTTTTAGGGAAGACATTGCCCATCATGCTTTATTGACAGCCAGAGAGCTTGTCAAGATTCCTTAAAATGTATTATTAGATTCCTTCAATTCCCTAGGAAAGAAGCTGATGCTGATGAAAACATTCAGGACATTCTCTGTCCTAAAGACACACTCTCAATGACCATGATGATTTCTGTGGGTGAAGCAGTTCTGTATGTGGTCCGAATTCTGCGGTTTTCTTACACCCTACATGGTCAGCTGGAGGAACAAAGTTATCTTTGAAGGCACTATTTTTGTGATTACCATTTGTTTTCCTCCTCATTTGTGATGACAATTGTGGAAGGAAGAACCCCAAGTAAGCTGCTCCTTGAGACGATGATGGTTTTGGAAAAGGAGCTGCCTACTCAGAGTCACCAAGCTTTGCTTAGCAATGTGCAAAGCTTTGTTAGCTGTCCAAGAGCACAAATTCACTGGTCAGTTGTACATCTTCATTAATGTTCTGCCTAAGGGAAGGCTTATTCCCTTTTCTACTAGATACTTGTTTGACAGCCAGAACCTAGTTGAAGGCATCCTTGGACTCTATGGATGACCCCTAATTGCCTCTCTTCTTTTACATACTTTTTAATGTTTTGAGTGCTGAATTGCAAAGGATGTACAGTCTCTGTCTGAAGATCGGTTGTTATTTTTTAGGTCCGTTGACATCTTCTCATTGGCAACCAAGAGCAAGTGACACTAATTCTTTTTTCTGCCGACTGCAGCGTCTTTCTCTGTTCCTTTCCTGGAGTCCTTCCTACTTTTTGTGGGGCTGTTAGTATTGCACAGGCCTTGTACAGATTCCAGTTCCTCATCTGAGTTCTTCTCTTGCCCATCAACAGTCTTGGAAAAAAACCAATGTGGGACTCAATCTCTATCAGTCAAGAACGCCATTTCAGTGTGGAGGAGGTTGAAGTCATCTGGTTGATCACCTGTATGGTATTCCTTCCATAGAGTGTGTTTGTGTGAATTCATTCTAACTTCTGTCCCAAAGTAGTACCTGCTGAGGAATTAACTGTTTTCATCCCCAAACTGAATACTGGAGACTGAGATTCTTGTTTCATCCTCAACATTGCTGAGGACTTTTCTTTTTACGCTGGTAAACTCCTTTCAGAGTTTGGTTGTCTTAGTGCTGAAAAACGCAAGGTCTCACCCATTTCTGTGCAGATGGACAAACTGTTTTCAAGTTACATCAGTTGGAGACCACAAATGCGATGTTTCCGTTTGTCACTGGACTATAATCTGTCAGAGCTCAGGTTGTACTGGTTATGGGAATACCTAATGTTTGTTAAGTAGCCATCTGGAGGCTCTCCATATGTTCCATACCTTTTCCATACCAAAAAAACATGCTGTTGTAGAAACACCACCAGGGATGTAGCGTTTGGCAAAGTGGATTGAAATTGCTGTGTGAAGAATTCAAAGGCCCGCCTCTGAGGAGGTATAAGTCTGTGACAGTTGTTAGTTAGTCATGCTGCATGTTGAACAGTTTTCAAAACAAACAAAAAAGGAGGTTACTTAACCTCCTTTGAGAGATGCCATCTGAACATACCTTTCCCCTGCCCACCATCCTTCCAGGTATTCACCTTTGTTGGGATCTTGCAACAGAATGGACAAAAACAACCTCATGGTTTGCTGCCTTCCCCATGCATCAGGTGTGATGAAAGAAGCACAGGACTGGTTAAGATCAAAAACTTGTTACCCAGCTTTGAGTGTTAATGTAAACCTTGAGTGCACTTCTAGATAGCTTTGGTTGCTTCTAAACTGACCTTTCTGTTACCTTAAGACTGAAAAAGAATCTAAATATGACCAGCATTGTTATCTAGCATGCTGCTTTAAAGCTCACTTAACATACATGGACATCCCACTGTATTTTTCCATTTAGTGATTAATTCCTGCACTTTTGTTTCTCTGTTACGCTTGAAATGATGGCTTGTCCATATGTATCAGTTCGTTGGCTAGCTAGGCAGTCATTTTACATGGTCTAGAAAGCACACCAGCAAAGCTGTTACTCTTCCCCTTTTCAGTATGTTTTAAATGCTGCTCTGTCTGAATCTTTTTTCTCTTTTTTTTTCCCACTCTGCTCATTTTTGCAGTGCACGCTGTTGAGAGTAAGTGTTGCTGTATCTCTCCCTTCCCCTCCCTTCCCCTCCCCTGCCCCCCAACCTGTTTACTACAGAACTAAAGTAATTTGCTGTGCCCATAAATCTCCTTTGGGAGGAGCTGTTGATCTAGGCTGAGATTTGAGAAGATTTCCTGAAAGCTAAAAGGAGAACCATCCCAGGTCATTCTTCTGTGGTAAACAAGGTCACCAGATGGAAAAGGCCATCCATCTTTATCTTAAACAATTTTAATATATCAGTGTTGGAGATAATGTGTTGGCAGATTATTAGTTGCCCTGTGCAGATAATGTAATTGTGGGGGACGTGGTGACACATTGGAGAGACTTCTGTCTTTTGAAGTCAGATGGGATAATTTTCTCATTTAATCTCATTTGTACAACAGGCCAGAGAATTTCTCCTGGGGATTAATGCACCAAGCCTGCTTATCTTGGAATACTCAGTAGGAGGTTTTCCAAGGGTTTGTAAACCGTTGGATTTTTTTAAGGGTAATTATAGAGTCAGAGAATGGTTAGAGTAGGAAGGGACCTTAAAGATCATCTAGTTCCAACCCCCCTGCCATGGGCAGGGACATCTTCCACTAGGTGGTGCTAATCATGGTGGTTACAGGTTGAGATGTGTGTGATGTTTCAACTCAGTAACATTGGGTAGAAGGCTCAGGCTCTTGAGGCTCTTTGTGCACTTCCTCCCATAGCCACAACATTTGGTGCGTTGCTCCCTGCCTTAGTCCCCTCTTCACGATGCATCCTTATGCCACTCATCATCTTCCTGCCACTGTGCTGCTGTAAGATATTTTCCTCCAGAAAGTTCATCCCCAGTTTGAAAATTGGTGTCCTATCTCACCTTGGAGCAACATGGTTGGGTAGCTGTGTCTTGGGTTTCTTAGAGTCTTAATGTGTTTATTGACAGTCCTGAGCGGCCGTAATTGCTGTTAACCCTGTTTTACAGGTAAAAGACTGAATTTCAGAGTCTAAGGAGGCTTTGTGGTTGTTCAGGTCAGAAATGCAAGATGGGGAGAATTCTTCAGACAGACAGCTGTTCTTAAAACTGTGTTACTAAAACAGTGAAGAAAAGTAGGTTATATAAAAACAGACAGATTTCTTGGCAAACTTAAGATGTTTTACAGGTCTCTCTATTTTACTTAGCTAGGCTCTTAGCTGCAGTTACAGAAAGGAAGGAATGTGTTTATGTTTCTTCAGAAATAAGAGTCTGGTCCTAGCTGATAGTCTCTTAAAATGTGCTGTTCTGTTTCCTTGCCCTGCTTCTTCTCTAAGCAAGTTAAATAGCCTGTTTTTTTATGTTAAGCAAACTATAGCTAGCTAAACATTTATCTGCAACCTAGAGTATATACACATCTGCTTAGCATAGTCCTTAGTGATCAGAGATAAATATACCTGTTATCTGGTGGAATACTGGTTTAGAAACTGAATGTATAGATCATGCTTTTTCGCAGAGTTTTAAATCATTTATCACAGAGGAGTTTTATAAAAACTAATTAATTGATGTTTTATCTGTGGAAGGCATAACTGAGCACTGTGGGGAAATTTTGTTTTGGATAGCCATAACTGTTAAAATTGGTCACACACGATGTAAATCTAGTATAATGGGTTAGTTAATGACTGGTCTTTCTCAAGTGTTGCCCTTGGATTTCTGTGGTAGTGCGCTCTAACTGTAAGATTTGTCAGCCTTACTAGTACTCTCACTTCACAGGATACAAATGCGACTACCCAACCATTAAAGCTGATAAACACCTTAATCCTGTGAAAGGTTCTAGGGGCATAGCCACCAGGAGGAGCATCCCTGTCCCTCCCTATGCTGGTGCACTGCACCAGCACAAGCATGCCTGCAGCTGTGTGATTAGCTTTCCTGTGGAGCTGCCCTGGCTGGAAGAATAGCGGCACATAAGGCAATACTTGCATTTCAGCCTGTTGTGTTCTCAGGTGTGGCTCATGACCAAATGGAGGGTGGGACAGGAATGAGCCATCAACAGAAAGATGGGGGAACAAAGACTGTTTTATTCCTTCGGCAGTAGGTCCAGTTTGAATGCAGATCCACCAGACCCAGGATCTCTGTAGAACTTTATTTATTAACTGAAGGTTAGCCTGCTGGTGTGTGGACAAAAGGCAGCAGGACTTGACACTTCACTGACAGCTAAGCCACTTAACTTTTGATTCAAGTGCAATACTGCAGCATGAAACAGGGTGTTGCTGGTAACTGTTAAGAAAAACAGCATAGCATAATCCCAAGGCCACTTCTCCCTTCTTTCCTTTCCCCGCTTGCCATTTCGTATCTATTTCCAAATTCTTAGTAGGAATTTCTTTTTAAAAACCAAATGAGTTCTTTGACTCAAGTTGCCAGCACAGGCACACAAGCCACTGCTGGTGGCAGTGACAAGTCTGCACACTCATCAGAGACAGCAGCAGGAATATCTGAAGCCAGTGCAGTTCGGAGCTCTTTGTAATGCAGAACCATTGCCTTAATTCCAAGGACTGCAGCCTTCGTTTGTGAGCATTGAACATTTCACCTGTGAAATGCAAGTGCCTCTCCCTAGATCAGAGCATTAGGAGAAGTATAGTTTAGGCTTGGCATTTACTTCTCTAACTGCTCACTCTCTGTCTTGCATGTTTGGGTTTAGTAAGGGTTGTCTATAAATGCAAGTAAAGCTTCTGGTGTTTTGTTGAAAGATGTTAATAGGAAAAAATGAGTTTGCAGCACACTCATGTTAAGTAAATGTTTCAAAGGAGAGGCTAGTTTCAATCGGTTCTTTAGCATTGCAGCCTGACTTGTGCTAGGCTGTATATCAGAAACCCTTCAAGGGAGTAGAATTTCTAATCTTTGTTAATCGTGTAGCAGCACTTGGTGATCTGACTCCATCAGCTCCTAAAATAA
The DNA here is from genome assembly GCA_017639485.1 of Pluvialis apricaria. Classification (NCBI taxonomy): domain Eukaryota; kingdom Metazoa; phylum Chordata; class Aves; order Charadriiformes; family Charadriidae; genus Pluvialis; species Pluvialis apricaria. Next base: position 512,720 of record CM030021.1, on the reverse strand, counting down.
TAGCCCACGATTTTTGAAGTGTGTTTTTCTTTGCTAAAGTGAAAGGTGAGGTCTGGCTTCCTGAGCATGTTAATTTACCGGTTAAAATGCACCACAGCCTCTGGCTACTTTAAGATGATTGTGTGACTTTGGATAAACCTGGTAGGAGCGATACTGAAATTGAGTTGTAAGTTACATTTTCATCCTGAGACTGATGCTTCTGGCATTGCATAAAGTCATTTAAGTAGCCAACCAAAAGATATCCAGTGCCTTCCATTGCCCATATCTTTGCCAGATCCCTTCTGGGGGTGTGTAGTGCTGCCAGCCACGTCATATTGCTGTAAGCAGGAAGGGCAGAGAGAGGGCACGCCAAATTCCCCAAATCCTAGCACTGGTGACAATCGTCTTGGCCCCACCAGTGGTTTGCAAATAACCTGCTCAGGCTGTCCCTACAAAGACTTTTCCTTTCCCCATGTGTTCTCTGGGCGGGGGTAAAAAGGCTGATGGGCAGAGCACTGAGTTGCTAAGATATCGATGATTTCTTTCGGGCACTTGCGTGTGATATTAAGGCACGTGCTCTGCTCAGTTGTTAGTTTAGATCTGTTGTGCCTCTGTGTTTTAACAGTAGTTAGAGGAGTTATATGTATCAGGTGGTGACTGAGACACCAGTGAAGTTTTTCTTGCTTTCCCCTGGGATCTTGTTTTTGCCCTAGATTAAGAATACATTCAGGTGAGGACTGAAATACTTAATACAAATTAACCCCAAATTAAAGTTACTTTCCTTTACTCTAGCAGTGTCTAGTCTATGTCAGGAGGGGAATTGCAGCAGTTTTGTCTGTCACGCATGCTACTGCAAGCAAGAGAGAAACACAGGCGATTTTCTTGCCATTTTAGATTGCAATGGAAGTGAGAGGAGCTCCCTTATAAGATAGAATAAGGTAAATAGAAGTGCTTGTTATCACAGTCTGAACTATATCGTTAAACTATTTTTCTATTACAGTTCATGATCTACAGAGCTTTGGCCTTGATAATGTAAGTGTTCCCAAGATAACGTTCTAGTTCTCTTGGTTTATTTTCCTTCTGGATTTCCCTCCCTTTGCCACATTGAGATCCTAGTGTACTGATCCCATCTGGATTTGGCTGTATAAGCCTGAGCAGAACCTGGGACAGGGCTCTGAAGTATGTGCTGGGACATCTGCATGTTGCTTGGCAAGCCTGTTCCCCTCTTCCTGAGACTGCCTTGCTCCTGAATCTGTGCTTCCCAGTTTTCTAAAGTTGACATTTTCACAACCGCTTCCGGGTCTGTTGGGGTTTACCTTGTGCTGGGAGGAAAGCAGATGATACCTGTGCCACCAAGGCAGCTGACAGCATGGTATTCCTATAGCAGGGAGAGGAATGGGTGGGAGAGCCTGTTCTGTAGATGGGAGGGAAGGGCACCAGGATCTGGGGATTTCCAGCAGGAAAAAGAGAAATTCCACATCTTGGAATCTCCCATGAATAAAAAAGAAGAGCAAGTGCTTTGGAGTTCACTATTACGACATGCAGAGTAAGAGAGGACCTGTCTTTTTGTTCTAGAGCCACACTCAGGAAAATATACAAATAATTAACTTCTGACCCCTTACCTTGCCTCTTGGATACTGTGCAGTTGTTTGAGTTATTAACATTTATGTTTCAGATCAATATGACGCACTATATCAAACATCTCTCATTTGGAAGGGATTATCCAGGCATTGTGAACCCTCTGGATGGGACAGACGTCACTGCACAGCAAGGTAAAAGCTAACTGAGAGAAATTGCTTTTTAAGTGTTTGTATTAATAAGTGTTAGAAGAGAACAGGAGCAAATTTCCCAGTCTTTAACAAGAACCCTGACAGCATTGCGTAAAATATAAACTCCTCCACCTTGTGCTCTTTCCGGAACAGCTGCCTCCATTCATCTGGAACAAATCTGCCAACATGTTTTGATTCTATGACCTTTCTGAAAGATCTCTCTTTTCAGTGTTCATGGATGCACAACAGCAGCTATAGCACATCATTATTACCTGCCCGCATCAGGTTTAGTTTAGGGAGAGCCCTGTCTAGCTACTGCATGCAGTAGGAGATAACCAGAAGATGCAGGATAGGGAAAAAAAGGCCTAACTGATAGTTGTTGGAGAACCGTGTTGACTGCCTGACCTTGATCTACCCAACAGTAATGGCTGAACAGCTGCAGTGAAGTTGAAATATTGCTGACTTCTTCTAGATAGCGCCAGCTGGCTGGCTTGAGAAGGAAGGGCAATTCTCTCCTTGTGCTGCTGTTGCTCAAACTATAATCTTGGTTTATTCACATAAGACTGCTTGTGTGCATTTTCCTTGAAAGATCCTGACTGTACCACTTCATATGCCACTGCAGAGATTAGTTGTTTTGGGGTTTTTTTTGAGATCCGCTGAAGTCTGCAAAGCTTGTCTTTGCAGATAGTTGGGGTGCTGTTACATAACACAGCTTGAAGAAAGAATTTGTTTGCTTTGAGGTGGTGGTAGGATTGTTAATCATACCTGAACCCATTCTTTTAAATTTTCCACCATCAATTTTAATTCTTGTACCCAAATCAAAGGATGTTGCTTAAAATAAAGTACAGAAAAATGAAAAGGTGTCATAACACTTGATATGATTGTGATGCCGTAGTTTTTCTGTGGAGTAACAAACTCTCTGAGAGGTGGCCCATAACTGGCTGGTAACACACACATTGCCAGCTCATGTTGATCTTCTCATCCACCAGCACCCCCAAGGCGTCTCCTCAAGGCTGCTATCAATGCATCCTCTGCCCATCCTGTATTTGTGCTTGGGACTGCCCTCAGCCATGTGCAAGGCCTTGCACTTGGCCCTGTTGAACTGCATGAGGATTGCATGGGCCCACATCTCCAGCCTGTCAAGGTCCCTCTGGATGGCATCACTTCCTTCCGGCATCACTTCCTTCCAGCATCACTTCCTTCCAGCATGTTGACCGCTCCACACAGGTTGGTGTCGTCAGCAAACTCGCTGAGGGTGCACTCAATCCCACTGTCCATGTCACCAACAAAGGTGTTAAACAGCACCAGTCCCAGTACCGACCCCTGAGGAACACTACTTGTCACTGCTCGCCACTTGGACATCAAGCTGTTCACCACAACTCTTTAAGTGCGGCCATCCAGCCAATTCCTTATCCACCAAGTGGTCCGTAGGTCAAATCCACATTTCTCCAATTTAGATACAAGGATGTCATGCAGGACAGTGTCAAATGCCTTGCACAAGTCCGAGTAGATGGTGTCAGTTGCCCTTCCCTTGTCCACCAATGCTGTAACCCTGTCACAGAAGGCCACCAAATGTGTCAGGCATGATTTGCCCTTAATGAAGCCATGCTGGCTGTCACCAGTCACCTCCTTATTTTACATGTGCTTTAGCAGGGTTTCCAGGAGGGTCTGCTAATGATCTTGCCAGGCATAGAGGTGAGACTGATCGGCCTGTAGCTCCCCAGGTCTTCCTTTTTTCCCTTTTTAAAAATGGGGGTTGTTTCCCTCTTTCCAGTCAGCAGGAAATTCACCAGACTGCCCCAACTTCTCAAATATGATGGATGGTGGCTTGGCAGTTTCATCCGCCAGTTCCCTCAGGACCTGCGGAGGAATCTCATCAGGTCCCATGGACTTGTGGACCTTCAGGTTCCTCAACTGGTCTCGAACCTGGTCTTCTCCTGCAGTGGGCAGTTCCTCATTATCCCAGTCCCTGCCTTTGGCTTCTGCGATTTGGGATCGCTGACGTACCTATAGAAGCTTTTCTTGTTGCCCTTGATGTCCCTGTCCAGATTTAGCTCTGTCTGGGCTTTAGCTTTTCTAACCTGATCCCTGGCTGTTTGGACAATTTCTCTGTATACCTCCCAGGCTACCTGTCCTTGCTGCCACCCTCTGTAGGCTTCTTTTTTCTGTTTGAGATTGTCCAGGAGCTCCTTGTTCATCCATGCAGGCCTCCTGGCATGTTTTTTCTTGACTTCCTCTTTATTGGGATGCATCGCTTCGGAGCTTGGAGGAGGTGGTCCTTGAAATTCAGACAGCTTTCTTGGGCCCCCCTTCCTTCTAGGCGCTCTGCCAAGCAGATCCCTGAAGAGGCCAAAGTCTGCTCTCCTGAAGTCATAGAATCATAGAATCATAGAATGGTTTAGGTTGGAAGGGACCTTGAAGATCATCGAGTTCCAACCCCCCTGCCACAGGCAGGGATACCTCTCACTAGACCAGGTTGCCCAAGGCCACGTCCAGCCTGGCCTTGAACACCTCCAGGGATGGGGCTTCAACAACCTCTCTGGGCAACCTGTTCCAGTGCCTCACCACCCTTAAAGTGAAAAACTTCTTCCTAATGTTTAATCTAAACCTGCCCTCTTCCAGCTTAAAGCCGTTCCCCCTTGTCCTATCACTACATGCCCTGGTAAAAAGCCCTTCCCCAGCTCTCCTGTAGGCCCCCTTTAGGTACTGGAAGGCCGCAATAAGATCTCCCCGGAGCCTTCTCTTCTCCAGGCTGAACAGCCCCAACTCTCTCAGCCTCTCCTCATAGGAGAGGTGCTCCAGCCCTCGGATCATCCTCGTGGCTCTCCTCTGGACACGCTCCAGCAGGTCCATGTCCTTCTTATGTTGGGGACTCCACAGCTGGATGCAGTACTCCAGGTGGGATCTCACGAGAGCAGAGTAGAGGGGCAGAATCACCTCCCTTGACCTGCTGGCCACACTTCTTTTGATGCAGCCCAGGATACGGTTGGCCTTCTGGGCTGCGATCGCACACTGCTTGCTCATGTCGAGCTTCTCATCAATCATCACCCCCAGGTCCTTCTCCACAGGGCTGCTCTCCAGCCATTCTCTGCCGAGCCTGTATTTGTGCTTGGGATTGCCCCGACCCAGATGTAGGACCTTGCACTTGGCCTTGTTGAACTGCATGAAGTTGGCTTGGGCCCACCTCTCCAGCCTGTCCAGGTCCCTCTGGATGGCATCCCTCCCCTCCAGCGTGTCTGCCTCGCCAAACAGCTTGGTATCATCAGCAAACTTGCTGAGGGTGCACTCTACCCCACTGTCCATGTCGCTAACAAAGATGTTGAACAGTACGGGTCCCAGTACCGACCCCTGAGGAACGCCACTCGTCACTGCTCTCCACTTGGACACGGAGCCGTTGACTGCAACCCTTTGAGTGCGACCATCCAGCCAGTTCTTTATCCACCGAGTGGTCCATTTATCGAATCCATGTCTCTTCAATTTAGAGACCAGGAAAGTCCAGGGTAGCGAGCTTACTGTGTGCTCTCCTCACCGCCCTAAGGATCTCAAACTCTACCATCTCATGGTCACTGCAGCCAAGGCTGCCCTTGAGCTTCAGGGCATTTGAAAATAGGTTTTCAAAGTGACTCCTGCCTTCTATTATCCTTAAGAGAACTGAAGAAACAGGCTGGTCTGAGGCAGCAGGAGTTCTGCTATTTTTTTTGTTCACTGATCCAGATCTTCCTTTTCATCTGATATGATAGAAACCATGCTTCTACAAGAATAAACTGTAGTGTTAATTGAAGTTGATATAGGATACTCATTTAGAGTTGGGTGTTTTCTTATGGTTATGCTATTAAATGTAAAGGTTTTCATGTGCTATAATAAGAATTTTCAAGATGTGCTGCTAAAACTATAGCAAGATAACTGGTTTATAGGGCGTTTTCAATTTAGTCAAGGCCAAAATGACAATAGTTTTGGTTGGAACAGGAACGAGATTCAATTTGGCAAAAGGAAGACTCATGTCAGACATTAACTTTACTGTCCTTAACCTCCAGTAGCTGTTGCATTGAAAGCTGTTCCCTGACAAGTTGAACAAAACCAGCTTGTGTCTACCTACCCTGTCAGTTAAGCTTTCCAGCTCTTTGCCAGTTATTAATTGTGTCTCTCTGTCTTTGCTTATAGCTTCCATGATGTTTCAGTATTTTGTCAAGGTGGTCCCCACAGTGTATATGAAAGTAGATGGTGAAGTAAGTACCTTTTTTTTTTTTTGCCCCTATTATTCTGGCAAGTGAAAGCCTTCAGACTTTCTCCTCATATTCTAATGCTGACCATATCTGACCTCTGGTGGAAGTAACACAGTCTGTTTGACTTTCTTCATATAACCAACCCAGTAAGAATAACAATTTCTATGGTGTATGGTTGTCTGTGATGTTGCAGCAGTGAAGAAGCAGATTTCAGCCTCCACCATCCCACCTTGCTCAAAGTGGCCATGCCATTTTTATCATGTTCCCTCATGAATCCCTCCTATTGCGTGCTCAGGAGAAGTTAAAGCAGCAAGGAGATCCTAAAAACGTTCTTTGGAGAATAACCCAAGATCACAGAATCACAGAATGGTCAGGGTTGGAAGGGACCTCTGGAGCTCACCCAGTCCAACCCCCTGCCACAGCAGGGTCACTACAGCAGTTGCACAGGACGGCGTCCAGGCAGGTTTTGAATGTCTCCAGTGAGGGAGACTCCACAACCTCTCTGGGCAGCTGTGCCACTGCTCTGCCACCGTCAAAGGAAACAAGTTCCTCCTCATGTTAAGATGGAACATCCTATGTTCAAGTCTGTGCCCGTTACTTCTTGTCCTACCACTGAAAAAAGACTGTTCCCATCTACCTGGCACCCTCCCTTTAAGTATTTATAAGCATTGATAAGATCCCCCCTCAGTCTTCTTTTCTCCAGACTAAAAAGCCCCAAGGCCCTCAGCCTTTCCTCATCAGAAAGATGCTCCAATCCCCTCATCATCTTTGTAGCCCTTTGCTGCACCCTCTCCAGCAGTTCCCTGTCCTTCCTGACCCGGGGAGCCCAGAACTGCACACAGTGCTCCGGCTGCGGCCTCCCCAGGGCAGAGCAGAGGGGGAGGATGACCTCCCTTGCCCTGCTGGCCACACTCTGCTGGGTGCACCCCAGGATGCCATTGGCCTTCTTGGCCACCAGGGCACATTGCTGGCTCATGGTCACCCTGTTGGCCCCCAGGACTCCCAGGTCCCTTTCCACAGAGCTGCTCTCCAGGAGGTCAGCCCCCAACCTGTACTGATGCATGGGGTTATCCCTCCCCAGGTGCAGTACCCTACACTTGCCTTTGTTGAACTTCATCCGGTTTTTCTCTGCCCAACTCTCCAGCCTGTCCAGGTCACGCTGTATGGCGGCACAGCTTTCCGATGTGTCAGCCACCCCTCCCAGTTTTGTGTCATCAGCAAACTGGCTGACGGTACACTCTATCCCTTCATCCAGGTCATTGATGAATATATTGAACAGGACTGGACCCAGTACTGACCCCTGAGGGACACCACTTGTTACTGACCTCCAACTGGACTCTGCACCACTAACCACAACCCTCTGAGCTCTATCTGTCAGCCACTGTTCAATCCACCCCACTGTCCATTCATCTAACCCACACTTCCTAAGCTTGCCTGCGAGGATGATGTGGGAGACAGTGTGGAAAGCATTGCTGAAGTCTGGGTAGACAACATCCACTGCCCTCCCCTCATCCACCCATCCAGTCACGCCATCGTAGAAGGCTATCAGATTAGTCAGACATGACTTCCCCTTGGTGAATCCATGCTGACCACTTCTGATAACCTTCTTTTCCTCCAGATGCTTGGAGATGATGGCCAGAATGAGCTGTTCCATGATCTTTCCAGGGGTGGAGGTGAGGCTGACCGGCCTGTAGTTTCCCGGGTCATCCTTCTTGCCCTTTTTGAAGACTGGAGTGACCTTGGCTTTCCTCCAGTCCTCAGGCACCTCACCTGTTCTCCAGGACCTTTCAAAGGTGATGGAGAGTGGCCCAGCAATGACTTCTGATAGCTCCCTCAGCACTCGCGGGTGCATCCCATCAGGCCCCATGGACTTGTGGGTATCCAGTTTACTTAATTGTTCTCTAACTTGTTCCTCTTCAACCAAGGGAAAGTTTTCCTTCCTCCAGACTTTCTCTGTTACTTGCGAAGTCTGGGACTCCCGAGAGCTGGCCTGAGCAGTGAAGACAGAAGCAAAGAAGGCATTCAGCAACTCTGCCTTCTCTGCATCATCCGTCACCACAGCACCCGTCTCGTTCAAGAGTGGGCCCACGTTTTCCCTAATTTTCCTTTTGCCTCCTATATACTTAAAGAAACCCTTCCTATTGGTCTTGACATCCCTCGCCAGGTTCAATTCCAAGGCTGCCTTGGCTTTCCTCGTTTCTTCCCTGCATACCCTGACAGCATTCTTGTACTCGTCCCAAGCTGTCAGCCCCTTCTTCCACCTACTGTAAACTCCCTTCTTCCACCTGAGCTTTTTCAGAAGCTCCCTGCTCAGCCATGCAGCTTGTCTCCTATTTAAAAACTCCTTTAGCCTCCAAAAGAGCGTGGCTAGATTTCCAGCCCTGCTTTCAGAACATGTCATTCTTTCAGGACAGGTAGGATAAACAAATTACTGAGGAGATACCAGGGTGAGATGAAAATCCTGGGAACAGAGACAAATTTTTGCTGTCTTCTGAAGCCAGCCTGACGGAGCAGAAAAAAACTGTGGTTTCTTTCATTCATTTGGAAGCTTTTATTTTGGTTGCTGGCATTTTGCAGGGGATCTCAAGAGCTGCAGAAAAATCTTTTTTAAAAATAAAAGGAACGTGTCAGTTATCGTTATTTGGACCCCCATAGTCTTAGGGCAGCAGAATGATATAAGCTGTTACGTTTCTTTTGCAAAGAAAACACCAGTAGAGGCAGCAGCTCTACTGTTGTGCAGACTTCACCACCAGTGCTACCCAGTGTACTTATCTAACCCAGTGAGGAAGAGACAGGTGCCACATGCCTCAGTACCTCTGTGACCGTTCGTGTACAAGATGGCTTAGCTCCCTAGCTGTCTACTTGTACTGGAGCAATACTACTTGGAACCCCCAAATGTGAAATTTGGTAAAGAAACTGGATAGTATCTTTCTCATCTTGGATTGTAATTTCTGTCAGATTAGGGATGATAGAACATAATTTCATTTTACAGAAACCCAATTCATTTGCTCTAAGAATAGGACTGGTATGAACAATGTGTAGAAGAATGGCAGGGCACAGAAGAACGCTGCAGGGTGATCTTCATTCATATAAAGATGGGCAATCTGTGTCCTTCTGCAGCCCTGGCACTCTCTTGATTTTATGTATTATTTCCTTTTTTCTTACCCTTGAATATATATGGCTTTCTCGCATCAGTGCTGTCTCTTCGAAGCATGCTTAGGTGGACTGCATTTTGGTAGAGGATGATGTAGACTTGGGGTTGAGGTCAAGAGAGACAGCTTATGCCATTGCTTGCCAGCAGAGACCAAAACAGTCCAGCCTGGGGACTGATGCATCACTCATTCTTTGGACTAGCTGGAGCTTTAACTGATAGCCTGCAGTAAAAATAGATCTGATCCGGATGGTGCTCTTTATGACCCTTTTTATGACCCACTGTCAGGCCCCCCACAAGTGAGTGGGCAGGGCTACACTGATATGGTTCACTGAACCCATGTTTTAGTAGCCTTTCCTATTCCTCACTAAAAAACAATGTTTGCTGTGTTTGTTTCCTGCTAGGTGGTAAGGACTAACCAATTTTCAGTTACACGACATGAGAAGATAGCCAACGGGCTACTAGGAGACCAGGGTCTGCCTGGTGTATTCGTGCTGTATGAACTTTCACCCATGATGGTGAAGCTGACAGAGAAACACAGGTGAGAGACATTTCAGTCTATTTCATTCATCCTCCATTGATGTTGTCATTTTGCATAGCTTAAAACTCCATCCTCGCTTAGATATGACAGTGCAAATGCCTGAAAGCCATCCAAGCCCCTTCCCAGTCAGTGGAGAGGAAGAGGCCCATCCAGATGCCCTTCCTCTCAGTGTGAACATCTGAAAGGGATTGTGGTTTTTCTGATATTACCTGAAGCGTTTTAATCCAGTACCAAGATGGAGAATGAAATTGGTGCAGCGAGCAGAAGTCCGATATAATGGTTCGCAGTTCAGACTAATATCCTCAAAGTCTTTTTTTAGTGGGAAGACTAGATTGATATAGCATACCCATCTTGCCAACACCTACAGCAGCACCTGCACTGATCCAACCTGGTTACTTACTGTGCATTTGCTATAGCTTTTCTGCATATTGTAGTCAGTGTTGAACCTCTTTCTTCTTTCTGGGGCCTCCATTAATCACAGTCATGTAGTTGCAGGGGACTGGAAGGGGTTGTAACTGTCTGATCTTTTAGGATCGTAACGAGGGACAGCCAATGTCTATACCTTAAAATGTATTAACATGTGCTTAGGGATTTAGTTTTTGTGTTACAGCAGCCTGCTGTGCATTCTGTCTGGGTAGGAGTGGCTAAAATATTAGGGATTAAAAGTCTATCCTTTAGGTGTACAAATTCAGTACTTACCTCCTAGGGTTGCCATTGAGCTTGTTAGCGTGCTGCTCTAATGCTATTCAGTGCTGCTCAGTAAAAGTATCAGTGACAAACTCCATTCTGTAACCAATAGGGGTTATTTAATTGTTAAATCTTGTCGGCTATTAATTTTTATATAATGCATACTTATGTGCTGTGATGAACATTATGATAATTATGAATTAGTTTTGAATAGTTAATTGGTACTTATCTGACATTGGTATCTGAGCTCATGCTGGTTGTTCAAATTGTTTTCCTCATTCTAGGTCCTTTACACACTTTCTCACAGGAGTTTGTGCCATCGTTGGAGGCATATTTACAGGTATTGTACCTTTGATATTTTTTCTTTCTAAAGTGTAAACATTTGCCATCTTACTCTTTCTAAACTCTGCATGGCTGGTAATAAATCCCTGTTTGATGGGGACAGATGACTTCAGCCTTTAGGAAAGGATGTAGCATGTTCTGCAGAGCCATGGGAGTAACATCAGGTTGTAATTAGCAGTGCAGACCTTCAAGATGCTGTAGATGATGTAGACCTATTATAATATTTCATTTGATGAAATATTTCATTTCATTATGATGTAGACCTATCATAATATTTCATTTTGATGCTTTACAGGACTTCTTGTTTTCAAATAATGCAGTCTTTCACATACCATGTGAATGCATCTGTACCATTTTCTTGGCCAGCTTGGGTCTGCAAGCAGATAGTTGCTTCCACGTAGAACCAAAGCCAGTAAAACCTGTGCACCCGGGTTGCCATGGGTGTAGCCATCTCAGAGGTCTCAAACTGTCTTTGCAGATGTAGGAGCTCCAGTGAGTGCTCTGCAGGGACTCAAAGTAGCCCTCACAGCTAGATAGGGTCCTGTAAGGAGAGGTTGTTCCTGCAGAGCCATTTGAGTGTCTGGATTTCATTCTCAGTGCTGACTTCTGGAATAGCTAAACGGTATCTGCTCAGCTCCATGCATGCGACAGAGCACAGCCTTGGTCCAGCCTTGCACTCCAGCTAATAACCCAGGGTGCTCTGAAGCCAAGTAAGAGATGTTCACGTGTCTGTGAAGAGCCAGCCTGGAGATCTGGTCAGCAGATCTTAGTGGACTTGAGAAGCCTGCTAGTGTATCGTGTAACACCTGTATCAGATACCTATATCACATAATACCTTTATCTGCAAGGTTTTCCCATCACCTGAGATGTCACAATACTCAATTAACCTGATACTATCAAATAGGATTTCTGTCTGTAATAATTTGATCATATGCATTTCTATGGCTGACTCAGGGAAAGGTTTTCAAAAATTATTTTCATGACAAACGCAAATGCCGTCTAATGCTGATGAGGTTTGATGGCCAGTCCATAGTGTTTGCTGCCGTACGCCATGTTCAGAGTCCATATTCTAGAATACCTATGAATATCTTATATGAATAAATCAGCTATGTTTTTGTGTTAGAGCATCAAATTGATTCTACAAGTAGAGATAATTTCAGGGCAAAGCAACTACAAAAGACAGTCATCTGAAGTGTTACTCAAAGACCACATAGTAAGGCAAATAATTCCATATTCTACAGTAATAAACAGGAAACTCAGTTCCCATTTTAGCTGCTACTCTTTATATAGTATTGAAGTGTTGGTCTTTGTGTAGGGCCAAGTAGTTGCTTAATTATTTCTTAGATTGAGGTGTTGAATAAAAGAAAGAAGAACACGAAGTTTCATGAAGGACAAGGGGGAATGGCTTTAAACTGAAAGACGGTAGACTTAGATTAGATATCAGGAAGAAATTTTTCCCTGTGAGGGTGGTGAGCCCCTGGCCCAGGTTGCCCCGAGAAGCTGTGGCTGCCCCATCCCTGGAGGTGTTCAAGGCCAGGTTGGACGGGGCTTGGAGCACCCTGGGCTGGGGGGAGGTGTCCCTGCCCAGGGCAGGGGGGTTGGAACTCGATGATCTTCAAAGGTCCCTTCCAACCCAAACCATTCTATGAGTCTATGATAAAGACATTGAAAATACCTTTGCTTACTGGCACCCTGAGTTCCCTCCCTGTGAAAGCCGCCTCAATGGATGTAGGGTTGTCTGGGTTTTGTGGTGCAGTAGACCCATTCTGAGGTTTTCTGTGAGCCCAAACAAGCACTGAATTAAGAGGCTTCCTCAGCACTGAAGAGATTTGGGGAAAATACTGCAGAAAGAACTGAATGCTTGTGTCTTTGGTGGGTAAACATTGCAGTCCCCAATAAAGGGCAACCATAAAGGGCAGCACTGGGGAGAGTAGCTTACTTTTAAGGTTACCGTGAAATGAGAAAGAAATGGGAAACATGCCCTTGGCAAGCTGGGCCAGGACAATGACATGGCATAAGACTTTAAGCATCAGCTTCCTCTCCAGACTCTTCTCACTCATCAGTAAACACACATGACACTGCCTGTTGTGTTTTTACTTCCGTAAAAGAGATCTGTTTCCGGAGAAGTATGATCACCTCTGCCTGCAAGCTGGATCTTGTCTGTCCTAATGACCCGAGGACCTTATTCTTCAGAGCAGCAGCAGCTGTTTTCTGACTGGGGGAGCTGGAATTCCTTTCCACTGACAGAGGGGGTTGTGTTTTCTTTCCCTGGGAGTTGTCTCCCTTTGAGGCATGTATGGCTTGATCGGTCTGGTTTTTCCTTTTAGTTGCAGGATTCATTGACTCCTTGATCTATCACTCGGCACGTGCCATCCAGAAGAAAATCGAACTTGGGAAGACAACATAAATAAACAATGATCTCACCCCACAAAAAGAACCTCTAAGGAGAACTAAGCAGGTTTTTTGAAACACAAGTTGATCTTCTGAGTGCACAAGAGAAGAGGTTTGGAATTACCAGATGGCCCTGATTGCTCTTATGTTACTGTCCCATTATCCTTTGTTTGGCATTAATTTGTGGATGGAACTGCTTGAACCTTGCTGCTATAAAGTTTAGCCATCTTGTCTGGCTGTGCAGACCCTACTGTAAAAAGCCTTTTGTGTCGGTCCGTGTTCATCCAGTTCCTCCCTCCTCCCCCAAAGAGATGCTGGAGATACTGCATTCTGTTTGCCTCCGGGAATCATGTACTGTATTGTCACAAGGCTTGGAATAGATTGAAGTTGCCATCAAATAAGGTTTCTAGCAACACCATCTAGCTTTTTTAAAATTTTCTTAAAAGTGTTTCTGAGTGTGCTGATGCTGTATGCCAGACCTCTGTGAAAATGTGCTGAATCCCATGCACTTTCCTTCCAGCTGTCCTGGGCAGCGTGGTGAGACCTAGCGCTTGGGATATGCTTACTGTCCTGTGGGGCATCGCAGCTGCTCCAGATTGCTCTTCTTATGAAAGATGCAAGTTGGTGTTTCAGCAAAAAAAGTGTTTGGAGTTTTAATTCATTTTTAAATTGGATTGTGTTTTTCATTTCTCCTCTGTTTATATTTTAAAGTCAAGTCCATCCTCTGTGTTTTGCCGAAGCATTTGGAAGAATAATTAAATTCTTTGAACTAATCCTGGTACTGAATTGGAAATTATAATTAAAAAACACACCTGCATTATGGCAAAGTATGTAGATAGCATGACGATGATGTGTTGTTTTTTTCTTTTTAATGATCCACACAAGTGAGTAAAGTGCTTGGTATGTGAAATTGTAGTGGGAGAAATTGGAAAATAATGAGGAAAAATAAAATATTGTGGATTCCTGCCTCATTTTTAGGCAAAGCACATTCATTACTCTTAAATCTCAGCTCTGGATTTGCTTTGGTATTGACTCTAAATTTGGTCTAAGCAATTGGTCCAACAGAGCACAGTGAATGCGACAGGCACAGGATCAGATAATGCAGAGAGAAAGCTATTTTATAATCCATTTTAAAGTAGTTTTTGTTTGTGGTTGGTTTTTTGTTGGGTTTTTTTTGTTAATTAGTTGAACTTACCTATAAACCAGGGAGTATAAAACCCATGTATTTTCAGTCGGGGAGAGAAGCAGTTTGAGGCATGGGTAAGGAGACTGATTAACCTCCAAGCTAGAATACTGGGGAAAAAATGGGTTTGTTAAAAAAAAATAAAAATAAAAATCCATCGTGTCCGAATCATAGATACTTTCCCACATTGTAGTAGTGCTATACATGCTTTGTCAGGAACAAAAAGTGACCTGAACAGTTTCAATCGCCCAGCAGAGCCCACAGCTTTGTAACTAAATTTGAAAGAGTAATCAGGAGGGGAAGATGAATGGAAATAATGTAGCAACACTTTGTCCCGAAGTGAAACTATTAGCAGCTAATCACTTGTCTTTGAGAAGAAAGCCAATTTCTTGTAAGCCTCAGAAAAGCCTTGGATAGCATCTCACAGAGCGCATCTTACAGAGCACCTTGAGAAAATTAGAGGGAAGGTAATGGGACAGATAAGTGCAAGAGGACTCATTGTGGGAAACTGGATATAATCGAGAAGAGAAACAGAAGACGCATACAGAAATGGAGAGTCTACCTGGAGAGGTAGAAAATCAATGAAGCTAATAGTTAACTCGAGTAATACAGGCTTCTGCTATAAAATGGGAGCTTGAGAGTAGGAGAGGTCTGGTGGTTTTAATAGACTGAAAGACCAATAGCCATGGAAAAGCTGAGTCTGATTCAAGGATGTTCGTGTTTGTGATTGAAAGTAGGAAAAGACATCCTGCTAACTCTGCGCTGGAAGAGAAAACCTGTGCAGAGCTCAGGCTCCAGGGTCTCCAATCATTCTGCAGGGTGGGGCTGAGGTAAGATGTCTTTTCAAAGCAGTAAGGGCTCAAAAAGTAAAGCAAATATTAATAATATTTTCATTGTGTCGTTTGAAAGTTTATTCAATGTAAGATCATTTCAACTGTACTTGATTCTGTCATCTTCTGACTTAGCATGCTTGATTTTTTCCTTTCATACTCTTTGATACAATTTTTAAAATATTTCCTTAGTTATAAAAGACAGGAAAGGAAGATGCCCCTCTCCCCCTGCCGAAAGAACAACTACAAACCTCCCCCAAAAGCTGTCAGTGGGTGGAAAAGTCAGTTCCGACATGCAGACAGCCACGTTTGAGTGACTGCTGTCACCCAACAGCTTTATGGCCACTGCAGCGACAATGCACAGCAGCCCACCTTCCAGCCACACCATCTTCCCCTTCCCTTATCCCAGCCAGGGTGGGCAGAGCCATGCCCACCCTGTGTCCCGCCAAATGCAATGTCCCTGGTGCCATGGGAGTGTGTCACCAGTGCCCAGCTGATGGGACCAGCACAAGCAGCACCCGGGGATCACAGGGTCTGTGAGCCCGGGCATGGGGCAGCGCTGGGGCGGGGAGAAGCAAGCTAAAGAGCTGAGGGTAGCTGCCGGCAGTGCAGGGGGCTGCCAGTTCCTGCGCTAACAGCCTGGCTTCTTGGGGATGCGTCATTTGTAGAACAAGATCCTGCCTTCGGCTGCCAGTCTCTCAATGAGGCTGAATTCAACATCAGCATCGTGGACCTTCGTCCTGCGAAAGGCTCCAGACCAGCGGTTTTTCTCCCAGTAGTGGTGCCAGTTCCCTTCACTGTCTGCTCCGAAGCCAAACACGGAGACCTGTGCACACACCAGCAAGAGCCATGGCTGTGCGGGCGCTCAGTCAGCCTGAGAGCACGCAGACAAGCGACGCAGCAGTGGTAAGGTGGCAGCACTCAGTCCTGCTGACCGTGCTTACCTGGTGGCAGGCATGCAAGGCGAAGAGCAGGGCTGTGAAGCCGGTGGAAGGATACCGCCCATGGTGCTGCGTCCAGTTGTCGTGGATGTACTTGAGGAAAGCTGGGCTCAGGATCAGCACCTGCGTGGGGACCGGAGGAGCCATCAGCTGCTCATGTTGCTGTGAACAGCCAGTCCTGGCCACCAACAGAGCCATCAGCCCTTCTGCTCACCGGGTCTGCTCACATCCTACTGAAAAATGAGCCTGGTCTGTGCCCAGAGGAGCCCTCCCTGCCCAGGAGGCGTTGGAGCACACAGACCTTACCTTGTTTCTGTCTGCCTTGATGAACTGTTTGACTCTCATGTATGTGCTGCAAAAGCCAGAGGACAGCAATGAGCGTGGGGCACTGCTGCTGCTGGGGCCTCTTCCTTGGAGGCAGCCAGTTTGCAGAGGGTGGCACCTGGCTCCATAGCACCCTCACACCCTTAGGCTGCTCCAGCAGCATCCCCTGGCCTGGCTCTGGGAAGAGACATCAAGCCCATGGCCCCACAGTGGGGCCAGCCACCATCCCAGCCCACTTCCCCAAACTGCAGTGCAGAGGGATGCCAGGACCCTCGCCCAGGGGCCCTTTGTCCCACTAGGGACCATGGTGCCTGGGCCCCAGTGAGGCACCAAGGTCCCCAGGACCACTCCATGCCACCGCCAGGGTCTCCAGCACAAAAGACACTATCCCCTGAAGCTGACGCACTGTGTGAGCTCTCCAGTGGAGAAGGCACTGGCCACCCACTGCAGGTCCAGTGGCTTGAAGGGGACAAGGACGAGGTGGACACCAGGCCCAAGGTTCACTGCACTCTCCGGGTACATGAAGTGATGGGTTGTTCTCATGCCAACATCCAGCTCAAAGCCAGCGATCTTTGCTCTGTTCATCCTAGGGGACAGAGGGAAGGCACATCCCAAAATGAAGCTGCACACCGTGCCAGTCCCAGGCTGCCAGTCCCACTGGGCAAGGACACCAGGTCACCCTGGCCAGCAGCAAAGAGGGGACATGGGCAACACAGGGCAGGTGTGTTCCCCAGGGCGGGGGCGGGCTTCCAGCAGGCACCCCCACCCCCCATCGCAGGGCTTATGTTGGCAAATTTCACAGGGGGCTGGGGCATGCCAAGGTCCTGGGGAGACAGGGAGGGGACAAGCCCCTTTGGGTCACCCACCTCAGCACCCAGTCATGGGCATCGATCCGCAGCCCATAGCCGGACCCCTTCAGCCGCCCTGAGTTCCCCACCACCGCACAAGTCCTGCAGCGAGACGGGTCCCACACGCTGCCAGTCGGGGCCGGGATGACAGTGAAGAGCTGCTGAATTATGGCTTGGAGCTGGATGCCATTCGGGGGACCCTGCAGGGTCTGAGAGATCAAGGGCAGCAACAGGCAGGATCAGCCCCCCCCAACCCCCCGCCACCAGTACCCCCAAAGGGGGACAGAGCCCCACTCATCCCAGCAGAGCCCTGTGGCAGGTACAGAAAAACTGGATGGGATATTAGGAAAAGGTTGCGGGACATGCAAAAGGGGGATAGGGTGGCGGTGGTGACCTGGGGTCCCTACACCACCTTCATGCCCCATGGCATGTATCCAACTTGACCTTGATCCTGACCCACTGCAAACAGATTTGAGGAGCCCGGGAAGAGACCCACACTCCCCCCCCACCATGCTCCCACTCACCAGCCACCACTGAACCACGTCCGAGGAGAGCTCATGGGCTGCGCCCATCAGCAGAGGCCCCATGGCCATGTTGTAGCGAGTGTTGAACCATGTGGAACCATTGGCACTGGCGGTGCAGCGGTCAGCAGGGGTGTCAAGGAGGGAGGGAGCCCCAGGGAAGGGGCCGAGGCCATCCGTGGGGGTGCGGAAACATTGCCACAGGACCAGCAGCAGGCATAGGGCTAGCACCACCTGTGTGTGCCTCTGGCACAGCATCCCTCATGCCACCTGCAGTGAGATGTCACCAGGATGAATCGCAGTGTCACCACAGGACCCCCTCCCTCCCTGTCCAGCCTTCCTGGGACACCCCTTGGCTGTTCACCAACCCTGCAAGGACCTGAAATAGCCTGGTACATCTCTCCTTTTCAAACCATTCAATGGCTTTATTGCTGTGCTCTGCTTCTGGCACTGCCACAGATACTTTTGGGCCGGCCAGCAGCACGTGCTGTACAAGGAGCTGCTCTCTGCCTGCAATGCTTTTAGTGTCTGCAAATTGACCCCCAAACAAGCAGTGAAGCGTCATCACCCCAGCCACAAGCTGAACGCCAGCTCCCCTCCAGAGCGGCAGCTGCTCGCCCACAAAGCAGCTGCTCTGCAGGCAGCAAGCCCTGCCGCCGCCTCCCGCGCACGCCAGCGCCGCAGAGCAGCTGCTGGGCAGAGGAGCCCCC
Source organism: Pluvialis apricaria (assembly GCA_017639485.1). Taxonomy (NCBI): domain Eukaryota; kingdom Metazoa; phylum Chordata; class Aves; order Charadriiformes; family Charadriidae; genus Pluvialis; species Pluvialis apricaria. The sequence continues at coordinate 494,280 of CM030021.1, read as the reverse complement.
CGGCCTCTCTCCCACCACCCAGCCCACGCAGGCCCCACGCAGGCGCTGTGCAGCCAGCAAGGCGCTCCCTCCCCAGTGGCCCTGGGGTTTGGCAGCTTCAAGGGCACCGAATCATCGCCAGGAGGAGCAGGAGGTACTAACTGCCGTCTGTGTGCATGAACCTTTCTTAAATACCCATATTTAACTGACAGTTCTGTTCGCCATCTAAAAGCACTTCCGTAAACCTAAAGTCAGAGGGAAAAGGGTTTTCTCATCCTCAGGGAGTTCACAAAGTGCTCAGCCTCTCAGGTCCTGGCTCCCGTGGTCAAGGCAAGAATGAGGAGCAGGGATGTGCAGACAGCCTCCATCCCAGGGTCAGAAGTGGCTGCAGCATGTTTGGGAGGGGGAGTCCGTCTGTACAGGGAAAGCTGAAGGAGAGGAAAACCCCTCCTGCCCTCAGAGGAGCACCCTGTGTTTCCCACCAGTCCCCTGGGTACTTACATGGGGCCACGGGTCAGCACCAGCTTCATTTCTCCACATTAACCATTTTCTGCAGCTTTTACAGCACGGATGTACCTGCTCACTGTGGTATCCAACCAGCTACATGCAAATCTGACCCACAGGACACACACCTGACAGCAAAACTGGGGACCTGGGGGTCCAAGCAACAAGCAGAGACAAGAGATGGAGGGGGGAGGTTTGGACAACTCAAGGTGGCTGCAGTCGGTCACACTCCCCTGCAAGCCTACCCTTTCAAAAAGCTACTGGACTGTCACCTCTTCTTAAAGGGAAACACAAACAAGCCACCACCGGCGTGCTGAAAATGCGGATGTGGGTGCTCCCAAGCAGGAAGTGGCCACGAAATGCCAGCTCTTCACCCCGCAAGGCTCGGGGGGACCCTGAAGGCCCCCCATGCTCTCCCTGCCGGCAGCCATGAACACCCACGACTCAGTCTTTTGCCCTCCTGCAGCAGCCTCAAGCATTTTCCGTGATGGAGGCAAAGAGCATCCATCTGACATGCCGGTCAGACCAGGAGCCAGTGGTCCCCCGGGCTGATTCAGGCACTTGTAGAGCCTCAGCAGTTATTAAGGCACAGCCCACGGAGGGGGCCGAGCTGGCCGGTAGCTGCACAGTTGGTGCCAGCGTCTCTGTTAAGCCCAGAGCCAGGGGACTCAGGCAGCGCAGTGAATATTTCATAAAGCTTTTTGCAGTTGCCTGTCGCCAGGGAGGGCAGGGCTCTGGACAGGCAGGGTTGAGCCGTGCCCATGTGCAGCCCATGACCCGTGGATGGGACCTCTCCCCCTCCACCAGCATCCCTCCATGGCAGCTGAAATGACCCCCCTGTCCCCATGCCCAGAAACGCCCTGACCTTGAGACTCCCCAGCCCAGCACCATGCAGCTGCGGCACTGAGCTGCACCCAGTGGCCACAGACCTGTCTCCGTTCCCGCTCAGCCCCAAGAGACACCACCAGGAGCTCCCCAGGCCCACAGCCAGGAAAGAGGCCCTTATGGTGTCACGAACACTTGGTACCCAGCCAGCTGCCCCTGGGGCCCCTCACCTCCTCCTCGGAAGCGCCGCTAACCAGGGCCAGGCGAAGATGATGCTCCCAGGCTCAGTCACTACGCCATTGCTCGTTGCAAGCTGCAACAACCGCCACGGGAAAAGGAAGTGTTGCACCATGACGTGGGGGGAACAGAGCCTCACAGCGAGCGGCACCGTGAAGTCAGGGCTGCCGTCCCTTCTCCAGCAGTAGCCACCACTCTGCTATCCCACACAGCCCAACACCATGGCGGCCACCAGTCCCACTGAAGACAGATGCCCTGGCCATGTTCCCAGGGCCAAATCAGCTAATTTATGATTAATTAACATGTTCTTCTGAGGGTGGGAAAAGCTGCCTGGAGTGGAACTGCCCTCCTGCCCCTAAGGGTCCTGCTGGGATGGCTCAACTTCTGCTTACGCTTACACCAGCAACACGGAGGTCTCAACAGCCTCATGCATGCAGCATGTCACCAGCTGGTTTCTTTTGCTCACCTGGATGGCATTTGGACTCAGAGAGGACAGATGAAGGCTGTGAAATGTGCCCCGGCAGCTGGAAAAACACAGTCAGTGGAGAAAAGCCATGCAAGCTGAATTGTGAGTAATTTTATCCAAGGGGAGGTGCGCCCTCTTTGCTCTGATGCCTGCAAGGAGGTTTGGTGCCTGAGGGAGAGCCACGAAGAGGAAGGATCTAGAAACTCAAACTACAACAGAGCACCAAAGAGACGGTATTTATTGGCATCAGGCTCAAAGGGCCTCTCCACCATTGCTGGAGGGCCAGGCACTGAAGGAGCAATGCCCTGAGCTGCTACAGAGCACATTTTCTGAAGCACAAACAGTGAAATCTGGGTGGGAGGAATTAGGGGCGGCACAGGCTCTTGGTGATGCTGGCTCCACAGCACTTGTTTGCGTTTCCAAGCTCCCAGTGTGCTCAGCCCTCAGCAGAAGCCCCTTTCCCAGGGGGTCTGCATGCCAGCACAGTTCCACTTGCAGCTCCGGAGCCCTGCAGGGCACAGCGCGATCATTTCCATTAGCAGAGCAGGGAGCACCACAGGACAGGGAGCGTGGCCAGGGCAAGGCAGGAGCTGGGTATTTGGCAGCAGAGTGCCCCAGGGCTGATTCCTGCATGGGGATGTGGCTGGGATAGGAGCACATCTGTGGAGCGTGTAGGTTGCTGTGTTCTCTACCTTTGTCTGGCTAAGGGAGAGCCTGGCACTGTTGTCAGCCCATGGGAGGTGTAGGCTGGGGGGACAGGGCTGCTGGGCCAGCAGAGGTGAGGGAGGCAGCACCGGGTGAGCTGGTGCTCCCAGCCTGGTCATCCCTGGGGCCCTCGATGCAGACAGGAGCTTGGGTGATTGCATTTTAAGCAGCTGATCAATCTTGAAGCACAGCTCCTACTCATTGAGCACGTGAACGAATGAAGCGGGGAAGACACCTTGCCTGTGAGGCTGTCCTTCAATCCACCCTTTCTGCAGAGAGAAAGGAAGGAAGAGGACCAGTGAGCATGGCATAGGGCATTCCCCCCTGAATGCCCATAACAGCTGCCTTTGGTTGCCAAGGAAAAGATGGAAGATAGAGCAGAGCAGAAGATGACAACGAGCACAACAGTCATGGGACAGGGGCAAGAGCTGGATGGAGAGGGGGTCATGCACACCCCAGCGCTCGTCAGCATACGCAGGTTCACTCACCCACCAGTTGCTGTCCTCCTTTTCAGACACCACAATGATCTCGCCAGTGCGGAAAGTCAGCTCATCTTCCCGGTCAGCATCACAGTCATAGAGAGCGCGGACCCTGTGGAGCAGCAGTCTGTTCTGCAAGCAGGAGAGAGCATCCTCAGGCCTCCTCAGCTTTGTCAGACACAAACTAAAACAGCTCTAGTGTCTTTATCCCAAAGGCCCTGGCAAAGATGTGAGGAGCAAGGACTGGGAGGTTTCCTGTGCGGGGGGGAGGGCAGAGGTGACCCTGGGTGGTCACCTGCTGGGAGTTTCGGTGCGACAGCTATCTGGAAGACACCTCCTTGTGCTGTAGCGTCCTTCCAGAGACACCTGCTCCTGTGCCCCAGGACTATGTCATGTGCAGTTGCACTGTCTGGGGTCCCACTTCTCTCAAGGCAGCTCTGCACGAGGAGTCAGTGGTGCTGCTCAGCACAACTCCAGACCAAGCAACCCAAGCAAGGTCCCCCTAAGGAAAGGGCTCTACCTCTGCACAGTGTCCTCGGGAAGAAGGGTGTCCCCTGGAGCACAGAGAGGCAGGGACAGTGCAGACACTGCACCCTTGTCCTTGTACAAAACTGCACCCTGACCTACCAACAACCCAAAATCATAAACAAGGATTCCCTAAAAAGGATTCCCTAAAAAAGGCAGTGGAGCCTTATGGGGATTTTGTAGCGTTCACAGCATCTAGCAGGGAGATACCAACACCAGGGAGTCACAGCAGAAGTGCTGGGAGGAGAAGTTGCTGGGACTGACTCCAGCTCAGTTGTAAACCAAAAGTGGTTTTGGGCAGATGTGAGAGCTGAGCTGAGCTGATCCTGGCCACCTACCAAACTGCGTCTCCGAGGAAGAAGAAATGGAACATCCCGGGCATGGCCAGAATATGGATTTGGCTCCTGGAGCGATCGGTGTGGGCCAGGCTGTCCCACTTCACTGGGGCCAGGCATGCAGAGGGGGTCCATGGCTTTCAGGGCACCTATGACACAATCAGGTTGGTCATCTCCTCCCACCTTTCGTCACAGGTGGACAACAGCAACCACCACTGTCAGGGAACACAGTACAGCGTGGGCAACAAGCACCCCATCAGTCTAGGAACTGGAAAGGGGTCAGACTGGGGATGGGGTGGAGAGGGGCAGCAGAGGAAAGGGACGTGGCCAAGAAGCAGAAGGACATAGAGTGCAGGCTGGGGTGAAAAGTGTGTGGGAGATGGGCTGTGCAGCTCCAAGGTGCCCCAAGAGCTGCCAGCACCAGCGGAAGGATGCAGCTGCCATGAGTCATGCACTTGGCACCCTCCATCCCCCCCAAGCTCTGCTGGGATGAGGCTGTTTCCTAGAGGCACATGGAGGTTCCAGCTGGCCAGACCTCCATCCCAGAGCACCGAGGGCTGCTCCTGGCAGCACTCACCCCTTTGTCAAAGGGTTGTGTTGTGCAAGCCACTGCCTCAGCCCCCAGCCTGTCACCCTGCCTGGGTGTGGAGGGAGGGGATCTTTCTGCCACAGGTCACCCATGGAAACAAATACAATGCCTGAAAGACAGGGACAGGGTCATTCCCTTCTCTGAAGTCAGCATCTCTAACAGCCCAGGAAACCCCAGAATAACCCTGCCCTGGAGGCACTGGTGTCTAACAGCCAGGATGCAGGGAGTCCCCTTGTGCTCAGCTGTCCTGGCAGCATGCTGGCATGCTGTCCTGTGCCACAGCTCCCACAGCTCTCCCAGCCCTGTGTCCAAGCAAGAGGCCTCGTGGGTTTGCTCCACAAATGAGGCTCGGCCAGTCAAAGCCATAGCCAACCTGACCTAAGCACGTGTGCTGGACTGCAGACTTCCAGCAGGTCCTTCCCACCAGCATGGTCTGGCTCCTTGCCCCTGCTGTGCCTGTCCTTTCGTTACCTGAAGCCAGGCTGGTGGGGCTGGGCTGCTCAGGGCTGAGCGGTACCCAAGGTGGCGGCTCCGAGGATGTGCGCTTGTGCTTCATGCTCAGAGGCAGGGGTGGGCTTCTCCTGCTTCTTGTGTTCTCAGCAAAGTTGGATGAGCTGGTAAGGAAGGGTGGATATGTCCCCTGGGGAGCTAAACACAGAGCAAGAACAGATCAGGCATCAACAGAAAGCTGGTCCTGGCGTGAAGCTCCAGGGGAGAATGGACACAAACACGTGGGCAGGGATTTTCTTTTCTCTGCTTGTGGTCTAACTTGAGAAATCCATCAGGTTGGAAGCAGAGCTAGGACTGGCAGAGGGGAAGTCAGGCAGGACTTGGTGAGTCTCCCAAGCAGCAGGGCAGCTCTTGGAGGTGGGACACACCATGGAAAGACTGGGCAAGCATGGTGGGATCAGAACTTGCTAAGGAGCAGAACTGCAATGCTGCTGCTTTTTCTGCTGGCTGCTTTGTCTTCCCAGCCCTGTCTCTAAAGACATGCTCCTCTGCCTCTCCCAACAGCAGCAGCATTTGGGAGGTGACAGTGCGTCCTAATGGCACCAGCACAGGGTCTCCAAAGGCGAGCATATGATGCAGTGCTCTTCAAAGCAGGGATCAGTGCGAGGACAGACCAGCCAACACAAGCCAGCCTTGGTCCCTCAGAGAGCAGAGGGCAGAGGGGTGCCCTAGGGCACCAGAAGAACCCTCATACCCCATCAGGGCCCCAGCTCCCTCCCAGACCGAGGAGGTCTGCCGATGGAGCTAGGCTGCAACAGCTCACTCTGCCAGCCCCTGCAGAACCCTGTCGCAGGCTCTCACCTGGCTTTGCCCGCTGGGGTGGGAACGGAGGTGGGTATGAGGGTGCAGGCGGCACATCCACATCCAGGCCGTGGAGGTGGGCACCTGGCAGGAGGCAGGTGTCCGGCCACCCTCCCCAGGGCACTGACCCTGTTGCCTCTGGACTGGGGGCAGCAGCAGGGGGGTGGTAGCAGCTCTGGGGATGGGCAGACCCCCTCATCACAGGACCCAGCTGGAAAAGGGATATTTGCAGGTTAGACAGAGCAGGAACAGCTGGGCAGGTGCAGGAGCACCCACTACAGCACAGTGGGAGCGGGGACAGGGGCGGCTCACATGGCCCCAAGCCAAAGCCTGTCAGAACCTCACCTTTTCATCCAGGTCTTCATCACTCTCATACATGTCATCTTGGCCCAGCCACCACTCATACTCCACGTGGACATGGGGATTGAATTTACTGCTCTGGGCCTGCAGCAGCTGGGGCACAGAGGAGCTCCCTGAGAACCCACCAGCCCTGTCCTGCCCCACCAGCCCCACAGGCAGCTGCTAGCCCCATCTTCAACCACCCCGCCCATCAAGGCATCATCTGCAAGCTTCAAGCAGTGCTTCGCAGCAGCGAGGGGGATTGAGAAGTTCTACAAACACACAAATCGGGATGTGGCAGAAGCAAGGCTTAGACTCGCTGAGGAGATGTGCTCACCCCACGCAGCCTCAGTACAGCTCCAGGTGCCCCTGCCCAGGCACAGCGTGACCCCTGCCTGGCCTGTCCCAAACCACTCTTCCCTGAGGGACCCCCATTCCAGCAGGGGGTCCCAGGAGCCTGCTGGACCACACCACACCGGCGATGCTGAGGGGGCATGAGTGGCCCTGCAGGATGCGTGCACATGGGTGCAGGTGTCCCGCCACTCTCTGCTACTGGGATGTGTCCCAAAACCAGAGGGGTGATGAGACACAATGTCTTACCAGCTCTTCACACAGGGGATGTCTCATCCTTCTGGCAACATCCAGGGCCGTTTCTCCCACTTTGTTAGCTGGAGGGGGGGAAACAGCAGCCTTGAGCACCATGAGCCCGCCCTGTGTTCAGCAAATTGAAGAGCAGTGCTGCCTTCAAGGCATCTGGGTGCAAACAAGCCTAAAGGAAGGGACAGCCTAAACCTAGACCAAAACAAAGGGTCAGATCATGAAGGGATGGTGGTGGGGAGCTGAAGAGGGCAGGAGATGAGACACACAGATAAGGAGAAAAAGGAGCAGAAGTAAGTCCTGATGACTCACAGAGATAGGACAGGGTAGCCTAAAGGCTACAAAACCAGAGGAGGACTCCATAGCTGGCACCCCATGTCCTCTGTGTCACCACACGGAGCTTTGGGCAGACCCAGTACATGTGTCCTGATGTCTGGTGGACACACAGACTGCCCGGACACCAAGGTCCCAGTGCTTGCAAACAGGGGTGCGAGTGCAAGTGCGAACAAGTGACAACTGTTTTACTTCAGTTTCTCTTTAAGCTAAAACCCCTTCCACTCCTGGGAAGTCTGAGGGTGGGACCTGTGATGGTGTTGCTGTAAGGGCAACGTTATTATTTCTGCAAAACCCCTTCTTGCAGAGCTGCAGCACAAGTCTGGCTGGGGAAGGGGTGGACTGGGGGGACTCTGGGGAAAGGGAAGGGTGGGAGAAGGGAACAGGAAGATATCTGCACCCTGAGGGACCACAGAGCATCCCCATACCAGCGGCAGGGTCTGTGCTGGGGACTCAAGATGCTCAACGTACCAGTGGTAGTCAGTAAAGAATGATCAGACATGGCTGTGCCCAGCAGGGCCAAGACAGTGAGAAATTTGGCTGCCAAATCCCTGTGCCACTGGCGGACATGGCACACAGCTCCTGCCGCCCCACCAGGGTCTCTCTGCCCTCCGAGGGGCTGCCACCACACTGCCTGGAGCTGGAAACAGGAGCATCCCAGGAGGCCACGTTCACCACACCTACCAGCTCGGCTGATACCTGCTGGTGGATACACTTGTGCCCTCCCATTTCACCCAGAATCCTAGTTTTAAAGCTCACTTCTGTGTTGTGAAGGGGAAATTCATGGGCAGTATAAATGGCTGGACTGGTGAACTGGGCTCCAGAGCACCAGCACACACCATCTCTGAACTCATGCTCTGGCAGCCCTCCCACCTGCTCTGCAGCATTGCAGTGTTGGCTTTGAAAATGAGTCAAGTGCCTGTTTTGGCTCCTGCTGTGCATGTGCTTCGTGGGGAAGAGCAGCTCAGGTAGTGTTTGCTGGGCTCTGTCAGCGCAGTCCCACCACAGAGCTGCCACTCACAGGCAGGCCTGTGGCTGCCTACCTGGGAGGCAGACAAGTGAAATGGGACAGCAGCATGAGCTCCCTGGGGTCAGGAGCACCCCAGATCAAGCTTGTTCCTTCCTGGGGAGCAGAGAGGAACATCCCCTGCTCCAACCTGGAGAGCAAAGAGGAGCATCCCCTGCTCCAACCTGGAGAGCAAAGCCACTGCTGCTGTCCCAGGCTGCCAAGAGCAGGAACCTGTGAGATGCGGTCACAGAGGGCCATGTGCACCCCAGAGCAGCTTGTGAACACCACTGAGCCTGCAGAGCCAACAAAGAGCAGTGTCAGAGCAGAGCACCTTGTTGGACATGCAGAGAAAACCTGGGCCTGAGGCTGTGACCCGGCGGGCAGGGTCCCCACCCAATGCCACCATCAACCCGCCTCTCCCCAGCCACAGAGAAGCACTGCTGAGCACTTTGTCAAGACTAAGGAAAGGAGATGTTTCCAGAGAAGAGAAGACACCCTGCATGTGTGCATGGGGTGGGAGGATCCCACGGCCACTCACTGATGGCAATGTTGGCTTTGGCCTTCAGCAGCAGTTTGACACACTCAGGTTTGTTGTGAGAGCAGCAGTAGTGAAGTGGCGTGTTTCCCTCCGCCGTCTGCTTTGCCAGGCTCCTGCTGCAGCAGAGAGTGGATAAAGTCAGCACCCCCGGGAAGAGCCGCTGGCCCCAGCCACAGGAAACACCACCTGGTGCTGGCACAGGTGTCGTTCTTCCCACCTCACTGGAAGAAGAGGTGGTCACCACCACTGTCATACGTCAAGTCGGAGGAGATGAGGGCCATCCCAAGGCCCGTCTGATCTAGGCATAATTACCCCAAGCCCAGCCCAAGGCGTGTTTGCTGAGGGGCCTGCCCTGGTGATTCTTCTCTTTTTTGTGAGTATTTTGGAGAAGATCATCAGTCTGGTACCTTTCACTAGTACAGCTTAGCCATGACAAGCTAACTGGGTATCATGAGCTTACCTGTTCTGGACAAGAAAATCAACAATATGCAAAGAGGTTCGATCAGACAACAGCACTGCCATGTGGAGAATGGTCTCCCCAGGTTCCTGTAACCAAGAAAAATACAGTAAGTATGAGACTGTGTCTGCCCGCAACACCACCACAGATAGGAGCACTGTGTTTAGGGACTTTAGGGACTGTCCTTACACATTTAAAATCACTGAGAGATGAACTGTCTCTTCAGAGTCATGACCACCAAGGCTGGTGAGAACCTAGTTAACATGCGTAGAGCCGTGCCTCATGGCTTTATGAAGAAGAATCAATCATCCCCTTTTCACATTTAGAAACTGAGGCAACCAAAGGTGACTTTTCTCGCCAGGCCAGCAGCTGAACTTTGCCAAGTCCACAATCTCACCAGAGCCCCTGGGTGTGCAACAGCTGCTCCCCACAGAGCTGCTTCTCACTTGCAGGTTTATCCCAAGACATCCCATATGGATGGTGCTTCTTGTTTACTGCAGCATTTTGCTCCTTTGCTTTTACTCTGGAGGACACCTACCAGCATCTTTGCTGTCAAAGGCAGTGGGACAGTGTGCCCACAGCTCCAAGGGTTAGGGTTGCACTCTCTTCTTGACCCTTACAGCTGTAGTTTTGCAGGAAAAAATGCTGCCTTGATTTTTCAGCTTACAGTGAGACTTGGATGTCCTGAGAAAATCTGCTCAGAAGCTTACAAGTAAATCTCAGTTACAAATTAGCCTTTGGAAAGCCTTGGGCTTGTCGTTATGACTTCTGCAACCCCCCCCAGACACACACAGCACAAGGAGGGCTGTGGGGTTGTGGCCAGAAAATCTCCCTCTGCCATGATGTTCCTCACCCTGCTCAAATCTGCCTGTTGCTCCTGGCTCACAGAAAGCACTGTTTTCATCAGAAAAGTCTATCCCCTCCTGGGCACAGGGACTCTTATGGACAGGCTGGAGAGGCGACGGCAAAGCTGTTTGTCATATGGGCCCACGGGACAGCTGGCCATACCTGCAGAGGTGCCAGCACAGGCTCGCTCAAATCCACGTTCTCTGCATATGCTTGGAGCAAAGAAAATATGTCCTTGTCCTTGATGACTTCCGGGAGGCCAGAGCACTGAGCAGCAGCGCTCCTCTTGGCATATTTCTTCTCTACATACTTGGAAATGATAAAATGTTTCCGAAAGGCCCTGTCAGAGACCAACCAAATGGGAGTTAGCAGCCACAGAGCAACCTAGTGAGCATCCCAGGGTCACCCCCCTCCTCTCCCGCTGCCCCAGCCACCTTCCCTCTCTCTCCTTCAGACCCGCCAGGAAGTTTAGCACCTTTCTTCTCTGTCCCATTCCCTGAAATCCTCTGCAGCAGCATGCATAATAACTCTTATTAAAAAAGACTGTTTTTCTCGAAGCTGCTTCTCCTACAGTTACATAATTAAATAAGAACTTGATTTTCTTGCATTTAAAGCGTGAGTACTACCATGGCTGGGGGCGAGGACCCCTGCATCCACCACGGGAAGCCAGAACCAGCTCCCTGTCTTTCCTTCCAGCAGGGATCCCACCATCTCCATCCAGCACCCCAGCATCTTATGCTGGGGGCAATGGAAGGGTCTGCGCTTCTCCCCATCTCCCAGGCACTCATTGCTTTCCAGAACCCCCTCCATTGCCTCTGCTCCAGGATGAGGAGCCCTGACCCCTCCATCCTTCCAAGGTGGGAGGCGCTGAGGGGTGCACTAGGGATTTATATACGGCCCTGGTGATGTTTTCTGCTCTCTTCTCCCTTTCCTTCCCTTCCTCCCCAGCCCTGACCCGTCCTTTGCCTTTCGGACCCCTCTGCCCTCACAGTTTAGTGCTGGGCTCAGCTCCCTGATGGTAAAAATTAAGGGAAGGAGCAGAAATTTCAAGGACTGGGAAACACCACATGGCATGAATGGGCTGAGAGTATCCATGGGTCAGGAGCAGCTTCCAAAGACTGGCCGAGTAATCTGGGTGTCTCCCCATGGAGAGGTCAAACAGAAGTGGTGGTCTGCCAGAGGATCTGGTGTGGCTGCAGGTGCTGCATGGGTGAAGGAGTGTTCCAAACAGAAGAGGCCATTGAGGAACAGCTGAATTATTAGTTTCATGCAGGTTCAGTTTCCACTGCATCCAAGCGGAAGGGTGGATCTGGCAACCTTGACTATGCTGTTCCAGTTGTATTTTCCTCCTCTCCTAGCTCTCTGCTGCTCTCTCCCTGCCAAGTGCAGTTCCTTATCCACCTATTCACTCCAAGGTAGGTCTGCACAGTCTAAACAGTGCCCTAGACAGGACTTGCATGCCTGTAATGGAACCTGATCATGCCTACTCTGTTTTCCAGTCTCCTGAAAGTTGGCCCCTGACAATAAGCTCCCCAGCTATGTTTCCCCCTAGAGCTCTGCTGGTTTATGGCACTAAGCCCTGGAGAAGCCCCCAGCTATTGCTGGTACCAGCCACACCACCCCAGCTCTCCCCTGTCTTCTGCAGAGCCTAGAGGTTGGGGTGCTCCAGGATGAAGAACAGGGGTTCCCACATCCTATGTAGATCATGCCTGCTCAATGCCTACGCTGATCCCACCAAGCCTGGGCCCCAGCCACCAGACACAGTGAACTGCTCTGCACCGCACAAGTTCCTGTCCCCCATCCCACTCCCCACTCCCACCCTTCCCTGCCCTGCTGATGTGCATCCAGGGCCATCCTGCTTGGCAGCTCCACTTATTTCTCTTTGTTCCTTTTTCTTTCAAGCACCGATTCCTCGATCCCTGTCCCGACCTCAAGGCCAATACTTGAGCTGTCCTGCTGGCTCTTCCTCACTCTTCTCTCCTTTATCAAAACTTTCCTGCTGAGTTGATGCTTCTAAAGAGAAGTTACAGTCTGGGGAGGAGATCGGGCAGTGCTGTGTGCCTGGTCACTGCAGGGAGCACAGAGGCCCACAGAGTGTGTGCCCATGGGTGAGGGCCCTGTGTCTAACATCCCATAAAAAAATAGCTCTTGCAGAGCAACTCACATGTCACTGTGCACTGTGGGCTTCAGGGAAAAGCTGGGGAGATTTGCTTCCATGATGTTGTTGAAGCCAGAGTTGCTGATATTCCTCGCCAGCTGCAAAACAGCCAAGCCAGAGGTGACATGGGACATGCAGCAGCTCTAAATGCATGGAAGCAGGCGAAGGAGCTCTAGGCTGAGATCCTGACCAGATATCGAGGGGATGCCAAGGGGTGCCAGGATGTGTGTGCCCAAAGGCCAGAGACTCTGCCCTGATGCCTACAGCTGAGATCTCCCAACTCCAGCAGTGCAACCAACCCCAGAGCCAACTGCTGGACTCAGATCTGGGCGAGCAATGATCCCTGCCAAACACTCCCATCCCCTACCCTGATGCCCACCAGCTGTCAGCAGCTCTCATCACAGTCCTATCAAACCCATGAACACCCTCTGGGGTGTTTGTGGCATTGTGAGCATTTGTGGGCATTGTGTCCCTAAAACAGCCTCAGGCAAGGTTTCCAACCCCCTCCCTGCCCCACACTCTGCTCTGCCCCATTTCAAGCTTGGCCCTGCCCCACAGCTCCCCTGCATCAAGGGATGTAGATGGGGAAAGGGGTCTGAGGGAGACAGGTGACAGAGCAATGGTGAAATGACTCCCCTCCTCTCCTCCTTGAAGATGACAATTCCTGTGACAATAACCATTCAACTCTGGAATTACTGATGGGTATGGGTCAGTTTAACAGGTGAAAACCCCACTGAATTAACTTAGTTTCAGGAAGGCCACAGCAGAAGGAGGGGGAGGCTGGAGGACAGAGCACACTGGCAGCATCCTACCAGCAATTCAGAGGTTGCCAGCTTGTCTAGAGACAACGACTGGATGCGGGAGAGGTGCACACCCATCTCTCTGTGAATCCCAGAGCACTCAATGCAGATCAGGATGCCCAAGTTAACGGAGAGCCAAGTGGGATCTGTAGAGACAAGAGTGCCAGACTCATGTGCATCCGCTGCCTCTCCTCCCCATCGGCCCCCCCATCACCCTAGGGCACAAGCTCCACAGCAGAACAGAGGGGAAGAGCAAGACGCCAGTTGGCTGCAGGTCTCCAGGAGCTGGATGCTGGAGAGGGTAGGGCAAAGGTCTGCCTGTCCAGGGGGAAGGAAGCACGGTGGCCCCACTGCCACGGGCTGGCTCTCACCTGGGGCCGAGCAGTCGCAGCACTCCCTGTTCCCAGGCATGCCTCTGACCTCCTTGATGATTGCCCGGGTCAGCTCCTCCCAGCTGCTCTCCCCTCTGCCCTGCACCTTGCTGAAGGCCACGTTCAGCGCCTCTTCCTTGCTGTTGCTGAGAACGGACACCCAGCTGCACGGGCAGAGCATAGGAAGTTCCATCTTAACATGAGGAGGAACTTCTTTACTCTGAGGGTGGCAGAGCACTGGAACAGGCTGCCCAGAGTGATTGTGGAGTCTCCCACACTGGAGAGATTCAAAACCCGACTGGACACCGTCCTGTGCAACTGCTGTAGGTGTCCCTGCTGTGGCAGGGGGTTGGACTTAGATGATCTCCAGAGGTCCCTTCCAACCCTGACGATTCTGTGATTCTGTGAAAGTGGCTTAGGAGCAGGGTCCCGTGCGGCCACGCTCGGGCTGCAGGGTGAGGAGGGCAGTGGGGCTTATCCTACTGCTGCGGAGGGAGATCCTGCTCTGCCCCAGCCTGCATAGCAGCTACCACACGCAAAGGCCTTGCATGGGACTCCAGCAGTAAACTGGGTGCCATCCTGCTCGCAGCTGTCCAGCTCCCCCAGAGTGACCGGGACAGTCAGGATGGGAAGGGGACAAAACAAGGGGCTGAGCATACTTCTCAATTAACCAACGAGCTGGCTCCTCATCAGCAGCCAGAGGAGCATTTTTTGGTCTGCAGCAAGGCTGCAGCAGTACTTACGCGGCACAGTCCTGCTCATCCTCTGCCAGGAAGCGGTATGTGCGGTTGTCTGAAACACAGAAAACCAATCTCCTCTAGGCACCCTGCTCATCCATCCGTCCTGCCAGGCTCATGGCAGGGCACAACATGCCTGAGCTGGGCTCAGCAGAGCCAGGAGAAATCTCCAGCTCAGGCAGCTGGGGTGACAGTCATCTCTGTCTCACTCAGCCCGTCCCCAGTGCATCCCAGGCAAAGGGACCTGCTCCTGTACCAGGAACGAGGGGTGCTGTTGTTAGCTAAGCTGCAGCCCAGGAACTACTTGTATGGTCCCCACGCACCCTGCACTGCCCCATAGATGTGCTGTCTATCTCATACACTGGATATGCATCACTGGTCCTGAGCAGAGCTGCCTCCTGGCACAATTTCCCCAGGGTAATCCCCGCCCAGTCTGGCCCAAAGCTGCAGATCTTCCCCTCATCCCTGCCCGCGCTGGCTCTCTGAGTCCGAAGAACTGCCACCTTTCTGGGCCCTTCCCGGAGGAACCACAGGGCAGGCACCAGCACTCACGGGAAACCAGATCGAAGCATTTCTTGTCATCCATGTTTGGCTTCACCTGGCAGGTCAGTAAATTCAGCTTGGCTGGTGGGCGGTTGAGCTACAAGTAGAATGAGGAAGCATCAAATGGCTGTGGTCCAGAGGTGAGGAGCACCGCCTGGCTCTGGAGACAGAGTCATGGACATGCCTTGTGCCCAGCACTTTGTCTTTTGCTCTGCTCTCAGGCACAATGCAAGAAATAGCAACACAGACCTTTTCCTTCCCAACAGCCACCCCATGCTTGGACCCAGGTCACCTGGCTCATGCCCCTCCATGCACACAGGCATGCAAGGATCTCCTGTGTTTGTCTAAAGCTCTCTTGGATTGCAGGGACTTAAGTCTCAACAGAAAGCCTCCTCCACCAGGGCAGCCCAGCAAGACAAGAAGCAGGCACGAGGGCTCTGACAAGTCCCACAAAGCCACCAGCATGCCTGGCAGTGGCAGGCTCTGCGGACCCTGCAGGGGTGGGCAGCAGTTCCCAGGGAGGAGCAGAGTGGAAGAAGTGGTTCTTACCATGCCATGAGAGATGGTCAGGTAGCCATTGCTGATGGTGCATTTCCTCTTCTGCCAGACTTTTCTCAACCTGGAAATGAGCAGAGGGTGAGCCAAGAGGACATACACACAGAGGAGCAGACATGCAACGCAGCACAGTGCTGGCAAATGGAGGAGCCATGCAATGCACAGCACAGGGCCACAGCTCTCGTCAGACATGCTGGCTGGGCTGCCACAGACGGGGTCTGTCACTCTTGGTCTGTTCTGGCCTGAGGAGGACCCGTCATATGGCAAAAGGCAGGCTTGTACAGACAGGCAGCACAGCTGCTGTGGAGGTGATACAGGTGCAGAGCATCAATCAGGGCAGCAGGACCTGCCAGCAGAGCGCAAAGCCCTTTGCAGAAGCCCTCAGCAAACATCCAAGACCATCACCTCCAAACTGCTCCCAGGTTAGCTTTCTTGTGCCTGCCATTCAGGGCAGACCGTAACACAAGGGAAAGGTGGAAGAGATACACCCAAAAGGGGAGAGAAACTGAACTTCAGTCTGCAGTGAAGGAGACTCCTGAGCCTCGGTTCATTATTTTCTGTCCCGTTTCAGTTTTTTTTAGGATGCTTCACAGTCTTTTCCAAGTGTGCAAGTCTCCCAGCGCAGGACCACTGTGATTCACAGCAAGCATCCTCCCACGCACTGGTGGGAGACGATTCTCTTTCCAAAAACAATGGCATGCTTTCCAGAAACTCAGGGTCTGGCTCCTGGGAGAGGGGCACAGGATGGCTGCTGGCTCTCTCTCCCCTCTGGCCCATGATGCCATCTCCAAGGCAGCACTGACCCACACTGTGTCTAATTCAACCCACATTTCTGATGCTTTTCCTAAATCTTACCATCAGGGAGCTGATCCCAGCACTAAACTGTGAGGGCAGAGGGGTCCGAAAGGCAAAGGACGGGTCAGGGCTGGGGAGGAATGGAAGGGAAGGAAAGGGAGAAGAGAGCAGAAAACATCACCAGGGCTGTATACAAATCCCCAGTGCACCCCTCAGCGCCTCCCACCTTGGAAGGATGGAGAGGTCAGGGCTCCTCATCCTGGAGCAGAGGCAATGGAGGGGGTTCTGGAAAGCAATGAGTGCCTGGGAGATGGGGAGAAGCGCAGACCCTTCCATTGCCCCCAGCATAAGACGCTGGGGTGCTGGATGGAGATGGTGGGATCCCTGCTGGAAGGAAAGACAGGGAGCTGGTTCTGGCTTCCCGTGGTGGATGCAGGGGTCCTCGCCCCAGTGCTCACAGGACTTGAGAGGACATGGGCTGTCTTCATGGGATACAAATGCCCTCAGGGCTAAAAGACAGACACAAGCTGCCTGGAGCTCTGCGCTGAAAGCTGTTGGAGGCTGGGATGGTGTCGAGCACACCTTCATGCATGCTTGTCCTGTTCCCCTGCCTTGTGGCCACCACAGGGAGAGGAGGTTTGCCTGGCTGAACCCTGCTCTGGCCCCAGGTCACCAAAGCACAACTGAAAGGGGTATGCTGGATCCTAACTTACCCATCGCTTTTCTTGAAGAGGGTCCCCGTCTTCTCCATGCCATACTGCTTGTTCCCTTGCAGCTGGTGCATGTTGTACCCTGCCTGCTTGTTCCCAGGGTCCTGGCAGCAGGAGAGAAACAGCAGCAAGGCCCTACCCCATCAGTACTGCTGGCAACCAAGAGCATGTCCCCACACGACTGCCAAGGCCCCTGTGCTCCCCCAAAGCTCACTAGAAATCCCACGGCTTTTGCCATCAGCAGGCAGACACTATATAAGCAGCTGCTGTGCCATGCACTCTACAGGCACCACCCTGCATTCCCTTGCAAGACAGATTAGACTTTACCTCTTTATGCTCCAGCTGCAATGCTGTTTTCAGCTGATCCCGAAGCAAGCAGAGCTGCTTCTTCTCCTCGTCCTGCCTGATCTTCATCTGAAAGGCGCCGGAGCACAGTGAGCCGCTTACATGGCAGCAGGAGGCTGCAGCCTCACATGGCATGCCTCAGCTGCAGCATCCCCCTCCCTCTCCTGGGCACGGGAGAGGTGCCCCCCACACCACCCTCTGCCCCGGTCGCCTCCCTGTGCCTGTCCGTGGGATGCATCGAGCCCCATTCCTACGGTGGGAGGTTGTCACTCACCTCCTGCTGTGCCATGGTGTGTGGTATGTGCAAGAAACACTTCAGTGGAAATGCCTTTGAGGGGAGGGAGCAGGCATGTCCCCAGTGCTGGGACTGGACAGCAGGCTGCATTTTACTGAGGAAACAGCTGTTTGCAGCACTCCACAGTGTAAAAACAACCTACAGCTTGAAGGTCACCATGGTGGTTTGTTTTTTGTTTCGTTGGTAGTGTCAGTAATTAAAATAATTAAAAGGTCTTCAAGCCGTCAAAAAGTTGATGGACCTTGGCACAGGAATGTGGCCCTGAAATGGAGCCTGGGGGTTTGTCTGCATGAGGGATCCATAAGATGCTGCTTTCTGTGCTCGGTTACTCTGCTCTGGGGTGGTGCCTCCGCTCTTTTTATTATTTAGATAATGAATTTTAACACAAATGATTACAAATTATGGAACAAGCAGGGTAATACCCCTAAAGCAGATTAATTCAAACAAAGCAGCAGATGCCCAGAGGAGACCTGCACTACAGGACCAAGCACAAGTGATGCTAACACAGTGTCTGGATGAGTGCAATATCCCAAGCCTCTGCAAATCTTGATTTGCAAGGAGGTATGCAGAAGGATGAGCAAGCCCAAGCAAACTGGAATGGAGGTCTAGAAATGCTGGTAAACTGACATAAACCCTCTGCTGCACTTGGAGGACATCACACCACCTGGGACATGAGTTCTCAGACTGTCTCCGAAAGCCTTGTCACTTGGAAAAACTCCTTTCTGTCTCTGGGTTGTGTATGAGTGACAGAGCCCAAAGTCAAAAGCTAAAGTTCACGAGGCTTACTCGACCTGCCTACAGCAAACCAAGGGCCCCAAGGAAATGTACTAAGAGCTTGAGTTGGCAGCAACAGGCATGGAAAACTAAGACCACAAATGAGAACTCTGGCAGTCTGCAGAGCAGCTAGGGCTTTGGCAGATGAATATGTTAGTGCCTCCTCAGTATCCATGTTTACGCTTGTTCTTCCTACTCTGTGTCCTGGGGTACGTCAGTGTAATTTTCCCACTCCCAGCAATGGCTGCATAACGATTATGGACGATTATAATAATGGAAGTAATGATTAATAGATGTGAAGATCTGCAAAAGTCATCAGTTCTGCTTCTGCAGAGGAAGAGGAGGCCCTGGGGAAGACATCCCTGCTCTCCAGCCTGTTTCTGCTTGCCGCACGCAACTTCAGATAAATACTCACACTTTGCAGCTCCGGGATGAGTTTCTCTGTAAATTTCTTAAGGTTTGCTGTTGTGTTTAAACATTCCTGGAAAAAACTGAGAAGAGAGGCTAACATAAGGGCATGGCCTGAAATTCTCCTCTTAGCTCTGGCTGTGAAGCCTACAGACCCCAGGCTCCCCTGAGCTCCTGCTTCAGAGCCCATCATGCCTTCAGCAGGCAGTGCTTTCACTTCGTAGTTGAAAAAGTCTTTCTTCGGAAATGTATTTCAGAAAGATTTGGAGGCAGTTAAATTCAGGGGTAGTGCTCAGCACTCTGTCTTCTTTGCATCCCAGGCTTCTGCTTTACACTGGCTTACGAAAATGTCAGACTAAAGAGAGGAAACACACCCCCTTGAGATTCTTGCTTCCACTGCCTCCAGGAGAAGTGGACTTTTGGCAAGTTACAGGACAGGCCAAGCTGACTGCAGAAACCCAGGTCCTGAAAGTTAAGCCACTCCCACACCCCCTCCACAACCAGTGCTTCAGGAGAGAAAGGATGTGCAGGCAGGTTACCAGTTGCTCTTACTTGAACTGTGAGCTGCAGTGCTTGATGTGGTTTTGCAGCAGGTCAATCCCTTTCTTGGTTTTGATCTCATTCACTTTGATTAGATACTGAAGGGAAAAGGACACAGGGACCGAATTTGTAGCTTAGAGAGAAATGCCTTTTATTCACTTTTTGATGGCCTCCCTCCGAGTGTGTTGTGGCCCACCCGGCAGTAACACCCTGATGGGAGCAGCTCATGTGGCTTCTGTGGGGTGAGAAGACAGTGGTAAGCAGCGCCCAGTGCTTTGATCTGGTCAATAGAGTGGTAGACCCAAGGTGGTGGCATGGACCCTGTGCTTGCTGGGTTTTACTTATGCAGGGCAAAGAGTTGATACACCCTCAAAGATTCACCATTCATGGTGGCTCCCCTGAAGAACAGCCAGCTTTCCTATAGACCTTCAAACTTCATCGATCAAGAGCCAAGTCCCTCCAAAACCCACTAGACTTGATCTATGAACATCATCACCT
This sequence comes from Pluvialis apricaria, assembly GCA_017639485.1. Lineage (NCBI taxonomy): Eukaryota > Metazoa > Chordata > Aves > Charadriiformes > Charadriidae > Pluvialis > Pluvialis apricaria. The sequence continues at coordinate 474,677 of CM030021.1, read as the reverse complement.
CCACCTGACCCTACCGACAATGTCAGTGCTGCAAGCCTGCTTGCCTATATCCTACATGCAGCTGGCATCTCAGCCTACGTTGGGGACCTTCAGAAGCGAGCTGAAGGTTCAGAGTTCCAGCTCAAACTTATCTGCCACGTTGCCCAGCCCATCCTCCACCATAACAACCTCACCCATGAAAACCAACCCTGGCCCTTTCAGTCAGTGGACTGACAGCATGAAACAGTGTGTTTTGCTGTGAAACACCTTGAATATTTCTCCATGCATCTCTGGACTACTCCTACACCAGCATCAACTCTCTTGACACTGCAACTACTGTAAAAACAGCAACCTTTTCCAGAAGACCCGCAGGCGAACATAGTAAATCACCTTCCAAAATACATGTTCAACATGGCCAACCCCAGACTTCCCTGTATTTATTCTGAGGGGATCATTCAAAACACCCTAGATCCATCAGAAGAAGCATTTCCTAGAAGACACTCTCTGAGGAACCCAAATGCTGCGTATGGATTCACATCAGCACAGAAGGAAACCTTCACCTGACCTGCTGGCTCTGTTTAAGGACAATGCAGTTCTGTAGCACAAAGGCTTCTGATATTTGAAGTAGAATAACAGTTTCAGTACATAAACAGTAACTGTTTCCAAAACATGGTTACAAAAAGCTGGATATTTTGAACAAAATCAGTATCTTCCAATATTTTCCTCATGCTGTTATTTGTTGTGTGGCAGTGGGAGCAGGAAATCCTGTTGGCAGGGGAGTTGGGCTTAGTTTATCCCACCAAGCAGAACGAGGGCCATGGTGAGAGGCAGCTACCGAGAGGGAAGAGGGACCTCTGTGCCAGCAGTGCCCACCATGGGCAGTCAGTAAGAAGCCTGGAGTCAGAGTCTTCATGGAATTTTTCCCAAGTTGTTATCTCTACTGCCAGCTTAATTAATACAGGCTCAAGCTTTGGCTAAATTCCTTGATCAGCCCCTGCCCCAGGTTGGCTTGAGCCTACCACAACCCAGGCAGCTGTCTGAGGGAATATACCCAGGTTCTCGCCAGCACAATAGACATGACCTGCTGAGCAATGGTGCCTGGGGATCTGCAGCCCACCTCGGTGCTGCTCCCCAGGGACCGAGCAGAGGGAGCTGCTGGATGCTGACAGTGGCCAGGGCAGAGCGTAGAGGACTTCAGCATCCCAGGAAGGCAGAAAGGGACCTGCAATACGCTGGACACAAACATCACTCACTGACCAGGGACAGAAGATGGCCCTGAATGAAAAATCAGTGTGGATTCAGACAAAAAGGCTGCTCTGAAACAATCTTAGTTTGGAGGGCAAGTGGGAAACACCAGCATGAGAGTCACTGCTGATGTCTGCCCACTCCAGACCAGGCTCTGCTGCTCAGTTGCTGTTCACCAATGGAAGGGAAATGCATCCCTTGAATGCTGATTCAGTGACTCTAACACCACTCCCCATGGCACAGGCTAGTCCCTGTCCTTACCTCACACATGTTCAACTGGAAGGTCCTACGCTCCGTCTCCATCTCCTCAGCAATCTCCCCCCTGCTCACCTCGCTTCGCACCATGCCATGCTGCTTCGCCAGCTCACGCTTCTCCTTCTCGATCTTGGCGCTCAAGAGGAGAGATACATGAAAAGCTCCATCCGACTGCTTGCCAGTGAAGGCAGGCAAAAATCAGCCTCCAGTTCCAGGCCTCAGGGTTAGGGAGCCTGAAGACTTACAGTTTGCTCTCATAGTCTTTGCAGGCCTTCTCAAATGGTTTCTTGAACTCCTAGGAAGAGCCAAAGGCACCATTTAATGACTAGGACCAGGACAGAGCCTTCCTCATCCTGTGTACTGTGTTCCCACTGTGTCACCCTAGCATAAAGGCCACTGGAGACCCAGGACATAGCTGTCCGCAGGAGAGTCCCTCCTCGAGAAGGTCCTTGCCTCTCTTCAGTGCACAGCAGACAAGTGTGCGCACCAGTGCAGGTCCACTCACAGGCACATGCTTGCACACGCATAGGCTCCAAAACATGTATCACACATGTACATCACATAGGTATGTACATAGCAGTACCTGGCTATAACATCTTTCACATACTCACAATTTTAAGGGAAGTAATGGATTTTTTCCTTCATATTTTATATTCTTGAATCAATTTACTTCATACCAGAAGTTCCAGAATTTGCTCTCTCCTTCAATTTTCATGCTCCTGTATAGCACAAGCTTCCAAAAGGTTGCCGAAATGCTCATCATTTGTTTCAGTGTTTGACAATTAGTCCTTTGGAAGTCCCCAAACCCTGCCCACAGTTCCCATGCCTCTTTCTGCAATCCTGTCCAAAACTTTCCCTCCACTTCCCAGAGGTTCAGCTGTTTGCCCAAGGATCCCCAGCTCAGCTCTGATACAGCCCAGCTGCAAAACCTTCGTCAAGCATCTGAGGAAACTGCAGAGCTGGAAGAAAAAGCTGGGAGAAAATCTACAGAGTGGAAGCATACAAGATTAAAAAGGTAAAATTACAGAATTCACGCTGTTGAAACAGGTTCATTACTAGCTCAAGTATTCAAGAGGAAAAATAGTATCACAGAAAAATATAAAATCCTAAAAGAAGAAAATGCAGGGGATTTGCCAGAGTATCAGCAGTTCTGGTGGAAGACAGCAATGACCAATAGTAAGAATCTGTTGCAGGGAGCAGCAGACCTGTCTGTCCCTGCTCCTCCCAAGCTGGTCTGCCCAGCCAGCATGAGTTAAGTCCTAACAGTCTTGTGTGTGCATCAGCTGATAAATAGTTGCTTTACTGTTTCAAGTTGTACATACCCTGCTCGCAGAGTCTCTGTGCTCAAAACCATCCAGAGAGGACCAGTGCCAGGTCACAACTGGCAGCTGCTCCACCACGTTAGGTGTAGGCTATGACCAGCAATCCCTTGACCGTGACCTCGCTCCAGCATTGCGATTGGGATCACTCCAGCCTCCTCACCCCAAACACCCACAGGCACGGGCACCCCTATGCAGGCAGAGGTACCCAGGGGCAACTGTGCAGAGCTGATGGCCTGAGTAACAGCCATGGGGACTTAGTGGTAGGAATGTGTTAGCAGACTTACCAAGGACTAAGATGACCTTCCCATTGGTTAAAAAAAGCAAAAATTAAATAAGAGTTTGATGCTTTTCCCTAAAATCTACACCAGTGAGTGCTGTGATATCTCTACAGTGCTGAAGATCAAATTGCATGGTCACCTCAGTACTTGCTACTCTCAAGTCCCTGAGAGGTACCTGCAGCACACATATAAATGCAAGAGCCAAAGGTGGGTCTGCGGGGAGGGGGCGGGGGGGGACGCCTCACTGGGAGGTTGTGGGTGAGTTTGTGCACTGATGGCCAGGGAAGATACCAGCATTTGGTGCACAACACCCTGATTTTTCCCCACATAGCAAATGCCCCCAGATGACTCTGGGTTCAGCCGGCTGCCTGCAAACAGGCAGAGGTCCCAGCAAAGGGGCAACCCTAACTTCACCTGTGGTGTGAGGCACGGGCCTTGGGAGGGAGCAGGATCTTGCGCACAGGAGGTGCAGGCAGACCTGCCCTTCCGACCCATATCCCTGCTGGAGAGCAAGACGTGAGCCAGGAATGAGACCCCACAGCTGGTACTCACTCTGTCTCCAGCCACTCACTTACCAGCCCCACTTTAGCACAGCCCTTTCAGCCCCTGCTTACCCCTTTAAGCTCTTTCATGTCACCCTTTAGTAATGACTCCAGGGAAAAGTTAATGTTGTGGTACAAACTCTGCCACTGGAAAGGAAAGAGAGAGAGATCATGTTGTTAGCACTGCATCCCTGCACAGCTCCTCATGCAGAGAAAGCAGAGCTGTTTGTAAGCCTGCAGAGGAACCACTTTGGAAAGCTGAAAGCCTCCTCCCTTGGAAATTACCAAGATGGAAAAAACCACAGTGAGCCTGACCCAGTGTTGGTGAGAGCCCAGCTTCAAGCAGGATGATGGAGAGGAGACCTCCAGAGGCCTCCTCTGAGCAGCCTCAGAGGTCTGCACAGACAGCTCCGGCTGTGCAGGCTGTACCACTGGCTCTGCAACCACACACCATGGCCTCCTGCCTCCACCTGGGGAAGGGAATGAGCTTGGACCTCCAGGCTGTGACCCAGAGCCTGCTGCTCTTCCTGGGGACCCCCGTCAGCAACCCCTTGCAAGCCAGGGACCCCACACTGATGTACATGCAGGGGCCAGAGCAGCCTACCAGGCTCCTGACAGCAGTCAGCAGCTCCCGGGAGAAGGCAGCAAAGGTGCTGAAGGCACTGGCCAGCTGCTCCTCGCCCTCCAGCTGGTAGTTGGCTGAGAACTTCTCCTGGGCAGCGATGTGGGCTTCGAGGTGGCTGATGAGGTCTGTGAGAACACGGATGGTCTGTGAGAGCATGGATGGTCTCTAGCAAGTGCAGAGGGAAGGTGAGGATGAATGCCCAACCCCTGCCTCTCTCCTGGCAGTCACCATGCCCGGTTCTGCTTATGCACCCGAGCTGGCTCCTGTTGCCTCCACCACTACCACCCAGCTATAGGGACCCCTGAGACCCTTATTCCCCACTGCGGTCAACCTGACCTGCAGTGAGGACTCCCCTCATCCATCCATCACCATCAGCCCCCTTCCAAGGCTCCGTTCTGCCCTGACCTTGTCCACAGCTGTGCTCCGCCTTGGCTGCTTTCCTCATCTTCTGCAGCACAGCTCGGTCAGCATCCAAGGCCTAGAAATGCAGAGGGGATGGTCACTCACTACATCCATACATGCATTTCCATAACCCACAGGGCTTAGCACAGGCCTCAGTCTCCCCAAGACAGACTGTCCTGCCAGCAGATAGGTGATGATCTAGTGGTAGTAGTCCATGTATATCTTAAATATCTGCAAGCCTGCCTTACGTTCTTCTGAAAGAAGTGGTCAAGCATTAAGAAAGAATTGGAAAATACATTAGAAAAAGGAACATACAGGATTGACAGAAAATGTGGATTTCAGTGGCAAGAGACAAATTAGTTACAAATTGTATTTCCATCACGGTCAGTGTCATTCCTGGGCTGAGAGGAGGAGGCTTAGGTGACTGAGGGGAAATGTTCAGTGGCATCTAAACTCTGCCCATGAAAGACTGGATTACAGATGTTACTTCATACAAGTACTGCTTCAAAGAACTTTCATGCAATCTATTGTTGGGAGCAGGATTATTGTCAATACCTGATCAGGTTGTCTGTGCTTTGCTCAGTTGGGCTTTGAAACCCTCCAAGGATGGAGGTCACCTCTCTGGTGACTTCTTCCAGGGCTGCACCACACTCTGCAGAAGAAACTTTTCCTAACGCCCCACCTGAACTTCCTGAGCCACGAAGTGGATATTGCTGCATATTATATCATCCGATGTTGCCCAAAAGAGCTTGACACTGTCACCTCTAACTGCCCTTACAGGAGTTATGAGCTGACGTCAGACACCCCCTCCTCACCCAGCTAAATCAGCCCAGCTCTGCTTCGCTGCTACCATCCACTGACCCCCACTGGTTTCTCCATGTCGCTCCTGACCGGGGACAGTGGTTCAGATGTAACTCATTCACTGGACTGATGTGAGCCCTGACAATTCCCACATCAGGCTGGCCCTGCAAGGAGTGACAGGGCTTCACTCTGAGTGTTGTCATGACAGTGCCAGAATTGAAAGACGGGGCACAGGCTTTTAAGATCCAGAAACACTGATTTGTGGGAGCGAACAGCTTTACAACAATTTGGGAGTGCAAATAATAGCTCTGGGGGGACTTGTGTGCCACAGCTAAGGCTATTTAACAGATGAGTGGGCGGGTGGGTACCCAGGGGAGTGGTAACACCACTGGCTTTGTCCTCTGTTGTGCACTGCATCAGCCAGGACATGCAGCTGAACCCATGTAGTAGAGGATGATGTGAGTCAGGCTCTTCCTGAGTCAGCACAGTCAAGGACATGCAGGGACATCACCATAAATGTCTAGGCACCCAAGAAACAATAGTGCTGGAAACTTATCTGCCTGCACATTTCCAGAGGTCAGTGCAGTAGGGTTGTTGAGAACTTAAATTATGGAGTTATACCCCAAAATAGGAGTTGCCAGACTTTCTACTCCCCAGGGAAGAGCAACTCTTAGCACCTGCACCTTCTTGTCCAGTTTGGGACTGAGGTTTTCCAGCCAAGCCCTCAAATAGAGATTCCTGGGACAATTATCTAAGACCTCTAGGACCAGCAGGACTATGCTCACACCAAGTATTGCATATCCAGGGAATTCAGTATTATGGTTCAAAGAGATTCCCATGGGTCAAGGTCAAAAAGCAGTGGCTGGGATAGGGCACCTGAAGCATCTGACCATTGGCCTTTTTGCAATGCTGTTGAGACACTCATATCCCCATGTTCAGAAAACGATTTTAGGTTAATCCGGGACTTCAAGGACTAACACATTCCCCTCACAACTGCACAGCTATTGTAAGTGCCACCATGAGGCGGGCACAGTCCCCTCCTGGGCCACAGCTCCCTGCAGTTGTCTGAGCCATTGCATGTGGGATTCATCTCGCTCACCTTAGGCATCCCTTCACCCCTCTTCAGGTGAAGCCTTTTTGGCTTAGGTGAAGCCCATCTCCCTTGCCAAGGCACCACGGGGGCAGCTTTCCCAGTTCAGATGTGTCTCCTCAACCCTACAGCAGATTTTTAGCCACAGTCAGACTCAACCTCTTCCCTTCCCCACCTGCCACTTAGACCCTGATCTCCAAGCTCCTAGTGGCCTCCAGAGCCTCTCTCCCCCTCCCTCACCTCTGCTGCTGGTTCCCACCTTGACCAGGATGGCTGCCTCCTTCCCCAAATGTCCCTTGGAGCATGCCCAGGTGCCTTGTGATGCCAGTCATGTTTGTACTTCATCTTTTACCAGAAATTCAGCTCTACACACACAGCTGCTCAAACCTCCCACATTCGTGGCTTTCGTCTTCCTTTCTCCTGACAAACCCCTCCCTGAAGGTGTAACCTCGGGCCACAAGTGACCCATCCCCACCTCTGGGACTGTTCCCTGACTGCTGGCCGATGCCAGGAGGCTTCCCTGCTTCAGAGGAGCAGCACCAGGGTGAAACTGCTCCATGGCATCCCAGTGGCCATCACCCACAGGCACATCCACCTCCCCGGGCTCTCCCCGCCCAGTGAACCTAGCTGCAAGAGGCAGCACTCCCTCCAAGGATTATGGTGTGTACTACAGTCACTGGCCACAAGGCAGGAAACTAGTATTTGGCACTTGGCACAGGAAACCCCAAGCTCCCTTCCCTGCCTCTACTTTTACCTGGGTTCGTTTGCCTTGCAGGCACAGATCTGATTCTGCGCTCGGCTGAGCTGCGTGACTTCCCCTGTGAGGACCTGCCTCCAGCAGTGGAAAACTGGCTGATGTCCTGCCCATGCAGCTCCGCACTCCTTTCCACTGCTGCCCACACCCTCGCCAGGCTCAGCACACACCATGCCAGGGCTCTCCCTGATCAAGGCCAGGCTCTTGCTGCGTTTACTGCTTTATCCCACACTGGTGCTGCTCTCCATTACAAGCATGCACCTGCTGGTGGCTGTTTGCATGCACTAAGGCTCTGCTGTGCAAAGTTGCCCACACCATCAATAAAAGCTGTTGGCTGAACCACTGCAGAAGTCACCAGCACTAGTATTTCTGACTGTCAGAGGTGATACCAAGGAACAGAAAGATCCTGTGGCTCCAGCTCTTCCAGCTCTGTTTTCATCCACGTCTGTGCTTTCCATGGTGCTGAGGTCACTGTGCACTTCTCCCTTCTCACTAGTTTTCAAGCGTGCAAAAACACTCAGCTTGAGAGCAACCACCAGTTCACATCATCTAATCATCGGCATAGACATGACACTAATATTCACAAGACAGCCTTGCACGAGCCTATACCCTGTGTGGGACTCAGCAGTCCCCAGAAACACATCCAAGCTGCGTATAAAGAGGATGGAGACCAAGCATTTACTTCTCCTTTTGGCCACACACCCCAGTAGTTCATTAAGTCACAGATAAAATATTGCAACTAATTTACTTTTTCATTTCAGTTTCAGCTCCCAGCTGCTGGCTCTCACTTGCCCTTCTCCAGCACCAGCGTCTTACTCCCAGTGAAAGTACACAGAGATGGCAGCTGTGCTACTGCACAGGTCAGAAGGAATTAAATCCCAGGCAAAAGCCTGGTCAGCCTCACCTGGCTGTATGGTGAGAGCGTATCAGGCTCGGGGACGAAGCAGGCCAGCGGTGACACAGGTTGAGAGGACCTTCCTGTAGGACAGGCAGATCCTGCTGACACCACCAACACCCAAGCAAGAGCAACTGGGGATACCCCACAATGTTGGAATTTCTCCTTGCCATCCGTTCAGTCCAGCCTTGATCTGTTCCCAAAGAAGAAATAATCTCCCTGTGTCTGCTGGCTTACACAAATGCTGCTGCCTGGCCAGTGCAGCTCACACCACGGCTCCCTGCTTCCACTGCAGCAAATCCTCTGCAGACTGCGCTGGGGGTTGCTGCCACGCAGCAGCGTGTCGAGAGTTTTATGCCCCCTCTGACATGTGAGTCCCAAGCCAAGAGCTCTGCAGACATGAACAAGTTCAGTAGTGTTTCTCTCTAACCACAGCTTCCCCATGTAGCAGCTCTGTTTTACAGGACTGAAGTTTTAGCTTTGTTTGGGGTGCAAGTGACAGAGTAACAGTTGAAAATTAAGCAACACAAGGAAATTGCCCCATGCCCAGAGGCTCCTGAGCAAGTCCTGGCCTCCAGAGGCCTGAGGAGTGAGAAGAAAAAAACCCCAGTGACCGTCGCTGACAAAAGGATCTACAGGAGCACAGCTCCCCATCTGCTCCAAGCCTGCAGGTGCTGGGGCAGTGCAGCAGTCACAGCCCACAGAGAGGCCCTGGACACCATCCCCTTGTCCGCTGAAACTACAACACAATGAGAGAGGTGACATGGTGGTAGTGCAGTTTGGTTGCTCCCAGCACATTTACCAGAAGTACCAGGAGGAAGCACCAAGAGGCTCAGAGCCCTCTGGACCACCATATGGAGAGCGCCACAAGAGGGGCAACATCTCGCAGATATTTTCCACAGTAGGTCAGGACCTTGATTTGCCCAGGAATAGGCCAGCATGATGGTTACACTACATCAGCCATAGTTTTCAGCTAAGTCCCATGGCAGATCTGGGTGGGCGGTGGGATGCTCTCAATGGGAAGCCTGGGCCCTCCACTGAGCCGATCTTGACCTCATTCATGGTCTTCCCAGGGCATCAAGCTCTGCTGCTCCCTCCCTCATGTGCCAGCAGCATGCAGCAACCCCTTCCTCTCCAACACTGCGACTGATGATGCCTATCGGGGTCTTCTAGCTTTTGCCATCAGCCAGAAAACAAAGGCATTTGGCCCAAAAAAGTTTTGCGTTGGATGCTGCACTCAGCAGCCAGCTCTCACCCTGGCTCCATGAATTTTTGGAACCACTCATGCATTTAGCCTCCGAACATCCCACAGATTAACTCTGGACAAGCACGGAAACCATCCTGCTGCCCCCAAGAACTTCCTTTAATTTCTTGTTTTGCTTTTAGTTTGACACTTGTCTGGTCAAAGGGTTCTGTCCTCTCTTTACCACACGGTGTGAGCCCAGTACGAGGTACAGCCTTCCCACACAAACCTCTCCGCCTTTGCTCTTGTCCCCACCAACTGATGCCTGTCACCCCGCCACCACGACCTGTCACAAGCCTTCCCCAAATCTTTGCCTTGAGTTTTTGCAGACACCCAAAGACTCTTGCACCACTCTCCACCCATGGTGACAAATGATACCGTGATGCCTGAACCGGGGTGCAGATCCTGCAGGACCATGATGGGATAGCACCCCCCAACCCCTTGGCTTGCATCCCCACGGCCCCCCACTCCTGCTCACCTCCTCCAGGCTGTTGGCAGTGGCCTTGCAGCGGCCCATGTGGCTGGCAAAGGAAGAGGTGGTGGGTGAGCTGAGGTCTTCCTGTGCCTGCCGCACGAAGTCGCACACCGAGATGAGGGCTGCCATGGTGCTGTGGCGAGTTGGCGCCAGGAAGGGGAACTGCCGACGGGAGCCGTGGTAACGCCGGGGTTGGGCAAGGGGCAGGGGCGGAGGGCTGGGGTCACGCTGCTGCCAGCAGCAAGGGCAAAAGGGAGCTCCTCACGCTGCACAGCCCCACCGCGAACAGACACACAGCCCCCTGCAGTGTGCACGCACTGACACACGCCAGCACACCCAGGCACACAGCAGCCCAGCTACAAATCCTGCAATCATAAACTGAAATAATTCGAAGAAGCCTGAGGCTTTCAGTCACAGGGATCCCCAGCCTGATGGTGTGGTGGAAAATGTAGCTGAGCACGGCTGCAAGAGCCAAGGAGCTGCTTGGGGATGTGTACTGGGTGTGCTGGGGCACACTGAGCTTGCTGTCATGGACTAGTCACCACTGAGGCGCACCAGGTATGCTGGGATGCAGCGGGCACTGTTTGTGAAGGCTGGGGGTGACGCAGCGGTGCGAGCAGCACTGTTGCACCCCAAGGTCCTGCTCCAGCCCCACGCAGGTGCGACATGACCTAAGCCCTTTGCAGCCTATTTCACTGCCCCTGCAGCGCAAGGGTCCCCTGGGGGGAGAGAGGGCTCCCCCCTTGCCATTCTGGGCCCTCGCCCAGCAGCTGAACCCCAGCCCCCCTGGGGGAGAACCATGTCTGCCCCACATGTGCACCTGGCTTCAGGTCCAGCCAGAGCCCTCACCTGCTGTGGAATAATTGCTGGAGGTGACTTAGCAATTAAATCTATATTTGTATTTTAAGGAAAGGTACAGCATTGAAGAAACTTTCAGGGTAGAGCACAGGTGGTGTGCAAGGGATACATTTCACAGAGGTTCCCTGGGCAACCTGAGATGTTGGTGACATTAGGGGAGTCTGGGGTGCTGACTCTAAGAGAAATGGCGTGGCGGATGGAGTGGAGACACCACGGCCAAACTCTGTGATAAAATGGGAACTTGAAGGTCTTATGGAACTGATAAGCTGCCTAATTGCTACCCTGAGCCAATGATCTGTCATTTTTGACAAAATGCTATCCTTTAGGTGAACTTTTCTCATTATAATGTCATTATAATACCAAAACACACCTCCATCCTAAAAGCCACCCACCTCCAGGATGCGATCACTCCTCATGGAGTCTACGCTCTGAATTTTTCATAGTCTATACCTTTAAAAGTGAGGCAAGAAAATTTTACACCAATCATTAAAAAAGTATGTATGACTGGAGTCCCTCAAGCTCCAACTGAAAGGTTAAAAACAGTATAAAAATAGCTTAAGAGAGGAGGGATGTCAGGGAAGATACCAACACGGTCAGGGAGATACCATCACTGACCACCCCTGACTGCTGGGATCAGTCGCCGGGCTGAGCCTCTCTTCCCCCCCATAAGGGTGCTTGTGGGTAAGATGCAAATACTTGGTTATACCAAGTGCTTCCCTGGGAAACTTAGAAATCTCTATAGAGTTTCTTTATAACTTTATAACTTGTAACGTGTTTGTTGCCAGGCTGTATTACTAACATCCTTAGTATTTGCACGTGCTTTGCAGACAGTAACTTTATCACCGGCAATCCAAAAGAACTTGTGCATCTGTTGTTTCAATAAACTACACTTTTCACCAATCAAGCCAAGTGACTTCTCAGTGAACGCGACCAAACTCATTAAGTGTGGCCGTGCTATTTCATGGAACACTGCTAGATCGAGTTGTGTATGGCATTATTAGTGCATCCGTAATTGTGATAGTTCGATACACATACTGAACGTGACCAGCCTTCTAACGCCAAATTAGGCATCACTCAGAATCTAAGCCTAGCCACCCTCAGCCCCTCTGATATTTGAGGACAGGGTAGAACGCAAGGGGGTTTATTTTCTGCCAAATTACTTTGCCCTTTAACACAACACCTGCTCCTTACATGCCTGCCTGGATCCGCCTGGCTAGTTTTCTCCCTAAAACTTAACTCTATTCCTGTCCCATTCAAAGGACAATCAGGCAGCCATCTTGACTATAAAAACCCATTGCCACTTAATTTCTTTGGAAATGCAACAGCGCCTCTGAGCATCACCTCCTACACCAGAATGAAACCCCTCAGAAGGCATCTGTTGTGTCAAAACTCAGGCTAAAGCACCTCCACTTGAAATCAGATCATGTCAGGGTTTGTTGGTGCAGAAGACAGGAACCTTGGGACACCAGAGACCACACTGAGAACAAGTCTCATTTAACTTACATCAGCCCACCACCACAATACTGATTCATGCTGATGACCCTATGCTGATGTTCCAGCACTGTGCTATCCGGGAGGAAGGGCGAAGGGGCATCATTGAGGACTGCCTGCAGCAGGCTGGCCCCCGGCTCCAGAAAGCGGCTACAAAACACAAGCAGCATTGGAGAGAGCAGCCAAGGAGCTTTTATTCCTATGGAAATGAAGAGCCGAAATGAAGAGCCAAAATGAAGTTTGAAGCAAGCCTGAATCCAACCCAACAGACACAGAAGAGGCTGTTAAGCAGCTTGTAAGGAGTGAGAACCAGAAAGATTGTGTCCTGGGGAGTGCTATCACATCCAGAGCTGACTCCAACTCCAGGAGCTGTTCCTGTGCTCTTGATGTGGCAGGAAGCTCATGGCTACCATGGCTCTGTCATCCTTCTCCCTATTGAGCCCCATTCAAAGGTCTTGCAGGTCCTACCTCCACCAGGACCGTACACCAGACCTGCCTTCCCCCTCTACAATGTGTTTTGAACTCTTCAGGCAAAGGCCTGGGAAGTGCCAAGTGCTGTCAAGCTGGGGCACAGATGGCTCTGCATGTCCTCATCTCTGCCAGAATCACTCTCAATGGCAAGAGCGGTTTTCAGCTGCCATGCCTGTGGGGACAGCCCCAGCAGATCCCATTTTCCCACCCTCCCAGTCCCACAAATTATTTATTTTTTTTTCCCCAAAGCTGTAACTGTCCTTCAAGGAGTTTGCCTTATTTAGTAGGTTGGTTACTTGGTTTCGTAGCATCTCATGGGTACTTAGCATGAAATATGACTCCCCAAAGAGAGGCCACTTCTGCAAGTCTCTGACTCTGAAGGTAGCCTCTGCACCTGCAGGATTTCTTTAAACTTTCTGGTCCAGCCTCAATTCCTGCAATCACCCCAGTCTTTGAGTAGTCCTTGTCGCGTGAAAGGGCAGAACAGTTTGGCAGAAAACAAACCCCCTTGCGTTCTAACACTCCTCACCGAGGTGGGAGGCCAGGTGCGGCTAGGCTTGAATTCTGAGTGATGCCCAATTGGTGTTAAAGGGCAATTGAATTTGGCAGAAAATAAACCCCCTGGCGTTCTAACACTCCTCACCGAGGTGGGAGGCTAGGTGCGGCTAGGTTTAAATTCTGAGTGATGCCCAATCCACCACTATCAGTCCAGTCGCGTTTAATATATATATTAAACTATCACGATTCTGGATACACTAATAGTGGACTGCACCCTCAGTCCAGTCGTGCTCATGAACTGCCACGGCCACCTTTATGGTCACGTTCAATGAGAAACCAAAACGACCAGCTACTTAAGCAGCGCAGTTTATTTTAGCAACAGTACATAAGTTCTTATGGATTGCCGGTGATAAATACACTGTCTGCAAAGCACGTGCAAATAAAAGTGTTGTTAGTTATACAAAACGCGCGACAAAGTTACATATAGTACAGCCTGGCTATAAATATAGGAAAAAGACTCTCTAGAGAGATTTCTAAGTTTTGAGGAAACACTTGGTATAGTTTGTCTTACCCAAAGGCGTCCCTATGGGGGGGAAGAGAGGCTCAGCCCGTCGGCTGGTCCCGAAAGTCGAAGGCAGTTTTGATAGAGTCCTCCTCAACTTGTTCACGATGGTGTCTTCCCTAACATCCTCTCTTTTTTGGGCTATTTTTATACTATTTTTTACCTTCAAGGTGGAGTTTGAGTGACTTTAGTCATAAATACTTTTATTATGATTGGTGTAAAATTCTCTCGCTTCGCATTTAAAGGTATAGTTTATCAAAAATTCAGGGCGCAGACTCAAGGAGGAGTGGTCGCACCTTGGAGGCGGGTAGCCTTTGGGATGGAGGTGTGTTTTGGTATTATAATGACATTATAATGAGCAAAGTTCACACAAAGGACGGCATTTTGTCAAAATTTGACAAACTGTTGGCTCAGGGTAGCAAGTGAGCAGCTTATCAGTTCCATAGGACCATCTCGTTCCCATATCTGCTGATTATCACAGGGCTTGGCCGTGGAATCTCCACCCCACTCCATCCCCGTGTTGCTCGGCGAGCGATATTGCACAGGGAATCACCGATGTAGTGGATTCTTCGCATACCAGCTGCGGCCGTATTCTACCCTAGAAGCCTTTTTGATTTTAAGCTTTTTCCTTAATGTGTGAACAATGCTGAATTTTCTGTTATTTTAGTAATTATTCCACAGTCCTGTGCTGAAAAGCGTTTATCCGTTGATGATCTTCTCGCTGATGTATCCTGGCATGGTGTAGATCAAAAGAACCAGGAAGATGGTCAGAACAGCAACAATGAACAGCACAATGATGTATTTCTTGTACCGCTTCCAGATAAAGAACACAAAGGTCTTCATGGGATTCACAAACCAGTTGAAAGAAGTTTTTGGCCGGCTGGAACAGGAAGGAAAGAACAGATAAGCACAGGCTCCATCCACAGAGCAGCACGTTGTCCCCTCTGCTTTGGTGCCCTGGCACCCTCATGGGCTGCCAGCTCTTCCTGCTGCTTCCACACAGCATCAGCCTAGGAGCTGCAACAACTACAGTGTCTGTGAAAGTGCTGGAGACAACAGGACCTGAGCCTCAGGACAGCCCCTGCAGAGCTGTTCTGCACCCATGCAGGTGCGTTCACATGGTTAAACCAGAGCTGCCCTTTTTGTACAAGAAATATTACAGCATAACTGCCTTGGGTACCTCACTGAGATCAGCCCTGGCCCAGATGCTGCAGCCACAAGTCCTGCTGGACCCACTTGAGCTCTGGGAAGCCCTGGCAGCCCCAGTCCTGCAGACCCCACCGTGCAGGGTCACATTGATTGCTCTCAGCTTCCTGACAAGCAGATGATCCCTGTCCCCAGGCAAACAGTGGCTGAAAACACAGCGCTGTCCATCCATGTTAAAGGTACAGATACTCACTTGGGCTTTTCCAGAGGTTCAGGCTCTTTTCGGCCCAAACCAACAGGACTTTTCTCAGCCTCCTCCACAGTCAGCAGCTGGAACTCCGCTTCCACCTTACCCTGGAGGGAGAACACATCTGAGATACAGCCACACACACTGCTTCGCAGACCAGCCTGCTGACCACACACCCTGCCAGGACTGAGTATTTTTCTCCCAGCTCCATTTACAGATGCTCAGAACAATTAACTTTTCCCTCCAGGCATTAGCTACAGAGTCTCTCACTTCAGCAGCCAGCGGAAACTATGTCCTGGCCAGAAACTAACTGTTTTGCAGACACAACAAGGTATCGTAATGCACTCTCGAGCTATCTGGATTTCTCTGCAGCCTCCCACACTGGCACTGAGAAAAACTCACTCCTGGGGACAAACAATGGTCCGCTAGCAGGGCCAGCAGCAGTGAGTCTGCCCTGGGATAGCTGGCACCTGCCTGACTGGGGTAGGCAGAGACCCTAGGACAAACTTTTGCTGCTGTCCTGTCTTGTTGATGGGGAGCCATGTGTCTCTTGCTTTGGTCCCTTCACTGAGCACTGCTCTATGAGAAGCTCAGAGGTTGGACACCCCCTGCATGCCACCACAGCTGGCACTTCTTGGTAGATGAAGTGCTGGATTTGTAGCAGATGGGATGTCTCCAGGACCCTGCACAAAGTCCTGGGCAGTCATTGCTGCCTCTGTAGGTTCATGTCCATGCAGGACAGGTTGCCATGTCAAGGTAGAGCAAAACACTGGCTCTCTGCTCACCTGTGCCAGCACCCCGCCTTACCGTCAGGAGGTACTTGTTCCCACTGGGGTCTGTGAACTCCACATCCTCTGGTTTGACTGAGCTGCTCCACTTCTTTTTCTTCTTCTTCTGCTTGTCCTCCCTCTCCTCTCTCTCCTGGTCTTCTTGTTCTTTGAGTTTGATGAAGGGCCACCAGCCCCTCATGCGCTTGTTTCGGAAGATGGAGAAGCGAGGTGTTGCATTCTCTTTGGCCATCTTGATAGTGCAATGCTCTGAGCTCTTGGCTGCTCGCACCATGTCATGCAGCTTCAGCTCGATGGAGCCTGCAGGCAGAGTGAAGAGGAGAGCTCACGGTGAAATCCTTAGGTCATCCCCACACACCATTTGGCTTTTTGTCTCAGACACACTCCCACCACCAGAAGTAGGTCCCAGCTGCTGCAGAGTCCTGCATATTTACAGGTGGAGAACCTGAAGGTCATCATAAGAAAGGATTAGCCTGACAGTTAGAGACTAAGCAGCAGAAGCCACAGGTCTTGTCTCATCTCTGATGTAGCCAGTTTGGTTTGCATGCGATAGAGCAGGTTACTTTCACTCCTTTACCATGTCCCACCCTGCTCTCCTCACATGTCCAAGCTCCTCTTCCCCTCTCATTCCTGCAAATGTCAATAAAAAAATTATAAAATCTGAGAAATTCTTTAAAGGTTTCAAGTTTGTCTTACATCTGAAACAGCCTCAGTTCATTTCCCTGCTTGGCCTTGAGCCCCTGTCCTCCTTGGAAGGAGCTCCTATCCCACTTTAGCAGAGTCCTTGCAACAAATCAGTCTTATCACATACTGGTCTGTATTGGCAAAAGCATAGCCAGCAACCAAGGGATGTGGGTGTCCTCCTCTGCTCAGCTCTGGTGAGACTGCACCTGGATACAGTGCCCAGTTTTGGGCCCCCAACACAAAAAAAGGTGTGAACTAAATAGAGGGAGTCCAGTGGCTGAGATGGTCAAGGCTAGAGTATGTGCCATAACAGGATGGGTTGAGAGACCCATGCATGTTCAGCCTAGCGAAGAAAGGTCAAGGGAGAAATCTTACTGCATCTCTCACAGCCTAAGGAAGCTATAGAGCAGATGGAGCTAGACTCTTCTTAGAAGTGGATGATGAAAGCACGTAAGGCAATAGACACAAGCTGCTACAAGTAAAAAAATCTGAGAATTATGAGAATAGTACAAGTCAGGAAAAGGGGCCCAGAAGGGTGCTGGGATCTCCATCCTTGGAGATTCTCAAAACTCACTGAGACAAGGCCCTGAGCAACCTGACCTACGTTGCATCTAGCCCTGCTTGGAGCAGGAGGTTGCAATAAAGACTGCAGAAGGCCCTTCCTGCCTAGAAGTTTCTGAGATTGTACGTGCCAGGAATCGTTGGGATTGCTGTCTAACACTTTCTTCAGTTGCCTGAGTAGCATGGCTGAACCAATCACCATTGGAAGTGCCTCATGGAGGAAAAGCCTTTTAATTACAGCATGGAGGGTTGATGAATAAAGACAGTTTTATTCTCCCCAAGAGACAGCAGGGCAAAGGGGCTGCTTTTTAATGGGGAGGCAAAAGTTTGAAGAAGGGAGGTACAACTGAACAGAGTGCTACAAACATAAGGATGACAGTAGAAGCAGAAGGGAAGCAGCAGTGTTTGTGCTAGCATAGCATGGGCTGAATCACCACCAGCCCGGCTTCACCACCAGGCCCTGCTGCATGCCCAGCTCAGCACATCTGGTTAACTGGGAAGTACCAGAGCAGCTGGGGAGCTCTGAGCTCCCAGCAATGGGATGCCACAACTCAAGTGCAAACGGTCGCACAAAGGCTGCCAATCCCTGTGCCCACAACGTAAGCTCCTGGGAAAACTGCACTTTGGCGAAGTCTTTGGGATCTGCAGATCTAAATGAGAGCAAGGAAAAATGAGCAAATTTACCAGAAAGGTTGTGAGGAAGCAGAACCTGGAAGTCTTGTGGTGTGACAGTCCCTAAAAAAGGACAGCAAGGCCCTGGGACAAGCATGCAAGCTCAATGCGTCTGTGTAGGAGAGGTGTGTATCTCCAGGCTCTGCCTATAGCCCACATGTGAAAAACCAGCCCAGGTGACTGCTGAGCTGAAGAACTTGATGCGATGCTCCTGGTGTCCCTTCTCAGAGAGCTGGGCCCCAGGACAAACACCATAACACTCCAGCAAGGTGAGGGACAGGTCACCCCACTTCCAAAACGTCACACCGTACCTAGAAAATCATTAGATGAAATCCTGTCGTAATCCCAGACCTGGAGGACCAGAACAGCCGGTTCCCGAAACTCTGATTCCTCCACGGAGAAGACAGAGTCCTTCTTCTTGTAGGTAATCTCCTTCTCAGTCGGGAGATAGTTGAAGCGGAAGATGAACCTCCAGTTGAAATTACCCTCCCCGGTCAAGGAATTAAAGTGAACATCCGTCTCCTGCTTGTCATGGTCAAGACCCTTTATCCAGCTGCAGGAGAAACTCAGAAACTCTGTTTCAAAAGAAACTCCTACCCCCTGTCAGCCAACCCCAAAGGCAGAGCAGAAGGATGGGGTAGCAGGAAAGGAAGAGTCAAAAAGCCAAACTGGACCAACATCTTTGGTGGTACAGCAGTCTACGCAGGGGACTGGAGTAGGGCACCTCATGCTGAGGCAGGGAGCAGCAGAGGTTCAGAGGAGGCAGTGAGGGTGTGGGGCAGGGCAGAGAGCAGGACAGCCAGGCTCTGGCTTCCCTCTCGCTCCCATCAGACCTTTTCACGTAGATGTCACTGGAAGGCTCTCCCGTTACTGGGTTGACATCATCAAGGATTACGTCCTCTGTGTTCCAGATAATAACACGCAGCTCATAGCTGTGGGAAGGACACAGGGGTGAGTGAGACACATGCTCTTACCCCTGGTGCCTGAGAGGGCAGTTCAAGCCCACATGGGCAGAGCCGCAGGACTTGAACCCTCCTAGCACTGTGGTCCCCTGCCAGGGCTCCTCTGGCCAAGCACAGCCCAGCAGTCTCCCTGCCATGCACAAAGCCCTTCCTGGGGGGCTACAGCCCCACAAGACAAACACCCACAGTGAAAACAGGCAGCTTTTGCAAAGCAAATCCCTGGTGTATGGGAAACCCACCCGGCACCACTTAGCCGCAGGAGCACAGAAAGGCTTAGGCAGGAAGGGACTTCTGCAGTCTCTGCTCCAACCTCTTGCTCTAACTTCAATGTAGATCAGATTGCTCAGGGTCTTGTCTGCATGGTTTTTTAATATCTCTAAGGATGGATATCCCAGAACTTCCCTGGGTCACTCCGTCCCTATCCCAGGGTAACTTCACTCTCATTGGGAAAATATTTTCCTTATATTCAGTTGGAGTTTCCCCTGCTGCAACTTGTGTCCGTTATGTCTTGTCCTTTCATGTGCACCTCTGAGAAGAGTCCAGACCCTCCATCTCAATAGCCCCATTAGATCATTGAAAACAGCAGATCTCCTTCAGCTTCACTTCTCTAAGCACCCAGAGGACATCTGTCCGCTAGCCAAAACAGAGCTAAATGAGTAGCTCTGACCTGGTTTTCTATCACCTTCACATCCAGCCCTAAAGAGATTAACCTGGCCCTTCACAAACACTTGTGCAGCTGAAGTGCTTGTGCCCCATGCTGATACACCCAAAAGACCATCCCATGGCCAGAGCTGAAGCAGAGAGGAGGGATGCATGCCAGGCTAGCACAGACCATCAGCCTGTGCAAGGACTCCGTGGCACATCCCGCCAGGCACGACAAGGGACAGTGACCCTCCACGCAGGCTCACCAGCCCCAGCTCCGCTCCCATAGATGCTACCTGATGGGCAGTCGTGGCTTGATATTGACAGGCGGTGGTGCAGGGACGTCATTTGGAAACATGTCAATCCACATGTGCAAGGAGCCCTGATGAGAAAAAACAGCAGAGAGACTTCAAAAGACAGACCGACAGACCACCCTTTAGCTCTTCAAGGAGCAAGGGTTTGGTCCTGCAAGGAAAGCTCTCACCAGAAAGCCACTGCTTGGCTCTCTCCATCCCCAGCACTTCAGAGTGATGTGTGGCTGGATTTTAGATAGAGAAAAAAAATAAAACTATCAAAAATTGCTTATTGCCCTCCCCACTCTGCTCCCAGGAAAAACCATTTCAGCTGAACTAAGTTCATTTCAAACAGAGGCAAACATGTCCCTCTGTCTTAACAAGAAGCATATGATGATGTAACACTTTGGCATAACCAAGAAAACTAAAAAATGATGGGTCTGACCCACATGCATTCCCAATGCTGACCAAAGCCAGAGTGACTGCCGAGCTCTGCTTTGTTACAGACCTCCTGTACCCGAAGAAATAGGAGATGTTCAGTGCAGGACATTGAAATGGTGAAGCTCAGATCACTGCACTGCATAGAACTGAGGAGTAATGTTTCTCCTCCAGCCAGCAGTTACGTCATGCCCCAGGAAGAAGCCAAGGGCGCAGAATGGCGCTCTTGCAGGGGAGAAAAGCAGCAGTGGTAGAGGACAAAGCAGAGGAAGAGGCAGGGATAGGTAAGGACACTACTACCCACCATGGTGCATGGTGGCAGGGCTCAGAAGGCAGAGTGGGTCCCTTGCCACCCACACAGCATCCTCATCAGAGCAGTGCTACATTGCCTGAGAAGACAAGAAGGACTCTGGCCCACCAGTATTGTGACCATATCAATGGACAGAGGTCCCTTGAGGAAAGGGTGTTCAGAAGCACCGTGAGAGGTCAGAGGGTGGACCTGAGCAAAGGACACCCAAGGCCAACAGTCCTCACTTCACAGCAGGGCCAGCGATCCACAGACAGAGCTCCAGTCGCACACCCAGGAAGGGGCAATGCATGGGATTCATGCCATGATGAGGAGGCAAAAGGATAACAGGGGACCAGCCAGGGGGCTGGGAACCAGCTGCCCTGAACGTCCTTCACCAGAGCAATGTCTAGGCTGGGCAAGGAAACACATCTCACCTGCACAAGCCCAGGGTTCTCCGGGTTGTACAGGGACCGGATCTCCACATGCTCTGGTACCAGCTTGTACCCATATCCCGGCATCTCTTCCCAGTGCTGCAGGACGTACAAAGCCTTATGTTCATCATCCACTGACCAGTTCTCATTTGCCGCTCCTCTCTTGTTCCTCACAGACGCTTCTGCAGCAGGACACAGCCAGGTAGAAGACTAAGGCATCAGGCCAGCAAGAGCCACATCAGGACGTTAGTCACAGGGACAAGTAAGGAAAGGTGGTGGACTGGGCAAACAAGCACCTCCCCAGAAAAACAAAATGGGGAGAAGCAGGAGGGTGAGGATGAAGGGAATGAGTGATGAGCAAAACTGTAGGCAGGAAGACAAACAAGCTAAGAGAAATAAGAGGAAAAGGGCAAAAAAGAATTTACTATGGCCCTGGGAAAAAGATCCAGGGGACACCGAGGAGGATGTGACCCTCTGGGGCGGTTTAAGTCCCCATGTCTCTGTGGTAGTGCCAACAGATCCATGGATGAGAGGTTTTGCCCTAGAAATGCTCCAGGAAAGTACCACTTGTCACTTGGCAGTGACACATAGCTGTGCTCTCCATTAACTCATTAATCTGTTAATTGACTCATTTGGCACAGTGAAGCCATTCAAGACCAAATCCTGCCATTGGGGAGAAAAGTGGGAACCAACAGGTGAGGACACAATGACCCACCCACGCCTGAGTTTATAGAGAGCATCTCCGGAGATCAGTCTGAGATCGAAACCATCCCAAGCAGTCCCTGAGCACAGCAGAGGTTGATGGGGCACCAGCTGCAGCCAGTTCTCAGAGGAACACTAGGACAGCACTTTATTTCTCCCTTTCCAGCTACCCAGTGACCTGAGAAAAGGGGAAAAGGGCTTTTGGAGGCTCCTTGCCCTCTTCTGAGCAGGATTTCTTTCTCCTTCATGACATAAGCCACAGAGGCCAGTGGAAAGCTGAGGAACAGCAGCACTGAAACAAGCAGAAGGTAAAGTTGGCCGTACACGTAGGTCGCCCCGTCTCTGGGCAGGTCGGGCACAGGGATCATCCTTCTTACAGGCTACATAGCATTGCC
This sequence comes from Pluvialis apricaria, assembly GCA_017639485.1. NCBI lineage: Eukaryota > Metazoa > Chordata > Aves > Charadriiformes > Charadriidae > Pluvialis > Pluvialis apricaria. Next base: position 452,641 of record CM030021.1, on the reverse strand, counting down.
TTGCAGAACCCAGCCATCCACAAGTAGGCCTCATCTGCTCCATCCTTTCCTCCAGGCTGGATTCGATTGCACAGGTGTTGGCCAATCGAGCGAATGTGCACAGCAGGGACAGGCCTGTGCTCTGGGAAGTTCTCCATCACTGCTGGCAGAGGGCATAAAAGGTTGCTGTGTTCTTGGACATCTGCGGCCCTGGCTCAGGGTTTGTAATGCCAGTGAGGAGGGAAAGAAAAACAGCAAAGGAGAAGCAGAAGCTGCCCACAAGAGGGAAATCAACAGTAGTGAGAAGCAGTGGGGAGTCACCCAAGGCACCCAAAGCCACCAGAAGCAGACAGCATCCCTGAAGGACAAAGCCATCTAAAAACAGGAAAGGAGACTGAAAAAGGCCAACCCCCCCCCACCCCCCCCAAAAAAAAAGGATGCCAGTATCTTGCTGATGGTAGTCACAAGTAGATGGAGGTACAGCTTTGTGCCAGTGTCAGCCATCAGAATAAGCTACACCTTTCTCTAGCTGCACAAGCCATCAAACCTCCATGCACATCACTGTGTGCAACTGGGTTTACTTTGCTCCACCCACTGCCTGGGAAGCCACTTTGGGACCTAATGGCCTGGATCACATCTTCCCCCAGTGCAACACTGTCATCCTCTGAAACCAGGCCACTGAGCACCAAGGATGCTCCCCGCAGTGACCCAGAAAGCTAAGCATGCAGGGCACAAAGTGGGGGCAGCCAGCCTGGACACTTCAGGGAAGAGAGGCTGGTGGGTTCCCAGACCTCTCTCCAGCACACGCACTGCTGAGCACAGGTAGCTGTATAAGGGAGCAGTCATTGTTCTCCAAGCCCTCTGTACCTTCAGGAAAAGCCTCTGGAGGGACCTTGAATATTTTACTGTCCACTTTGACCTCCTCCTGTCTGTACTCTGCTGCAGGGAGTGAGTTTTTCTTGCATAAACTATCCAAGATCTGCGTGGGCTTGAAAGCATCTCGCCACATGTTGTAGCCATTTCTGCATAGAAGGGAGAACATCGAGAACATCTTCAGCTTAGACAAAACAGGTTTTTTTTCTAGGCTGTGAAACATCCTACCTTCCCTACAGTAGAGACTATGCCACCAGATCCCTACTCAGATTTTCACTGGGAAAACCACAGACACACAAAAGCTTACTGAGTGAAGAGCTTAGGAAGCTCTCCTCCCCCAAAACAAGCCAGGCAGAAGCTCTCCTCCCCCAAGACAAGCCAGGCTTGCACCCCACAGAACCATTAGCTTCAGAGCAGCAACAGGAGCAATTCCAGCTGCAATTCCGAAGTGGGAGAGAGATTTTAGCAGTGCTGGAGACTCAACTCCATGCCCACAGCTAATTTTCCAATAGCGGGGTAGGAGAAGAGAAGTTAACAGAAAACTGGCCATATCAGAGAATCCATACTGAAGGAAGCCAAAAGAAAACAGATGTCACGAGTCTTGCTGCTCACAGAACTAGCTACTGCCGCAGAAACCGCCCTACTTTCTGAAAGAGGTCAAAATCACATCAATGTCAAGTGAGTGCTTTTCTCACAGAACACCAATATGAAAGCATTAAATAACTTTTTGCTACTATATGCAAAATATATTAGTCCACAGTAGGAATTAGAGCTATCACGGGAAGGTGGTAAGACTCTAAAGGACATGGAGTTATCCATGTAACTTGTAGTGAATCTGTGGGGCACCTGCTTAAAGAATACTGTGGATGCCAGCTCCGTCCTGCAGAACTGGAAGTGCTCTGTTACCCACCCAAACAGCAGGCAAGAAGAATGCGTCTCATGGCCCTAATGTATCACAGCAGTACCTACATGTCGTACTGAGAGGGCACTCCACAGTTGGCCCTATGCTTGCTGTAGAATCGATTCTCCAAGTCAATCTTGGTCTCCCCAATCAGATCATCAGATCCAACCAAATCATGGTCGAATATTGCCACAGTGAGTTCTGATTCCATGGGAAAGGAGACTGTCAGTTCCACAACCCTGGACAGAAGCAGACAGGGAGAGTGCAGTTAGCAAAGATGATGGAAAGGAAACACATACTCTGCTTTGATCATCCTACACATTTAAGAACTGTATTTGACAACTTAAAGACCTCTCAAAGAGTTTGGTTCTCTATACGTTCAGCGTGTGCAGTTTTCAGTGCATGCAGTTTTCAGTGTGCGTGTTCAAACAAAGGAGTTACTTTTCCAGGAATGCATGCCCTTGGATAGAGGTCCTGGAGCTAGGGAAAAAGCTCTCCAATGCTCTGTTGCTGCTTGGCTTGTTACTTTGTCTGACAAATCAAGCCCTTGGGAGCGCTCCCCTCCTAACCCAAAATACTTATGGCTCCTGTGTCAACTGGAGGCAAGAGACATGCCTGTGACCTTTGTGTTACAGCACAAGATTCTCCAGCAGAAAGGAACAGAAGACCACACATGCTGGGCCACAGCCTGAACCCCACATTTGCACTATTCCTATTAAACCTGCTAGAAGAAAATTTCCTGCATACTCTCCAAACACAGGATTGAGCTGCTTCGGGATGTATCGCTCCTTTGTGTCCTTCCGCACCTGCCCCACAGTCACCACCACGTAGGGGTCTGCCTTGCCATTGGGGTCTGCTGGAGACAGGTTCGTAGCCTGGAATACACAAGAGGTACTGCCATACATCAGCTGCAGAGAGCAACCTGGACAAGGAGCACTGCACAGGCCCAAGACCACCCAAGCCCGCTGGTCAGGTCCCCTCAGCAGCTGCCCCACCAGTGGAACAAGCATTTGTTCCCAGACAAATCCCCACTCAAGAAGCCACCAATGTCTCCAGCTGTCGGCCCACCTACTTGCTCACTGTCTCAAGACAGATGAGAGAAGCCAAGAAATGCCCATCCGGATTTTTAGCACCTCCTGAAGCTACAAAGCATGAAAGGCTCCCCATGGACAAGATGTAGTTGACTTCCACTGGGCTGGCAGAGCCTTCAAGCCAGCATCAAGCTTTTCACAAGTGCCACCGTTCATATTTACCGAGCAGAGAATGGTAGGAGGTCCATAGGGAGGGACAGACCTCCAAGACGCTGCCACCACCACCAAAGACTTACCTTAACAATGTAAACTCTTACAAGAACCTTGATGGGTCTGTTCCTTGGAATGCCCTGGGAGACCTTGGGCTCCATGCCAGCTTCCTCAGTGGGGTAAACATAGAAGGAGCCCTGCAGAAAAGACATTGCAAGTAAAAGCTAGATGCTAAAAGAGAATATCTCAGATGGGATTGAAGCCACCAAGATGAGCTTCACCTGCCATCACCAAAATCAGAGCCATTGCTCCATGCAGACCACAGACACCCTGTGTCCATGGGGACAGCTCTTTCCAAAGGCACTGTCCTGTCCAGATGGGCCAGACTGTTTGCAAGTTAGGCTGCAGGCTGTCAGACCACTGCCAATGCCAGAAGATCTGAACATCTCCAGGCACTTGGGACTGCCAAAGGCAGGAGGCAGCAAAGGTTTTCTAGGGACCTTCTTAAATCAACTTCTGCCGCTGATATTTCAGAGTCTTCAAGAGCTCCTGGGTGGGAGGGTGATGCCTCTTTTAAACAAGTTTTACTAATTTTAAAACCAGTGAAGCTCACTAATTCTTATTTGCATACTGAACATACGCAGAGGCCCCAACCAGAATGAGAGTCCTTTATGCTTCATGCTTTCTCCTTGCAAGAGCTAAAAAAATCTAAATCAGGTGCAGTTATCAACTAACAAAAGACCACAGTACACAATTGCTTCAACAGGCACCAAGAGTACCTTGGCCATGCTTGCACACATATGCACTCTCCAAGGCTTTGCTGGTGTCAGCATGCTCTGAAATACAGGTTGTCCTAAGGATTTTTTACCACATGCAGCAAAAACATCATTGGAATGACATAGTACCTTGTACTTCCCCAGAAAATGTTCATCTTCGTTTCCATCTTCATCCTCATTTGCTTTGCCACGATGGAGGGGGAAGATACACAGCCAGTCTTCAAAATTATCAAACTCATTTTCCAGCTCAGAGTTGTAGATCTGAAATAAGTAGAAAGTAATTTTGGGCCTTTTTCTGCCATCTTAAAGGGAACAAGAGTCAGAAAGACCATCCTTTCCCTGCTTCAACCATTTCACCTGGTCCTACCTGACCCCTGTATTAGTAAGTGCAGGGTGTTATGGTTTTCCCTTATACCCCCAGGTTCCAACCTTTTCCAGGTTGGAAAAGGCCAGATCTGTTACCCCAATAATCACCTGAAGGGTGGCGATGAGTTTCCTTTTGGGTCGAGCAGGTTCAGCTTCAATTACTGCCTCATCTTCTGCTTCCATGTCAATGGAGGATACATTTAAATTCCCCCCATCTAGAAATGGCAATAAGAGATTAGAAAATGCTCTGATCTCTCCCAGCAGCTCAAGTTCTGTCCATGAAATGACCCCAGCAACAGCTTTCGCTTTCACCCAGGGCTTTGACTTGCATCAGAGTAACTGGAGCTATCACTGTCTGTAACAGATGTCCTTATGGCATCTCAGGTTGCCCAGCAAGGCATGCCTGGACAGGTGGAGGGGGACAAAAATTGGCACAGATTTGCCTGCCTGCATGGCCACTGTTTAGGAAGGAAGTGGGCAGAGACCAAATGGTGGAAGGTGGCTGGACCAGCCCACGGGTGCTGTCAGGGAAGGCACAAATCATAGCTAACCCTCTTCTCTGTATGGATGCTTATTTGATGGACTGCTGGTTTGGGTGGATATCTGCCTACCACTTTGGGCACAGGCAGCTGTGCATGGAGAGAGCATAGCTAGACCTTTCTCTGGGGCACCAGCAATCCAAGGACAGAGAGGGTGCGTCCTTGCCCCATTTCCCAAAGACCCCAGATCCCTTGAGCACTAACGGCATGCAGGTACCCTCCAGCTCTCTCCTTAAATAGGGTTTACATCATTTCTATACTTACTGTCTCACCTCCCCAGGTCATTGCTAGGCGAGTCGCTGCTTACACTTTCACAAACCCGAGCCTACAGCTGCAACACTGTTCTCAGATCATCTGTTTATTATTACTGTCTTTCTGTTACCTCGTAGTGAATCCTGTACCTCAGGTGAGTATCCCACATGCACAGAGCGATACTCAGCTACTGGACAGTTTTACCTCTCCACTACCCTCTCTCTCCATCCCACCTTTGCTTCCTGCTCTCACCCTGACAATCCCATGACCCTTGCAGCTGATTTTTCCTGAGGTAATTTTGGCGTTTTCAACTTGAAATAGCCTTTGTTAGCCCTTGCCAATGTTTCCAGTCTCTCTGCTCCCTTTTGTGTTGTTTTTCCTAAATGTTGCAAAGCCATTGCCTGCTCAGACCCCATTCCCACAAGCCCAGCACCCTCTGGGATGATGCAAGTCCTGGCTGTCCGCACAGAAGAGTTGGCTATTGCTAGAGGACTCACCTGCATCATTCAGATCATCATTCTCAGCATCTTCCTCATCACTGCGTGTCTGAAACACACACAAACAGTTACCCCACATCCCTGACAGCAAAGGCTTCTCCATCCAAGCATAGGACACCATCAAAGCTCTCCTGACAGCAGTCAGTAATACCTAGCCTGAGATCATTTAGCATTAACATCATTGCAGAAGAGTATCCAATGAGTGTATTAATGACTTTTTTTTCTCCCCAGATCTTCCTGCTAGCATTTTTGACTGGGATTTAAGTGACACAGGGCAAGGAAGGAGATCTGGGGCAGACCTGCTCCCATAGTACATCCTGGGAATACAGCCAGGACAGAGAGTAGCACCATGAAAGCACCTGCATTGCAACTAAAATCAGCAATGTTCCATTTTCAGGAGCGCCTCAACAAAAAACGAGTCGCATTCTCAAAACCACTTGGGCACCTAAACTCAGCATATTTCAACATCCATTGCCTGCTGAATTCAGTCTACCTGGTGGATGCCTGATACCTGGCTACTTTAAGTGTTCTTGACACAAAAAAGCTCATATCTTCCTGCAGATCCGTGCCAGGAGGATTCCTACAACACTCAGTGCTGTTGAAAACATCTTCCTCAAGCCTGTGCAGCCACTTTTCCCCTCTGCTGACAGCTGTCACAAAAGATTACCTGGTTATACAGCTCCTTCAGGGACTCATAGTACTTGGACCACCAATCCAGTTCTTCCAGGTCTGGTTTTTCCTCTTCATATTCATCCTCCTTCTTCACAAGCTTAGTGACAGGAATTTTCTTCAAAGGAGCATTAAAAGAACAGAGGAAAGGGTTCAGAGGGAGGAAACAACCACCCAGGACACCCACGCACCCTACTCTAGTGCCCTGGAAGCCTCTGGCAGAGGCTCAGCTTTCAGGCAGAGCACAGGAGGTGTAAAGCTACCTGTCACCTCAGGTTTGTGCTTTGTTACGAAAGCAGCAGTTTTCAAGGCACAAGGCAACACAGCTCTCCTCCATGTGCCAGAGCCCAGACACTCAACAGTGCTGATGAATAGCCAGGGAAGAGGAGTGTTTGGGTCCAGAGCAAACACTGATGGTTGAAACCTAACTCTGAACTTCTAAACTTCCTTTTCTATTTGTAACCTTCAGTTTGGCTTTCCAAACATCAAAATTTGCTGTGCCCTACACATCACTCACCTTCACAAGGCTCAGGGGGTGAATGCTGGGACCTGGGTCACCAGCTGCCATGCCAATGTTTACCACAGTTTGAGAGGGAAGACGCTGGGATGAGACTTTCCGAGCTGAGATGAAGAGAAAGAGCTTCATGTTTCCGTGCATTTATTTCTGCCTACCGCTTCTTACTTTTTGGCCAGTTGTTATTCCACAGGAAAACCCTCCCTGTTACCCTTTAAATTGCCCTCTGTGATCCCCAAAGAGGGATGCGAGCCCTTATACAGCACTCCATCGCTTGGCTGCTGCTGCTTCCCAAGCACCAGTCTGGAGCCGAGCGCTACAGACTAGGATTACAACTTGCCTCCAACCCTAACCTGCACCATACTATGCTTTTGCATCATACAGATCTCAGGAGAGGACTTTGCTGCTTGGCTAGGAGGGAGGAGAAGGGCCAGGGATCTCTGCCACCAGCAGAACCTGCCTGCTGCCTCCACAGGGACCTCATCCATCAGCTCACCTTTGTGCATGTCTTCTGGTTCCTCCTCCAGCTCTCTGGGAGAGAATTTCATCACATCAGACACAACATGGGTACCCACCAGCACCATGTGCCCAAACGCCCACTTTTCCACCAAGAAGATGCTGAGGGGAGGGTGAAGGTAAATCTGCTCTGGGAGCTCCTGCAAAAGAACCGTGCCCAGGGTTCGCAGGGAGGTCTGATGGCACCTTGCAGCTTTGTCCAAAAACCAAAGCCTTGCAGTGACAGGCAACGGCTGAGACTGCGCTTGGTGGGCAATTTCACAAAGGTTTTGATCTGCAGCTGAATCATGTGGCCATGGGAGAGCAAAACCCCAGGGGCAGCTCCTCTCCTGTTACCTTGCCCCATGCAGACAGGCAGTGCATGGGTACAGGACAGCCATGGTGCACCCCAGCATGGCAGGACCCCCCTTCCCACTCACCACATCCATGTATTTGACCAGCTCAGTGAAGTTGGGGTTCTTATTGTAGGCCATGATCACCTCCGACTCCACCTTCTTGCCAGCACATTCAATGATCACCTGGGGCTGATTCACCTCAAACACGTTCACCCGCTTCAGGTCCCGCAGACCCCAGAACAGGATCTGAAGCACAACACAAAGCCACTGGGCTGCTTGAGACATGCCAGGCATGGCACAGCCATGCAGCCTGCAACCCTGCGAGTGGTGCTGCTGCCCCCCTCACCCCACAGGACACAGACCCCAAGAGAGGTACGAGGCCACTCTGCCAACCCAGCCGCCCAACAACTCTGGCTGTTAAACTGCTGAGTCGGTTTCTCCCTCAAGTACCTCCGTTTCTGGCAGCTGTTCAGTCCTTAAAGGCACACTTGAGCTCCAAACCTGACTCCCTCTCCAGGCCCTGCCCTCTGTACAGACCAGCTGTGCTGTCTGCTTGGGGCAGCCCAGTGGGGAGCCAGCCCAGTAGAAGGCAGCGTACCTCTATGCGAAACTCCTTCAGCACCGGGCGGATGCCCTCAGGGATGATGAACCGTTCATCATGGGGGTCTCCCAGGTAGTCAGGCTTCTTGGGCTCCACGTCCTTGGGCACTGACGGCTGAACAGGTGGAGCCAGGGCACACCAAACAATGAAAGCCATTTCTACTCCATGCCATGCCCCCTCGCCCTCCCCTCTTGATCTGTGCTCACAGGCTCTGTCCCTGCAGCCTCCCTTCAGTTGAAAGCCAGATGTGGCCTTCAGCAGGGAATCCTCTGGTGGGCCCCATGCCACCAGCTCCTTACCCACACAGCTCTCCCCAGAGAGCTGGCAACAACGTGCAGCTTCCTACAAGCCCATTACCTCCAAATAGCCACTGTAATCCAGCTCAATCAGCTCAAAAGTGGCAATGAGCTCTCCCGCTGTTTTGGTGCCTTTGTAGAAATCAAAGAACTGCAGGGCAGGTTTGGTGTATGGCTCATCAACCAGCTTCACCTGCGGGACAGCAAAGGCCTGGCCGAGGAATTCAGGGGAGCCCTGCAGGAAAGAGGGGAATGGCTCAAAGCATCCCTGTGTTATCTCCCCACCTCAGAGAAAAGACCACCACTAATTCCAGCCAATCTGGGACAGCACAAGACCGCTTGCCATCCTTTGCTTTGATTTCCTCTCCATCCAGAGCTAGGAGCAGATGAGACACACCGGCAGCAGTTCCTCTTAACTCCCCGTCTACCTCCATGCAGAACCGGGCAGACAGCTTGGGACCACACACCAGAGGACATCAAAGCTAAATCAGGTTGCTCAGTCTCCTCCAGCCAGGGTTTGAATGTCTCCAAGGATGGAGACCCCACAAGCTCTCTTGAGCTCCAGGCCCAGCATCTGAACTCCCTCTGGGTGAAAATTACTTCCTTATAGCAAGTTGGATTTTTTTCTTGTTCCAGTTTGTGTTCGTTGCTTGTCATCCTGCCCCTGGGTACCCCCAAGAGAAGTCTGACTCCACCTTTTTTACCCTCTCCCATCAGGCAGCTGCAGGCAGCAATAAGACACTGCCTCTGCCTCATCTCCTCCAGGCTGAATATACCCAGCTCTCTACTTCTCATTCTGTCCTGTGCTCCAGCCCCAGCCATCTTGGTGGCCTCCTCTGGACTCACTCCAGTATGCCAATGCCTGTCTTGTACTGGGACCCAGGAAATGGACCCAGGAAAGATGCTGAGAATCCGGTGTGAGTTATGTCATTCCCCTTACAATAAAAGGCCCCGGGAGAGGAGTGTGACTTCAAAGTACCAATGAACAGAGAAAAGGGAGGACTGAGGAGGCATGGAAGATGACACCTGAGGGACAAAGGGGAAGGAACAGCCTTAAGATTTAAATCGTCTCCCCCTGGCTACGAGCCCTCTGCAACGTGAGCCTGCCAAGGAAGCGGGGTAGGCAGCTGAGAGAGGCAGAGTGCTTCTCCAAAGAGGAGAGATCCCAGATCCACCGAGCACTCAATCAGGACCTGACTCAGGGCATCTCCGAGCCATCTGCACACTGCAGCCAGAAGCTTCACCTCAGATTATAGCAGAAGTCTGCAGAAAGTCTCAGCCTCAGCCACAGCCCCCAGGGCTTACCACCACCAGTGGACCAGGATCAAGCTGAGACATGGAAACCAAACAGAGAAGTGGCTCCTAGGTGCCCACTCGCAGCACCCACACGGAGCTCCTCTGCACTCCTTGTCCTGGAAACAACAGCAGGAGGGCAGCATGGCCATACTTACAGATTTATTGTGGCTGAAAAGGTTGATTATAATGATGGGGGTCTCTGTTTTCAACTCTTCTTTTTTCCCATCAATAATGAGCTGGTCGAACACAAGTAGCTCGTTCCACATGGGGCTCAGTGTCTCCTCCCGCATCTGCAGACAGAGACAGGAGGCCTGAGTGTACCACAGCCAGTGGAAACAAACCACATACACTTTGTAAAGAGAGTGAGGAAGCATGAGTTGATCCCCTCCCTCACGCAGCCGCATGCAGCTGATACTTGGCAAGAGGGGAGATGGTAAAAGCACGAAAACAGCATTTGTGGCCAACTAGCACATGCCAATCAAACTTTGAGACCATGCTTGATATATATGTTTTGTCAAATGTTCCCTGAACACAGTCACACCGCTCAGAGCACACAAATATCTCGTGCCCAGAGTTACAAAATTTCCAGGAGGACTGCCACAGCACTGGCCTTCAACATATCAGTGAGGACATGATGACTTTTCTCTCCCCAAGTCCCCAAGATGGCAGAGGCAAAAGTTTAAGTGATCTCACCCTGGTGGTTTGGCAATGAGTCGAAAACACCACTCTTGCAAATGGATCTGAAAGGCCATTGTCATCTGCAGGGAGGATCCCTCGAGCCTGATACAGATGGGCTCGGAGCTGGAAATAGCTGAAATCTGGTAAGAGAAAGAGAAGAGAGGTCCCAGTTCGCCAGTGCAGCCCTGCGTGAGGCCAAAAAATGCATGAGGAAGAGGGCCAGCCAGGTAGGAGTGGGTACATCCTGCAAGGAACGGGTACCACTTCTACGCGCGCTCACTGTGGTTCTCAGAAGGCCAGCACATCTCAAAAGGTTTGGCCAGGCAAGACAAGCTCAGCAGGCTTTCCAGGTACCTCTGGGAAGGACATAACATGTGAAATGTGCAGTGATCTGCTGTGAGCATGTGTTTTGGGGGAGCACCAGCAGGCCTCAGCAAAGGGGCAGACCTCATCCCCATTATCAGTTTGGCAGCACATTCAGTGCCAATGAAGCACCCGTCCTGCCTGCTGCTCCAGCTGTGAGTGTGCAAACATGTCTTCATAAGAGCAAACTGGACCTGCTTGTCTCAGTCATACCTTGGAGATGACATGGAGATGATCAGGTCCTACTCCCTGGACACTGACCCTGGGGCAGGATCTCTCACCTCTCTGCTCCCCTGCTCACAATTAAGCCAGGGAAAAGTGGCATCTATACTCACCATCCCTGCTGAGCCGGCTTGGAGGACTGCACGCCGAGAGCTGGGCTATCTCCTGTCCACTCTCAGAGAGGTATTTGAACTCCTCAGGCAGCTCCGCCAAACAGTTCTTCACATATTTGGTTACCCCAAGCCACATGTAGATTTCCAGTTTGGCAAAGATCTTACCAGTGTGTAAGCCAGGGACCTGAAAACACAGAAGGTTTAGCAGGTTTCTCATCTCAGCCACTCCCCCTTCAGACACGATGATGTCCTGGTTTGAGGTAAAACAGGACCAATTTTGTTCGGTAACTTTGTTTCTTAGCTGGGCCTCTTCTAACTACTGAAATTAACAGCATATTGTGCAGACAATGTTCGCTCTCAGAGTGATAAGACCTATGTTTATAGTTTATAGTTATACCAGGCATGGTATGCAGAGAGGCTCTTGCTTATACTTACTTCTCTAACACCCAAGCCCAGCTAACTTTGTTACTTGCCCTGTTGGACAGTCAGAAGCGGAAAAGCATGGAGGGGTCCCACCTGCGGGGAGGAGCGGACAGGACAGGTGATTCAAACCAGACCAACAGGGTATCCCATCCCATCTGCCTCACACTCAGCATAAAAGCTGAGGGATCAAAGGGTCAGCTCTCTTTCTTCAATGGCTGGTGTCCGAGGAGGACTCTGTCCATCTGCCTTTGGTCCCGATCCTGAATCCAGATCCAGAATCCAGTTCCCATCCGTCACTGAGCCCTGTTTGGATCCGCCCCAGTGCCAGCCAGTGATATGATTGTCATCCTGGGAGCTTGATATGGTTTTATATATATTTCATTATTTTCTTTTTATTTTATTATTAATATTTCATTAAAGTAGTTTAGTTCCTTCTAAACTCATAAGTCTCTTTTTCCCTCCTCTGCCTCTCTCTTGGAAGAGGGGTAGAGGGGAGCACCTGTCGGTCCCACCTGGGGTGCACCACATCCCCATTTGGCCCCCAAACCATGACAGATCATCACCAGTCAGTGACCAACCAAAGAGCACAGGAGACAGAGCACCACACTGGCAGAGGCAAAAGGCAGTGGTGGAGCAAGAGCTTTGTTTCCTCGTGAACTCCAGGACTTCATGAAGGAGGACTGGAAGCAAGGAGGGAGAAGCAGCATGAAGCAAGCAAGAGCACATTGTTTTGGTATAAACCCTACCTTCATAAACACAGTCTGGATCTTCGCACAGTCCTTGCCTTTCTCCTCTTCGACTACAGAGTAAAGGATGTGCTGTGCAGGAACTCTTGCATATGCCACACGCCTGTTGTTGCAGAGCATCCAGATGAGTACATCAGGGAGGGTGCACTGGGGCTGAAGGGAGGCAAAAGAGGAATGTCACAGCAGAGGAACAGCACGTATCTTGTCCTCCATCCACTGACACAGCAAAAGCTTTGTCTCCTCGCAGGAGGGACTGCTGGCTGCACAGTGCTTTGGAGATCCAGAAGCAAACAAAGGGCCTAACATTGGGCATGTGCTTCTGAAAGTCTCAGCCCTGCAACATGGCTCTGCAGGTTTCTTAGAGGGATCTGCAATCTGCCTTGCTTTTCACTGCGAACACCAGCAGGACACACTCAACCCCATGCCATGTTGGGGAGAGGGTGTGCCCACGAGACTGGAGAAATGGCATTTTACCTCACACCTTTGACAGGAGCCCAAGTGCTGATCCATGAGAAGGAAACACATTAGCTGGCATCCCAGCAACATGAGTGCCCAGTGTAAAGCTGCTGTTCAGGTTGAGAGCATGACTTGCAATAAAGCAAATGCACAGATGGGAGCAATGACTTCTTTTAAACTCTAACCTAAGTTCTCTTCCCCATCTCAGTTTCCCTGCCATTAGTGTTTGCACTTGTACTTAATACTTGTACTTGCCATTTTTCAGTACACAAGTAGCCGAAGCAATTTATTACTGATCCAAACCAAGACCACCAGCCTCCAAGTAGGCACTAAAAATGGCAAGTGTATGTGCAGGGCTGACAGCAACATTCCCATCCAAGAGCGGGCAGCAAAATGGGAGGAGGTTCCTCTCTGTCTAGGGGGATCAGCTGCAGCCAGCCTTTGAAGCTGCATCCGGAGGACAGCTTCTCCTGGTGGTGTGAGGGGTGACATCTTGGTCATGTTAAAGTCTACCCTCACTTAATCAAAGGTGTGGAAATGATTTGACTTCACTTGTTCTCCAAACTGCAACAATGTCTGCTAACTCCAGCAAACATTGCATTCTGGTTTACATTACATGAGCACACTGATTTTCCAGAGTTACTTAAAATAGAGCCAGTGAAACTCTGAAAATGGAGAGCCTCTGCTATGGATGAGAGATCTTATTTCAATGCAAAGTTGAATTTGCAGAAAGTGTCCAGGGTCAGTCCTGGTGGGAGTGCGGGCAGCAGAGGCAAGGCTGTTTTCCCAGGCACACTGCCCGCCACCCCACTGCAGGCACAGCCTCAGGCTGGCCGGGCAGAGAGGCACAGGTAGACTGGAGCTGGCCCAGCTCTGCCTCCAACCCACCACTGAGCTGCTTGCACCCTGCTCTGTCGCCAACCACCCTGCAAAGCTGCCAAGACTCATCCCTCCTAAGAGCCATTACATGAAAGACAGTAACTTCCAGCAGCTGGAACTTGGGATTTTACAGGGCAAGGAAAGACAGCAGAGGAAAAGCCCCAACTCAGGCTAATGAGAGCCCCGGCAGCCAATCCAGCGCCCTCTCCTTGCTCCTGAGGCAACAGGGTGCCTCAGGAGCAGCTGTACCTCTTTGGCCATGAAGCGTAGCTTTGCCAGGATCCTCCTTGTCTCCTTAACCTTCTCCTTGACATTGGTTCGAGTCAGCCGCCGCCTCACGCGGAGCCCCTGCTTTGCATACAGGATCTGAACAGAGAGCACAGCTGTCACACACACAGCCATGACCCAGCTGTGCCAGGCTGGCAGCCCTCACAGGGGCTCTGCAGGGAAGCACCCATGTGCTGTTCACATCCATCCTGCCCCATTGCACCCTGATCTCTACCACAGCTCGCTCCCCAGCTGCTGAGAGCAAACCTCCATGAACCTGCCGTAAGCCATTTAGTGAAGTGTGCTAAGAACTAGAGACTCCAGTAACTCATCAGCTCTGCCAATACCAGCTGGTAAAAGAAGTCCATGAGCTTTTGCATCATCTGGGGCAGAAAGATGTATAAGGAATAAACATTTCAGAAGCTGGTGGTCTAAGGTTCCAGAAGTATGCAAATACGAAGATGCAGGTGGTGGTCTAAGGCTCCAGAAGTATGGGAATATGAAGATGTAGGAAACTGGAAGATGGGGCTGGGCTTTCATGTCCATTAGTTGTCCCTCTCCAGGGACAGGCAGATGGATGGCTGTTGTAGATCTGCTGGATGGGTACCCAGCCTATGGTCTGAGTTTCCAGGAGCAGTGGGTCTTGGTGAGTTTCCCCAAAACTTGCCTGCAGGAATAGCCTGCACCAAAAAGCCTCCAGCAACCTACTGGGCATAAACATGTTTATGTTCAGCCACACATGCCCCACAGGAGAGGAAGGATGGCATCAGGGTACAACATCTGCATAAGCCTGGAGGCAGCCATGGCCAGTCCCTGCCTCTGTTCCCTGTGCTGGAACCGTATTGCTCTGAGCAGAAGTGGGAGATGCTGCAGTAAAAGCCTATGACTGATACTATGAGCCTTAGCCCCAAATTTCCTTCTTAGCATCAGTTCTAGCCGGTCCTCCAGAAGCATCCTTCAGAGCAGGGATTGCATGGGCTCCCACCACCACCACCAAGTCCCACAGCTTACAATGTTGCGCATCAGGTATTTTGTCCGACATCTGTCAAGGTTGTTTGGATGTGCCATTGTTTTTCTCTCTGCGCTGAGTGAATATTGCCTGCGATGAGAAAAGCAGCACAGGCTTTGCATCCGCTGCACCCAGCAGGCAGAGCACAGCTCACACAGCAGGGGCACAAGTTCCAAATCCCTGGTACTAATCTGAATGCATCAGAAACCCCCCTCTCTGCAATGCCCTCTCTTCTGCAAGCTTTTTGATTCAGAAGGTACACTGGGGATTGCTCAGCACCTGAGGATCCCTCTCTACTGTCGCCATCCCAAGGCTGGGGACTGAAATGTGTATCAGACCCCACTGGGCCATCACAGTGATTGAAACACAAATCTCTTGTCTGTGGCAACTGAAGAGAGTGAAGGAAATGTCCTAACATTTAGGAAACACCCAAGAGTCCAGCAACATCAAAGCTGCAGCCTGTGACCCCTGTGTTTCCCAGGACTGAGGCCTCCTCTCCAAGCTTGAAGAGCTACAGGGTCCTTTCCCCACGGTCGTCATGGTTTTCTTCTGTTCATCCGTCTCAAGAGGACGAGACAGCAGGCTGTGCACAGCCCAGGTAGAACATGATATGACCTCCTAACTTGAAAACAAGAAACCTTGGGAAATCAGGGGCATGCTAACCTGCATCCAGCTACAAATTCCTCCAGCACTTCTCTGAGCTGTTCTTCTGCGTTAGCCTTTGGCCTTCTCATGAGCTTCTCCACATCATCCAGCCCCTGCTCCTGTGGGGAAAGCACAACATTCAGGGAGTTTGTGCCTGGCTGTGGGGTCAGAGTGAAACATTGCAAGGATGCCTTTGCCACAAATGACTTGTGCCCTTCTGCAGATCTGGAGATTGTGAGTGCTGCAGGTCAGCACCGTGCTGCCAGGGACTCTCTGAAGCCTGGGGATAACATTAACACTGGTTGTTAAGACACCTTGGGTCTCAGTCCTTGAGCAACAACTGAAACACACTGGCAAGCTCTGCTTTTGGATTTCTAAGCCCAAAAGGGAAAGACGAGGCCCTGGGAGGAGACTGCACCCCCAATGACAGCCCGAGACTGAGAGTTGGCTTGCAGCAGCATCTCCCCAGTGCACATGCAACTCAGAACTGGCAGCAGAGGTTTTTGTCACAGACGTCGCATCATTCACAGCTCCAGGTGACACCGCCAGTCTGCAGCACAGCACAGGCAGTGGCTCTGCGCTCACTGTACTACCCTACACACCTAAAGGACAGGTGGGACTGAGCCCTGCGAGATACACGGACTCACACAGGGGGTGAGGATGTTTAGGGCAGACTTCTCACAGAGAAACTGCATGTGTTACAAGGAAAGCACACCATGAAGGGCTGTGCTGCAGACAGACACCCTGAACACGCTACCAGGCGCTCTGCTAGCTTGACGATCCAGTTGGAAATGCAGAGTCTCCAGGTGTGATCCTCACAGTAGCTCCACACGTACACGCAGGGTTTCTCATGCTTCATGGGCAGGCAGCTGTACGACCTAAGGGCAGCAGGCACAGGAGGTTAAGGCTGCTGTTTGCAGAAAGCATGTGCCATGTCACAACACAGCACTTGCACACCCAGCACAGAGAGCAGCGTCTGGGCCCTGTCCACCTCACAGAGAACCAGCTGTTTTGGGCCCCGCACCACAGACATGGATTCAAGCTGCTGGATCTGCCCTTTGCCATCCCAAACTAGCGCATAGGGTTTCTAACAGAGAGCAGCACGTGCCTAAATGAGCAAGTCGGAGGCCACTAAGATTTCTTGCTGCTATGGGACCGAGTAGCAGCAGGCACAGGGCTCAACACAAAGACATTGCCAGGCCTGTGGGACAAACCAGGCAGCATTCCCAGAGCAAACACAATATCAGAAGAGCTTGTCTATGTGTCCTGCCTGCCCAGCGTAGGACAGCACGTGCCAGAATACTCCTCCCCTTCCTCCTCACTGGAATCAAGCCCTTAGAATGCTGCTTGTTAACCAGAAAAGGGACTGCTGTTATTGATTGGTCACAGTTTCCCTGTTTTCCTTGGCCACCTGCACACATCAAGAAGACACTTTAGGGCCTGTAGGGGTAATGGGCAATGGTAGTCAGCTAGGCCACGGCAAGCTGCAGGGTTGCAAAGAAGAAAAACACCTGCACAGCACTCACATTGCTGAGCAGACCTCCAATAACATCTGCAATAACCAACCCGGGAAGCTGGGGCAGGGCCAGGGCAGGTAGGAAAGAAGGACAAAGACGACTCACTGGTCATATTCCGTGGGTTCTGGTCTCTGGCTCTTCGTCACTGACTTGTTCAGTGCTGCTGATGCTGGGGCCAGGACTTCAACATCCAACTCACCATCTGAACCAGGGTCCAGCAGAGGCTGCTTTTCTTCTTTCACTTCTCCCTTTTCCACTTTTCTCCATACTTTGGTCACAACTTCCTCAGCTTTGCCATAGTTTCCTTGGAAGTTAAGTATTAAGCAGTGAAAAGATAAGTACGATCACTGTTAAACGAGTTTGCTAGCTTGCAAATCAGAGTGCAACCATCCTGCCAAGAGAAGCACATGCTTTTGGAACTAGCAGTTCAGTAGCATCCAACCATCAGAGCATCACATGGACAACCAGGAGGTCTGAGAGGGAGCTAGGCAATTGCAAGGAAGTCCTTGTGTATGCATTCAAGTGCCACCAGTTCCACCAAGTGCCTGCTAATTGTCATCTACACCCCTACACTGGGGTCAGCAGCAGTAACTCAGGAAGACTTCTCAGCATCAAGCACCTCAACCCATCCAGCTTAGCAGGTGGAGGCTTGGACCTGCTCTCCTGCCATTGTTTCCCCGTCACCCGCTGTCACAGCCCCTCAGCACTACATGGCCAACCCCAGTATGCCAGCTTCCCCTCCTTTGCTTCCCTTTCTTGCTCTTGAACCCTTCTACCTCTTCTGACCCCCACTTCCCAGGAGAGCTTCAACCACTCTCCCCAAACAGGCAGTTCACACAAATACCGCAAATCTCCAATCCCATAGGAAAGCATCCAGACTTTTAAGGCAACTAAAGCACTGTGCACACTCCCTGGCCTCATCCCCCATCCTTCCCGAGTTCCTGTTTCAGAAGCACCAGCTGTGAAAGGGCTGGCACCTTAGGGCCACAGTGCTGACTTGGGCTGTCAGGGGAGATTCACACTGTTCCCATAGTTTCTGGACATGGGGCCCTGGGGAATACCCACCTATAGAGACTTCAAAGCTGACAGACTTGGAGCTGAGAGAGGAGTCCATCATAGTGGCTTCAAAGAAGGCAGCGAAGAGGAGGAATTCCTCCTTCCTCCCCAGTGCGTTCTGAGCAAGGAGACAGTAATCAGCCCAAGAGCCTTGTGTGCTAAAACACTGCCTCAGCAGAAATTCAGAGAGCACCAGGGCATGGCTGGTACATTGGTGGGATGCTGCTGAGGTCACCACCGCTGGGCCTCCAGATGTGGGACAAGTTTTCTTGGAAATCCTGGGGGGTTGGTGCAGAGCTTTGGCTGATGCTTGTGTGAAGCCACTGAGCAGGTTTGTAGGCTAAGGGATAGCTATGGTGCCAACACAGCTGCATCTTGCCTGTCTTTCCCAGGCCAAGTAGAGACCCGGAGCCAGCCAACAGCTCCCTAACTCCAGGGGAGAAAAAGTACATGCTCAAAGGCAGCTATGCCCTGGGAATACCCTGGATGGCCCTGGGAATACCCTGGGAACACCCACGTGAGAGTCCTCCCTGCGCCAGGAATGCAGCACATGTGGGGATGCTCCAGCCTTACCATGGGAGCGTTTTGGGGCTGTGGCCTCAGCCCTTGCAGAGGCTCAGGGACCTCTGGATGGGCCAGCAATGGGCAGGCTGGGTTTGCTCCAGCACTGTTACACCAAGTGATCCCACTGCCTCTTCCCCATGAGACCTGTGCATGCCACAGGCCAGCGTGGGTCAGCCATGCCAGTACATCAGGACTCACCTCAGGGAGTGGATGAAGCTCCTCCACCTCCACAGTGACCTCCCCAGGCTGCTCGGCCTCCTGAGAGCTCCCAGCCTCCTCCTCTCCCTGCAGCTGCCTCGGTTCTTTGGCTTTCTCCTTTGATTTCTTACTTTTCTTCTTCAGCTTCAGTTTGCTTAGGGCACCTTTTGTCTTGTCCCCAAGCTTCCTCTCTGCCACCCTGGGGCTGCTGAAGATTTCCACCGTGATGGCCATGAGGATGCGCCCACGGTAGAAGACCCCCTCACCCACACCCTCATTGAGGTCTTTGTAGATGTCCCGCAGAGTCGAGTTCTGGGGGGAGCCATACAGGTTCACCCAGGCTGGGCCAAACGTGGGGTTAAAGCCTGCAGCGACAGGGAGAGGTTCTAATTACACCACAGGGAGATGCAGAGAGACCTTCCCCCAAGAAAACAGCCCAGGAGGAAGGGATGTGAGCGTGCTTCGGCCACATCTGCTTCCTGCCTCCAGGAGTCCACCATGGCTGAGCAGAGGGTGCATGGCAAGGGGCTGCCCAGGACACCCTGCCCCAGGGGCAGCCATGTCAGGCCTCACCATTCCTGCCAGGGTCCGAGATCTGCTGCAGGTCAATGTAGTGTGTAGCAATGGCCACATCACTAACATTGGCATCATCCAGCACCTGGACTTTTATCTTCCTGGCCAGAGGCGGGAACATCTCAATGAAGCTGATCTGCTCATTCCACTCAGGCTCAGTGGTGTTGGTCTCCACCGACGTTTCCCCCTGGGAAGGAGAAGGTGTGGAAGCCACGCAGTCCCGGTCAGCGACCAGAGCAAGAGATACCTCAGAGCCTCTCTGGGAATGGCACGTCCTCCTGTTCCATCTGCAGATGGTGCTGGGCAAGCTCTGGAGGTGGCAGTATCCCTGCTCCCGCTCCTGTCCCAGTCCCAGCAGTTGCTTGCTGTGCTTCATCAAGCAGGGCTGTCCCAAGGCCCTGGCCGTGCCCTGCACAGCCAAGGGAAACACTGGAAGCAAGTGGGCAGCACCACCAGACACGGCAGTGCCGCAGGGTCCCCTGGGAGCACCCCCAGGCACACAGGGCTGCCGAGGGACTGATTCTTATCTTAATGGATGTCACAGGACCAGAAACCCTCGCCTTGGGTGCAAGAAAAGGGCCAATAGCTCAGTAAACTCTCCAGAGGGTGTCAGCCTGAGTCCAGCTTGCTGCAGAGGATTTCTGCTCCAGGAGTTATTTGACCCTCTCCCTATGTTTAGGGACATGAAATCTCTGACTGCACAGCCAATAGCTCAGCCAGTGGCTGTGCTCAGGGCTGGGGCTGTCCCCCATGCAGCTCTCTGCAGAAACAAAAGCCCCATAAAAGCCTTCTCATCCAGACACCACGCATTCATGGCCACACGGCTCAGGCCACTGTCAAAGACAGGAAGACTTGGGCTCTCCCAGCCTGTCTGCAGTGGGATTGCTGTGTTCCATGGACACGTGGAACACATCAGCCCAGCACATGCTGCTGCACAGCCAAGGAAGGATCAGCCTGGCCCCACGCAGACCCCCTAGCAGACTCACCTGCTGCCCACAGAACGAGACCTGCACGTATGGGTCGATAAAAACTTTTTTCTCCCCTATGATCTTGGAGAAACCACCCATGATGCCTGCACTCATGCTGGGAAGGCCCTCAGCACGATACAGCTTGATGCAGACCCTGGCCCAGGGTCTCTCTGCAGGGACTCTTTTAGGCAGCAGCAGGTTCCTGAAAGACAAATTCATGTTCTGGCTCTCTCCTGGAGTCCAGGAAACACGACGCTGGGAAATGTCCTGACTGGCAGGAGATTTGGATCCTGTCCCACCACAGATCTCTTTCCCTATCACAAGAGGGAAAAATGGGGCAAAAAAGGTAGTGTGCAGAGAGACATGACTGTTTTCCCCAGGGCCATGCAAGACCGCACTGCACCTACCTTTCAATGTCCTCAGCCCGGCTGCTGGAGGAGGTGGGAAGGGAGCCCACAACATCCCCACGTGCGGTGATGGAGATGTTGCACTTCACAAAGCCTTTCACGCCTGCCCGGGTGTCTGTGGGGTCACTGATAACAGCCCACTTCTGTAAAAACCTGTGATCTGAGAGGGAAGGAAAGGAGTTCCCTGTGGAGAGCCCAGGTTACCATCTCACATCCCAACAACGTCTGCACAAAGATTGTCCTGACCCTGCCTCTGAAGGTGAGACCAGCCCTCAGACAGCCGGGAGGAGAAGCAAGTGCCAGTCCTCATGTGAACTAAGTGCTTGAAAGACAGGGCCCTCACTAAACCCAGCACAGCATGAAGGAAACATCAGTCTCAGACAAAGTCAGAGTCAGGGAGCAGGTAAGCATTACAGTCGGTCATACCTGGCTGGCTGTACACTGTCACAACATCCATCTTGAATGTTCCTATGCACGTTTCCAGGAATGGTATCTTATTTGAGTGAAAAACCTGCAAACAGCACAAATTGCCCTGAGCACCAAGAGATGTGGGCAGCCAGGTGACACATCCAGACATCTCTGAGGAGGACAAAACTGCACAGAGATGCCCGTTCCAACGCACAGCTCAGGCAGCAGTTGCAAGTTCCTCATGCACATTGACCCACCTGAATTAGCTATGAGACAAACCCATTCCTGCCCAACCGTTCCCACAAAGCCCACCAGCCTATAAGCCCTCAGTCAAACCTGCACCAAGGCAAATTCATGTGCAACCAATTCAGCTGCTTCTGCCAGCCCCAGATAAGCCAAACCCCTACAACAGACCAAGGGCAGACCTTTCCTGCAGGGAGTCCTATGTCCATATCCTGGTGGGTCAGGACACAGCTGTGCCCTCACCAGGCTAGTGTCTCTCCCAAAACCCAAGCCTTGCTCATTGTTTGCTGAACCCACACCAGCAGAAGAGATGTGCAGCCTTTCACAGGGAAAGTGCTGGAGATCATGTGGGAAAGGAGGTGTTGGCTGGGTTTAGCTATCTTCAGAAAAGCCCCATGTTTTGGGGAAGCCCCTGCGCTTTGGAGAAGCCCCTGCACTTTGCGCCAGGGGATTTCTGAAGACTGCTCTCTGCCCGTCTGTTTTTTTTTTCTACAAGCACAAATCACTGCTGAGCTCTCCTCACACCTGTCATTCACCTCCACAACCTGCAGGAGGAGGCCCCAGGGTAAGGGGCAGCAGGGAATCCCCCCCAGAAAAAGCAGGGCTGCAAAGCAATGGGCAAGAAACTGCCCTATTGCAGTCACTGGATGCAGAGAAAACCTGACACAGAGGTAGGAAGGCCCAAAGGCCCAGTGCTGGCTCAGAGCAGGGCTGGGCCTCTGCCCCACTCTGGCCACAGGCAGGCCCTTTGGTCTTTCTGCAGGACAGATGTCCCTGGTTGGAAAACCTGGCTAGTACTGGTACCCTTGTTTTGCCCATCACTGCCAGCATCTACATGCAGAAGTGTTGGGTTGGACCAGTTACCGACAAAGGAAAAAGAGGACATACTTACCAAGATCTCTATGAGCCTGTGGAATAAAACGTCCCTTGGCTCATGGAATTCAAACAAAAAATACTGAAAGAGAAAAGCAAGACAGCTGAGCCCCAGGCTCCCAACATGGACCCACAAGCACCTCTGCTTGAGAACAGTTACATCCTGAGCATCCCCTGCAAGGATGGCCCCAGCCACTTGGGACACCCGTAGGGCAAGGACAGAGCCTCTGTCCATATCACATACTTCGTTGTAGAAGGGGCAGTTTGTTGACTTCTGCGTCGCCGTGTGCCTCTTCTCCTCTCCAACCTTGACTACCACAAAAGGGTTAATGTTCACCCCCACCAGTTTCTGCGCTTCAATGATATTAATCCCAACCTGAGAAAATGTGGGAGAAAACCTTCAGATCAGCACTCTCTTTGTTTCCAGCTCCATCTTGAGCTTGTTTCAGCAATACCAGTATGCAAATGCGCAGGGCCCTCTTGCCACATGGGTGGATGCTCAGGGCAGGCAACAGCATGGCTGCTGAAATCTGCTATGGTAAGGACAAACCAAAATGGTTGTTATTTGTTTCTTTCAGACAAGCAAGGAAATGAACTGTTAAATTCCCAGCACCTTTGACAAGGGTGGCCTCCCCAGCAGCACTGTCCCCACTCAGTTCCTGATCCCAAGGGGATGCAAACCCACTGCTCCCACATGGTGGGGTCCACAGAGCATCTTGAAGAAGATGCTCTTTGTATCTTCTGTCAATACTTCTCTTTGAATCCTACTGAAATGGACATCATTGGAAATACTGCAATGTGGCTGTCTCATTTGCTGCGACTGGTTACGAGTCTAAAACATGGGAGAAACGTTCTCACATTTGCTCTCAGTACAAGCAGCTAGGCAGTTGCTAAGGTGAATAATAGCTTCAAGAAATGGATGGTAGGAAACTCCACCCCCACAAAAAGCTTCCTGCTTGGTCAATAGGACCCAGCCCTGAAAAACAGGAGACCCAAATATGAGTCCACGTTGACATAGAACCAAATTTAAATCCATAGCCAGGCTGGGAGACCTGCCCCGAAATCTGCAGGGCAAAAGATGGTACTGAACTCCATTTCACAACTTCAGACTGGTTTCAAATAAACCTGATTTCAGAGCATTAGTCAGAGCCACAGCTTTATACCAGCCTCCCAGCATCTCCAAGAAAGCCCCTGCAGCAGCCCTCCACCCCCAGCCATGTCCCACAGATGTTCCCTGGGGGCCCAGGGAAGGCCCTGGGGAAACTGGAAAGCACCAGTCCTGCCTGGATGCTCTCCAAAGCTCTGCTCAGACAGTGTTTTGCAGTGGCACATGCGGCTGTCAGGCTGATTCTGTTCTCCTATACATCCACAGCTAACTACGTGGCCCAAGAAGAAATTCTGCTCTGGCCTGGCTGATGTTGGAGCCAGCACTCATGGATGCGGTCTGCTCAGGGAATCTCACACCTTGTCCAGGGAAGCCACACAAAGCAAGAAGGTGTCTTCATGCTAGAAGCCTCGCCGGGGTATGTGGCAACTGGAGAAGCCCACGCCTGCAGCAAGGCAGTGAGGGACCAGCTGCAGGGCCAGAGGCAGCTGCAGAGACGCGCACCCAACGCTGCAGTACCTGGAAGCTCTGCGGGGTTGGGGTGTCAAAGAGGTCCCGTGCGGAGCAAAGTCTGGAGCGGCTGCACAGAAAAACAACCTGAGTGAGGAGGTCCCTTCATCTACATGGACCTGAGCAAGCCCCCACAGCAACAGAAACCCTGGCAAAAGGCCCCTTGCCTTGGGAATGAGCAAATTCCCAACAGTCCCTGTTTGGGGCCATTGGAGATTGAAGGTTTCTGACATTTTGCAGAAGCAGAATGCCAAGAGATGCAAGATGCCCCCAGAAATCACCCCATGAGCTGGCACTTTTCACCCCAGGGCCCAAGCAGGGGCAAGAGAGAAGACCACGCCGTGGATACCTCTTTACAGGGCTGAAGACAATGCCCGAGACCTCCATCTCAGACACATCGTAGAAATCTTCTTCCTCCTCCTCCTCATCATCATCAGTCTCCAGGCCTTTCACCAGCTTCCTGCCCAGCGCAGCGGCCCTCCGGTCCAGTTCTCTCGCTCTCGGCCCCTCGGCTGCCCTGCAAACCCCCCACCATGCCACATGCCGCATCATCAGCCCTGACAAGCCGGTTGTGCATTCCCCTCCACCCATGAGGGTGAGCTGATACACTCAAATAGGGCTACTTACTCCAGCTCCTCAAATCCAGGATTGAGGATGATTAACTCCGAACTGTAAGAAAAAAGAGACGCTTTGCTGAAAAACAAGTGTGTTGAGGCTGTTCACCGATGCATTTAATAGGGCCACAGCCATGCTTCTGCTTGGCTCTTGGCAGGGACATGAGCATCCTCCTAAGCAATGCTTTTCCACTGTCCACCCTGTGTGCCCACTGCTTTGCGTCTGGCACTCCAGAAGTGACACTCCCCAGACCTTGCTGCTACCTGTTATCCTGTCTGTCCAGACACCCGCATCTCCCCTGGCTTTGGGCGCCACCTGTGTGCAAGGTGCTTGGGGTTGCTACAGTCCAAAGCTGTGTCCTCTGCACCTTTGCAACCATGAAGTCTTTCTTCCACCAGCAAGAAAGGCTGCAGAAATGCTCTGGAGTCCGAAAGGACTCCCAGGCTGCAGCGGGTTGTTGCAGTCACAGGTCCTCTGTGAAGACAAGGCATTTTCTTCCCAAGAACCCTGTTCACTTATTGCCACTGTAGAGCAGAGATGCATCAGAACACCAGGCCTGCTGGTAGCAGATGGGAAAAGCCTATCTCGCAGCGGGAAGAAGGTTCTAGGACTAGAGTTAGCGGCGCTTATCGAGAAAGCTTTAAACTAGATTGGAAGGGGGATGGGGATGTAACCGGGCTCACCAGAGAGGCACCTGAGTGTAGTAGCTCAGCACTTGTGGGGCAGGATGTTAGTACTTTTGAGAATCAGAAGGCCCACCACCTCTCTAGGGCTACACACTCATTGGCCTCTCTGAAATGCCTATACACCAATGCACGCAGCATGGGGAAAAAGCAAGAGGAGTTTGAGATCTGCATGCGGTCACAGGGCCATGATCTCATTGCAATTACCGAGACATGGTGGGATAGCTCGCATGACTGGAACGCTGTCATGGAGGGCTATGTTCTCTTTAGGAAAGATAGGACGGCAAGGCGAGGTGGGGGAGTTGCTCTTTATGTGAAAAAGCAACTGGAATGTATTGAGCTGTCCCTGGGGGCTGATGATGAGCAAGTTGAGAGCTTGTGGGTAAGGAATAAGGGGCAGGGTAACATGAGAGACACTGTTGTGGGTGTTTATTACAGGCCACCTGATCAGGATAAGGAAGCTGATGAGGCCTTCTACAGACAGGTGAGAACCGCCTCACAATGGCAGGCCTTGGTTCTCATGGGGGACTTCAACTACCCCGATATCTGCTGGGAAGGCAACACTGCTAGGAATGCACAGTCCAGGAGGTTCCTCCAGTGCATCGATGATAACTTCTTAACTCAGGTGGTGGAAGAGCCCACAAGGAGAGGTGTACTACTGGACCTAGTACTGACAAACAAAGAGGGACTGGTGGAGGATGTTAAGGTTGGGGGCAGACTTGGCTGCAGTGATCACAAGAAGACAGAGTTCAGGATTAAGTGCAGTATGCACAAAATGACAAGTAGGGTTGAAACCTTAGACTTCAGGAGGGCTAACTTTGAGCTCTTCAAGAAATTGATGGGAGAAATCAAATGGGAGAGGGCTCTAGAGGGTAAGGGGGCTCAAGAGAGCTGGCTGATATTCAAGCACCACCTCCTCCAAGCTCAGGATGGGTGCATCCCAAAGAGCAAGAAATCGGGCAAGGGAAGGACACCTGCATGGCTGAGCAGGGATCTCCAGAAAAAACTCAGCTGGAAGAAGGGAGTTTACAGTAGGTGGAAGAAGGGGCTGACAGCTTGGGATGAGTATAAGAACGCTGTCAGGGTATGCAGGGAAGAAATTAGAAAAGCCAAGGCAGCTTTGGAATTGAACCTGGCAAGGGATGTCAAGACCAATAGGAAGGGTTTCTTTAAGTATATAGGTGGCAAAAGGAAAACCAGGGAAAATGTGGGCCCGCTCTTGAACGAGATGGGTGCTGTGGTGACGGATGATGCAGAGAAAGCAGAGTTGCTGAATGCCTTCTTTGCTTCTGTCTTGACTGCTCGGGCCAGCTCTCACGAGTCCCAGACTTTGCAAGTAACAGAGAAAGTCTGGAGGAAGGAAAACTTTCCCTTGGTTTAAGAGGAACAGGTTAGAGAACAATTAAGTAAACTGGACACCCACAAGTCCATGGGGCCTGATGGGATGCACCCGCGAGTGCTGAGGGAGCCATCAGAAGTCATTGCTGGGCTGCTCTCCGTCACCTTTGAAAGCTCCTGGAGAACAGGTGAGGTGCCTGAGGACTGGAGGAAAGCCAAGGTCACTCCAGTCTTCAAAAAGGGCAAGAAGGATGACCCGGGAAACTACAGGCCAGTCAGCCTCACCTCCACCCCTGGAAAGATGATGGAACAGCTCATTCTGGCCATCATCTCCAAGCATCTGGAGGAAAAGAAGGTTATCAGAAGTGGTCAGCATGGATTCACCAAGGGGAAGTCATGTCTGGCTAATCTGATAGCCTTCTACAATGGCGTGACTGGATGGGTGGATGAGGGGAGGGCAGTGGATGTTGTCTACCCAGACTTCAGGAAGGCTTTCGACACTGTCTCCCACATCATCCTCGCAGGCAAGCTTAGGAAGTGTGGGTTGGATGAATGGACAGTGGGGTGGATTGAACAGTGGCTGACAGATAGAGCTCAGAGGGTTGTGATTAGTGGTGCAGAGTCCAGTTGGAGGCCAATAACTAGTGGTGTCCCTCAGGGGTCAGTACTGGGTCCAGTCCTGTTCAATATATTCATCAATGACCTGGATGAAGGGATAGAGTGTACCATCAGCCAGTTTGCTGATGACACACAACTGGGAGGGGTGGCTGACACGCCGGAAGGCTGTGCTGCCATTCAACGTGACCTGGACAGGCTGGAGAGTTGGGCAGAGAAAAACCTGATGAAATTCAACAAGAGCAAGCGTAGGGTACTGCATCTGGGGAGGAATAACCCCATGCATCAGTACAGGTTGGGGGCTGACCTCCTGCAGAGCAGCTCTGTGGAAAGGGACCTGGGAGTCCTGGGGGACAACAGGGTGACCATGAGCCAGCAATGTGCCCTGGTGGCCAAGAAGGCCAATGGCATCCTGGGGTGCATCCAGCAGAGTGTGGCCAGCAGGGCGAGGGAGGTCATCCTCCCCCTCTGCTCTGCCCTGGGGAGGCCGCATCTGGAGCACTGTGTGCAGTTCTGGGCTCCCCGGGTCAGGAAGGACAGGGAACTGCTAGAGAGGGTGCAGCAAAGAGCTACCAAGATGATGAGGGGATTGGAGCATCTTTCTGATGAGGAAAGGCTCAGGGACTTGGGGCTTTTTAGTCTAGAAAAAAGAAGACCGAGGGGGGATCTTATCAATACTTATAAATACTCAAAGGGAGGGTGCCAGGTAGGTGAGAAGAGTCTGTTTTCAGTGGTGCCCAGTGACAGGACAAGCGGGAACGGGCACAAACTTGAGCATAGGAAGTTCCATCTCAACATGAGGAGGGACTTCTTTGCTGTGAGGGTGGCACAGCTCTGGCACAGGCTGCCCAGAGAGGTGGGGGAGTCTCCCACTCTGGAGACATTCAAAACCCAACTGGACGCTGTCCTGTGCAACTGCTGTAGGTGTCCCTGCTGTGGCAGGGGGGTTGGACTGGGTGAGCTCCAGAGGTCCCTTCCAACCCCCACCATTCTGTGATTCTGTGATCAGCCTGGCCAGAGGTGGAGAGTAAACGAGGTGGGATTGCATCCCAAAGGCTGCCACTGGCAAAGGCAAATGTACAAGATGCCTGGAAATTTGCTCCTCCCAGGAGCAGGATACCTGTCTGTCATCCGATAGACAAAGTCCTCTTCAACCCAGGTCCCAGCTGAGCCATCTGGAGGCTGGTAGCGCAAATCCAACTCAATGTAGATCTACAAATAGAAAATGAAATCGCCTGAGAGCTTGGCTGCCACAAAACAACTGCAGAAATGCCACGGAAAAGGGGAAGGGGAGTGTGGAAGAAAAAAAGTGAGATGCTGGTGGAAAGAATGGGAAGGAAGGGGGGTCACAACCCCACAAGAAGCCTCTTTATACC
This sequence comes from Pluvialis apricaria, assembly GCA_017639485.1. Classification (NCBI taxonomy): domain Eukaryota; kingdom Metazoa; phylum Chordata; class Aves; order Charadriiformes; family Charadriidae; genus Pluvialis; species Pluvialis apricaria. The sequence goes on along the minus strand of CM030021.1, from coordinate 424,140 downwards.
ATACTCTACTTGTCTGCCTCCCTCAATGATCTATAGTTAACCAAACTCCCTCCCCTACAGCTTCCCAAACTCCAGGGTTCACTGAATAAAAGCTGGCTCAAGTTTCCAAATCTAAAATATACCACAGAGAGGCCCCTGAGAGCTGTCTCAGGGCACTTTTGAGAAGGAAAGTGGGGAGAGCCTGGCAGCAGAGCAACCTAACGTGCAGGGGTTTGGAACAGTCTCTCTGTGGGAGGCACAAGGCAGCTGACAGAGCATCCCCAGGCATGACAGCTTGGTTTAAAACACCACAGGAGCCATAAGCACACCCAGAGTCTGCATCACAAGACACATCAACTTAGCGTTAGTGATGAAGAAGGACAGCCGGAGAAGTATGGGGCATGTTGGGTATCAGCACAGCCAGCACGGGTCTGAGAACACTTTGTCTGCAGGTTACCAGCCTGATCTCAAACCAACACAAACGCACAAGAATTTCCCAGCAGAGGCCAAAATTGCAGCCACGGAGGAGGTTGCTTCTTAGTAGGCTGAAGAGGATGTACAAGCTGGGTTGAAGCTCAGTCCCTGGAAAACACCTGTTTCTGGGAGTAGAAATACATCCCAAGAAAGCAGTAGTACAGTGACCAGGAAAGGCAGCAGCAAAGGCTGGATGGATGCAGAAGTCTGAGATAAAGCTGGGTGAATAGCTGAGGCTCTGAAAAAAAACCACCTTCAAACCACCAGGAGAAAAAAGGGTGGAAATAATTCAAGTCCCAGAGAAGAACAGGACTTGGAATAGCAGGAAGGGCTTTGTTCCTACTTTGCTAAAGGAGCAGCGGTTGAAACAGCCTCTCTCCCTTGGGGACCTGTCTCTTCCCAGCTGAGCTGAGGGGAGGGTCTCAGGCTGCCCTTGGATGGGTGTCCAGTCTTGTCTGCCCTATTTCAGTCCCCCGCAGCCCTGGCTGCACAATCAAAAACTACCCTGGCAAGATGGAATGCGGTTGGTTTTTGGTTGAAACAGCTCATCAGCATGAGTGCTGCCGCTAGCACAAGGGAAGAGGCAGCCAGGGGCAAAGGGCTGGGCCGCAGAGCAGCTCTGACCTTACAGCGGTGTAAGTGCCCCTGCCTCGGTCCCCTCAAACAATCACCAGCATGGAGGGCTGCCAAAAAGTCAGTCTAGTCCCTGTACCTTTGCTGGCACGAACGTTTATGCAGTGAGCTGCATTGGGCTAAAAATCATCCTGGAAATGCTCAGTTTCCACCTGGACCTGCTCCCTGATCCAGCGAGCTCAGCAATACAGGAAAGCTGTGCCTGCGCCACTCGAACTTGTGGTCTGGTAGCCACAGAGCTGCATCCCATGTGCCACCACAAGGGTGAGCCAGGTTGCCCATGAGAAGGGCAAAATGGGGCGCAGCACATCACAGGGCTGTCTGCCTCTGCCTCTGACAGAATCACAGAATGGTGGGGGTTGGAAGGGACCTCTGGAGATCATCCAGTCCAACCCCCCTGCCACAGCAGGGACACCTACAGCAGTGGCACAGGACGGCGTCCAGGCGGGGTTGGGATGGCTCCAGAGTGGGAGACTCCCCCACCTCTCTGGGCAGCCTGTGCCAGAGCTGTGCCACCCTCACAGCAAAGAAGTCCCTCCTCATGTTGAGATGGAACTTCCTATGTTCAAGTGTGTGCCCGTTCCCGCTTGTCCTGTCACTGGGCACCACTGAAAAAAGACTGTTCCCATCCCCCTGGCACCCTCCCTTTGAGTATTTATAAGCATTGATAAGATCCCCCCTCAATCTTTTTTTTTCTAGACTAAAAAGCCCCAAGTCCCTGAGCCTTTCCTCATCAGAAAGATGCTCCAATCCCCTCATCATCTTGGTAGCTCTTTGCTGCACCCTCTCCAGCAGTTCCCTGTCCTTCCTGACCCGGGGAGCCCAGAACTGCACACAGTGCTCCGGCTGCGGCCTCCCCAGGGCAGAGCAGAGGGGGAGGATGACCTCCCTCGCCCTGCTGGCCACACTCTGCTGGGTGCACCCCAGGGTGCCATTGGCCTTCTTGGCCACCAGGGCACATTGCTGGCTCATGGTCACCCTGTTGGCCCCCAGGACTCCCAGGTCCCTTTCCACAGAGCTGCTCTCCAGGAGGTCAGCCCCCAACCTGTACTGATGCATGGGGTTATTCCTCCCCAGATGCAGTACCCTACACTTGCCCTTGTTGAATTTCATTAAGTTCCTCTCTGCCCTTCCTCTCTCCTCCTCCTGGCCCTGCCAGCAGCCCTGACACCGAGCCCTGGTTGTCCAGCACTCACTGAACCGTGCCTGCACACCCAGTTGGCAGGAAATGGCTCATTTTTGGGTCACATTCATCTTCCACCAGCACAAAGGGCCCAGCAAGCCCTGGTGCTGGCACGGGAAGGGAGTGGGACCCATGGTGCAAAGCAGAGGGGTGGGCAGGTGTCAGAGCCGCTCATGATGCCCCAGACCACTGTCAAGCCATCCAGTCAGCACTGGTGTTTAAACTGAAAGCTCACCGGGGTCCTGAGGCACCCTGTCACCTTCAGCCTCGCCCTATCAGCTCCCCTCTGTTTTGTACCCTGCAGCAGCCCATGCCCACGCACTGCATGGTGCAGGAAGCAGATGCGATACCACCTTCTACATTCATCGCCCAGGGAGGTTTCACTAAGGGTCTCTCTGCTCATTCAGGCCCTTGGCCAGTCTCCAGGGTGCCCAGCCCACCCCATGCACTTCTGGATGCTCCTAGAACCACTTGGTGGGTGTAAAGTGGCTGCATCCCTGTGTTGAGAGGGCACAAACGCCGCAGCACTCCCAGGCTCAAAGTCACACCTTGGATTCCCCCTCAGCCCCCAATCCTCTTGGGAAGTGCCACACAAGGTTTCCCACAAAGCCTTCCTGATTGCTGATGGCCAGGCTGCCCGTGGAGGACTTACACCAGTGACTCTGTGGTTCCTGTCGACAAGGGCCTCCCGAAGGATCAGCCTCCCAGACGTGATCAGGTGCTGAAGGCTGAGGACAAGGGTACCGAGAAGCCTGGAACAAAACCAGAGGCTGCAGCAATACTGTGTGTAGCATCAGTGCCTACCTGCTGGGGAAAGAGCATACCAGGAAGAGCGTACCGCTCTCCCGCCCACAGCCCCTCTAAGCTGTGACGAAGGCAGTGAACTGCTGCAGTGCTTCCCACAGGGAGTCTGGCAGCCGAAACACCCAAGACCCACTGACCCTGCAGCAGGTTGTGCCTCCAGCCCAGTCATGCCTCAGCAGCTGCTTGCAAACGAGCTGCCATTGATGGCTAAAGGCTTGTGCCGATCCAGTCCCACTGAGCACTAGGGAGCTCTCCCCTTTGGCAGAGCCGGGCTCCACAGGAGCCAGCCTGTGTTTGTGCACCCGGTGGAGCTGGCGTGATTCTTCCCAGACAAAACTGGGAAGCAGAGGCTCCATACAAGGAAATACAGAAAGATGACATAAAGCCATGGCCGCAGGGATGTCTGCAGCAAGTCGGGCCAAAATTTATCTGCTCCAAGGGCGCTTCTCCCTGGGGAAGGGTCATCTGGCTCCCTGCAAGCGGCAGTAACACATGTGGGGTGCATTCAGCCGCTCCTAACCCCACCTTGTGGTACTGCTGTCTGGAGACCGTTTGTACATTGGCCTCCGTCCCCCTGTGGCAGCTCTGCCAGCAGCTGAGCTAACCTCGTGTGAAGCAGAGCTTCCTACTGCGTGCTGGAAACCATCGGAGCGTTCCACTGCCTAGCCGGGACTGAAACAGGAGAAATCATTCCCCAGTCACCTCCATTTCAGCTGCAAGCTGCTGATCTCTCACATTCCCTCTCCCTTCCCTCTCCTCTGAGACACAGAGCCTGTCTAGTCTCCTACCCCCAAGGCAGGAGTCTCTCCGCTCATCCCCCTCCTCTCCAGCTTTTCCAGCTCAGTGCTGCTGCCACAGAAAGGCTACACACACAGAAGTTCAGAGACCACAGATCGATACAGCAGCATAACAATTTTTTCCCTTCTGTCCTTTCACACTCTATTTATTTTTGATCATCCCAGTGTGCTGACCAGCTGCTTTTAAACTGTAATGCCTGTCACCTGCCATTCCTCTACTCCCCAGCAGTGGAGGTGTATGGATAGATGCTGTCAGTGCCAGTCCAGCCATTTCCCATTTATTTCTTTGCTCAGCGCCATCAGGTCCTGGTGATTTGTGACTGTTTGTTTGATCTATTTGTCCTATAGCAGTTTCTATCAGCATTTCAGTCAGAGACAATTCCTCTGATTCAGCTCCCGTAAGGAAAGCACCCAGTAAACACAAGTTTACTGGACACAAAGTTCAGCCACATTTTCTGCTCTGGCTTTGTCTTTCAAGTGTCTCACGTGTGCTGTACTCACCTGTTTCCTCCACACCCCTTCTAGCAGGCTTACAATGACTTTGAAAAGGTTTATAGTCTTAACTGCCTCTAAAAAGTTGTTCCTGTTAATTTTCCTTCAATTCTTACATTTTGCTTATCAGAGCTGGCACCTTTCCCTGCATCCTCATGTTTCATGTGCCCTGGAAGAACATGCCTCTGCTCCCTTGCTTCCTTTACCACCACTGTCACCTCTACTCTCGGGTTTCCCTGAAGCACTTTACAACTGCTGGAATAACTGCTGAGTTGACAGTATTGCATCTATGCCAACTAGAAGCATTTTAAATTCTGGCTGATCCTTTAAATTTAAATTGCTATCTTTTTTAAAGGTTAAACCATACTACCATGGCCTTGGGGCTCTTCCCCGCTGATAGGCATGTTGAATTTGGGTGCAGCATGGTCACGGTCACCAGGTGGATCTACAGGGTACAAGCAGGGCCCCATTCCGCTGCAAGTCCTGCCTTTGCAGCTCTATTTTTTAGGGGCCTATTTTACCTTTGTCCCACCTGGGGGTCTGATCTGGATCCTTAGGCAGTCTCTGTTATTGCTGGCACAACTAAATCTAACTAAGCCTTATTTAACTTAACATATACAGCACTGCTGTCCCACCAGAACAACCAGCTCCATCTCTCTTCTAGAACTTGCACCCTGCTCATCTCCCTTCCATCAAATTTCCAACAAAAATTTTCTACTCCCAGGAAAAAGTTCAAAGCCCAGTATGTTTCTTCCCCCACTTCTGCCAGTCACCCCAACAGCCAGAGGACCTACCTGTTACTGAAAACTTTGCTGCAGTTGTAAACCTTAATGGACAGCATTTCTCCCATGAGGAGCTTCCCGTAGTGAGGCCAGCGAAAGAGCTACAAACAAACAGAGCAGGAAGAGATGATAACTCATTCCCAGCCATGCTTTCCCATGTTTGGTGGCTGCTCGGTCTCCTCTGCAAGGCGACTGAACCAACGAGCATGACAAAAAGCTGCTGCAGTAGGAACTTACTTTCCCGCTGGCCAGGGCAGAGCCTGGAGCTGGGAACAAAGGAAGGATGGGTTGGGGAGCCAGGGCCCCTCCAGCAGCACAGGCTAAAGAAGCCACAGCGTCGTCACCCTGGGAGGAGGAGGATGCTGGTGCCTGCTGGCGGGTTGTGGGGTGAGACGGGGCGCGGGAAGGTGCAGAGGTGCTCGGGGAGAAGAGCTCACGCAGCGCAGGGGGCCGCCAGGCTCAGGCACGTCGGGAGGCTGCGGTTCTCCTGACAGCGAACCGGCCGCTGCCTTGCGGCTGCCCAGAGGCAGCGGTGCCTCCCGGCCCCAGGCGGCAGAGGTGCCGGACGACGGGCGGACCGCCACAGGCCTCGGGGCGGGGAGGGTGCCGGTGGGCGCCCGGACGGAGGCGCCCCAGCCCGCTCTCGCCCCACGAGGCACCGCCCGCGACGCCGCCGTGTCCCGTCCCCGTCCCACCGACGAGACCTGCGGGGGGACCCCCACCGGTTTGCCCTCACCTCCCCGAAGGCGGCCTCCGAGCCGCAGCGGATCCTCCTCGTCTTCTGGGTGAAGCCTTTGGACGGAGAGGGGAGAGGCGAGGCGTGAGACGCCGGCGGGGCAGCGCGGCCCGCCCGCCGCGGGGGAGGCAGACCCCGTCCCTCCCGCCCTCCGCCCCCCCGGGGCCCACCTCGGAAGCTGAGGTGCACCTGCCGCTCGCCGCGGCCCGGCAGCCGCGAGAGCCGCCGGACGCCGACGCTGAGCGCCATGGAGTCGGTGCGGACAGCGCGGCCCCGCTCGGCCCGGCCTGACTCAGCCCCGACTGGCCCGGCCGGTTCGGCCGCCCGCTCCCCGCCCCGGCGCCCCACCGGAGGACACGGGGGAGGCGGGGGCCGGCCCCGGCTGCGCCGCCGCCCTCAGCCCCGGGGCAGCGCGCTGGCTCCGGGCAGGGGCTGCTAGCGGCCCCGCCGGGCGGGGGGCAGCGCTCGGGCGATGTCTGCCCTGTGCCTGCAGCGGGCAGAGCCCGATGGCAGCGTGCAGCAGCCCCGAGCCGGGCAGCGAGGATGCCAGGGCTGGGAAACCGGGGAGAAGGGAAAAATGCCCGCCCCCACGGAGGCCGCCACACGGCCACGCTCCAGGGCAGGCGCGATGTCCTGGAGGGGGTCGGGGGGCTTCCAAAGGTGGGACTGGGGGCCGCCGGGCTGAGCCCTGCGGCGGGGGCGGGAGCAGGCTCTGCTCTCGGCCACCCCGGCCCTGCGGCCCCTCCAGCACAAAGTCACAGCTGCTGTGATTAAACCCCTCCAAAGCAAACAGGCAGGGCGGCGAGGGCTCGCAGCCCTCGGAGGAGGAGGAGGAGGAGGGTTGGGCTCCCCCGGGAGGAGGAAGCTGCTCAGCAGCCCCCGCGCCCCCCCCGCCCGCCCTGCGCTGACCCGGGGGAGACAGGCCGGTGCGAGCACTGTCTGGGGACAGAGGCTGCAGCCCGGCTGCCACCTCTCTGCAGGACAGAGACGAGCACTGGAATGCGGGGACAGTGGGGTAGGAGCTCTGCAGGGCGCAGGAGGGAGACCTGAGGCACGTTGTGCCAGGAACCAGCTGTGCACACAGCTGCACTCACCGGCTTGGCCTGATCCAGCTCATCTGACCTGCACCAGAACGGCGCCAGAACAACGAAAGATGCTGGAGCCCTTCTGGACCACAGATTCAGGCCAGATTAAAGCAATCATACAATCATGAGCTCCGCAGGATTTGGAGAGCAGTTCTTCTCCTGGGGGGGTCTGGCTCTCCCGCTCAGCACTCAGCACCCGCACCCGTGCAGCGTGGCTAATCCGGCTCTGCAAACACCGAGGAGTGAATCATGCCTGTGCAATGCCAGGCTGCTTCGAAGCAAGCCCTGCAGGTATTCCCTTTATTTCCCTCTTACACAAGAGCTTCCTGGAGCACCAGGAAAGCGGCACCAGTGGCAGGGGAGACAAGCTGCAGCAACAGAACGTAGCAGGCCGGCAGCATCTGGCACCACTTTTGTGAAACCAAACAAGGAGCCCATCAGTTTCGGGCAGCACAGAAAGCACAGTGCACTGACCCCACACCCAGTCATGGCTGGAGGGGGGCAAGGCGTCAATTTAGACTATTCAGTGAGACATTCAGACCACCAAAGTGTGCCGCTGATGGGTGGATCCAGTATTTGCTTAAAGCGGATCAAAACCATCATCTCCCAGTGGAGTTCGTGTGGCTTCCTCAAACACCTGGAGCGGTCCCATCACTTTCATTCACCTGAAGACAGTGCCTCAGTTTTGGTGAAACAGTCCCTGGGGGAAACAAACATTTTAGACCTCAAGCAGGGCCCTTAGCCCAATCATCTGTCTGGGCAAAGAAGGGGGATGGAGCACTATCTTCCATAGAGGAGGGAGCTCTGTTGGGTAGCGTGGCATAGCCTGGCATGAAATGTCACCAGTAGTTATTGCCAGGTGTCCTAGAAGCAAGAGGAACCCTCCCTGATGAGCTCCTACATGCAATAGCTTTTGATTTACACAAAGCCCCGAGGGTGAAATACCTTTGGGGACCGCAAATACGAGGGTGCTTGCATAATCTCCACCAAGGCCAGAATAAAAACTTCTGGGGTGTTCCCCATGTTTACTGTAGATAAAGCGAATGTGATCCGGGACCGACAGATAGCATGCATCAGCACTGGGCAAGAAAAGCGCATTCTCCTGAGGAAGAAAACCTGAGCTCAAACCCGAGCTCTCATCTGCCTCAGGTGACAACCATGCCATAAATCTGCATTCCAGCTACATCCAGGGCAGCACAGCAGGAGACAGGAGACACAGCTCCCAGCCTCTCACCAAAGCACTCAGCAGCCGTCTTCACTGCCTCTAAAACCAGGAGTCCTGGGTAGATGTCCCATGCCGGTTCAGCAGCTTCCAAGCTTGACCCTCCCATGGCTTTTTACCCAGGCCCATGCAGCTCTTGTTCTCAAGTGACAACCACAGGACTTGGATCCCTTTGCTTGTTCAAGTTTCAGCCACTTACCTGCAAGTAAACAGCGTTTCCTCCAAATTCTCCTCTGCTCCTGCAGGGAGAACTTCCTCAGACCTGCCTACTGCATGTCTTAGCCTCTTCCTCCCCAAAACAGGGAAGGTCTCTCCTAGCATCAAGTCCAGCACCTGGAGACACCTCAGTTAGCTGCAGAACACAGCAACTCCACTCCTCAGAGCCAGCGCAGAGAGACGGAGGATTCACTCTCTTCCTTTTGAGTGGGAACTGGCAGAGGTTTGAAAAGGAGAGGTGAAATGGACCTCCCACTACACATTCTGCTGTCTCAGAGCCCATCTTCTACTGGAGCAAAGGAAAGTCCCAACGTGCTTCTGACACCTTGCCAAAGAAACCACTCATTGAAGCCAAGCACTACACACTGCCACCAGTGCAAACAAGGGACTGGTGAGCCTTCAGAACTACTGCTGTAAATATTCTTTAAAGAACACTTTATGAAAAAGAAAAAAAAAAAAGGATACACACACACAAAAACCAGCCTTAGGTTTCTTGTATGCGTAATACAGGGAAGGAGAGCTCTGCCTACAGGTTGTAAGCAGCTGAAAACATGAGTAAAGGATGCTCTCAACCACAGTGCAGTTTCTCAGAGAAGACTTGGCAGTTTTCCTCCCTCTCTTCCACACTTGTAACGCACTTTGGTTAAGGCAGCCACTCGAGAAGAGAGGTTGCCTGGTTTCCTTCAAGAATCTAAGTGCAAGAAAATTTGCTGCTGCAGGCTAGATGACAGACTATTTCAGGAGTGACAGACCTGCTGCATGCGGAACCTGGGAGAACACATCGTGGTCAAAACTAGGTTTGAATAAAAAACTAGCACAAATTCATCTTTGCTCAGCAGCAGTCCTAGACCCACAACCCTTCAAGCACAAGCTCCGTAGCAGTTTGTTAGTAGATACCATCTACTACAAATAGTCTAGTTGAGAATGTGGATTCACACCCAGGTTCTGCTTTCACATAGGCTTGTAACCTACCAGTTTCATAGCCTGAATCACCAGGGCAGTCTTCCAATGTATTCTCACCATTTCCTGGTGTCGTGGTTTGGCCTGAGCTGGCAACAAAGAACCACGCGGCCGCTCGCTCAACCCCCCACAGCCGTGGGGGGGAAATAGGAAGAAAAAGGCAAAACTCGTGGGTTGAGATAAAGGCAGTTTAACAGAACAGCAAAGGGAAGAGAAAACAGTAACAATACCACGGATAAAGGAATATACAAACGCGATTACCGCACCGCCACTCACCGACCGGACCCGCACCGCCGCAGCCCGTGCTGAGCCGCAACTTCCCGCCCCCTCCCCCAGCAGCTCCCCCTACAGCCCAGGCATGGCTCACATGGCATGGAATACCTGTGTCCCCTCCCATCCTTGGGGAAATTAACCCCAGCCCTGCCGGAACCAGGACACCTGGTTTACCTGGTAGAACACACAAGTTCTTTCATAATTTCACAGTAAAAAAACAGCTCATCCTACTGCAGGATGGGGCTGCAGGATACACATTCAGCAGTCTTGATGATTAACAGGTAACAAAACTAACAATGATGGACAGCTTGCTCTGCTTTTGCAGCTGATCACATTCAACCTAGGCTAGCTCAGATGCTGAATCACCCAGGCTAGCGCTATAGCAAAGACCTTCCATAAACCAAATCATCCATATTTCTGGCAAACAAAAGGAAAAGCCCAGAAAGGAAAGCGGAGTCCAGACACATTATGTATGTCAAAGCAGTTTATTTATTTATGGAACTGAAAGCGATGACCACTTGTAGTGCAATGACAAGCCCAAGTTTCTTTATCTCTATTTTGAAATGAACTATCAACTCCAGTCTCTCCAAACAATCATGCGTTGCTCTCATGTGCCTGTTCTAGTCCCCAGACCACATCATAGAACACTTCACACCTCTGAGGACAAGCAAGCACCTCTTTGGAGTTCCACAGATCATTCCTAACTTCATTTCCTAACTTCTGTGACACAAAGTAATCACTCAAAGCATCTTTATTTCAATGTTTCCACTTGCTGGATTTTGAAAGTCATATTAATGTGACTCATTAATCCCACCCCAACCATGATTACTTAATGATTAATCCTCATTAATCCCCGCCCAAAGAATCAAAGTGCAGTGTTCTTAAATTGCAACAATGGCTCCAAGCAAGAGGCCATCACAGAAGCAAATTTTGCTGATAGAAAAGTGTGATTAAAAAGAAGACTGCAAAGTATGGTCACCGAAACTTAAAAATAAACTTCTACATATAAAAATATACTGGCACTTTATGAAGGCACAACAGGAACTACCTCAGGCACCCAACCAACAAACCTTGGCACCAAAAAGGACAGAAGGGTCCACATTCCCAAGGCAGCTTGATAGAACGGAAAAAAAAACCCTACCAAGAAAGACAGGGTAAGTATCATTACAACAAGCACGATTGCAATAATTCTACCAAACTCAGCCCTGAAGCAGTGCTGCACCAGCAGCTCAGTGCACATGCCCACGCTGACACCAAGCAGCGGATGGGCTGTGTCAAGCAATGATGGACACGTCACTGTTGCAAGGTGGAAAACCAACAAGGTCTGTTTTTCTGTGACAAAACCTGCCAGCAGTTGTCGTTTTTCCATATTTACATTCCTTCCGATTAGAAACAGGAAAGATCAAAGAGACAGAGCACAAGCAAGAGTGTGAATGGTACAAACTCAAGACACTGAGCAGCCACAGTGTGCAAGGGAGAGTGTGGCTGCAGACAGCTCTCTTCACCCCCCTGATACAGGCAGCCAGGGTCAGGCTGCAATCTACATCTTCTTTATTTCCGGCAGTTTCACAGGTGGCCACCCCTGCCATTTATAGTATGACACCAGCTGCTTAGGCACTTCAGCCAGAACCATCTGGGAAAGCGCTTCCCGGGGAGCCTGCAAGAACAGGGAGAATAAATCAGAAATACTGCAGAGAAAGGATTTATCAGCCCAGTGACAGATTCAGGTGCAGCCCCCCACCTGCCACATAGCACTCCCTATTTCAAGAGTTCCTTGCTGCAGTTTTAGGAGCACTTCCAGTCAGTCTCAGTGAGTACTGCGGATGGAAGTCATTTGTTCCCACCCCTGTGCTGCCATCACCTCAAGTGCAGGCTCACACAGCCTTTGTATGGCCCTAATCTGCATGGGAAGCTGCCCCAGCCACTAGCAATTTCTCTTATTCTGAGTTTTCATTTGACTCCACTCTTCAACCCAATTCACTCTGCAACAGGCATGAATGCTAGTGCCAACCGTGGAAGTAGGGAGGAGCTGGGGAACGACAGCACTGCATTCAACAGCAGGGAAGACTTATCTTAAATCACTCATGGGACTCAACATCCCAGACTGATAATATGATCTCATTTCCTTGCCTGAACGTTGGCATCCCAGGAGAGAAAACATCTCCTTTACTCCTTTAATGCTGTAATAGCCAAGAGCATACTAAATCAATGATACGACGAGAGCTCTAAGGAAAGCTACAAAAGAGCTGTGACAAGGCACACAGTTTCGAACACACAGGCAAACATCTCAGCTCTCACTGGGAACAAGCGGCTTGGACAGCACTTTGAGCGTGCAGCTTGCTGCCTTCTCTAGACCCATGCTCATTTTTAAGATGTATTATCTGCATATATACTGGCACCAGGACTCTTCTGAAGTTAAAGACAACTTACGTTTTTGAACTGTCGGAAAGGCACAAACTGGACAATGTCTCGTGCAGCTGGCTCTCCTGTCAAGGACTTCACGAAACTGTTGTCTCCATCAAGGAACTCCATTGCTTTGAAATCAGCTTCACCAACTCCAACAATAATGACGGACATCGGCAGCTTTGAGGCATTAACGATCGCTTGCCTGGTTTGGTCCAGGTCAGTGATCTCTCCATCTGTGATGATCAGCAAGATAAAATATTGCTGAAAAACATTAGAAAGCACCCAGTTAGGGAGTTCAACACCAAAGCTCACGTAACTGAATGGAAATGGAACAATTTCTTAGTCTAAGAAAGAAATCAGATGGTGCTGTGGATAAGACAAAACCAGAACATTAAAGAAACTTATGTTTAGTTCCATTTTTTCATATGCATAATACCATTCATTGTGCACTTCAGACTTTCTCTGTACTAGAAAAAAGATAGAGGCTTAAATTCAATTTATAAAGAACAAGTACATCAATTGGCAGAAAGTACTAGAGATGAGCAAAGTACTACTAAATCAACAAAGCTGCATACAGACTTCATTGATGAATGCTGCTTTACTCATTGACATCTCAAAAAGGCTAAAGTTTAAATTAAATTTCATTTTTTAAGTTTTACATTTAATATCCCTGGAGTGTAACTCGACAAGCCTTCTTTTTTAGTTACCAATAATTTAAATATTAAGTACTAGAAATCTCAAAACACGGCAGTGTTTTGACAATGTGTCAAATGTCATGACACAGACATTCTAGAGATAGCAAGAGGGGAAGAATACATGCGCTTCTCTAGAAAGAAAAAAATATCTCAAATCAACACATTAGCATGGTAAAGTGTTTAAAATTTCCTTCCTTTTCCAGAGGCTAAGGTTTAGTACCTGGTTCTGAAATGAGCAACCAGTTCTTTATAGCAGCTATCTACATAATTAAAATGAAAACAAAAAGTGACACACACAATGAAAATAAAACTGAACTTCCAGTTCAAATCCTAGTTAACACAAGTGTTACTACAGTTGTACCCCATTACTGACAGATTCTTTATTTAAATAGTTAGCTTTTTCATCTATAAGAAAAAGTAGATATATTTAACATATAAAGAGAAATACAAAGATTCCCCCAAGTATTGGGAAGGCTAAAAAATACCCTCAGAAATGTAAGGAACAGATCTCCCTAGACCAAGCACCTCACAGTGTGGGACATGTATTCGACATACACACAAACATAAGTAGAACCAAAAATACTGACACAGCTAGACCATAATGCAGCTATCAGTGTACATCAAAATTCCTTCTGACTGGTCTGTCAAAATGGAATTAGTTAAATCTATCAGGAAATAAGAGTCCTTCATCCTTAAGCAAAAGGAATGAAGTTTAAGGAAATTGAGTTGAATTTTAACAGCAGCCATGGCCATGCAAGCACACAAATGAGACATCCAACACAACTGTAGGGTGGTACGGATACTCTGCAATGCAATTAGCGTAATGATTTAACAGTTCTCAGACTCCTTTGTTAATCTGGCCCTCTAGATATCCTGATTCTGCATGCCACTGTGATGGGATGGATAGTCAAGCCCGCTGATATTTTTCTTGGAGGTGGCCTTTTCACAATTTCTTGAGAGCAAAATTGTTTGGAATAAAATATACAGGGCCCCTCTATATTGTATGCATTCCCTACAGGCGATGGAGCTTGGCAAGAGAGGTTAGACTGAGGCAACTGCTGACAGAGTCCAATTGGTCTAAAAGCCAACACAGCACCCCTGTATACTTCAATAGTAAGTACAATGCCAGCAAAGTGTGGAAAAGAGAAATAAATATCACCTGAACAATGGAAACTAGTGTCAATGTCTGCCAAGTACAGGTTCATATCAACGTGTACCAACAGAGTACCAACAGCCTCTCTGTAGGCCGGCAGGAGAGGACCAAACTTGGTATCTTGAGGAAGGAAGAGAACAGCACTTTACCATTCCATTCTATCCCATCGTGAACACAGAAAACAGAAACACCAACCCCAATGCAGATTCACAGGAAAGGACATGCACTCACTGAAGCAGTTCCTTGTTGTGCCGAGTGCGCTGCAAATCTTGCCACGTGGTTTATAATAGGAGAGAAATTGGTTGGCCCATAGAGTCGGATCTGAGGCAGGATCTGGCGGTAGGCATCCACTATTCCTTGGATCCCTGTAACACAAGGAAGGAAAGCTGCCACAAGAGCCTCACAATTTCTCCAGCAATTGTTTTGTAAGCATTACTAAATAGTAAGGCAAAAGGATAACAACTTTTACACAGCTGTGAACTCCTAAAGGGAAAATAAGCAGCAGGATAACAGCAAATATACAAAGCACAGGGCTGAAACCAGTGGACATCTGCAGAGAGAGGATTTGCAGATTTCTCCCCCATTCTGTACTCTTCACATCACTCTTTGTGCCTGTAACATCACAAAGCTCATGGAAGTCGCGGGAAAAACAATCCAGTGAAGGCATGCTGATGACTACCTTGTCATCCAATTTGTCTTGTTTCATTGCTTATAGTCTAATTAGACAACAAGGTCAGAAGCTCTCTGGAACAGTGACTTTTCATTTGCCTTGTGTGAAACATTGACCATGACCCCTGATTCACGATTCAAACATTTCTGTAACAGAAATAGCAATCCCTAAGGCTTTTCCTATGCAAGAAGTTTTTCTCAGGTTAACTAAACAAAAGTGTTTTTAAAGTCTGATTTTAAATGGTGCATATTATTCTGTGGATCCATCTAAATTGGCCTATTCCTGGCTTGTATCAATGTAGCTTCACTTGCCACTGCTGCTTGCATTGTCCACCATGCAGGTTTTTGTGCAGTACCTCTCAAAACTACTGCACAGGGACCCCTCAAAGAGCAAAGACACAGGTCCCAATGAGGCAGACAATGCCAAACTAATCAAGGAAATGCTTGGATTTTAACACTGAAACTCAGATTCCATTTTTTGTTGGCCTTAGACCAGAGACAAAAACTGAACTGAGTTAAAAATGCTTGTTCAAGAACAATTCTGTGTCACCGCATGCTGAGACAGTTCTTAGTCCTAAAAGGTCATAATCCATTTTAGAGAGCAGCCACTAAAAACAGCTGAAACCACCTCCACTAAAGAAGATAGCTACAAAGAAAATAAGCTTTTAAGACAACCCTTTAAAAGATAACATTCAAACACAGACACATTGCTGATGAAGTAACGATGGTCTCTAAAACAGCCTTAGCAGATGGTCTGGAAGCGTGACTAGCACAGGCACATTGCTGACCTGAAACCACTGCTACCTATAACATACCAGAAGTAACCAAGTTGCAGCAACAAAAATTGCAGCACAAACTAGCTATCAAATTAAATCTAGACCCCTTCACTGGAGCTTATGTAGACCACACAGAAGTCTGCATCAACACACATCCACTCTTGACAGCATCCCAGTGAGAGTAAATCTAGTTTGCTGCGCGTCTTGGTGCTGCATCTGTTTTTCACCAGTTATGAAAGAAATACAACACTTCAAACATCTCTCCCTCTCAGTGAAATATTAATAAAGAGGTGTCCTCACCTTGACAATAAGGGTTGCTGGGGTTGAAGTTCAAAGGAAACTCATGAGATACCTAGGAAAGGGGACATTACAAACAGTTAGGGAACACAGACAGGGACAGAGCAACTGCCCAGCGTTGTGAAGGCCCTACCTGCCAGCTAGGAGGAATCTGAGCTCCAAACCCAAATGCAGGAAACAGCCTGTCCCTGGAGAGAAAGGGCAACAATAAGAAATGAGAAAGAGCATTCCTTTAATAACTCACTATTCTGTTTTATTCCCAGAAAGCAGCTGGAGACCAAGGTTCAATTCCTGCCATAAGGAACAGGTACACCATCTAGCTCCCCATGTCACCAGTCACCCAAGGATTTCAGGTTTGGGCTTGACAGTTTCAGAGTTTGTTTCAGTGCAGTACCCCACAGGACTCTCAGGAGCTCTCAAAGCAGCAAGAGAAAAGTCAACCCAACCCCAGGGTGGCTAAAGGACAGAGCAGACAAACATATTCCCATTGAATCAAACAGGGAATTCATGTCTGAAATGCACTGTCAGCAACAAGGGATTAGAGACCAGCCAAAGCAGCATTACAGAGCAGCCCAGGGCCATAAAAGGGCAGACCTGGAGGGACGAACCAAGCAAATATGCCAAATTACGAAGGGCTGCCATGACTCTCCCTGGCCGTGACAGAAGCAGGAGGAAGCAAGAGAAGGGATCTCCCAAGGAAAGGTAGCACCTCGGTCATTTAAACGCTACAGCTCTGGAACAAGCTATCAGCCTTGATCACTGACACCCGCTGTGACACATTTTTGATGTGGTGGCTAGATCGGTTAAGATCGTTACATACGTGTCATAATCCTGGACTACACTTCCCACACTCCAGATGGCAATCAGGTACTCATTTATCCCGTCTGGGCTGATGTAGTGAAGAGAATCTGGTGACCTGGGATCTCCGTTGGAGCCAGTGAAGTCTACGCCCACCTGCCCAGTCAAGATGATGACAGCAAGTCACTGATGCATCACCATAAGCAAATGAGAAAAATGAACCATACTCAGAAACAGATGGTTAGACCAGGCCCACATAGCTCCCTTCCTCCCAGGCACACAGGCAGCCCTCTACAGCGACAGGCAAACCAGCCTGCATACCTTCTCCCACTGGGGTACACGCATGTTTAAGAAGTAGTAATCCTTTCCACTGATAGACTGAACCAATTTCTCAAAAGAAGTTTAAGAAACTCTAGTTCCATTGAAGTTGCCACTTGATCACAAAATGTAAAAAGATATTAGTTTTTTGCAGTCTTCATTCACACTGCATTTGCAGTCATTCACACTGCAAATAAAAGTATTAATCACAACTTCATTGCTGTTATCTACCAAGATGTGCACCGGGGCAACAACTCACTGTAAAGTTAATCTGGCAGCCTCCCATGACGTAGTCCAAAAACGAATATTCTGTCTCAATCTAAAGAAACAGACAGACGGTGTTACACTTCCTCCACACACAAACAGATTTCATTATGATCAGAAAATAAAAAAAGCCAAAAAACCAACCACAATCTTCCTACCTTGCAGGATTTTATCCTAATAATGCCGGAATTTTTGTAGCTCTTTTTCTTTTGTTTTTTCTCAGGATGAATGCATTCGAATTCCACCTACAGAAAGCAAGCATGCAAGAAGAAAGTTCCAAAATATCTGCATTTACAGCAGGGCAAATTATTGAAACAGAACGGTGTCAGACATCACACAATTTCAGAGTTACCCAAATACCTGGCAGGATTCTGAAGCTTGATTTTAAAAAAAGGTTTGCAACTACTTTGGCTGCTATCTGACGAGTTAAATGGGATGTTTTTTCTACCAGCATTGGGCAAAACACGAGGCAAGACCTCAGAAAAGCCTCCCTCCTCAGCAATATAACTGTTATTGTGTATGCAATCGTGGAACAGTGTCCTCTGAGGGGGGGGAAAAAAGTCAGTTGTAGATGCAACCATTTCTCTTAACATAATCAGGTTGTTTTTTGGTTAAGGTTAAGGAATGCAGTCAAACAGAAGACAAGGAGGCAAAATCGCAGGATGGGGAGGCCATTTTTTGGCCTAGGTTGCAGGTTCCCAGTGGCAGTGTTTCACTCGCATTAGTTCTGATTTCACATGGAGGGAAAAAGGCAATAATCTTCCACCAGCTTTAGGATTACAACCACAGAAATCAAGCTGGCTGGCAAGTGGAAGCAGTTCTAGGCCATCTCCTGTGTGTGGATTCATCTGTCTGAATTCAGATGAGACATCTCCACGAGAATGAGAGTTCAGGTTTTCACTGCAGACAACTGAGAAACCAGCACCAGCAGCAAATGATTCAAATTCTTCTAAACCAGATGCCCAAGACTAAGTAAGAACAGTGCCCCTTGGAATCACTGTTTCTCTCTGTTAGCTAGAAAGGCGACCAGAGTGCTCATGAGGGCGACCAACTCAAGCACAAATGTTATCTGAGAGAAGCCCTACCTTCAGACTCGTCTGTTAAAGCATGAACAAGCCCTTTTATTTCCACTTGACTCAGCGGTGTCAAAAGCAAGCTGAGCTGCTGGGAAAAAGTGGCTGGCAGCCAGCAGACAACGGGCTTAAGGATGCCCTTACAAATAGGAATGGTAACAGTACCCAAGGAAAACACAGCAATATAATTCCCACACCAGGTTTTATTCTTCCCAAATGCTTGCTTAGTAATACAAAGATACAGACAGAAAAATTCACTTTTGGAGGCAACAACTAAAACTATACCACTGAAGGTCAGTATTAAAAAGGGGTTGTCAAAGACTGAATTATACACTAAGTGAGTGGGGATTGAGGAAGCTCACCGCAGAGCCGTCACCTGCTTTCTGCAGCTGAGTCAGGTTAGTTTCAAAAGTGCCTATCAAGTCATGCGACCCGTCGCTGTCGTGATCTGCACACTGTACCTGAAAGGAAAGAGAGTGCAAGCAATGGCCAAGTGTACTGCATTAGGGACAACTGCTGCTCCTCACCGCATGACCTCCTGCTTCCGACAGCTCTGCAGCCATGCTAGTGAACTCCCCTATCACATCTGACCTGGTGCGGCCATCCCTGTCACTAACCGAAATCTGATAGTAAGAGAGAAACCCAGAGTGAATCTCAGAAAAAGGAAAATGGGTGAGCAATTGAACATCTAAGTACACACAGTGAAAGTTTTAATTAAAAGCTCTCCCCAGCTACACAAGAAATCAAAAAAAAAAAAAAAATCAAAAAAATCCCCAACATTTCACAGCCCACATGTATAACTGCAAGATCATTCAGGACAAGATATGCAACTGGGATAATGGGAAGAAGCAATTAAAAGTTTATCTAGGCACTTTCTGAATATACTCTTTTCTTCTGCCCAGAAATAGCATCAATTTACAAAGAAATTGCAATTTCCACAGAGGACTGAGTCTGTCTTTTTCTGCATCTTATACCAATCAAATTATAAATGCTTAATTAATAACCAGTCATGTTTAAATCAGCATTAAAGCTCCAGAACTAGATAATGCAAAAGAGTAATGCATTTACAAATAAAAATAGGCTAATAACTATGGCTTAGAGCAAACACAGTAAGACAGTTATTGTCAATGGTTCCCCACAAAATCAACTATGAGGAGCATTTATAACATGAACACACACGATTGCAGAACACAAGTAATTCCAGAAGCAGTCAATCAAGAAACAGTTGTGAACAGCTGCTTCCTCCCCCATTGAAGTTCACATGCGACACAGATTCAAAAGCTCTCTTTCTGAGACCTGCCTTTAGTAATCAAGAAACAGATGTTACTCCAGTATAAACCACAGTGACAGCTTTCTCCTCAGGATGAAGGGACAACATGAACCCATGGGTAACACCTCGATAAGGATGTCAAATTCGATGGCTAAGATATCTGAATTTGAGATGGTTTTTAGGATGACGATTCGCTAGGGATCTTCCGCTGGAATCAGTGGGAAACCTGTACAAAAAGCTGGGTGAATTACGGCCTAATCTAGCCACTTAAATGGGAAGCACTGTGTCATCCTTCAGTCTCTTGATGGGAAAACAAGATCACCTTAGAGACTGTGCCCCCCTCCTCCCCCCTTTATCCTTCCCAACCCACCACCTTTCCACTCCTCTCTTCTGCATGCTCCAACACAAAGCAACTCCCACCCTCCTACCTGAACTCCACTCCGCCTCTCTCAACAAGTCAGATGTTTAAAATATCACCCCAAAGCAACTGCATTACGCCAGGGAGGCCAATGAAGGAGGCTCTCGTGCAGAAGCCACGGTGCAGGTCCCCGGTGCAGGGTCTCCTTCCCTGGAGAGCTGCAGAGAATTCAGCAGCTGCCACCTCCACACGCCTCCTCTCCCCTCTCAGCCACGCCAATAAAATTGCATTTAGCACCAGTTTCGTTATTTGTTCACAGCATGATGCAGCTTAAACCAAACCTCTTTCTGCAAGGGTTTTCTAAAACTGGCCGACATTCACTGTAAGCAGCCCAAAGAATGGTGCTGCTGCAAACATAGTCCTGCTAGCAATACTGCAGGATACTGTATATAGTTACTTACTGATTGTTTCTTTGCAAATGAACTATTCAACATTCATTACGAGGCTTGGAATACAGTCAGCAGGTAAAAGGCCCCTTTCATCTACAGGAGAAACTTTCAAAATTCACAGAAAATGGATTTGCCTTTATGTATACAGCACCAAACACGTGGACTGGCAGCTTTAGTCCCAGTACCAACGCCCACAAATTTCACGCTTGCTACTTCCATTTAAATAACAATGGGGGAGAGACACTACTTTCATTTGCCCCTAATTTTTCACAGAACTGTCAAGAAGATTAGGTTGTGTCACAAGTCCGAGCTGTTCTTAACATAGAACAAGGAGAACATCACCCTGCATCACAATGAAGAAAGAATTACTGAAATATAAGGTAGCATTGTTAATTCGATCGAAAGATTTGTGTTCACACACATATTCAGTACATAATCCTCACACATAGCTGGCCAAGCTGATGTTCAGGGGACGCATCAAAATGTTTCCACTGTGCTGAAGTACAAGGAGTTCTCCCTTCACTGACTACCATTATTTCACGCATCATTGTTCCTACGAAAATTTTTGGAAGCCTCAAACAAAAGGTTCAGAGCAGCAAATATCAGATGAAAAGTGAAACACCAGTGCTGTATTATATTCTTTATTGCTGCTAGTGAAACTCCTGCCTGTCAGCCTGGATTCCCCTTTCTGACTGACTTCCCTAACCTGTAAGTACAAGAACAGTATAATCCTCTTTCACAGCTGTGTTGTGAAACTTAATAGATGCACACGCATCCAGAATTTTGGCTGGAACAAACTAACAGCAAAGATCTATCCTAAGAAGCAGGTCATTGCAAAGTGAATTCCAAAGCACAGAAAGCTTCTGGAAAACAAGCAATCAAAAACCCCAAACAAATAAAACAAAAGAAACAAAGAAATTTTAAAAAAATACAAAAAAACCCCACACAAATCTTTTTGGCCTATAGCAAATAAAGCCTCATGTAATAGAATGTGTAAACCATGCCATCTCATGTCAGTTTTGACCAATGATAATATGCATCTCTGCCATCTCCTTTCCACATTTGCTGCCCACTTTTGGACAACGAGGACTTCTTTCTGACCTGAGACTGTTGATTCCCCAACAATAAAAGCTCATGAACACCACTTAGAGCATCGCCACATATCAACAAGCCCAGCACACCTGAACATCTATTTCCAAGTTAATAATGTCAGTAATTCTTTGGACCTGCCATGCTGCCCAAATAAAAACACTAGCATGCATACTTTTTGCTAAACCTTTCAGAGCAAACTTCCAGCATGAGATTTCTTCACAGACAGGGTGAGGCAGGAAAATTCTGCAAATGGAAAGCATTTAGGAGTTGGATAAGCAAAGAGAGACTATACTCACATAGAACTATCTATGGATTTAAATGCCTTTACATTATCAATGCATTGCTTAGAACAGAAATTAACAAATTAATTTGCTATCAGATTTTCTCTTGCAGAAACTTATTAAAAGATGCAATTGTTCTGCCACCACCTTCATAAGCCAAGATCAGAGAGCATCAGTAATCACATACAAGCTCACCAGGAATTGCAGTTCTGACTCAATTCTAGTTGAAACAGATTGAAAAAGAGTTGGGACCAGCCTGCCAGTCTCATGAATGGATGAATCTGACAGATGCGTTAAGGTCCTCTCTCTGTCAGTATCTTAAGGCCTTCAAGCTTATCCAACATATATGAGCTTCTCAGTTAACTTAGAAACAGTGATAGAAACCCACAATTAAAAAACAAACAAACAAAAAACAACACACAAACCACCGAAACCCAACCTGAAACCCTGGCCAGAATAGTGAAAAAATCAGTTATAATTCTTCTTACAACTAATCATTAGAAAGTGCATCACTTGTGTATTTCCCAACTTCTTAATTTGACAACTCATGTTTTAATACAGACTTCATACTTAAAAGACATATAATCACTTATCTGCCACACTGCTATTCTAGAAAGGCAATCTAAAAATTTAAATATGACTAGACAATCTGATAAACTCATAGTTAACATCAACATAGATTGGATTAATTATAACAACAAACAAAGAGAATTTCTGAAGGCTGTACCTTGATTGGTTTATTAAAATCACCACCACAGAATGTTTGCAAGGGAACACTAAACTTCCTCCAGCATGGATTTAAGTTGTTCTTAATCACCTTTAAAAAAAATAAAAATACAGCATATGTCATGTAAGGGATGTGGCATACAAGTAAGTCACTAAGGAACATAATATGAGGGTTCTGCATGGCTGTCTAAGGACAGCCAAGCAAAGGCTCTGTAAGAAATAAAAGCTTGAAGTTCAGGGTAAGTTAAATTTTAGAGCCACGCCAACCTAACAGCTCATCACCACTGAACGGGAGGAGAGTCCTCCCACTCTTCTCAATTGGTGCATGGTTGAACTCTTCACTGAGACAGCTTAATCCAGTCACCAGGCAGCAAATAAACCATTTTCTGCCAGGTCAGTGAGCAGGATCCCTTTTTTAGGATACGAGACAATTTTCATTGCAGAACTGGTGCAAAGCACGACCAGGAGTGGGACTCCCACTTTTGGAAGGAGCAAGCGGTCTGATCAACTCAAGAAAAACATCAGCGTAGAAATACTACCTCTGATCTGTACATCAGCTGCCATGTTCCAGCATCACTCTGCTTGTAAAACTCCAAAAATGGATCCGATTTACCAAATAAATCCTGCAAACAAAACCCCAACAGAAGTAATCAATCTATATTTTACTCAGATGAGAGGTCTGGCTAATCAGTACACAATACTTCAAAAAAAAGCACAAAGTCAAACAAACTATATGTTTGTTTTCCTTTTATTTTACTTTTCTCTTTTAAACTGCTGCACTTTTTAAGTCATCAGAATTTACTAGCCCTGATTCCAAGACCGCCTCCTTCAGACCATTCTTGTCACTATAAATCACGTAATTTTTGCTGACTGAGCAGTGAGGTCACTAAATCCTTGGATTGGTCTTTGGTTTAAAACAACATTGAGGCAACATACCTAAATTTCCATCTTGTCTTCCCTAGTAACATTACAGAAGGCTCAGTTCATAGCTACAATACTCATCTGAGACAATTATGCAACTGAACTGTATTAATATACATAATATTCCAAAGCCAAAATAATCCCCCAAAACCTAGACCTGGCAGTTGAGTTTCTGGTTTGACACTGTGGTTTTCAACATGAAATTATGTCTCCATTTTACTTTATTGTAAGCAACGAAACACAGCAAGCCTTTTTTTCATACATGGATTACCTAGCTTACTTGAATGTCTGCAAATTTAGAGAGATTCCTGGCCAAAAGGCACTAACTGCAAATATCACAGAAGCATGCAATATCGTTTAAAAAAATCAGTACCTTTTTGTCCAAATTTCGGGCTTCAATTTCCAAGTACACAACCCTGGTATCTTTGATCTCCTCTGCTGAAATCTGTGCCACAGAAATAAAAAAAATAAAATAAATTAGATAAACAAGAAAGCCCTCAGAGCTTCGCTTGTACTTTGTCCATGAAAGAAACCGTAGGTACAAATATCTGTCCTTCCCTGTACACGTGCTACAGGCGTGGCATTTGAAGATACACTGACAGAAAGCCAGAAATGTTACTTTGTCCCAGACAACATATGAAAGAACAAGAAACCGTATTTTTCACACAGAAAACTTAGTTACCGTAATGGTGCCCTTTCCTGCCGGCTTTCCCTGCTTCAATTCCAGCGGTCGGGTGAACACTGAGCTGGACACAATCTAAGGTTAAAAAACAGATGATATAAATACCAAGTTAGACAAAGAGTGAGGAATTACTCTTCAGGAGCAAAATTTTCAAACTCTCCTAAAAGATCTAAAAGGATTTAGATGCATCTCCACAACAGGGACAACCATCAGAAGAGTCTCCTGAACAGTCTGAAAATTATCTTCTCACTATCCACAAAACAGTACCCACTAATATGTCCCCAAACTTAACTTTAGCCTCCTATCTTTGCTACCCCCGAGACACAAGAGGCATCTTTATCACAAATAGACAAAAAGCTATTAAAAATGAGAAAACGCTATTTAATTTATCAAGTTTTTCCTTAATACCATGAACCCCGTTTTTTCTCTCCTACCTAGCTATACAACCCCCCCCTCAGGAAATGAATACAGAATCTGAGAGTCTTATTTCCCCAAACACACTGCCTGATGATCACTTTGTGCAAAGGAAACTCCGTTAGAGCTCTCCAAGCACTGTGCCTTCCTTACTGCCAGACTGTCTTTAGTGCTACAAGCGCCTCCTAAGTTAAGCAATTAATCGCAAACCATATATATTTCTAACCTTCACTTTGTGATTGACATGATGATTTTTCTAACTACGTTCAATGGCAATGCAAACTAACCTGTTCAACAAGATGTTTTCAAATTTGAATGTGTCAAAGCCTTTGATAAAGCAGCCTTTCACTCTGTTTTTCATAATGAAACCAACTCTTGGTGCTGCTTTGTAGATCCCTTAACACGCCTCTATGCATACCTGTCCCAGCGTACACTCGATCCCTCCAAGGTAGTCATCATCATTTAAATCAAAGGACTTGTTATCGATATCATACACGCCAAATTTCAGCTTCTGCACCTTCTCAAAGTAGTAGTCCACAACCAGTTTCTTGCAGAATTCAGGGTTTTGGCAGTTCTTGATCCTCTCTGTGCGATCCAGCTGCACAAACATGAAAGCAAAGCCGCTGACGATGAGCAAGAAGGACGCTTTCTCCCACACAGCTTTTCCTCTGCACCCCTGGGCCTCTGCGCTTGGCCAACACAGGCACCCGCTGGGCTGCGTGCCCTGGACCATGCCTCCTGCTGGGTGATGAACCAGGCCACTGCCACCGGCCTGACCAACGGCTTGCCAAGAAGGGAAACCGCATCAGATAACAAACATTAACATATGGGAAAATTCTGAAAATTAGGGGGAAAAAAGGCTGGTGAAACACTATTCTGGGCTGCGTGCTCTGGGGTAAAGGCAAGAGGACAGGCCACGTTGTAACCGGCAAAGGAACACCCCGATGCAGCTCCAAGCCAACCTACGAGCAATTAATGAGACCAACGAACGCGGAGCTCCAAACGGAGTCTGAGCGCGGGCCTCGGGGACTGCTCGTGGAGTGCAAATCCGAACCGAACGCAGCCTGCGCCTGCCAGGAGCGCCGAGGGGACGGGAGCACCCCGGGGCAAAGCGGGGGCCGGGCCCCGCCCTTACCTCCGCCCAGCGGCCGCCGCCCGCGTCCTGCAGCACCACGCAGAGGGGGTCCGACTTGGAGCCCAGGTCCCGGTCGAGAAGGCTCCGGCAGGTCACCGACAGCTCCACCCTGGACACGCACCCGGCCATCTGCGGGCAGAGCAGAGGGTCAGACGCACCGACCGACCCCCGACCGCCCGCCGCTCCCCCCGCGCCGCGGCGGCACGCGGGGGCGGGGCCGGGCTCCTCGCAGCGCACGGGCGGGCGGCGGGAAGCCCCGGCCCCGGCCCTCCCGCCGCGCCGGGCCCCGGCCGCCGCCCGGCCCGCCCCCGCCGCGGCCGCTGGGGTGTTTTACGCTGCCGGCAGCGGGTCCCTGCGGCCGGGCTGCGGGGAGGAGCCGCCCGAAGGGCCCGATCCCCACCGCCCCGCGCTCCCCGGCGGGGGGTGGGGGGGCGCGGTGTTAAGCACCGGTGTCACTGAACGGGGGCAGGCGTCGGTCACGTAGCCCCTGGCGCCTGGGGTCTGCCTGGGCAGACGCTCTCGCAGCCCTGCGCTCCCCAGAGAAGGGCTCCGGGGCCGGCGGCCGCCCACCGGCCGGGCCGAAAGCGGCGAAGCGGGGCGGGAGCGGCGCAGCCCCCGGGCGGCTCCCCTCCCGGCCTCGGCTGCAGAGCCCCACCGCTCCGCGGTTCTGCCTCCACGAAAAAACTAACATAATCTTGTAACAGGGTGACAACTGAACTTTATTACGGATCAAACCGCAGACACTTGTGTTCAGGGAACGGCTGTAATTCTCAAAACTGAGTTGAGAAGATAAGCCTCCAAGCATCAAAACATTCGAGAGACTGGACAGCTTGAGAGCTCTAACAAGTACTTTAAGTGTGATTATTTCATAGAGAAGCTCCTTGAGAGTTCAGAAAACAAGGAAATAATTGTTTGGTCTTTCTGGTATCTGAGTATCCACATGGCTCTCACACTTGCAGGGTGTAAATATTTATCTCAATGAAGAGGTGAGCTTTTATTAGCCAACATTTAATGCTGTAGACCACCGCAGTCTACCCTGGACAGATGTTAACATCACTTAATATGCTATTGCATGGCACCCGGATGCTCCAGTGATGGCAGCAAGACAGAACCGGCGCTCAGTAAGATTTAAGCAAAGAGGATCATAGTTCAGCTTTCTACTAAGGTCATCAACATCATCTGCTTTAACGCCAGCGTTTTCAAAGAGGCTAGTTTGAAGTAGTCTGGTCAACTGTTTAAACTACTAGTTAGAGCCATCCATCTTCCACTTCAGTTGCTTTCAATCCCATTAATTAAGATTCACAAAAGAAACCATTGACTTTAATAAATACATCTCTCCTAAAATCGCAAATCACAGGTACCAGGTTTTTTCTTTACCTACATGTACCATTCCACCAGATCAGCTTATACCTCACGCAGTCTGATGTCTGCATACTCTGCGGTTCTACAGATAACGGCACACCTTTGGATGGCACCAGCTGTGTGACAACAGGAAGGTCAGGACAGCCAGCTCCAGTGCCAACATTTCTCCTCTGTTTTCCTCTACCGCCATAGAGATTTCTGTATCAACAGGAGACAGAACCAGGAGCCACCTTTTCCTCCCCGCTAGAGCACAGAAGATCAGGAGTAAAGTTAACCTCAAAGAAACAGCTCCCCGTAAGCTTTAGCATCCCCAAGCAGCAGCCGTTCCCTTTCTGGGAGGACACCATTACTACAGGTCTAAAGTTGCACGCAGAACAAGTCCGTACATATTTATTCCATGTTACAAAGACAATGATAAAGAAAAGTTAAAAGTTAGAGGTGGGAACTGTTGAACCAGACAATGAAGCCAGGAGGTGAAGTCACACAAGTCCTCAAACCCCACCACCTCCCATCTGCCCTCTGAACCTCTTCTACAGATCAGTAGCAATGAAATTATGAAAATACTCCACTGTTTCAAGGATATAATACACTAATACCCAGAAAGCTGTGTCATCCTACTGATTTAGATTTAGTAATGGCATAGGATTTCCTTTGAAACACAGCCCAGATGTTCTGCTGAACCCCTAGGAAGTTACAAAGTACAAGGGATCCATCCTTTCTTTCCCGCTACATCCTCCTGCTCCATCGGAAGACGGCAGGGCACCAGCTGATGCATGTGACACCCGGGATGCAATAGAGTACAGCCAGGCCGGTTGTCTGGAGCTGTTCTAACAGGTTGTACTCCCTCCTCACCAACTGGGGGGCTAACAAGAAAGTGGGTTTAACAACTATAGACCGAACCCTTATGGAAAGAAGAGGGATAGCTCCTTAACAGATTCAGATTAAAAAAAAAAAAAATGCACGTTTAATCTGATACACATTAGTTTGAACCTCAGCCAGAAATTGTTTATACATTCCTGCCTACAGACATCCTTGAAGAGCCCACACAAAGTTTTTTTTCACTTCACAGCTTTCCAAATACACTGTGTGGTGTTCTCCAGCTTCAATCCATTCCTTGAATAATAGCAGCCGAAAATCCTGATCATAGACTAGCCTGGCTATCTCAGCAGCAAGAGCAAGGAGTAGGTGGTCTGCCAAGACACAACATCCACTTCAGTCAAGCCTGGAGATCTGCCTAGCCTCTAGGTAAGCACCTTCACCCAGTTACACCACTCACGCACTTAGTGGGAGAAGTGCAAATATCTTGAAACCTGCCTGCATCTGAAAAGCTTAAAAAAGGTCTTAAAAAAGCTTAATATATTTTCATTCCCACACACACACAATACTGAAAGGGAGGGGAAGAGCGGAGTTCCTCAGCAATTAGCCCTAACTTCAGTTGTCGACATTTTTAAACAGGACTTAATGATGCTAAGCATTTGCTCAAATATTCTCTCTTCCTCCCTAAAGCAAGAATTCTGGAATTTACTTTCATTCTTCATAGTAAACTGCATTTTACTATAGTAACTGCATCTCTTTTCCTACGAAAAACGGAATTGTTTATGTGAAATATATCAGTTGCCTTTCATCTCCACCTCTCTCCACAAAGGCTCTGTTCCCTTCCTCTGAGAGGAGTGACCACCCTGAAAGCTTTGAAAATCCCAGCAGTCGACATTTGTGCTTCGAACGACCCCATGCCTAATACAACCTCCCATCCTATTTCTCCTCAAGCAGAAGCCGGCGATGCTTTTTCTTTTAAGCTTCTGGGTTCTGAACTTCCACATATAACCTTGCAACATCTTCTTGGCATTTCATCCCTCTGAAAGCCGCCCAGCTGGCACGTGCCAGCTTACTCCCAAGGAGCAAGCCCTGCACGTCAGTACGGTTTTGAACAGCACGGACCAAGCAGTAATGCTTCATCACTTACCAGTGCTGTGGAACAGACACGCACCAAGAGAAAAGCATTCTAGAGCTTACTACGCTCAAACAGGGCACCAATGCTCTGATCCCACGCTAAGTATACAGTCTGATGTAATTAAACTGAAGGAACTTGGGGTTTTATTCTTTTTATTAATAGCCTTCCTTTTTTCCTTGGTGTGTACTCAAAGAACACCAATCTCATTCAGCTTGCAGATTTGAGTAAACATTTCAAAAAACAAATTTCATGTGGTTTCACTGAGTCATACACACAAAATAAATTTCGCTTTTAGACTCGCAACAATTAATCTTTACTATGACAGAATATTATTTACATTTGTTGCAACACTCATATTTTTCTATTTTCCAACAGTTCCAGAAATTCTAAGATTCATTGATTTCTTAGTTTCCCACCCTTACAACCATCCTTGATAACTAATATTGATGTCTATTATTTGAAACTTCTAGTTTACAAAAGACAATGAACATTTCCAAAGCAAAGCCAGCAGCTAAAGCAAACTGATTTCCATAAAGGTATTAAACCCATTCAATTTATAACGGATTTATTATGGATTGATCCTTAACAGCTTGCAACGGTGCCAATTTAAAAAACAATCTCTCCAATTTACTCGCTGCTGGCAGATTAAGGTACAGCATGGTCTGGAAGTCACAAAACTATTCTAGCAACAGAAATTCAGTTTGCCAAGTAAAAGTGAACTCCAACTGTGATAAGAAATTCAAACTCTATTTAAAATACAGAAAACATAGCCACTGGGTGCATCCCAGCATAGCAGGTTCAGAAAAGGCAACGTAAGCAAGCCACTGGGTAAGCACTGTTGTTAGAAACAGCCTGTAAAATCACAACTGATGTTATGTTATACTGCCACCATCAACGATTTACACTGACAACAACCACACACATCTGAACCAATGCTCTCACAACTCAGGGATCTCACTGTTGAGAGGCATCGTCTGTGAAGTTTCATCTTGAGCCGAATTCTGCACATTCCTTTCTCAAGGGAGGAGTTTCCAACACAGCTTCAGATCCATCACCGATATTTTTTGCCTTTAGTTAGAATTGCACATGATATAACACCACATTTTGAGGAAAAATAATACATCACCAGTGTCATTTCTACAAACTCTAGAGCAAAATAGATCCTGAGCGCATACTCCAGAGGTCTTTCACTGCTCAACCAGACGTCATTCCCAGTTATTCAATATAACACAGAATGGCTCCAGACTAAGCTTTAAGAAGTACTCAGACAACCAAACCAAGGTCCAGTTTAAAAAGTCAAAATTATTTTTACTATGCATACCACCTCTTCCCTGTAAAAAAGATCATGGACTCCAATAGTTGAATAACACACATGGAAAGGTAAATCCTGTATTTCCAACAAAGCTGTTCTATATTGAGTCGAAGCACACCAGTGAAGAAGTTGGTCCCAAATAATTAAACCAAGACCAAAAAAAAAGCTACATTCTAGGAAAATCACGTAGGAGATCCATGTTACACATTCAGAAGAATAAAGAATTACCTGCTACTTTCTGAAGTTTTATATAAGCATTTCAGAACTTCCAACCTTTTTCACATTTCTACAGAAAAATCAACTTCCTTTCATGCAGAAAAGACCGTTTTCCAATGTAAACAACACCAACTCCACAGAAAAGTCTAATATTAGTTTATAATTATCTTTCTAGTGATTCTGCTTAACCGAAGCTTAAAAGCAAATGAAATACAAGAGAAGAAAGCACTGTCCACCAATGCTTGAAGCAAGCTCTAGAACAAGAGTGCTGAGAGATTTTAACTGTCCCAATTCAGAACTTTGGAGGGTCTTGCATTTCCCCAAACTGCCACATATGGGTGTTTGAAGGATAAACAAACTCCCATGTACTTATCCCTCTTGTACTTATCCCTCTCTGCAGTAGGATTGCCACCATTTAGTCGACTAAGGATCGAGTGTTGGATGCATAAAGTGAGAATTATTGAATTACATTTGGTTTTGTACGCTTCCATACCGCACTAAGCCTGAAAGCCAGAGGCTCCCCTTTCCCTTTAGGCTGGGGAGGATGGGGTGAAGGACAGTTGTGACTCAGATCACCCCAGTATGGCAGCTCACAGAACCCACAGACTCACTCAGAGGACAAGAAAAATCTAGTAACTTCATGGCATCAAACACCGCTAGCAGTATTTTAGTAGTGTCAGGAGCGACGTCTTCTGCAGAGAAAATGTCAGCGTTATGGTAGAATCCAGACTTGTGGGTCAGCTTGGTGTCACTGCTCCATGTAAGATGGAATCTAAGCAAACATTTGGCACAAGAAAACCTGCAGTTTGTTCCTAGTTAACCACTCTAATAAATTCTCAACTACACCGCTCTGTACAGGATACCCAACACGCTCTATTTCAGTGTACACCAATTACATATTTCATTTAAGAACTTGGTTAACTCAAGCTCGAGGCTTTAGTACATGTGCGTAAGGACATCTGATTTCCCATGAGCTTATTTTGTACCGAACTGACCGTAGCTTCTGCCTTACATTCTGCTTACAAACACAAGACAAATACCAGCAATCCTGCCAGCAGTATGTACCAACTGAAACTGTCACCATCTTGGCCTCATGCTACCCAACAACCCCAGAAATACATCCCAACACATCAACAGACCATCCCAGTTAATAAATCTTGCACTTCCCAGCAACCTAATGTAATCCCCTCCTTGTCCATTAATTAGTTTAATCCCACATCTTGCAGTTATCACCCTACTGTCTTCAAAACAGCTTCTCTCTTCTCCTGCTGTGATCCCATCAGAAGCAACGCTTTCTCAGATTACTAGTTCAATTTTCAGGGGCAGCCTGTTATGTTTTGGGTTTTAATATCACAAAACTGACGCTGGGGCCAAGGTAGCATCAGCATCACTTTCTAAATTTATTATCAAAATAAAAATTCTAGTGTGATCCTACTTTCCTGAAACCCATAAGGATCTAAAAGATATCATAAAGCTAGGTTTGTATCACTAGCATCTTCATTTTAAACTGAGATTAAGAGAGTCTCATGAAAAAGACCACAGTCCACAAAAATTGTCAGTAAGTACAGCCTCTTTCCAGCACACCAGCTCTCCCATGGGCCATAGAGCCACATCCCACAGCCCAGCACCTCTGCATGGAATATAAATTGCTACAATTTCTTCTACCATTTCATTATTTCTGAGGGTTTGGAGTAGGGACGGTTAAAACCGGCATTACTACAGGCAGATAATAAATCAGTATTCTCTATACTATGTTCCACATTATCTGGTACCATACACTTTGACTGATCAATCAAAACTTTGTGGGAAGGGAGTTAATTTATTATTGCAGATGTGACATAAAACCTGAAACAAAAGGCATCTCCTAACTGTTAAAAAAGAAACAGAATATTGAACACTATTAAGAACACCTTTTTAACGCAACTGCTCCGGCAGCTTGATTCAGTCCTGGTAAGGAGTGTCCACGGTCCATCAGATAGCCCTAATTTCAGGGATGAGAGCTCCCAGGGAGGACAGACACAGAGCGGAGAGCTGACAAGCGTTTCCTACAGGGTGCAGCAGTGAGACTGTGCTGACACCCAACCACTCCAAGCCGTCACCAGAGGCAAGCACAGCCACCAGCCCAGACAAGCCTTTCCGAGCTCTGCATTCGACTCCAAGCCTTATGCAAAGACGTTATTGACTACTGCACACCTAAGGCAACTCAATGCACCTGGAAGTTGTGACCTGGTTCTACTCACTGAGTTGTCTCCACAAGAACTCTGAAGCTCCAGTATCACCACGAGAATTTGGGTATTTCGTATCTGAAGGCAGCCCACAGGTACAAGTGCTGAGTGTGCACTGTGACAACCCGACCTCCTAGGCATTCGCACAAACTGAGACTGCAAAGCTCCCATTTATGATAATAAAAGAAACAAGTTTAAGACAGCTTAAAAAAAAAAAGCTGAAATAGAGCCAAAAAAACAAAAATCACAAATGGGATTGTAATTTCCAGCAGAAAACACAAACAAGAACTTCAGTCATTTCATCTTCTTTACTGCAGCTCTCTCCCTGCAATGAACAAGAGCCAAGTCCCAATTCCAGGGAAACAACACCTCCTTCTACAAGTTCACCTTTACACTTTAATGTTCGCCTTTTAACTTACGCACGACTGATATCCCCCTTAATCACAACCAACAAGCTCAAAGAAAGGCCTGTGTGTGCCCTTACTTTACATATTCTCCACTTTTCTGAGAAATAAGTAGACAAACTGATAGGTTTTCACCCTATTTCAATTATTAGTTTGTAATATATTAAATTACAGTGGGGTTCAAATTAACACCCGAACTTAAGCAAAAGCCAAGTTACTTTTCCAAGCTCTTCATGCAATAGAAAATGCATCTTAAAGTTTTTCATCGCATTTAGTAGCAGAATAGCAAAAAACATATCCTTGAAAAGCTAACTTAAAGCAGGTTGGGGCTTTGAAGTCAATCATTCATTCGGCTTAAACTGGAACAGTAACTGCAATCCTAGAAGTGCTCACTGACTTCTCCCACCAAAAAAGATTTTTTTCATTCCTTTCATATTCTTTTGTTCAGCTGCTCCTCCCCCCCTCCATGATTCTCAAGTATTTATTACTGAAATGTAAAGAACAATTGAAAAAGAGACTTAAAAGCTCAACCACACTGACCTTGCTAACAACGCCAAACACACCATTTTACATTGCAAATCACCTTTGCCTTTCTCAAGTAAGGCCTCATTCTTTCCCTTAAAACTCCAGCTATTCCTATTTCAGGCACAAATAGCTGAACATTCTGTCCCATGCCCCAGATAAACCAAGCTGGCTATGGCTCAATCCTCCACTTTGCAGTCCAAACTCCTTAAGCTGAGACTGAAGACTACACCATATTCCTCTTCTCCGGTTCTTCACCTACACTGCAGCTTCACCTACAAGTAACTCAACATACCACTTTCCTTAAACATACGCACGATTTTGGAGGTGACATCTTGGCATTCATTCTGCCGATCGCTTTAGCAACCTCTACCCTTCCCAAAGGCTGGAAACCTCAACCATGCTGGACTTACTCTAGGGGCCACACGATTTTACCCATTCCCCCAAACGTAGCCATGATATCATGCCAGTGACTTCAAGGCAGACACTCATTAAGGTCCATCTGTCTAGACTAGTACATACTGTATGAAGAGCAGGAGTTCAAAATAAGACTTTAAAAAGAAATATTCCAGCAACACATTTTACCAAACAAATTCACATTACTGAAGAATTTTGGTGACCACATAGTACCAATAGCCACTTAGTTAACGAAAAGGTTTTGGTATTTCTTGTTTGTACTGCACTGCTAAATGGTCACCAAAAAAAAAAGTTTGAGATACCCCAGATGAATTCTTTGGACTATTCTCAGTTGCCCTGGAGTTATTACTGCACAGTTGACAGCTATTGCCTACAAAATGAGTAAGGAAATAAAGCAGAAGCCACTTTTCAAGTTCTCACATGACAGAACCACACTCTCTCTCACATTATCACAACACAGGCCGTCTTCTTCATGGACTTTAATCTTGAATCTAGCTCCTCATGAAATGCTATCCAGAAAAAAAACCCGCAATATTGCTTCTGCAGTACTCGTAAGAAATTGATTTCTCCGATTTATTCATTGCAAGTTCAACCTTTCTTATGCCAACATTGTCTTTCAGTTCTCCTTTCTCCTTTTGAGTATATGCTTTTTTTTTTTTTTAAGATTCACACCCCCATAATACTTTTCTGCCACTTAATTATTACCATCTGTAGTACGAATATTTTCACTTCTCCATCCTAATCTGTTGCAGAATAGCGATGCTTCAAAACAGAAAAACCTACAAAAAAAGCCACCACCACCACAAAAACCTGACATCAAGGAAGTACAAAGGAAAGGATATGGCAAGGGATTTTATATGTTGTTCTCTCTCTCCCGCATCCAGACTAACAACAGAAGTATTTAAAGGCCACAAAACACCACACTGACCTTGTGCCCCTTTTCTTTTCTCCTCCAGATCCAACTTCTCCTGCCAGCGTACCTTCCCAAAAGCACAAACCCATTATGACAACGGATTCAAGCTATTCCGCTTGTCTGGGCACCAAGTGGGCCAAAACAACTACACAATCTCCGTGCATTAAGGGAGAAGAGATTCCACAAGTGCAAACAGACAGATGTTTCCTCTAGCGCTTCTTACAGGTCTGCTACCCATAGTATATGTACCGCAATACTTTTCAACCTATACCCTAAAAAAGTCTGTCGTCATTAAGTTTGAATCTGCTACAAAGGTGTTCCACACTCTTTAGAAAACATGCCTCTGCAATTTAAGAACATGAAAACCCCTACAACCCAGCACTGGTAAGCCTTAGATTGTCCCACAGGTGAGCACCTTTGTTTTCTCAAAGTCAAATGAGAAGTTCCAACAAGTTTTTAATATATACGATCAAAGTAACACAGAGAGAAGTTCTGTGAGCAAAAAACTGATGAAAAGCCTAAAGTCAATTTAACAGCTGCAAAAGAAAGGTCTGAATTACATTTACTCTAAGTAGAGAGACTTGGAGCTATCACTCTTAGGTGGAACCTGGAAACTCAGGTTACAAATTGCGTGTTCCCTGGGCAGCAGAGCAGTATCTGCATAGATACAGACAATGGCTGAATAACTGTGGCAGGCAGCAGTCAGGACAAAACATCAGACGAAATCTCCTTCATCGCAGATTCTTCACCAACAGGTCTTTTCTGTGTACCTAATGAAGTAGGAGAGGGATCTAAAGACCACAAAAAAGTTATAATGGTATCTGTTTTCATGTTATACGTGTAAGCAACCTTGGAGTGTGTGCTGCTCAAAAACACTCAAACCAACAGGTTCTTACTACCTTTTCAAGACTAAACACAACGGAGAGGAAGGTTACGTACTACGCTACCACACCATGGCTGGAGCAGAACTCAATTACAGGGATTCCTCTCACCTTCCACAATAACAGAACTAAATGATGATACTACAGTCATATTCAGTCAAGTTACTGCACTGAAAACTCCTGGCATTTCATTGAGATGTAACATTATCTGTAGACTCATATTAAGATTTATGTTACATTGATTTACTATTGTTTTTGTTTAAACCAAATAATTTTTGGTTTCAGAAAACTTACTGTTGCTTCTGCTTGAAGTTATTTTTACAGGCACAACTATGGACAAATTTTAACATGAGAAGTAGAACAAGCCACCCAGTAGAAGGAAAACACTGCTTGCACACTCTCCTTTCTGCTCCTGGATTAATTAGGGCAGCCAAACACTACCTGCTCATTCAAAGAAATAGCATGACACATTGCTTGCGTTGCAAGGCAGAAATGCCATTTGGATTATCATCTTAAAAATACTGTGTCAATTACCCAAAGGGAAGGATGAATGTTCAGATAACAAAAAAGGCCTTCAAAGAATTCGGGACATTTGTGCCGTACATCATGGTGTCGTGTATGTAATTTTTTCAGATACACTTGAAAGGCTTTTTTCCTTTAAGAGAGGCATTCAGTTTACTCAAAATGCTTTTATACACACACAGGGGTTATCGCTGACTTAAAACAGACTTGACGATCAAAAACAATTCTGATTTACAATCTAGTAATATGTAAGACTGCAGGGCTCAGGTTTAACAGTAAACCATTTAAATCAATTATATATCGTATAGAATCATAGAATGGTTAGAGTTAGAAGGGACCTTCAAGATCACCAAGTTCCCACCCCCCTGCCCTGGGCAGGGACACCCCCCCACCAGCCCAGGTTGCTCCAAGCCCCATCCAACCCGGCCTTGAACACCTCCAGGGATGGGGCAGCCACAGCTTCTCTGGGCAGCCTGCGCCAGGGGCTCACCACCCTCAGAGTGACAAATTTCTTCCTAATATCTCATCTAAATCTCCACTCTTCCAGTTTGAAGCCATTCCCCCTCGTCCTATCACTACATGCCCTTGTAAAGAGTCCCTCCCCAGCTCTCCTGGAGCCCCTTTAGGCACTGGAAGGGGCTCTAAGGTCTCCCCGGAGCCTTCTCTTCTCCAGGCTGAACAACCCAACTCTCTCAGCCTGTCCTCCCAGCAGAGGGGCTCCAGCCCTCAGATCATCTTTGTGGCCTCCTCTAGACCCACTCCAACAGGTCCATGTCCTTCATATGTTGGGGTCCCCAGAGCTGGACAATATACATATCATTAACAACTGAATTTAAACTTCAGATTAGTTTAAGAATCTACTCACTGTTTTATTCTGCTCTTTTTCACACAAGCTCAGCGCTGAAGTTCTGAACCACAAACATCCTTCTTTAGATAAGGGCATCACTTGGTTGTTTTTACTAAAGCTGCAGAGTGAAAGTTTGGCCTCGACCTTTCAACTTCAACCCTAACACCGTTTCACTGATGTTAATGCTGATGTGCCTCTAAGGTGAGGATGCAAACATTCTGCCACTGACTTACCGGTTACTCAGAGACAAATGAGCTATACACCACCACCCTGCATACACACTTACCTCCTAAAAGCATCCAAGTCCATAGATGAAAAAAGCTCTAAGTATTACAAAACCCACTCCATTTATTCCTTTGAGACTGTACGTATAACACAGAAGACCAACTCTGCAGCAATGCTGTGATGTAGTAGGGA
Source organism: Pluvialis apricaria (assembly GCA_017639485.1). Lineage (NCBI taxonomy): Eukaryota > Metazoa > Chordata > Aves > Charadriiformes > Charadriidae > Pluvialis > Pluvialis apricaria. Next base: position 386,738 of record CM030021.1, on the reverse strand, counting down.
ATCCTAGGCAAGTGAATTAGTAATATTTAACCACTCCGTGTGCCCTTCGTAAAGAAGGGGGTTTCCCCTACATTCAGCCAATGAACTGCCAGTGCCCAATTTTTCTTTAATTAGTCTCTTTGCTTTTGTACCTGGTTGCTTTAGTGTTCCTCAGGAACACGGGACTTCCTGTTCAAACAAGCAACCACTTTTCACATTCCATATCCATCCTCCTGTCAAAACAAGCAGCAATGCTTTGGTTATACTATTGAAAAGAAAAGTTTTGTAAAAAGCTCCCATTATGGAGCACATTCTGGCAAATGCCACCACAGCAAGAAGGTCACTAAGCAAACTGGTGCTACACAAAGGCTTGAGATCTTAGTGACAGTGGTCCTATGAATTTCATCATAAAAGGCACTCAAAACTACCTAAAAGGAATTCTTGAAGAAGTTTCTGTTCTGACTATATGGCTATTTTCCTCCCAAAATCTGCTTAAGTGACTAGAAAGCATTTCTAAGCTTCCTACTGTCACACAGAGCAACGCTACATCCACATAGTCACATTTAATGGGAAATGGTTGGAATGAAACCAATTGCTTGAAACTATGAAATAGCTAGCTGGAAGTTCCACCCACCTTCAGATGGCCAGAAATCAGAGCAATACCATCCTACTGATTCTTTGGCTAGCAATACTGTAACTACAATATGAAGATTTCAAAGAATCACCAGCTTTACAGAAGCAGCGACTGGTCCAAAAAGCCAGACTATGCCAACCGAGAGTTTTAGGCTGGATCAATTCCAGTATTCCCTGTGCAAGCCTTCCAAGTACTAAATTTTCAGTTTTAAACTTTATAGGGAAATTGTACTCCCTCAGCCACGTACTGTAAAGGCAATCCCCACTCCGCCCCTTGAAGTTATCCTGACTGTGATCTGTTATCAACTGACTGAGGAACTATGATCTAGTTCACTGGTAACTCCAAACAAAAGGCCTCCCCAGAAGTTAGGGAAAAACAGCGAAGCTGGTGTGACAGTAATAAATACACAGTTACAAAATTGATTTTGTGGAAATCAGTCTCATTTTAAAAGGAAAAATAGTCACTGCTTCTGAAAGCTTACTTTAGCGTATTTGGGAAGCAACTGGTAAGACCATTTGAAGCAGTAAAGGAACTCAGGTCAGACTTAATCTGAATGCTTCTCTCCTAGCTGCCATGCTGTGAATACGTATCTAAAACCAGAAGAATGATAACAAAGGAAGCTGCAGAGAAGTGAGCGCCAGTGAGTGAAAAGAGTCACAAGCTAAATCACCCGACACCCACGTTCAGCCTGGAGCGATGGGAAAGGAACGCTTTCAGGGCTGCTTTTCTTACGTACGTTCTTTGTACCCATAAGCGAAAAGCATCCAAGTCAGGAAGGTGGGAAGCACTCCCTGCACAAACACCACCCAAAATATTCCATGTAGTAATAAAGCTCTGAGAAAGTTACCAACAAAGTCATCTGTACAATAAATAAACTGCAGAACACCTACCTGCTCACATGATACGGAAAGAGTAGTGGAGTTCAGTACGCAGCCACAAACCTTAAGTCGAATGCATACTACCAACCAACAGATTTTCATTCCATGGGAAAGGCAAATCTTTCAACTACAATCACGTTCTCACTGCCAAAAACAGACAGAAGAGAACCCCTTGAGGTTACTCTTCCTGCAGAAATATTTAAGTGTTTCACTTCCTCTTGCACCAGGAGGAAGAGTCATTCGCTCTAGCAGTTTTCCCAAAACCATGAGAATATACAGACACAGAATAGAAGGGAGCATCAGCAAACCTGCAAAAAGGGCAAAGACCAGCAAATGTATTTGGCAACACTGCTTCCAGGCCCAAGGCACCATTTCTGAAAACCTCTTACAGCAACAGAATTCAGCATGTCTTTTTTTTTTTCCTCCCCCTTTTTAAAGACCTGCACAACATCTAGAGAAGCAAACTGACATAAGACTAATTTGTGTATGTCTCTAGACTCAAACTAACATTTCCTAAAATACCAGTCCAGATTCAAAACAGCTTCTTTCCAACCAATTCCGTTGTCAAAGACAGAAACTAGTCTTTTGCTTGCCCTAACGTGTACATTAAACAGGAACTGCAATCCTTTCATTCAGGGTCTAATCCATGTATCTGGATAATCACCCTAAAACAACTGCTTTCAGAGTGGTCCATTGTCCAACCAGAGGCTTTAAGTGGTCTATAATATGTAGTTGTTTCAATTTGCACATCAGAAGGCCAACACTGTTCAGGTGCGCACTGCTGAACAACACGCTGAGGACCGACAGGGTTCGCTGCAGGAAGCAGCAGCTTTGGAACCACCACAGCAGAAGACCAGGAGGAACAAAATACAGAAACTGAAATCGTTATTTACAGTTAACACACCACTGGTATGCCTAGGTTACCAGATTGCTTGTTGGTTTGGTTTTTTTTTTTTTCCCCTAGAGTCCACAGTCTTTAGTGCACAAAATAGTCTCAGTGAAACAAGCTGCTAATTTCACATAGCACAGGCAACAACTTCTTTACGGACTTAAGCCTGGGCCGTTTAGCAGAACTGACCAGCGCGTACAGACCTTCAATGTCAACTGGCACATGACTATAGTCTTCATTTGTCCATTGATATTCCTCTCCACTCACAACAAATTCAGAGCGCAGACATTCAAGGAAAACATTAAATGCTATGAAAGGAAAACTACTTAGAATAAGAAAAGTATCCTTCAGTTTTCTTTAAACCTACAAAGCCTCAAACCTCTTGTACATCAACATTTAGAACGAGGCAACGAGTCATCAATAAAGAACTGATTTTAATGTTGTCTGTCACATTACAGAATTGACTTTTGTTAAAAACAAAACCCGCAACATTAAAAACAAAACCTGAGACATTTACATGTAACTGCTTGAAAACTTGGTAACTTTAAAGTCACACTTTCATCTAACCATTGCAGTTCTTCGATGTTGGTTACAAGTGTGTTATTGAGTTAATTTATTATATTCATACCTTCTCTTGTCAACAGGATGATAAAAATATGTATGTTTTACAGAAATCACCTCATGAATGCAACAATTTTATATATATATTTTTTTTTTTTAACAAGTAGTACTTAGACACTAACACTTCAGGAACTGCTAAAACCACCAACTTAGCCAGTTATATAACAAGTACCTTCTTTCCATAACTTGAAGAAATTGGGACATCAGGGTCACTGACTGTGTTGTTCTAGTGAGGCTAAGCAGGACGGCAGCTCCCAACACTCAAAGCACCAAGGCCAACACAACTGCGAATTTGAGCAGTATCCATCAGCTGATTCTTTCTGTTGCTACCTCGCGTTAGCAGCCAGACTTAAAGTGTATGTGCAAGGGCAGTTACATACCTTCCACACAGGAGACAGGACCTCAGAGGTCCTACCCCTTATTTTTAAGGCTGTTCACAAATATAAGTGTGTGCAAAGGAAGCAATTTGATCAAATCTAGCCATGTAGTCTCTTAATGTAAGGGTATCCCTCATAATTTAGCACAACATGCAGTTTAAGACTGCTTCTAACATGAAAGCGAGTTGTTATAGAAAACCTCTTATATTTGTAAGTGACACTTGATTATGAACTTTTCTCTATATATGCTTTAAATGATCAACTGTAACTATTTGGGATGGCAGCTGTATTGTTTACAGTACACACAGAAATTCTAAATATGCTACGACTTCCTATTTTTTTCCAAGGGACTACTCTCAAGGAAGAGGGGATACTTACTAATTTACTACTCATTTATGCTAAAAGATATGGAGCATCAACTGCTTGGCAAGATGAAGAGCCCCTTCCCCACCCCAAATCCTCCACTTAAGCATTCCATCCATGTCAGTGTTCCCAAGACCAATGGCTTTTTGTATTGGTTTGCACTTTTTTTAGATAAGCATTTAAACATCTTTAGACCATACAGAAAAAAAAAAAAAATAATCAAGAATCAGAAAATGAAAGATTTCCAAAACAAACCTGCACTTTTAGAAAGTCCAAAGGAACAGGCACACAAGCATGTTTCGCAGCATATGCCGTAGCTAACACAAACACCAAAAACCCTCTATCTATTACCAAGACGATCGACACATGAAATCAAAAGACAGTAACACAGAACTGTGTATCTAATTCCAGACACCTGTAGTTTAATTACATTTCACAACAAGGCAAGCATTGTTGTGATTCATTTGAACTTGAGAAAGTTATCACCAGTTTCCGCAAGTCAACACACACTAATATCTTAAATCAATTCTGTGAACAATGAAGCCAAGTTTTCCTTTTCAGTAATTTTATTCTAATGTGAAACATGAAGAAACAAGCACCCAAATAACTCCAATATAATATGAAACTTTAATAAAAGTTGTTTAAAAAACAAAGAGCAAAATTTTAAAAATAAACTGAAAGGCTTGACTCCTAATCACACATCTTTCTGACATCAGCAAGAGTACTTTCAGACTTTTAAAGAAAAAAAAAAAGAAAACAAAGATCTGCTGTTGAAACATTACTCCCAAAGACTGTTGAAACGCATAACATGAAGCTTCAGAGACAGACAGTTTTATTAACAGGAGGCTTAATTTTAAACAGTATATACAAATCACATGACTTTTCCAAAGTTGGGACCACCTAGTAATCTGTCAAAACAAAATTATGCTAATGAATTACAGAAGCATCTGTGTAATGCGACCGCCTCTTTATTGAAGTACACCTTTATACAATCCTTCCATATATTCCTGTACTGGGAAATCCTCTCAGGATGCAGCGCTGCACAGGGTTTCAAATCTCTCCTACACACCACATGAATAAAACTGTTGCCACTTGCACCTCTCAATTTTGCCTGGCCATACACTTCAGTGTTCCATGATATGCAACACCAAAAGGCACTGTTATTCTTTGTCCAAAAAACAAAACAGTTTAAAGTTTACTATGTTTAAGTACAATGATTTGCAGGGAATAGGAGGATTTTTCAGGCAATGCCCAAGCCTTAAAATTTATCATAAGCCAACAAGGATGAACCAAAAAAAAATATATCTACTTTTCACTTGTGTAATTACTTCCTTTCCAATTCTGTTTTTCCATGGAAGGTTTTACTGCACAGCAAAGAAAATGGCAACTCTTTACAGACTTTGAATACAACAGCACAACTTTATTGCAAAAATATATAGTAAACTCAGTATTTTCAAGTTTTGGAGAAAAATAAATTTTATCTCTGAATTCACCCATAGCAGTAATTCACAACAGAGTTGCTGAAGATAAAAGTTTCTTTCATATATAAACTAATTTAAGACTTTAGCTGGACTCCAATCTTCTACTAATAATCACCACTTTGGTTCTCTTAGGAGAGACTCTATGTAAGGAGTTCAAGAGACACATGAGAAATACAACATCAATATCCAACTAGTGTGGAAGATCCTATCCCAACTGATTCATGTAATCCTAACAAATCAAGCTACTTAAACAATAATAAGTATTTTCAAGTTGTTACTTCTACTGCAAATGTTTTATAAGTGTACTATAAAACTCATATGATAATGTTTGAGGTTAGCTATACTTGTGGCAAAAGTCTTATTCTGCACAGTTATAATTGCAATATATAAATAACTAAAGGTTATTCCACAAAGAACAGCTTGAATTTTACAGAACGATTCTGCTCATACTTATAGGAATTAGTTTGGTAGACACATCAGCAATGGGCATAATTCAACTGTTCATACAGTGAGAATCTTGGAAAAAATAAAGATACATACACAAAACAATTAATCTGTGTACACTGAGAATTCATTCAGTTGCAGAGTAAAATCAGGACTTTAAACAAAGCTTTGACCTGTAAACAAAGCAAATTCAGCCAGCTTTTAACCAAATCTAGAAATAGCTGTCTATTTTACAATGGCTTGCAAGAGCACCCACCGAAGAGCTTCACTGACTTCATCTATTTCCCTTATCCGAAACTACGTAAAACCAATCTAGATTCCTTGATAAGCACTGTGGCCAGTATAGTTTACCAAACTTCTATGACGAATAAGAATCTGTCTAGCTTCTCCACATACTTGTACAGGAAAATCCACTGCGCATCTATCCCCGCAGTGTTTCTCATGTAATGGCTAACCCAGTGCTCTGTCTTAGCAAAACCAACCTGTTTTACAATTTAAACAATCCACAGGTTCTATCCTGGAAATACTATAAAAACCAATCCGGATGCATTTATCACAGCACTATGAATATCTATTCTACAACTACTTCATATTAACAGCTACCCTAAAACAAGTTTTACTTTTCTGGAGCCTATAGGTCTGTCATTTAAGTCAACAACAGCTGCCATAGCTTCATCACGAGACTCGAATGCAACCATTGCTTCTCCAGTGGGCATGCCTTTTTCATTGTATTTTAAGCACACTGAACCAGGGATCACTTGGTAACCATAAAAGAAATCCAAAATTTCATCCACCGAAACAGTGAAGGGCATATTTTGCACTTTAATGACAGTTGGTCCTGGCTTCCCAGACCCTGTTCCAAAACCTGGGGGTCCACTAATATGTATATTTCCTGGTCCGGGTCCAAACCCTGGAGGTCCACTTAAATGTCCAAGACCACTAGCAATTCCTGGAGGACCAGCACCAAAGGCAGGGGGTCCGCTTAAATTGCCAGGACCATTACCAAAAGCCTGGGGACCCCCTGCAAAAGCTGCCGGTCCACTCAAATTACCAGGACCACCCGCAAAACCTGGGACCTCAATACCTGCACCAGGTAAACCGCTAGTTGCAACTGTAGGTATTCCTGGTCTAGAATCAGGAAAGCCACCTATTCCAGGTGGCGGTAGAGGAGGACCAAATGTGCCAGACCCGCTGAAGTTACCAGGGAAATTAAACGGAGGACCATTGTTTGCATCTTTAGAACTTCCCCCCAAGAAGGCATGCTCATCCCCACCAGCACCCTGTGCTCCTGGCACAGGCACATTTCCTTGTATCGGTATTTTTAGTATCTTTTTCCCTTGAGATGGTGGGTTTCTTTCAATATCTCTCATTTCTTCTACAGTTATCAAACGCAAAACAACATCTCTTCCATTCAGTTTTTTACGGTGCAAACGCTCAGCCTTACGAGCATCATCTTCAGCTTTAAACTGAACCAGTGCTTGTCCTAAACCTTGCCCATTATTATCAACAAGTATTTGTACAGAGTTTTCTTCTACTGCCAGTCCCTCTAGAAACTGAAGGATTTCAATTTTTGTTATATTGTATGGAATATTAGATATATGTGCACACAATTTTGGCAAGCCTGGCTCTCCCTCAGCATTCATGAGGATTTCTCTCTGGTCATAGTTGAAGTTCTGCAATCTTTTACGAATCAGATCTATCTTTTCTAACATTGCCTTTTTAGTAATTGGATGAACTTGAATAAAGCGATTCCCTATGTACTGCTTATGATGACACAAAGCTGCTTTGTAATCAGCTTCATTCCTGAACTCAACAAAACCCTCTCCGATTGCCTTCCCATTAGGTCCATAAGCTATATAAATGCTGTCTTCAACTATATCCAGCTTCTTAAAAAAATCTATCACATGTTTGTTCTCCGATTCAAAGGGAAGACCTTTCAAATAAACACAGAAACCCTGCTCATGGGGAGATCTCGACCGTGACCTTTTCTGTCCACTAGGAGATTTGGACCTAGGATGAGCCTGGGGAGGAGGAGGGTGTGACTGCCCAGAGGGACCCATGGTTTGCTTGAAAGTTATGTGGCCTCCAGCAGCCACCCACTGTCTCTCTGTTGCAGGACTAACTTCAACATAGCGCTGAATCATCAGCATTCTGTTTCGCTTCAGTGCTTCAAATGTATCTTGAGGAGAAAAAAACTTAACTAGTCCATTTCCATTATTTCGACCTACATGATCCTTCAGCATATGGACTGCATCCACACGGAGCCCAAGGAAAAAATCTTTCACATCAGATTCTGTAGCAGAAAAGGGCATTCCATGAACGCTGACATACAAATCATCTGGATTGATTGGAATTGGCTTGACACTACTTTGAGAATTCATCTGGATAGGATTTACAGGATTCATGGGACCAATAAACAATGGATTCAAGCCGCTGTTCATATTCACTGCTGCTCCAGACCCATTCATTCCAGTGGGTAAAGGTGCTACGGGTGGAGGATTCATAGGAGGCATTCCTGATATGGGAGGCATAGGTGTCATTGGGGGCACAGGGGGCACAGGGGGTATCGGAGGAACTGGAGGAACAGGAGGCAGTGTGGGTACAGGAGGTGGAACAGGTATCGGGGGAATAGAAGGCATTGGTGGCAAAGATGGCATAGCTGGGATAGGAGGGATTGGTGGAGGAGGTACTGTGTTCATTGGGGATGCTGTGCTAGGTATAGTTGAACTAAATGTTGGACTACCAAAGGTACTCCCAAGATTTGGAGGTGCAGTCCCCATACTGGCAGTAGAAAAAGTGGATATGTTTTTATTGCTTTCATGCACAGTAGTAGAAGCAGTTACTACGCTAGGAGAAGGATTATTAAAGTTAGGTACAGTAGTAGGCAAGTTAACCCTTCCACTCATTCCAGAACTAGGTGGTGGTCCCGACCTGCTAGCATTTGCTGGTGGCATATCTAGATTGGCAGTTTCAAAACGCCTACGACTGAGTTCTATCATGTTCTGCATTTCAGTTTTACTGCTCAGCAGTAGTGTTACTTTCGACCCTTTAATTGTACCACCTGTGCGCATCATACCAAGCCTTGCATCTTCATCAGTGGCAAAAACGATGAAAGCCTCACCCAGTTCACCCCCTACAATATGCACGCCCCCATCAGGAATGGTCAATCCAGAGAAGAAGTGGCGAATGTCCATGGTCCCCGCCACAATCGGGAGACCTTGCAAGCGGATGACCACAGCCATGCTGCGCTGAAACAACACACACCTGCAGATGAGAAAAGGCAACGGCTATGTCAGACTACTGTTTATGACACCATGCAATTACCTACAGACACCATCTACTATATTTGTTTACATACACCTAACATCATCTTGCAAAGATTAAGCATGTTTATATTCCAAGTTCCTTATTCATGTTTGTTTACTTCATACAGATTGAAGTATTAAACATTTACCAACAAAATTAGTATACATTTTGAACTGGAAATTCCAAAATAACTGTTAAACTAAGAACCACAAGTGTCAGTTAAAAAAAAAAAAAAAACGTGAGGAACAGCAAAAATCAGAGCTATTATATCAGTAGTTGAATATTTAACATAAGAAAAATGAGTATTTTAGCCAAGCAAAATAATTTACCATACACTGATATGGTATCCACTGTACCTGGCAAAGTGACTGCGAAAAATTCTCCACACCTATGAGAAATAAACAGTTCTCTCTCATTTGGGGACAGATTTTATCTCCTGCCAGGAGATGATGACTAGGAATGTAACAGCGGGTTGGTTACAAACAAAACCCATTATGGACAACTAGCAACAGTGAGACTCACATGACATCCTGACAGGGACCATCCACATTATACTGATCTTGTATTTTCCTCCTAGGAAAGGCAAGAGGTCTAGGTGACCATGAAGCTAGCTAACTGTTACTAACTAGCCCCAGGCATTTTGTGACCCTACAGACCTTGCCTAAACTAGATTAACATCTATGCATATCCAAGCTAGATATTTGGCCTTTACAACTTTCAAAGACAAGGTATAATTTTTTAACAGTTGCAGACACTGTCTAATATTACGCCTTCTGTCTCAGGCACAAGTAAATGACAGCTGAGGTTAGTGGAAGCTTAAGATCAATTCTGACAGGTAGATCTTGACAGTTACCTTGTATGCATTCTACAGAAGAGCCTGATGTCATATCAGAAGTTCAAGATAAACAGGAAACTTGGTAATTCTCACTTATTGTTCACAAACCTTCAGTAAAGGCTGAAAGCATCGTATTAATACTAGCACAATTCACCAGTTCAGAAGCCAGCTTCTCATCCTAAACCACCAGTAGTAGCACCTTGTTTCACCTGAGCCACTCCATCTCTGAAACTTCTTGACTTCCTAAGTACAAGCCAGTTCCATATCTGTATGGAAGACCTTCAGGACTCCCATTAGTCACATACAACTGGTCTTAGCATTTGAAATCAAGGATGAACCACACGATACAATGCAACACCATGAAGTAGTGCACCACCACCAACTTTTGGCTGTATACTGAAGATAAGATCAACTACAATCAGTAACCATCTCCCAACATTGCACATTCAGCTAAATATTGTATCCCAGCATACAGTCAAATCTAATTCAGCTGCATTTGCCTGTCCAGGTCTTCCAACCGCTTTAGAGTAGACACACCCTGAATACATCCTTAACTACCAAGTAAAGCCCCTATCCAACAATTTAACCATGTTACATAAGGCTGAATTCAGCAATTAATGAAAACAAAGAGTAACAGTTTTTCTACAGGGAAGCAAAAAAAAAAAAAGGCAGTGATTCTTTTGCTTGCATGGTGGAACTTCAGATTACTCAAATGGGTACTCAAGCGTTTTGTTGCCCAACAAACCAGAACTAACCCCTTCCATACACTCATGAACTCAAGCAACATACTGGGCTATTACAGGGCATTGGCCCACATCCATTTAACACTAGAAAAGTGCAAAAGACCTTTCTCCCTCAAGGAGATGGCAGACAAACCCACTGGCACAAAGTCAGCTCTGCTGCTCTAGCCATCCTGAATGAGTGTCTGATTCCTTACTACGCCATCTTGAAAGAGAGACTGGAACTTGCAAGATGAACATGAGAAGGTCTGAAAAAATACATATATCTAGCTGTACATACTGCTAAGAAAACCCCTACTCCAGCAAGGGACGGTAGCAACAGAAAGGGGAACATATACTAAGCCTCAGGGATTTTTTTCAAAGCAACTTCCACATCTCTGTGGCAAGGTAACAGAAGCAACATCTTGCATTTTTCTCTTATAGTAACACATTTAACTTGAGAATAAAGTTCATCGCCCTGTTAGTTTCCAAGAACAAAATAACTGGCCCATGTGAAAAAAGGCAGGTCCAAGTAAGAAATATCTATGGTACATACACAACTATGAAAGCATGTAAGACTTTCTGCACTGTTTTCAAACAGCAGCATTTTTCAATGATTCTGTACTTTTATTTTGCATTTGCCTAACACTGATAGCAATCTCTGAGACTAAAATTAAAATGAAAATTCTTCCTACTTTAAGGAAGTCATACTAAATGGGATTGTAAAACCGAAGTTTACTACGTTATGTTACAAGATTGATTTTGAATTAGATTAGATGATCCTGAGGCAAGCAAGCAGTATAAAAGCATCCTTGGTTTTGCACCTATGCTTTGAGAACTAAAGTAATAATAACAGCAACTCTTGCTAGGAGGCTTACCTTTTCTCTATTACCTATTATACAAAGAAGTGAGCTTCAGAATTTTTTATGCATCATGAGTTAGACATTTGAAGTTTCTTGTGTTAAATGGGAGATTACTTTTAGTTATCTAAGAGACAGTTAGTTATCAATGAGTTCTGGTCAGAGGCTCGATGTCCAAGTGGTGAGCAGCGACGAGTGGTGCTCCTCAGGGGTTGGTACTGGGGCCGGTGCTATTTAACATCTTTGCTGGAGACGCAGACAGTGGGATGGAGTGCGCCCTCAGCAAGTTTGCCAACAACACCAAGCTGTGCGGTGTGGTCAACAGACTGGAGGGAAGGGATGCCATCCAGAGCGACCTGCACAGGCATGAGAGGTAGGCCTGTGCAAACCTCTTGAAGTTCAACAACGCCAAGGGCAAGGTCCTGCACGTGGGTCGGGGTAATCCCAAGCATAAACGCAGGCTGGGCAGAAAATGGATTGAGGACTGCCCTGAGGAGAAGGACTTGGGGGTGTTAGTTGACGAGAAGCTCAACACGAGCTGGCAATGCGCTCTCACAGCCCAGAAAGCCAACCAAATCCTGGGCTGCACAAAAAGAAATGTGGCCAGCAGGGTGAGGGAGGGGATTCTGCCCCTCTATTCCACTCTGGTGAGACCCCACCTGCAGTGCTGCGTACAGCTCTAGGGACTCCAACATACAAAGGACATGGACTTACTGGAGAGGCTCCAGAGGAGGGCCATGAAGACAATCAGAGGTCTGGAGCCCCTCTGCTATGAGGACTGGCTGAGAGTTGGGGTTGTTCAGCCTGGAGAAAAGGCGGCTCCAGGGAGACCTTAGAGCCTCTTCCAGTCCCTAAAGGGGCTACAGGAAAGCTGAGGAGGGACTCTTGATCAGGGAGGGGAGCAACAAAATGAGAGGAAACGGTTTTAAACTGAAAGAGGGGAGATTTATATTAGATATTAGGAAGAAATTTGTCACTCTGAGGGTGGTGAGGCACTGGCCCAGGTTGCCCAGAGAAGCTGTGGCTGCCCCATCCCTGGAGGTGTTCAAGGGCAGGCTGGACGGGGCTTGGAGCAACCAGGGCTGGTGGGAGGTGTCCCTGCCCATGGCAGGGGGGTGGGAACTAGCTGGTCTTCCAGGTCCCTTCCAACTCTAACCATTCCGTGATTCTATGTCATTCCTTTTGCATTAGTAGGGAAATCAATTGATACGGCCATTAGTTGAACAAATGCAATTTAGGAAGACTTCTGCTCAGATCTGCTGGTTTAGAACAACATATATTCTTTATCAGAATTGACACCTGCTAGATAACTGCATTTACTAATGATTCCATGAATCTAGCCCAGAAGACAAATTAACAGATACAGTCACAAAAGAATTCTTAAGAGTTCAAGCATTTGAACATTTACATAACTTCTGGGATAATGCAAGTGATTCAGTCTTGCACTAAATACGAAAATTCATTATAAGTGTTAAGAGACATCTTTAAGTTTTGTTACTAAGTATTCTATTTACTACACTAAATCACTATTGACCAAAAAAAAACAACCCCAAATAGCTGTTTAGTCATATAGGTGCTGGAAAAGCTAGCTGTGATGACTTCAGCATGGTTAATTTCACATATGATATTAAGCAAATGCTTGCTATTAAGCAAGAGATAACAGTAGCATGGTATGAATAAAAAGAACTTTAAGGAGTTCTTTATTGCCATCAAATATTTTTGGAAAAAAAAATATTTTGTCAACTCAAATCTGGTAAAATTTGAAGCAGTTATGTTTTCAGTGCTTTAATGGAGTATTAGTTTCAATTCTATGATTTACAGAAAAGTCACATCGACCAAAAGGGACAAATCCCATTTTAAAGCACTCACAAGTCCAATTTTTTCCAAAATGCACTTAGGAGACAATAACCCACTCACTCAAACTTTCCAACTAATGAAAACGCAAAGCCTGCTCAAATATTTCACTGTTCACTTGTAAAGATCAACATACGTGCAAAGGCAACATTAGAACAGGCTACGCGCCTGTTAATTTTGCCTTGAAGATTTTTTTTGTTGGGCTGTTAGAGATGTTCTCAGGCTGCCCGCTTTTCCTTCTGTACAAAGAGGTGCTTTAAGGCAAAAGTGGTGGTTGTTGTTGTTGTCATTTTGTGTGTTTGGTATATTTTTCTAGAGACCAGAAGCACAAAATCCTAGAGTTGTACTATGGACAAGCCACCCCCATTAGCAAGCAGAGATAAACAATGGAGTAAAGGGCTGCTGACAATCAGATCCAACTCATTTGATGAACCTTAATAGCATGTTTACATGTCTTGACAGTAACATCTTTAAAAACGTTGATGTTACACTGGAAAAATGCATACAGGATGACAATATTACTTCTTCCATCTTCCAGCTATGTGCTAGTCAGTAAAATAAGCAGAATTTGGGTCATATGCATAAATTGATAGAAACACCCAACTAGCCTTTTAAGACATATGCATTTTCCAAATTAAGATAAGTTTAGAAGATTCAACCTAATCCATGAGGAGTATGGAAGTACAATACCCACACAGTACACACACACACACCCCACATTTGGCAGTTCTTGGACAAAAACTAAGAATTGGAATAAAATCGGCATTGTAGGAGGAATTTTAACTATCCAGGTTGAGACAGTCTACTAAGATCTAAAACTGCAGACCACAGCTTTGCCTTTTTTTTTTTTTAAAGGCTAAAGTCAACCTGTTAGATTAAGATAGTCATCTCTGAGCTAATTTGAACCTATCTGATCCCTTTAACTGCTGCAAAACCTAATTAGAACCAATTGCTGTACACTTCTAACCTCCAATAGTTAGAAATATGCAGACCTGTGGCCTGCAGCAAAGTAGCTACATTTTCCAACAGTGCAAAGTAACTGGGACAGTGTTCCAGCCTACCACATGCTGATGAAACAACAAAACGTTAGTTGGCAGAAAATTCTGTAAGAACAACATTGCCAGAACCACCATCACCAGTGAGAGTCAAAGTAAAGAGACTAGCTATAGATTATTTGACCCAAGTATTTTGATACCAATTCACAGATTCCAAAAGCTTCAAATATTTCTTAAGATATACTCAATATGCATATAAAGAAGTCTTCAATTCAAAGGCTCTTACCTGCAAAGACAGATGTTTTTTTCTTAACAAGTAGCAGAAGCCAAGCCAATCCTGTGGGCAATCAATTAAAACCAACTTTTAGACTGCAATAAAGAATAAATGGAGGCAAAAATCAATGCAGGCAACACAACAGCAGTAACAGTCCACAAAGAACTGTATATATAGAAAGTTCAAACCTGCGACCACCACAAGGCACCAAGACATACAACCACCACAAGAGTAAGAGTGCATTTTCTAATACCTTATCCCTGTATGACTTATTGGTAATTGCATTGCACAGTTTTTGTATGGTTTCAAGAATGGAATATGCCTTCTACAAAGAATACAAAAAGAACCAGAAAACATTCAAAGAATCTTTCAAGTTCTCCCATCACCAGTAGGTGAACAAATCACTTTTTCAAAGGCAAAGAGCAAGAATTAAATACTTAAAACCCCTGAATTTTAACAAACCCTTGCTCCACCAATAATAATATTCCTTCCATCAACTGTGCATATTCTTACTTGAACAAAGCAACATAAGCTGCACCTCAGAAAACCTCCCTATATCTGCATGTAAAAAATTCTTCAGGAGTCACACAAACTGGTGAAACTACGTGATATTTCACAGCCACCTCTAGGCAGTCAGCCCTCCAGAGCACACAGGAAGAACTCCCCACTGAGATACTGTATTTTCAGTTGCAATCTGTCATTTCATTATCCAAATCCTGATCAAATGCCCATTTTTTTCATCCCTGTATAAAAATGATCTTCCGGGGGTTACAACTCAACAACAGAGCCAAACATTTTAGGTGGCAACACATGTATTTTGTATTCAAAGAAAGGATGGAAAACCCTTGCCCTTTCATCGCTTAGTAGACAATCTCATACTAAAATTGTGATTCTTTGGAAAACTATCCAGGAATGAATCACACCAAGAACAGCTAACTGCCTCCTCCTCACGCAACCCAAACAAGCCATTTTCAGTTATAAGCATCGTTACCAAAGCAAACTTTGAGGAAGAAGTACTACCCAAAGCATCCACAAACTCTCTAACAGATGGATCTAAAACAAACACAGATATTCACGGATCTTCCAGGGCATTAACAGCAGACTTACAAGCAAGAAAGATACAACTACGCTCTTCAGACTTACATTAAAATGGCAAATGCATTTAGGAAAAGACGACCTTTTTTCTTTTTATTAGACCTTTAAGAGAAGCAGGCAATCCTCTATTAGAACGATTCAACTATGTACTTTCACATCTAGCAGTGGAAAACAGTAGTTTACAATGCAGCAAAGAATGCAATCACCTGAAAAAAGTTTCATGCAAAAACACACCTGCTTTAAGAAGCAGATAAACCTTTCATTCACAAAGAACTTCACATTTGGAAGGAAAACCCAAATTATTTGATGCACTTCCAGTATAGCAACCACAGCGTTGCATACGTTCCTCTTCACAACACTGAAAACAACCTGAAGATTTACAGTGGACCAAGATAACATGCTATAACGTGAACCAACATAAACAAAACCAAGCAGCATTCTTCAGAAAAGGTGCCAAACTCCACTCTACCATGTTCAACCTTTCCACCAAACACCATCTACTTTTGTGTGCAAGTCTCAATTCTCTCAACTTAAAAGAAAACCAGCTCCATCAGTCGTGTAGGTAAAGACATCCTTTCCAATCAACCCAATGCATTAAGAGTGTATTAACTAGGCAAACATCAACTGGGGCACAGGTGCTCCCACACAACGCTGACACCACACCTCTGGGACTCCATGGGAGAGACTCCACAACACCCATCAGCTCTGCAGAAATAACCACCATCCTCTGGACACAAAACAGACGATGAAACAACCTTAAGAGGAGTCCACCGACGAAACGACCTGCTGCTTTTTCTGCCTAATCCAAGCAGAACGAGGTGGGTAAGGAAATCGCTAAGAAGAATGGACAAGTTTAAGAGTGACCACAACCATCACCAAGAGTTTTTTCGAAAGAAAGCTCGCAGACTCCTAGTGTACTTCTGGGGCCCGCTTCAGCAGTAGGTTGGATTTAGGTTTTTTTACAGATCTGATTTTTATTAATGGAGAAGAGCGTTACGTTACTGCATAGCAATTTCACCGCTGTTTACAGGGCAACCCCGATAAGAGGCGGCAGCGCCGCGGGCACCAGGGACCTTCATCCCCGCAAAGTGCAAAGCGTTTGCCTCGCTTCGTCCCCGGGGGCCGGGCGAGGAGCAGCCGCCGGCGCCCCGACGAGTCCCCACGGGACGAGCCCCGCCGACACCGGCCCCGCGCCGCAGGGCCCGGGCGCCGACACGGCCCCGCGCCGCCGCTCCCGGCCCGCGCCACCCCCACACCGCCGCGGCGCCGCCACCCAGCCACGGCCGCCGCCGCAGCCCCCGCGCTCCGGCCACGGCTCGGGCTCCGGCCCCGCCGCCGCAAGGTCACTCGGCCGCCCCCGCCGGCCGGGCTCGCGGCGCCTGCGCTCGGCCCGCACATACTCACCTGCCCGCGCCGGCCGCGCAGCTCCACGGGCCGCCGGCCGCGGGCGGAGGCGCGGCGGGAGGGAGGGAGGTAAGGAGCGGGCGAGGGCGGGGGCCGGCCCGCGGCCCGGACCCCCCCGGCCGCAGCGCGCCAGGCCGCGGCGAGGCGGGAGCGGCCCCCGCTCGGCGCCCCGGGCCCGCAGCGCGGGAGGCGCCGCCCGGCCCGGCCCGGCCCTTTGTGCGCGGGGGACGCGTGCCAGCCGCGCCGCGCCGCGCCCGGCCTCCCTCCCCTCGCCTCGCCTCGCCTCGCCTCCCCTCGCCTGGCCGCGGGGCAGGGCAGGCGGCCCGGGCCGCCCGGGCGCCGCCGCGCTCTTACCGAGGGATCTGTACGGGAAAAAAGGGTTAGACCGGAGCCGAACAGCCCCGGGCCCCGCTCCGCGCCGAGCCCAGCGCCGCCGACCGCCCCGCGCCACAAAATGGCCGCCCCGATGCGGCGCCGCCAGGGAGGGGGCGGGGCCCGGGCCAGGCGGGCCCAAGAGGGCGGGGACCACCGGCGCGCGCAGCGCCTCCAGCCGCCCGCCCCGCCCAGGGCAGAGGGCGCGTGCTCCCCTGAGGGGAGGGGGGCGGGGCGGGGCAGGAAGGGGCCTCCGTTGGCCGCGGCTGAGGCAACGGCACAGCCCGGGGGGGCGGGGGGAGCGGGCACGTGTCACGGTGGGAGATTTGCACGGCTGCTTCCGGTACAACGGCGGCAAGGTGACGGTGTGACGCGCTTTCTGGAAATTAATGATAGTATAACTGAGGGTTATTGCTGAGGAAATGTGGACTCGGAAGGAGGCATAGAACTTCCAGCGAGCAAAAGAACCCTGAGGAGAGTGGTTGTTTCCGACTGCTTTGCTTAGGACCAGGCTGCAGAATTAAAATGAAAGTCAGATCACCCTGGGTCGATGCACTTTTGAGCGTAACGGCCCTAATCTATACTTGTCCTTTGCTTGACATGTGCAATACAAATAACTAGACTGTGTCCCGAGCTGAGGAACAGCTAGAGGCCTCTCTGTCACTGCGGTTCAGTGGACACAGCATCCATTTTCAGTGAAAAAAACCCTACATAGTCTGATGCAAGAAACAAATGAAAATAAACCATCGCCTCACATTGCAAACACTTTTCCAGTGAACTGGGGAGTTCAACGGTTCAGTTAACTCAGGGCCAAACGATCTGATGGGTGCGCTGTCCTGTGGTGATGGGGTCGGGCCTGGGGCTGCTCAGCCCCGCAATAACCACCACTCCACGATTGGTTTATCCCCTCTTTCTACTCCCAAATTCTTCTCCTTTACCACCCTCATCCCAACAAACAGCCCACACTTGTTTATCTTCTCCCTATTAGCCCTGGGTTTACAGGTTTTGTACTCTATTTGGTGTTTACGATAACAGCTGCCCTGAAAATCATAGAATGGTTTAGGTTGGAAGGGACCTTGAAGATCATCGAGTTCCAACCCCCCTGCCACAGGCAGGGACACCTCCCACCAGCCCAGGTTGCCCAAGGCCACGTCCAGCCTGGCCTTGAACACCTCCAGGGACGGGGCTTCAACAACCTCTCTGGGCAACCTGTTCTAGTGCCTCACCACCCTTAAAGCGAAAAACTTCTTCCTAATGTTTAATCTAAACCTGCCCTCTTCCAGCTTAAAGCCATTCCCCCTCGTCCTATCACTCCATGCCCGTGTAAAAAGTCCTTCCCCAGCTCTCCTGTAGGCCCCCTTTAGGTACTGGAAGGCCGCAATAAGATCTCCCCGGAGCCTTCTCTTCTCCAGGCTGAACAGCCCCAACTCCCTCAGCCTCTCCTGATAGGAGAGGTGCTCCAGCCCTCGGATCATCCTCGTGGCTCTCCTCTGGACCTGCTCCAGCAGGTCCATGTCCTTCTTATGTTGGGGACTCCAGAGCTGAATGCAGTACTCCAGGTGGGGTCTCACGAGAGCGGAGCAGAGGGGCAGAATCACCTCCCTTGCCCTGCTGGCCACACTACTTTTGATGCAGCCCAGGATACGGTTGGCCTTCTGGGCTGCAATCGCACATTGCTGGCTCATGTCGAGCTTCTCATCAATCAGCACCCCCAGGTCCTTCTCCTCAGGGCTGCTCTCCAGCCATTCCCTGCCGAGCCAAATGTATCGGTTCTGTCAGGCTAACACCTCCTTTTTGTCTGGCAAGGCATGCCATCTGCTTACACATCACTCCTTGATTGCTGTAGCTAGTAGCATCCAGTAATTTGTCTTTTTATAGCATTAGTGACACTAGGCAGGGTTAGCTGTCAGCACATGCCCCTCAGCGCAGCTGAGAGAAGCAGGCCATTGGAGTCACCAGAAGTGTCCACAGCCCAGCGTGCCATTCCCCGTGGAGAGCTGCTTGCCCAAGATACGCTGGGGGCAGCAGGACCCCCTGCAGCTTAGGGCCTCGTCGCTCTGTGGCGCTGCAGCGCTTCCTGGGCTGCACCGGCCACCCTGTAGCGGGGAGAAGGTGTAGGATAACGAAAGGACAGTGCTAGAGTATCCTAGGTCAGAAGAAAACTGAGACTTTTCAGCTTTTGTGCAACGTGATGAGTCACCATGTTGCTTTCTGTCACTGAAGTAATGTCTGGTGGAGAAACTTGTGATGTTTACTGTGTGAACGAGCAAAAAACCAGGACCAAACTACATAATCCTCAGTAGGGCTCTAGTCTGTGTCTGTACGGACACAAAGCCACACTGGAGAACAAGTCCTGATGCCCTGGACAGCTGCTGCAGACCAGCACATAACCTTGGACCTCAAGCGTCTGTGCTTGGTCTGTGCTGCAGCTCAGCTGGAGCAAAGTCCGGAACAGATGCCTGTGACACAGGTTACCTCCACAGGTCTCCAACTGTCTTCTCAGCCATATCCAGATTTTCATGGAGAGAGAATATTTAGTTCACTCAAGATCAACAGAAGCAGATTTGTTTATAGAGTGGATGAGAGGGAACAAAATTCTGGACTAGTATTAGGAGATGCCAAGTGACCAAGGGTACCAGAGGAGTTGGCAGTGTGATGCAGTTAGGTACCAACAGCAGGGGGGAAAAGTGTCTCTGAAGAGGTTAAAAGACAGGGATCATTGGCAGCAATGTCCAGTATGCTCCCCCATAACATGCACGTGGCAGAAGGCAGGCAAAAGAAAAACGGTGTTAGAAAAGAATGGGATTTGCCTTTATTAGGTACTAGGAAACTATTGAGAGCGAGCTAATTTATCTGTCTCCTCCACCTAACCCAAAACTGAAGTAGGGTGTTAGGTACACAACCAGGGGAAAAAAATGTACACAGGACATTTTAAAGTAAAGCTTGAGAGAACCAGCACCCATTGTGCTGATTCCACATCTGAAATAAAAGTATCTTCCTCCTTGCATTATACTTTTGCTACACCATTCATCTGGAAACATTACTCCAAATCCCAGGCTCCTTACTTCTCCAGCACCCTAGAGAGACCGTTTTGTACACACCACCTCTGATCGTATTCCTTCATCTGTACAAGGATGTGGTGTGGATGAATGAACTCAGTTTAGTAAATGATTCATACTACTGTGTATTTTCCTTTCTGATTACTACATGTCAACTGCAAATCTGAATTGTTTCCAGATCATTTAGAAAAATACTCAACAGAAATAATCCTCACAGAAATACTCTCCTCATTCCTGTCTATATTTAAAATCTGTCAGTCAGCTATGATGTGCCTTATTGATCCTGTATAGTTACTTTTTAAAATGAAATTAAACACGTTGTTTGTTTTACTACACCTACTCATCACAAAACCACTTTCATCGCTCATTAGTATGAGTTTTTCTTTTAAGAGCATCTTGTACCAGCCTTTTTTTTATTACTCTGTTTTGGATAGATAGGAGGAACATCAGCTGTCAGAGTGCTCAGTTCTCCCAAGCACTCCATTTTAAAAACTGGCATTCACTTTCTTCCACTGCAGGACCTTATTCACCATACTGAAATTTAATGAAAACCACCTTTACTGGAGAAGAGATCTTCTAGGCCAATGATAGAGAGAACTAACATTTAAGGGCTAATAGCAGGAGGGAACATGCTTGACGCAAAACATATAACATTGTAGCCATTGCATTGCTTAACCCATATCTATAACCTTGGCCATCGTGTAAGACGTTTTATCAGGAAATAGCAGAGAAGAACAGAACAGCCATGGCCGGCCTTGCTAAAGAAACTTGCTGGAACTGACCTTGCGGTTGCGGAGTCTGATAAAAGAGAGACTGAGCTTACACAGGAATAAAGAGTCACTTGTGGTGATGAAGAAGAGAGGGTTTGCCTTCATCCTCTCGACCCTCAACGACCACCACCAGAAGAAACCGCGCATGCTCGGCGGGGAGGAGACCACGGAAATGGCTCATTTGCATACGAAGCGGGAATAGATAGTTAATATGTATAGGCGTATTGCGAAACCTTATGAATATGTAACACTTTGCTGTATAAATATGATACGAGCTGCCGCGTTAGGGGCGCACGAATTTGGTGGGATGACCCCCCCGTGCTGCCCAGTGCTGAATAAAGCATACCTACTTTACAACCTTGGGGTTGTGGAGTCTGATTTCCGCACGTCAGTTTTGGCGAGCCAGCCAGGAGGTTCTCTGCTCAGCTGCGGGATCGACTGTGGAGCGGACGCCCCTAGGCGCGCCCTGAGTACTTTCCTCGGAGGAGCCTCCACTCCCAGCCGCTCACCGTGGGAGTAGACAACAACCTCCTGAAGCTGCGGACAAACGGTATGTTTAATGAGGGGGCCAGTAAGTCGTAGGGGACGCCCACGCATGGCCGGGGCTGCTGGTAAAGCGCGCAGAGACGTCTGGTGTGCAGCATAGTCCCCGTATGGGAAGAGGGTACCCTGTATTATAGTAAGGGGATTCGCTGACCGATAGAGCGGCCGCTAGCGATCTTGGGAGTAGATCGAGTGAATCCGAGGTTATCGCTGCATCCCGGCATCGGGAGCCAGGACGGACCTGCTAATGACTGTATAAGAAGCAGGTGAAGGGTAAGCGAGCCTCCGAGGTTATCGCTGCATCCCGGCATCGGGAGCCAGGACGGACCTGCTAATGACTGTTTGAGAAGCAGGAGAAGGGTAAGCGAGCCTCTCACAATTGTGATATGTCAACTAATTAATATTTGCAGCTGCTGGAGGGATACTAACTGGAGTGATAATTTCATGTCTCATTTGTAACTGCCCGGGTATTTTGTGTTAAAAGCACTTGTGTGTGTGTGTGTGTGTGTGTGTGTTTAAGACGCAGCGTTGTTGTAAAGTGAGGGGGAGTCCTGAGTTGCGGTTTCGTGACTCTCCAAGGAACTCTGAGACGGGCAAAACATCTGACATTCTGTAAAAGTTTTTTTCTGATATATGTGCTGTGGTGCTTAGTCGCTCTCCTATCAGGGGTTTGGCTAATCATCGAAGTGGCAGAACAGAGGGAGTCACTCCTTCGGTGGTTTGGGTTCAAACCTTGGGACAATTTAAACGTGTGGGAAAGAGTTAAAACAGTTTGCAAAAAGAGGTTTGCGTGGAAATTGAAGCGCAGCAGAAATAGAAAATAGTTGAAAAAAAAAAAAGAAAAAAAAAATTAAAGAAACTTAAAGATGGGTAATACTCAAGGGGGTATCCTCAAGAAAAGTCCTTTGGGTTGTGTGCTTGCTCATTGGAAAGAAATTGTGGGAAATGGAGGTACTGAAAGTAAGAAAATTCTTGTTAAGTATTGTAATCAGTGGTGGCCGTTATATAAGTTGGAAGATGGGGCCAAGTGGCCATTAAATGGATCACTAGATTATAATACTATGTTGCAGTTAATGTTATTTTTAAGAAGAGAAGGGAAATGGGATGAGGTCTCATACGCAGATATGTTTTTTACCCTCCGAAATCATCCGGAGTGGCAGAGGGATTGTGGAATAGTGCCACCGCAGGACCCTATGGTACTCGCCCTCGAGCGAGAGAATAAAGGATTAAAGGGAAAACTGAGGCGGTGCTGCTCAGCGTGTAGTATTGGACAAAGATGCACTAAGATCAGTAAAAATTATCAAGTGTCAGAACAGGATTTAACTGATCTGTTTAAGTCTCCCCCTCGGTCACAGGAACGATATGTGGACTCGGATAGAACTCCTACTCCTCCGGACAGCCCTGTAGCCTCCCGGACTCGGGGGAAACATATGGTTTTGCAGGCACCGCTTCGAGAGGCAGTAGGACCAGAGGGAGGGACAATGTTGATTAAGATACCTTTTACCACTACTGATTTGGAGGCGTGGAAAAAGGTTGCCAAGGATTATAGGAATGATCCTGTGGGCGTAGCCAAACATTTTCAGTTTATCATAAAGCAACATAACCCTGATTGGAATGTTATGCAGCTATTATTGGAATATATGACAGAAACGGAAAAACAACAGATTTTAAAGGTTGCTGGGGATTTAGCTGAAGATCATTATAAGATCGCAGGAGGGGACGTTAAAGAATATTTCCCCCTGCAGGATCCAAAGTGGGATCCAAATAAATCAGCACATATGGAAAGATTACGAGCATATCAAGGATGGATTTTGAAAGGAATGGAGAGAGCCATTCCTAAGACCATCAATTGGTCAGCATTATATGCAATTAAACAAGGTCCCTCCGAGTCACCATCTGAGTTCCTGGACCGACTGAGAGATGTAATGCGCCGCCACACACCGCTGGACCCTGGGTCTGAGGTAGGAGTACAGCAACTAGTCTCTCTGTTTTTAGGACAGTCTACAGGAGATATTAGACGGAAACTCCAAAAGCTGCGTCCCACAGAAAGCAGAAGTCTGGAAGTATTACTGGATGAGGCGTGGAGAGTGTTCAGTAATAGAGAGGATGATTGTAAACGGGGGCAAAGAAGGGTGGTGGCAGTCATCAGGGAGGGGGAAGAGAGAAAACCTAGACAAGGACTGCCTCGATTAGGCAAGGATCAATGTGCGTGGTGCAAAAGATCTGGACACTGGAAAAACAATTGTCCGGAAAGGTGGAAAAATAAGGAAAAGGCATGGAACAACCAAAAGGGAAGAGTGTTGGCTCACATGAAGGTAGACTGACGGGGACCAGAGGAATCTACCCTAGCGGATCCACTGGTTATAATGAAGCTAGGGGAGGAACAAAAGAAAGTAGAATTTTTGGTTGATACAGGGGCTACATATTCGGTTTTAAATCAAGCTTTGATGCCCCTGGGAAATGAATATATCATGGTAAAAGGGGCAACTGGCCAAAGTGAAAAGGCATATTTTTGCGAACCTCTGAGATATAAATTGGGAAAACAATGGGGCATTCACAGGTTCCTGTACATGCCCAACTCCCCAAAGGCACTTTTGGGGAGAGACTTATTGGAACAATTGGGTGCAATAATTAAATTTGAAAAAGGAGAGATTACTCTGGAGGTAAATGACCAGCAGTATATTCAGATAATGAGCTTATCCCTAGCTAGTGTCCCCGTGGGAGGAAAAATCAGCGAAGAAATCATGAATGAGGTATATCCCGGGGTATGGGCCACAGATATACCAGGAAAAGCAAAAAATGCTACACCTGTTGAGGTCAAACTTAAAGAGGGACAACCACCGGTAAGAATCAAACAATATCCCTTAAGGAAGGAGGATAGGGAGGGAATTCAACCAATAATAGAAAAATTTTTACAACTGGGGTTGCTAAGAGAATGTGAATCTGATTTTAACACTCCCATATTACCTATCCGTAAACCTGACGGGTCATACCGGATAGTCCAGGACCTGCGAGCTATAAATAAAATAACTGAAGACCTATACCCGGTAGTGGCGAATCCATACACCCTACTGACTGTATTGACACCTGAACTAGCCTGGTTTACAGTCTTAGATTTGAAGGATGCCTTCTTTTGCCTCCCTCTCCATAAAGCCAGCCAGAAAATATTTGCATTCGAATGGGAAAATCCTAAAAGTGGACGTAAGACTCAGCTCACCTGGACAGTGTTGCCACAAGGGTTCAAAAACAGCCCCACCATATTTGGTAACCAACTCGCAAAAGATTTAGAGTCTTGGGAAGCCCCACCCGAGGAAGGGAAACTGTTACAATATGTAGATGATCTCTTGATTGCCACCAAGACAGAGGATGCTTGTATAACCTGGACAGTGAGTCTGCTGAATTTTTTAGGACTCCAAGGATACCGGGTATCTAAGAAGAAGGCCCAAGTGGCGCAGTGTAAGGTGATATATTTGGGCTATGAGATCAGTGCCGGACAAAGGACTTTGGGACGGGCCCGAAAAGAGACAATATGCCAAACCCCAAGACCGCAGACAGTGAAGGAACTACGAACTTTTCTGGGAATGACTGGGTGGTGTCGGCTGTGGATTTATAATTATGGGCTGCTTGTCAAACCCCTGTATACCCTAATGACTACGGAACAGAAACCCCTTGAATGGACTAAAGAGACCATACAGGCCTTCGAGTCGTTAAAAAAGGCCTTGATGTCAGCTCCAGCCTTGGGACTCCCAGACGTGAGTAAACCGTTTATCCTTTTCTCTCACGAAAAACAGGGAATTGCCTTAGGGATATTGGCACAAGATCTAGGCCCGTATCGGCAAGCAGTTGCATATTTCTCCAAGCAATTGGATACAACTGCGAAAGGCTGGCCTGGATGCTTGCGGGCAGTTGCGGCTGTAGTATTAAACATCCAGGAAGCCCGAAAGTTCACCTTGGGCCAGAAAATGACTGTGTTAGTGTCCCATACAGTATCCTCAGTACTGGAAGCGAAAGGAGGACACTGGCTGTCCCCACAAAGATTCTTGAGATATCAGGCCATACTGGTGGAACAAGATGATGTGGAAATTGTAAGCACTAACATTGTCAATCCAGCCTCTTTCCTCAGTGGGAACACAGGAGAACCAGTGCATCACGATTGTCTGGAAACCATTGAAGCAACATATTCGAGCCGTCTGGACCTGAGAGACAGTCCTATGGAGAACACAGAGAATTGGTTCACGGATGGAAGCAGCTATGTCCTAAATGGTAAAAGGTATGCTGGGTATGCCATCACCACCAGTCAAGAAATAATAGAGTCAGGACCTTTGCCCATGAATACTTCTGCTCAGAAGGCAGAAATAATTGCTTTGACCCGTGCCTTGGAATTGGCCCAAGGAAAAGCTGTGAATATCTATACAGACTCGAAATATGCCTTTGGGGTTGTACATGCACATGGAGCTATCTGGAAAGAGAGAGGACTATTGAATTCACAGGGCAAAAACATCAAGCATGCAGAGGAGATCCTGAAACTGCTGGAGGCAGTCCAACTCCCTGAAAAGGTGGCGATCATGCACATTAAGGCTCACCAGAAAGTAAACTCGGAACTGGAAAGAGGAAATGAGCTGGCGGACAGAGAGGCAAAACAGGTAGCCAAAACAAAGGTAAAAACAGAAGGGGCTTTGGTCCCTGATGGACGAATTTCCCTAGAAGATAAGCCAGAGTATACTAAAGAGGATCAGAAACTTATCGTAGACTTAGAAGGGTCATACAACAAAGAGGGGTGGGCTCTCACCCCACAAGGGAAACTAATCGTTCCCTCCCATCTAACATGGTCTCTAGTAAGAGAAGAACACAGAAAGAGGCATTGGGGAGCAGAGGCCTTATATAAACACCTAATTAGAGAAATCGTAGCTAGAAACTTATACACCACTGTGAGACAAGTGACTCAGCAGTGTGAGCTTTGCCTCCAGACTAATCCTAAGAACACCCCCAAACCAGAAATAGGCCAAATTGGGAGAGGCAACGGGCCTGGGCAACAATGGCAAATTGACTTCACAGAACTCCCAAGAAAAGGGGGGTATCGATACTTATTGGTATTAACTGATACCTTTTCAGGTTGGCCAGAGGCGTTCCCTACCAGGACGGCCAAAGCTCGGGAGGTAACCAGAATATTAATACAAGAGATAATAACACGCTTTGGGGTTCCGGCAACCATATCATCTGATAGAGGGCCACATTTCATCTCGAAAGTAGTACAACAAATTAGCTGTTGTTTGGGAATAGATTGGCAGTTTCACACCCCATATCGCCCTCAGTCGAGTGGCCAAGTAGAAAAAATGAACCACTTAATCAAACAGCAAATTGTAAAATTGGGACAGGAAACTAACTTGGCCTGGCCTCAGTCTCTTCCCTTGGCTCTTTTGCGCATACGAACTAGGCCAAGAGCAAAGGAAGGAACTGAGCCCTTTGAAATCTTATATGGACGACCCTATGGAATACAAAAAGGGATGTCCACACAAGCTGGGGATGAAATCATGACCTCCTATATGGTGGCCTTAAGCAAACAACTCCGTAAAATCGGGAAACATGTGGTTGGGACTCGAAGTAGAGGTTTAGATGGGCCTGTACATAACATACAACCTG
Source organism: Pluvialis apricaria (assembly GCA_017639485.1). Taxonomy (NCBI): domain Eukaryota; kingdom Metazoa; phylum Chordata; class Aves; order Charadriiformes; family Charadriidae; genus Pluvialis; species Pluvialis apricaria. The sequence goes on along the minus strand of CM030021.1, from coordinate 359,346 downwards.
GAGATTATGTGTATATAAAGTCTCTTACAGAAAAGGCTCTGGAGCCGCAGTGGGAAGGACCATTTCAAGTACTCCTTACTTCCTTCACAGCAATCAAAATCAAAGAACAGAGCGCCTGGATCCATCACACCAGAGTAAAAAGAGCACATGAATCTCCATGGAAGGTCACGCAAGTTCAGCCAGGAAAATTACTTTTCTCACGATCCTAATTATAATTCAGGGACAGGAGAGCACTTCTAGTCAGAATAACGTTGGGTGGCCTTGGTCCCAAGCCTATATAAAGTATACTGGATCCATGGGGGGATATTTTGCTCAAAAGGATTTAAACTTATCCACTGTAGTCATGCATGGAAGTCAAGTATACATAAAGGAAGAATGGAGCAAGGATGTGAAGGGGATTTATCAACTTCAAGGAACTGTAGGGGAAGAAATCAAAGTGGGATGCCGATTGGTTAATGGCACCACCTATAAAAAGGCATCCCAAATCACTGTTTCAGATGTTCTTACAAAGAACAAAACGGTCTGTACTTCCAGGGAATTAGATTGCTGGCATAACTTTACATTAGAACGGACCAGTGAAGTGGTTTGTCTCTGGGCCTATGATACTATTGGACTCTCATTCAAATTTAAAATAAATGTCGTAGCTAGGCCCGTTACAACAGTGCCTGCTACAACAGTGAAAGATATATTTACCACGTGACCTACGCCAGCACCCAGGCTCGAACCCAAAATATATGAGAATGGCCCATATGTAATAAAAAACACAGGCCAACAGCAAATGCTGTTTAAACCAGAATGGTCTCTTAAACACATTGAGTTGTCAATGCAAAACAACATCACAGAGATTCAACCAGCCTGTTCTCCCTTTTTACGAACCTCTTTCGAGGGATGGACCACCTGGTTACATAGAAGGGCACCAGCAACTTCCCATAGGCGAATATCAAGAGACCTGACTGGTGCTATAGGAACAGGGCTAAGCGTTCTGAATAGCATTGACTCAGAAATAATAATGAATAAGTTGGCCGCCTCCACTGCCGATTTCACAAAATTACAACAGCCTTTAAGATCTTCCCTAGTGGCTTTGGGAACTCATCAGTGGCTAGTGTCGAAAGTATTACCAAATTGGGAAAGAATAAACATAAGAGATCACAAATTAATTATAGACGCACTGGGTGGGCTCCAAAGTAACGTCTCTTTGGCTCTCAGCTGTATCCAGGCTCAGTTATGGATGCAATCAGTGACTGCTTCAATCATAAGAGAAGGTGAGGAAGGGATTTTTCCCACTGAAATCCAGAAAATAATCTGGGACAATGCTAACCACTTCGAAAGGAAACTCCAGGCCTGGTGGAATTTGGTAAACTTTACCTATGATCCCACTACAGACATAGTTACAACTTTTGTGTTAACTGTTCGTAATGCTTCAATATATGTGATTCATCCCATTATAGCATTAGGATTAAATTACAATGGGATTTTACTCTATCCTTTTGAGCATAAGACATGGGCCTGGAAGGTAAAGGATAAATGGCAAACAGTAGACCTAGAATCCTGTATTGTGCGAGAACAACAAGGATTCATTTGTGAAAGTAACGCCATCAGTGCACAAGACATTTGTCTTGACACTGATCAGAAAGTTTGCCAGTATGAAGTTCGTCCCAATGCTGACCTTAAAACCATATTAATATACATTGGCAAAGGTTGTGTGTGTCTGAGAACTGCCTGTAGTTTCATATCTGTAGAGGACATAGAAGTAGATACTAGAAATCACTCAAATTTCTGTGTTTGTAATTTTACTAACATCAACGGATGTGACTTTAATTATACAGCTCCAGTCATATCCCATCAGCTTTTAAATCTAATTATACGTTACTCCACGAATTGGCGCCTACACCCATTGGGACAGACATAACTCTCACAAAGAAATTACTACAGCATCAGGGGTTAATGCGAATATTAGAGGAAATCAAAACCAAGGGACAGGAAACTTTGATAACGGTTCATCATGACACAGATAAAATAATAGAGGTTCTAAAAAGGGTAGAAAAGGATGGAGAACATAAATGGTGGGAAGTACTCTTCGGCTGGTCACCCACTGCTACAGGAATCCTTAATAACTTATGCCACCCTATTGTTGTTCTCCTGGGCTTGTCCCTGATTAGCATTGTTTTATCCATAGTGTTATATGTTTTAAACTTGAGAATGATAAAACAAATGAGGCAATTGATATATGCTCAACAACGCCGACAACAGGTCGAAATAGGCAAAAATCTTATAAAGAACCTAGAAAAGAAGGGAATAATATAAAGGGCACTAACATAAAGTAAATGAATTTACTTACTTTTTAGAAAAGGGGGGGATTGATAGAGAGAACTAACATTTAAGGGCTAATAGCAGGAGGGAACATGCTTGACGCAAAACATATAACATTGTAGCCATTGCATTGCTTAACCCATATCTATAACCTTGGCCATCGTGTAAGACGTTTTATCAGGAAATAGCAGAGAAGAACAGAACAGCCATGGCCGGCCTTGCTAAAGAAACTTGCTGGAACTGACCTTGCGGTTGCGGAGTCTGATAAAAGAGAGACTGAGCTTACACAGGAATAAAGAGTCACTTGTGGTGATGAAGAAGAGAGGGTTTGCCTTCATCCTCTCGACCCTCAACGACCACCACCAGAAGAAACTGCGCATGCTCGGCGGGGAGGAGACCACGGAAATGGCTCATTTGCATACGAAGCGGGAATAGATAGTTAATATGTATAGGCGTATTGCGAAACCTTATGAATATGTAACACTTTGCTGTATAAATATGATACGAGCTGCCGCGTTAGGGGCGCACGAATTTGGTGGGATGACCCCCCGTGCTGCCCAGCGCTGAATAAAGCATACCTACTTTACAACCTTGGGGTTGTGGAGTCTGATTTCCGCACGTCAGCCAACTTTTTGGGACTCAGTTTTGGCAAACTGTATTGTTTCGAAGCACAGGGCATACCCGTTAGCAGAAACAATTTGACTGAAAACAGTTGGACGATGACTGAAGTCACACCAGACAGAGAGAGAACAGCAAGCCAATCAATCAGGCAGATATAAGATCGAAGACAAGAGGTGGTATTTTGTTGGGAGCAATAGTGTTTATGTTAATTTATAATTTTAAAAAATCCCCAGTAAGTTTATGGCTGGCTGTATAACATTGTCAACAAATCTGTCAACTGACCCTCCTCCTCTCAGTCTCCTCAAGTCCACAACAGGTAACTGTCTGATTCTGTATTATCCTTCCTGAAGAAATATTTGATAATTTTTGTGGTTAGGTGCTCTATCAGCATTTATAAACACTAAAATCCATCAAGTAGAATTTTTTGCTCCCCTTATGTATTACCTAACCATCTTGCACTACTGGAAGTTTATTTTATTCCTATTTGTCACACTGATTCAATTTTTATGACACTTGCAAAATGGTGACACTAAATCCTCCCCTTTCTGGTATCCTCCCCTTGTATTATTAATTTAATGCCCTGCAGATGGCTCCAATTAATCACCAAAAAAGAAAACCCATAAAACCCCACAGCCTCCTCACTTTTGAGTTACAGGCAGTTCCACTTGTAAATATTCTCCTCCCAAAGAAACTTACTTCCCCATACAAAAAGCATTAACTGCATTCAGTGGAGTACAACCAGACATTCATCCCTGGCATTACTTCTTTCTGTCATGGAGAAAAGTATCTCCACTATAAATTTTTCCTCATCTTGTCCTATAAGCATTTTCAAACAAACATGTGTTAAGTGTGAATGAGTTTTTACATACAGAATTTATATTTGAAATCTTAGTAGATAAGAGGTGCTCAGAATCTTCAAGATTTAGGTTGCTCTTTTCTCAAAATAATAATGATTTAAGCTAATAGAGTTTTAAAAAAATTAACTCAGATCAGGCACTGAGAAGAATGACTCACCAAAAGTCAAATGCCTACTTGATGACAGAAAGAGCTTCTAACAGCGTTCACAGAAAACTTAGTTTATCCTTCTTTGTTCTCTAGTGAAAGGCTGCAATTTAGCAACTTACTGATTGTGCTGCATAGTTCAGCCAGGAAGGTGGCTCCGAAAAGACCGAAAGTAGCCAAGTTTAATTCTTATCTATATTTTTATATCATCCATGAAACACAAAGAACAATATCATAAACATATAGTTCTAAAACATGCTGGGAAAGTGTTATCACATGCTAAATCCAGAAAACAAGTATGGCCCAAGGATAAAACATAGCACACAGAACACCTCTAAAACCTATTTATGCATATGGTAGTTTTTAAATTGTTGTGATGAAATATAAGGTGCCAGCCCTACAATATTAAAACTGCTAAAGCTAATAATTTCAAATAGAACAATGGAGGATTAGCTTTGCATTACCAACAACCAAATCTGTCCTTGGTATCAAAAAACCATAACAAGCTTCTGTAATACAATCCACCTTGTGAGCCTTAGTTTCAGCTTTTACATGGTTCATCCTCGAAGTAGATACCGCCCAGACCTGAAGACATACTGTCTGTAGGGTATATTAAATTCAGCAGCTCATACAGCATCTGTCAATCAACAAACTAATTTGAGAGCTGTCTGCTTTTGCAACTGATACAGAGGCACTTCGTAACAAGGGGTTAAGTTTCCTACTGGAAAGATCACCAAAGGTAAGGAAAGAGAAACCCTGATATGAACTAGTCTCATCAAACCCTTTTGAACAGACACTTCCTCCTAGCATCTGCAGGGAAGGAGGGATTCCATAAGTCTCTAATCAGACAGAATAACAGTCTGTCACCCAAAGAAAATGCCAGACACCCATGTTCTCATCTCCAGACAAAACATACAGGCTCAACTGGGCAAGAGTCCCTGAAGTGACAGAAGCCAATGGCCCATAGGCAAACTCTGAGTAACAGCAAAGGACTCCACAAGGGGAGAAAAAGAAAAACCAACAAAAATTCCAGACTGCATTAAGACATTGCACTTGATCTGCTCCCCTGGGCCACGTTCCAACTAAACCAGTACTGCAACTGAAGCTGACATATTCTGCCTATCCCCCTCCCCAGTCATTCAAGTTTTCTTTCCTTACTTAGAAAAAAATTGCATGAAAAAAACAGTGGCGGGGACAGCAAAGTGCATCATCATCACATCATAAACTCTGTAACGCAGAAGGATGTTTTGGATTAATGCACATTGGTCTGTACAAGCATCCCCCCCCCAAAAAAAAAGATAAAACTAAGGAAAAAGAGCCAAAAATACTCAGTTTCAGAAAAAAAAATTGTTCTTAACTGCACACACAAGTTAACTGTGAAGGCACATAGCAACACTGAGGCATCCTCTTCCTCCAGAAATGCCAAGCTTCCTCCTAGCTGAGAATTTCTCACAACACAATGCATTTGAGCAGCACAAAACCAGCCACTGTTGCAGGACACCCACCTCAATCAGAAAGAACTGGGGCCCTGGCAATAGGTCTGTGCTGCAAACAGAACAGCTACATGGGATGTTCTACACTGAGAAGCAACAACCTCTCGCCAGGATTCCACTGGCCCAGGAGTAACACACTGACTTCATTTTCTTATTAGAAACTTCCAAATAAATTATGTTTTAGCATAAATTTCCATGAGTCAATATAAATGCAATAGGTGTTATATCATCCTGCTTTTCTCCAGGATAAAGACTAGTTTCATTTTTGGCTTCTTAGACTTTGTGATCAGAAAGGGTAGTTTTCCAGTCAAATTGCAAGTGTCAAAAACCAGAAATACTGCATAATTTGATCAGGAATGTACAGAAAATGCATTTTAATCCACATCTAGTCCATGAATTCTCAGTGCTGTTCCATGTTTTCTCAGTGCTGAGTCCATTTAATGCTTTTGAGGTCAATTCCATCCTGCACCATTTCCCAGAGGGGGCTGTAAAGAAAGGAGACAAATGAGGGCTATCTGAAGTGCACAGGATGACATCAACAATAACCAAACAATTTCATCAACTACACAATAAACTAGGAGACACCTATCTACCCATCTTCCCCTTCTGGAGGTCAGTGAGCTTCAGACGATCAGTCCTCAACCGTGTTCTCAGCCCAAAATACAAGAGGTGAGAGGGCAAGTGCTCCACCTCACCTCACCTCACTTCCTGCACCCACTTTGGGCATAAAGTACTCCTGCCTCTTAGGGACTGCGCCCTCGCATTTAACACTGTCCAGAGGAGTCGGGAGTCTTTCAGTTTCACCAAAATAAAACAACTTATCAATACATAAACACAGTAATACCATCTCTGGCTTAGAAACTTCTAGGTACTGCCCTATGTGCTTGCCCTACTCACGAAGGCAGGATCTGGGAGAAGGTTTGTTATCAGTTTTTTTTCCTTAAAAGTTTGTCACTACTGTTAAGAGCAGGTCCACTACCCACTCTGGCAACACTGTTTGCTTATATACAGAGACACCACCAGATTTTTGAAGCAAACAGTTACTTTCAACTAAATTCAACTCTTCAAATGATTATTGTACCTAAGAAGTCTTTACATTCAAAAAGAGGATGGCTCACCTCATTTCCCTCAGCCTCTTAACATGCTGTATGCACTTCTGCACTGTATAATCCACTTCTTCTTCTGTAGTGAAACGACCAATGCCAAATCTAGACCAAAGGAAAACCATTAAGGACTAGAATATGGAGGGGTGGAACAAATCCACCACCACCTACTTTCAACAGAAAAGAAAAATATTTGGAAGCATAGGGAAGACCACTTCACGCACCTTATAGATGAGTGAGCCAAGTCTTCGTCTGTTCCAATTGCCCGCAAAACATAGGAAGGCTCCAGAGAAGCTGACGTGCAAGCACTGGGGAAAAGGGAAGGCAAGCAAATGTCAAACTTTTGTTCATGTGCAGATGCTACACTGAAGTAACACTTCAATAATCTCCTCCAACAAAGAACAAGTCACTTACAGACATTTTGTATTACTATGACTCCTTACAACAACCCATATCAGCTTCCCCAGCCTCTTAGAAACACTGAATACAAGCAAGAGCAGCGGTATTTCTGCTGCTGAAGAAAAAGAAAGGAAGGGGCAAGCATTAGAGGAAAATGAAGATAATAAATCAGGAGCATGAGGTAAGAAGACATAACGCAGCAAGAATAAACACAATGCTGAACAGAAGCAGCGGGAATGCAGACTAAGAGGTAGCTGAAGTGAAGGCCATGAAAAAAAGACAAAGGAGCCAAGACAGAACTAGCCAGAGAAGGTACCAACAGGAACACTAACAAAGAAAAAAAAATACACACTGTTTGGCAGCAGAACAAATCAATGAAAAACAGTGCACAGAGGAATCCAGAGCAAGGTGATCTAGTCATAGTCGTCAGCAGAGAGAACTTCCATCTTGAAGCAGTAGGCAAAGCTGGTTACATGTTGTTACTCAATTTTTCCAGGTAGCAACACGCAGCACAAACCAGAGTGCCATTCACAGCCATTTACAGCTCTCTGGTGCACAAAACAGAGCCTCAGAAGAGATTTTCAAATTACAGAAGTGTTCGGCTTCAGAGACAGTCATGCGGAGACTTGTTCTTCCTGTTCATAGCGCTAACATATTTCTAATTAAGATATGCTGACCGCTTTGTTCTCAAAGGTGAGGAAAGGAGGGTGTCTTTACACTCCATTAACTTCATTGCAAGCAGCAAGTTTGTCTTAGTAATAGAAATGTTACTGATCACTCCTGTACAGTCAGCAGAGCTCCACAGAAGTGTATTAAATTTTCTTTCTGCTTTTGCATTAAACACGGGCACTATGAGCTAATTTAATTCAGATTAAAAAAAAAAAGTGAAGTCCAGCCTTGCTAGATTCTAGTTACAATCTGCCACTTGTGTGAAATCCTGCTGAAAGACAGAAGCTGCTCAAATGCAGGTAGCCTTTAGAATGAAAGCGTCACCAGCAGTTACAAGCCAAGGCTGTTCAGATTGCAGCTAACCAGTCTGCAAGGCTGGCAGGTAGGAATTTCTAGGTAGTTTTTTGTGGTTTTGTTTAAGGTGGGTTTTTTTTGTTTGGTTGGTTGATTTTTTGTTTTTTTTCTGGGTTGTGGGGTTTTTTTGCTTTCAGGATGAGTAAGTTTGAAATGTGCCACTTCAGGGGAACACCATCTTTGAATGCAATCAATGCCAGGCTGACTCATTAAGTGAATATGCAAATACAGAGCACAGAGGAGACCACTCCTTAGTTTGTACCTCCATTAGAAAATGTTATTTTCTCTCCAAAATATACTGCTATCCTTCCCACACACTCCACCTACCTTCCTGAAGACAGAGCCACATCCTTCAGAGCCATCAGAAGACTTTCCCCTTCCACATATGCAAAAGATAAATTGATGCATCCTACATACAAATAAATGAAACAGGAAAAAAAACACAACCTTCCATCAACTGAAATCTAGGGCAAATCCTACCCCACATGGCAGTACTCGCACAATGTGTAGCTAAAGTGCATTATTCAGCCACGGCCATTAACCCTGAGGAGCCAGCCAGTTCTAACAGGCTTGGGATTTTGCTAATGTTACCTGGATAGCGATGCTCTCTATCTCCATTCATAACCACGTCAGGAACTTCGCTCATTATTTTTGTAACCAGTCGTTCTGCCAGTTGAGAGATTCGCTTATGGTCATACTAGCAAAGAAACCAGAAAAGAGACCAAAATAATAATCAGTGTACAGTTTGACCTCACTCAAACTGCTTTGTGTCACCAGCCATGAGTAGACTGATGGAGCTGGGCTTGGTTAGACTTGGGAAAGAACAGATCTGAAACTTGAAAAGAAACTGTCAAACTTTGTGTACTCTAGAGACTGTTTTAAAAGAGAATTACCAGTTTGGTCCTAGCTAGCTCAGCCTTCAATAATATTCCAAACCATACAGAAAGATCTATACATACAAGCTGCCAAATTGGTTTTTATAAAAGCACTGAGTTCTTTGTGTTTAAAGACAAGTTAGGTCATAAGATGCATTTTGCAACACAAGAAAGGGCACCTATTATGGTAAGTGCTCCTTATTTCCCTAGGAGCTCTCAAACTGTACTACATAAAGACAAAGACTTGCAAATTACTGTGAACTCAGTTTTTACAACATGTAACCTACGCAATGAGAACTGCCCATTCTAGATTAAAATTGGGGTCACTTACACTAAAAAAAAGCAGTAAGGTATGGTATCAGCTCCTGTGCACAGAACAGCCAGATGCACACATGCAATTCACACTTGTTTATATGCTTGAAAAAGCTTTAGAAGAAAACAAGGCTATCTCAACTATTACTTGGTTTAGAAATGCCAAAACTCTGCCAGGCAAGTAAGAGAATCCAGATCTGAGGCTCATGCAGAACTCAGGCTCTGCAGGCTCTCCAGCCTCTAACAAGGCTTCCATAACCACCCAGCTCAGATGGCGCATCTGCCCCTATCTCCCAGGAAGCAGCCTGATCCTATGCGTGCAAGTAACTGGCTCATGCATCCCATTGGCACTATATTAAAGGATTTTTACATTCCAGCTGTACGGAACGCATTGATGCCCACAAACAGATACAGCAGCACAGAGAGGCTCAGACACCAGAACTAGCAAATAAACTACCATTCAAGCTAAGAAAACAAAAAAACCCTCTTAGTTCCAAAGTTGCAGTAAACTTGAATTTATATACATTTAATAGGTATGATAATGGACTAGGAAGTCTTATTTTTCCAATATACATTACATAAACATGATTTATTCCATTTCAGAGATGCTGCAAATACATGTGTGCAGAATGGAGAGATGAGTACAAGCACTTAAAGCCGTATTTCACTAAAACTGTGAACTGTAAACCTGTCATAGAAAACCATGATTCAAACCACTTCAAGAAAAAAGAAACTTAAAAAAGCTGAAAATCAGCTTCCAATTACCCAAAACCAGCCCTGAAGATCGCAAAACATTTACTTAATGTTACAACAGGATAATCAAATTTAATTCGGGCACATGGACACAATGAGACTTCAGGAATCTAAGACTCAACCGGCCCTGTTATATTATTTTCTGGAATCCAGAGCAAGTATCTTCCCCAACATACCTCCATCTCTTGCTGTGCCACTTCACACGCTGCCCCCAGGCCCACTGCTAAAGGAGTGGGCACAGTCCCAGACCGCAGTCCTCTCTCCTGGCCTCCCCCACTTTGCAGGGGTTCTAGCCTGACACGTGGTCGACGGCGAACGTAGATAGCACCAACCCCTTGAAAACAAGGAAAGCTGTGTCAGTATACACTTACAGTTCTGAAACTATGAAAAGGGACTCTAAGGTTTGGAAACATTCCTTATTTCCACAGCAAACACATATTTGGACATTTCACTGGAGAAAAACGTAGTGAACACATACAGAAGCACAGTATTTTCTAGGAAATGGTGCTTGTTCCCACCCTTCATGTTCCTCTTCATTCAGGCTCCCAGAGCTTCAGCCACAGGAGAAGTTCAGTTTCTCGCAGTGTGCTTCAGCCACCTAAGGACTCCGTACTTCCCGTACTTCTCATGATTCCTGTGCCAGCTGAAGTTCATCCCTTTGCACTGAAGTTTTCATGTGCAGACATTTCATTCATTGATGTTCCCTTACCGACTTCCAACTGAAACCTCTATAAGAACTCCTTTCCCTGGATTACCAGACCAGCACCAGTCCCAAGAGTCGTCCTCTCCATTTCGTCTGGTTAGGCAGACTCATCAGTGACACCAATTTCTAACAGACAGATTAGATGAGCCAGTTTTGACAGCCAGTCAATTTCACTCTCTGCTCTCCTCACCCAGAAACTTGACTTCCATGTGCCTTGGCATACCTAACAAGTGACTGGTCATCACAGGAAGAATGGTTGCAACTTCCAGTCATAGTAAGTTGGGAAAATTTATGCCTGTCACCTGCCCAAACTTCTTAGTTGAAAACTTAGTCCTTGACCAGAGATATGTCTTCAGCTCTCAGGAGAGCTCATACAGAAAAAGATGACACCTTGAAAAAATAGTAATTTTGCCTTTTGTTTCTGAATAGCACATAGAATACAGCAAACCTGATTTCTGCCTTTCTACATCCAGCATTACAAACTAAATGGACCATGACAGTGATAACTGCTGAACTCCCAAATAGTATGCATGCATACTACTCAACTAGAAAATCCATAGCCAGATTTTAAACCCCATTCTGCAAAGATGACGCACAAATGGGGTTGAGGGGAAGAAGCCACTGGAAGTAGAAGACAACCAAAATCACTGCGAATTTAAACATTCCAATTATCTTTTGATCTCCTCATTGCAAGTTACAGTTGGGTCTAAACTTTGCCCTATAACCCAGAGATTTCATTTCAACATCAATGCTGCTTCACACCAAGCATATGACTCCTGAAAAGCCACTCCTCCTAATGCTGCCACCATCATAAGATACTGCTTCTTCCTTCAGTGAAGCCACCTCGCAACCCAGCAGCACTGAAGATCCACTTACTGCAGCTCTAGGTCTGGCAGCAGTGCCTGAACTACTCTAAAGTCAGTCCAGTACTGGTCTTAGAATAGTTTCCCACAGTTTAAGTAACAGTCACTATGACAGACAGGTTTGACTTCATACCTTCTGTAGTTATCTTAAGGTAGGCATGGAAATAACAATTCTCTAGAAAAGCACTTCAGTAAGTACCTTTGGGCCCATAAATTTTATGGCCACTGATGCTCATTAGATCAATTTTCATGTCATTGACATCCATAGGAATTTTACCAATTGCTTGTGCAGCATCTGTGTGGAAGAAAACCTTACGTGTGCGGCAGATCTCACCTGTAATAAAAACACAAAGGCAAAAACCCCCACATTATCTCATCTAATGGTTACAATTCCAAAATGATTCCAACAATGAATCTAAAGCATCAGTTCATAACTGGGACCAGTTCTGAGGTGACAAAGGAAGAAATGGCAGCTGTCATGTTTCTTTTATGGTAAAGTGTCTAAAGCTGTGTAGGAGCTATTCTAGCTGATGCCTAGGTGGGTGCAGGTTTAGGCAGGTCAGCAGGTAAGACTACAGTGAATTTTTTCAGTTGAGAAGTTAAAAAGCCTTTTGCTGTTAAGAAGTGAGATTGTTTCCAGTCCCGCACCTACCAAGTTCACGTACAAATGGCTGCACGGGACATCCAAGTTTCCCTACAGGGATCACACCACAGCTGGACAAAACTACTTTTTTTTTTTTCTTGATTCTTTTTCTTCTCAACACCAGTCCAGCACAAGCCAGCCTTACTTTCAAGTCTATCCTTGCCAAGTATTTTATGCCATTTCCCCTATTTTCCAAATTTTGCAATACTCCGCTTCAAAAATGCTCTCAGAATTGTCACTAGTACTCACACAGGCTGGTTACTCCCACCTGAAGCCTGTAATCAATATTTTTGCATCCAGAGCTAAAATACACCAAGGAACAAAATAATGTATAGCTCACGGGCAGTGAACTTCAGTATTTGTTTTTGTCATCAAAAAACTCACTAGTTGTCTTCCACAGAATCTGTACCGAGCACAGTTGCATCCCAGACCGCTCTTTGCACAACAAGTCAGCATTATCTTTCACAGAAGAAGCTGTCCTCCTGTGGTCCAGCAAGAACAGCATTGCTACTGCTAGCAGCAGTAAGCCATAAGCCTCACACTAACAGAGCCTTAGGTTAACTCTGCAAGGCCGCAGTCCTGGCCTATTAGACGTGTTATCAAGGCGTTATGAGACCTTACTGTGGGAACCAGAGCTTGGTACCAGGTATCTCTGGCATTTAAGCATGGGACAACAGTAACCACCTTGACAATATAAGCACAGGAGGAAAATAGAGTGCTCAGGCCTATAAGCAACTCACTGATGGTCAATTATTTGTCAATGAAGAAAAAGAACCTTGGAGAGCCTTGGGGAAAACACTGCTTTGAGCATAATAAAGAAAGAAAGGAAAATGTAGTAGGTAAGCAAGAGGAAAATCAGCTGTGCAACAGGAAGAGACGCCTGCCACAGCCTGGGAAAACAATACCCTCCAGAACCATGCAGTATAAACTCCAGGGCAGGGGCCAAAGCCTAAAAACTGTCTGAAAACTCAAACATCTTATGAAAGGACATCTTGGATATGAAGGGGGCATGGGAGCATTTTGTCACTGTCAGGGGAAACATTATCAAGGAACCACTGCGCGTGGGATCCAGGGAGCTACATATGTGGGCCACCCGCTCACCCTCCCTGTTCCAATAACCCTGGTTCTCCCGCTCTGCCTACACCTGCTTTGAGGTCCCTGTCCCTCCACTGCCTGCTTGGAGCCTGGCTCACCCTCTTCCTGCCTCCTGTTACAGAAACCTGGCTCTTCAGTGGCCTTCTCACCCCCAAACCAATTGTTCGTGACTGCATATGGCAACACTGGGGGGAAGGGGTGTCTAAGCGTGGTGCTCACCATCCCCTCCCACCCCAAATTCCACACGTTTTTCCTCTTAAACACCACAAGTGCTCAATAAACCGTTATAGTATGTAAACTCGATTTGGCCAGTTACTATTGTCCAATGTTTTCATCCATCGTACAATTCAGAATGAAACTAGAGCAGCTAATCTGTACTACAAGGCTATAATTGCTTGTCCTCGTTTCCCTTTTGAAATAAGTTTTTATTTTGGACAGCATTATTTATTCCTTAACTATACTACACTGATCTTTTGCATCAGTAGTACTCAGCTATGAAAATATTAAGTAAAATGAAGCAGAAGTGACATTAGCTGGCCTCTGGAAGCCATGGTGTACTTACCAATGTCATGAATTGGCTGCTTTACTCCTATTTCATTATTCACAGTCATTACAGAAACCAAACTTGTATCTGGCTGGAACGCAGCCTCCAACTCCTGGTGAAATATTCAAACAGAAGAGTTTGTGACTAACAGCAGATTCCCGTGCGTACCTTCAATTTGCTAGCAAATCTCAACCAGCAGGCCCCTAACTAGCGCATTACCAGCAAACCCCTTGGGTGCTGACAGACAGTCCTGGTGAGAGCACTAATCCATGTGAACATGAAATTCCTGCAGGAAGAGGAATGTGATCAATTGCATTTCTGCATACCCTAACCCTGGTATGCACCGTGCCACCTGACTTGATTAAATCAAGTCAGTACAAGCTTTTGCTATGTCTCATACATTCCTCCGAACTATTTTCTTTAACGAATTCACCACCCGTGGAACGGCTTAAGCCATATCTAGGCAAAGCAAGGTTGGCTATACAGGAACTGCACTATATACAAGAAAGCATCCAGCAAAGGAGGAGTCTGCCAGCACGGTTCTCGGAGAACGTGACTAACACTTCTGCACCTGCAGGCCCGATCCCTCTACCCCACCACAGACATACATCTCTCCAAGCCAGATAATGGGGCTAGAAATAAAACGGATGCTGTCCCGTATTACAGGACACAAACGATGAAATAAGCATAGACAACTTCTGAATCCCAGGACTGCGACCAGCACACTCAGAAGGCTCAGTTCATGGACAGCAATCGGAAGGGAGCACTGTAATCGCTGTGTCTGATGGCTTGAGTAGCTCAGGTCATGAAATTTCACCACTGACTCCCGTATCAAAGCCAACTCCATCCTAGTCATGTACTGGGCTCTCTATAGGGTATGCAAGAGCTCCACCCGCATAGGAAGGAATGACAGCAGGTGAACGGTGGGATGAGAGATTGATGTTTTGGTTGAGAAAAAGTCTAGAGCACCACACAGAACAGGAAATCCTTCTCCAACTGTGACAGAGATTTGACTGAGACTCTCATTCTACCTTGTGTTATTTATCATCCTCTCCTCTTTATCGTCAAGAGCCCGTAAGGTCCTTTCGAGCAACAACTTGAAGCAAGAACCTCTTCTATTTTCACTTTCAGTGAAAACAACCTACCTTCAAATCTATCAGCCCATTTTTTTTAACAGGTAGATACGTGACCCGAAAACCTTCTGTCTCCAAGGAACGGCAAGAATCCAACACGCACTTGTGCTCTGTTTGTGTAGTAATGATATGCTTTTTTCTGGATTTATAGAACCTTGCAACACCCTGTCAGGTACAATCCATGAACAAAAAAAAATTGCCATTAGACCACTGAAGAAAGCAAGCTTTACACAAAATGATCAGAAACAAGAAATTACTATTTACATTACTATTTGCATCTTCCTTGTTTGCCCCAAAGTCATGAATCTAAAAGGTACTGACATGTAATTCACACTACTTATTTCCATCTGCACTCATTTTTCAAAGCATCTCACTTTTCAAAAGGCCTGTGAATATGTTAACTGGTATAAGTTCTAGACACTATTAACAGAAATATTTTAATTTAAAAAACATTTGCAATGGAGTCTTATACAATGAGAAGCCTGACTAACCACATACTAAAGGTTAAAACACTACCTAGTCTCAGTCAGATAAGTTTGTAGTGGGCATCTCCACTATATTTCATGGTAACAAGTTTAATTACACAAGCAGAAGGATTGTATTTGGTGCATGTAAGGTAAACATTGAGTATTATACTCTGTCCTGAAAACCACGTTCTTGGCACCAAAACATCCCAGTATTTTTTCCATGTATGTAGCAGAACACCACAAGGGGTAAATCCAGGAATGCAAATATTTGCTAACTAAGCCAACACATTAACATTAAAACTGTTGAAAGATGCATACAGTTCTTAAAAGCATAATTTTACCACAATAAACAACTATCAGTATAAACCTTTTACCTTAATTGCCATATTATTTGATTCTGTTGCACCACTGGTAAATATAATTTCCCTTGAATCAGCCCCTATTAAATCCGCAACTTGCTGTTTAAAAAGAAATACAAATTTGGTTTGTTAAGATAAAATACAATGAATTCACCATAGCAAAACACATGGAAAATGTTTTCAAGAATACTCCCTTGAGCTTTGAAAGGGTTACAGCCAGTATCTAACACAGTTATGCTACAGGTACAACAGTCTAAATATCTGCATTAATACAAAATACATAAGGAATCCATAGTCATTAGCAGTAGTGGTATTGAGCACTAGCCTGTCATAAAAGAACATAAAAGTTAAGTAGACAAAAACCTAGTACATATTACTTCAAACAAAAAAATAACACAGACCCATACCTAAGATTAGGAAAATGAGAAAATACGAAGTTAGCCCAACTACTGCAGCAGCATGCTGACCTCAGGAAACCAAAACCCTACAGTATTGGTTTCTGCCATTTCAGTTGCTCTAATCTCACTATTTTTTCTTGCAATAAATCTGCTGAGTTATAGCCAAGCAAAGAGGAAGCTGCTAAACTCAGCCCACAGAGAACTAACTAACTAAATACAATAGTTTTATCATTGCTTCTGATTTTCTTTCGGCACTGAATTTCCTCACCAGCAAGAAAACCACTACGACTGCAGCGAGCTGAGGACTCACCCGCCTCGCCTTCTCCATGGCGGCCTCGCTCTCCCAGCCGTAGGCGTGGGTCCTGGAGTGGGGGTTGCCATAGTAGGCCGTCAGGTACGGGAGCATGCTGTCCAGCACTCTGGGATCCTGTGGGACACAAACCACCCAGCCTTAGAGAAACAGGGAATGAAAAGCATCTCTGTCTTCTCTACACACCCCACCGTCCCTCTGCCCCAGGATTAGCAGCACTTCTGCGGCAGTATCTAGGTTTAGCTCGAGCCACATCTCAAAAACTTGAGGTTACTGCATGTTATATACAACACAGCCTCCAGCAAACACGTGTATCCAGCGGCTGTGTTCTGTGCCCTCACGCGTAACCTTGATCTGCATCAAGACGATCACAGAAGAAGGGGATTTTCTGAGCAGAAGAAACACGTCTTAAAAAGTCAGAGAAAATTACACAGGTGAGAATTTTGGTTAAATGAATTTCTTGCTGCCCCTTCAAGCAACACCCATCCTCACGGAGATGGGCATAAGCTCTCAGGCGGCTCTGCCACCACTCCCCCTCGCAGCGCACCCGCGGAACACGACGGGAAGCGCCGAGCGGCGACGGCGAGGAGTCTGTGGAAGCGAAGAGGCCTTTTAGGGGGAGCGGCTGTCGCTCAGCTCACAGTAAGCGACGCTGCTTTACCCAGGGCCACCCCCGGGGGCGCCGGGAGAGCCTGAAACTCGGGAAACACGCGAGCGCTCCAGAAAAAAAAAAAAAAAAAAAAAAAAAAAAAAAAAAAAAAAAAAAAAAAACCAAGCAAACAAACAAACAAAATAAACCAGAAAGAAAGTTTACTTTTCCCCTTCCCCCTGTTCTGTGGGAGACCCGCGGGCCCGGGGTCGAGGCCGAGGCCGCAGAGGCCGCCGCGACCCGAGAAGGCGGGGGGAGACTGGGGACAGACCGCAAGCCCCCGCGCGGCCCGGCCCGGCCCTTACCAGCGGGGTGGTGGCCTGGACGTCCATGTAGAGCGGCCGCAGGGCGCCGCCTCCATCGCCGCTTCGCCCTGAGGGGAGGGGGGGGGGGGGGGGACACACGAGCCGCCGTCAGGCGCCCGCGGGAGCGGCGGGAAAGTGCTCTGCCGGCCGGGCCCGCCCGCCCGCGCCTCGGGCTGCGCTGCCGCCTCCCGCCCGGGCAGCAGCTCTGCCCCCCACTGTGGCCTTACCCGGTGCCGGTTCTTGTCCCGGTGCTGGTGGCGGTGCGGTCGCCGAGAGCCGCCGGGAGGCGGAGGCCGCCCGCAGGGCCGCCAGGCGCCGCCACAGCAGCATGGCCGCGGCGCGGGGTGGCAGCACGCCCCTTCCGGCAACGTCACAGCGCACGCCGGAAGCGGAGGCCAAAGCGGGCAGCAGCGGAGGGCGCGGCGCGGCCTGGAGGAGCGAGGTACGGGGGGGCGGCGCCGCCGCCTCAGCCCTCTCGGGCGGCTTGGGGGTCCGCGGCGGGGCCCGCGTCTGCCCGCGGAGGGGCGCGGCGGGCGCTGAGGCCGGGCGGGAGGCAGGTGGAGGTCGCCCCTCCCCGGGGAGCCGCTGGGGCTCGGCCTGGGGCTGCCGGAGGGCGGGTTCGCTATCCCGCTCCTCTGCCTCCAGGGTCGGTGGCGGCTCGGGAGGACGGGCCCGGGGGCGGAGGCTTTGCCAGGTGGCGGCGGGAGCTGGAGAGCACAGCGTGAGATGCTGAAACTGCTCTCGGAGACGTAGCGGCGCTCCCAGGGGCTTGTTGAGCAGGGCCAGGGCACTGGCGTTCCCTCCCGGTCTTTTCCTACTTGGCAGGCGAGGAAACAAGTCTGAAAGCCTGCAAAGCCTCCGGTGCGACACTTACGAGAGGCTCTGAAACGTGCGGGCCTGCTCTCTAGCCCAGTTTGGTTGTAGAAGCGCATTAAACAAAGCAGTAAATGCATGTGGGGTTTTGTGCTTTCTTTTCTAGATGCCTGTGACCGTGGGCCCGTATGGGCAATCGCAGCCCAGCTGCTTTGACAGAGTAAAGATGGGTTTCATGATGGGCTTTGCAGTGGGCATGGCTGCAGGAGCGCTGTTCGGCACGTTTTCCTGCCTCAGGTATGCCAAGGAAATGGCTTTCATGGACAGGTCATGACAGAGTAATAGCCAGAGAGAAATGCTCCTGCTGTGGGATTGGGAAGGGAGGTGCGGATCTGGTCCTGCATTGTCACGTAGGTGAAACTTTGCCGTGCCTCCAAACTAGCCACAGTTCCAGAGCCTGCTCTCAGCTGCAACCTGAAACGGGAAAGGCTGGCAATGGCAGGCATCACCTCTGCGTTGCAGGTTCAGAGACCTTTTCTTGCTGCTCGTGAGGGAGGTTGTGTTGGGCAGCTGAGGCTGTGGAGGATCAGCTCCAGGAGGAGCTGGATGAATTGTCTGTGCAGATATGTGCAGCCCCCTCCTCGCTCTAAAACTTCCTGAGGTTCTCTGCATGCTCTTGGGTATCTACATTGTGGTTGCTTAGGGTGCCCCATCCTCCTGCATGGAGGCAATTTACCGTACTGACCCCGAGTCTTAATTGCAAGAGTGTAGGCAGAGCTGTGGCCGACACCGGCACGATCCCACTGTGAATCAGAGAGGGACAATATTCCACCTTCCCCCAGCATGCCGTCATGGAAACAAACGATGCTCGCTGCCCACTGACTGGTTTTGGCACACATCATTCATGAAGAGGAATTGCTGAAATAAGCACTTCCATATTTTGCAAAACTCCTTCACTTGAGGATTTTTAATCTATGATTAAACAGGTGATTATTTGGTAGTGAGCCTAAATGGAGAAAAAGGCGCAAAGTCTAATCTGGTAGAGTTTTAAAAAGTTTTCCGATCTCTCTCAGATCATGGAATCACAGAATGATTTGAGTTGGGAGGGACCTTAAAGACCATCCAGTCCCACCCCCCTGCCCTGGGCAGGGACACCTCCCACCAGCCCGGGTTGCTCAAAGCCCCATCCCGCCTGGCCTTGAACACCTCCAGGGTTGAGGCAGATCCTGGAGAGGATGTGTAGGTGGTACAGTGCTAGCAGGAAATACAGATTTAGGGTAGTTAGAAGCAGCAGTGACAGTGGTTCTGTCATACTTGAATGACACAGCTACATTACTTCTGCTGTACCATTTTTGAGGCAAAATCTCCATGTTTTAAAAATCAAGTGCCTGAAATTCCTTAGACCCTACAGTCACTTCAGTGCTTAAAAGCCAAATATTACAAGAGCTTTCTGAGAAAGAACAATTCTTTTTGCTTTGGTCTCACCTCTCAAGTAAATAGGAACTGGAGAACAGACGTGCCTCTGGACACTTCCAGGCCTTTCATGTTTCTCTCATTAAAAATATGGTGTCAATGGTAAATAGGAAGTTAGTTTACAACATGGTTTTAAGTTGGTGGCATTAATACTGCCACTGCAGCCAGACGGGAAGGTAATACAACAGCTCAGACCCTGTGTATTATCTGGCAAGTCAAATACTTGGACAGCACAGGTTTTTCTTTTCCCCAAATTAAAGGTAATTGGGGCACCAGCAGGTAAAGCTGTTCCTGCTAGAGGCGTGTCAGGAGGGTATAGCATCAGGTGGTACCACTGCAAGAAAAAATACACGTGGGCCATTGGCAAAGGTCCCTCAAGTGCCCCAAAGAGAACAGCTCCATTTTTGTTTGCAGTAGCTCAGGCATGGGGCACTGCAGCCTGTCTCCTTGCGGAGGCAGGAGGTGATAATTTTAAATTCAGACAGAAGAGGGGGTTTTTGATTTGCGTGGTCAGACAACCATTAGCTCATCGTATCAGACATTTTCTGCTGCATGTCTGTTACCTGTCAGGCTTCAGCTTTTATATAATTCCTATGTTTTTCTTTGTCTCAGGATTGGCATGAGAGGACGAGAGCTGATGGGTGGAGTTGGCAAAACGATGATGCAAAGTGGAGGGACGTTTGGGACATTCATGGCTATTGGCATGGGAATCCGCTGCTAACCTGGAGCTTGGGTTTTATCCCAGCGTGCCCCGTCCAGCCCTTCCTCTCTGTACCATAATAAAATCTTTAGATACCTGGAAGTGAGAGCTCTTCATGAAATGGTAAAGCACCATCCTCCTTGCTCTGCTGATTGTAAACATGCTTTTTACCAAATTTCTACTTTCCTCCTATGACAATAAGAATTAATAATCCTTTGTACTACATTAAAGTTCTTATTTCACAGGCGTAAGTACAGTGCACACATTTCTCCCTTTGGTATGTGGGCAGCTCATATTCCTGACGCATTGATGTGGAGCTGCCCCATTGCATTTGTGTATTCCTGAGTCTGGGAGAGTCTCTGTGGCTAATTCAGATCTAACTATCAAACTATCACATTTCTCTCCTGTTGCAAAATTAGGTGGGTTGAAGCTGGCCCCGTTTCTGAGTTTCAGGTAGTTTGGCACAAATGCCCTCACAGAGCGAAGAACCCCAGAAGGACTTGGGAACATCCTTCTGCAACAGAGGGCAACCTACAGCAGCTTGGGCAGCTTCTGCCTGGCAGCACGTGGGTGCAGGAAGTGGTCAGGGAACAGCACACAACAGTTACAGCTACACTACAAGAGCTGGAAAACGGAAAACTGCTCTGGTCACATGACAGCTGAAGGTATTTTGTGATGAGTCACAAGGATGACTTCAACACCAGAGGTGGGAGATGTAACCTCCCTGTCAGGGCTTGCACAATGCCTTTCCTAAAGCTGTGCTGCAAACTACTGCGGTATCTACACTGCCTCTTCCCAGCTCTGAAGGAAGCAGTCTTACACTCCACTGTATGGCCGTTGCAGAGACTGCAAGGGCAGAGCAGTAGTTGTGGCGGCCTCCACCCATAGGAACTTGCTGTGGCTTTTTTCATTCCCTTGGCAAGGGAAGGGGCTTCACCTGTAGGAGCTGTGGTACCAGAAATGGAGTCTTTTCCTACAGTTTGTCTTACTGTGTCTGCAAGGTGCTCAACGCCTCCTGGGGAAGACAGGATTACTCCCTGCCCTTCACCAGCTGAACTAGGAAATGTTTACTGCTGCAATCTTCTGTTACTTGCCTTTTAGAACAAGGCTTGTCTTTGCTCCTGCTTTATTTCTGCTTAAGGATAGGAAAGGTTAGCAGCAGCAGAACCTGAACCAGCACCCGTACAACG
The DNA here is from genome assembly GCA_017639485.1 of Pluvialis apricaria. Lineage (NCBI taxonomy): Eukaryota > Metazoa > Chordata > Aves > Charadriiformes > Charadriidae > Pluvialis > Pluvialis apricaria. The sequence continues at coordinate 337,810 of CM030021.1, read as the reverse complement.
TTTACTTAGTACAAGTGCTACTTCCCCTGTTTTTAAGGGAGAAACACAAATCTGCCACTAAAAGTCTGCTGTCATGCAGCTCAGTGACCTTGGAGAGAAAAACTGCCAGTGACACCAAAGTCGAGCAACATGGCTACTCAGGAAGTGTTCAGGTTTTCCTCCAGCTGGCACTGGTGGATTAATACTGGCAACTAAAAAAAATAAGGTCAAACAAAACTAGAGAGCAGCTTTGCATGGCTTTCTTCAGCTGTGCCATATACTCCTAAGATGCCCTCCTGTAGTCTGCTCCTGGCTCCTCCCATTTGCCTTTGCACTGCTTCCAGCTGCTCCATCCATTTCCTCCCGTGGCTCCCTCCTGGATTGCTGGACAGCCTTTTGCCAGAAACCAGGTCACCACCACCTTCTGTCCCAGAGCACTGGCGGCATCCCTGCCCAGCCCACTACCACCCACCAGGGTGGAACCCGCCCTCTACACCCTTGTCAAACACAGCTTTTATTAGCCAGTGGTCACAACGGGCAGAGAGGTGAGAAAGGGGCACTTAGAAGGCAAGCCCCTGGGGCAGGCTTCCCTCCTGAAACCAGACTAAAGGGAACATAAACTACTCCCACATCCCCACGATTCACAACGGCTTGTGAAAGAGGGGGGCAGGGGTGATGTTGCCTCTGAGAAAGGGCAAGAGGTGTCTGATGCCCAGGCAGCAAGAAAACCTCCAGGCCCTCAACAACCACAGCTGCGGAACACAAAGGGTTCAAAGCAGCAGGAACCAGCTCCTGCATCTTCTCCTAGAGGAGTCGTATCTGAACATCTCCCACTTCAAAGCATCTATCACTCACTTCCAGTCTTCAGCACACACTGTTTCACGCACATTAGGAGAGCAGAGAAATAAAGATTCATGAAGGCCTTTTTAGGAGAATTTTATTTGAGTGGTTCTTACAAAGATTGTTGCAATATGAAAGTCTTTGATAGAAATATCAAGCTGTCTTGTCAAACACACTGAAGTAACCCAAAAATATATTTCAGAGCTCACAGAGCTTAAAAAGAGCAAAGATTATATGCAACCAGAACAAAACATGTTTCTGTATTTCCTACCGATTTTCAGACTCGGCTGAAATCCTTCAACTGTGCCACACTGCATACATAGAAACTTATCTGGAAATGCAGAGATTGTTTTGTTTGGAAACTTAGACACACCTCACACAGTATTTACAAAGAAACTTTTACAGATACATTAATGAAAAGTTACCATCAAGAAATAAAACCCTTCAATCTTTCTATTCTTACCAATTATTCAGCACGAAGCAAGCTGAGTGGCTGTCTACAGTCAGCTTTCAGTAGCCTTTTCAATTTTCCATTTATACAAAACACTAAATATGTCCCTTCATAAAGTCTATCTCCGATATTAACCTTTAGCAGATCACCTACATTTAGTGAAATGTAAAATGTAATTGCTGAATTAAAAGAAAGGCTTGTGAAACATTAAAAATGTCATTATGTCCCATCTGCCTTTTACAGAAAACTTGTTTTCTATGAGCTACTTCTCAGTTCCTACAGATCACCTTAGTAAATGTACAAGAATTACAAGGCAGAACAAGAAGTCAACAGCTTTGTATACAGTGGAAATGCTAGTTAGGGAGAATGAACACACTGCATTTCTGCTTACTTCATTTTATTTTTAAAGGTAGCAGGAAGTGTACACAAAATGACATTAAATCATTTCCTTTCGTTTTATCTAAATAAAAGATAACTCAATCTTCCTCCAAAAAATAACTATGTACAAAACTGACTAAATCCATCTTCATCGTCGAACAGGAACCAGTAGCTGGGTTGCAGTCATAGAATCTGGGAAAAGGCTATGGTACGTTGGAAGAGGTACATACGCTGCTGTAATCATTTTACCTAATCAGAAGATTAAAGAAAAGATAAATCAGTACTTCATCATTTCTGTAATGAATGGGTAAGCATAGGTCTCTCCATGAAATCCACTCACCTGCAAACCACCTCCCATGCAACGCATTTACAGCTGCAATGGCAGCAGCAATTGAAGGACATTTGACATAGACATTGCCCTGTAATACACAAGGGTTACAGTCCGTTAGAACCCAGAGAAGCGTCCCACCCTATATTCTCACATCTTCCTTGGCGTGGCCGTGACTGCGGCAAACCTGCCCCGCTGTATTCCTACTGGCATCAACCGATAGCACAGAATGAGCATGAGAAAATGGAGTAGCAGACAGGTTTTTTTACTGACGCACATTATCATACTGTAACAGTTACCTTAGCACAAAACTTTTCTGAATAGGATTTTGCAAAACAGACCAAAGGTGAGCTTGATCTGAAATCAACAAGTAATGGATTTCTTACTTGCTTGTCGTAACCATTCAAAGAAAGGATCTAATGGTTCCTGATTACAAATTTGACGTGAAACAGAAAAGCACAAGGAGTTCAGCTACCTCTACTGCAGCCTCACCATCAAGTTTTGAAAATTACCAACTTTAACCGCAAATGCTTAACTAGATGGGCAAGTTCACAGTCTGGTTTTCAAAGGGATTAAGCATCCCCTGTTCCCCCAGGCAGGAAGGGCATCCAGCACTTCAAGACTGTGAAAATTCTCATACATGAACTTCAGCATCTGTCTTTATTTGAGCGACCACTGAGACGAAGGGAAAAAAACCATGACAGCAGGGCAAGAATAGCCTAAGATGGTATCTAACTTGAATGACAGACTGATCTTTTAACTTTGCCAGAGATACCTGAAGTTTTCTATCTGCAAATTAAGCACTAAACCAGCCTAATCTAGAGTGCTGCAATATTCACATTCAACAACTGCAAGACATACAGACACCCACAGTAATGCATATGCATTTTTCTGGCGGCCTGCTTAAAAATAGACTACTACCAGTAATTCATGCACCAAATCAGATTCTAGCTGAAAGAGACGGCACAGGAAAAGAATATATTAAGAAACAGAACCCGGCCTTCCTTTTTGCAGCCTTTGCCAGCCTGTACTGACTCTTCCCACTGTGATCATGCTCACTCCTTCTCAGGGGGGAAACTCGAGATCTGGGGCTGAAGCTGACGGCACTAGGTGATGAACACACACAGTTCTGTTCTCAGCCTCTCCCTACTCAGGCACCAAAGCTGCTTAAGCCTTGAAATGATACAGCAACATAAAGCTTTAGGGTTTTTTTAACACATCACAGTGTAGACTGGTGCAGTACACCAGACCACGTGTTCAGTTGGGATTTTTCACCCAAACCAAATCACATCTTCATGGCTGACTACTGACAGCCCTTAGCCTGGGAAGGCTGGCTGGCTGGGACGGAGCCCTAAAAAGATGGGAAATGGAAACACTTAGATGGTAACGTGACCAGAATCTAAGCCCGGAAAACAGAGCAGCACAGTGGAAACTTATGTTCAAATACAGTACTTTTCAATATCAGTGGGTATTTTATATCTGGGTCATCACTGTGCTACTGTGACAAAACGGATTTCATGTAACAAAACAGCTAACTCATGATATAGCAGCTGTAGTTTCTTCCTTTAAATCCACTTGCTAATGTGAATCAGATTTGCAGCTCTATGTGCTCAGACCCTACGTGAGGTATGTTGAGGGCTGTTGCGTTTTTTTGGGGTCTGTGTGTTGGGTTTTTTTGTTGGTGATGGTGGTTTTTCTCCATCTGTTGAAGGACACTTTGTCTTCTCTAAGATAGTAACACAGTAATATACTGTGGAGAAGGTTTCTACCTTCCAGTAGTCCAACACAACCGTGATGACGAAGATGACAAATGCTAGGAAAGATCGTATGTTGTTTTATGTACTAGACTGCAGCTCATCTCTAACATCCCAGTAATCCATATGAAAGGGTATCAAGTGACAAGTGTCTTCTGTAGAAGAAGCACAATGATAACAAAGGTTTGTGAGTGCCAAGTGCATTACCAGGGCAAAACAATCCCATCTAAGCAATACCAACATGGACAGTAGTGTAGATTTCAGCCTTGCGCAATGGAATGGAACACAACAGAAGACTTCCAGGGGTCTGATGGTTAGAAATTAATCTGACTATGAGAGCATTTGAAAACTGTACTTCAGTTTGGGCTGTGAATTCTATATAAAAGGGGTTCAAGATGGCCAAATCTCTTTATAGACCTTCCACAGTTTATGTTCCAAGAGCCAAAATACAGGGGAACAGATAACCAGTCTGGGGATTGTGTAAACAAAGTGATTACAGAAGAAAAATGCCTTTTTAACATTCAGGCTGAGAGTTCCTCAAACAGGCATTAACCTGTAATCGTCTGCATCAATAGTCCTTTTTCTCTTCCCTGTTCTAACTCTAGGCGCTCCCACTGCAAGACTTCAGCATTACTAGTGAACACAACTGTTGCCAAGCATGGGATTAGGCACACATTTCAAAGCACCTCTCAAGTCTGCTGAAGCAGGGTGTCCTTTGTGCTAAAGCCTGTATTCTCTAGAAACAGAGGCAACTGGAAGTCCCTGGCTTTTGGGAAATGCCCAGCTTAAGGGAAAAGTCAAATGTCACAATTAAAGAGGTCATGACTCTTCAGCCTGTATTTCCACAGGAATTTCAGCTGTGCAAATCTGCAAGAGCAGACTGCCACATCATAAACTGCTCTCATACCTGCATTCAAGTTACACACTCAAAACAGGAGGGAACCACATACATTCTGCAAAAACTGCAAAGTAACTTCAAAAAATTTAGATTTAGTTTAGGAAAAAAAAAAATAGCATTTGCAATGCTCCCTCTATACACTACAAAGCAACAAAACTCCTAAAGCCTGCTCAGTGTCTCCTTGGAACCAGGCATACCTGAGCTGAGTTTTTGTCTACATAGATGTGGATAACTCCTCCATGTTTGTTACATTCCTCAATCACATCATCTTTAATTTCGGTATCCCAGCCAGCTTCTTCTTCACTGTAAAGGGTGGAGGAAGAACAGGACAGAGATGGAGTTGTTACCACTTGGACAAATCCGCCCTGAAACCCATCCAAAAAAACCCTCTGCAACATACCGATTCCTTTCTCAGATGTTAAAGTCATCAACAAATGCCAAACACACACTTACGTTTGAGGATTAAACATGTTGGAAAGCTGGAAGCACTGTGTTGCAAGTGGTTGTACAGAAGCAGCTGCAGCCAGAACTGTTGTAATGGAAAAAAAACAGTAACAAATCTAAGAACCCGCTATGCATGGCTCCAATTTAAATGAGTATTTCCTATCTATTCTTTAAAATCCCAACATTCAGCAGTAACAGCAACAGTTCTAACTAAACAGAAGATTGAAGGCAGGAAAGCCAAACTTGTAACTAGACACTATGATAGAGAAATCTTCAATTGATCAAGACAGAAAATAGCACAGATGAACTACAGTTGAAGCTGAAAAGTGAAAAGATAACCCTGTACATTGGTTTTGGCAGATTTTCAATTTAAACACTTAAATGCAGATATGTGCATCTTCACATGCATCTCAAAACTCTGAGTTGTATGCCAGCAGCACCTTTAATTTTTTTTTTTCTCCTCACAGAAGCCAAGCAGCAGCTCAGGATGGAGCGGCACCATCCATCTGACTTCAGAAGAGACAGACATCTTTGAGAATTCTCAAAATGTATTTTAAGCGTGTTGAATTATCCTTCAAAAAAAAAAGTATCTGTACTTTTGTCCCTTGGAAACACGTAACATAGGAAATACTTGACAACTCAAATTATAAGTATTTTAACTGTAGAATAGATCTACACTGTTTCCCAGGAACTATAAAATCACTACTGTTGTCGCTCATCAGCACACTACATCTTATTAAAAGGTAAGCACTGTCCTACAGGCTGCCCTTTGTGTAGGCTGTCAGCTTCTGTTAATTTAGCTGAAATAACGGCCACCTTCTGTCTACATATGCAGACATTAAGGGGTTGCGCAGTCAGAGTAAAATGATGACTACTCCAGGGACAGTAATGCCAAACTCCCGATTCTCAAATGACTCTTCTAGTCCCTACCTCTAAGGCAGGAAAAACCCCACCCCCAACCAAACCCACAAACCAAAACACAAAGCCACACATTTTCTAGGGCTAACATATGGCTGGGGAATGTTACCAACACTGACGAAACGCTACAAAGAAAAGGCAAAGTGTTTAGCATACATTCTGTTATTTTTGATCAATAATCAATAGATCGTATGATTCCTACAGACGCTAAATACACTATAATTTCTCAGGCTGTTGGCAAACACTACACCAGAAGCATTTCTCTTACAGATATCTGCAACAAAACCTACTGGTGACAAGTTGTATCAAATGCTAGTTTACCTTCATTCTGCTGAGATAGTCTCGTCTGCAAATCTAAAGAAAAATACACAGAAATTAATTAGCATGCTCGCCACCATTACTGTATCGTTACCTGCCAACCACGTTGTTTAGCTTGTATTTTTGTGTTAAAGAGCTTGTTCTTAAGAGTACCTCAACCCACTCTCACTGTTCCTCTCTAGTTGTGAGTAGCTTCAACTAATTTCAGCTTTTCATCTGGAATATTCTGTACTTGATAGAGATTCCATGACCACAAAGGAAAGCATATTTCAAAGTGAAACAATACCTTCAAAGGAAAGACATGACCATGTCCTTCAAATCAGTGTATCATTTCCACCTTGCCTTTGCTGTGCTTGAACTCTTTGCAAGATGTACTTTGTTCCATAAGAAAATAATTACAGCAATTCTTACAGGCATTGGAAGTTCGGCATCTTTACTAATACAAAGCATTTAAGTACACAGTTATCAAAATGTGACATTCTGAAAGCAGTTATCAAATTTTATTTCAAGCACAATGAAGCGGTATTTTACCTGTTGTCTTTTTGTATAAATGTCATAATGACAAGTTACTTTGGTATTTTTCAAATTCAAAACATTTTCAAGTGTTCAGAGCATTAATTTGCCAAGAAAACACTAATTCCTTGTTTAATAACATACAGTTGTCCCAATTTGAAGCAATGGGAACAGACAAATGCAGAGTTTCTAACCATTTCCAGGTTTAGGACTCCAATACTCAACATCTTTAAGCCAACAGAAAACTTCAGAGTGCAGGAAATGTAAGCATAAGACTCTTCATTTATGTTCCAATTTAATTTACACAAACACAAAGAGTCAAAAGACTGAAGTTAACCATCATCTCAATTCACTTGTTTAGAAAGTAGGGAAGCGATGGATGCCAAGCATGCTTCCAAGCTTCCTTGGAAATACCTGAAGATATCAGGTATCACCATACTTTTTCCCTTTCTAATAAGCCCTCCTCCACAACACTGGGGGCCAACAGGAGTGCATTTTTGAGCTCTAACTATTAGGTAGTGAGAGCCCCAAAGACAAGTACTCCTCAAGTGCCTTCCCAAATGACTTCCATAGAAGAACACATACTGGGAGCCACATTGAAAGATTCGAGATGGAAGGAGCAAGCACCGAAGGTTGAGCTGTAACAAGAATAGGCTATGTTTAGCTTGTTTTCCATCTGCACCTGAACACAAAGAGATCCTCAACTCCATAGAGTCGGAAACACCATAATGGGGAAGACTGTCTTAGCCTGTGTTCTCTGCCAAAACTGCATGGATTTGGCCAGATCTGTAACTGATTACCTAGTTAATTACTACCCAAATATTTTGTAAACAAATGCATTTAAAAAACAAACAAACCTAAAGTCTCCAATATCACTCTAGTTAGATGAGGACAGAGACTTCTCCCTCTGCAATTCTGACATAATTGCACATCTACATCATGTATAGCTGAACTCACCACACGTCAGCCAGCCTGGGGCTCTGCAACCAACTGCCTCAGGCCACCTGCACCAAACGTGGCAGATCTACACAGATCACCAGCTCCCGTTCTGTCTAGGGCCAAGAGTCAAATCTCTTATAAACATGGGAAGATCAGCTAACAGGATTTGGCAACAACTTCATAGGTTAATTATCTACCACTGGTTAATTATCAACCACCCCTGAAACATAACCCCTGTCCATCATATGTTTCAACTAACTGAATTTTCTTGTTGCTCACGACTGAAGCATGGTCCTCTCCTCTCTCTTCTAAATTCACTCAGAATTTAGAAATTCATTGTCACTCTTCACTGTCCACTCTCATTCTTCCCTACATGCGTAGGTAAGAATAGTTTTCAATAGTGTGTGGAAACTAAGATTAATACATCTGTCAAGTTCAGAGTAACTTTTTCAGTATGTTCTGTACATATAATCTGTAAGAGTAGCAAGTTTAGCATGCCTAAGAAGCACATGCTTAGCACACAGAAAGCAGGAATACAGAAGTATCTATTAAAACATTTTGTGTCTTAAAAGAAAATGAAGTTGCATGTTTATTTTGAAACACAGATAGCTTTAAATAAACAAAAGCCTGCCAAGTATTCCCCAGTTTATTAACTACTTACAACAGAACAGCAGATCAAATAGGTGTTACCATCCAGGACCTCTATTTGTCCCTCTATTGCAGCACACTATCTCAATCTTTATCATAAACAGATAGTTCCTTCCCAAAAGTAAGGAATGTTTTGTCCCACAAAGCATTAGAAAACGTTCTGTAGCATCATGTATATTTTAAGTTTCAGATTTTCAGACAAAATTTACTAGAGAACATAAAGTACACAGCTACAACTGCTCTGCTTCAATTCTTTCTCCTGCTAGAATTTTCTCCATGGGAATAATGTTCAAGTTCTCAGATTTCCCATAAAACTAATTCTTTAGCTTCCCTATTTTAGTTTGATGGGAAACCAGAACTGTTCACCAATGTGCAGGCAGCGTCTCAGACGCTCAGGTATACCACCTCTAGGAACACAGCTGCCCTTTCACGAACACATCACGCTGACAGTTCATATTCACTCACTGAACTGGAGTACTTTGATATTTTCCTCCTCCTTGGCATCTTTCACTGCTAAGCTCCCAGGCTATGTAACTAGAATTTGTTTCAATCCTGAACAGATGAAGGATTACAACAGCCCAAGAATCCCTTATTGATGGCACCTCTGTATTTGCTCACCTCACTCCTACTCTTGTTGACCATTGTTACTCACTAAATATGAAACAAGATCAGCCCAACAGCTGAACTTTGGCTTCAACAACAGCCTCTAACCTTCCCAGCTTTCACCTGAAAAAATCCCTCTTTCTTTGAGCCAGCTTCTTTACACAACTTGTACTTCCTGTACTACCCACTTCTCTAGTTTAGTAACTTCCAAATGACACAAGTCAAAAGTTCAGGGAGAAGAGTTTTACCACTACTCCTCTGTCCAGGAAAGTCAGTTTTAATCAAAGACTGTTAGTCTTTAAATGCCATTTCTATGAAAGTATGCTATACTTTAATACTATTCTCCACGTTCTCCATCTTTAGTATGACTTTTGAAGGAGAGAAGTGAAGTCAGACTAACAGGACTGGTAACCGGCCAGCTTATATTCTTCTGCCTACCTTTTAAGAGTAGGTAATTTAGAATTAAATGTTCCCGCTATATACTGTACCACAGATTTAAAATATTTATTGACAATACAAGATATCGGACCTCATATTTCATGTACCTATTCCCTCACTAATTTGATGTGAGTTTTCTTATTAATCTGAGTACTTTCAGCTCTTACTTTTAGCTTTGCTTCTGCCTTGTGAATGATTTTTTCCTAGCTTATCTTCCTCAAATTCCAAGCTTTATGACCAGTGTCCCCACAACAAACTGAGGCAATAAGATTGTATTTATTGGAACATCTTGGGAGTACTTTTTCATTCAACCTCAGCCCCACTTCCATTTTGTTCTTTTCAGGAGTCGGTACATCTTCACCTACATTTTCATGTCTTTTACAAGGTCTAACCCTGTCTGACTGTTGGCAGTTAATTCTCATTTTATCTGTTTCCCAAACTAAAAATATTGTATTATCGGTCCTTTTTTCTATTCTTCATAGGGTCTGTGCTTATTCCTTATTTCTTTTGAGGTAGTTAATCACCCAGTTCAGTGTGGACCCCATTTTTAACAGGACCATTTCCTCTTTCTGTGGAATACAGATCCAATACAGCATTAGCAATTTGGAACTGAAGGAACTTTTTACATACTGCCTGGTCAAACACCCAAGTTGCTTAAACCAGATGACTTCATTGCCTTGTTTCTTCAACCACCGCTTTTGAAATCAGAAGCCTTAGTTACAGACCTGTTTTGCTTATCCTTCCATTTAAACTGGAGCAACTCATGATCCCTCAAGTCAATGGTCATTTCTATTCTCACCCATAACATCTTCATTACTTACCAAATTGAGTTTAAAATAGCATCCCCTCTTCATGAGTCAGTGAGTGTTTGATGAAGAAATTTGTCGGATATCACATCCAGGAATATCTGGGCCCCACCATTATTACTAGCAATTCTTCTCCAATCTGTATCAGGGAAGTTAAAGTCTCCCATAATGACATAATTCCTGGTAGTAATTTTTTCTAACAAGAGTAAAGAGATCTTTAATCCATAACCAAATCTCACTTTGGGGATAGCTCATTACTACGGTAGTAAAAAGCTTCATCTTTTTCCACAGTTACTTAAGTTGCACGTCTGTATTATTCCTTTTGTACAATACAAGTGGAATAAACAATGCTACTCTTACCACTTTTATTTCTACAATTACTTAACATGCACATTCTTCAAAAACCTGTGTTCAGCCTTATTTATTGCTCCACAGCCATGGTCTCTCATACTGATTCTACGCTATCCTAACAGTTCAGCTGCGTCAAGACATTTTTCGCCATGTTCCTGATTTGGGGAGTTTGTATTTCTTTGGCTTGTTTGTTTCAAATATGGGGGTAGGGAAAGGATTGGTGTTTTTAAAAAGTATTTCTCTCATTTCTCATTGACCACACCTGTTTTCAAGCAAGACTGTCACACCACTTTATTGCTGACATTAAAGGTGATCTAATGTTGTTTACCTTTCCTTCTCCTTCTGGACCAGATATGCTGTGGACACCACTGTGTCTTTTTCATCTTTTTCTTTTCAGAGCAGAAAACCTTATTCCACAACCCATATTTTTCTTTCGCTACAGTTCCTTTTCCTTCCAAGGGTGTATCTAGAGAAAGACCCTATTATATTCTTTTAACAACTGTCTACACTTTCATGCGTAGGCTCTTCTCAAAACTGCACCTGAACTTCAGTAACATCATTCAGGTATATCTTAAGTCTGAATCACTTCTGTCACAAACTCCATTGGGATCCATACAAAACAATGCCACGTATTCTTTCTTGATTTCCTGACACTTCTCACACATTCTGACATCTAGTTATTTGTGATATTCAAGTGTTTTCTACTGCTATGACAGTTTCATGCCCTTTCTTCTCATATTAATAAAAAGAAGAAATTCCACTCTGCAAATTCCTAATCTGCTGCAGGAGGTTTCTCATTGCTCTACTTTTGAAGCCCTCTTGAACAGTTTGTTTAGGCCAGCTATGAACTAGCAGCAGCAATTTTATCCCCAGACTCATTCCCTCTCACAAAATAAAATCTCAGTAGCACTTCCAACATACCCACTCACAGAACACACAAACTATAGCCAATTCCAAGCAACACAGAAATTCCCTATGTACAGTGTCCTTCCTCACCAGGACATACACTGCATAAAGCTAACATGACTGTAGTCTTAGTTGCTGTGTCCTCCATAAAGTCCTAATAACCTTCTTGCCCCTGGTACAGCTCAGGTTTTTTCCAGCAGGGTCAATCCCTTTCCAGTTATGAGCCTGCCATTTTTAACAGTCAACATTTACGCTGCAGTAGAGCATAGAAGCCCCCATTAGTACAGGAAATAGTAAAGATAAAGAGATGAAGGCTTGGGATGAATTAAGTGAACTACAACGGATTTACCAAAAATAATACAAAGTGAATCATGCCCATCAAAGCTGTCATATACTGTCACTGTTTATTTGCTCATGGATTTGCAAAGTTTTACAGTTTGTAAAACATGCTGTAATACTTATGTGCTCATTTTAAAAGATCGCAAAATGTAGTTAAGTACCTCATCTCAAAATTATAAAGCATTTTTTAAAAATAAATAGGTCATCGTTTCTTACCTGCCACAGCTCCAAATGCCAAAGACCCACTCATCTGCAGAGCCTGCTGTGCAGCCGGGGGAATCTGCAAGCCAGTACCTACAACAGAACATGAACATACCTTGTAGCACGCACTTTTCACTCAGTTAGCAATGCAGTAACGTAAGTAGCAGAAATCTTACTGTTGTAAGAATACTGTTGTTAAGAATACTATTCCATACATTTAGCGTAATATTCTGTGGGTGTATCAATTCAAATTGTGTGATATTCCATATTTTCACACTTCCAATTAATCATCACACAAACCTTCTGCAAGTCTTGCCATCAACTGAAGGCGACCAGTTGTTCCCAGGTCAATTCCAGTCCTTTCCAACTCATCACTGTCCAAAAACGAACTAGCACTGGAAGCATCAGTGCGCTCAGTTACATGTCCAACTTTCATTGGCCTACCAGCCAGCTCAAATCCATTGAGTTGTTCCAAGGCCTTTTTGGCACACTCAGAGTCTGAGAACTGCAGATTGGAAAAACATAAATTCAGTAATACTGCCTACAGGATTCCGCAACACTTATACTGTATGTAATACCCACAGTTACATAAACATTAGAAACACTAAATTTAAGATAACAGTAGCTACAAGCTAACTTAAATGTGCTCTGTATTTTCCATTTAAACTGAACATACACAAGTCTGGATGTTTCTCATACTTAGATAAGAATATATTCAAATACATATTGCTGTCGAAACTAGAGAACCTAAGTATTGCGACCAAGAGAAGCCATGGCTGCGGTTCTCTTTCAACACTTTCCACAAATGACAGTCACTTCCTTTGTAACCTTACAACTGCCATGCACTTATTGGCTATTCTTAACAAATGTTCTGCGTTATGCTGTGTAACATCAAATTAAACATATATTTGATGGTTTTAACACTGACAAAATATTAGCTATGTGGTTAGTCTGGTTTCATTTGTCTCCCAGTGCCACAGGTCCCAGCTGAGACTTTTTCCTTCTCCCATGACAAACTGCCAGGTCAGTCAAGAAACCCAAGTTCACAAAATTATGTATCTGAGGGTAAAGAGGAAAGATATTTTCAACTGAAAATTTTAGCCTCTAAGATTTTAATTCCCCTGAAAACCTCAAATTCAATCATTTTCACAGCACCGTGAAAATGCCAGTCTTTACTAGTATCTTTGCCTGTAGAAGACAGTCTTGCATTACTTTTACTGACCACTATACTGTATATATGCACTAATAGTATACTACAGTACACTTCCATTCTAAACATGCGCACTGTTCAACCACAGTACCCACAGAGAACTGGCAGAAACAAAGAAAAAAGGCCACTGCTTCACATCCTGCAACATGATATTTCTAGACTTAGAGATTACCGAGTAAGCTATACTACTACATGGGAAGGTTATGCTCAGAAATTGTCTAAGTCTGGCAATTCTAGTCATACCGTAATAAATCCATATCCTTTTGAGCGTCCAGTTTCACTGTCCATCATCAGCTGAATGCTTTCAATCTAAAAATAAAAATAAAGCTATTTATTATCAGGTATTTTGGATAAACCACAAGGTATCAAAACAAAACCTCAATACAGCCTTGCCAAATATACATATATGAATGTGAAACCACTTTTTTTTTTAAAATCTGTTCCTCATTCCTTCCTCAAACCACAATTAGCATACAGGCAGCTACATATGTACTTTGACACCAAACCAGAAGCAAGTAAACATAACAGTGATGTACAATTTATCCCCTGAGTCCAGCTACAGGCAGAGGCTTGGTCCTGATGCAGCATTCTAGCAGACAATGAGCATGCAGACATCATCAAGTCCTAATTGAGACACTATAGTAACAGCATCTCATACACTGAGAAACTCCATTTTACAAAGTAAGAAAAGCAGTTTGCATTGCTTTGACCAGGGGCTTTACAAAAAGGTGCATATTTTAAAGAATTACTGGCATATGGAAACGCCTAGAAGTTACCAGTTACTGAATTTAAAACATCAGTAAGTCATTCACGAGCCATTAACTAGTGTCAGCAAAACACAATTAAGATGAAGAACCAAGTTTTAGACTGCAGTATATGGAATCAGAAGGAAAAACCTTCACAAACTCTACATGTAAGCCTCCTAAACTACATTAATCCTGCCAGACCTTGAGAGAAAATAAAACAAGAACAGCTATGTGGATTAAAATTTAATAAACTGCTGCATTTTTCCAGGCTTTTGCACAACAGAATTAAAGGGATACACATACTGAATCTGTGTAAAGCACTGTCACAGTATGTATGAGGCAGGTTAATAGCCAGAGATAGTATGATAATTTTTTTTTCCATTAAGCAGCATATTAAGTATATTATTTTTTCCCTATCTAAAAATTATATACCCATATCTTAGTTAGCACAGTACAGCTAACATTTATTATGATCCACCAGAAACCAGATTTGATGCACTCACTTCCAAAACTCTCTACTAAAAAACGTTACCATGCTGCAAACTGGGGCACAACAATCAGGAGCAAAGAGGGGCCTGTGTCAGAGCTGTGTAAGACACACTGCTAGTTCATGGTAGTAACACGAGCTAAAACTTAAGCAAAAATCCTCAGAAACAGATGAAACTACTACATTCAGTGAACGGAACTCAGACACGATTCTATGCTTTGTGCTAAAACCTGTGAAATGGGGCCTCCATTCACAATCACATGGGGTGGGGAGATATCTACAAGCTGCAGAAGCAGGATCTGAGGTAGGAATTTTGGGGTTGGTTTTTTTGTTGTTTTGTAATTTTTACATACCCTCATAAGACCTGCCATTCAAAAATATCAGTGGACCACATCACAAATCAAGGTTCTTATTTGTTCTCCAATTCAAACTATTTATCTAAAGCCTTGTGGATGTACAGGCACAGAAGAACGAGAAAAAGAAACAAATGTTTTGCAGGTGTGAAGCTGAATTATTTCCAGAAGCTGAGCGCTCTACAACTAATGCAGGTTTTTCAGATAAACTACCACAACACAACATGCCAAATTAAAATTTACCCTGCCAAACGGCTCAAAAATTCCTCGAAGCATATCTTCAGTTATATTGAAGTGTAATGATCCCACATAGAGCCTCATAGGACCAGCACTGCCCTTCTGCAGATTATTTGCCATTGCTGCTGCTCTGTTTTTCTCTGCCTAAGGAAAAAAAAGAAAAACTCACCTTCTGTAAGAATTTAACAAACACCTTAACATAAGCAGTATATATCTACCAGATTAAAGCTAGGAGATTGACCAAAAAATACAAGCTGTTTTATAATCTGCAAACTATCCATCGGACTTTAACATAAAATCTATGAAATCCAAGACCATGAGCAAGTATCGAGACACAGCTTCTAAAAGCCTTCAAAGTGAACAGCTTCATGCAGAATTCTGGCCTGTATCTAGTAAATTAACACTTTACTTTTTACATATACCAGGAAACATACATAATATATACTGTAATTCTGTAACACTATTACAGTTTCATTATTACTACTTTCTTAACATCCGTATTTTCAAAATGCACATATAACACTTTGAATTGCTTTCATTTGCCCATCCACCATTGGGAACAAAGGCCCATTTATAATTAGCTTATACAATCATTCTTGTTTAGGTTTTCCAATGTTCAATGGTAACCAAATTTTCAAACAGTAACTTTTCCAGCAAGATAAAAGAGACACCACTCAACACGAACAAAAATGAGGTTGACTATTCCTTACCTGTGATGCTTGTACTATGATTGGTACACCCAAGACTCTCTGTCCAGTTAGTCCTATTGCCAGAGGCACTGAACTGACATCAACAAATTCTACATAAGCAATTCCCTTTGAACGCCTGGAATTTCTGTCTGAAATCATTCGCACATCACGAACCTGAAAGTAAAGTACAGAAATGCTGTTAGAGACAAAGGAAAAAAAAAAAACCCACAAACCTACTGCCGTCCATTTCTCAGACAGGTATTAATAACCAGTCAATTATTTGCCCAGCCAATGGCTTTGTAATTATGCTGCAAATCTAGAGTAGCATAAAGCTATCTTAACAAACATATCCCAGAGGCAAGGTAGCATTAAAAGCTGCGATTCAAAGTCAAATACAGGAACTAGGGCAATAGAATATTTGCAGCACTGTGATGCTTTAAGCCAGAACCTTACAGCTGATGGAACAAAAAAAGTTTTTCAAAATTAAAAATGAAACTAATTTTTGAAGTATGCTATAACTGGTAAACGTATCTGCAAAAGACTGAAACCAGTAAAATGAAGTTGTTCAAATCAGAATTGCATTGCCATGTTTTGCATCACATCACATGCTGAACAAACTCCTGATAAATTACGTTTTCATGTTCAGAGCCTTTAAGAATTAGTTGGTCGTCATTCATCCCCCCCTTTCACCAGCATGAAGCTCCAGAAAGCCACTTGTTTACAATTCTGCCAGAATATCAATCCTGTACTAGGACAGCTTGAGGAAGTATTCTGAATCATTTTAACCTATTAATTACCTTCCCTACTGTAGAAAAAAATTCTTCCAGGTCTCTTGGTCTAATTCTTGCAGCCAGCTGCATGCAAAATACTGTTCGAGCATCCCTCTCTTCAGGGGTAAGATTATCAATAGGTTCTCTGGAAAGAAGGAAGTTCAGTTAAAAAATAATCTGAATTAAGATAACTCATCTCTGGACAATACACGAAGCTTTAAATAATCAGTACTTCAAAGTCTGATGGGGGAAAAAAAAGCCTGCCATATTAAAAAAGGCAGGGTCAAGAACTGAAGACAATACCTACTATTAATATAGTAATAACAATAATAACATTTACTTCTTTAACATGTGTTAAACATCCTATTTCAACTGGAAGCATTAAATATGACTGGAAAACTGTATTTTAAGTACAGAAGCTCCAACTAAAGAGAGGTGCCATTTTGCTAGTGTGCAGAACAGGTAACAGTACCACTAGGGAGTGTGCAGTCAAAGATGAGATGAAACGACAGCAAAGCAAAGGAAAATGGGATTTAATAGCACAGACTAGCTGTCTGAACTCTCAGACTAGTACGAACTTTTTTTTTGTGGCTTTGCAAACTGAAATCTTACATCTACCCACTCACTTTGGAGTCACTACAGTCACTGCACAAACAATACTGACATCTATACAAACAGAATTCCTGTTTTATAGTTTCAGCTTGTTAACCCATGAAAAAGTATGAACAGTGAATAATTACTCTCATCCTTGACATCAGAAGCACTAGGCTTTCATTTCAATACTGATCACTAGCTGAAATTAGATGCATCACTTTTAAGGAGTTAAAGCTTCAAATCTAAAAAAAATCTGACTTGTACTTAAGTACAGGACAGAATTAGCATGCTAGATCCTGGATTGAGTTTCCAGTCATGTAAAATGTATTTATATTTTTATAAATATTAAAAAATAATCACTGAGTATACACAAGAAAAATTTAAATTATCTCAGTAAGAGTTTGCTAATAATTACAAGAAACAAAGCAACATTGGTTAAATTTAACTGCATTAATTTAGAGAATAATCTCATTAGCAGCTATCTGAATCTAATCCCCTTAAATGAGACGCCTAAGAATGGATAAGCACCTCCTGGATTTTAAAGGTACCTGGCTTCTCTACAAACAACATCAATACATACTAAATAGGAAAAAAAAGCATTTGTACAGTACTTTTCCATTCCTTACTTAATAATATTAAGTAAGATTGAGCAGAAAAGCTGGCTAATTTACACTACAATTAACAGGAAAAAGATTGAGAATACAGAAACACAAAAAGCAAAGCAAGACTTGTTTTGCACACTGACATTATTTACAGTTGCACATTGTAACTGGGGGGGTGGGGGGTGATTTATGACATGGGGAGAAAGCAATCTATTTTCAATGCTCTCCTCTCATGGGCTTTCTAAATGAACACCAGCATTACCTGTGAGTTTAAGCTGGAGAGCAACTACTCATGCATTATTTCATCACTGCTCTTCCAACTTCAACTGGACAAAAAAAAAAAAACCCAAACGTGTAAAAATTCCTACCTAACAGGGCTCTTGTCTTTTCTGAAGGGACTTTTGCTTCTGGAGCGTCGTCTGCTGTAAAGAGAGATCACACAATTATAAGAAAACCTTCAAATAGAGCCGTCTGATTTTAAACAAAACCTATTAATGATGCAGTTATAAGTAGAGAAAACTTAGAAACCTTAATTTGATGCTGTGAGGCAGACCAATCTTCCCTCTGATGGCACTGTTGAATTTTGGACCAGAACTACAACAAAAGCAAAGACAGACATTACTCACCAGAGTACCTGAATTCAAGATTTCCTGTCTGCACTCACATTACATCGCAAGTGCCCGCCCACCCTTGCACCTGAACGTGTAGACATTTTCCATTTGCAGCACCCATAGCATGCATAAGCTACGTGCAGCACTCCAAACAATAAGGCACAGAAAATGCTCCCTGCTCAGTTTCATCCGCATCCCAAAACCCAGAATATGCACGACTCCAAGGAAGAACATGAGCCAGTCAGACATGGCATGTTTGTATGTGCAAAATACTCTGAGATACAGTTATTGTTGTAATCTTCTTTACATGTGTTTTTTGTCCACATGCATATTCTACCTACTGATGACTGCAAATGGCCTTAATGGCCTGGAACTCAGCCTCAGAGTTTTGAGCAAAGTCATGCTGGCAGGAATATTTGCTCAAGTGTAACATTTTAAAACTGAAAGTGTCATGAAATTTAAGGCGCAAGTGGAAACCAAAGTAGATCCCTGCACACATCTGCAAGGGACACATTCACTAGTAGTGTGACAGCCCTAGCCACTAAAGTGCTACGAATATCTAAATGCAGCTTCTAAAGTTCTTAATGCACATCAAAACACAGAGCCATTTAAAGCCAGCAGTTAACCTTATATAGACATGTCACCACAGAAGGAATCCAATCTCTTGGCTGAACCTAATTTTAGTTCTCCAAGCTTCAGAGAGGCTGTTAGAACAAATGGCAAATTGCCCATTGTTGCCATGTGAAGGACAGTCCTCTTGCTAGTTATTGTGGCACAGGGTAACAGACTGTGACATGAATAGTAAGACTCATCCTATCATGTTCTCCCTGAACTTGATCTCCTTGTAGATACAAGGCAAAGAACAACACCTGTTAACGTTCTTCCTGTATATCCACCGAACGGCAGAGGCACTGCTGCACAGACTGAATGCTAGGGGGTTTGTCTTTCCATCTGCACAGAACTGATTCTTTCTGCTGCAACTATAAATTGCCGCAAAAACACCCTGAAAGACACAGCAGTCTGAAGACATTACTTAAGTAGTCTTTCACTAAATCCATTTAGTTAACCAATTTGTCTGACAAACGTCTTCTTGCTACTCAGTGGAGCAGTAATGCTTATAGTTAAGCTCAGCATCCACAACAACGAGGAGGATGCCCATTTTTAAACATGTCATGACACAGGAGGAAGTAGCGGGCCAAGATCCAAAACCGTGCTGGCCAGGTTAAAGCAAGGGAAATACGGCCCGCTATAACACTGGAAAAAAAATAAAAAAAAAAGACCATTTAGAAACTACTTATTAAGAGAAAATAAGACATAAAAACCAGGCACATGTTGAGATGAGATCACTATTGATCAAAACAGATTTTTTTTGTTTGCCTAAAGTAAATTACTCCAGTTCCTACTCAAGTTCAGCAAATGGCTGATGAGAGCATCCATTCAGGTTCTACAATATCTATGACACATACTGCCAAAAGCTGCATCTGGAAATGGTGGTACTAATTCCAGAGGCTGACTTCTTATCAGAGATGGGATTACCTTGCATCTTCACACCTCCTGATGCAGAACATGGTGTTCTCCATTTCAATTCAAATGCAGCAAGACAAACCAATTACAGGGGCTCCAGAATATTAACATGCAGACCAACTAAATGATGGTCAATAACCAAGACCACGAATTTTTAAGGAAACAGTGAAAGAAATGTTTTAAGAGTTTGTCTAAACCTGATGAAAAACTACCCGAGAATACACACAATAACAGTTTTCAAATACATGCATAACTTCTGAGGAAAAAAAAGCACACCACCACAAAACACACCACGCAAATCTCTTTCATTTTCACTCTTGACAAAGAAGCAGTATCTTATTTACATGATTTCATGGGAGAAACATTAAAAAACCGCAGCAAACTAAAGCTGTAACAGACCGCTAGAATAGACTGAGCAGAAAGTTGCCTGGGGCAAGATGATGGCCCAAGTTACCTTCTGAAGATCCTTTTTCAACAGTATTCTGTGGGACGCATTTCTTTGGGTTTTTCTAAGCAGACTTGCTTGTAAAGCTGTAGATCTCAAGGGAATCTTCTTCTCTCCTCCTCCTGCCTAAGAACTCTTTGCAATTGTTGCCCGGTTCCTGCTATCATGTACATAAGCACCAAGTCACAAGCAATTTATCTTTATGTCTAGGGGTTACCTTCTTCATAAGACAAATCCACCAAGTCCTGTGTAATAGCCAGAGGACAACTAGGTATGCGTTTTCCTAAATTTATGTGATGCCACACGGCCCAAGAACAACAGTCAAGTCATAAGATAGCCAGTAAAACATCAGGTTTCACCTGTTCAGTCATAGCCAAGACTCCAACAAAAGTCCCAGACAAGGCAAGCTTTGGCTAACAGTCCAGGAGAATTACGATGACCTTTCAGTCCCCAGATGATAACCCTGTTTTCCCAGCAGCTCTGCCCAAATTCTTGGTTCCAGAATAGCAACAGGACAGACTTCTACTGCACATTAGCAGTAGCTGGGATTCGTTACACAGGTATCTAAGCAAGCATACTTGGTCGAGTTCTTTCTCCTAAAAGACATAATAATTCAACTGCAAAACACTTAAGGGGCAAGATACGTAAGAAGAATAACATTAAAAAAAACCTGTGAACACTAAGCAACGCAAGCTAGTCACCCAATTCAAAAAAACCTAAAACATTTAATCACTACCTCATGCTTCAAGATGACAAATGCAAAGTCCTCAGGTCCTCTGTGGCACACTCTTCTCTTTGACCTTCAGAATTACCTGTACTAGACTTTCTCTTCTCACTATCATAGAGACACTTCCACATCACCCCAGCAGCAAAACATCTCAAGTTTAGAGATGCTAGCTTGAAAAGGGGCCTTTATGAAGCAAATGAGAAAGATCACAAGGAAGAGGAAGAGTAAAAAGTAAAAATTTAATCAAAAACAGTCACAAAGCACTTTAAACTAGATGTTGCAGTAAGCTACAACAATGCCTGCTGTAAAACCAACTCAAAACTGTCTGAACAGCGTCACAAGGTGAGATTCCAGATTCAAATTCTGCAGCCAGTGAGAGCACTCTGGTAGTTACTTTTGAAACGCCAAGCTGATAGCACTTCTACAGACATAGTTTCTTCATATGGAAGAACCAAATAGATAGATCCAAAGGAGGCTGGCGATGCAAGAAGCTTCAACTCCAGAACTTGTGTCCCCCTGAAAGTCAGCGCCTGTTACACAGCTTTTAAAGGTGAGTCTCTGTATTGAATAGTGCTGAACAGGAAATGAAGAGTTCTTCTCCCTTCTCTTTCACACCTTCTGACCCAAAACTAGAATTTTGGAACTGAGAGCATGTGTATCACTTCAACAGCATCATCCATGACCTTACAAGTAAACAACAGCCAATGCTAGCTACACAACAATCAGTACCAATGCCTCTGGGATGCACGTAGTTGCCCTACACTAGTCTTCCACTGAACTATTTTAAACACTAAAATTCTACTTCATTAAATGAAAGCAACAATTAACCAACTGAAGCAGAGAACACAACACTGCCAAACCAATAAGCACAACCTCATATCCTCAAGGGATACTAGATTATCTTGCCTTTTTGTTCCCTGCCTCTCAATACCAGAGAAATTGCCCAGAATAGCTATGGAAGAGTATCAGAACAATGAAAAAGATCCCTCGCAATCATTTACCTTCCTGGCATAACATATCTTGATGCATTAAAACAGGCATGGGTTATTGTAGTAATGCCAATGCTTTCAATCTTGAGGAAATTATTTTCGAAGACGGGAAGACTGAAAGTCCCAGATTTCTCCAGGTATCACAATGGAGGAAGACGACTGACATACGGAAGGCTGAAGATCTTGATCAAGGTACTCTATTTATGAGGAAGTTTGGAGTCATGACAGTGGCACTGGCACAACCCAACTAGCTACTGTAATTTTACAGGTGCCGAAGAGCTGCCAACTGTGCACAGCTGAAATCTTCAGAGCTGAAGCCCAGAGCAGCTTTACAGAGGCTCTGACAGGCCTGATACTTGAGACAAAGTAAAAGCAGGGCTGATATGCTCTATGATCCTCATGTACACAGGACTGATGGAAGCAGAGGATGACACTGCATCTGAGCAGACACAAGAGCTGCAGTATGTTTTCGTTATGAAAATGCCAACAGCCAGGTGGACTAAGTGCAAAATGAGACCCTGAGACCTCAGGCATTTTTTGTTTGCATTCTAAGAGTACCAAGAGGAATGCGTTCCCTGGATTGGGACCCAGCCACCTAAAACACATTCATGTGCAGAAAACTGTACAAGCCTGCAATTTACCAGAAGGTAAACGCTGTATTCTCTAACATCTTGAGAGAGATTTCCCCATTGAAGATGACATTACACACCATGATTAAAAAAATACATCCTATTCAAACGCCTACTTCTGACATGATCTTGCATTCTGAGATTTGACAACAGTTAAGATAAGGCCCGGACAAAAATGCAGACACAAACAGCAGCCTCAGGTAACCAATGAAAGCCAAGCATACAGCCCAGTTCTCACTGGATTTTTGCTTCTTTGAAGGCAAAAAGAGGTATTGGGGAGTAAAGGCGAGGGCAGGAATATAAAACAGCAGAAACAGAATAAATACCAATAAAAAAACGTTTTTTTGAGAAATTATTTACAACTGTCAGGAACCACCTATACCAGAAGTTCTATCAAGCCAAAGGTCTGAGAGGAACTGAAGAGTTCTTCCACAGCCTCTGAAGAAGGTTCAGAAAAAGCAGGGCAAATATGCAACACATGAGCATTACTAAGCAAGACACTTCCAGTCTGGATGCATAAACACACGAAGCACTTATGCAGTAAGTGTTTAAGAGCAGCAACCCAGTAAAAACCTTTAGTAACATAAGCAAAAGGTTTTATGAGTGTGTAAGTTAAGTCACAGATTACTATTCATTTTTTGACAGTTAAACTATCAGGATCATATACTGAAGATAGTTAGCACATGTAGAAAACTTGCTTGTTATTTTGTGATAAACTTTGTCTTCCAGTCAGTTGTACAGATTCTTTCACTTGCTTTTGCATCTTTCTGTGTTCAGATAAGAATGAAAACTAGCAGGAGGAACTGGATATGTTACTGTCCTCCTCTTATTTATTGACATTGTTCAACCTTAACCTCTCACCTTTTCTGAGATAATTAGCGACCAATTTAGAAAACAAAGTGAAACTTTAAGCTTCCACATCATACACTGAAGCAGCACACATGCAACTCTATATAAAATAACCTACTAGGGACTTCTATAGCGGCCTCTGAATCTGCGATCTCTACTTCTAGAACGGGTGCGTCTGCGTTCTTTGCTTCTGCTCCGTTTCCTTTCCCGGCTTCTGCTCTTTTTCCTTTCCCGATCTCGGCTCCGTTTGCGTTCCTTACTTCTGCTCCTCTTCCTGTCATGGCTCCGACTTCGGCTCTTGCTCTTTTTTCTCCTGAAAAAGAAAAATATAACTTTGGCTTACACATGTGGCTCAGTGTTATGATTTACCTCACATTCCGCAGTTCCTCTAACATGATGTCACAGACATCTATAGGAAAAAGTTTCTACCTGTTGGTATTTAGGCAAGTTTATTTTGTTAAATGGGTGGGTAAGCATCTCAGCAGTTTTAAAATTTATCATGAGCAACAAAGCGCTCCAAAACACTTTTATTTTTAATTTTGTAATCACTAAAAAATGCTTCCAGGAAGAGTAAAAGGACTGAAAAAATACTTCCTGCATTAGATCTAGTACATACTAAATGCAGCACTTCACATGTCTTTCAAACATACTTTAAATACACCATTGAGATAAGAATAAATTATATTTTTACAGGAAAGTAAAACAAAACACACCAAAAATAAAAAGGAAGAGGCAGGTCTGAAGGAAAGGAAGGTTGTTTTCTCTTGATACTCCCCTGTTATCAGGGACTCAACACACTGCCTAAGAATTTTGCTTCCTACTTGCTAATCCCACTCATAAGCCACTTATTTTTCTAAGTCTGCGGCTTTTACAGGTTTGTGGCAAGCTACAGATCTTCATAATTTTAATCGTTTACTTACAGATTATAAAAGTTTAAGTTTTCTAAGTCAATTATACCTCAATATTTGAAAACCACTGAGCTACTGTTCCATTCTTGGCAGACTACTATTGGGTTACCTGCAATTTTTTTCTTCCTCTATCCCAGTCTTGGACCACAAAAAACTTAGTGTCTCCTGGTTTTTAAAAATGTATGTATGCACACTTAACACACACATTAAACAGATGCTCAAGTAATTACCTAAGACAGTAACTTACCTCAAACTACATTTTGGGAATAACCAAATTTGCTGCTAAACTTTTGAAATTCAAAACATCCTTTACTACCAAATTTCTCCTCTTCTCCTTTTAGGCCGCCTGATTACATACACCATCTTTTTTCAAAGTGGTCACTCATACACTTAAAAACTTTATATGCCCCCCCTCCCTTTTAAAAAAGGTCATCGCTGTTACTTTCTATGGACATGTATAATCAATGACTTCCAGATAATTTAAATGACTAAAGTAAAAATCCCATAGCTACCACAACTGAGCCTAATCACCACTAGTAGCTTTTGCTCTTCAATCTCCACCTAGGAAGACCCATTAAAACTATCTTAGTATTTATCTCTCAAGAGAAACATGTTGTGATTTGGTTTTAAAACCTGGAATACTTCATTTTTAATTGATTATTTATCTACAATACCCCATCAGTTTCTCTAATATTTTCGTACGGACAGAGAATTTGCTGCATCAAAATCTGATATTCAGAAGTTTCATAATCTCCATTAACATGACACCACTCAGAAATACAGAATGATCTGCATCAACATCATTTAACCACACTTCCTACTGTAATGCAGTTCGTAACAGTTAGGCACGCAGAGTCTCTTTCTCTCCTAGGATCCATCGCTTACCAGTATCACCCTAAGGTAAACCCCTCAACTAAAACACTCACTATCATAATAGCTCTGAAAAATGCTACCTGTAGCTCAATATACTGGCCAGTACCAGTAACTAAATAACTGCAACTCGTCTTCAGTAAAGATAGCAACTTTTTGCTATCCAACGGTGAGCTGAGCACTCTTTGCATGCAAAAACCTAATGAAATTCAAGAAGGGCAAGTGTAGGGTACTGCATCTGGGGAGGAATAACCCCACGCATCAGTACAGGTTAAGGGCTGACCTCCTGCAGAGCAGCTCTGTGGAAAGGGACCTGGGAGTCCTGGGGGACAACAGGATGACCATGAGCCAGCAATGCGCCCTGGTGGCCAAGAAGGCCAACGGGATCCTGGGGTGTATCAAGAAGACTGTGGCCAGCAGGTTGAGGGAGGTCATCCTCCCCCTCTGCTCTGCCCTGGGGAGGCCACAGCTGGAGCACTGTGTGCAGTTCTGGGCTCCCCGGGTCAAGAAGGACAGGGAACTGCTGGAGAGGGTGCCTCTTCTTCTATCTTTCTTATGAGGACAGGCTGAGGGACTTGCGTCTTTTCAGTCTAGAAAAGAGAAGACTGAAGGGGGATCTTATTCATGCTTACAAATACTTAAAGGGAGGATGCCAGGAGGATGGGAACAGTCTTTTTTCAGTGGTGCCCAGTTATAGGACTAGAGGTAACGGGCACAAACTTGAGCATAGGAAGTTCCATCTCAACATGAGGAGGGACTTCTTTCCTTTGAGGGTGGCAGAGCAGTGGCACAGCTGCCCAGAGAGGTGGGGGAGTCTCCCACTCTGGAGACATTCAAAACCCGCCTGGACGCCGTCCTGTGCAACTGCTGTAGGTGTCCCTGCTGTGGCAGGGGGTTGGACTGGGTGAGCTCCAGAGGTTCTTTCCAACCCTGACCATTCTGTGATACTGTGATTCCTGACAGTCAAGACCCACGTTCTGCCTTCCAATCATGATTGCACAGTACAAACATCTAGTAAAATTGCAGATTCTTAATCCAATTTCTAGAACAGAAATTTAGTATGATTTGATAGTTACTGAAAGCTGCACACTGAATCTAAGGTTACTTTTTAGTTGCTGGTGTTTGCTGTGGATTATAGTTTTCCTGACTGTTTGAATCTTCTTTCAGTATTTTTCAACTGAAGTAGATAAAGAATATCCTCTAGATACTGACACTCCAAACAATTTAATGATAAGCAAAACAAGAAGTCTTGCAAAGCCTGTATACACCTTAGTTTTCAGCAAGAGTACTGTCACAAGTCACACACAAAATGGTGCAGTTTGTTCTTTAAAGATTTATGGGAACAACAGCTGTATCAAATCAAAATTATGTGACAAAAAGCTTCATACTATCAGAGAATGGCAGTGCAAGAATAATTAACCTTCTAGCAATTGCTAACTCGGAAACTGAAATAGAGAGATACCAAAGGAGCAACATTTCTGAACAGACACAAGGGTACAATTAGAAAAGCAGAAAAAGAGGTCAAACTCCACTCAACAAATACCATTGCAAGACTAACAGCAGCAAAACACCTCGACTTCTATTTTACAGTAATACAATTTTTTTTCTAAACTTAAGTTTACTGTTTTTCTGAATTAGAAATACAAACTCAGAGCATACAGGTCAAACCTGAAAATGGCACCATGGGCCATCATTGCTTATTCTTAGAGAGGCTACAGCAACTAAGGAAACAAACCGAAATACATTATAGTATTCTCATCATTCTACTATGAAACAATGTCAGAACTGATGTTAAAATTTAAAAACCGCTGGTTTTCTTTCAGATCCCAGCTTATTTTGAGTTTAGCCTTCCAAAAAAAAAGCACGGCTCTACATGTCATGCATATATTTTAAAGAAATAAAAATTCAGAACTTAAAAATATTGGGAGCAGCTGTTTTTGATGGGGGTTTAGGGGTCTCCGTATTTAGCAAGAGAATGACGTTCACAGTATTGTTTAAAACACAGATGTAAGGTAGAATCAATTTTACATCATTAGATTCCAACATAAGTTTGATGTTGGAATTAGACTTCTCATTTCCCAAATATTTATACATCTAGGAAGAAATGTTCTTTAGATTCCTTCAGCATTTCATCTGTATAATTTAAGAAAGTGATAACAGCATATATGCTGACTTCTTAAGTTAGCAGTATATTACAAAAACACACTGGTAACTGTTTACCCAACTATCAAATTCATAATGATTCTTCCTTCATCAACTACCTCATCAAATAATGCTTGTAAGGCAAGGAATTTATTTTACAAACCTAAAAACCTTCCATTTATTTGGGGTATTTAAGAGACTCTTACACAAGGAATTTTTCTTCAAATTTCTGATTTGATTCCAGACTGTTTGGGTCATCAGCAGGTGTTCAGACCCTGGAATTCTGCTTCCTGAAGAAGGTAGGCTTGTGCTCTGGTTCTTTAAAAACATTTTAGTATAGTTTTTCAAAGTTTAGATTAGAAACAAAAGATTTAGAAATTTTTGAATGGGGGAAGAGGGAGGGGATCCAACACCCTAAACCTTTTCAAGAAAGCACTGGTATCTTTACATGCTTTGCACTGTTCCAAATCACATAATATTCTACACCAAATACATTTCTTAAATGCAAAATCCATTACATTGCTAAAGCAACAAAAAAAGAGATTAAATATGCTGAACCTACCAAGTCTGTATTTTTATCTGATGCTAACACTAAACGTTTCCACAACTTTGATGACATCGGTGTCAAAGGCGTAACTACATTTGTAAACAAAACAAGATTTCATAATTGCTGCAGCTGCAGCAATTGCAAGTATCAAGCTTTTCCATTTTATTTCCCTTAACATTACTGACATGCATTCACAAGTTCACAAAAATCAGCAGCCCCACCCCGCCCGTCCCAAATGTAGAGAACTGAGAAAATACTTACTTCTTGCTGCGTTCTTCATGGCCATTGGCACTGCTCAATTTGTTCTCATCCTAAGCAGGGTTGATAGAAGAACATCGTGAGGACGAAGCGGAAACATTTCAAGTGGTCAAAGGGTAATGGGAATAGGAATAAGAAAATACAAAACAAACATTTTAATACTAAATTACTTGTTTACAGTTTAATGTGGAAAGCTTTAGAAAATTTAAGTAGGCATGTTTAACCACTTTGCTGCTTAAATTTAAGTCATACAATTATAAAATACAAGACTTACATCATTTAAAAGTGTATATTAAATTGTAGATACTTCCTTACATGGTTTAGAGAGCAAGTTATCCTGTAGAATTCAGCACTCAAGTGGTTAAATGTTATTTCTATAAAATGTAAGAGGAAGTTTCAGGTTTGTGTTTGTGTGCCCCTCTGATCAGTACCAAGGCTATATCTCTGCCTAAGCCCCAGTGGCTATGCTAGCAGCCAGCCACTATGGATTTCCTGTGACCGATGCCATTCCCGAGATCTTCACTCATTTTCGTTGAAGGGTTGTAAGAGCTTGATGTCACCTCTGTCACACATCTCGCCCTGAAGCAAACAGGGATTCACACTGCTTTAGTAACGTCGACTCCCAAGAAAGTCATCAATAATCCACCAGTCCAGCCTAAACATTCCCTATTTCCATACCTGTTTACATGGAAAATATCCATGTTAAACCAGGACACAAGAATTTTAACATAACAATTTACAAATTTCTCTTCAAGATTTTAACATAACTGCTAAAGATTACATAAACTAAATATACCACTTAAAACTTACAAATGCTCATCCAAAATTCATGACATGGTTGTAATAAACACTGCAGAATAGACTAACAATAGCTGCTATATAATTTATATACTTTACAGTTTAATCACATCAGTTACATCAAAAGTACAATTCCTAAGCGACTTAAACTGAATATACATTTCTCGCAAAACCAGTGCTAAAGCATGCATAATGTTAACACTTCACCACCATTTGGTGAAAAACAAAAAAAGACAGTATTCATTTGCTGCTGGTTTAGGTAAAAGACATCACTACACTAATTGATAAAAATTTTGCATAAAAATGGACATTTCCTAATTAAGCAACTAGGACAGAAGAATACAAGAGCTTATTTTAGAATGACACCGCAGACTGTGATACTGTCTTTTACTTGCTAAGAATGTTCTATTCAGGGATCCAAGAATTTCCGTAAATTCATTCACTCAGCAATTGATTTCCATCTGCCCTGTTAAAAGATTAACCGCCACCAGTCTTCTGCATTAAAAGCAAGTCTCACTCTTCTTGCACTGAGCAGACCATTCAAATATTTACTTGCCATGGGACTGGTGAAAAGGTTATTCTTGGAACCCTGCTGTTTTCCCAAACCACTGCATTCACCTTGTTGCTATACCAAACTGGACTTGGCAATTTTAGGAGAGGTTTTTGGTTTCTTGTTTTTTGTTTTGGTTTTTTGGGTGGTTGTTTTTGGGTTTTTTTTTTGTTTTGTTTTTTTTTTTTTTTTGTTTTTGTTTTTTAAACCTAGGGGACCACGGTACAGCGATACGTCACTCAATTACTACCTTATGATTGACAGTTCACACTGGAATCAAAGGTGAATTCATGGGAGTAGAGGTGAGATATCGTTAGGCAAGTCTACAAAGAGAGATAGATGGGCATTTATTCATCACGCTGAAGTGAAACTACTGCACAATATAATTACATTAACAGTATATATTTACTTGTAAGTTACATGTAATGCATCTCCAATAAGATAAATCATGAGGGCTCCAGGGATGTTAGTTTACAGTTCAGCAGTAGTTTCATGAATAATGCTAAATTAAGGTAAACAGGACCTCACTGGCACATTTTTCTCACCTTCTTGTAAGGAGCTTCAAGCATTGCTTCAATATCAATATCATCAGCCATTTTTCAGGACACCTGAAAGGAGAAGCAAAATCCACCTGAGACAGAAAACACCCTTGTATTTTATATTCCAAAGGCTTTTGCTTAAGAGGCCATTGCTGAATTGGATCAAATTCACAGAGCAGTGTCTCAGAAGACATTTCCAACAAGAACTGGAATGAAGCTTTGCCCAGGGAGATGATAAAGAATGTGA
This sequence comes from Pluvialis apricaria, assembly GCA_017639485.1. Taxonomy (NCBI): domain Eukaryota; kingdom Metazoa; phylum Chordata; class Aves; order Charadriiformes; family Charadriidae; genus Pluvialis; species Pluvialis apricaria. The sequence goes on along the minus strand of CM030021.1, from coordinate 307,437 downwards.
CAGAAAGCAATTATAGCTGCAAACAACAAAATGCTATTGAACACACCGAGCCAGTGGAAATCCCAGAGGTATTCCACTTATTTCTTTGAAAACAAAGAGGACAGCTCATTTATGATAGAGCAACACAGGTCTGGCAGCCATCTTGAGAAGTACTAGAGCTTGACCAAAGGACCCAAGAGAGACATGAAGAATACACAACAAACATTCAGGCAAACCTGTTCACAGCTTCCTAGCATTTGCCACCATCACATTTACTAATCTGAAGACTTAAAGTGAACACTATGGTCCTTTAAGAAAGTTGGCCTTCTGCATAATGGGGGCCACAGAAGAAACAGTTACGATTCAAGCATTAAGAGCTACTAAAGCATACACAAGATCCACTCAATCTGGAACTTCAGGCTTCAGACAAAAAAGATCCACCATGCCACACAACACTAGTCACCGGAAGCTTTTTTTTTTTTTAAAATTGTTCCTCTTATTTTTCAACTTCAACCCCCTAATGTAATTTTGTGTTTATTACACTCTGATGCCTTTGACATTTGATTTCCTTTCCCTATACAGGTATGCTACTAAGAACCTCTCAAGACTTTCTGCATTAAAGTATAGAGGCTCAACTTCCTCAAATCTCTTAATAAAACAGTTTCTCTCTTTTTTTTTTTCATTCTTAAGCTTAAAAATGGCGAGGCCTCTTGATCCAAGTCAGACAGCCCAAGACTGAAGATTTTCCTGCATGTGTGCCATAGAATGGATTTTTAATCATGCAGGTTAATTCTTGCACCTTGGTTACAGGCATTGCTGCAGGAACCATGCTGTCCAGAGACTTAGCCAGCATAATGAAATTGCTCCAACATTTCAAGATCCTCTATGCTATTCACTCATAACTGAGAATATTATACCAGAGCTGTACAGCATGTAAGAATCAGGTCACTCCCCTACCCACATCTGACCACTGCCCATTAATGCAATCAAGAATAAAACATAATCCTTTAGCAATACCAGAGAACTGGAAGTTCATACTCAGTTACTTAACCAAGGCACACTAACCCCATTTTTAAATTATTGCCTCTTGGGCTACAGTGCTATTACTTACAAATATGATCATCCTTAGTTTATGTGTAATGGCTCAATTTTACTTTTTACTAAAGTATTTACACTCAGCTGTTCAAGTAATCTACATACATGCATATGATTTAATTCACTGCTGCTGTACCAGTATTTGGTACAAACGAGTACATCAGTATGATAAAGGATCATGAAAAAGCACCAGGCCAAACACAGGATTCTACAGGAAAATTCCCACCAGTGACAACTCCCGCCCACAATTACATTTTCGTATGTGTAATTTAGCTAACATGTCCAGCTACATCTGGGGTGGTACTCTTCACCCTGAAGAGGGGTAGCCAAAGGGGGGGGATGGAGTCCATAGTAGGGACCGCCAAATCATGAGTGGCATGGAAAAGCAAATAGGGAATGACTATTACTGCATTCACCCAAATAATAAAGAGTGAATGAACTACCATCCAGTTCGTTCAAAACAAAGGTCGTTATTCACACAGCATTAAGCCACAGAATTCACTGTTACAAAGCACTGTGGATGCTAACAAAGAAAAAAAACACACGCAGTGTTCAAAAAAGCCCAAACAAAAAAGCACAAAAGTTTACAGAAAAAGCTTTTCATTAAACAAAGACATGCCTTGTGACCCTGAACCACAACTAGCTGATGACTAAGAGCACACAGAGAGAAGCATCACTGTACTCTTGCCCTGTGTTTCTATTCTTTCCTAGGCATTTATTGTTGGCCACCATCACAGAGAAGATCCTCAGTTACACGGACCTTTGGTCTCACCCCATGCAATCTGTGCCCTTTGTACTCTATACAAAACACTTTAATTGGTACAATACTATGTTTTTATCAGAATACTTTCTGTTCACATAACACAGACCTACTATCGACTTTGTAATTCATGTAATCATAGAATGGTTTAGCTTGGAAAGGACCTTGAAGATCATCGAGTTCCAATGCATACAACAATGCTACACAACAGTGTTATTTAAAAAAAAAAATCACAAATAAGAGTCCTTATTAATTTCAAGAGAGTAGAAAATCATGACGCATTTTAAAGTATCTTTCATTTAACACTGAAGAAGCTCAAAATAGTTTCCATAAAAGCCTTTCAGCTGCCTTAAAAAAAACCTGCATATGCCTGACATCTCTGTGGAGAAAAAAAAAACAACTAACAAAACAACTACAATGAAGACAGACCCCAAAACATCAACACAAACAAGGACCGAACTACACTTGAAGCTAGGTGCTCTGTAGACCCACAAAAAGGGACATGAAATTTACCGCTACTGATCTAGCTAGTATTTTGAAAGCAGGTTGCATCGCTTTTGGCTGCGTTACGTTACATAACAAGAGTTTAAGAAGGTCCTCTCCTCAAAATCATTTGCTTTGGAAATTCCAAAAAAAATGGCAATTCCACCCTTGCTTTGCAAGGAGGCTCCTGGAGAAGCATGGGGGGAGTTCAGGGAGAAGACCGAGGCGGGAAGCTCAGCGCCCTGCAGCACACACACTTCCCCGCCGCCCTCCGCACACCGCCCGGCCGATAGGAACTCGCCGCCTGCAAATTCTCCAACGCTCGGTTGGGCTACTGCCCGCCGCTCCCCCGCCTCCGCACATTCCCCGCCCCGTCTCCCAACGCAAACAGCCGCGGAGCCGTTCCCCGAGGCCCGCCAGCTCCGGCCGCGGTAGGAGAGCCGGAGCCCCGCGCCGGCCAGGGCCGGCGCCTCCGCACAGCGCCATCGCGGGGGCAGGCGGGGAGGAACAACGCCGCGGCGGGGACGGCCGGACCCGCCCGCTACGTGGCCATAGGAACAACCGAACCCCACACGGCCATGCCGCGGCGTCGGGGCGGGGGCACCCCGCCGGGCGCTCCGGACCCTGAAAAGCGGAGGCCGGCGGCAGCCCCCGACGGCGAGGGACGGTGCCGCCCAGCCGGAGAGAGGCGGCCATGGCGGCGGGAGGGGCGCAGGCCTCCCGGGCCGCCCGCAGGCCCGGGCCACAGCGCTCCGCGGGGCAGGCCGCGGGTCACCCGGCGGCGGGGTCCGGCCTCCCGCCCGGCAGTTACCTGCGCTGCGGGCGGGTGCTTTCCGCGTTCGGGCGCCCAAGGTCCAGCGGCGGCGGCTCCCGATCCCGGCGCTGGCTGCGGTGACGGAGGGGGATGGGCCCGAGGGCTCCGGAGCCCTCTCCAGGCGTCTAAACTTCGGATGGACGGCGCCACTGAGCCAGCCCCAGGGAAGCAGGCGGCGAGGGGCAGCGAGACCGTGGCGGGCGGTCCCCAGACCCGGGCTGGGCCCCGGCTCTGGCGGCGGCGGCGGCTCCCCGAAATGGCGCCCGCCGCGTCCGGCTGCTGGCAGGCTCGCGCACGGCACGGGGACGCCCAGCGCACAGTGCAGGGGCTCTCGCGAGAGGCGACGGACGCGGATGCCCGGGGCCTTGCCTGGCCCCGCCTCTCGCGAGACATCGCGGCCGGAAGCGGCGACGGCTCAAACACTCGCGAGACTTGGATAGACGGGCGGGGTCGTTCGTCACGTGTTTCCGCGCTCTCGCGAGAGCTCGCGCGGAGGAAACGTCAGAGATGAGCGGTGGGGCCCTGCCATCGCCGGGGTGCAGCTGCCCGCCCGCTCTCCTGCTGCGGCCGCCACACAGCCCCTTCCTGGCCATGGTCGGGGCCTGCGGCCCCCACAGGGCCTACCCCCCCTTTCTTCTCCGCGGAGCTGTGTCCTGCGGGCTCGGGAACAGCCCAGACCCTCCAGGGCGATCCTGGGGGCCACAGCCCTCGCCCCGGGTGAGGGGAGCCCTGTCACGGCCTCTGGCCTTCTGGCAAGCGTGTTCCAAATCCTCCCCTCCCCGGGTTTAGTCCTGTCGCGTGCCCCAGCCTGTGTTCTGGCCCTACACAGGAGTCTTGTCCAGGTTAGGTGTATTTGCTATGGAAAGTGTTATTTTTTTCCCCTGTTCTTGAGCACCATAAGTTGTTACATAGTTTCTCAGCTCCAAAAGCTGTGTTAGTAAATGTTAATTGCGCTATATAGTCACTGGAATAACAAGAGTGTATCTATCCTGTGTAGACAGTCTATATAACGTCTGTGTCCAAATTTCTACCCACATCTGTTACATCAATAACTTTATGCTTGCCATAAAAGAAAACTAATGCCTTTCTTGAGATTGACCCTAATGCTAACATTTCCAGCGTAAGCATGACATGTTGGGTGGCAGTGCCACCTGAGAATGGTGTTGGGGATCTCATGCTAGAGGAGGAAAAGCCACTGCCTTTCCACCAGGTGAAAATAACTGAACTTTTGTGACAAACATGCAATGTGTGTAAGTCATGTCTGGGTCAGGAAGTCCCTGAGCTGCTGATGCTGGAGCATGAGAGCACAGGAGGATGCATCGTATGTGCTTACCTTGTTGAAATACTTGTATCTTGTCTTGGTCCAAATGGATGATGGTCAAGGATAGCATTAAAGATTTGCCATTTCAAGGCAGTCATTTATTGTAGGAGAGAGGGATATAACAGATTAGATCATAGATTGGGCGGGGGGGTGAAATTGTTTGTGTTCCTTCATGACTCGTTCTTCTGATGGGACAATTTATCAGCATCTGTGGTCAGACCTTCCTCCCTTTGGCTGAGGGCTCGGCAGGATTCATTCAGTTGAAGAGTAACAGTGTCTGAAGGTGTTACGGCTGTACCCTTCTGCCAGAAACTACACCCCCCTTAATGGGCCACCACTGTCTGACAGGTTTTTTGCCACTATAGTCCCAAGTATAACTTAGATTGTCACTGACTTGGTGCTCTGGTGCGGCTTTTGGCCCAAGCCCCTGCAGGTTGCTGGAGCCTTGAAGCTGAATAGTTTAACTCAGAAAATAAGTAGCTTTGTGAAACAAAACTCACTCATCTCATTAACTGCACTGGCGGTGGGAGCCCACGAAACAGCTCATTTGTATTTAAATTTAATAATACGCAGTAAGTTTTGGCCAATTGTTCAATGTAGTGCAGATAACATTGAGTGGGTTTCCTGCTGAAGTCAGCACAAGATAAGCAATCATGGCTGGGGGTTTTAAGTTATTTCTTTTTTGTCCTACGAAACTGAAAGAATGTAAAGAGAAGGTTGAAAAAAACTTTGCCTCCTGAAATGGTAATTTTGCTACAGCGTATAGAAATACTTAAACTAACCATGGTATAAGAACTCAGGCCTATAGATTTCCAAATAAAAACCTGTTTTCGCAGAACTCGCAGGCTGCTGTCATTTAATGTCATTTCTAACAAAGTTCCTGAAATGTTAATAGCCTAAAAAGATCCTGAAGCTCTTGCACAGAGTTTCCAAGTCTTTCTAAGCGGAACTGGTCAACTTAATTGAGTTTGGGACATTTGGGAAAAATGAGCTGTTTACAAATTAAAAAAAAGCATGACTATAGTAGGTCTATTCCAACCTAATCATTTTTGTACAGGTTGGTTGTAAACAAAATTAATCATTTTCTCACAGACAAAATAAGGTTTATTGTGGCTGTTCCGGTAGCACCGCACTGACTGCGTGTCCCTTGCCCGACTGCCGTTGCGGCTCCCAGTCAGCCACCCCAAGGTTGGGTCTAACCAGCTCCGTATTCTCTGCTCCCTCATCATATGATTGCAACTTAAGTATGTGCTTAGGCTCATGTTGGCGGATTTCCCTGAACATTGTCTCTCCCTGCATTTGCCTGTGCAGCCAGGCTCTGGAAGGAGGCCACCGACGGGTCTTTTATTGTCTGTTCCACTAACACGCACCTTGCCCTTGGCTGATGCCTGGGCAGTGTGGGAGGAAGGATGAACCCAACGCCCATGTAGGGCTGGGTACTTACAGACTGGGTGGGGGTGGCTAATGAGTGACTAATGAGGGACTTCGACTGGCAGGCAGCTGCACAAGCTCGGTGTCCAGCCCCAGCATCGGCCCTGGCATGTCATAGTGCTGCTCCGGCTGATCAGCTGTGGACGTTCAGCTCTGTGGCACCACTGGTGGAGTCGCTACACCTCTGGAGCTGAGGGGAAGGCCAGGGGGAAGCTCTCAGTAACATCCTTCCTAAGAAAAGTTTTCCTGGTTGTGGGAGCACTTGATCTGTAGGAGACCAGGGGGGAAACACCGGCCACCCCCGGTGTTTCTTCATCATCCCTGATTCTGCTAGGAGCGCCAGGGCGTTTGCTTAACGGACGTTCCTGGGGAGAGCCGGAAAGTTTGGGGTCGCAGTCATTCGTGTTACCCTGCGCTCCGGATGGTGCAATCTCGCAGAATTTTAAGAAATAAAAAAAAAAAAGCTGCATTTTCCCACACCGGGAGTCGAACCCGGGCCGCCTGGGTGAAAACCAGGAATCCTAACCGCTAGACCATGTGGGACCGCATGCTCGCAGTGCCTGTCGCGCCGCCTGGTGCCTGCGCTGCCTGCGCTGCCCGCGTACGCCCCCTGCCCGCAACTCCCTGCGGGTGCGGGCAGGGGGCGTACGCGGAGGGGACCGTTTCAGCCTTACCCGCTCCCCCCTGCCAAGGCTCGGAGCCACATGCGTGTGCAGACATGCCCTAATTAATTAATTAACCCTGGGGGTCGGGGGGGTTGGCCAGAAGGGTGTTCCCCAGGCAGGAGCGAGGCGTGGGAATGTGGCCGCGGGCTGGCAGCGAAGCTGTTGGGCTGGCGACACTCCATTAAGTTACAGGGGGAGTTTTTGCACCAAGCAGAGAAGACTGTCTGATGTGGGAAAGCCCACAAAAATTAGGGCCGTCCTTCCCGAAGTCGTTAAAATTATCTTAGTGAAGAGGTGGGGACGGAGGTTGACAAAACTGAAGAAGGAAACAACAAATGGGAGGATGAACCAATGAAGTCCAGCCTAAAAAGCCACAGAAACTGGGTAACAGCCACAAATGCGCTTCTGTACAAATCCCAGCAATCAAAAAATATGGTGGAACTGGATTACCCAGATTTGACTGAGAACAACCTTATCAGAAATTGGTGCAAGGCAGATAATCAGTGGGACACTGCAATAGCAGGCCACGGATTATACAGGAAGAAACGATGAAATTGTGCTTATGGAGGAGTGATGCTGGATGGCAAAGAAACCTTGGAGTCCATGTGCCTAAATGATTTTAATCTTCTAAAATGCAACACTGAACCCCTATAGTTAGAAAATTCACACCTAAATAGGCAAAAGGGAGTATTAGGACTACTGTAGTGAACAATCTTCAAAACCAGTGGTGGTGACAGTGATATATTTAGGAGATCAGAGAGGCTGCCGAGGCAGAAAATGTCATAATGAAGAGTCTCCAATTACCCCCAAACTGGGTGAGTAAATGTCACATCAGCATATGATGTAGTTGCTACATTTTAGATACCACAAAAGCTTGATTTTTGGAGCAGCTGGTTGGAGAATATAAAAGAAGCGACTGGGTTTAGAGCTGAGATGTGTGAGGGACTTCATTCAGAACCATGCTATTAAAAAAGCTGTGTATAAGAGCAAGTATAATGTATTCGATCTGGTATCATTAAAAGAACATCAGCAACAAAGACATTCCTCCCAAAAGAGCTTATTAATAATGAATAAGCCAAAAGGATAACATGCTTGTAAGAAGCTTGGAGATTGCTAAGATGGCTCAGAACAGTTTATATCACCAGGAGGAAAAAACCTAAAAATAGGCTGGTATGGCTACAAAGCACGGCAAAGCTAGATATTGAAATATTAAAAATAAAATACCCTTCAAAATTTGAAGCTGGTGCACACCATGTCTGTAAGCCAACAGAGAAGATCCTGAATAGGTTCCAAGGTGTCAAATGAACCTGACAGTAACGGCATAAGGCAGATCTGAGCAGATCCCGTTTCCTCGCATGGATCCCAGCTGCAGCCCACTGGCCGGTGCAAAGTTGCTGCGTCCTGTGCTAAGGACGTGGGGAGGGACTGGCTGCCAGTCAGAGGTCCCTGCTTTTTTGGCAGGAGATGATCATAGTACGTCTCTGTGAGATGAAGGGCAATTTGCTCCCCAAGGACTTGGCACCACTGATGGTAAGATTTGAGCTTCTCCCATGCATCAACCTGCCTGTCCTCAGCTTCTCTTCTAGTCTCAGTGCTGGACAATGCTCCTTCTCCTTCCAGAAGCTCTGGGGAGGTGTCAATAGAAGGAGCAGCAGTGCCACCACCTACACCCCTCCACCTCTGCTTGCCCAGGAATTGTGTATGACGGAAGAGGAAGGTCTCCCTTTATCGACCACTGCTGGAGATCAGGACACTGGGGGAGGCAGACCTTTGGCTTCATTTAGACTGACCATGCTCATGGTGGTGTTGTACCTGCCTGTGAAGCTGTTCTCAGGGCCGCAAGGGCACTTACAGCTCTGACCAGCCTCACCTGGTGTTTGCACCCCAGCCCTGCCCAGGAGCCCCTATTCGGATCAGCCCTGGGTCCTCAGTCCCCAGCTGAGCTGTGTCAGAGGTGTGCTTGTTTCCAGTGCTCTCACCAATGTGCCCATGCCCATGGCTGTGTCCAGCCCTGGCTTGCTCTGACCCTGACCTGCAGACAGACTGCCTGGTCACTACAGACCTGCAGGGCCATCACTGGGCTGTGTCTGACCCTGGTCGCCATCACTGACGACACGATCCTGACCCCGACCTGCAGACTGACTTTCCAGGTTGACCTCAGACCTGCCTCATCCCCACAAGTTGCCTGACAGTCTGGGCTCCGGGCTGCCCTGTGGGACCGCTCCAGCACAGTGGCGCTGACCATGGCCTCCTACGGATGTGCCATCATGGGGCATTACCTGGAGTTTGCATTGGGTGGTCCCCTGTGATGCTGCTTAAGCATAAACCCAAGCATTTCCTCTCTCCTCTAACAACAGCTGTTCACAACGAGTGGCCATAGAGGGACTTGGACAGAGATTCATGTGTTCAGGTTGTCAGCCCCCAGCCTGTATGCACAGCACTCAAATTAAAATACAAGAACCTGTTCATTGAGTTGGTCTGCTTAGTAGATATCCAAGATGTTTAAAAACCTAGCAAAGAACAACTTTCAGAGTGGTTTGGCTAAAGGTGAATACCTGGATGCTGAGAGGAACCAAGCTTGCCTGACAGTGTCAGTGCAGTAAATGCAAGCAGGGACGTTTGGCATCGCGACGCTGGCAACCACAGCTTCAGAAACTTCTCCCGCTGGTTATGTGGTAGAGCAAAGAACTTGCTGCCATTCCCATTGACTTCAGCAGGAGCATGGTGTGTCCTCAAGCCCTTGACTGTATGAGAAACAATAAAAGATAGAGAGTAATGAACCACTTCTTGCACTCATTATAGGACTTTCTGTTATCAGTATGCATGAGTAAGCAGGCAGTGTGCAGGCAGAACTCAAGAAACTATCTAAGGCCAAAAGGGATTAATTTAAGTTTTAAAAAATCAAATCTGTGTTATTTCACTGAAAAGATACGGTGAGAAATAACAGCCTGCAGATATTTCAGTTGGGGACATCTATAAACAACAAAATGGAGCAAATTGTTTTGTGATAGTTAAGAATAGCAGGAATAATGGGATAAAGCTGAGAAAACTTAGGCAGGTTATAATGCAAAACACCCTGACAGGATCTCAGATAGGTGTCTGAATGATTGCCCCAGGAGACAACAAGGCCAGCAAAAAATACCCCCAGAAGAGCCTCTGCCCTGATGAGAAATGGCAGAGGTGACCTTGCAAATCATAGAATGGTTTAGGTTGGAAGGGACCTTGAAGATCATCGAGTTCCAACCCCCCTGCCATAGGCAGGGACACCTCCCACTAGACCAGGTTGCCCAAGGCCACGTCCAGCCTGGCCTTGAACACCTCCAGGGACGGGGCTTCAACAACCTCTCTGGGCAACCTGTTCCAGTGCTTCACCACCCTTAAAGGGAAAAACTTCTTCCTAATGTTTAATCTAAACCTGCCCTCTTCCAGCTTAAAGCCGTTCCCCCTCGTCCTATCACTCCATGCCCTGGTAAAAAGTCCTTCCCCAGCTCTCCTGTAGGCCCCCTTTAGGGACTGGAAGGCTGCAATAAGATCTCCCCGGAGCCTTCTCATCTCCAGGCTGAACAGCCCCAATTCTCTCAGCCTCTCCTGATAGGAGAGGTGCTCCATCCCTCTGATCATCCTCGTGGCTCTCCTCTGGACACACTTATGTTGGGGACTCCACAGCTGAATGCAGGTGGGGTCTCACGAGAGCGGAGCAGAGGGGCAAAATTCCCTCCCTTGACCTGCTGGCCACACTTCTTTTGATGCAGCCCAGGATACGGTTGGCCTTCTGGGCTGCGATCGCACATTGCTGGCTCATGTTGAGCTTCTCATCAATCATCACCCCCAGGTCCTTCTCCACAGGGCTGCTCTCCAGCCATTCTCCGCCGAGCCTGTATTTGTGCTTGGGATTGCCCCGACCCAGATGTAGGACCCTGCACTTGGCCTTGTTGAACTGCATGAGGTTGGCTTGGGCCCACCTCTCCAGCCTGTCCAGGTCCCTCTGGATGGCATCCCTCCCCTCCAGCGTGTCTGCCTCACCAAACAGCTTGGTATCATCAGAAAACTTGCTGAGGGTGCACTCTACCCCACTGTCCATGTCGCTAACAAAGATGTTGAATAGTACAGGTAATCCCCATCTGTCTTTAACTCTGGAATCCTGACTGTGGGACTTTCCTTCCAGGTTTCTCACAGAAATGGAGATTCAATTAATTTGTCGGGGCTTGTAAGAAAAAACCATCAGACTGCAGGATTAGCTTGAGGAATTACAGGTTCTGTCTGTGGCTAAAAAATAAACTCAGTTCTTGGCAAGTACCTACAACATTACATTGCCTGGCACAAACATCAGCCACAGCAAAGCCAGACGGGTCAGGCAGCTCGTGCAGCTCGGTGGGAGAGGAAGCAGGGACAGCTGTGTCACCACCGCTCACGTTGCTGTTTAGGTGCACGTGGCGGTGCCAGCTCAGTCTCGTATCATCGGGCTTGGCCACCCACCTCTCGGCAAGTGTCCTCTGCTCTGGGTAGCTGTCCCCCAGCTCAACGCAGCTGATGGTGCGACTCATGTAGCTGACACAGTTTCAGGTTTTCCAGTGTATAACTTCTCCTGGGAGGGAGAGAGCACCATTGCCCTGCTCGTGTGTTTGGACCGAGCACACGATCCTTAGAGAACGTAGACTGAAAGCAGCAGCGCTGTTACCAGACACAAAGAGGTGTGAGAGGCTGTGATAGAGTAGAAGTCCCTTGGGAATCTGTAACTGATGTGGCGGCAGGGATATGCACACCTTTTTGGGGGGAGTTTTCGTCCCATGGGAATTTTGAAGCAAGGCAGGCAAACCTGTGCTGTGGAAATTTTCCCGACCTTCATTGCCAGCAGCCTCAGAGTTTGGCTCACAGAAAGTGACCTGGGACCATGGACCTCCCTTCCCATGTCTGCCAAGCTTTGGGACAAGGACTACCCAGGACAGCAGAGTCGATCTCCCTATTCACAAGGGACATTCCCACCTCCACCCTCCTCCCCTGTTGTTTTCTCCTCCTGGTCCATTCTGGTGTGTGGCTCTGCTCCTCATCCTCATCCCAGTGCTTGCCCGATCTTCCATCGCACCAGTTCAGGTTACTAGCCTGGCAAAACACCACTCACTTCTGTTTTGTGTACATTTAATGAGCTGACATGGTTCACCCAGGCTCAGCTGAACACCAGAACCAAGATTCAGAGCAGCAGGAGGAGCAGGACTTGATGCATGCAGAGCCCTCAGCTCAGTCCAGCCATCTCACCCACTGCACCCTTCTTTCCCCTCTAAGGGCTCGGAACTGTTGTATCTGATGCCCTTCCCCTCATTACAGCTGCCCTCTAAAAAGGCAGAGCTCTCCTTTGCTGTGGGAAGCAGTAACCCCTACTAGAGCTCATCCCGTAGCTTTGTCAGCAGCCACGGTAGCAGGGAAGATGTTAGAAACCTCTCCTGTATGTTTTTAGTCACAATCTGTTTTAGAAAGCAGGAGAGGAAACAAAGAGCATTTGCTGCTCCATCTGTTTCCATGTCCCATGCTGCTAAGTTTGGGTTACAGCCAGCTGCTGCCATTGCTAACTGGTAATGTGATAGCATGACTGCTTACTTTGCAATGGAGCTAAAGACAGTACGATGGAAAAAATTGGGACAGGATGATTTTAGAAAAGCCCCATTGCAGAACATCTGGCTTGTTATATGAATTTACATCATGCCCACTATAAAATAACCTGCTGATTACTGCTTAAAAACACATATTTTTACAAATGGCCAAATATATCCAACTAACTCTTTCCAAAGGACAGTCCTGGGCTATTTGGTAGCTTCAGTCAGCTTCAAAACACAGACAGGGTTAATTAAGAACAGGGATGTTTTTACTTTGCCTCATACATGCTAAGACCATTTGTCGGAGGACTCTCACAGTGCACAACCCAGAGAGCCTCAGCCAGCGACTCCTGCATCCAGGTCAGCCTTGTCTGTTCAATCAAGTATTTGAGACATTTGATACAAGAGGTCTGTGCTCTGCAATAACGGAGAATTCACCACATCTGCCTGCCTGGCTCGAACCTCAAGCCCCTTGACATAGAATTACAGATGTGTTGATTGGAAGGGTCCTTTGGAGGGCATTAGCCCAAACTCTTGCTTGAAGTGAGACGATCACCAACACTAGATCAGGTCAACCATGGCTTTGCATAGCCAAACCTTGAAAATCTCCAAGGACGGAGATCCCATCACCTATGTGGGTGAACTGTACCCCCTGGTCAACCCAGCACTTTATCTTGTTCTCTTGGCAAAAAAGAGCTGCTCACGGTGAGAAATCTTGCCCATATGTAGGCCCTCACAGTAGTAGCTTGGTAGTAGTTTGATGTATTTAACATATGGCTTTCACAGTACAGAACATTTTCTGGTATTATTGGTGCTGGGGTGACAGGCGAACTGGAGATGATGTGACAGCATGGCAGTGCCATGCTCACCATGCAAGAGGAGGAGAGCAGGTTTGGTGATGGTAACCGGGGTCAGCCACAGTCAAGTGACTGGTGACCCAGTTGGTGGGTCGCGGTCAGTGAGGTGCCAGGCCTGGCACAAGCGTCCCTGTACGTAGCTCAGGCTGGGCCGAGGGTGAGGACCTGAGCTTAAATGCAGCTCCCGAGAAGAGCAGGGAGCCCCGGCATCTCCCAGCTCATCCTCCCACCACTGCTGGTGCCCTGGAAGGCTGATCCAAGGTTGCAGCTGCACTGGGTCAGTGCTGGCCATAATCCCAGACACCCAAACCTTGCCAAGCATTTTAGGCATTTACTCCCAGTATCACCAGTCCCTCCTCAACACAGGGATTGTTCACACCTGACTGGAGCTGTTACTCCCCCCTTGCTGTATATGGAGACACTTATTGTGGGGCTGGTACTGGGCTGGGCTGGTTCCAGGCTGCGCAGTCCAGTTTGTTAACAGAGGCAGAGCAAAGGCAGTGCCCACTGGCCAAAACCTCCGGGGCAACATGCTGGTTGCACTCACAGCTGTAGAACATCTGCCTGGGCATTGCCCCATCTCCCCAGCGCGGTACGTGCGGGCAGGGCAGCAGCAATGCAATACTGAGCTTTCCTTACCTTTAGCATCACCAGTTCTTCCACACCCACAGATGAGGAAGAGCCCTCATGCAAGGTCCTCCACCTGCCATTTCCTGACGTGGAGTGTGTGCACAAGTACGAACGTCTGCCAGCTGAGCAGCTTCATGAAAGGGGAGTGGGTGTATGACTCCAGATACAGTTTCTTCCACATGGGAGCAGCATCTGAAGAAATGACTTGAGCATGATCTCAGGGAGCTGGCTCCTTTTGCAGTTCTTCAGTGACAGTTGTAGGAAATACCCTTCAGCAAGAACAGGCAGCAAGGGGATACTTTGGCCTGGAAACATTGATCATACATCTCTTAATTCATCTTACAGTGATCTAGCGTTCACAGCCTCACAATTCATCAAGGCTATTTCTTCTTGTAGGCAGTGTGGTTTTGTTATTAGCAAAAGAGCCAGGGTTTATAACTCTCAGAGACACTGCAATGTCTTTGCCACGCTCTCAAAGACTCTTCAGACACTTCCTGTTCACCTCCTGCTGCCATCTTTGGTGTATTGATGGCAGGCATCATGACTGGTGGGCTCGATCTCCCATGTATGTGTCACAGAGTGACCCACCTGCCTATATCTCTGGAGGAGGACTTCCTTGTGTTATTGTACCAGTTACCACGAGTAGAAGTTTTCCTCAGCCCATGACTGCCTGAGCTGTGAAAGCCTCTGAAAAAGTCATTGCAGAGGTCCCACAAAAGCAGCTTTTCCCTTAGCTGCTTAATTTTTCTGTTCTGGGATTTCTCTCCCCCTTCCTGACTCACTGGTGTTGACACAGCTCATGTCCACCAGCACTCCCTGGCTCTCCCGAAGAGGTGGACACTGGTCTGGCAGCTTTGTACCTGTGTGCAAGTGACAGCCTCACAACCATCCATCGTGCCTGGTAACTGAACCCCATTTTACCCAGCTTTCCTCTTCCAGCAGTGGGGATCTCTGCTCCCAAGAGTGTCCTTGCTGCCAGCAGTTATGTGAATATCCTCTGGTGGGGAGGTTCTGCCTTCATGGTGGTTTCCTTGCTCTTCGTTTTGATGCCCTCCAGCTGTATGACTTTGTGTGAGACAGCACAGGGCTGCTAGCCCATGAGTATAAGACATCATCTCAGTGTGTCCTCTGTGTGCTTGAGTGCCCCCAGCTCACCTGCTTTGGCCTTAAGAGACAGGGCATCTCTTAGCACACTATGTGCAGAATCACGTCCCAAGAGTTTTAGCTGCAGCAGCTACGCAATGAACTTGGAGGTCCTCCTGCAAGCCTGCCAGAGGTGTAGGTTGAACACACCCTACACATTATCATTAAACCCGGAAATATGCAAAATAAAATGAGAACATCGCAGAAAAAATGAATGCTTATCTGGTCCCTCCTGCAGCCAACTTCCCGCGTACCCACTCAAGTCACTCCTTTTGGGGGACCCCTGAAGCCACGGCTCTTGCAACCTCCCATCTCCCCACCTTCTATTTTCAGTCTGTCCAAAGGCTCTTGCTAGCACAGCAATGTCAATCAGGCTGTTAAAGATCTTATACACCAAGTGTGTATCTACAAGAGCCCTTGAACAGAGACTGCCAGGCTGCTATAAGCATTTTCCCAGTATCACTGCTTCCCTCAGAGGGCGGGTATAGCCTTTATTGGCAATGGCAAATAATATCTGCATCTCCACAAGGAAAGCTGCCAATTTAACCATGTTAGAGGTACACCAGCAAACTTTTGTTTCCAACGCAGACCTGGCTTCTCTTCCTTTCCTTCCCCGCCACCCCACGCCTCGGTCCCTAAGCTTTGCAGCCCCACAAAACTCAGCCTCCCCTGCCCTGCCCCGCAGCACCACAGGCATCTCCAGCAGCTTCGCAGCCCCGGCAGGGGCCCCACTTTCCACCAGCCCCCAGTGCACAGACCCCCCTGAGTAAGTACAACGCAGCTGCGCATCCAGCCAGCAAGCGGAGCGGCCATGATCTCACTGTCTCTCTATTTGTTATTTAAAAGTGCAGTGGGACTTCCACGTGAATGTCTTCAGATTAAGTTACTCCAAAGTTCTTCAGTAGTGCCAAAACACCGTCTGCAAGAGAGCACCGTGACTGCGGTATCACTCTGCGCAGGGACACCATCCGCTGCCTCGCCTGGGGTCATTAATAAGCTGAACAAACTAATTTCTGACTGTAGCAGAAATTTGCTGCATGGTGTGGTACTGGCCAAAAATCATTCTGTTAGTGGCAAAATCCACCAAGTATCAGCCAAGTCTTGCATCCCCAGTAAGAGGGGTCTGAGCCATCTAGGCAGCTCAACCCCCAGGATTTGCCTCTGCATGGGGCTGCTCCTGTTCTGGAATAACAGGACCCTGTACAAAATTGCTTGGGAGCAGTGCCACATTGCAGCAGTCACCGAGATAACAGGGGCTCTGCCATGCCACCATGCCAAGTGACATACTCCAAACTGGTGGCTGACAGCAGCTTATCTGGTGAGGCTGATCTTCACTGCATGGCTTGTTTATTCAGACTGCCCATGCTGGTGGAGGAGCAGGACTCTACCTTCTCCTGAGGCCTCTGAATTGCTGTTTGTATGCTAACGGTTGGTCCCTGCATGTGCAGGGGACACACTGGGTCTTCCTGCACAGCCTTGACCCAGCTACTGTGTGCTCAGGACACAGACAAACACAGAAACACCCCAAAATCTGCCCAGAGAAAATTGCCGGGGCAAAAAAAGAGGTTACGCCCGGGCACACCTGCAGCCTTGCACCACGGCTCATCATCCCGCCATGTCACCCCGCAGGGACAGCCCGGCACCCAGCGCGGACCAGGGCGTTTTCCTCTCTGGACGCTGCGGACTGTTCAAGTCCCACTTGCCCCAGTCCCGCTTCCCACCCCGGCCGCGGAGGACGCCCGGAATACCAGAGGGCAGAGCGGAGCCGCCGGAGCTGCTGCGCCGCGGGGGCAGCTGCCCTTTCGGGCACCCCCGCCGGCTCCGGGGGCGACGGGAGGCAGCGCCGGGGACACCCATCACGGGGACAGACGATGCACCGGGGCAGCCGCGGTGCAGGGGCCGGCACGGGCCGCACCCGCCACCGACCCCGAGCGCCGCCGCCGCCGCCCGGTCTGGGGGCAGCGCAGGACCCGCCCGCGCTCCCCGGGGCGGACGGCGCGGCTCCTCACAAACCGGGTCACGGCGGCTGGCCGTCGCCGTTGGCCTGTAGCCCGAATAACGCTTCGGCTCCTCCAAAACTGAGGTCCCGGCTTGGCTGCTCCCCTCCTCGGGCCGGGCCTCGGGAGGGGCCCCGGCGCGGCCGCAGCCACCGGCAGGGGCTGCCCTCGGCCCGCCTCGGCCCGGCCCGTCCCGGCGCCCCCCAGCAGAGGGACCCGGGGAGCGGCCGGGGGTCCCGGCGGACGGGCCGGGCCGGGCCGGGCCGCACCGCCCTCGGGCGGGGCCGGGATCGTGTTTCACATCCTGCCCCGCTCGCGGGCAGAGCGGGCGGCGCGGCCGGGCCATGGCGGAGAGGTGAGTGCGGCCGCCGCACACCTGTTGAGGCGGCGCTGAGGCGCCGCCGCCCCTCCCCTCGGGGTCTGCCGTGCCGGCGCGGGGAGCGGGCCGAGCCGGGGGGCACCGTCGGCCCGGGGCGGGCGGACGCGCGCGGGTCTGGGCGAGCCACGGGTACCGGCGGGCAGGTGAGGGGCAGGCGGCGCCGAGCCGGGCTGGGCCCTGCGGCGGCGGTGGGGCCGGGCCGGGCCGAGCCGAGCCCGGCGGCCAACTTGTGTGAGGAGCTGCTCCGCCGGCCGCCTCCCGCCGCCCTCCCCTGTCTGCGGGGGGGAGGCTCCGGTCCCCTCCCGCTCCACCCCGCACCTGCTGGGCCCCACCACAGGGGCTCCCGGCAAGGCCCGGCTGCGCTGGCCCACGCCGTCCGTTGCCAGGACCGGGCTGTTGGCAAACCTGCAGGCGGCCCCGGGTTTCACGGGGCTGAGCTGGCCTGGCCCGGAGCTCCCCGTCCTGCCCGGGCCTTGGGGGTCCGGCAGCGTTGCCCTCCCGGGAGACTGCTGCCGGGCTCTGCCGGGTACCCTCGAACCTCTGAAGGTTCAGAAGCACTCTGATTTTGTACCCGTTTTGGACCAGGCTCCAGGGTGGGTTGCATGCATAGGTTGCTCTCTGTCGCTTAAAAAAACCAAACAGAACTACAAAATGGCAATGTTTTCTTGGTTAAGGACAGGAGTGGCTGCTGCGGTTGGTTTGCTGGAGAGGGGTGACCAGGAGAGGGTTCGCTCATCACCTGGAAGCGGGGAAGGAACCAGGATCACCTGTTGGTGGTGAAAATGGAGGGCTGGGTAGCCAGGCCAGTTTCCCAGGCTGCATCCTGCTTCCGACAAACACGGGCGGGTTTTATGGCTCCTCTGAATAACCCCATTCAGGGAGAATTCCTCCTGGTTGCTCTGCACCTCTGCTTGTCAGCCAGAAGTGGTTGAATTAAGTTTGGCTCTGCTGGGAGGAAGGAACGGAGCCTGGCAGAAGCACTGTCCTCCCTGCGGCTGATGCCAGTTGCTCTTGTGCTGTTTTGCCAGCATTTTTTTTCTGTCCTAGATGAAAAGCTCGGAATGGTTTAACATTCCTGCAAGCATGGCTCTCCCCAGGGGCACCAGATTTCAGCTGGCTTCTCACATTCCCTTTGTCTGGGGGAGAGGAGGGAGGGCTGTGCTGGTGTTTTTCCTGGTACCTCAGTGGCAGTGCAAGGTGTTTGGAATAATTTTTTATTTCTCTTGCATTTTAAGTTGTTTGGTTTTTTTTTTTTCTTCTTTCTCTTCTGCATCTTCTCCAGCAGAACACGCTTTGAGGTAGTCCGTAAGAAGGAGTGTCTTGGGAAGGGATAGCAAATCCCCTTGAGAATGGATGTAGAAAACCAGAATTCATCCAGAGTAAAACGATTAGCACAGCAGCATGCTCTCAGTCTGCCAGCAGCAGCAACTCATAGCAGCTGCTTCTGCTTCCCTGCTTGTGACAGCCAAGAACACTTGGGGATCGAGGTTGCAAGTTGCTCGTTTCAGGGGATAAACTGGAAAACCTGACAAAGTCACGTAGATTTGGGGCTGTCGTTCCGCTGGCCAGTACAGAGGAGTACAGGGCTTCTTGCACTGGATTTCAGCATGGTTTTTCCAGCATATCCCCACTGACTCTCGCTGGTGCTTTTTGAGTTCAGTGTGTGCCACGTTGATGAGACAGCTCTTTGCTATCAGTTGGATGGAGGTTGTTTGGAGTGATGCTGAGATCACAGCGGATTATAGGAATGTGGATTTTGAAACCAGGTTTTTGGTCGGATGGTTCACATGCCTTCTGTATTCACAACAGGTTTGCTTAGCTGAAACAGATGTCTTGGCCTTAGCAGGGAGCACGTAAGCTACAGGGAGATCTAAGTATACTGGCCTGGTGCGTTTTGTAACCAGAAGAATTTTATGGTCATCCTTGTGATGCCAAAAGCTGCTTTCAGCCTGACCGTTACTGGAACCGCAGCTGAAAATCTCATGAGAGACTTGCATGTTTAGTGTGGCAACAAGATGTGCAGAATCTGGTTCACTGAATGCTGCCCTGCTTCAGGCACACAAAAGGCAAATGCCTCCCATTCAACCAATGTACTTGATCTCTGGAAAAATGCAGTGTGCCATGGTGCAAAGATGAACGGAGACTGAGACTCCTATAGTGAACTGCCTAATGGGTAAGAAAATCTTGCAGATTTCGGTGTATTTGTGTCTGAGCTTTGAGGCGCTTTTTTAATAAATCCTGTCATTCTTTTGGGGTTGACTTCATAGGATTGGGGCAACTGCCTGCTGGCAACCAGGTGAAGTTTTGTAAGCCAAGGAACAGGGTTTTTTTTCCCCATATAGCCATGGAGGAAGAACTATTAGCATTGTTGACGGACTGTGGGAACAACTGTAAGATCCGAATCGGCTTTAATGAAATCGCTTCTGTAATTAAAGATAACGAAGCATAAACTGCCATAGCATTCTGGCTTTTTGGCCTGTGAGGGTGTTGTTTTTTTTTTTTTATTTTTTCCCCTGGCGGTGCTGTTTAATAAATATTCGTATTCATGAACCGTTTCTTTGAAGTCACAAAGGGATGTGTCATATCTATATTTTGTAATAAGTAAATGCATTAGTAAGAATACTACTTGGTTGCCATTTTACCTATGGAGAAGAAAGCTTTTCAGTTTGGACTTCCTGTTTTAGCACCATGTTTTTGGCTGTTTGAATTTAACAGCCTTGGGACGTGAGCAGACAGAGATCTTCCAGCCTGCACCAGAAGCACTGGGGATTGCCGAAGTCCTGTTAGCTGGGTGGGTAGAATGACTGGGGATGGGACTGAGTGTACTTGTTCAGCGGGAAACCTGCTGGTCTGGCTGGCCATTTTAATTTGTTTAATACAAAATATAAAGGATTCAAATGCTTTATGTTCTGATTATGATGAAGACTCTTAATTTTGTTATTGAATCTCAGGATCTTGAGTATGACTTTGTTGCATATAGTTAATTCAGGCTTTAATTTGTCTTTGCCTGAATACTAGTTTCTGTGTTTTGTCAGAAGCTTTAATTTAGGAACAAGTGAAAACTTCCACGCTTCATCAGCCTGCCCTGGAGCTGCTGCCGAACTCCTTGTGTCTGAACTCAGCCGTGGCTTTGCAGCAAAGGGGTCTTCTGGTTTTGGCAGGGCATCTGAACCTCCCGCTGTTATTCAGCGCAGAGCACCCCCCATCCTCTGAACTGGGTCCATGTGCCCTGTTCTGGTTTACCCTCTTCTTAATTGGCTTAAATAAGGCTGTGTATAAACATCCTGTCTGTAGCTAGCTGTGACTGCAGGACAAGCTTCTGCTCCCAGCAGGTTGTCCCAGTCTCGTCTGCTGGGTGAGCCAATTCCTGGATGAGCGTTGTGGTAACTCACTTCACAGTAAAAGAGCTGGGGTGGTGAAGGTCTCTGTTTGCTCTCTGACATCAGTGGAGATATAAGTGCGGGTGGGAGAGGTTATCAGCAGCCTGACCTCTGCCACGCGCTCCTGGTGTTCTCCCTGCTCCTCTGAACGTGCTGCTGGAGCTATTGCTGAGCTTGCCAGGGCAGTTTCCTTGGGATGAAATGATTTAGGGGTGAAAGACCAACTGGCTTTAAGTGTACCCAGGAGTGTGTTTTTGCTCCAGTAGTTCTGCTGGCAGAGGCAGAAGAGGGGTGATAAGCTGTGGAGGACAAGGTAGTCATCTTGTCCACCATCACTGCGGTATCCTTTTTGAGCTGCTCCCATCAGCAGGCCCAGCGTGGCCTGGAACTAGCTCCTGAGGTGGAGTTGTGCCTTCAGTTACAGTGTTGACTCTATGCAGATAAAGCCTGGTCCTTGGGAAACACCTTCAGACACGCCAGAGTCTTCTGATGGAAACTAATCAGAAGTTCAAAGGAGAGATGCAGCATTTCCTCCTTCCCTGTGGTCTCCTTTCCCAGTACTTCCATTCCTGTCGTACTACCCAAGTGGCTTTCTCAGGGGATGATGCAATTAGGAGGATATGCTTGCAAGCTTTCAGCAAATAAATACATCAGAATTTGAAATGCTCCATTTAGGCTCCATCAATCCTTCCCAGGTGGAGTGCAATTATTTGTGCCTTGTTGTGACATGTATATGCTTGTGTTTCTTTAAGAAGCCCTCCAGGCAGATTTGAATAGTTACTGAAGTGCCTCGAGTTTGTAATAAAAGTAAATTCCGGAGCAGACACTGGGATTTTGTTTTAGCTGGATTCATAGAGGGTTTCTGAGCTCTGCTGTCATTACTTACACATTTGATATTAATTCCTGCCTTTGTCAAGGTGCACAGAAAGGCTCTTGTAGGCAAGACTGCTTTAATGATTAAGCTATTTCCTGTGGTTTTTTGGTAGCTCAGTCATGAGCATCCACTGAAGCAAGCTAGCTCTCTGATTGTTTTTGTACTTTTCATGGGGAAGGGTAGTCTTCTGCTTTGGACAATTTCTTAAAGCAGTCAGTTTTTGGAGTGGCAGGCAAGCATTAACTAAAGCAGCAGACGTGAGGTTGATCTGGCTTGTACATCTGGAATGAGACACAGTAGGTCAAGAGAAAATTTTTTTGCACTCAGTCTTTGTCTTGTGGGAGAATGGAAAACAAAATACCATTATTTGGGATATATTCTCTCATCCTAATTACTGTTCCAAGTGTTTGAGGTTACTGATGTGAGGAACAACAGTGTTTTATATTTCCAGTTGAATATTGACCAGCGAGTTCCAGCATAGCTGGTGTCAGCCATCCTCCAGCTACTCTCCCAAGTCTTTTTGAGTGGTGTCGGTTGCCATTTTTTGGTTATGCAATGCACAGAGGCAGAAGAGGTTTGGGAACCTTATAATGAGGATGCTGAAGATCCAGATTGCTTGTTTGCAATGAAGCACGGGAGATGGAAAGGACACCGTCATCCCCAGGGGGAGCGTTGGTACGGCTGGTATAGCAACTCGAGGAGTCAGCGTGTGTCTGGCCTCCCACAGTTACGTGCTTCAGGCGAAAAGAAGGTACTCGGGTTGGACAATACCTACTTTAGAAGATTGCTCCTGAAAAAAAAACAAGCTGAAGGACAAAAGCACTGGAGATGCTGAGATTATATTTTTTTCAGTCTCTTTTGTCTTTTTGGACTTAAGGTCTTGTATAAAATTCCACTGAGGGCTTTACGCGGCAGAGCGCTGGGGAACTTCTGAAATAGAGAGGTCTGAATAAAATTGTTCATTGGCGTCTCCATCAGCCACCAGAGGCAAATAGAAGGCTGGTCTTACATAGAGGATGTATTTTCTTACCCGTCTCTTTTTCTGCATGTGTCCAGCTCCCCGAGCCAAGCTCTCACTGCACTCTGCTTTCCTTGATGGAAACTGCTCTGACGTGGGATGAAACAAAGATGACAGCGAGCGCCCTGTGCTCCCTGGGCTTGCTGTGCATTCCAGTTTCAGCCTGGAGCAGAGCAGTCCTGGGCCCCTCTAAACCGACCTTTTCCTTAGCCACAGGGTTTATGATCTACCAAAAACAAACAAGCCACTTGAGGGGGGAAACACGACCAAACCTGTGCTGGGCTCACTTGTGTGTGTAACTTGGCAGATGTGGGACGCTGCCATAAGGCACTTTGCTTTGGCAGATGGGGCTGTTTCCTACCTAGGCAAACAAGGTTGCTGCTTTCTGGCTGGAAGCCTGTTACAGGGGCAGAAAAGACTCAGTGTAGTGGGATTTTGTGTCACCTTGGACATCATGAACCAGTGGCCCAGGGCCAGGTGCACTGTAGCAGGGATAACTTCTTTGTTCTCTAGATCTGTTTTTTCTGTTTGGTTTTGCTTGTGTTTATTTTTTTTCCCCAGAAGAATGACAAAGAATCTTAGTGTCTCCATCATCAGTGATACCAAGAAAAGCCCTGCACAAAGCTGCCTGACGAGTTGGGACCCAGCTCAGCAAATCCCCTTCAACCGCATGGAGTTCAGCTGTCTTGGTTGGGTTTTTTTTGACTCTGAGGCAGTGCAACATCTTACGCCTTGGTTTTCATGTGTAGCAGCAGCCAGGGCTCAGTTTAGGAGAAGGATGAATTGGTGTTAAAATATTTTCAGTAACAAAGTGAAGTCTGAGCAAAAGTTATTGCAGGAGACTTTATAGCTGAATAATTAAATACAGACCCAGTGGATGCAGTGGGTGAGCAGTGTCGTGTAGTGTTGTCTGGAAAGATGCCCCGCCAGAGGCTGTGGCCAGACCAGGCAGTGGATGTTGGCTGCAGTTTTTGGTGCCTCTGCACTGTCTGCCAGGCCCTTGGGGAGGCTGGCTGGGCGGACAATAATGTTGGGACCCTGACCTGCTCTAGCCAACTGGTCCTGGCCACCCCAGCTGCTACAGTGCCTGGTGCTCACCCCCCTGCTGGTCTGCTTGCACAGTCATGCTCCCCCACGCAGCATTATCTACTCTGGACTTGTCCCCCGTGTGCTTTTGGTGCTGTGTGGGAAATGGCAAGTGCAGGGTTGTTGCCAGACATGGGGTAAACTGTGGGTGGTCACACACTATAATCCAGGCTCTGAGTCTCCCTCGTGTGTGTTTAAACAGTAACCCAGGTCCAGCTGTTAGTTGCAACACGTTCATTTTGTTGTAAAATTGTAAATGCCATATATGGTCCTCTTCTGGTCTGGCAACTGTTTCCTCCTCATGTATATTGTAGTTCTCCGATAGTCCTCTGATAGCTACAAATATCCAGCTGTGTATCAGCCACACTGTCTAACTCTTCTTTGCTCCCTAGTTACAGTAATTAGGTTTGGGATATTTTTTTATTAGGCCTTCCAAGCATTGCTCTAAGCTATGGTGAGAGGAGCAGCACCAAGTGTTTTATGAATTCTTGGTGGTGAATCAACATCAAGGGAAGCAAAGAGAGATGCCGGAAGGGCTGTGAGCTGAGGTGCAGAGCCTGGAGTGTGGCCGGCATGAGAAGCACGTAATGTATGGCTAAGGACAAATGCGAAGCATGTTGTAATAAGGACGTATGCTTTTTGGGATACAGCTGAGTTGCTTTTAGTCTGTATAGCAAAATGAGTGTGAAGCAAGTAGTGTTGGGACTTGGAGGGTAGCTTTCTGCTTGGGTAGGTGCTGCCCTTGGGCTCCTGCCTGCGGTCCTGCATTAGAACACAAATGGCAGAAGTGGTGTAGTTTTGGCTTGGAAGCTCCTTAGAAAGCTTGTCCCTGAAATAAGCTACTTCAATTTTCATTAAATTAGTTTTAAAATCACAAAAAATGAGGATGAAAAGCAAGTGCTGTGGTCCTTTCTGTACTGTGGGTTTAGAAGCTGCTGAGGAAATGCCTGGTGAGTAGGTGGTGGTCTGACAACTCAGCCTAAACTCACTAAAGCTGTAATTTGAAATTAGTCTAAAACATGGGTTTGAGTTTCTGGAAACTGAAGGCGTTCCCAAAGCAGAACTCTGTTTTGGGATGGCAATAAGTATAAAAGATAAGAAAGACAGTGATCGTCTTCTGGGGGTGAAGCTGTGCACTGCCGCCCTTGTTTCTTCTGGCTCTCGGTCCAGAAGGGTTGAATTCACTAAAGCAAAGGTAAACTGGCTGCTTTTTAGTTAGCAAGCTGAATTAGCCCTATGTGGGATTTGAGGAGCTCCAGTGCCCTTATGTGATGAGTGCTGGGGATGCCCCTC
Source organism: Pluvialis apricaria (assembly GCA_017639485.1). NCBI lineage: Eukaryota > Metazoa > Chordata > Aves > Charadriiformes > Charadriidae > Pluvialis > Pluvialis apricaria. The sequence continues at coordinate 282,644 of CM030021.1, read as the reverse complement.
TGGGGAAAAAGCATGGCAGCAGAGGCGGAGGGGACCCCATCCTTCCAGCAGCAGCAAGTCATGGGGTTCGCTCTGCTTTCAGTGTACCATGACATTATCATCCAGTTCCCTTTCTCATGGTCCATCATGCCAGCTTTGGACACTGTGCTGCAGGGGTGACTTTGGGTACGTTGTTGAGAGCTGCGGGGCAGAGCTCCCTTTGAGGGGCACACACTTGTTTGGGTTGCTCTTCTTGTTGAAACAAAGAGGGCTGGATGAGTCCAGCAAAAGGGTAGATGGCGGTGATTTCAGCCTCTCTGGCTCCCCATAATTTTTCCCTGGCAAGGCGGCCTCTGGAGGCGTGATGGCAGAGTCCCTCATCGGCCACCCAGTGCTGCCTCTAACGGCAGAGCGCTTGTGTGCTTAAACTTTATTTGGTCTTAGAGGGATGAAATCACTTGCTTTTGTCTCTGTTTAGATAAGGAACACTGCTGCTGAATTGCAAGAGCTGTCTGTGCGAGGGGGAGAAGTTTGTTGGTAACCCCGTATGTTTGGTGCAAGGCATGCTTGCGGCAGGGCTAGAGGGAAACTTCATCTTGGGCTACTTGGGCTTCATCTTGGGCTTCATCATGGACAGTGGGGTAGAGTGCACCCTCAGCAAGTTTGCTGATGATACCAAGCTGTGTGGCGAGGCAGACACGCTGGAGGGGAGGGATGCCATCCAGAGGGACCTGGACAGGCTGGAGAGGTGGGCCCAAGCCAACCTCATGCAGTTCAACAAGGCCAAGTGCAAGGTCCTACATCTGGGTCGGGGCAATCCCAAGCACAAATACAGGCTCGGCAGGGAATGGCTGGAGAGCAGCCCTGTGGAGAAGGACCTGGGGGTGATGATTGATGAGAACCTCGACATGAGCCAACAGTGTGCGATCGCAGCCCAGAAGGCCAACTGTATCCTGGGCTGCATCAAAAGAAGTGTGGCCAGCAGGTCAAGGGAGGTGATTCTGCCCCTCTGCTCCGCTCTCGTGAGACCCCACCTGGAGTACTGCAGCCAGCTCTGGAGTCCCCAACATAAGAAGGACATGGACCTGCTGGAGCGTGTCCAGAGGAGAGCCACGAGGATGATCAGAGGGATGGAGCACCTCTCCTATCAGGAGAGGCTGAGAGAATTGGGGCTGTTCAGCCTGGAGATGAGAAGGCTCCGGGGAGATCTTATTGCAGCCTTCCAGTCCCTAAAGGGGGCCTACAGGAGAGCTGGGGAAGGACTTTTTACAAGGGCATGTAGTGATAGGACGAGGGGGAACGGCTTTAAGCTGGAAGAGGGCAGGTTTAGATTAAACATTAGGAAGAGGTTTTTCACTTTAAGGGTGGTGAGGCACTGGAACAGGTTGCCCAGAGAGGTTGTTGAAGCCCCGTCCCTGGAGGTGTTCAAGGCCAGGCTGGACGTGGCCTTGGGCAACCTGGGCTGGTGGGAGGTGTCCCTGCCTATGGCAGGGGGGTTGGAACTCGATGATCTTCAAGGTCCCTTCCAACCTAAACCATTCTATGATTCTACTTTCTCTATCCACCCCACTGTGTTTGGAGCATGAAAGTGGAGAAGGGTGGACAGCGTGGTGATCACCAAAGAGCTCAGAGAAACAGCCTGGAGTTCAGCTCGAAATGTAAAAATGGGCAACTTCCAGTGGTTGATGTGCTTGTTCCTGGATGGTTTGGGTGGTGAGCTGTGCTCGGGGCATGTTGACTTTGGGCTGCATCCTGCACCGGAGGGTCTTCAGGGAAGAGCACAGTTTCCTATTTGAGAGTGTCTCCTGATACCGTGTACATCTTGTACTCTGGGTGCTGAAATAAAATAGCCCCTGCAGCTGGCCACAGTGGCTCCATTACCACCGTCCTGGCAGTGCCTGTGGTGCCTCCCACAGCAGAGTTCAGCCCCCAGGAACAGCACGCTGCAGGCCCTTGGTGCGGGCAGGGCAGGGCATGCAGTTAATTCGTGTTACCTTGCTCAAACATCTGCTATTTGCAGCAGTAACCATTTCTTCAAGTGAATTTGTGGGGATGGTCAGAGAACAGACAAATTTCTCATGGGGCTGCCTGCAGTGCTGCTTTCTTGCCTTCCGCATCCCAGCTGGACCTGGGTTGAACCTGGAGTTGCCATGGACTGCAGAGAAGATTTGAGGGGCTTTACACGAACTAACAGTGTTCCCCTGAAATTACCATTTTGGGGCTGTTACCCGTGGTAGAAACTTGTGCTGTTTTGCCTATAGGACTATAGCTGGAAAACCTCTTAATGGTGCGGCTGTTTCCCCTGGGAAAGGCAAATGACGCCCATGAGCATAAACAGCTTTAATGGTGAGATGTGTCTGTACTAGAGCTTGGACTGCTCTGTTGGTCCTTGTGGAAGTGCAGCCTTTCAGTAGAGCAGGTAGTATGTGGTCCTGTGGACAAAGAGCAATGTCAGTGCAGCTGGCTGTGAAAATTGGGTGCTGCTGGGGGGACATTCAGCCAGCCCCTTTCCGGGGTGGAGCCCTGTTGTGGCAGAGCTTTCCCTGCTGCTCAAGATGCGGAAGAGTATCAGGCTTCATCTCTTTCATCTTCACACCTGCTAAGCTGTGACAGAAGATGTCAAGAAGAGTAATGAAGAGCTGGGAGATGCAAACCCTTGTTTTTCTTGTGCTTCAGGCAAAAATTGATTGGTGAATTCGGTGAATTTTTTATTTTTTAAATTAAAACCTCTTGCTGACTAAACCTGTCTTGCAGTTTGTTAGTATTTGGGCCCTGCCTCTTCTCTCCGGCAGGATCTTGGCAGGAGCCATGCGAGCCTTGACCTTGACTGCAGCTCTGTGTGCTCAACAGTGCTGAAAACAAGGGAGAAGGTCCAGGCTGTGACTGCTCCCTAGGAGGGAGATGCTGCCACAGGGCACTGCTCTCCAGGGATCTTGGCTGCCCTTTGTGGTCCTGTATTCCCCTGGGAAGGAGGAGTCTTGGCCCCTCTGCCTCTCTGGTGGGTCCCTCAGGAGGTGCTTTGGTCACATAATGTGTTTCCAGCTGGAAACACATCTCATTTTGGGCATCTGGAAACTGGGAATATGCAGGTACCTGTGAAAACTCAGTACGTATGTGCTCAGGAACAGTCATGAAAACTCTGAGCATGTGGTTATGATGGGCTCCTTATGACTGGCAGCATTAATAACATTAATGAGACTTATGTATGCCCTGCTGTAGAGCTGGCATTTACTACTGACTCTGCTAAAAAGGGGCTGTCTGTTGTTGCAGTTGTGTAAGAGCCCTGATATTTGTCTGCCTTGTACGGTTCTGTTCCTCTGCTAAAGAGTAGGTGATAGGACCAGAGGTGCGATGGAAGTTATGGTGATGGTATGGAAGAATGGTGATGACATTGACAGCTCAGAAGGAATGGATACCTCCCTCAGGAAAAGTCTTCCCCCCACCCCCCTCCCGTTAAAGGCAGGCAGACAACAAAAGAAGTGTGCCGGGGAAAAAAAGGCTGGTAGAGTGAGAAGGGTGTTGGTCAAAAAGGGGAAGCTGTATCCATACTAGAAGACCAAAAAAAAGTATGTATTTCAGCATATTACAGGTAAAATCAAAATAAGGCAGGCCAGAATAAGACTTTTGAAGAGTGAATTTGTCAAATGTGATTAATTTTCAAATGCATCTAAACCTTTTGGAGACAGGCAGTAGAAGAGGTCAAGGTGTGAGAGACATGGAAGATAAAGCCATCACAGAAAAATCTAAACCATTTTTTGGCCATCGTGACTCCTGTGGAGGAGCTTTGTAGTTTGCCAAGCTACAAAAGAGCTGTCTGAGAAGTTGTCTCGCATTGAATGTCAGTAGAAATAGCTTTAGAGCAAACAGAGGAACTGATAAGAAACTGTGAGGAACAGATAGCGTTTACTTAAGAGTGCCGTAGGATCTTAAATCTGAAATTGCTGAGATACTTCTTTGTGTATCCTGTTGCTTAAGTGCCCTTGGTATCGCAGAAATTGATGGGGTCAAATGTGATGGCATTTTTTTAAAAGGGGGGGTTCTTTGGGAAATTGGGGACACATGAGGTGGCTCAATATTTGTGCCAGGCACACTGTTAGGGAAGGGCTGTACAGTGGATCCTGGTGACCACAGACCAGTGGGTCTTACCTCCATGTCTGGGCCTCTGCAATGAAGAACAAGATCACTGAACGTATGGTCAAGCATGGCTTCTTGGAAGAGAGTTAACAGGGCTAATGTAAAGGCAAGCCCTGCCTCACAGACCTGCTGGAGCTTGGTGAGCATGTGGGTAGCAGGACCAATAGACTTCATATATCTGGGTTTTCAAACAGCCTTTGACAAGGTTCTCCACCAAAGACTTTCAAGAAGTCACCACAGGCACGGAGGAAAGGTCTTGTTATGGACCAAGAGCTGGTGAAAGCATAGGATGCAAAGGGTAGAGCTTATTAGTCATTTTTCAGCGTGAATAAAGAGTCAGCAGGGAGGCCTCAGAGACTGGTCTGGGGACTGGTTTCCATCCTATGGGTGACCTCAGGCATGGAGGGGTGCAGTGAAATCCCCAGGTTTGCAGAGGATCCTCAATTCCTTCAGGTTGTTGGATTACCTCACTCAAGGTGAGGAAATTCAGAAGGACCTCACATGACTGAGCAAGTGGACAAATAAGTGGCAGGTGAACTTCAGTGTAGGGAAATGTGGGGTACACGTAGGGGAAAACTATCTACAGCAGGCCTGTATGATGCTGAACCTGGAACAGGTGGTTACAGCTCAGGAAGGAGCTTGGAGTCATCATTGGCAGTTCTCTGAAATAATCATCTCGGTGTGCAATGGCAGCTAAAAAATTTGGCAACTGTTGGCCACTGTCAGCAAAGGTGATGATAACAAAGCAGGGGGCATTGTTTTGACCCTCAGAAACACCTTGGTGCATATCTTGGGGGCTGTACGCAGTTCTGGTTTCTGCATCTTGAGAAGGACAGTGGTGTTGGAGAGGCTGCAGTGAAGACAATTAAAATGACTGAGGGGCACAGCAGCTGCCTTACGAGGAGAGAGAAAAAAAATTACTGACTCCTTGTTTTGGAATGGTGTAGCATATGATCAAGGTATACAAAAGCATGAAGTCACTGATTAAGTTGAATTTTATCTACTAAGTCTTGTGGCACTAGAACCAGGGGCACTTGATGAAACCTATAGCAAGATTGGTTTAAAGCAGGTAGAAGGAAGTACTTTTATTTTATACAATGTGTGAACTTCTGAATTCATTGTCCTGGGTGGTCGTGGATGCAAAAGGCATCAGCAGGTTCCAAAAGCATTTGGGTAAACTTACGGGCAGCCAGTCTGAGACAGATACTAGGAAGAACAGCCAGGGATGTGCCTTTAGCATTCATAATACACGTGTGGATTCTGGGGGAATAACAAAGATGATGGAGAGAGGATATGACCAGACTCACATACTCTGCCTAACAAACCTCTCCTGTTGTCCTGACTGTAGACAGGATGGAGGGGCAGTCAGTTTCACCCAAGATGTGTATCTTACATTCTTGAAAGTTTCCAGAAACCAACATTAACTAGGAAGGTAGATAGACATTACATGTTGCAGAAGAGCCAGCATGGCTTTTGTGGACCAAAATTGAGCCACATGACTCCATCAATACTTGGAAGGTTTTTGTGAGCACATGGCAGGGCTGATCCAGTGGAGTGGTCTAGTGGACCTCTCTGAATGGTTTCAGCATGGGGGTATTCAAGAAAAGTCCATCATGGGATGCATGGGTGAATAAATGGTTAAAAGATAGGTTACAAAGGTGAGGAGTAGACTGTCAGACCTCACAGTGGAGGGAATTCCCTCAGGGAGCCAGGCTGGGATCTCTGCTGCTCACAGCAGTTGTGTGTGACCTAGAAAAGGGGATGAAGGCAATGGCTGGGGAAGAGCATGCCGCAGTCCACATGCGCGGTGTTGGGCTCTGAGCAAAGAACATAAGAAATCCTGAGCACTGAAATTCAGGAATGAGGTTGGGGGTAATGGGTATTATTGCAAAACTGTTGGCTGGAGTTTGGCAGCGCTGTAGGAAGGTAAGAGGAGATTGTGAACAGGAAAGAGAGGAGCAGAGGACAGAATGAAAAAGTCACGACACTGTGGTCTGCTGTCATGTTGAATATTAACTGAGTGTCAGGTCCTCCCATCTTGGAAAAGTCCTTGCTTCTAACTGCTGAAAGTAGAATAAGTGGCTCTGTGGTGTTTTGCTCTTTTTTTTTTTTTTTTAATCAGGGGCAAGTACTGGAGGCAGGACTGTCTAGGTGGACATCAACTATAGAGGGAAGTTGAATGTGGTCCGGATCTTTGCCCCAGTTCATCGGCTATACCATAAGAGAGGGACAGAGAGCCCTGACCGCTTTGGTGTCTTTCTGAATTTGCCCCTTTTTTTCTGCCTTCCTTGCCACTGCTGAAAGTGAAAACCTCAGTTTTGGACTGAACACAAGCTAATAAATGCTTGGGTTTCTGGTGAGAGAAAACAAAGGGAACTTGTTTTGGGCACAAAATCAAAAAGTAAATTGTTCTCACACTACTATTCACTGTTACCATGCATAGCAATTACTGCCATGGCAACAGATATTTTCAAGATCCAGCCAAGATCTTCCAGGGCTGCAACATAACTTCTGATACTTGCTCATTGTGCTGCTATTAATAACTGTGTTTTCCCCCCCTCACAGCCAGGAAGTTTCTTCTTCCTCATGTACCAAGTGCGAGGGATAAGCTCATTTTAAATCAATTGTGGGGAGAAGTGACACTGGGGATTTCCTGGATTTTTTTTGTTCTGGAGATCCTGTCTAGTGCTGCCAGCTCTGCAGTCACCTCCTGAGCTGAGCTGTCTCTCTTGTGCTATTTATAAGAAAGCCCGGTCTGAATATTTTATTCCTCCCCCCTGTCTTAAACCAGGACAAACAAATGACATATATTTACTCTTCCAGCTATGCACAGAAGCTTAAGTGTTTATTTCAAGCTGACTTGGTCAAGGAGAGAACCCACTGCCAATTAAACGTGGTCTGCAGCAGGCTCTGGTCTGCATTTCTTTACTTATCTCCTGGTCATTTAAACAAGATAAACTCGATCTATTCAAATTTGCCATTCGACTATTCTTGCAGTAGTTGAATTTAGCTATGTTTAAAACCCCCAAGTGCACATCCACCTCTTCCCCAGCGCATTAGCATGGCTGTATGAATCTCCTTCCAGTTGGAAGCGTGTCAAAAATACCATCGGCAGGTCTTTGGCACCTGCTAAGGAGCCACAGCTCCCTAGCTTAGGAAAAGGTGGGACTTGGGATTTTGCTCATACTGGCAGTTCCTCTCAAGCCTGAGCATCTGTGATGGGTGAGGACCAGGGTCATGGGTCTGTCCCCAGCTCTGGTTCTGGTTGTACACAAGTCACAACTGTGCAGTTACCCAGTTTGATCCCTCCAGAGGAATGAGTTGTTTTGCTAGGCCAATCTCTTCTCCCCAAGAGAGTTTGCTCTTCTTCTGTGGAAGCGTAGCTATTAACTGTAAGAGCCTGCGTGCGCCCTTTCCTCACCAACTTGAGAGTTAAAAGGAAGGCACTCTATGAGCAGTCTGATTTTCCTTATTTTCTGGTGCTCTCAAGTGTTGTAGCTTCTTCTGATGTCAGTGTCTTTGACATCGGCTTTCCTCAGGTCTTCCCGACCCACTGGATCGGCAGCCTACTGTTGTAACCAAGAGAAAAAGATTTAGTGAAAACATGGAATCTTTTATCCTACCAACTTCCCTGGAAAAGCTGAAGAAATGAGCATGTACCCTGCAAAAGGTTGGTCCAAGTCAAGAAATAATTCAGTCATGTTTGCAGGGAGCGACTGCATCCTTCTTTTATTGCTGCCCTACCTGTTTCTCAGGAGGGTCTGTTGAACGTGGTACTGCCAGAGGTGCTGCCAAGGGCTGCACCTCCCAGGGGAGGTGGCGTACGCCATGTGGGAGGTCAGCTGAATGAGCCTGGCTGGGACGGTACTGGCTCACACAGCCCAACTGTTTTTTGTCCTGGACATCTCCAAGAAACAATGGAGACGCTTGTCAAAATCCTTTGGTGACTGACACAGTTATTCACCAATAACTGGCTTCTTGCTGACTCTCAGGAAGGTTAATCCTGCCTTTTTTTGTGTGACGTGGTGAGAGCAAAGGCAGATTTGGGGTTTAACTAATCATGCTTTGTTCTGAAACGTGTGACTGCAGAGATGTTGAGTTTAAAAAAGGCTGTGACTGCGTTTTAAGGCAAGGTTGAGTGACTCAGTCTTTGTTTCTCATTAAATCAAGCCAGATCTTGCTAATGACAAAGCACCAGAACTATACATAACTAGTATTTTTGTTTATTTGGAGTTCGAAGGTGTTACTATGGTCACTGCTAATCTTACAGATGCAAGCGTGTAGCACGCAAAGCAGAGGTTGAAATACAGCTCACAGGATGTCACTCCTACCCACACCGTAGCATTTTGGAGATGATCAGGAAAAGAATGTCAGTTTGGGGCAACACTTAAACACGCCTTTCTTTTCAGAGGAAGCTTTTTTTCATGGTTTATTACATCAGAATTAAAAACAATGGGAAAAAAAATCAAACAGGTACTGTGTTTTTTTGTCCCAAACTGCTAATTCACTCATCAATAGGAGAGCTTTCTGGAGATCGAGTTGTGCATGGAGCAGGGAACTGTGTGCTACTCCATGGGGCAAGCTGTGGGAGGGGACCGATGCTGTGCAGTCCAGTTCATTGTCTTTGCAGTATCCCTGCTCTGTCATGTCCAATGCACTTCTCGTTCAGCGATTCCTGTAGGCAAAACAAATATAAGAAATTAATTTCTCATGGAAAAGAGGATTTCTTGCTTATTGTTTTATGAAGGGTTTATGAACTCTGTGGCTGAGGTTTTCGTCTATTTATTTACTGCCTCTCTTCCCTTGCCAGAGGAAATTAGTGTGCTTTGGGCTGGGGAAAATGATGACTCTGAAGCAGCTCCTCTGCACAGAGTCCTGTCAGGATGAGTTTCCTGATGGCAGCTCGGGGCGCAGGGGAGAGTGATTCGTTTGCAGACTCTGTGTTTCCTATTGCCTTTGACTCGTTGCCAAATTCCTCTGCCATCCCGGCATTGCAGTGGTTAACTTAAGTCACGCTTAACAAGCTTGGACACCTAATACTTTCAAGAGATTCTCTGCATTTGTTCCTGCTTATTTTTTCAACAAAGTCAGCAGAGACAGCTGCAGCCAGAGTGATTTGCCGAAGAATGAAAGGGCCTAAAAAAGTTGTGATGAAACACTGTTATCTTTGTTTCATAGTTTTAGCCACCAGTGTCTTGTGGGCTCTGCTAGTTGAGAAATAACCCGGTCCCTTCCAAACCCCGTCTGTGTTGTGCATGAGTTTTCAAGGGACTCTGTGTTTTAGCTAATAAATGACTGGCAGCCCTTTAAATGAAGAGAGACAGAGGGCCATTATTTTGCTAATGCCACACATTTGGGAATGTCGATGCTTCAGATATGTGGCTTTGCAGACTGGTGCTTGAAAGCCTTATGCTCTGCGATCTGGCTGTTTGTAGGGAGTCCGCAGCTGGCACCCTTGGTGACATCGGGCTGTTTGTGCATGGCCTTGCCTTGCAGGTGCTCCACCCTGTAATTACAACCTTGGTCTGCTCCTGCCCCCACCACTGCCGGCTCCTGCGCCTCCTTTAGAAAACCTGAAGTTGTGGTGGGTGTTTTTATGGCTTGGTGGAGTTATTTTCGGCCTGCGGTCAGTGTCTCAAGAGGTCCTTTCGGTCCCTGTCCCTGTATGCTTTTGCTAAGGTGGCTGCCTGGTCCAGAGGCACCAGCTGATGGGTTTCCGTTTTCTGGTTTTGTATGTTTCTTTTCTGTTTACCTGGACTTTAGTAAAGCCTTTGACACTGTTTCCCACAGCGTTCTCCTGGAGAAACTGTCTGCTCATGGCTTGGATGGGTGTACTCTTTGCTGGGTAAAGAACTGGCTGGATGGTCGGGCCCAAAGAGTGGTGGTGAATGGAGTGAAATCCAGGTGGTGGCTGGTCACAAGTGGTGTTCCCCAGGGCTCAGTATTGGGGCCGGTTCTCTTAAATATCTTTATCAACAACCTGGACAAGGGGATCAACTGCACCTTGAGTAAGTTTGCAGATGACACCAAGTTGGGCGGGAGTGTTGACCTGCTGGAGGGTAGGACGGCACTACAGAGAGATCTGGATGGGCTGGATTGATGGGCCGAGGCCAATGGTGTGAGATTCAACAAGGCCAAGTGCTGGGTCCTGCATTTGGGTCACAACAACCCCATGCAGCGCTACAGGCTAGGGGCAGAGTGGCTGCAAAGCTGCCGGGCAGAAAAGGCCCTGGGGGTGTTGGTGGACAGCCAGCTGAATATGAGCCAGCAGTGTGCCCAGGCAGCCAAGAAGGCCACCAGCGTCCTGGCCTGTATCAGCAATGGTATGGCCAGCAGGACTGGGGCAGTGATCGCCCCCCTGTACTCGGCATTGATGAGGCCACACCTCAAGTACTGTGTTCAGTTTTGGGCCCCTCATGACAAGAAAGACACTGAGGTGCTGGAGTGTGTCCAGAGAAGGGCAACAGAGCTGGTGAGGGGTCTGGAGCACAAGTCTTATGAGGAGCAGTTGAGGGAACTGGTGGTGTTTGGTCTGGAGAAAAGGAGGCTGAGGGGAGACCTGCTCACTCTCTACAGCTCCCTGAATAGAGGGTGTAGTGAGGTGGGCGTCATTCTCTTTTCCCAAGTAACAGGCGACAGGACAAGAGGAAATAGCCTCAAGTTCTGCCAGGGGAGGCTTAGATTGGATGTTAGGAAAAATTTCTTCATGGAAAGGGTTATTAAACATTGGAACAGGCTGCCCAGGGAAGTGGTTGAATTGCCATCCCTGGAGGTATTTAAAAGACGGGCAGACGTGGTGCTGAGGAACATGGTTTAGTGGTGGTTTTGGCAGTGTTAGGTTGATGGTTGGACTCAATGATCTTAAAGGTTCCTTCCAACCTAGACCTACTCATTTCTATTCAATGTCTCAGTCTCCCAGTCTTCACTCACCAACATAATTCAGAAACCTCTGTAATTGTTTTCTCCTTGTTGCTCAGTGTTCCCTTGTGTAGCAAACGAATGTCTCTGTGCCTGTTGTAAATGAGCCTCTGGCACTTGGATGTTGGCTTTGCTCTGTCGTGGCTGCTATGGGATCTCTCTTCCCTTCAATGAAGATGGTACAAAAATTGTTCTTCTTTTCCCCTCCTGTATGGGGAAACTATATGCCCTGTAGCACTGCAGCATGTTTGTGGTCGTGCAATGCCTTGCGTGGTTTCGCTAAGCTCAGGATGATCTATTTGTACACAGAAATGATGAAAATCAGTTGGCTGCAGAGTTCCTGCTGTGGGGTCGTGTTCCTCGCGCAACATGAGTGATGTGGGCTGCTGCCAGGGCAGTGGAGCAGTTGCTGGGTTTATGTGGTGGGGTAGCTTTTCCAGAACAGCTTCTGATTGCAGAGCCTCCTGTTCCCAGTCTGCTCTCCTTGGCATTGACCGGCTGAGGCAGCAGCTGCAGGGTCCCTGGCTGCAACGGCTTCATGGCAATGCTGGGAGGAATCCCTGAAATCGGCAGCAGTGATATAGGAGGCCATGAAGAGTAAATCTCAGTCCTGAAGCAGCTGGGCAGCAAGCTAGATAAATCAGGACCTTTGTCAGTAATTCCTAGAATGACAGAGAGGGCAGCGGGTGCTGCCATGTCCTTGAAATAGCAGGGATATCATGTGTGTGACATTACTTGCTTTGGCACAGGGAGAGCACTTGGCATGTGCTGCTTTTCCAGGGCTCTGGGCTTTTGCCCTTCATCCTTTTGGCAGGTGCATCTTCTCTGCCTCGTTCCTGCAGCCGTATCAGCATGACGCTCTTGGCCCCGGGCGAAGCCTTGTCATTGGGCGACATTGGGAAGTGTCGCTCTGCCTTGGTCTGATTTACTTCTGTTCGGCAGCTGGGGGGAGGTGTGGAGGACTTAGAGGTCCATGGAAACAGGAACAAGCCACGTTCAGCTTTCTCGTCACTGACCGGAAATCAGCAGGTAGCTCCATGGTGCTGGGGCTCATTGTGAAGGCAGGAGACTCATGTGTGGCTTCTGGCTCTGTCACTTCCTCTTGCTGTGCGTCCATCCCCCTGACAAAAACGGGAACAGCCCGGGCCTAATTTTAGGGTTACATTCATGCTGGGAGGCTCTTGGGTGCCTTGAGTCCCATCTTGGGCAGAACCTTTATGATTCAGTGCTAGCACACGCTCCTGGAGGTGGATAAAGCCCAGCTCTGCTCTGACTGGAAGCATCTGTCTTAGCTTGGTGTGTCCCAAGAGACATAAGGAGAAAGCAAATGTGTGACATTAGCTACCTCACTGTGGAGGTTTGCATGCCTGAAAGGATCTGGATGGTGCGGCTGGCGATGGCCTCATGTGAGTACCTACTGTCCCTTTGCTGGAGCTGCGTATGGATGTGATGGCCACAGTGACACTCATGAGCCGTGCTTACAGTGTTTGTGGCTGTACAAATCCTCCCTGAAACCAGCGATGTTGCCTCTGGGGGCGATGGGAAGGTGTCAGGCTGCTGCCCTGGGGCTGAACTTGGTATGCCTCCGTGGGGCAGCCCCAGGGGATGGAGGGAGGGCAGGATACATCCCAGCTGTGGTGTTTGGTTGTTGCTGAACTCGCAGGTTGTCCAGTAATGCCTTCACGTAAGCAGTTGTGAAGTATTTCCTCTCTAGGATATTGCTAAAATTGAGATTTTCCCATGTAAATCATGTTTGTCGGGGACAAAGTCTGGTTATAAGTGTGTTGAGGTGGTATGCAGTCACTGTCAGTGCAGCACTGCTGGTATCGCTCTGAGTCCCTGCAGCAACAGACCTGAGCACGTGTCCTGGGATTGATGCGGCCCGTGGCTGTGCAGGCAGGAGGACAGCACTGAGCTGTGCCGGGCCTCAGCTCCCCTCTGGGGCACCCCATGTCCCCTGGGCAGGGACCGTCCGATTGGCACCGAGCCTCCCTGCAGCTGCCTGCCCTCCAGCAGCTGGGATTTGGATGGGGCTGTGGATCCATGCAGCATGTTTTGGAAGGAGAGAGGGGATGAAAACTGCCAGTACTTTTTTTTTTTTTTTCTTCTGAAACTCATTCTCAGATGCTCAGCCCTTAAAAGGAAAAACGACGCTGCTGAAGCCTTCGCTGAGCTTAGGAGGTGCCTCTGTGTCTGGGGCAAAGCAGAGCTTTAGGGAGGCTGTTTAAGGGTTGGGGGTTTGGGCTGTGGTCTGAGGCAAAACACAAATCCAGCCATGGTGGCAGGAGAGATCCAGGGGATGCCATGGCGGCAGCTCAGTGTCTGAACAGGTTGTCTGGGCAGATCCTGTAGCCCAAGCAAGGAAACTGGCTTGCTGCTTTGTTGTGGCCTGGGGCACAAGCTATACAAGGGATTTTGTTCCCCAGTCATGTAAAACACCTGGGTCGGCTGGGATGGATGCGCAGGAGAGGCTGTCCTGCTGGATCCATGTCCCTGGCCAGCTTGGATATCCTTACAAAGAGCAGAGGGAAGCACCTGTAATCTTTGTGATGCTGAATGCCTTTTGACATCTTATGTCTGTCACGTTCTGCCCAGGCTGCAGCAGCCACAGCTGGTCTCTAGCCATAATGCAGTTCGAGGTGCTCACCCTCACCGACAATTTGGGGACAGAGAGAAGCCCTTGGTCTTCAAGGGAGCAGCAGGTCCTTTCCCTGGACGCAGTAGCCAGCCCTGCTCTGTGCCTCTGACAGAGGAGCTGCAACAAGAGCCTGTGCTTATCCCGGCTGTGCAGGCACAGGCAGAGCTATGCCCAGTCTGCATCGTCAAGATTTTTTAATGGGAGTGGATTTTACTTCTCCTCCTGCCCTCAGGTGCAATTTCCTTTAGTGTTGGTCTGTGCAGTCCCCTGGCACCTGTGCTCTCATCTCTGGTACCTGAACTCCTGCTCTGTCAGTGCCCATCAGGTGCTTTATACTCTGTCCCGAAGCAATGAAAACGAGGATGTTTGCTGCTCCTTGCTCTTCCCTCTGTCGCAGAACCCCTGTCCTGTGGAGGAGGAATGGAGGATGGGGTGGGTGTGAGCAGCACTTCAAGTCCCTTTGTCTTTCCCTCCCCATGGGGTGCTCTCTGCCTGGCTCCGGGGCTTCCCTGGGGGTGATTTCAGGGGCTGGATCAGTATGACCCTGGGGCTGCTAGTGGAGCTGCACAAGTCCTGGTGGGACCTGCTCAGCGTGGAGTGGGTGATGGAGAGCGTGAAGGTTGGTGTGGTGGGAGTTTCTGTGCTGCCCTCCCTTCTCCCCGCTGAGATACAGTGCTCTGAGATGCCTGTGCATCCATCCCACCCAACGTTCAGGTGCTGGTGTCAGACTGTAGAACCTTATGTCTTTGGGGCTCTTCTGGGCTTTATTTGTGCTGTGACTGGGCATGGTGTCTGTCCTCCCTTGGGGAGGATTCTTCTCTGTCCCCGTACCAGTGCCTCTTGTGGAGACCCCAGGAAGTCTCAGCTATGTCCTGAAAGTCCCTTCAGGGGGACTTTCTCTCCGAGACAGGATCTTGGAGAAATGTGCTGTTAATTTTGGTGCTGCCCTGACCCGCTCCCATGGGATGAGCTGCTGCATTGCTGTCAGTTCTGCTCTGGAGCTGGGGTGAACTGGGCGACTCACAGCAGCGAGATGAGAGCCAACAGTGCTGGTATGAGGGCTGGGGGAAAGCTTCGGAACGGCTGGAGAAGAAGCAAGAACTGGTAGAGTGAGCAACCAAAAGGCCATCAAATTTCTCATCTGATGACTCTATCTTTGAAAATACCACTTAACAGAAGGCTAGGGCTTTGGTTGTCTGGTGTGGTTTTGGTGTGGGTTTTTTTGGTTTGTTTGGCTTTTTTTTGGTGTGTTTTTTTTTTTTTTAATTAAAAACGGCAAAGTAATGAGACGCTTTGCTTGATAGGACCTTTTCCAGGCTCTCTTCTGCCTCTAACCCACCCAAGTCATGGTGCTGTGCTCTGTTCTCCTGTCTGTAACATGTTGCCAGGCTGGGCTCCGCTTTCAGAGAGCTGCCCCTGTTCTGTGCTTGCTGGAGCTGAGCATACATGCTCAGGCTTTGAGCAATTGCAGCCATTTGTTCTATATTTTCACAGTCTAGTCTGTCTCCTACGAAGCAGAGGTTGGTTTGTTTGCATAATGCTTATTTTTGGAAGCAGGAGAATTTTAGGAACAGGCTGACACTATACTTATTTTAGTTCCTCTATAATTTGTGTTAGAAGGTTGCATGTGTATTCAAAAGAAAAGAGCTCAGAGATATAGATATGTGTGTGGGGACAAGGTTGTTTTGGGTATATGGGTTTTTTTTCCTAAGATCTAAATTACAGCTTTTCTGGACTTGGCTGAGAGAAGGCAATGAATAAAGCCTAAATTGACTGAGTCAGCTGATGGAGCATCGCTGCAGGGAGCTGGTGCTAGAGACCTTCTTGGATGCCCTCTGTAGCTCCAGGATACAGATGAGTTTTACAGCCTTGTGCACTTTATTGCTCAGCATCTGCACTGAGTGAAGTTTTCTAAGGGGAGTCTGTCTGACAACCCAACTAGTGTGCTGTGGTGCTGTGCTGGGGTGGCCTTACCTGTCATACAGAAGGTGAAAGGGCAAGCACAATCCTCTTAAAAAAACAAAACAAAACAAAAACAAACAAAAAAACAACCACCAAAACCCCCCTGTGCTGATGGCTGATGTTGGGGTGCTTGAACAGAGCCTGGGCTGCTTTTCAGCCAGCCAGGAGCCTCGCCCTGCAGAGGGGCAGCAATGTCAACAGCTTCAGTGCCCCTGAGATGGTACCCACTCGCCATCCCGTAACCAGTTTGCCTTGGTCTGCTGCTGGGGCCTCCCTTTGGAGCACTCAGGATTGTAAACATGGCTGCGCTCTCCATAAGGCTACTCCTGCTCCCTCTCTTGGGCCCCTCGTCATATGCTCCGTTAGCAGCAAACAAACAGGGATCTGATCTCCCTAACTCTGTAGGGCAGATCACTTCAGATGCCTGTCCCCATCACCCCAGCCACTTGCTGCAGCGAGGAGCCCTGGACCCCACGCACGCGTCCCTGCCTCCAGCTGCTGTGACAGCATGACTGGTCTCTGAGAGTTGTACTTCAATCTCTGTGTGTGTCTGGTGGCCAAATTCTTCATTCCTCATCCTCAAGGAGGACCAGTTAATAGGCACTTAGTCTTGGCATTGACACATCCTCAGTTAGATGACCTCTGATGATGGGATCTGTGTGGTCCTGGGGCCCAGCCACCTCCTGGGTCTTTGCAGAGGCTTTAGCAGCCCTGGCTTGGAGCCATAGCAAAGAACTGCAGCTCTTTGGGCAAGGACACAGCAAGGTTGTTGCCCCGCGCAGGGCATGGTAGCAATACCTTGTCCATGCAAGGTGTGGAAATGATGTAAAGGTCAACACTCATAAAGGTCATGTTGACCTATGGCCCCTCAAGTTCTTCAGTCTCCTGCTGTCCAGGAGGGTCCTGTGTCCTCTGAGTGCAGCCATCCTTCTGTGATACTAAATATGAGACCATACACAGGCTGCGTTCAAACTCCTGCTTCCTGAAGGAAGAGCTTAATTTCCCAGTTGCTTTTCTTTGTCTTGAGGCCACCTTTAAGCATGCTATAGGCTCCCCTTGAGGGCATAAGTCTTCAAAAATCCCGCTTGGTGTGGATTCATGTTTTGCCAAGAAGGACTTGGTACTGCCCCAGCTCTCTGCACGGCTCATCCCAAAGAAGGGAAGTGGGGGAAGGAAGTGGGATCTTGGCTTGGAGCACAGGAGTCCAAAAACTACAGAATATGAAAGTGAAATGGGGGATCAAGCCGTAAGAGCTCTCCTTGTAGCCGTGCAGAGGGGTTTGCTCACAGCCTGGTGTGAAGCTCCCTGAGGCAGGGGTTTCCCGTGGCTTTCCTTGGGGCTTTCTTGCCCTTGGCAGGTGAATGCCTCCTTGAGTTGGCGCTGAGCAGTGTTCACAGGTAATGAGTGGAGAGAAGGCTTCATGCAGAGGGCTGAATGGTAACATTGCGCTGGTCTCGAGCTGACAGCTCCAGCTGAGAAAAGTCTCTCTACTATTCTTATCTTTGGACGGCCTCGCGAAGAACTTGTGGTGTCCAGGGACTGTGCTTGGCTGCCTGAGCTGTGGTGTCACTTCAGTGATGGTGGCAAGAAAACCAGCTCTCCTGTGGAGTAGTGGCTGTTCAACTTCTTGGGGTTTCTGAGCTCTTCCTGCAAGTGACTCTTCTCTTCTCTTGTATCTGGTCCCTTCCATTTCTAGTCCTGCTCCCTTCTCTTTAGTTTAAACAATTTTTTTTTTCCCGGACCTTGCGATAACATTTATAGTCTTTGTGAGAACATCTAATCAGGAGATGCTAGCAGGGTGCTCTTTCAGGCTGAAATACCCCTTTTAAAAAACTAGTATTATTGTTATTATTTTTAATTCCTAGGTGTTATGCTTTCAGAAAACCCACAACAATTTATTGTTGTTTAGACAGTTATTCGATCACCTGCTGACCCCTCCCCACCTGGGAAGAGGAATCTGGAAGAAACAAGGAAACCCAGGGGCTGAAATATAAACAGATTTAGTAGAATAAGGTTAGATAATTAGCACTAATAACACTAAAGAACCAGTATTGATCCCGATACCGATGTGAAATATACAAGGATTATCCTCAGGCCATTCTGTCAGCAGAAGCTGTGCGCTCCCAGCAGTGACAGCAAATGTGGGACACTGCGAGCACTGTGGCTTCGGGAGGAAGGGAAGGGCTCAGGGCTCCGGCACCGGGGCAAGGAGTTCTCAGGATGGCAACCATCAAGGGAGAGACTACTTTGCAGCAAACTTTCTAATTTATATTGAATGTGCCATTCATGGTATGAAATAATCCTGTTAGCCAGCTTGGGTCAAGTGCCCGGGTCTCGCTTCTCCTTATCCCCGCACCCGGTGAGCTCGAAAACACTGAGACCTTGAAACCCGCACACTATAGCTGTCTATAAAGTACATATTTTCACAAATTCAGACACTAGAGTCTTCTAAAAGTGTAGTTTTGCCAAGCATTAGAAGAGAAATTAGTCCTGTGTAGCTCAAACCAGGACACTGGGCTTTGCCAAGCAGCAGTGGCACCCAGGAGGGACCCAAGCTGTTTTTGAGGGAGCAAAGTTTGCAAAGGTCCATCACCTTTATCCCAGAGGCTGGCAGGACAGACTGCAGCTGCTTGGTCTCTTGCCTGCTTTGTCTACACAGCACTTCATAAAAAAAAAAAAAAAAAAAAGCTGCTGGCCTGTGAGGGCTGAGCCTTCAGGTGGGAACAAACCCGTCTGCCCATGTGAGATGCAGTTGTGCACAAAATGCCCTGTGCTTCTTCCTCCTTTTTGTATGCCTGGTGCACTGTCCCCCTGCACAGCACCCTGCTGGTTGTGGACTGAGTTCCCCCCGCCATGGCCCTGCCACCCCTCCAGAAAAATCAGCATACCCGGGGCAAGTGCCTTTGCAGTCAGGTGGGGCTCAGGCTGCTTGGGGCGAGCGGCTGGAGCTGTGGCTACGAGGCATGGAAAGTATTTATGTATTTGCTCAGGACACAGAGGAAACTCCTAAAATCTCTCCGACAATACAAGAGGATGCACGCTGGGAACATGGGTTTGTTTTTTTTGGAAGCGAGTGTGGATTTTATTGAAATTCCCCCATGTTGTGGGCTCTGGTGCCAGGGTTAGTTCCCTGGTGCTGCCGCGATGCCAGCAGGCTGCGTGTCCCCATGCTTGGGCTGCAGTGGGAGTTCAGTCTGGGTTTGCAAACTGGGCTTGCAGGGAAGTCCTGTGCCTGGGGACATTGAGTCCCAAGAGGTGAAACGGACTGAAACGATGGCAGTGATCCCCTGGTGTGACCATGACCAGACGCCGCTGTGCCAGCGGGAGCGAGTGCATGCTCCATAGCTGCTGCTTGCCCAGCACATGGAGCTGTGACAATGGAGAATGGGGAAAAACGTTATTCAGGCAATTCCCAAGAAACTTCTTTAACCCCGTGAAAGGGAGTTGGAATTAACTTTTTTTATGTCTAAGTCATGGCCTTATCTCTCTGCAATCCTGGGTTTATCACGTCTTTCCAGAGTTCCTGATGTTATGTTCAAGGCTTGTGTGGCATCCTGGGGCTGGCCCTGCTCCAGGAATGTGCTCCTTGCTTTTCCTTTTCTTTCTTTACATATGAATGTGATTGTACCAAACTCTTTGGTATTTCAGTGTGTTCTGTGCAGATTTTTTTTTTTCCCAGGTTAAACTCCACCTCAGTCATCCTCAGCCCCTCAATTTTAAGGGGAGCAAAGAGGTCACCAACCGAAGTCATCCACTTACGTGTCTTTGCATGCAAAGATAAATGTAAGCTTGTTAAAACGGAAGACTATAGTTAGCAACACACGCTCAGTTGTGGCCAAGTGCCATGAGAAGAATTTGTTATTTTCAATAGCTTGCACTTAACAGAAAATAGCTGACCTCTCCTGTCTCCCGAGGAGCAGCGCTGGTAGAGCAGTCGGTGTTTCAGAGCCTTGCTAATCCCGTTGCTGGCAAAACAGATCAAAACCAGCATGCTCTTGAACATTAAAAAGGTTCATCGCTCAACTGCATCTTGATCACTCAGTTGGGTCTTGCAGGGTTGGGGTTTTTTTTTAACTTGTCAAGCAAATACTCCATAACCGCCTCCTGTCTCTCTCCCAAGCTCCTCCATGTGTGTGTTTCTGTGTTGCTTTTGGGGGAAGGGGGTCCTGCCATGCTTGCTTTCTTCTTCCAGCCCTTCCAACGCCTGCTCTCCTCCTCCCCAGGGTGGCATGCTGTGCTCCCCACCTTGGGGGAGGCCCCTCACTATCCAGCACTGGTGGCAGCCTCTCTCCCTGTGAAGCTGCCAGTGTGGCACCTGGGTCTAAGTCCCCTTTTCAGTTCCCTGTGCCCCTTTTCCTGTTGACTGCCTGTTCTTCTTATGAAGAGTTATAGGGTTCTTGGAGGTCACTCCTCCTCTTGTGTCCCCTCAGAGCTGTCCCTTGGACCCTCTTTGCCAGTTCCTTGTCCTACCTGCACTTCTTTGCTGCTGTCTCTGTGGACATGCTTGTCTCGTTATCCTGCCAGCACTGCTGGACTCTGCTGCTGCCCTTGTTTTCCCCTTTTATGCCCTTTTTATGGATGGCACCTCTTTGCAATTGACGATGCCCTTGGTAATTTGTTCCTGTGCCTATGGTTTGAGATTGCAACTGCATGTAAATAATTGGGCTGGCTCTGTGATTCCCACCCCAAGCCATGGCATGGGGTGTTGATATGACTGTTCGTGTTGCACCTTAAATCAAATAGGGGAACTGATGTAGTTTTGACCAAAAAATACCAAACAACAAAACCAGATGTTTTCTGGACACAGGGTTTTCCAAGTGGGACCGCTCCCAGGCATGCTCTTGGCAGTGCCCTGCCCTGCCCTGGCAGTGGTGGGAGCCCAGCAGGAATCTGTGCCATGGGGAAAGGCGGTGTGCTCTGCTCCCAGTTGCTTGTTGGACCAGTGCGAATGGTCATGGTGGTGGTGATAGCCTGGGCCGTGTCAGCTGATCTGGCTGAAAACAGACCCATGTCACAAAAAAAAGTGGCTTTCACCCGTATCAGCTTCCCCAGCCAGCCTGGGTGCAGCTGGAGGTTGTGCTGGGGTGAGCCCCCAAGGCACCGGGGCAGGAGTGGGTTTCAAGGGTGGCCCTGGACCTTTCCTCTTCATATGGCTTTTATTAATGGCAAAAATAAGTTAGGGTAAATAGGGTCTCCTTCCTGCAGCCTCTTAATGACACAGGGTGGAGAAGGAGAGTGGAGGGCCCAGACTTGGGGGTGTGAGCAGGAACTGGGGGTCACACGTAGGTTCTGTCTGTGATTTCAGCTGCACACTTGAGCATGCTGCCAGGGGTAGGATCATTTTAGCGGCAGCATCTCTCCTGTGGGGGAGGAGATCTTGCTGGGGTTTGCACCCCCTCCTGTTTACCTGGGCCAGCCAAAACGGTTTTGGCTGTAGCATTGTGGAGGTGTTGGCTTTGCTGAGCTCCTCTGCTCTCACCTGGGCCAGCTTTTTGGGGTAGGTGGGTCAGTGTTCAAGGCTGACGTATCATGTATGAGGACTGCACAGCCCAACATCTCTGTTGCCACAAACCCATTGTGCTGATCTGCCAGAAAACCAACTTTACAGCACTGGCCATGTTGCTCTCTCACTGGGCCAGCGTGGGTGCAGGCGAGGGACCCTGGGGCTGGAGGGGTTCCTCTGGGTCACAGAGGGGTTACGGATAAGTGGCAGGCCATGCCTGTCCTTTGTGTCACCTTACACCCAAAGGACAACCGAGGGCTTTATCCCATCAGCCAAGGGAGGAGGGGAAGAGCTTGCAATGGAGATGGTGTCATCCACCAGTCGCTTCCCGCATTTATCTTTTGGGCAAGCAAGTGTTGACTTCAAGCAGGGACCGGGGGACCCAGAGGTCCTCTCCA
This sequence comes from Pluvialis apricaria, assembly GCA_017639485.1. NCBI lineage: Eukaryota > Metazoa > Chordata > Aves > Charadriiformes > Charadriidae > Pluvialis > Pluvialis apricaria. Next base: position 261,112 of record CM030021.1, on the reverse strand, counting down.
GCCCCACAGTATGTGAGGCCTGCTGGCAGGCTGCCCACAGCATCAGGAGCCAGGGGTTTGGTCTCCTGAGGTGGCATTAACAACAGGGTGCAGCTCTCAAAAGGAGCAGATCACACTTTGCAGATCCTTCCCGCTCTCGAGAGTGAGTTCCCCTGCACGTCTCACCAGGTGCCTGCACTCCTGTGATTGCGCCAGCCCTCGATGTGAGTTATCAGAGCATCAGCAGACAATGCTTGCCTGCCCTATGCTGCTTGTCCCTGGCTGGTGAGTGGCGTGAGCTGACGTTGGGTTGGGGGGTGACCTCCCCTTCCCTGTGCCAGGGAGCTGCTGATTTGGCTTGGCCCCATCTCAAACCCTTCCCCTTGTCTTCCCCTGAGCTGGTTAGATTGCTAAATGGCCCCAAGCAATGCTTTGATCTGCAGCACAGCTGCCTGGCCCAGAGGCAGTAGCTCTGTAGGACTCCCAGACAATCTGTTTTCCTCCAGCCTCTGGCCCAGACTAATACGACTTTCATGTCCCTGCAGCTCAGACTGGGTGGAGATCATCGAGCCCCGCTCCCAGGAGCGGATGTATGTCAACCTGACCACCGGCGAGTGCGGCTGGGAGCCCCCTCCCAACCTGAAGGTGCGCCAGTCAGACCAGAAGCAGTGGTGGGAGCTCTTTGACCAGAACAACAACCGCTTCTACTACTACAATGCCATCACACGGCAGACAGTGTGGCACCGGCCCCAGGGCTGTGACATCGTGCCCTTGGCGCAGCTCCAGGCCATGAAGCGAAGCTCCCAGCCTGACTGCTGGGGCCGGCAGCACCGGGGCAGCACCAGCAGTGATGGCAGAAGCACCCCCATCCAAATGGCCCTTTTGCAGGAGATGGAGAAGGGCAAGGGGGACTGTGCCGTGGAGAAGAAGAAAGACCCTGGCAGGTAGGGAGAGCTTTAGCCTTCTCTGTTTATATCTAATGTGTGGTTTCAGTTGCCAGGCAGGCACTGACTGCCTGGCAAATGGGCTAGGAAGCTGTGCTGCCTTGAGAGGGTGCAGCACTGGGACAAAGTGTTGCCAGGCCAGTGACCACTGCCTCCTGCCCTCGTCTTCCTGGGGTACAGCTGTCTGCTTTCACCACTGCGGTACCACTTGAACATCCCCAGTCTGGACCAAGCCTTGTTTGTGTGAGGCACCATAAAAATACACACCAAAAGATAATCATTGCTCCAGAGCCCTTTGTGCTAAACAGAAGCCGAAACAGGGGATGGGCAGGAGTGTCATGCAGTGATGAGAGCTCTGTCAGACGTTCATGGTGGGGTTTGCTGGGATGGCTGAGCTGCCGTGCAAGGGCTGCTGCAGGGTGCAGGTGAGCCCGGCTGCTCTGGCTCTTTCCCTCCCCACTGGCTTGGCTGCTTGCATGTGCTTGCAGCTTTGGCCAGGGTGGGACGTGGGGCAGCAGGGACAGAGCTCCTGGGCACAGTTATTTGCTCACATAAAGCCCGAAATGAAAGAACAATAACGGGATGCTATTTTGTTTGGCTAAGAGATTTTCTTACACTCAAACCAGTCTGACAACAATCAAGGGTTTTTTTGGTATTGAAACTTTGCCAGCATCAGCTGCACAAAAGCATCCCCTCCCCAGTCTCTGTGGGGACAGCCCCACTGCCTGGAGTGCTGCCCAGGGCTGCCCTGCTTTCCTCCTTCCCTGTCTGGTCATCATCCTACCCTGGAGGATGTGGTACCAACAGCTGGGGAGGCCATGCAGCGAGTGGAGTTGAGTCACCCAAGGGCTACAGCAAAGCTTGGGTGAGCCTCGCACTCTTGCCATCCCTGCCAGTGCTCCTTGTCCCCACTTCTGGGCAGTACAGCGAGCCAGGCTTCTTTAACAGCTTGGGTTTTGGATAGAGGTTGCCTCTCTGTGTGCCTGCTGCTGGCGAGGAGAGAAGAAAAAAGCCAAGATGATGAAAACCATGCAGGATGGCAATTCTGGAAAATACATGTTCTAGAGTGCCCTAAACTGAGGTTTATCACTTGTTTGCTGCCCCCTGTGAGATGCTCCTGTGTTCACTTCAGATCTGTGTGACTGGGAGACACTGCTGGTGCACATGCAGTGCACCAGAAAGAGCCCAGAGCTTTACTTGTTCCAGCAATACTTCCAGTGCCTCCTGCCCCATGAGCAGCCCCTCTGAGCTTCAGACCCGTCCAGAGGATGATCCCTGCCCTGCCAGGAGAAACCCAAACAGCGAGAAGTGCCTTAAACTGAACCCCAGTAGCTCCCAGTTACCTCCGGTCCCCTCCCAGTGACCACAGGTGAGCCACAGGCACATGGGATTTGCCGTGAGCCGGCTGGCTTCCCCTCCTTGTCCCTGGGGCAGCCAGGACAGGCACTGACAAACTGTTTTCCAGAGAAGTGAGGGCAAGAGCCTTGCACAGGGCATAAAATATCCTGAGCTCCACAGGGTCCAAAATATTTCTCACTCAAGGGTCTCAGGAGGGGAATGTGGCCTCCTCTGCTTCAGTCCCTTGAGGGATAAGCGATGCCAGCTGTGACCCGTCCCTCAGCTCTCCAGCCCTCTTGTCAGGGAGGACCCCACACAGGCCCCCTCATATAGGAGGAAGGGGAGCAATGGGACGTGGGCAGGGATTTGCTTTACCTTTCCTTGCCAGCCAGGCTGGTGCCAGGCAGCATCTCAGGTGTCACTGCCAGTCCTCCTGCGAGGAAGGGGAGTGGGAAGGGGTTCTCCTTCGCTCCATCCTGAGCCCAAGTTTTTGCAGCAACCTTGGGGCACTCCATTGAAGGGCAAGCACTGGGAATGGTGTGAGTGGCAGCTCGCTTGGGAGTTAACAGGCTGCTTGGATGTGCAAGGCTCTTCCAGATCTTCTCACCAGTAAGCCAACAGCAGTTGCCTGTGGAGGCTGCATTCTTGGAAGCAGGAGACTGAGCAGCGTTTCCTTGCACATCCATCATGTGTCATCACTGCTATTTGTGAGCGGGGGTTGCACGTCCGGTTATGGCGTGGAGAACGATTTCTCTACCCGAGTCTGACACCCAAGGAGAGATTTCTTGCCTTTTGCTAGCTCGTAAAATGGTGAGCAAAGAGCTGAGCACAAAGCAAGTGTTCCCAGGTGGGGTCTAATGCCCTTGCTGGGATGTCTGGTCTCGTAACAGCAAAAGCACACCAAGTTTGTCAGCTCTGTTGTCTGCGTTGTTCTCTGAAGACAAACATAAGTGTGTCCTCTTCCTTCCCTCGGCAGGGATACAGCTGTATAAACAGAAGACGAATAGGTTGAGTGGGTAGCATTTGATATCTTTATAGGTACCTGCACCCAAGACAGTTTCGCTTTTGTCTCTAATGGCAGTGCAAAAGATTTGTTTTTCTTCCCTTTGTGTTTGTCATCCCGTGAGAGATGCAGAGGCCAGAAGAGACCAGCATGGTCCCCAAGAGGGGCCTCCTGCAAGCACATGCCACAGAGAGCTGGGGGAAGGGATTTCATCCTTTTTTTTCAGTAATACTTTGTGGCTGAGTTTTTTTTCTTTTAGTAGACTGTTTTTTCCCACCCTTCCTCTCTCGTGCCTTCTCTCAGGATTGCTAAATCTGCTGTGCCCGCTGCCATGTCTTGATGCTGCCAAACTGCTGCTGCACACTGCATTGGAGTGGAGACAGTCCCCGGACAGGCGAGCGCTGCACTGCTGCTCCTTGCTGCCCATCCCCTCCATCTGTATGCCAATCCCACCTTCTCCCTCTCTGCCCCACCGCTCACTGCTGCTCTTCCATCTCTCTAAAGCACACCAGCTCAGAGCAGCCTTCTCTAGACACTGGCCCTTGGCTTTCCCATGTGGCCTGGGGAGGGTGATCCCTGGGGGAATGGCAGCTGCATGCTGAGGGGGAGATGCTGCTGCAATTCCCAGAGCCTTCTGGGGAAGCCCTTCTGCCCGTGCACGTGCTCTTGGTCCCATGTCGGTTTTTGGCTGTGCTTCCCAGGGCTGCTCAGCCCAGCACTGGCTCTGCTTCTCCCTCACTGGAGCAAGGATGGCAGGGAAGCACTTGCCTTACAGCTCCAGACCCCTCCTGAGCACTTGGAATCCTAATAGGAAGGGAGATGGGGACCAAATGATCCTTTCACATACTGGAAAGCTCTGCAAAGAACAGACATGTTCCCTTGGGGACCGTGAGACCAGCCTGGGGCTGAAAGCAGCCAGTAGCATTTTGGAAGTGTCTTGTGAGCCGCTTCAGCTGGCGTTTGCTGGAGCTCCTTGGGCCTTAGAAGGGGTGGGTGAGCTCCTTGGGTGAGAAGGGGCTGGGCATGGCAGAGGGCCGAGGCCAGAAGACAACAGTCTTGCTGGGACTGGAGCTTGTAGCTGGTCTGCAGCATTCGAGCATGCCACTGGTCAGGGCTGCGAGTGGACTGTGCCATCCCCAGCCCCGCTGTCCGTGCAGACCAGCCCTTTTCCACCTCTTCCGTTGTTCTCCCAGGGCTGGGGACTTGTTTCAGCGTGGGGTTTCCGAGGTTGCCTTTGCGATAACAGTGCATCTCAAAGTCCTCCAGGAAGAAATCCACCATCCCTAGGAACATCCTGTCCCCTAGCACAGGCAAGGTGTGTGTCCCTTCTGCATGGGCGGCAAGTCGTGCTGCCCATCCCCTCCTCACCCATGTTCCCCGTGGCTCAGCATCCTGGGCTGGGAGGGAGAAGGGGTTTGGTCTCACCATGCCGGGAAGCTGTGCTGGAAGGGGAGTTAAAGGGGATGTGTGACGTGAAGCCCATGAAGGTGGCTATGAGGGTACCTCTGCCTCTTCCAAGTCTGGTTTGCCTCGTCACAGGCTTACTTCTCTCAAGGCCCAGTGTAAGCAATGCCAATATTAAGTTCTTCATAATCAGGCAGGAAACACCATCAGGATTCCTAACGCAAGTTTGTTTCCTTCTTATGCTGCTAGCCTTGGCGCAGGGTGCACAAACACAACGTGCTTTGCACGTGTCCACAGCGCTCTCCTTGGGGCCATGCAGACTTGGGTTTGGGTGGGTCACCTCCACAGCATCTCCATCCTTGCTTCAGTGTGAGCACCAGCAGCAGCAGTGCCGCTGAAATACAAACATCCCTGTTCAGTCGCCCCTGTCAAAGCACCAGGAAAATGACTGCTGGAAAGGGCAGAGCTGAGGTGTGGGGCCTTTTCTCTAGGCTTCTGGGGGGAAAGAGCAAACAATGGAGCTCTGGAGCCTGGGAAGAGCTGCCGGATACGCTGGGCCTGCTGGAGCTGGGTGCGGGCTGGGAAAGCCGGCACTGGGTTTTGGTGTTTATATTGGAGCTACTTGAAAGCATTCCTCGAAGGAACTGTCTCAGGGGACTCAGCAGGGTCTCTGCTGCTGGTGGCTGAAGAGCACGGCCAAGAGGCTGTGTTGGGACGTTTCTCCACCACTGGCTTTGCTTTCCGTTAGAGCTTTCACTGCTCAGAAAAAGTGCTGAGCCTTTTTCCATGATGGGAAGTCCCCATTCACTTCTGCTTGGTCTTTTCAGCAGCCTGGGGGTGGGGTTGAGGCAAGCTGTACCTGGATGTGGCCCCAAGAGATCATTCATGGGTGTCGAAATAGTCCTTTCAAAAAAGCCTTGTCTTCTCTGTGGTAGTGCTGCTTTCCTCTGATCTCCGGCGGCGGGGGAGACTGACAGGTGGAGTGGGACACGGCACACATTTAGAGGTTTCTCTTCTCCATCACCTTCATTTACAAGCCTCCTGGTCAGGGGGAGCATGGTGGCCATGGTCAGGCTGGAGCTTGGCTCCCTCTGCCCTCAGTGACACTGGAGCAGCACAGCTCCCCTGTCTCCTCTGACCCTGTGGGACTGCGCTGAATATCCCGGCGGAGCCATGCAAGGATACTGCCGTGGCGTGAGGAACATGCCTGAGTCCCACGCCAGTCCTGAATGCAAAGGTCCTGAGTGCAGTACCCTCCCCTGGAAGGTGGAGTGCCCGTGGGCACAGAGCAGGTGTTGGGGTGCCCTGGGGGGGTACCAATACCCAGCGGGTACTGAGGAACCCCGGCAAATGCATGGGTACCTGCACCAGTCCTCGCGTCCCGAATCGCAGCCGGAGAGGAGCGGTGGCACAGTGGACTTACTCATCTCCTGCCTCTGACTGCACCTTTGCAGCCCACCCTGCTCAGCTTCCCTGTGTGGCCATCATGCAAAAGGTCCCAGTGCCATCACCCCTGAGAGCTGCCTGAGCACCACTGGGCTCTGCCAGCTCCGGGATTTGCAGCAGTTGGTCTGAAACGGCCTGGGTCCCAACGCGAGCTTTGCCCCTCAGCCTGAAGGAGGGAACATGAGTCTGCTGAGGCAGCGGAGCCTGTTTCTTCAGCCCTGTTGCCTGTCAGGGTGCATACCACAAGTGCCAAAAACCTGCTGTGGGGAGGCTTGTTGCTCCCAGCAGAACCCCTTGCCTTATTGCCTTGCCATGGCCGTCTGTCTAACGTGTCCTGCTACTGCGCCGGCTGGTCTCAGAGCATCTGCGGAGCAGGCACAGGGAGAGCCCAGTGCCAGCACGGAGCTCCTCTGCCGAGGCACCACCCTGTCCTCCTGTCCCAGGCATGGGATGCCTTCCTCCCACCCTGGTGATGTGACTCAGGGCAGAAGGGAGGTGTTGTGCTTCAGGGCACCCGTTGAAGGTAGACAGCTTGTCGTCTGGGAGAGGCCACGCCACAGCACCCCCTTTTCTTTTCCAGATCAAATCCCTCAATCCTTATCTGAGCGCCAAAATCTGGGCTTCGCTCTTTTTCATGGATGCAGAGGGGAAGGTTGTCACCAGCTGGGGTCCCACAGAACCCTAAAATCATAATGTCGTGCTAAGGTGGGAGCCCAGCTCTGGAGGCCAGGCTGGTGGTGCTGCTCAGATGCCCAGCCCTGCACCTGAGCAGGCACAGATCAGGACGTGCCCAATGCTGCCACATGGGTACGAATTGGGACAGGCACTGATATGACTGATCATCCTCACTGTGGCCCGGAGCTGAGCGAGGAGGTGGATGGGCTTCAGGCTGAGTTCCTGCTGCTCCAGATTGGTGGGGTTTGGTGAGTGCTGGAGCAGTGGGCACTGGTGGGCCTGCCAATGCCATGAAGTACCGGTACATGCTGAGCCTGCACAGGGGGACGAGTCTGGTCATGCTGTGCCTGACAGAGGTGGGTCTGCCGAGCCTTTGCTGAGCAGGTGGTTCAGCTGCGCGTGGAGCTGGGTGGACATGTAATGTTGTAGCTCGGGGAGAGGAATAACCTCAGAAGATGGCTCATGGGATGTGGGGTTCAGCGCCTTCTTGCAGAGTGCAGGGTTATTTTCCTGTCCTGCTACAGCTGGATGTCTCTTGAGGCCGGGGGACATCAGGGCTGTGGCTGTTCTACCCTGGGACCCGGCAGCTGGATAGTGCTGGTCCAGATGTGATGCTGCTCCAGCCATAGCATTGAGTTAAAATCACTCCCATGCGATCATCCCTGGCCTGTGAGTGGCTCAGCCCTGCTTGTCCTTGAAACAGCTCTTTGCAGGTCTCACTTCCCTGCCACAAAACAAGCCACTGGTACAGCCAAGCCGAGGGGTAGGTGGAAGGGTGTCAGAAATGCTCATTTAAAAACCTACCAGATCTTGCTGCTCTGGTTCTTCCTGTTAGTCCAGGAGCTCTTCGAGGAACAACCGGGTCTGTGGCAGCGCCTGCGCTTGGGATCAGGGCTTGGCCGTGTGCAGGAGGGATGCATCAGTGTGTGGAGTGGTCCCTGCAGTCCCAAGGGAGTGATGCCTGGTGGTTTGCAGCACTACGTGTCCTCACCAATGCCACCCCTATCCTGCCGTTACAGCTGGCTGTTCCCTGCCCATGTCCTCGCTTGGTGCCGCTCACAGTTACCCCTGCTCCAGGCATCGCACCTCTGGGAAGAAGCACACAGAGGACAAGCCACTGATGGTGAAACAGGAGGGGGAGAGTGAGGGCTGTGCTCGATGGCAGCTTGGGCAGGTGGAGGGAGGCCAATCCCAAATCCCTTGGTGTTTCCCAAGCAGCTGCTCTTGGGACAGGGCTCAAGTCAGTCCTGGGCTGCAACGCTGTGAGTGGGAGGTGGTGACTGGGGGATAGTCCTTCCTCGTGGCGGTGGTGTCTCCATCTTGAAGTAGTGTCAGGAGCTTCCTTAAATTAAAACCCTTTGCGCCTTAATGGGAGATGCTGGCAGAGGTCCCTGGAGCAAGGGAGACCCCAGGATGGGAAGCAGAGGATGGCGGCCCTTTCTCAAACTCTCTCCAGTCACCTGGTTATTTGCATGAGGCAGAGACGTGTGTCTGTCATGGGGAAGGAGCCAGGCCCTGCAAAGGTAGTGGTGCAGCACGGGGCGGCCAGAGGGTGGTGGGGGCCTTTGGACCCTGGCTGGGAGCCCGCAGCAGGGCAGTGCTGGCCTCACCCGCGCCTCTCCCAGCACCGCTGTGCCGAGGTGGGGTTCACAGCAACACAGTGCTGTCAGAGAGCATGCTTTTCCAAAAATATGGTAAGCGGTGTATGGGGAAGGGGTATGCCCCACCCCCTTAGGAGTGGAGTGATTGGGAGCAGATGTGGGGTATTGGGTGGGGGGCAGAGGATGTGAGGCAGGTAGGCGGGCGGGGAGCAGATGAAATAGGGCACCTACAGTGATGTGGGGCTGCTGCTGTGGGGCAGATGTGTCCCTTTGGGGAGGGTGTGAGGAGAGCAGGGTGTGTGCAGATGCGCCCTGCCGGTGGGAGAGCCACGGGGGGGAGGAGAGGCAGAGCACCCCCAGGGAAGCCATGCTGAAGGAAGGGGCTGGTACCTGGCTGGTGAAAAGCCTCTGGGGAGCAGGAGCAGAGCACAAGGGGGTTTGGGATGTCGGGATATCTTGGGGCTTGGCAGGGAAGGCACAATCAGGGGGTAGCATCACCAAGAGGCAGCTCTGGGCATGTGGTGGAGGTGGGTCCGTCTCTCGGCAGAGGGGCCATGCAGGACAGATCAGCAGTGCAGGATGGTGAACAAGCGTTAAGGTTCAAATAGAGCAAAATGGCTGTGAAGGTGTTGCAGGAACATCTCCTGTCACAGACAGGGCACGTGCACTGTGCCCTCAGGTCTTACCCAGTGACGGCTGGTAGGGGATACATGGAGGGAGGGCACAAAATGGGGCCAGGTTCAAGGGGGCCTTCCTGGGGACAGTAGTGCCTTTGAAGACCTGGAAGCTCAGGCTGGTTTTACAGCCTTTCCACTCCCTTTTCTTCAGGGGTCACAAATATAGACTGGGTATAGCTGCAGCCTGACAGCAGGTTGTTATTACACTGCAGAATGCACCTTTGGGACTGGGATGTTGCAGTGGGCATGCTGGGTTGTGGTGGATCCTGAGTACCACCACGGGTCAGAGGATACTCCCAGCAGAGGAGGATTTCACAGCCATGAGAGCTGAGCAGGGCCAGTAGGTTTGGGCAAAGGAATCAGATCTGAGGTCATCTGGACCAGACTGGGAGAATGCTCTAAACAGAGGCTCGGTGGGTTGTGTGGGAGTGTAACACACATCCTGTGAGCGGAGGACATCCAGCGCTGTATGCCTCCCATAAACCTTATAGGTTTTTCTGCAAAATAAACATGCATATGGAAACTTAGATCAAAAAAATAACATGGTCTGGAAGGACTGTCATCTTAGTTTGACAAATCGAAGGCAGACACTTGGGATTGTTTTCCAGCTCACTGCTTGAGCGGTACAGAATAGCTTACTGGTCTTCAGCTGGTCATTCTGGCTGCCGTGCTAGCTAATGAGCCTTGGGAAGCATAGGTTGTTTCCTATCTCAGTGCTGGTGATACCAGACAGGTTATAGTATGATGGACTCATTTCACCTTATTGTTCTGCTGTTCGTGACTCAGAAATTTATCGTGTGTGTAACAACAATGTGTTTCTGTTTTGAGAAGGGGGATCTCCAGGAAAAAAACAGTGAGGAGCTGATGAAACTGGTTGGGGAATCTTCAGGCACTTCAAGACTAACAATCTAGTATTTGGGTAGAAGTAGAAGAAGTATTCAGTTAATATAATTCTTAAATAATTCTCTGTATTTGTATCTTTCTTCCTTTAGGGAGACTCCTACCCACTGGCAGCCTCTGCCAGGCACGAAAGCAGCCATGTTGGTCAAAGTGAACAGTTTGAGGCAGATACAGAGCTCTTCAAACAGTTCACTTCAGCTGCAGAGTACTCCAGAGGCCAACAGCCAAAAATCTCTTCCAAAACCAGCCATATATGCTCAGCCTCAATCCATGTCCCAGAACCCTGGAACCACAAAGCAAATGCCTACAGGAGAAACAAAGCAGTCTATGCAGATCAAAAAGACGGAAAATGGCGGGTTTTGCCTGGTGCTGATGAATGGTCCGACTTCTCAAACACCTCCAAGGAGTCAGACAGGAACCCCCCAGCCTGCTTCCCCCAAGTATGCCTCCCCTGCACCTATATACGATGAGCCATCTTTAGAGTCTCCAATTTATGATGAGCCACCAGTAGATATGGACACTGAAAGTGTCAGTATGAGTGGGATGTCTCCACCAAGGTCGCCAAGCAACAGCTTAAAAAAGCAGCTGCAACCAACCAAATTATTACAGCATCCAGGTATGCAACAGCAGCAAGCTGCAAAGAAGCACGCAAGAAATCCCTCTTCCACTGAATACAGTCCAGCTGGCAGAGAATATATAAAACACATGGTCAATGTTGACCAGTCTTCCAGACTCTCCCATTCTTCTTCTGCAACAGCTGATGCCTCTACTAAACTGCCTGGTCAGCTTACTTCAAAGGACAGCTTCAAGCAGTCTTGGAGGATCCTGGAAGCTAACGTCCTCAAGAACATGGAAGCACACCACAGTCGGCAGAACAGCCTGCAAACTCAAGAGTACCCAACTGGTATAAGCCATCAGGATTCTGGTTATTCAACTGGCCCTTCTCCAAGCTTGAGAAAAAGGAAAGGAAGGAGGCAAGGGACAGGTCAAGGAAGACCTGGCTCTGTGGGCAGCAGCAGCGAGCTCACAGCTTTGAATGATAAGCTGATTGCTGAGATGCGTGCTGTGGTGGGCAGGTCAGCAGCTTGCAGGGGAAGCAAAGCCAGCCTCGATGCTGAAAGTCTGGAGGGTGGCATCCCAGCAGAGAGCAGCAAAGTCAGATTCCAGTCTGACCACTTGAAAAAATGCATCAGCCGGAGCTCAAGGGACGACGTCTCGGCTAGTAATAGGTCTCTGTATAGACAGGGCCTGGAGAGCACGGGTAACTTTCCCAACGATGTGGCTGCTCCGCAGGACACAGTGAGGCAGAAGAGGACTTTTGAGAAAATCGATTCTTTAGAAAAGAATGTGACCAGCCAGACAAGTTTGGCTTCATCAGATGCTACACGCCACTCCTCCCAGGTACCCCCCATCTACACCGGGTTAAATTGCACACCTTTGCTGGACTGTTGTGGAGCAGAGCCGGGTACCTGGTCTGCTCCCGGGTGGGTTTAGTGGATGTGCTGCAGGCAGAATGCATCTGTGCCTGCAGAATAGCAAACAGGTCACAAAGCTTCACAGCTTTACAAGTGGAGAACCCATTTCAGGCCAGAGGAGGGGGAATTGTGGAGGGGCTTGGGTCCAGCAAGCCCTCAGCGCTGTGGGTAGCTCTGCTGTGTTATTTGGGTAAATCTACTGCCTGATCATTTTACTAGCACTCGTGTCTTCTTTGGTAGCCCTTGACCTCACATGTCCTTTCCACACTGGGATGGCCAGAGTTGATGGGGTACAGGATGCAGGCGTCAGGATCTGCATGGCCACATGGCAGCATTTTCTGTTTTTTTTTCTCTCTCTCCTTTTTTTCCTCATACTCTGTTCTCCCTTGCGATTGTTCCTGCGCATTTAATGGAAATATTCAGGAAACCGGTGACAGTGACTCTAGCATCTTCTTGTTGGAAATAGTTATTTTAAAGCCCGTTAGTGTGCCTGCACAAGTGGAATAGTTTTTCTCTATAACAGAGCACTTCTGCAGAATTTAGTTTGCCATCTTTTCTCCTTTTTGGATTTGAAGGAACCTCCTGCTTCATGGTTTTAGTTCAGATTTAGATTCTCCATAGGTAATTTTATATCCTGTGAAGGTTTTGTCCTTTTGTCTTTGCTCACTCTTCCAGTTATTTCACTCCTGCTGAACAGCCTGAGTCTCTGCATGTCTTCTGCAAGGCGCAGCTGATAACAGTCCTCCAGCATGAAAAGTGATTATTTATTTTAACCCTTTGTTCTGTCTTTTCTCCTGTTTGCTAGTCCACAACCTTTCATGAAGAAACTTGGCAAAGCTCCTTGACCGTTTCAGATTGCTCCAGTAGACCTGTGAAGTGCAACTTTTCTCTAAAAGCCAGGCTGCCACCTCCCTGCTGTATCAGCTTTATGTGTGTGCGTTCTCCTCTTTATTGTCATATCTGATCGATAGTGCCTTGCTTTCACCTGAAACCCTTTTAAAAACTCGTGTCAAATTCCCGCATTTTCCATTTTACACGCACAGGGCCAGTTTGAATTTACGCGACTCATATGTTACAGTTAATAGTTCAGCAGTTTCATTTCACAGCCTCTTTAGGTTTGTTGGAAGACTGCTATCCAGTCTTCAGGATGTGTTACACCTCATTGCACTGATGGGGAGAGCTGAGACTTGATGTCTTGATTATGCACAAGAGATGGTGGGTTGGGGATAGGCTGTGAATGGCCTTGAAAAAGAAGAAAAATAATTCATGTGTGGTAGGATGGAGAAGGAGCATACAGTGGAAAATGTAAGGAGATGGATGTTGTGGTAAAGGCAATGAGTCGATAAATAAATACTCTATTTACAGAAATACTCTGAGATGTAAAAGTCCAAGTAGGGAGGGGAGGAGGTTGGAAAGAGTATGTCAGCAAAATTGCTGCTTTGCCTGAAAATGGCAGTGTGTGGCTTGAGTCACCAGCGATGTCCTGTGCTGGGCCTGCGTGACAGAGAGGAGAATCAGGAGACAAGGAAATTCATTCTCTGAGGAGGGTGGGCAGAAATTCTAGGACACGCTGAGCAGAGGTGAATGTGTACTGTCAGCACAAAGGTAATAGCTGGGTAGTTGTGCAAATGAGATCTGAGAGATAAACTCTAGAGAGAGAAAAGGAGAGAACAAGAGCCTGTTGAACCTCTAGAGAGTATGAGGAGGTGGATCCTCAGAACTAACATGCTGAAGGAGCAATTAGGGTGGTAGGAGGAAAACCAACCCTGGGCATGGAAGGTGGATTGAAGGATGGAGATGGCAGGCAGGGATTTTTAGGCAGCGTGTTGATTCAGGGAGGGTGAAGAGGTAGAGGGGTAACTCCAAGGGATAAAAAACCAAAAAGAAGTAGAAAAGCAGGAGAAATTATTATGCCCCAGTCTGGCAATAAGAGGTGGAGTGATGCGTGCTAATCCCGTCATCCACATGTAGGTACCTGTTGGGTGTAAGATAGGGAAGAGACTGCACAAGTCTCTGTCGTGAGTTCAGCAGTTCCTCCTTACTAAGAAGAAAACACTGGCTTGCTCTAACTGTTAAATAACTAATGTGTATTTTGGGGCTGACTGTAGGCCAGAACTGGAATAGAGTGTGACACACAAGTTAAAGGTGATCTGCAAAGAAGCAAAATGCATGTTTTGTTTCACTTTTTCCACTACAAAACCAAAATTTACAGGATTTCTGTTTCTTTGTCTTCCTTTAAAAACCAAAAACCTCAAGATTATCTTGTTTGTTTTTTTCCTACTTGCTGGCGATCTCCTTGGAGAGTGCTGGGCAAAGTGTGTTTTGTGGGCTGTTTAGCTCTTAGTTGCTGTCTGTGGGAATTTCAATCTAACAAAAAAGTCTGTTTCCTAAAACAACTTGTTGGGTGTTGGAGTTCAATATGTGTCCCAGGCTAACACTTCCATCCAAAACAGAGCATTCTGGATGGGCAAAATAAGCATCTTATTCTCACAAGTAGTTATTACACATCATTTTCTCCGGATCAGTATTACTAAAGCTCTAATTATGTAGTTATCTGTAGTGATCACTGCGGAAGAAGGATTGGCAAGGGCTGCATGTAAAAACTGGGTACAAAGTCTGGGAGGGTGGAAGGTCTTTGTCTCTGCTGCTTATCTCTGTAAACTTGTGATCAGTGGACTTGCCCCTGGAGCAAATGAGTCTGATCAGTGCAGATTGCGGGTGGGGAGCAGCTGTCCCTAGTTCTCTGAGAAGAAGAAACAACCCAGTACTTGTGAACAATTCTGATTTAATTTGGGGATAGTTATGCCTGTCTTGGATAGGAAAACATGGTAGGGAGCCCATCGCAGAGGTGTCCCCACGTCCTGTGCAGTGGTACTCACAGAAGCGTTGCGTCTGTAGCTACAGCCTGTATCTTCCCCGCGGACGCTGAGGACCAGGGCCTGTTTGGCAGGAGGTCATGGTGCATCCGTAGGGTACGGTGAGAGCCAGCTCCGTTGGTGGTGGAAGTTGACTGACACAGATACCTGGTCTCCTTCACTTCACCAACTCAAACATGATTTATCCTACCTGGGTAACAGCCTTGCTATCAAAATAGCTGTGCCCAAGCTCTGCTGTGCTTCTCTTAGCTTCTTCTGTCCCGTTTATGTGTCTGGCCAGTGTTTCCATTAGGAAGGTTGTGGTGGAATTGAGATACGTGTTTTCAGTACCTCGATGCAGAGGCTGTCCGGGCACAGCCTACTCAAAGCTTAGCAACTACTGGTGGTTGCTAGCCATGTCGATTTGGTTTTGTCTTTTTTTTTTTTTTTTTTTTTCCCCCCCCCCTAGAACTTGGAAAAATAGTAAAGGCAGGAACTGGCTATGGGATTGTAGAGGCCGCAAAGGGTAAAGGTGAGAAGGAAACAGTGCTGATAGTGCTGTGGCTGTCTAGTCTCTGCCACCTCCTGGTGTTCCCCACCCACCTTCTGGACTCCTGTGGCTCTGCAGGAACTGAGAGGTGTAGAGCGGGGAGAAGCTTGGCTCCTTGGTTTGTGTTTGGTGCCACAGAGCTGTAATGCTGCTCGGGGAGTTAGCCCAGCTCCTGCTTGGTCTGTCCCTGGGAGCTCTGGGACAACTTGTACAATCAGCCCTGTTACTCCATGTCCCCTTAGGGACAGCATTAGCCAGGCTCTTGCAGAACTACAGATGTCAGCCACCAGTTCTGCTCAAAATCATATTTTGTACAGATTTATTGTTTTGCAGTTGCTGATTAACTTCATGGCTCACTGTTGATAATTTTCCTAGCAGGGTAAGGAGTCTTCTAAGCTGCTTTTAACATGTCTGTTCTCTGTTGCAGCCTGAGACAATAGAGTTGGACCCCAAGCAGGAGAGCAGCAGCCGGCCTGGCGGCTGTGTAGGATATAATTTCCCTTATAATACTCTACGGAAGCCCATCTCTCAGAGCAGCATGGCAGACTGGGCTTCTAAAAACCTGAACATGCACACGCAGGGCATCTTCCGCCGAAGGATCTCCATCTCCAACATGCTGTCCTGGAATGGTGGCTCTATCAAAAAGCCAATGCTCATCACTAGCAACCGCACCATCAAAAAAGAGGCATGCGAGATGTTCAAACTGGTGCAGAGCTACATGGGAGATCGTCAGACTCGCATGGACCGGAATCACGTGGCATTGGTCACAGTCACCAAGTGCTGGAGCATGCAAGGTTTACGGGATGAGCTCTACATACAGCTGATCCGACAGACAACAGATAATACATGCTACCGAAGTCTGGCATGGGGCTGGGAACTGATGGCCATCAGTCTGGCCTTTTTCTCCCCATCACCCAAATTTCAGTCTTATCTGGAAGGTTACATTTATCGCCACCTTGACAGTGATGAAAACAGTAAGTGTCTCACACACCTCCACTCTGTCCCCAGCAGCATTCTGGTGGGTTGTGCCACTTATTCAGGGTTGTCTGGTTTTTAAAAATACAGGTAGTCACCAGCCAGTGCTGTGGTTTCCGTCAGTGAGAGCACCACGTGCTGGGCGCGATCATCCTTCCTTGGTGGGATGCAGCTGCCCCCAGCTTGTCTCCCTGCAGTTGTCGCTTGTGTCTGGCAAAGAAATGCCAGCCCTAGACTGTGCTCATCTCACTGATCAGCATGGCAAGATCAGCACTGAAAAGAGCTGATTGACACCCGCCAAGCGCAGAGTTTCTATGGTTCTCTGAAGACATGGTTTACTTCAAAGTTCCTTAAAGCAGGCAAAAAAAAAAAAAAAAGAATGTTAATACAGAATTTTTTTAAGGGAGCTATTGCGAACATTACGAACAGGCCTTAGCTTGGAAAATAGTCAGGGATCTTGAAGGATGCTGGCTTTTGTTGTGAATAGATGCGATTTATCTGTCTTTCAGAAGTCTTGGGGACCAGAGTGTTTACTGGCTGTGTCTTTTCTGGTCTCAGGCTAGAAACCAGAGCACCTATTTCCACTTGGGGCTTCAAAGGCAGGTTAAAGCCCTCAAAGATCCCCAGGGCAAGTGCAGAAGTTCTGCTCCAGCACCTCCCTGCCCCTGCTAGTGAGTGGAGCAGTGGACATGTGTCCTGGGAGCAGCAGTGGTGCAATGCCTTTGCCTTCTGGTTTCATACTTGTAGCCTTATCGTGGGGTTCCTTCACTGAACTGCTGGATGTGCAGCACTGATTTGCATTTTCATGAGGATCCTAAACCCTTGTCACTTCTCCCCAAAACCATTCCCTCCAGCTGTGCTTGGCCCAGGAGCAAAATAAAAATCATCCTGCCAGCACCGGGGTCCAGGCAGCAAGGAGGAGTAATCTAAAACTACGTGAGTGGGTTACTCCTTCTGCTGGTATTTAGGCAGTAAGTTTATTTAGGTATAAGCTTGCTGCCTGGAGCCCCTTCTCAAGTATTTGGCCATTTGGAGAAGTTGAGTGATGTTCTGGGCCCCTCACTCAGGTGTGTTTGGAGCTGCCTGTGGTACAGGACCTTTCCCTGAGCAGACCCTCGTGCTGGAGTTAGGCTGGCTACCAAGTCTGAGGGCAGTTCTGGGCTTTGATATTTTATCACTCTGCATTATTAATCCAGAACCTCTTTTGAATTTTCAGTTGCCCAGCGCATCAAGGAGCTTGTGGATCTGAAACACAAGAAGAACTCAAAATCCAGGAAAAAGAGGAAACAAAACACCGAGGATGAAGGTAAAAGGAGGCACAGCATGCAGGGAGCCGAGAGGGAGAATTACACTGACCTCAGACAGTCAGGGATGCTGAGCTCTGCTGAAAATCAGACCATTTCTTTAAGTGCATAGACTTAGATTCAGGAAACTTTAGCGCAGGTGGCAGGTGTTAGAGGTTTGACCAGAGCGTGGATGAGCAGCATGGGTGGCAGCTGGGCAGCAGGCGGGACGAGTAGTGGTGTGGCGGTGGGGGGGTGACCTCTTCACTCACAGTTGTGTGAGAAAAGGGATTTTAATTTGGATGCCGACCTGGGGTTGTAATTCAGCTGGTCTGTGTATTCCATAGAGTTTCCTGTAGCACATTCTAGTGCTAGAAGTCGTACAAGCCAGCATGTTGAAAAGAACCTGTCTCAATTGTAGTCGTGGATTTTGTAAGCGCTTACCCAACCTGAGGACCTCCAGGGAGGACACCGATACCTGGCAAAGAGCACTGCCTTTTTCTCTCCAGTATTGGCTTCTCCTTGTCCATGGTTCCTGGACTCTGCAGTCCAGAGATTGCAATAACATCTCTGCCGAATGAACAAGGGCTCGCTTTTTCCTCCAGCCTCAGGTTATAACTGCTGGTTGCAGGATAATACTTTTTCCAGCTTAAGTCTTGCTAGACAAAGTCTGTTCAATTTTTTTTTACATTACCTTCAGGAAACTTGAGCCAACCCTGTGAATTCATATCAGGCAGCAGTTTATATCATGTGGCCTCGGCGTTTTTAATCTGGGAGAGCTGGAGTCCAGTTTCCTGCATTGCTGAGCCCTACCTGACGCCAGCAGGCAAGCGTGTGAAACGCAGACTCCGCCGCTGCGCTCTCCTGCGGCAGCTTCCCTGTGTCACTGCTCCCCTGAGGCAGCTGCAAGCCTGGGAAGTGGCTGAGGCCCCTTGGTCGCAGCTCCTGCAGTAAGAGCGTCTATGGCATTCTCTGTCTCCAGTGGGATTTGGAGCAGAGACCTGAAATTGCCCAGAGTATTTCTGGTAGGGATATGTCTTTTTCCTTTCCTGTTCAGGCCCAGGAGAGTTCAGCTCATTCTGAGGCTTTGAAAAGTCATTTTGCTTGTGTTCAGAGGGACTTTAATATCTTTATGGGACAACTCCACGGAGATTGCTCTGCAAAGGGTGTGCTCTGTCTGTGGGCTGAGCAGGTTCTTCTGTGCAATTGCTTGTCTATAGTGCATGTGCTGGAGTTTTGCTTAGGAAGATAGAGGTAGTTTTTACCTAAAAATAAAAAATAAATTTAAAATAATATATATTATATATATAATATTATAATATTATAATATTATGTTATTTATATTTATATTTTTATTTTTATATATATATATATGAAATGTTATGAAAAAGGCATGCCAGGACAGCTTCATAAGTTTCCAGAATGAAGCACTTGAAAGTCAGAAGTGCCTGTGTGGCCTCAGCTGGGGCTCTGGTGACAGGTCACAGGCTGTTCCCTTTGCTGGACCCTGTCTGCTTCTTGGCACACGGACCTGCTCTGGCAGTGAACTGGGGCTCCAGAATAAATGAGCTGCTCTGCAGGCTCCTGCTGGCTTCTGCAAAGATGGCCAGGAGCACAGCAAAGGAGGCAGGAGAGCCGGCAGGTCACTTGAACCAGCTTTTTCACAAGTGACCAATAACACTGAGGATTTTTTTCTGCGGCCTGACCTTGGAGCTGCACCTGAAGTAAGAGCAGATCCTGCAGGAACACACCAGGTTCTTTCTATCTGCTGCTGGCTGGAAAGGTCAGGCTTTTCCTGGGGATGCCTACGTCTGCTCCACCGACCCCACTTGCTGGGTGTGTGAGGTAGGGTGCAGCTCCCGGAAGTTGCAAGGCTGCTGTGAGAAGTTCATTAGTAGCTCTGAAATATTTTGATGTTTATGGATGCTGTAGCACCAATTTAGCAGAGAAATCCATAAGGAAATTAAACGTACTGTCTTCAAACAGAACTGAACAGCAGATATGTAGGCATTGTGTATGTAAGTTTTTCAGTGAAAAATGGAGTTAAAGCAGTCATTTCACACACTCACACACACACACACACACTTCCTTCAGCGCAGAGGCTTGTAAGTAAACACTTGGGTGAGTAAACATTTATCATCTAACATGCACCCAAAGAAATAATTTTGAAGTTTCCCACGCTTACCTCTGCAATCTTCGTCTTCTAGCATAATTCTCTGTGACTAAATGAAATATGAAGGTGGTGTGAGATCTTTTCATGGGTCAGTAACCCATTGAAAGGCAGAAGAATAACAGGTAGAAATAAATGATGTGTTTGCAGAAGGTGGATTGTCTGCTGATCCTGTAGGAATGTAAGCTGGGCTTTGGGTCTATACAAGGAGGCAAATAATGAGCTGGCAGCTCGGTGTTGGTACAAAATTATTCAGGATTGTAAAAACTAAAGGTGCAGAGGGATCTCACAATGGTGAGTGACTGAGCGATCAAGCAGCAGAGAAAATCGTGTCAACAGAAGCAAAGTATTGTACATGGGGGAGATGTCCCTAACTGCACGTGCAGCGGCAGGCTCCTATGTGGCTGTCTCAAGGAGGGAAAGACATTTTGCAGCCTGTATATGAATTACCAAAAAGGTATACACGGTGCTGGGAAGTGGTGAGAAACCAAACAGAGGATCAGGAGCTTGTAGAAAAGGGACAGAGAGCAAACCAGCACTCGGCCATAGTCATGCTGTGCCTGCTCTGCATGTCCTCCCCGTGGTCCTTCCGGGGCTGATGAGTGCGGCAGGGGAAGCCCCACAAGGAGCTGGACCTGGAGGATAGAAGAGGGGAGAGGACCAGTGGGCTGAAAGAAACTGCAAGTTGCCTCAGGAAGGCAAGAGGAAGAAAATTTCTCGTTGTTTATCGTAGCAGACTAATTGGAAAGCGCCTGGTTTTGTTGTTGGGCAGCAGGCTTAAGAGCACTCTGTCCTGAAGCACAAAATTAACTTATTAAGAGTCAGCAAAGTGGGGTGTTGTGCAGGTTAGGAGCATAAACAGCTTTAGGAAGAAATGGGACAAATTCGAAGAAGGGAGGTCTAGCAGTTGATGGTTGATGCTCCAGGTGCAGCACTGCCTCAGGGTATCCCCTGCCTGCTCTTAGCCAGGAGATTTTCACAGGAGAATACTTATTTTTCAGACATCCTGTATCTGTTTCTTATCCTGCTGGTGGCAGATACAGGCTGCTGACTCATATGGCCCTTTGGGCTGACAAAGCACAGCATTTCCCACGTAGGGAATGGTGGTGGAGCAGCACTGCTGGTATGCAGAAGATGCACTGGTGGTGTGAGGAGGAGGGACTAAAACACTGCTGTAAAATGGGGTTGCCTGGGCAGATCTAAGCCAGGAGAGCGGCACCGCTGCAAAGCCCAGCTGAGCTGTTCAGGAGGCACCTACCCCTGCACTGAAGAGCACAGCAAGACGGACCCAGTCTGAGAGCCTGCTCTGACTATGCCAGGCTGAGGTCCGTGAGAGGCCACGGTAGATTGGAGAAATACTGAGACAACAGCTTGTGCTGTGCTAAAATAAGTGTCCCATGGCCAGGTCCTGAATCCACATTGTTTGCTGCATTTTTTAAGACATTTTTTGGCCCGAGGGTGTTCAAGTCTGTTCCAGAAGGTATGCTCCTGCATGTGCCCTGCCTGGATTTTAACCTGTTATAAAAAGAGAGGTTCTTTAAGAAGCTCTTCGCATGTGTTTCTAGGCCAGCACATGGAAAAATATTTTCCTTTGCAAACTATTTTTCACTGTGTGGGTTGTTAGAAGTCTTCTGTTCCCGAGCTCCTGGGGCTACTGTGGTACCACAGGAAATAACAGATCAGCTTGGATTTCACGGACTCATGATGTGCTCAGAGAAGTGGAATTGCCTTCAGTATTAGCCCTTTTCACCCCGCACAGGCAAAGCTGCCGTCCCAGCGCCGAGGGGTGTGAGCTGGGGAGCAGAGGGAGTACCTGGCCCCCTTGCTAGCAGAACCGACTGTGTGTGGTGAGATAAATGCCAGGACCCAGTCTCTAGCTGAGCATTTCAAAAGCAGACAGATGGTCGAGTCAAGTCGCTGGTTTGGAAAAGCAGAGGCTAAAGCTAAATTCTGCTCCTCTCCCTCACATTTCCCTCTGCAGCTCACCACTTGCCTCCTGGCCTTTCCGCATCTCCTTCGCCCATCTCGCTCTGCACGTGCCCTTGCGTTGGGGCAGATGACTTCTGCTACATAGCAGGGAGGCTGCATGCCGCGTGTTTAAGGTGTGGGCCCCTGCAGGAGCCGTTCATTCTGTACCCGCCATGGCAGAGTGCTGGCCACCCCATTCCTCAGGGCTCCCTCTGCTTTTTCCATGGTTCAGGTCTGTGGGCAGTAACAGGTCCAGCCCCTTGTGCACAGGGCAAGTTTAGTTTTCAGTTTATTTGCTTGAAATTTGGTTGGCTCCACATGTGGCCCCTTTGGGTCAGAGGCTGCAGCTTGGTCGTCGTTGGGAGCAGGACGCCTCGCTGCAGAAAGTGCAGGATATAGGTTTTAGGCTTTTCCCAGGACCAAGGAACTTTCTGGGAGAGGACAAAACAGGCTTCAAGCAAACATGTCCGGCTGCTGCCCACGCATCAGCCGTGCAGGCTCTTCAAGGCAACTAGTTCCTTTGCAAACCTTGTTAAACTCTTAGGGTGATTATGGGTTTCATGGTCTAATTACAGTGTGAAAGAATGTTTCCTATTATTAGTTTTCAATGTGCTGCCTCCCACCTAATTGTTGTGATGCAGAGACAGTCCAGTCTTTTTCCCATTCCCTCCTTCGTGAAGCGGACGACACTTCCATCAGGGTGCATCTGCACATTTTAACAACAGAAGCCATAATAGCTGTGGAATAGTGAAGCATCACAAAGCAGCTCAATGGTTTTATATTCTTTAATCCTTAGACATTTCCAGTATAAATCGTGCCTGGGATTAGCAGGAATTTTGCATACAGGGAATATTTTTCTTTAGATATTCCCAAAAGAGAGAAAGTCTTAAAACTGACTTTGCTTCCCATTGCTGCGGCGGAGGGGGATGCTGTTGTACCTCCTTCAGCGTTGCTGCAGCATTGCGGAGAGGCTCTGCTCCAGCTGTGACAGTCAAGCAGACTGATTGAGGCAGGGGGTGCTTGTTTTGTTGTGGGGAGACTGTGGTTTGTCTGCTGGCTGAGAGGTGAAAGGGGAAAAGCGCATCTCTCACCTTTGTGAATTGTTGTTTTGCTTGGGAAGAGCTTGTCCTCCCTCTGCATTGAGAGGGTTTGAGGAACTCCAGGCTCCTGAGCAGCTTACCTAAGGTGTAGGCTGTGTGAAAGGCTGATCTGAAATACACAGCATCTGACCAGAATGTAGATTTTAAAAGCCACAAGTATTTTGAACTCTGCTGCAAGCTTTGAGCCTGGCAGGGAATCAAATAGGGCAGATCTATTCACTGCTTTCAGCAAGCAATTTGGGTTTGACTGGAAAAAGAACAAAAGGCCAACGGTTTTGGAAAAACTCTCCCAGCAATCAGTGCTCTGTCAGTGCAAACATTTCTCTTGGTGTCACGGGGGGATTAGCTCTGGGAATCCTGGCTCCACTCACCCTCAGAGTTCGCTGAACCAAGTGCAACCAGAGCAGCCGTTCTTGTGGAGGGCTGTAGCTTTTGCAGTGAAATTCCTGAGCTCCGGTGTGTCCGTTTTTCCTTGTATCACAGAGCACGCCCAAGCCTCACAGTACAGGGTTGAGTTGGAGGAGGCTGCAGGCAGGAGAGTGAGGAAGCCTTCTGCAGGGCTTTGGGAAGATGAGGCAGACCCTGCCACCTTCCCACGCCTCTCCTTGCATCCTGAGCAAGGACCATCTTGGTGCTGGTGCTGCCTCTTCGGGCCCCTCACGTCTTTCTCTGCTGCTGCCTCTCTCACTAGCCCAGGATGGCAGTTCTTGAATCATAAACAATTTCTTTAAAACACTTTGAAATCTTTCCTGGCAGGAGGCTGGCTCTGCGTGCTCTTTGGCTGAGATCTGGCAATACGTAAATACCCAGCCCTGTGTCTGTGAGCCACGTAACTCCAGCCGCGCCGCCGGGAGCGAGAACTCATGCTTGCATGCGTGCCCGGGCTATGAATGCCAAACGGGCGCCTTGCATTGAGTCAGGACAGGGTCAGGCTGCCTGCACAAGAGGCGGAGATCTGCAGGAGCGGGGCTGGGAGGTGCAGAGCTGCGAGCCTTGACTCAGAAGACAAATCCCTTCAAGACTAAGCACTGACTTGCACTGACACTGCCTGCCATGGGGCTGCAGGCTTCAGGGTGCTCAGTGTGAGGTTTCGGCAGTCTCTCTGCCCTGCCTGCGCAAGAGGGGGGTGGCTGTTTGTGCCGGTGTGAACTGCTGTGCTGGCGATCTCTGAAGGGCTCTGGTGTGGTGGGTGCACAGCACTGTGGGCTGACCACTCGTTTCTCCTTCCTGCCAGGTCTGCCCATCAGCACCTACGCCAAATACTGCTACCGGAAACTCCAGAAAGTAGCTGTCACTGGAGGCAAAAAGGTGAGCGGCTGCCCCGGCTCCGGGGTCTGTAGGCTGCTGGCGCGGCACTCTGCTTCCCAGGTCCCAGAGCAGTCAGTCCTGTGACTCTCGGAAGTCACTGCTGATTCAGTGATGGGAAATGGAGATAGAGGGAGTTGGGGAGGCTTGCTCAGGGCTCGTCACCCACAAACATGTGGGAGAAAGCTGCTGCCCAGGTACTGCCATCCTGGCAGACAGCAATGCCTGCCCCGCTGGCAGCTGCACCGCTGGGTGCTTCTGGGCCTTAGGGACGTGGAGGACAAACCAGATGTTTACCTGTCTCCAGGGTAAGGGGAGCTGTCTGTGCAGGGGATGCCCATCATTTGGTTTTTTGGACTCCCTTTGCCACTGAGAGCTTCCATGGGCCAGGTCTTGCAGCTTGTTTATTGCAGAGTTGTTCATACCCAGTTTAAAAAATCACACAGCGAAGGTGGCTGGTGTGGAGGGGAGCCTCTGTGTTCTGCCTTATCTGGAAATCCCCTCCCCTGTTTCCTCCGCACGGTTCTGCGTGGGGCTGTGAAAGCTGGCAGGCAGCCCCAGCCTGTCCGTCCTAGGTCTCCTAGCCAGATCCGGTCATCTTTTATTTCTGTAAATCCCTCTGGGGCCTCCCTGCCATCTGGACTGCATGTACAGTGAGCAAATAGCTGAAATACCTCGGGAGGGGTGAAGGCTCCCAGCATCCCCGCAGGGGCAGGACAGGAAACATCCGGATATGCATCACACACAACTGCAGCCCCGGTGGCTGCCGCCCTCCAAGGGGTCGGCAGGAGCTTTCCCCCTGTCGCGCCTCCTGCTTGGCTGCGCGGTGGCTGCCGATGGCCACCACGCTGGGCAGCCTGTCGCCCCTGTGACAGCGCTCTGCGTTTCTCTGAATCTCTGCCAAGGGAGATTCAAAGCCCCTTTCAAGTGTCGGCATCTTTCAGAAGCAACAGGTCCCAGTGACAGCTTTTCAGAGAGCTTTAGCACCTCTGAGTGAAGCTTTCCCTGGAGTTGGACATACCTGGAATTCTCTTCTCCAAAGGGCTGGTTTTTAGGTGTCCTGTGGCCAAGCACTCAGCCGCGGCCAGGCCGATGTACACATGCCCTCTGCTGACCTCACCATGGCCGGGGACGGGCTGGCGTCCATCCTTCCTCCCACCGCGCCAGCATTTAGAGCTACAGCTGGAGCAGTCCCCCCAGTTTCCAAAACACTGCAACAGAATCTCTGCAAAAACAGCCCAAGCTCTCCAAAGTGCTCTCCTGACAACATGCAGCATCTTCTCTGCTCCTCTTGGGCCTTTTGAGTTGACACCCAACTTCCCCCAATTTTAGGAGGCGGAGGCTGCAGAGCAAGAACCCTGCTGCCAGGAGGCCAGCGAGGTGTCCACGGGCATGGGCAGCTCTCTCCATCCTGGCCACTCACCGTCACTGTTTCTCCGTGGGCTGACTATGCCAGAGCTGCACTGAGCTCTTCTCTGTCCTCAGGGCCTCCGTAAACCGACAGTGGAAGAGATAACACATGCCAGAAATGCCATCGTGACGCCATCGCTCTTTGGCAGCTCTCTGGAGGAAATCATGCTGCGGCAGCAGGACTTGTACCCGGGTAACAAGCTGCCCTGGGTGCAGACACAGCTATCGCAGCAGGTCCTGGCTCTGGGAGGAGAACAGACAGAGGGGATTTTCAGGTGAGTTTTTGGGGCACTATGTTAATTTTGAGCCACCCACGTGTTAGTCCTCAAAGCCAAGAAGTCAAGATTGACCTCCACTTGCTTCCTCTTCCCTGAGAATAGCACTCTGCCGTGGATCAGACGAAAGCCGACTTTTCCCAAATTCAGGAATTGCCTCTTAAAGTAGCATTAGCCTGTTTGCATGCATTAGCACAGAGGGCACAGCGTAGGTGTGACTTGAACTACTTAGGACAGCACGTACCCAGGCAAGGCATAGAACTTTCATCAACTTACAGTAATAGTTGGCCAGTGCAGGGGAGGGACGAGCTCTTGGGGCCCTGGCAGAGCAGTTCATCAAATGCAGCGCATCAGCCTTGATCATGCACAGGACATGAGGAGTAAAGAGAGACAGAGAATCTGTATGGTGAACATAGGGTATTCTGGTTTGTGTTTGGCTTCTTTTTTTTGGTTTGGGTTTTTTTTTGTTTTATTTAAGGTTTGCATTAGTTTTTCAGTAGCTAAAGTTGATTTAAGTAGCTTAAACAGTAGCTAGCAAAAGACTCAACTTTGCCTTATAAGGGTTTCTAATATCTTGGTATATTTACCCCAAGGTGCTTCTTATCTTTGGACTGAGCATGCTGCAGAGAGGCCTAGTTACAGAAAATAGTCACTGAGGGCAGAACAATAGTTGATGTCTGAGCTAGTGGGAAGGAGACAAGTGTTTCTTCTACCCCCACTTTAAAGCTGTGTCTAAAAACAGGCAACCTGTTCTCCCTGAGGAACTGCTTCTGTAGCTGCTGCTGGTGGGTGCTCCCTTCTCCCTGGGGACCCAGAAGCAGCCGTGGAGCCACAGTTTGCCAGCCAGCCACCACACCAGGCACATCGCCCTGCTCACTCTCTAAAGCACCTTTGCTGGCTCTGTTTGCAGGATACCTGGGGACATAGATGAAGTCAATGCATTGAAGTTGCAAGTGGATCAGTGGAGAATCCCAAGCAGCCTCAGTGACCCCAACATCCCAGGTACAGGAACGCGGCAGGCATGTGTGCTGCAGCCTCAGCCATGGTACAGTGCAGGGGGGGTGTGGGAGCAGCCCAGGAGGTGTGCTGTTGCCTGGGGACGTGTACACGGGCTGTCTTTACCCACTGGGTTTTCCTTCTGTGCCTTTCCACTGCCTTTCCAAATACTGCCCATATTAAAAACACTGGGAGGGAGACACACACACCCCTCTACCTCCAGTTGGCGCTGGCGCAGTGAGGTGATGCAAGCTGGGCAGTGTGCACAGCGGCTGGGAGTCATTCAGGAGAGCACTCTAGCTCCAGGGTCTCATTGTCCTCTCCTTTAGGCGGCCCCAGAGCTGCTTCCTGGAGGAGCAGGTAGATAAGAGTCAGCCTTTCCCTCGAGCTGTCCAGTTTGGCTGCCTGAGAATTTCAGAGCCAAGACTGAAATAAGATGAAACAGCACAAGTGCAGAATCCCTCCTCTGCCTTCTGTTTCCTGAGGCATTGAGTCTCGCTGCCAAGTCTGCCTCTGAAGGTGGTGGGGAGGTAACCAGACATGTTCTCACACACCCTGCTTTCTGCCCAGCCTCTCTTCTCAAGCTCTGGTATCGGGAGCTGGAGGAGCCCGTGATCCCCCAGCAGTTCTACAAAGAGTGTATCAGCAACTATGAGAACCCCGACGCTGCCGTGGCTGTAGTGCAGCTTTTGCCGGAGCTCAACAGACTGGTGCTGTGTTACCTCATACACTTCCTGCAGGTAGGCAGCCCCCCGCAGTCCTGTGCCCCTGCTGCCAGCCAGGAGCCTGGAGCACACGGGGCACGGTTAGTGGGACAGCTGTGGTGAGTTTCAGCAGGGTTTTAGGACCTCTCACCTGTATTTAAGGTGTGATTGATGGAGGGGAGTCTGCTGGCCTTGTCTCTTATTGGAAGCAATAAACTGTGTTCCTGGTGTTGTAGAACATGGGGGCGGTCCCAGAGGTTGAGATCTGCGAAATGTTCCCTGTCTGCTGGGGCTCCCATGCTGTCGGCTATGTCAGAGCATAGTGGTCTTCCCCTGTGAATGTGTGGCTGTTGGGGCATGGTCCTTCAGGGAGGCCACATCTCTGCTGTCCTTGCACCTCTTCTTAGGCCATGTGTTTGCAGTCTCTTGCCCTTTTCCTCTGCTCCACCTGAATGTCTTCTTATTATCTGCAGATCTTTGCTCAGCCGTCAAATGTGGGCAGAACAAAGATGGATGTGAATAACCTGGCCATGGTGATGGCCCCCAACTGCCTGCGCTGCCAGTCTGACGACCCTCGCATTATCTTTGAGAACACGCGCAAAGAAATGTCCTTTCTTCGCATGCTGATAGTGCATTTGGACACGAGCTTCATCAAAGGGCTGGTTTGAACCACTGGCCCTGGGGTCCAGAACATTGCTCTGGGGAGACACTGGATGCCCGAAGTCTTCTCCCCTCCACTTAGGTTTCTTGCGTTGTCCTTGCTGTTGTCACACCCTGGGTTAG
Source organism: Pluvialis apricaria (assembly GCA_017639485.1). Taxonomy (NCBI): domain Eukaryota; kingdom Metazoa; phylum Chordata; class Aves; order Charadriiformes; family Charadriidae; genus Pluvialis; species Pluvialis apricaria. The sequence goes on along the minus strand of CM030021.1, from coordinate 233,296 downwards.
CCCCTGAGTGTCTCCCAGCATATGACCTCAAGGACAAGGACTAGACACTCCTGGAAGGCTGAGGATCTTCAGCACCAGGAAGTTCTTGGACATGCCAAGCCAGATTCAGTGATTCCTGGCCTTCCAGTGTGTCAGAGGGGGGCAGCCCTCCTCCTTGGAGCCGCAGGACTGGTTGCTCATTAAAAGGGCTGTGACATCCGTGAGAAACTGCTACCTGGAGCAGTGAGACTCTTCATCTCCCTTCTGGAGGCAGAGTTGGCTTCAGGTAGGAGGACATCACTCCTGTATTGTGGCATGAGTTGATCCTAGGGGGGATGCTGCCTCATTGGGGATAATCCCACTGCTATGGAGCCAGCCTGGTTCACCTCTGCAGACGGTTGGTTGGAGGCATGAGGGTTGTTCGGACACCCCACAATGCTATTGGTAGAGGGATACGAAGGCGCAGGGGGTTCACTGAGGCAGAGGGGTTCCTTGGGCTGCCCTGGTCAGTGGAAGGACATTGCAGCCCAGGGAGAGGAGGTGTTTGAGCCTCTGCTGCTGGTGGTTGGATAGGCAGACATCCCACAGCTGGGAGCTTTGGCAGGCCGGATCTGCACAGCATCCACCTCACCTTCTCCTTTAGACAGCTTCAGAGCTGCACAGCAGTGTGTGGGACCAGCCCTGTGCTGAGCGAATCCAGCACCCACCCACGCCGTGGGGGCTGGGGACAAGAGAAAGCCTGTGCACCTGACAACAAACAGATAAACAGCCTCTTTGGCATCCTCCTAACGAGGGTCATATCCTTTGGAGGAGTAACCCCAGCGGCCTTGCAGCTCCTTTCTGCTATGGGCAGCATGAGCTGACACCAGCTTTCCTGAAGAGCATCTGAGACTGTGCTCAGAGCAGCCTCCACGGCTCCAGTATCCCCCCCTTCCTGGTACCAGGTCCTTCCCAGACCACTCTGCTGGGGACTGAGTACCAGTTTTGCCCACCCTCCTGGTTCAGCCCAGGTCTGAAGAGAGCAGGGAAGGCCCCCGACAGTAAGAAGTGCTCCTGTGCTCAGATGTGCCCTTCCAGGCAGGGCAGCAGCATTGCTGTGTGCTCCTGAAATGCTGATACTGCCTGGAGTCATGTATGCTCTTCCCACCAAATTCCCAGGGGATTTGCAGAGGGGTTGGGAAGGGAAGGGGAAGGAAGGGAAGAGGCAGGTCTGAGAGGCTGAGGTGTGGTGGAGCCTGTGTAGGGGTGGTGTCAGGAGGGCAGCTTGGCATTCTCACTGCTGCTGTTAAACCCCTGCGGTTTTCCACGTGCCACCAGAAGTGAGGCACAGCAAGGACAGTGTGTTTCAGAGGCAGCGCATGGATTTCCCTGCAGCCTTTGGGTACTGTTGTGTGTTCCTTAGCAAGCAGCATTTTCTAGTTCGGTGGCATCCTGGTGTTACTCTTCCTTTGAAGTGTTTTCCCTGCTGGAGGCAGGTCTGCTGCAAAATGCTGTGTGTTGGGATCACTCATGCAATGCTAAGTCTGCCAGTAGCATCCGAGGTTGCTTTTTCATTTCTGCATCCCCCTCCCTTTCAAATGGGGATGTGGATCATCCTTTCCTGATCGCAGTGGGGAGCTGAGCCCTGCCAGCAGTGAGGTTTAAAGCTGATGTCTGAATCTACAAAACGTTTGGGTATAAGGTGCCACATGTGGAGTGCCCCGAGCCTACTGGATCTCTGGATGTGCGTGAACAGGGTTTCCAGGGCACACGTTTGCTGGGATGAACTCCACAGCTGGAGTTCAGTTTGTGCCCAGCTGAACAAGAGTCATGGTTCCTCTCCTCGTACCAGATGCTTCTGTGGTACAGTGGGCCAGGAAGTATTGCTGCCATGTCAGGATTAGCTCTGTCAAACATGCCTCGAAAAATGTGCCAGGATCTGTTTCACACACCCATCCCATCCCAGTGCTTCAAAGCCATTCAGCTTAGTTTGGCTTTATGAAGTGCTGAACAACTTGTACTTCAGATATGAGGCTACTTTCCCAGAAATTTAGGAACAGGCAGGGGGTTACGGGCTGTGCCATATTGTACTGAAATTTGAATCATTGAACAGGCCACATCCTGCCCCACTGTGGGCTGGAGCAGCCATGCAGTGCCTGCCCCCCTCTTTGGGCTGCAGATGCATGTGCCTGTGTCAGGCTTTGCCTGCAGCAAGCCACCGCGTAGGTGATCCATGTTATTCCTTGCACTTAGCTGTAGCAGGCAATCAAACCATAGGCATTTGCTGCTATTACAAATGAATGCTTTTTGCCAGGGCTGTAAAATAGGCTAATAAATTACACTGGATATTATTTTCTTTGTCAACAGATTTGTAAATACGAATCAGTAAAGCAGCCTCTCCTCTGTTATAATAATAAATACAATCTCCATGGTTGTCTCTTGTCTTTTTTGTGAAATTCTGAAATGTGATCATGTCTGCCTGAAGCTGCAGATTTCAGCCTGGATGTCAGTGTTCATGAATAATGTTCGGGAAACAGCATGACGTGAGCACTTGGAAACCAAACTGTGGGCTGCTATGTTGTCCTTAGCTCTCAGGCAGCTACTAAGGGACACTCAATGGAACTTGGAAGAGAACAGGTTAAACCAGATAAAGGATAATGCTTCTTTATGCAGGATCTTCTGGAGCCTTTCAGGGTCAAAAAGGGATTAGAGAAGTTTATGGGCAATAGCTCCACAAATGGGCAGTCAGAGGGTAAGAGAGGGATGCTGCTAATATCCCTCATCCAGCAGCTGTGGGTGCTGCAAGTGGACTGCAGGAGGTGGCCATGCACGTGTGCTTCCTCTGCGCGGTCTGCTGCTGGAGGTGTGGTTAGGCTGTCGGGATGACCTGTCTGGGACATTTTTATCTTCAGACTGGAGGATTCTCTGATCCTTCCTCCATCCCTGCTCCAAGGAGCAGCCAGGTCTGTGTTGGTGCTCCAGACTCACACTGGTTGCACACTGTGGTGGGGCTGCAGCGCAAGTGCCAGCTGTGCCGCTTCAGCCACGCAGTGATGAGTTACTGCCCTGGCTCTGGCCAGTGCTGCTGATGCTCTAAGGGGTGGTCACTGTCCTGGCAGCACTGGGAAAAGTCGGTGCACTTCAGGCCCCAGTAAGGGCTGCTTAGTCACTCCAGCAGTTTAAGATGACCTGTGCTGGCCAAGTCGTTGGGTCTTCATTCCAACCTTGCTGGCACGAGGGTAGTAGGTGGCCTGGAGCCTTCAGGAGAGCAGAAGGAGCACCCATAGCATCATAACCTTATGCAGCCCTTTCCTAGGTGGATGTCTGCAGCCTGATGTCTAAGTGTGAGGCCTTGCTGTGAAATGAGCTGATTTTGGCCAAATCAAAAAGCCCACAAACCAAGTGCTTCAGCTCAGGCTCAGAGACTTGATGTCTTGCTCCTGCAGTCACCTTGGCCTGATACCTGGATCACTTAAAAAATCAATGGCCAGAGTAGCAGCTGAGCTCATAACAAGCTTGTGGTTTGTTCTCAACTTCCACCAGCAGCGCAGTAAGACCCTGTGCCAGAGGGCAGCTGGGGACACAGCTCACTTGTCTTTGGTTCCCTGTAGAGAGGAGACAGAGGAGATGTGCCACTGGTCAGGGAGGGTGATGTGTCCTGATGGGGCCAGCACCCTTGCGGTGCCGGCTGCACTTGCTGGTGCTGTTGAATTTCTGGCCGGTTTAAGTCTCCTTTTCACAGAGCCTGGTGTTAGTTAGCCTTTTGCTGTCTCTGTGATTGTGTCCTGGGAATCTCCAAACAAAAATAGTAAAAACAATTCTCGCAGCTACTGCTTGCAGCTGACAGACACCGTGTCCTCAGGTCTGCTGTCCACGCTCCACCCCAGATCCTGAAGAGGTTGGGCATCTGTTGGGGGATCACGGGTGAATTTTGGACCTCTCTGTCGGTTCAGCTTTGGCAACTGCCTGGTGTTTCACAGGACATGGTAACCATGAGGCCACCTATCCTGTTCACCCACCACCCCTCCTGGTAGAGAACCTTCCTGCAGTCTCTCCTCCCCTTGCAAATGTGAGTGGTCTCCCTCCTCTTGACTCACCAGAGATACTCCATTTCTCCCTCAAACCACAGGTGCCCAGAGGTTGTGCCACCTCCCCAAAAGTCCAGGGCAGTGGGAGGCCAGTTTTCAGCCGAATCTTTGTGTAGGTTTTTAGCCTAATCCTCATGTCAAACTTTGCACTGAATAAGCCCTGTGGGAAGAGAGAGACCAGAGGAACAGGCAAGCATGCGCCGGAGCCCTGCAGCATGGAGGGAGGAGAGAAGGAAGAGTCCCTGTCCTGACGCTGCCCCAGCGTGGGTTTGATGTGGGCGCAGCAAAGCACTGGTGGATTCGGCAGAACCGGATAGTGGAGACAGCACTAAGCAGGGCTCAGGCTCCGGCACACCCGTGGACTGTCTGTGGGACAGCCGTCAACGATAAGGCGGAGAAAGCTGATTGAGCTGCTGAGCGTTGATGCTTTTAGAGCTCCTGTTGTCATGTAGCATTTGTCAACCATGGTAAATAGTGGAGAGAACTTGGTGTGGGTGCAGGCAGCTGGGGAACCACCTCAGGCATGAACAGGGAACAGGGAAAAGCCCAGGCATTCAGAGTGAGGTGGACCACATATGGACCTGGCTGGATTTGAGTGCTTCCAGATGGCTGTGCAGGAAATCTTTTGGGACACATGGATTCATTCATCAGCCGGACTTTTCCTTTCAAAGCAGGGGCACCAGCTGAGGACTCTGCCCAGCCCATGAAGGTTTGAACCTGCATCTCCCAGGGACTTCTCCTGCCCTGGCCTCCACCTGGGGCTTCCTCCCTCTCACCATCAAGGCCATCCCACTTTGAAGTGCTTAGTGTTTACTGGTACCGTAAAGGCAGCTTGTGTCTGAGGGCTTGAGGACTGTGTGACCTCAGCTGTCGAGGTTGGGTGCTGGCAGGATTCGGGGCCCAAATCCATGAAGGTATTCAGAAGCCCCAGACCAAGACTGGTCTTACAACCCACTACTTCTCCCAAAGGAGAACTAGTGGCTTATGTCAGCTCATCTCCACTCACAGTCCTATTTCCCCCATCCCATCTGTGCCAGGTCTAGTGCTTCATTCAGATGCCAACAAACAGGGGAGACCGGGTGGGTCATGGGGGGATGTGGAGGGCAGGGGATGGAGGAGGAGCAGGGCCCCCTCCTTTGAGGGCAGTGAGCTATGGGGTTGTTTCAGCCAGCAGGTACAGCTTCCCCTGAAATGACCTGGCCTTGGTGCCTGCTGGGGAAAACGACGGTGCAGCAATTGCAAACAGTACCCAAATACTGGGCTGGGGTGTCCCCGTGGTGTGTGCCGCCGCCCTGTTCGCAGGGCAGGGTAACCATTCAGAAGAGCGCAGGGCAGCCAGACCTTATACCCCCTGGGACCGCAGAAGGGCCTATAGAGCATCGTCTCTATTGCCTGCAGGCAGACAGCCCCAGAGAGGACGAGGAGATGAAGGGGGCTGCAGCCTCCTGCATACTCCAGGTTGAATCAGCATGGGGCGTCTAGGTGCATTGGTGCAGAAGTGCCCACTTGTTTGCATGTCTCTCCCACACTGCCCCATGGATGGGGCTGTGCCTGCCCTGACCAAGGGCAGAGGCTGATGGTGAACATCCCTCCCTGGAGATCTACAGCCGGTTCCCAGCCACTCTGGATGCTCTGGCCAACAAAGTGGTGAGAAACTGTCCTGAGGTAGAAACTGCCCAGATACGGAGTGCCGTTGTGAGGAAGGCACACTGACTTGGCGAGTCCCTCACCTCCCACCCTTGTGCGCACCTTGGGACCAGGCCTGGAGGTCAGCCAGACCTGTGGGGACCTCCAGCAACGCTCCAACAAGAGCAGGTATGGCAGGGTGAGGCACGGTGGGGAGAGCTGGACACAGAAAACTCACCCCTGGACTGCTGCACGCAATCTGGTGTGGAAGGCAGGGACTGTGTCCAGCTGAGTCTGTGAACCCCCCTGACCTGTGCTGGCGCCCAGCTAATCCCTGCCACTGCCAGGGCCGAGGTGCTGCACAGCATGGCCGCCTCTCCCGGCAGCAGAGAGAGCTTCTGCAGCCGAGCAGCCTGCAGTGACCCCGTGTGGGCTGCGCAGAGGCACCCGAGGGCTCTACCGGGCAGAGGCCTTTGTGGCCTCCCTGCGGGCGCAGAGCCACCCCTTCCCCGCTGCCACGCTGGCCCCTCGGGTGGCCGGTCAGGGAGGAGGGGAGCGTCTCCCGCGGGGGATGACTCCAGGCAAGTGCGGGGGCTGGCCTCGCAGCCCGCTCGCTGGAGCTGGTCTGGCCTCCTTTTATAGTCACTGTGAAAGGCATTCTCCGAGCACAGTTCCTCTGGTGCCGAAGTGGAGGCAGAAGGCTGGCTGGGTGCACTGGCCTTGCCGCGTGCCTGATTTTCTCTGTTCAGACAGGGGAGGCCGGCCAGCAAGCTTAGCTCTCTGGCAGGCAAGGGAGGTGCCAGCAGTGCGGCCGCCTGCACTGAAGGCCAGCTCTTTGATAGCACAGCTGTAGGGCTGGCCTTGAAGGGAAAGAGCTGGAGGACACCTCGCTGGGACCTTCCTCCCTCAGGAATGTCGCCTCATTGCAGACCCTCGCCCTTGGGTCTCTGCCTGAGACAGCTCTGCCAGTCCTGTGCTGACCTGGAACCTCACCCCAACCCACAGGCTGACTGTCCCCCGGACCTCAGATCTGACTCATCGCTGTGGGGCTTGCGCGCTCATCTGGTCACTGCCACTGGCGCTGCTCTGCTCCTGCTTACCGCTGGCCGGCACTGTGCTGAGTAGGGCAGTGCCCAGCCTGTGCCGCTGCCAGATTGGCTCCAGCTCGCTTGGCCCGACACAGCGTCCTGCTCCCCGACAGCGACCCAGGTGTGGTTCACGACACTGCTTATGCTGAGCATAAATAAAGGCTTTGCAGGTGAGTCCAGAATTGCTTTCCAGAGAAGGCAGACAGACCCTTCCCAGGCTGCAAAGCTTAATTTGCCCACACTGACTGGTTTCCTTGATGTGTGGGGAAACACTGGATCCCAACTGATCCAGCTGAGCTGAGCAGAAACCCTTGGAGGGGGCCGGGATCTGTCTGAGACATGACCGAGAACAGGCAGAGGCAGCACTGGTGTTTATGGTGGCTGCCGGTGCAGGAGGAGTGCCGTTCCCTGGGAAGGGCTGCCGCTCTGTGGTCAGCCAAAACAGGCAGGTATGTCTAACGTCTGAGGGTTTCCAATAATGTTAACCACGGACACTGCCATCGGATACTGAAGCTGGAGTTCTGGACAGTGCACAAGGAGAAACATCACAAATTGGCACAGACACACCACTGGACTGCCAAAAGCCACGTGCTCTCAGTGGGAACAGAAGAACAAAGGATTATTTCCCACATGTCAAAACCAGTGGGATCTAGAAGGACCCATTTCTGCGGAGAAGGAAGTGGTTTCTGACACGTGCCTTCTCATGGCAGATGTGCTACGGTTCCATCATTTTTCTAAATGATGAACACTCCTGAATGAAATGTAGTGCTGTCACAAAACCCAATACACAAACACTATGCTGATGTTTTTGGTAAAAAAATTAAATATGTATTTCCCTCAAAACCTTGGAGTTATTTTTTTCAGCTGCTTTCTATTTTAATGCTTTCTGCAATTTTTTCTCTTGCTTCTGGGAACCTGCAATGTTAAAACCCCATGTGAGATTTCCAGGTTAAAAAATAAACCCGAACCAATAACTACATTTTCTGCCACATTTATTTTTCCTATTGTGGTATTTTTAGCAAGCCACTCTGCTTCCACAAATTCCCAGCACACAGCTCAGGCTCTGTCAGAGAAGCATTAACACACAAGTTGCTGTACCACGATGGAGACCACTCTGCTTTAAACCCTCCTTTGTGCTTTGCGGGTCCTGAGCCGGCTCATGGCACTGGGCTAAGGCTGATGTCATGGGAACACCAGATTTGTGCAGTGACAGCAGTTCCTGTGGCGATTCGGGAGGAGTAGGACAGGAGAGAAAAGCACTTGGCCTCGGGGCTGTGCCTGGCAGCCCCTGCAAGAAGCGCTGCTTCTGCGGGCATCTTGGCTACAGCGGTTACTCTTTCCACCCTGAAATCTGGAAGGCAACAACCATCCACTTGTCTGTGGCTTCTGAGCAGAAAATGTTGGATTATCCCAAGAAAACTACCTGAACCAGAGGAGCTTATCCACCCACAGTGACAAACACTGTAATATTTGACATTAAGAACTTCAGATTGCAAAGATTTTTTGCTTTTCTGTGTCAGTCTGGTTTTGGCTTTAAACTAGCATAAAACTAAAAAAATAAATTGATTTGCCCCTGTACAATTCTGTATCTACAGAAGAACGTCCAGTTCTCTGGCTGTACAGAAGGGTAGCAGACGGCTGAAGGGAATTAGCGTTCCCCTCGGGTGGGCACCGGTAAGGCCTCACCCGCAGCGCCGTGCCCAGGTCTGGACTCCCCGGGACAAGGGACGGGGACGAAGGGGACCGCATCCAGCAGACGGCTGCTGAGCCGGGCCGAAGGCTGGCGTGCGGGAGGAGCGCCACATCCAGGCTCACGGACGGCCAGGAGCGTCAGGCTGCTTTGCTCCGCCCGTCCTTCACCCTCGTGGGGACCCCGCCCGCCAAACGCCTCACGCTCCCGCCCGCACAGAGCTCCGCCTGACGCTCGTGCGCGCGCGGCGGGCAGCAGGCCCCTCCGCCGCCTGCGCACCGACCGCCCCGCGGCTGTTTTCCCCCAGCGCTGCGCTGCGGCGCCGCGGGGGCCGTTGGGGCACGGGGCCCTCCCTCTGTAGCGGCGGGGGAGGCACGGGAGGCTGCCGCTCCGGCAGAGGCACCGGGACAGCCCCTCACCCGGGCGGGGCCGCCTCACGCCGCTCTCCCTCAGCGCGCTCCGCCCGGAGGAGGTGGGCGGCTCCCGCCCCGCCCCCGCCCCGGCGCCCGGCCCCGCCCCCTCGCGCCCCTAGCGCGCGACCGCCGCCACCGCGCGGGGAGAGCGCGCCCCTCCGGCGGCGAGGGGGCGGGGCTTATAGGCCACGCCCCTCCCCGGGGACCCGCCCCCTCCCTGGCGGCGCCGCATCGGGGCGGCCATTTTGTGGCGCGGGGCGGTCGGCAGCGCTGGGCTCGCCGCGGAGCGGGGCCCGGGGCTGTTCGGCTCCGGTCTAACCCTTTTTCCCGTACAGATCCCTCGGTAAGAGCGCGGCGGCGCCCGGGCGGCCCGGGCCGCCTGCCCTGCCCCGCGGCCAGGCGAGGCGAGGGGAGGCGAGGGGAGGCGAGGGGAGGCGAGGCGAGGCGAGGCGAGGCGAGGCGAGGGGAGGGAGGCCGGGCACAAAGGGCCGGGCCGGGCCGGGCCGGGCCGGGCCGGGCCGGGCGGCGCCTCCCGCGCTGCGGGCCCGGGGCGCCGAGCGGGGCCGCTCCCGCCTCGCCGCGGCCTGGCGCGCTGCGGCCGGGGGGTCCGGGCCGCGGGCCGGCCCCCGCCCTCGCCCGCTCCTTACCTCCCTCCCTCCCGCCGCGCCTCCGCCCGCGGCCGGCGGCCCGTGGAGCTGCGCGGCCGGCGCGGGCAGGTGAGTATGTGCGGGCCGAGCGCAGGCGCCGCGGGCCCGGCCGGCGGGGGCGGCCGAGTGACCTTGCGGCGGCGGGGCCGGAGCCCGAGCCGTGGCCGGAGCGCGGGGGCTGCGGCGGCGGCCGTGGCTGGGTGGCGGCGCCGCGGCGGTGTGGGGGTGGCGCGGGCCGGGAGCGGCGGCGCGGGGCCGTGTCGGCGCCCGGGCCCTGCGGGGCCGGTGTCGGCGGGGCTCGTCCCGTGGGGACTCGTCGGGGCGCCGGCGGCTGCTCCTCGCCCGGCCCCCGGGGACAAAGCGGGGAGCAACCTGGCGTGGGGCGGGTGTTTGCCCCCAAGGTGTTCACCGTGGCCGGGGTTGGTTTCCCCGGCGGTACCGTCTGCTGTAGCCTTCCTCTGATCCGTGAAGTCTGGAGCACATCTCTGCCCTGCCGCACCTTGTCCCTTTAGAACGTCTTTAAGGGAAAGAAATAACGGTGGATCCTTGCACCAACCCGAAAGCTGCTCCATGTCACACCTGTTTAATGCACAGGGTTGGGAGGCACTATAGTCTTGTTCCTGACAGGCCTAGGTTCAGGTGTGGTTTGTTGCCACTGAAATGGATTATTGTACCAGTTGGCTTGTCAGGAACCTTGGTTAATCGAAGCAGGTTGTCGGTACAACTTTGGAAAACACTTGTATCTCCTTTATTTATTGAAAAAATCTTGGCACTAGAGATATTTATGTGATCCTAGGCTATTGTTTCTAGCCTAAATGCTTGCAAATAGATCAGGAGGGATATTTGAAAGTTGATGAGTCCAAGCTGGATAAAATAAATGTCATCTTTCTGTGTACAGAATTTGGTATTGTATGCAGTAGGAGAATAAACCCAAGTGTTAAAAAACTAATGACTTGAAGTAACCTTTTGTAGGTATCTGTACAGAAGCTTGTACTGGCGCACGTCTATAACAAATGCCTTTGACCTGGGTTTCTTTAATTTTCTGTAATGAGCAAGGCTCCTTTCATAGGACCAGTTTCCAAAAAAAGCCAAGTGAGAAGACTTGCAACGAAGATCACTCATAGTATAATTCTTTCCTTAATTTTTGTATGACTTTTTTAATAGTTCTGGAATTGGAGGTTGATTAGATGAATACTCATTATGTGACCTAAGTCAGCTTGTGGAAGAGTTCAGTTTACTTTCTTGCTGATAACTGCGTTGATGTCTCCTGAACGGAAATAATACTTTACTTGAGCAGCCTGAGAGTGAAATCTGCTTGCCTGTAATCCAGAGTAATTAATTAAGGTCAAGTTGGGAATGAGGCTAGAATAGTAATTGCTCATAACAGTGCTGCCTTGACCAAAATGTAAGAAGCATGTAATTAATTCTTACCTTTAATTGGATAAGTTCTCTGAGGCGCTTTCTTTTGCTTGTGTAGTTCCTGGATAACCTAGGCAATGATATTGACCTAAATTCTCCCCCTTGGTCAGGAAAGGAGGGTATGGTCCCTAATGTAATTGTAGGGAATGATAAATTCTCTATAACTGAATATTTTATTTGTAACTGCATCTTTAGAGGCTAGGTATTGTCTGTAGACCTTGACAGGAGCTGGCACTGTTGCTGTAGGAAAGCTGTCCTGCCACTTGTCTCCTCTTTTCTGCCTGTATGACACCATCCTGTGCAGACATGAGCACCTGAGCAGCAGTGCTGTGAGCTGATCTAGAGAATGTGCAGGGGGTGGATTTATTGTTCAGGCCTACAAGTGGTTGTCATTAGTATTTAAACTACATTCTTGATGGTTGCCTAATTGCGTGGGTGTAGTGTTGTTTTTTTTTTAATTAAAGAAAAGTTGTATATACTTCGGACTTAATGGTGATTTGTGTTGAGAAGTCTTGTGCAGTGCTTGTAATAGTTCATTCAACAGTTGAACAAGTCTACTCTTTTTTTTTTTTTTTTTTTTTTGCTTCAACTTACTCCTTCATACTTCTTCATACTTCTGCTCCTTGCTTGCCTACAGGTTTATTTTGACTTCTTGTGCTTCCTGTAGGAAAAGACTTTTTTTCAGGTAAGAAATAGTCATTTGGAGCTCTTGATTTGTCCTTGCTGTCAAAATGCCAATAGCTACATGGTCTGTATATTAAAAAGAACCTTTTGAAACCAGTGGCTTTTCAGTTTTTTTGTGGATGCAAGCACCAGACATGAGTGATCATGCGCGTGCGGGTGTATAATGTGTCCATGCTGACTGATTGCAGATATGCGTGGCAGAAAATAATGGATGTTGGAGTATAATTCCTTCTTTTTGAGGCTTGTTAGTTTGTTGACATGCCTTTGTGTTATTTTACTGGGCTTGAGAACTTTCAGCCAGCCAGCTGCAGTCTGCCTTATTTTTTTTTTTTTTTTAAGAACTCCATTTCAGGTAGGTTTATGAAATTGGTTAAAAAGAGATATAACTGTCTCCATCTGTGTCTTTAGCTAGGCACCCTGTATGAAAAGAAAGAGGGGAAGCACTACTGCTTAGTGTGAGGTGGAGTTTTTTTCAGTATGAAGTTACCACCAAAGATCTTTCCTGATTTTGCTGATGTTAAAATACTAGTTTCAATATGGACTTCTTCTTATGATTCTTCTACTCAGCACTTCTTTCCCAAGGAAATCCTCTTCTTCCACAGAGTACTTGAGTCAGGAAATTATCTTGAACACCTCCAGTGCTCCGGATGTAAAACTGAGCATCGTTGGCCTAGACTTGTGCACTAGCGGCACAAAGACAGTGCCATTGATAGGATTTGAGTTATGGTTTTTAGTTAGTCTTAAAGCTGAAGGCTTAAGGGCTTCTGTTAGAGTAGCAGAGGTTGCAAGACTTTAATTGCATCTTCGCTTTAATGCCAGTTGCTAATGGCTTTTTTGTTATGTGATTCCCTGTATTTATATCAGTCCTGTGCCTGGATTGCAGCTCTGTCATCTCAGTATTGCTGTCATCAGTCTTGCAGAGAGATACACTGATTTTTATTTTATTTTGTTTCCCCGCTGTCCTTTCGTCTCTGAGCTGAGGGACAAGTCTACAAGCTGCCTTGAAGTGCACCCGTTTCTTTCCTTCTTGTAATAAAACGTGGGAGTCGCATCCTTCTTACAGTGTGGCAGATACACAGATGATGATGTGTCTGCATTATCTTAAATGGAGACACAATTTTTCATCAAAGCTCATGGCAGTGTAACTTGTAAGATTTCCTTTTATTTGACTGTCATGAAAATATTCTCCTCTTATCAACAAGTAGGGTAGATTTGGTCCTGTCCAGTCAGGAAGCAGTTGAATAATGAAACTGAGAATGCCACATCTAAGAGTCAGAGCACTATATACTGACTGGTTGGAAACAGTGCCCTGTGGGATTTTCAGTGGTCAATATTGGAGGTGCTACAAATTATCTGTGAAAAATGTTTCTCAATTTATTTTTTTTATGGATATCTTTACAGGTAGACTTCTTCTAAGAGTCAGAAGTCCAAGTTCCTGCTGCAGGTACTGTTATCAGATAATTCTTGTGCTTTCTTACTGGTTGCTTCCATTTTTGGGCATAATGTTTTCATCTGATAGTTGAAATACATGTTGATGCTCACTGCTAAGAAAAATCTTAGGTTCAACAATGTGCTGTAAATGTATAGTGTACTGCTGGAACACCCAGAGCAACCTCAAACCTGGGGGCAGGACATGTGGTCAAAACTGGAATTATTAAATGGTCAGCTTACGCAACAACACATAGCCTTAAGTAATAAATTTCTGTGTCAAACGTGGACTTCTCTAGAATACCAAGGTATTGCTTTCAGAAGGGATGTAGGTAGTAATCCTTAAAAGCCGCTTAATATTTAAATGTTTGTACTGACTTTAAAATATTGGTATGGAGTGCAAAATAGTATTAGACTCAGTAATGTGGGTGTTGTAGCCAAGCAGATGGTACATAGGCAAATGGAATTCATGTTCTTGGGCCCTGCCTGTTTCTTAAAGGTACACTCTTTTAAGAAGAAACCAGTTGTCTTTGCAAAAGGGTGAAATTGTTATGTGATTTTTACAGCCATGTGTGATTCCTTTTCTCGTCTGTCTTGCAAGGCCATTCTCTGACAGTTGGCACCTTGTCCAGGGCTATTCAGTAGGTTCAACCTTAGGCTGCTGCATCACTGCCCTAAACCAAATATTTAAATGTAGTCCCACCATAAGTGAGTTTGTCCAAGGAGTTCTGTGGGTCTTTTGTTGTTTTTGCTTCTGAGGGAGTATAAAATGGCAATGAGAATCAGTCCACATTCTTTCCTTTTCCTGATTGCATTTTTATTTGGCACTTTGAGCCCATAGGTACACATTAGGCAGGACAAAAGTGTCATTTTGAGGACAGTTACAGTCGGTGCATTGAGCATTATGAAGTGGTTTTATACAGCTTCAGTTCAGGTAGAAAAACAGGAGAAATTGCACTGGGGTGCCCAGTCTGCAGGATAAATTGGGCTTCCTGGAACAATTCGAATGGCTGTAGCTTGTTCTGCCACCACTCCTGCAGTCTGGGGAAGCCTTGCATGTATTGACATGTGTCGGATTTGTGGATGAAGAAATTTTCTGGAGAAACTCCTTTAGTTTTTCTTGTGTGACCAAAACGCAGATCCCTCTGCTGTGTGATGAATGTAGTTTATCCAATTGTCAACTCCGTTGACAGGAGAGGACTGTGTTTGGTCATCTTGGCTTGTGGTTGTTTACATGGCTAGACGTGCACAGATTGACGCGAACTCTCATGATTGGGAGACTGTGCTTCCATAAGAAACAACACCGCTTGCTTGAGCTGTCTGCAGGTCTTTTAGTTGTTAAACATTTGAACTCTTAATTTTCTTGAGAGAATTCTTGCTGTCTGATATATTAATTTGCACCTTAAAATATCCTTCACTCTAAATTTATTCTTTCTTAACTAAGGAGATCTAAAACCATAGAGACGTTTAGAGTCCAAAGTTGCTAGAAGCTTTTTCAATGAAAGAAGTGTTTCATGTGAATTTTTTTCCCCTGATTTGTTAGGCTGCTTTTTTTTTTTTGTGGCAGTTGGAATTATGAAGGCTTTTTCTTTTTTTTGTCTGAAGGTTTTTTTTTTTCTGTCTCTCTGAATAGTTAAAAGATATTTTTGAATATTCAGAACGCATCAGTCTTACCATGAGATATAGTGAAAAGCCATGCTTGTTAAATAAGAGAATATCTCAAGTATAAGATATCATAGAATGGTTTAGGTTGGCAGGAACCTTGAAGACCAGATAGTTCCCACCCCCGTGCCCTGGGCAGGGATGCCTCCTACCAGCCCAGGTTGCTCCAAGCCCTGTCCAGCCTGGCCTTGAACACCTCCAGGGATGGGGCAGCCACAGCTTCTCTGGGCAACCTGGGCCAGTGCCCTACCGCCCTCAAAGTGAAACATTTCTTCTAATACCCATTCTAAATCTACCCTCTTCCAGTTTAAAGCCATTCCTCCTCATTGTATCGATACATGCCCTTGTAAAAAGTCCTTCCCCAGCTCTCCTGTAGGCCCCCTTTAGGGACTGGAAGGCTGCAATAAGGTCTTCCCAAAGCCTTCTCTTCTCCAGGCTGAACACCCGCAACCCTCTCAGCCTCTCCTGATAGGAGAGGTGCTCCAGCCCTCGGATCAGCTTCGTGGCCTCCTCTGGACCCGCTCCAACAGGGCCACGTCCTTCTTAAGTTGGGGACTCCACAGCTGGATGCAGTACTCCAGGTGGGGTCTCACGAGAGCAGAGCAGAGGGGCAGAATCCCCTCCCTTGACCTGCTGGCCACACTTCTTTTGATGCAGCCCAGGATACGGTTGGCCTTCTGGGCTGCAATCGCGCATTGCCAGCTCATGTTGAGCTTCTCGTCAATCATCAACCCCAGGTCCTTCTCCACAGGGCTGCCCTCGATCCATTCTCCGCCCAGTCTGGATTTGTGTTTGGGATTGCCCTGACCCAGATGTAGGACCTTGCACTTGGCGTTGTTGAACTTCATGAGGTTGGCTTGGGCCCACCTCTCCAGCTCCCTCTGGATGGCAAACGAGTATAACTTGAGCTTGCTGAAGGCTTGTGTCGGACCTAGGTTTTTTGTTGTTTGTTTTAAAATAACCTGTACTGAAAGATGACCTGTTAAAGTTTGTTAACCACCATGGTATTGCAGCAGAAATCCACTGTATGAGAAGGAATTGTGGGTTACATCAGAAGTGATAACTTCAGTTGTGCGAACCCCAGTCTGCTGTAATTGTTTCGCAAAAGAATTTTGATGTACTTCCAAATCTAGAACACTCAGACATTTTGACTGACTCAGATTTGGCAGTTTTGTTTTTGTTTATGGGCTGCTTCTCATACTTGGTATTTCAGAATTGAAGCTTTCTCTTTTTTTAGCTACTGTCCTCAGACTTACAGACTGTTTGGGCGATAGGAGTATAATTGATGCAGTGGTATTAGTGGGGGTTTCTCAGTAGTAGTTCTCATTAAACTCCTGGGAGGAAAAGAGGGTGTTAGATTTGGGTTGGACTGGTTGCTTTTAAGTGTCTTTGAATGTTTCGGGTACATTTGCTTAAAAGTCTTATCTACCAAATAGCAGTTAGATAGAAAAGTGGGGGAGAGCAGTTAGGCATTTCTGCAACTTGGAATAGCAGAGAAAGGGAAAGAAAAAAAAAAGGGCAAATGAGATAAAGGGGAATGGGGACACAGAACAGTAGGAACTTTTGTTTTCATATTTAGGGATCCATTGGAAGAAATGGTGAACTCGTGACCACCTGTGCTGGATCTTCAGCCTGTCATTTCACCTAGAATCATACATTCTGAATGTCCAAGATAAAACTGACTGTAGGGTGTAATTTGCTTTAAGTGCAATTTGGCCCATGTGGTGGATTTAACGTGTCAGTGATCTGTTCTTTAAATGTCTGCAGATAGTGCCTTGAATTTCGAGTTACTTGCGTATACAAGGTTTGGTAGTTACACTGTCCGCTTGCTCAGTTAATGAGGTAATTCTGAAATATCTGGTGCACCAAAGTAGGAGTAAGGGTAAAGTTACTGGTGGCTCCTGTTTGGCAAAGGATAAATAAATGATGGAGAAATTTGATGTGGATTAGCAGAGGGAGAGTCTGCGTGTCTGTAAGAATCTCTAAGTTTCTCTCTAACTTGGATTACAGCAGCCTGCTGACCCATTGTATTGAAATATTTTCAGGTTAAATTGATGTTCTAGAGGTGTTATTGTGTGATTGGGATATCACTGGCTGTAGAGAAGATATTTTTTTGAACTCTAAACTACTTTTAGTCTCAGAATTCTCATGACCTATGTTTTTCCTTCCCTATAGCTGTACAACAGTGTTGGGAATGTTTGCAGCCATATAAGGAACGAGTTTCTTCTTGGTGAGTATAAGAGTGGATCCTTGGTTTTGTTAATTATAGCTTTTCTTTAAGCTTTTGAAGTTTTGCTTTAAAATTCATGTTTTTCTTAATTCTTGCAGATGTGCTGCAGGAGTTCTCTAAATTAAACCCTCATATTCTTAAAACAAAGACTGCACATTTTCAGTTGGAGGAAAAAATGGTAGTTTCATTAAAGTAGATTTTCTTGAATGTTGTTTTATTTAGGAAAAACCTGCTTTATTTCATGTGACTTAAACCCTTTTCCCAAATCTTTTTGCTTGTTTGGTGTTTAAGAGTGTTTGTCTCTTACCTTTAGTGTTTTGCAGGAAAAAAGAGGCAAAACCAGAACAGCTAAGTAAGAGATGATCAAATGATTGAAAATAATTATTTTCAGTAATGAGTATTTATTTCTTTAATTGCACTTGGTAATTCATATAGGTTTTATTATAGAAAAACATTTTTTTCTGTTCTGTTGAATTGCCCATGTTCTTAACTTCTCCTTCCATGTTGGTCTGTTCCAGTCACCACCAATTTGAAATGACAGCACAGTTACATGGGATGTTGTTAAGGATGAAAATTACATTCTCAATGTCCTGTAATCTTAGGGAGAGTGTGAGGATCTTGGTCTGGGGAGGATAACTTAGGTTTGCAGACACCTTTTCACTTTAGTCGCCAGATACTTTGAGTAAGTCTGTGTTTCTGCCTGAAGAGGAGAGCAAATGTAGATGTTTACTGCTGTCAGTTTTGTTAGTCTACTTGTATAAACTAGAGGAAAAAAACTGACCCTTTTGCGTTCAGGGGAACGTTTCAGTGTTGAGGAATTAGCTCTACAGTATTATTGTTACAGAAATTCTAAGTTCAGGATCCAGTTTGTGTCGTGTTGCTCAGTCAAAAGAGTTTGCCTGTATAGTTGTTGATGCAATCTGGGAAACTCTTAAAGTAAAAAGTGAGTGCTGGTTAAGATCTAGTGGAGGTTCTTGCATAGGGCGCAACTAAGAACGGCCTGTAGTCCAATGTCTTGTTTGAAATGCATCTTTTGAATAGAAAAAGGGAGGTGAGGGAGTATTTCTTGGAATTTGTTGAAGTGTCTAATGGTTTTCATGTCCAGTTTGAATCTTTCCTGTTTCTGCTCCTGTTGAATTAAAAAAAAAAAACTTGACTGAAGATCTGAGGCATTGTGTGTTGAGATGTCAGTGCTAAGGACATCTTCTGGAACTTACGGTTGTGTCCTAAAATGTACTCATCTTGCTATGAAATGGTATGCATAAATAAAACATGAGGCAGGAGCATAGGGATCCTTAGATGAATAGCTACGACAGAAACTGTTTCTGGGTTAATACTTTAACAGGTGTGGGGTTTTAATTCTGTTTTTATCTGTAGGGTAAAATACAGTGAGGCATACTTCATGGTAGTGGTGCTGCTGTAGGCAAAACCTGGTAGGCAGAAATTTCTTTGTCTGCAGGCAATAAAAAGTCTGTTGTAATCAGCTTCCCAAGTCAGTGCCAAAGCAATTTTTAAAAGTGGTGTTTAAATGTTTGTGAGACTTGTACTTAGTCTTCATAAGATGCCATTAGGATTGTATAACATAAATGGTGTCTGTAAATAGTTTTGCAGTCTGATGTAGCCATTACCTTTTCTCATCTGCAGGTGTGTGGTTTCAGCACAGCATGGCTGTGGTCATCCACTTGCAAGGTCTTCCTATTGTGGTGGGGAACATGGACCTCTGGATTGACCATTCCCGATGGGGGCGTGCATATTGTAGGGGGTGAACTGGGTGAGGCTTTCATTGTTTTACCACTGATGAAGATGTGAGGCTTTCTATCACGTGTGCAGATGTTATAAGCAAAAAGTCAAAACTAACTATTGCAGAGCAATAAAAATCTTATGTGCAAAATAGGATTGGACTTAGTCTGTGGCAGGTTCAAAACGGGCACATAGGTGTGCTAGCAGTTTTGGAACACTGGTGCTGGAGTGAACGGCAGAGTCAGCTTAGGCTTTGTGGAATCGACTGTAAACCTGTTTTGTCATGGAAACTGCTCATACCGTTATACATGAAGGAAAACAAACCAAACTCGTATCTTGTTGCTTTTATAGGAACTGCAATTCAAATCTTGGGGCTGCCTTCAGTATCCCCTTCCAGTTATACCTGTGCTGCATCTCCCGTGAACACAGGACAGCATCCTGCTAGTTGCTTGACTCACTGGATTTGGCAGTGCTTTTTATTAACCCACTAGCTGTCAAACCATGTAGTCCTATGGAATCACCAGTGATGCAGAATGCCTCGTAAGAATTGGACAGCAAGCTTTCCACCTAGAATAAAACTTAATGCTATTTTGCATTGAAAACTTATATTTATGCAAACTGTTAAAGTTTACTGTGCTTCTATGGTATGGATTTCCAGGGAAATCCCTGGGTTGGGTACCGATACACTAAAGAATGAAGGAGATCAGAGGCTGTATTTTGGGATTGAATTGCCTTTCTTCTGAGCTGCTTATGAAGTGCTGAATTGAGACAATACTAAGTTTGGAAGTGGGACTGATTCAAAGGCAGGGGTTTTGGTGTGATAGTACATAAGGAATGGTTTAAACCAGTGATCTGGAAAACAGTGTTGGCAAAGAAAGGTAAGGTTTTGAAAAAAGCTGCAGTGATGCTGCAGTGATTCTGCAGTTTCCAGAGAGAAAACAATGGAGGCTGTTGTAAATGAAAGAGAAAGTTTGCCATAACTGCTTGGTTTTGCTCTATATGATAATACGAGAGATTTCTGCAGTTTCCAGAGGAGCCCACTTCTGTTGGAACTTAGTGATGTGCCGGGTTTGGGGCTTAGCACTGACAGAGCTTAAAACTAAAGAGCATTAAGAACAGCTGCAGGTGTGGGTATACAGGGGGTGCGCTGTTGGCAGAGCAGAAAGCCTGTTTTAGAAGACAAAAATCATGATCCCTGAAGGGATCAATGTAACTATATTTTCCTCTGCATTGCCCTGATATAAATGTGCATTCCTCATTGGTGCCTGTAAGTATCTGAATAGCTGAATAGTCTTTAAAAGCTAAATTACCTCATGGTGACTTTTATGGGGAAGAAAAGGCTCTCTCTTTTAAACAGCAGTAATGTGTAGTTTCAGTGATGTAGATTTAGGTATATTTTCTGTTTGAAGTAGTGATTCATTCTATCATTCTGCTCGTCCCTCTCCTAAATCCTGGAGTGTTTGTTCCTGAAACAGGTCTAATCCTCATAGTGGAATAAGAAGTTTTAGAGAAAAGCCGTAGGACTTTGGGGGTAGGCCTAATAACTACCCCTTGTTTTAATCGTGGTCTTGAGTGCTTGAGAAAAATGGATTCCCAGAGTTACTGAAGTGAAAAGCCCGCTCACATCTTGGTTTAGTTGCCAAATCAATACAAATTCATTTTCTGCTGAAGAAGATTTTAGAAGTGATGATCTGGTGAAGTGTTCTTATTTGGAAGGTTGCAGCCATGACTGTGTCTGATTAGTCTGGGGTTGTTTGTTAGCACTCTGTTTTGATGTAGTTCAAGGTTTTTAAGTAGTCCTTGCAGGAGAGGACAGAGGCTGAAAGATAAAATCTCGAAGCAGAGGCAAGCGCCTGTGTTCAGTGCCTTCTTGCTTAGAAATGAAGTTCTGCATGTGGTCAAGGTCATGCTGGTGAAATGTGGATGGGCTTTACTGCTGCCGGTTGGCCTTGTTTGTGAAAAGCTATGTGATGGCTCCCAGAGGAGGTCATATCATATGGTTTGTCTTGTATGTTTCAGTGTTGAGATCCTCTATTGAGTAATTTATCTTGTGTAATGTTCTACCAAGTATGTCTCTGCTTGAGGAAGCTGTTCCTGAAATTAGCTGCAAATGAAAAAGACAGCCTGCTTTGCAAGGCATGCCGAGTCTAGGGACTGCTGGGTCAAGTTAAAACCTTTCGCAGAGTGGGAGAGAGAACCCAAAGCAGCCCAAGTTTCATAATTCGGGAGGCGAGAGGAAGGAGGACTTTGGGGGAGGGGGCAGAGACTTTTGCCTATGCAGTTTCACCTCTCTTTGAACTTTCTGATCAGCTGCCTTATAACAGGCTCAGCCGAGTTTGTGAGGTGCCGTCGGTGTGTGCTCTGACAAATGCTGGTATTCAGCTGCCTCTAGCTGTAAAGTGGACAAAGTTCAGATTTTTGATAGAATCTACAGCCTCCATAAATGTAGTTAAATGGCTTTCGCTGTTTTCTCAGATTTCCAATTAGTTGTGATACTTGTAGGTTTTTAAATATTTGACTGAAACTCTAGTAAGGGCTTCCTCACAGAAAATGACATTAATTTATAGAAGCTGTATTGTATGAGATCCTGTTACTGAAGTCAGGAGATGTGTATGTTCCTCTTCAGCGTCCTGTAGGTGAGCTGAAGTGACTCTCGTTCTTCAGGATTGCAGCTATTACCGAAGGGGACCACTGCAGAGAGCTTCAATAACATACTTCCAGTACTTCTAGGAGTACATTGTCTTTGCATGTCACTACTTAATGAAATGGAAAAAATAAGTTTACTACGATAAGAGTCATCTTGCAGCTGTAATTTCTCCTACAAGTGTTATGCAAAATGTGTGTCTGTTCCACATTTGGAGGCATGAAATTCTATTGCTAGTGTGAGAAAGTGGTATTTTAATGATGTGAATCTGCAGAGAAAATAGTGGATGTTTGAGATGTGGGTGCATAAACTGTTTAAAAAAGAAAATGTAGCTTTGCACTTGCTGTTTGGATTTCCAGATTTTAATATTTTTTTTTTAATCCTTACAGTTTATTTTTCATCAGAATGTAAAATCCCAACCATCTTAACTTTTTCTGAATTTCCTTCCACCTCTCCTTTCCCAGTTACAAGTTATGGAGGCGGTAGATAAATTGCCTCCTGCCCCAACCTCTAGCCATATTAGAAGACGTTCATTCCTGGGCTGATTCAGATGCATGCTGGGCAAACTCACAATTTGTTATCAGATACTCTAGAAAAGTAGCTTGCAGTGTTTCTCAGTTCCTCGGTGGCTGAAATATTTTTTTCTTTTTGTGTGATTCACTGTGTTGTGAATTGAGTTTACAGGCAGTAGCATTTTTTTTTCCCTGTACTGTTGCAGGCTACTTTAAAGGTAGTGAAGATAAGCCTAAAAGCAGTGCTGTAGAGGAAGGCAGCAGACCATCTTCTGTTAGAGAAGCTTCTTTGCAATGTGGTTATGGTACTCAAGGTGGCAGGGGTGCTTCCACAGCCAGCACGTGATAAATTGCCTGGTTTAAAAAGTGTGTCGATGGAGCAGCTTTTCCCTGCAGTAGAAGCTTTGGCTTTCATGAAAATTTTGACTTCTGAACCACACTTGAACTTAGAGTAGTTCTTCATAAAATAGTGTTAATCCTTTTATAGATGCAGCTATATCCTTGCTGTTTGTGCACTGTGTGGACCAAAACGCTGCTGACTATTTCTGTTGCCAGTGCATGTCTCCTTATTCTTGTAGTGTAAGAGTAGAATGATTTTTAATTTAACTTGTGTCCATTTTATACATCTTTAATTGAATCTTCAAGATATAGCCTTACTGTAAGGAGGACAGTTTTGAGTAAAACTTATTTGTTTTTCTGGTTCTTGTGAGCTTGAAAACTACAGGAATGGATCATAATTTGTATCTTTTAATTGTGGGAAACTACTGACAAAAATTTTGGAAAAATAGTTCATGATCAGGCTTTCCACTAAATATACCTTGAGGGAAAGTACTTTGACAAGACTTTTAAACCTTTATATTGTCTGCTGGAAACATGTCTTAATGAAGACTATTTTTATTTTCTGGTCAAGATGGTGGAGAAGTGGGAAGAAAGCAATGCAGATATGCAAGCAGTATAGACAGTCTTCTAAAATTGGTTAAAGAAACTACGTATTTGTAATGTCTTTGAACTCTGTTGTGTTTGTAGTGATGAGGTGACATAGTGTTCTTGAGGGTTTCACTAACATGGTAGCTGTTGAAGGATTGTTACTGTGTTTGCTTTTGCCCACTTCCTGTTTACTGGATTCCTTGTTTTCATCAAAACCGGGAGGGGGGAGAGAATACCATGAAATGTCTATCTCAGTTGTGAATAAACATTGGGTGGCAGAGTTCTTAATGGCCCTGAGATTTGGACTGATGGACAAAGGTTGAGCTTTGATCTTTCATGGTCCAGTAGCTGCCATTTTGAACGTGTTTTTGGAATGATTCTGCACACTGCCTCTTGGGAACCCTTGTTTAAGAGATAGTTGCCCTTCAGACTTCCTGCAAACCAAAAATACAGAGATCCCTTAACATCTAGCTTTTGGGGATTATGGTGCATAAGCTTATTTTGTGTATGTCTTGATTAGTGATTGATATTTAATTGCATTTTTCAGGGGAATAAAATCAGCAGTGTTGATATTACAAAATGACAAAACATCCTCCGAATAGAAGAGGGATCAACTTTGAGGTGGGAGCCCAGTTGGAAGCCCGTGACAGATTAAAAAACTGGTATTTTTTTAAAACCATTCATATTATATTAACTCTTAAGTCTTTAATATCTTAAACATTTTGTATTGATACAATATTTAGAGTCCTGGTCATTGGTTTGTAGGAAAGTAGTTAATATATAAAAGTTTATATACCAGTGGTTGAAATGGGCGATAGATGCTGATATGTTGTGCTGGCCGTTAAAAAGAAGTGTACTGGTGGTGTCTGTGTCTGGGAAATAGTACAGCTCATAAATCTAGTGGGACTTCAGACTCTGATACTCCTGAATTCACACTTTAAGTTCTGTGCTATACACAAGACTGCAGAGCAGACGTTATGGAGAGATAAATCCTTTGCACTACAGAATACGCGAGGTAGCTTCTCACTACTTTGTCCCATTGCTGTTGTGAATTCATGGGCTTGAAAGTCTGATTGAAATTGTTATGGCCTGTGCACATTTGAGGGTGGTCAGCTTTATAATTTAAGAAATGGGTGGGGAAACACGTTCCACACTATGAAGTGTAACCTGCAGCCTGTCTTGCAGACTTCACTTGTGAGAAAGAACATTCTTCTTGACTAACCACTGTGGTAGGAAGGGAAAAAGGGCCTAAAAGTTACTTGGGCTAACTTTGAGCCTTCTAACTCTGTTCGTTTTAGGAAGTCGGCTCAAAAAATTAGCACGTAATAAAGCTCAGTGAATGAGGCATACAATGAAAATAGCTGGAGTCAAAGACTTCTTAAATACAGGAATTAATTTGGTTTTGTTAGCTCCTTAAGATATCTCCTCTCTCCTGAAATCCGCTATAGTTGACTTCTATTTAAGAGTCTGTGTGGGTTAGACTTGATTGTACTTTAGGCTCTGGAACCTGCCAGCAGGTTAAACTTGCAGAAATCAGTGTTGCAAACTATCTGGACGTCCCAGAAGGATGGAGCCCTGCTTTAGACACAGGGGACTTGTTCCGGAACATCTTGGTTGCATGCGGAGTATTTCTCTACTTTCCAGGTGCAAGGGGATTGGGATTGTGAAAATGAGTAAACATAGCTCTTTATGGAAAGAACATGATGTACAAACACTAAATCATAGTTGCATGTTGTGATGGCTTTCCTGTGTCACCAAGAGTTGTGTAGGTAGGGTTCAGTCTGAATCTACATGCATCTCTTGTATTCTTGAGCTTTGTTTATACAGCAAAAAAAATTGTCATGCCTACAAAAATGAGATTTCTCAGCCCGTCTGTAATGTAGGCTTATTAAGGATGCAGTTTGGTATAGATCATGTTTGAGTAAGGCTGATAACTTGTGTCTGTGACAGTTACCCTTCTGACATGTTTGGACAGCAACAGTATCTCAAAGTATGGGCATACACAGCTCTTACATGGGAAAACTTTATGGCGGAGGGAGACACCTGCTATACTTTCCATGTAACCCTTGGCTTAAACTTGAATTTTGGATATGCTGCATGTCCACAATCAAGCCATGCTGTTTGGTTTTTAAAAACACTTGATCTTAAATGACCTGTTCTATGCACAGTGTTTTGCAACTCTTTGATCTCACAACTTTAGTTATTAACTCTCCTCTTCTGAAAGTTTCTGCTTTTGCTTGCTAAGCTTTTGAACCCTGGGTCAGAAAGTCTGTGTTTCCTTGACTGGTGAGCTGTGTGTATTTCTGTTTTCAGGGTTTGTGAACCAAAATTTATAAGAGCTGGGGGCTTATTTTCTCTTGGCAATGTCAGCGGTGACAGGCTGATACACCTCCCCAGGTGTGGGTTTGTGGAGGACAGCAGACTTCTTTTTCCCCAGCTACTTTCACCTGCCACTGTGAGCA
Organism: Pluvialis apricaria; assembly: GCA_017639485.1. NCBI lineage: Eukaryota > Metazoa > Chordata > Aves > Charadriiformes > Charadriidae > Pluvialis > Pluvialis apricaria. The sequence goes on along the minus strand of CM030021.1, from coordinate 208,078 downwards.
GGGCCACTCTATGGTGTGCTTACAGTGCACTCCTTTTACACAGATACAGAACTTTCCCTTTGCTGATACTTGCTTTTCCCAGTGCTAGACCTTTAGTTGCTATGTTGGCACTTAAACATAGGCAGAAGTCTCTTGTTTGATTGGAGCACTGAACATACGTTTGCTGATGTTGATTGCTTCAGAAAGAGAAGATTTGTTCAGCCTCTGCAGCATGTTATCCAGGAGCTGGCTGAGAGCTCCGGTTCACCCACACTGGCTCTCAACAAGGCTGAAATTTGGTTTCGTTGTCAGGTAGGCTTTTGCTATTCTTGGTGATAAATCAGCATCTCTCCCCCATCGAGGGAGTAGGTAGAAGGTGAGGTGGGGTAGGTGCAGATGATACTGGTGCGTAGTTCTGGGATGATGGTTCTTCTGGTGGAAAAGATTCCTCCTTTTACTGGGTGTGAAGCAGGGAACAGTCTTGCATCATAGTCATTTGGGTCTTGTCACTTGGGCTTGCAGAAAGTTAGTGGATTGAGTGTGTTTACTGGAGGTGGTTGCCTGCTTAAAGTGACAGAGTACTGACTCTATATTTATCAGCTGCCCTCTTGTTCTTTGAGAGTCTGGACAAGCCCTAAGTCATTGTGTTCCTCATGGCAAAAGCATCATTCTGGCTAGTCACTTGTTGAGAGGACCTGGGAATTCCTACCCCCATTTTTGCTGCACTTTGTAGGGAACAGGATACTGAATTTTGTTATTACCTGTACTTGGTGATAGACAGTTGCTGAGGTATCTAAGAATAAACTATGTTTAACAGAACTATGTTGTTGTGTGTGGAAAGCCTGTGAATATTTCCCCCTCATGAACCTGTGCAGGGAAGTGCTTGGGGTTACCTAAATATGAAATATGTTGACTGTCACATGAAGGAAATTACTTTCTTCCTAGGAAACTGGTAACCAGTTAGAGATGTCCATGCTGTAAGTATCTCCTATCTGTTTTCCTCTCCTCTGCAGCCTTTGCTGCGTTTGTTTTGATAACGTATTGGGACGAACTAATGGCACAGCTTGAGGCATGTGGCGTTGAGTGTCAGGCAATGCCTTAGTCTATGGTTGCAGTGCAGGTCTCTAGCATGGCCTATTGGTGGCTCTTTTTGAAGAAGTCATGACTGGATGTGTCTCAGGTCCGCTAAAGAATTTCAGTTGTAGGTAGCTTTTCTTTTCATCTGTGTAGGATTGTAAAATGGTAGTCTGCGGTCTATTTAAGTCTTACTTGTGACATGTCTGGGGTTTATTTTTAGCATTAGGCTTGATCCTTTGGAGATGCCACTTCTTTCTACCCTTTGTTCTATCTTTTTAAGTGACATGTATCAGGTAAAGAATGCTTGTGGACTTGGGTTTTGTTTTTCTTCAGCTCTTTGTTCAAGAGTTCAGTGGCGCCTTGCCTTTCTTCCAGAAATAAGTGAAAACACTGACAAGTGAAGATCTCCTGGCACTATTATTGTGGAGGGGAAGACATCAATACTTGGGATGTTCTCTTTGTTTGTGATAGTGCAATATGCTGATTCTGAAATAGTTACTGAAGTTACAAATTACCAATGCAATTAAAGAAATGCATAGTTTATAAGGTCTTCCTGGTTAGAAACAACTGAATTTGGCTCATGTCAGATTCCTGTTCTTGTAATATACTGAAAGGTTTTTATCTAAATGTCCCAGGACTCTGCAGATGAAATTTAACTTTGAGAATCTAAAACTTAAATTAGGTTTAGTGTGCCTGCTAGACTTTTGCTGTTATACCAGGAAGATGATTCATGATGCCTGTTGATGGATATCTCTGAGAGAAGTGAGTGTATTGACCTCTAGGTGTTACTCTTGATAAGAAGGAGCTGAAGCTATCAGTTTTGTGAATATGTGAAATTTCTAGGTGTAGGGAAGGTAGTTCTGACAACACCTTGATCTCTAGTTATAGTTTTTTTTCCACCCCAGACTAAAACTCCTTAGTTGTCTCCTCTTCCTGCAGCCAATGTTTGCCTTTGCAAGTTTTGGGGTTCATTCTGTGCTGAGCTCTTAGGCATGTTGTAACATCTTTGTTGCTTATACAAGTGATACATCAAATAATATTAAGATTGTAGAAACTAAAGGTTGTTAGGTGTAGTTACTTGGCTCCCCATCGCACCTGATCAACCACATCTTCAGGTATTTTGATCATGCGGAAAGCTTCATTTGTGTAATGTTTTGTACTGTAGTTAAGTGCCTGAGACAGCTTACCTTATTATTAATTGAAATATTTTAATCTACCTTTTGACCAGGTATCCAGCTCACATTGAAGAAATTGATTATGAAGAAGGAAAAGTACTTATCCATTTCAAACGCTGGAACCATAGATACGATGAATGGTTTTGTTGGGATAGTCCTTATTTGCGTCCCTTAGAGAAAATACAGTTAAGGAAAGAAGGATTACATGAGGAAGAAGGTTGTGCAGTAAGTAGAAAACAGAGGACAGTTGAGTATGTAACAGGTTAATGTGCAGTTGTATGAATTATGAACATTAAAATGCTTCACTGTTGCTGTGTTACCTGCTGCATAAGTTTTATGATTTACTTTAAATATTGGAAAACTAATCATTTTGATATTTTAATTAAGTTGTATGTTTCAGTAATTCTCAGATGAAAACACTTTTATCTACTATCTTATAGGGATTTCATATAAATGATAAGGTATTGGCGTGCTGGTCTGATTGTCGCTTCTATCCAGCCAAAGTTACTTCAGTTAACAAAGATGGTAAGGAGTCACTTTTGGTTTTGTCATCCTTGTTAGTAATGCATTTCTAATTATATTCTAACCTTTTTGCTTAGGTGGAAAGATAGACAACTTTTCACAGTTGTCTTCTGTACTATAACCTTCAATTACGTGTTTTGGTCTGCCATCAACTCTTTTAACCTAACCTCTTAGCCTTTTCGTGAGATAAAGGAACTCTATGCTGGGCTATCCAGCCAATAATTGCTTTAAGTATATATTTGGGAAAAGTTGTTTCTTAAGTTTATTATGAAGAGATGCATGTAACTGCATTAAAACTAGTGTCAGAGCTGCAAAAACACTTTAAAAATAGGAAAAAACCCAAACGCGCAGCCATGCCTCTCCTTTTTGAGTATCAGTAAGGAGCCACAAAGGACTTGTTCTTGTGCTGAGCTTTCTTTAGATTGACTGTGTGTTGTGAGACCAAAGAGGAAAAAGTCTGTGGAGTACTGCATCAAAAATATGTTTGGGTTTTGTGAGAGAAGTATATCTAAGGAGCAGCTCTAAGCTTAGACATACGCCTTTATGCTTACCATAATTATTTTTGGTCACTTCACTGTTTCTCTCTTACCTGGCCTGTGTAAGACTGCTGGTGTTGAAGTTTCTAACACGGATAAGGCAGCTTTTATGTAGAGCTAAATACGCAGCTAGAGTATTGGTGCTGTTAGCAAATGCTCTGTTAAATAACTTCTGATCTTTAAACTATTATGCTTTATTTTCAAATTTTAGGTACATACACTGTGAAATTTTATGATGGTGTAGTTCAGACTGTCAAAAACATTCATGTCAAAGCTTTTTCCAAAGATCAGGTAAGTATTGTGTTCGTGCTACTACTGTATTCTAAAATTGGCAGTTCAGGTGGCTAGATTTGATGAATGATAAAATATGAAAGGAATGAAACATTGCTAAGATACAATACATCTGAAATAAAATCTGTTAAAATGAAAAGGTTATGCAAATATTCATGGTGTGATTTGCAAAGTGCTCAGGTTCATATTCTTAATAATGCAACTCTTGAACTAAAGAAGTCATAGGCATATAAATAAAACAGTTTTCTAAAAATCATTGGAAGATTCAGAATGTACATACCAAAGCTAGTGGTAGGTTATTGAAACACACTTTGGTTGTTTCACCTGTTTGAGTTGAGTTTAAATAAATGCATCTTAAAAATTAAGGGATGGGGACTATGGAGTGGACAGAAACTATTCTTTCCTGAAGTAACTACTTGATTGTCTTGGGACTTTTAAGGAAGCTGTCTAGTAATCTTTCACGTCACAACTTTCAAAAGATAAGCTTTTTTACTAATCCACATTCTGCTTCCACCAGCCCTTCACCAGCTCAGTGCTGTGGGTTCAGCTTGTGGTGGAAAGTAGAAGTGAGCTATTCTGAAGGAAAAAAAAAATAAATTTGTCCTACTTACAGTGAGAATGAAGTGCTGCTTTGTACTTCAGTTTTTCATGCGTGGGCACTTTGTAGGAAAGGCTGACAAGTTCTAGTCCTGTGTAACTTAAGTACCTGCTTGAGAATAATTTTCACTATGGGAATGGTTTTAAGTTGGAGATCTTGCCACACATTCCTATGTGGTAGCCTGTGGTTTTAGTCATGCCTTCTGTTTTTAGTTTTCTGGAACTTTTAATTTTGAGCAAAGAAATTGAATCCCTTCCTCCAACACAAGGCTTAAATACAGATTCCAATAATGAATATTAATGGCTACAATTTAAATCTTTCACTAACATTCCTTGGAGGTCTCCAGACTTGTGTATGTGCTAGGCTGGGAGGGAAAACTATTTTAGATTTGCCACAAAGTGCTCTTAATAGCTTTCAAATGGTAATAATTGTGCCTGGTTGAGGGTTGACTAATACTCACAAGGGAACTATTTGAAGAATCTTCACTGCCATAAAAAATATTTCTACCATATATAACCTTAAATACATGAAGCTGAAGAATCTTAAGAAATATCCTGCATGAGAAAGGCAAAATATTTTGTCTCTCTTCTCTCCTTTAGGGAGTTTCATGTTTCCAAGTAGCTTTGGGTCGGTTTTGAAAGGGGTTTAATTTTCTCCATTTAACCACTGGCCAGGAAGATTTCTCGTAACCCAAGAGATAAGTTATGCTAGAACACTTTGTTCAGTCCTTTAGCATAAGCAAGCATAAAAGGGAGAATTTTCTAGTGAGCTCTGTGGGTTCAGGTACATCACTAATGTAGCAGCATGCTGGCAGTGGAAGGAAAGTGTCTTATTCCTGTTCATCAGTAGGAGAGACTGTAGCCACGAAGACACATATTGCTCATATCTTTGCTGTTCTTAAAAAAAAAACAAACAAACAAAAAAAACCAAAAAAAACCCAAAACAAAACAAAAAAAAACCAAAAACCATCAAACAAAAAAAACCCAAACCACCTGATTTCTGAAGAGAGCAACATAAGTCGATTGCCTTTTCTTTAAGTGTGTTAGTCTGTCTGTATGTAGCGGGTGTAATGTGCTACATTGAACAGTGATGGTAAAACACTAATGACCTGCACAGTGTGAATGTACTTAGGCAAGGACACACAGCTTGTAAGAGTTCGGTAACATCAAGAAGTAATTTAGACATACTGTATTTACGGTTCAGTTTCTTGAGAATAATTTGATTAAGACGGTTCATATGTGTTCCAGTACCACATACTTGATTCAAATCAGATGGTTCCATGAATAGCACAACTGATGAAACCTAATGTCTGAGGGTTAGGGTTTTTTGAGATTTTGGTTTTTTTTTTACTGATATTTGAGTTTCCATTGAAGCTTCTCCCATAGCTGTGGCACGTAAGGAATTTACAGAAGACAAATTTTTATGATGTCTGGTAAAAGTGGTGCTCAGACACCTAAGAAGGTGAAAGACTTTTTTCCCCTTTGCCTACCTCATTTCATGAAATATACAGCAATTTTCACTCATGTTTTATAAAGTGATTTTTTTATCACCACTGTGCCAAGTATGGTTGAAATAATGTCATGGAAGGTGGAGTGGATTGCCCATTCACCACTTTATTGCATCAAGGTTATTTCTTAGGACTGCGATCTGAAAATGGCAATCTTAATAGGTATAAGTTCACGTGAGCCACGTATAGGTAGGAAGATCAGGGTGGGAAGAGGCAAGATGCAGCATAGTACAAGGAGATAGTGAGTCTTAAGTGTATTCTCAGAATTTTGTATGACTCAAATCAGCTGTTCCATTTGCTTTCCCCAAAGAGGTATTAAGAGGTACTCAGCCTTTCTTGTCCTCTGATCCTTGTTCAAAGTATGATCTTGTTGTGCCTTGCAGAACTATGGCTGTAAGAGAGTATTCTTGGTCTTTAATACTTCAAGTTATTAGGCAACAAGAAGAGGGAAGTTAGTTCAACTAAAGGCAGTGTTGACACACGACCAAATATAAATTATTAATCCAGGTGCAAAGTTAGAAGGTTCATCAGACCAGAGAAGTTCTGGGGCAGCTTGTAGCAGGTCATTGGAAGGGGGGAAAAAAACAAAAATCAGCATCCCCCCAGGTGGTGGTAATGCAAAACCTGATCACAAAACAGAGAGGACATTGAGTAGCAGTGACTTGTTGATATAGGGGTGTTCTTCCTGGTTTGGTGGTGTTATAGGAGAACTATGGGGAAATGAGATTACAGTTGAATATTGCATCAGTAGCTTGTTGGCCAGGGCCTATTAAGGATTCTTGTGTCCTCTCGTGCTGAATACAAATTACAGAAAGACAAAGTTTAAAGTTTTGTTTTCAAATTTAAATATGTAAACTTTAACATTGTGTGGTTCCTGATCAAGTTGGTGATTGCAGTTGCTTTACATGACTCAGCATGTTTCAGTAGCAGTGATAATTACAAGCTGAATACTGGTCTATTTTGAATGAGACTTTTGTGAAAGGAAAACAGTTTTTGCATCCAAGTGATTGAGCTGTTCGTCCTTTTCTGTGCTCTTGACTCACACTCTTTCTTCAGTGTCCCAAGTAGGCTTTAAGTAGTACTGTGCGAGCTAGTATGGACCTAACCTGCACATGAGAATGAAGAAACAGCAAATCTCTTACGCCATGGAGTTGTGAAAAGAGTGAATCTGTTGCCCTGTGCTGTTGAAGCTGTGTGGGTCCTTGAACAGTTCAAGTGCCTCTAAGTTTTAATCTGTGGGTTGCAGTAGAGCATATGCTTTTATCCGTTGAAAAAAAAAATTGGTCAAGGATGTAAGTCTGCTAAATACAAAGGCAGGGGAGGACTTTCAGATTGCAATAAGTTAATTTTCATATGTCATTCTCTTTATTCTAGAATATTGTGGGTAATGCTAAGCCTAAGGAAAGAGGTAATGAAATTCCGTCATCTCCTGAAAAGCAGGAGAAATTTAAAGAACAAAGGAAAGCAACAGGTAATGCAAAGAAAGACAAGGATGAAAAGACATTAAAGACTGAGAAAAGAGTTAAGCAACCTGATAAGGAAGGAAAACTGATAGTCATCTCAGAAAAAGGCAAGGTCTTAGAAAAGAATATATCTAAGAATGGAAAAGAAGATAAAGAGAATATATCAGAGAATGATATGGAATATTCAGTAGATACACAAATTGAGAAGAAGCCTGAGAATGACAATGTGAAGAGTCCACAGGAAAGCGTGAAAGAAACTAAACGAAAACGTGGAAGACCACCGGTAACACCTCCAACAGGTATGCAGCTAAACTTAAATGTTTAGACCATATATCAGAACCCTTTTAAACTTAACTAAAGGACTAAAAAAGGTCTTGCTCTTTCACAGCCTAAGTCTCTAGAAACTTCTTAAAAGTTTTAAACTCATCTTTGTTCAGGCTTGGTTAGGACAGCTGAGAGTGTACTTGTTAGTCAGATTTGGAGCTTCAGTGGTTTGGTCAGAGGTTAGATTTAGGCAAGTAGTCTTCATATATTATAAAACATGTCTGCAGTGGGATTAAATGCTAATATCATAGAATTATAGAATCGTTATGGCTGGAAAGGACCCTTAAGATCATCAAGTCCAACTGTTACCTAACTCTGCCAGGCCCACTTCTGAACCATGTCCCCGAGCACCATATCTAAATGGCTTTTAAATACATCCAAGGATGGCAATTCAACCACTTCCCTGGACAGCCCGTTCCAGTCTTTGATAACCCTTTCAGTGTAGAATTTTTTCCTAATGTCTAACCTAAACCTCCCCGGGCACAACTTGACGCCATTCCTCTTGTTCTGTCAGTTGTAACTTGTGATAAGAGATCAACGCCCACCTCTCTATAACCTCCTTTCAGGTAGTTGTAGAGAGCGATAAGGTCTCCCCTCAGCCTCCTTTTCTTCAGACTAAACAACCACAAGTCCCTCAACTGCTCCTCCTAAGACTTGTGCTCCAGACCCCTGACCAACTTTGTTGCCCTTCTCTGGACATGCTCGTGGACCTCAACGTCCTTCTTGTACTGCGGCACCCAAAACTGAACACAGCACTTGAGGTGGGGCCTCACCAGTGCAGAGTACAGAGGGACAATCACTTCTCCAGTCCTGCTGGCTACACTATTCCTGATGCAGGCCAGGATGCTGTTTGCCTTCTTGGCCACCTGGGCACACTGCTGGCTCATATTCAGCCAGCTGTCAACCAGCATCCCTAGGGCCTTCACCGCTGGGCAGCTTTGCAGCCACTCTGCCCCTAGCCTGTAGCGCTGCATGGGGTTGTTGTGATGCAAATGCAGGACCCAGCACTTGGCCTTGTTGAACCTCACACCATTGGCCTCGGCCCATGGATCCAGTCTATCCAGATCCCTCTGGAGAGCCCTCCTACCCTCAAGCAGATCAACACTTCACTTGGTGTCGTCTGCGAACTTACTGACGGTGCTCTTAATCCCCTTGTCGAGATCATTAATAAAGGTATTAAACAGGAGTGGCTCCAACACTGAGCCTTGTGGAACACCTCTTATGATCAGCTGGCTGCCAGCTGGATTTAACGCCATTCATCACCACTTTTTGGGCCTGATCATCCAGCCAGTGTTTGATCCAGCAGAGTGTATGCCTGTCCAAGCCTTGGGTAGCCAGTTTTTTCATGAGGATGCTGTGGGGAGCAGTATCAAAGGTTTTACTGAAGTCTAGGTAAATAACACCTGCAGCCTTTCCCTCGTCCACTAAGTGGGTTGCCTTGTCATAGAAGGGGATCAGGTTCGTTAATCAGGACCTGCCCTTTGTGAACCCCTGTTGGCTGGGCCTGATTGTCTGGTTTTCCTGTAAATAGGAGTATAGTATAGTTTTACATACTATATACATGTGTAGACTTTGGAAAGCCAGGTGAAACTGTATTTATGCAAGTCCAGTCTTTTAAGTGGTGAGGCTTGGGAATTTATGTTTTAAAGAGTTTTGCAGCTTCGTATCCAGTCAATTTTTGTTCTCTATCTAAATATGTAGAGCCAAGTTCTCAGACGCTGCAGCCCATAATTTTGGAGTTAAGACGTCGGAAAATACCTAAAGGAGGTGAGGTTCCGTCAAAGCGTCCCAGGATTGAAAAAAGCTTGTGTGAGTATTTTTTGGTATTCAACTTTCACTGTACGTGTACATAAAAGTTCTTGAAGTTTAAGTGGAGGTGGGGGAAAAAAAGTCTGTAGTATCAACCTTGAACTGTGACACATGAAATGACTGAAATGCAGCACCTGTTTTTCTTAAATTGGCCATTCATGTGTAGCATCATCATGGTGAAGTTCCAACCTAAATCTTGGAAACTAGGTTTGGATAATGGAGGCATCAAGGTGTGAATCTTGATGCAGAAGTTCATAGACACAGGGGAGGCAGCGATTATATTGCTGCCAATACATAGAAAGTTATAAAAGCCCTTTTCTCGTTGTAGAAACTCCTTAGTTTGGAGATTGGAGAATCTACTGCATTGCTTAGCAAAGAAACTTTAATACTGGATAAATATTCATGTCACTGCAGTCTTATGCTTTATCTTGGTATACTGTGTAGTGATGTTGAAGTTGAGTGTGTTGATGAGGAAAGAAAATCATATTCTCTGTAGTAGTATCATGAACAAGGAGATGAAGGTGTGAAGAAGGCTGTCTTTCCCTTCCTCAGGACCACAAAGTCCTAAAACTTCAGTGTGCATGTGTTATCCAGCTTATGGTCCAAGTTGTTTGTGTGTCCAAATTGTCTCGTACTTCTGGTACTACTTCTGTCTGTGGGACAGCTGCTGTTTAAAACAAAGTTTCACCAGTAAGATACTGATCTGTATTCTTACTGAACAAATCTGTTACTGAAGGAAGTAGTTGGGATGCCTGTAAGATAGGCTTTTGCTCTATTTTTGTGCTTGTTTATAACTGTAAATATGATTGCAGCTTTTACAGAGAGGTCTAATCACCAGGGCTGTTTAGCTTTTGCTATCAACCTCAGTCCTTAAAAAAACACACTTTCAAACTGTCACTGGAAGGGGAAGTTTGCTTGTGAGCTATTTAGTAATCTTGTAACTGCATGGTACCATTCAATTTGTCTATTCCAGCTCAGGAAAAATTGAAGAACTCTTCAGATAACCCTGAAAGAGACCAGATCAGGAGACGATCTTCAAGACTCTCGTCTAGTATTAACCATGAGATTTTAAATACAGATCATGTCACAACTTCAACAGAAATTCAGCCTTCGAAAGATGCAGTATCTAACCAAAAGGAATCTGAGAAGGGTAAGCAGCTTCCTGGTGTGCTCTGGCATGTGGTGGCCTGGTGGTCATATAGTTGTTGCAAGCACTATATTTTCACTTCCATAACCCGCAGGCTCTATATCTGTAATTAAAACCTGATTCCATCAGCAGTGCAGAGAAGACTCAAGGGAAGTTTATATCTCTCTGCTGGCATGATTGCCTTTTGCTTTTGATTTCCTCTCCATCAATAACCCTAGCATTTCCCTTGCATGGTGGGAGCTTTTCCAGTAGAGGGATAAGTGGCTGGGATAACTGGCCTTGCCAAAGGAGAGCTCCATAGGCTGTAAAATAACTTAAAGGAAATGTTGTGGTTGGTTTTAATGCTTAGATGGAAGAAGTAATCCAAATGCTGAACTTACAGTTTAATCCTCTTGTTGAACACTAAAAACACCAAATGGGATGATTTTATTCTTAGTCTGGGTGGAGGTAATGCTCCCTTTTTCTGCCCTGTGCTTCACTGCATTTCCCTTTCACGGGGAGCTCTCATAATGGTTTGAAGAGACCTGTCCTATTTTAGGCTATAAAGAGTTAGCAGCCTCTGTATTTCTAAGCAGCTCTAAATTTAGAGCGTTGCTACGAGTAGCTGTGTTGTAAAAACTTAATTTTGTGTTAATACAACAGCAAGCAGTCTGAATGTGGATGGATATTTGTTTCCACTGTAGTGTGATGAACACATGTATTGGTGTTCTGGAATGTACTTTTATGTGCATTTTACTCAATGAAAATTTTTTCCTCCGTTCTAGTCCAGTTAGAAATTCCTGTTGAATCTGACCAAAGTTTCAGTGAACAAGGATCTCCTGGAAACACATCACATAGCACATCACTCAGTACGGATGCCAGTTTACAGGAAGAAAAAGTTGAAGACGCTGAGTCTTCTGGTGTTACTGTCAGAACTCAAGAACCTGCTGCTGCTACAGGTTCAAATTTTGTTTTCATACTTAGTATTGATGCATTTCTTAAGGCAACTGATGCCAGGTGTTTCGTGCTTGTACGAGTGTCACTAACAAAAATTGTGCAATCTTGCAGTGTTAAGCATGGGGGAAAATGCATATTTTTATTCCTTTTGGACTTGGTTTTGATCTTATGCTTTGGAGATTGACAGCAATCTTCCAAAAAGTTGAAATCATAATTTTTAAATGACTGGGTGTAATATTTTTAGGATGTGAATGGTGAAATTAACAAATGCTTGTTTTCAGGTTATAATTTAATGTTTGTAATTCTGGATTAAGTTGGAGTAACATCTTTAAAAAATCAGGTTCTTTTGTCGTTTCTGTGGTGCAGGTATGTGGTAGCATTGATGTATGGGAATCCTGGTTGTGCATTTCTATATCCCTATGTTTTGGCTTCTGTTAAGCTCTTGACTAGAGGTTTTAGTGTGAGTTTATAGTTCAGACATTGCAGTGTCTGTCTTAATAATGTATAGATTCTATTTTCTCATTTGAGGAGTGTACTTACCTTTTTCAGATTAAAATTTCCTATACAGATAGTAGACTATGTCAAAACATAGTGCTGTCCTGTGATTATTTCTTGTAACTTTAATACTTGTATGTGCAGCTAACTGGAGAAACTGGAACTACAAATTCCCTAGTTTATGCTCTATCAAAGAAGCTTAATTTTAGGTGGAACAGAGCATTTAGAGGGATTTGCAGTTGCTTGGCATTGCTTGAGTAATCTGTGTGTGCTAGCTTTCATACTGTTTGTTGGTTATTCCAAATTTACCCTCCTGCTTGCATGTGTCCCCTTTCACCCACTCTCGTGTAAGTGTACAAATGAAATGTCCTCTCCCTTTGCCACTGATGTGCACCTTCAGTGCAGGAAGGAATTTACTTTTTTCCTTTGCTCAGGTTTGATGTGTGAATGGTCTTTTACTATTTAAAAATTAGAGCTCTTTTGATCTTGCTGTCCTTCCTAACCAGGCTGATGATATATCTGCCTGTATTCTAACTGTGGTATATGCAGAGTCTTTTCAGTTGATGTGTGTTGGAGCCATGCCTTGCCTTCCCTACATTTTGGCAGTGAGTTTAGAAGATAGAGTGGCTGCAGATTCTTCTTGCTAGTCAGGCTGCTTTGTCCTTTTCAGTCTGTGAAGTACTTCTGGGTTTAACTTTTTTTTTTTAACTGATGGGTTGTTGTGGCTTGTTTTGGCTCATGAAGGCAAAACCAGACTTTGGTTGTCATACCTGAACAGAACGTTAATCTCTCTGATACCAAGGAAATGCCATTACTCTGTGTATTAGCCCTGAGTACATGAGCTATTTGACAGCCTGCCTGCAAATCCCTGAAGTGAAGGAAGGAGGTAGAAAGTGTTACTCCTTCCAGTGGCTACAAATTTGTTCCTCCCTCTCTTGTAGCAGGTAGAACCAATTTAATGTATACTTTGACGTTCAAGTTCAGTACTGTGAGTAATTGCAGTGTAACATCACTGGTTTCCTTCAGTTCACAGGCTGACAGCTGGTGAAGCTCCTCACAAGCTCTTGTCAGGTACTGCAGTAATGGGCTGCTGTCCGGGTTAGCTAAACTGTTAGAAGTTTGCAGTGCCAGCAATGTTAGAGCTACAGAGCACAGCACTACCTGCTTTCCTTTGGAATTTGAAGTTCATCTCCTCGAAGGTGCCTTTGAAACTGAATAGGCGTCCTTGAATGTAATTCTGTTAAGATGAACAGCCATGTACTGTTTGCATATTTTCACCCTGGAGTAGCTTTTGCCGGTGGCAGGAGGGGCTGTCTGCTGTAGCTGCAGAGGAGCGTTAGTATTTCCTCTTTCACTGGATCTCTGGAAGATGTCCCTGGAGTTCTTAACAGAAAGACTGCAGACACTTGTGTTGCTGGGAGTGCAAAGAAATGCTAACAAGTGGTGATGCTTCTTGATCCTGTTGGAATCTTGTGCTTCAGGCAAGCAGAAAGAGTGGTGGCTATTGTGACTGCAGCCTTAGGCACATGAGAAGGTGTGCAGGTACAGGCATGGCTCCTAACAGGTACAGGGAACTGAATTGCTCTGAGGTGAGGCGTGCAGCATTTGCACCTTAGAGACAGCTCTTCGAAGAGATATAGCAGGGTACAGCAGTTTCGAAAATTGAAAGAATTTTTAGTATGTCTGAAAATACTCACTCTTCAGCCTGTGACAAACTATTAATGAAAGAGAAGGTATGGCAAAGCTTTCCACCAGAGTGGATACAGTTGCCTTTTGGACATGCTTGATGTAGAACACCATGATAAAATGCTTTAGAACTACAGCGGTCTTGCATGATAAACTTACTGCATTTCTTAAAGTGGGTTTTTTAGCTGACAACCATTTAGCCTTTTACTTTGTAATTTCCTGCAAACTTTGTTTCAAGTGTAGCATTTTTAAGAAAACACTTATCTTTTGTGTAATCTTTTGGAGGTACTCATTGAACTAGATTGACAAACCACAACTTTGTTTGATAAGGTCTGAGGATTTGGAGAAACTGTATTAATGTTTACAGATGTTCTTTCAAACAGTCAATGCAGTATTAAGAAGGCATCTGCTGCTGTTGTAAAATAACCCAGAAGTAGTCACAGAATAGTCTCAAAAATAAAGAAAATTTTACATAGTACTGTAACATGTGTAATCACAAAGCTTTGGGATTAGTAGTCAAAAACTATTAAAAATGCCTCCTCCAAGAGCATCTGTTTTCTAGCTTAACTATTCATTGGGATGCAAAGCTTTTCAGGGTATTTCACAATGTTTCAAGTAACTAGGAAATCAAAGGTGTATTGAAAAATTTTTACTGGTGTACATGAACTGGGGTGTTTTCGTAGCTGTATGGTCATTTTCAGAGAAGGCTTCTTTAAAAAAAAAGTTTGGGGATCTAAGTTCAGAGCTGTAATGCAGTGCGAGCTAGCAGGTACTCAGCAGTGTGTGTTAGGGGTTACAATAAACAAATCATTTCTAGTGACTAGGAAAGAACAAATAGAGAAAAAAAAGAAAATGTTACTTTGTGGTATTTGTTGCTGATGAGGAAATCTCTTCCTCCTTTCATGAAAAAACTTCAGGGAAATGATTGACGGATTTAAGTTAAACTAAAATACCAGCAGATTTTTTTCCTGTACTTGTGTACTTACATTCTACTTGAGGGTACAGATGTAGTTTACAACTGCCTTGTTTTAGCACCTTGAACTTATATAATACGTGTTGGGGTAAAAATGCTGTGTTTTTGTAAGGAAGTAGGGAGAGGAATTCACTTGTACATTTGAAGTTTATAAGGTAGTATCTCTCAATTCCGCTTTTTCAGCATTTGGGGAGCACAATTTTGGCAGTAGGTAGATGGAGCAGGACACCAGTATAATGCTGGTGTGCTACTGAACTATCGAGAATTCAAAAAAACCTGGTCTTGGGTATCTTCTGCCATAATTACCACTCCCTCTGACTTCCTAATGTATATATTGCTGACCATTTGTAATTTGGGCTTAAACTGGGGAGAATTCCAGCTGAATCTTTGCCCACACCTGTGGTGTCAGTCACACTGGTGTGGTGTGCGGGATGTGGCCTTCTCCTGACCTTGCTTGGTTGGATACAAGCAGTAAAGCTCAGGGGCATGGCTTGGTTCCCTTACCTACCCACAGCCTCTGGTATGGCTCGAGCACTGGTACTTCTGGCAGCACTTGAGCGAGCTGGATGGAAGTTAATTCAGGAATATACACTCTCATTGAATTCTGACCTGAAGTTCAGCACTGTGGTGGTGTCTGAAAATCCACACTTCTCATTTAATTAAAGCCATCTCATTTAACATTAGAAATGCCAGATGTGCACCTGGGTGGACATGCAGATGTGGCAAGGAGGTGATTTTATTGGAGAAAACTCTTAAGGATGGGGAATAAGAACTGTACAGGATCTTTTTGAGTAAATACTGTCACTGGAAGTTCAAGTACAAAAATTTTGTGCTTCCATACTTAACCGACATTAAAATGTTAATAACAAGTGTTTGTTGATGCAAGAGTTTTTAGTATCCATAGATCCTATCGTGGATAAATCTTCTGTAGTTAAAAGTGGATCTGTGTTTTCCTGTACGCGATTCTGTCTGGTGGGACTGTGCCTGTACTGTCCAGCGTAGACGAGCTGCCAGATGGGGACCAGCGGTGCTTTCATCTGGTGTAGTCGGTGTGCGCAGCAGTGTGGCAGAGGCCGGCATGGTGTGGGATCTGAAAGCGTCTTGGAAAATCCCCAGTAGCTTTCTGCTCCTGGGGGCAGGGGGGGTGTAAAAGAGTCTGAGCACGCTGCCCTAAAAATAACTGGTATTGGAGGCTGAAAGCCGAGTTAACTTATTTCATGGGTAATTACCAAGGCAACAGATAGAATATCTCCAAATAGTAATAACTGTATGTCATGTCAAACAGTTATGTTTTCAGACTCTGCCATAAGTATTAAAGAGATTTGAGGTGTGGAAAGGGGAGAAGTATATTGTCAGGTAGGTGGTGCAGGTGGAAAAAAGGGGTATTGCTTTCGTACAAGATTCCCACTAAATAAAGCGTGGAAGCTAAGGTCAAAGATAACTTCTCATACTTAGAAGTAGTACGGTATCTGTAACCCGATACTAACTGTTGTATTTGTCTGTAGGCTTTAGTCACTTGATGGGAATTCATTCTCTTCCTGTAGGAAAATACTACAAAACATAGTAAAATTAATAAACCTTTATCATCTTCAGTGTGTTGTGTTAGTGTTGTGACATAGGTGAGTGATGCACCCTGGTAGTACTAGTTTTAACTTGCGTGATGTATAGGAAGAACGTGATTTTTATAGCCTTTTGAATATCAGGAATTTTTAAGGACAAAAGCGTTCTTACTAAAGAGTGTTTTCCCCAGTCCACTGGCTGGTAGATGATTCAAGATCTATAGTAGTTGCCAGACATTTGTAACAGCAAATACAATTTAGAATGTTTTATATGCCTGTTATGTTTAAAATGTGTATGTCTGTAATATGTTTTGAAAGGGCAATGTAGTATTGCTTGTCAAAACTCAAGTTCCTTTTCAACTAAATTCTCATTAATTACATGCACTAAAGGATAAAAATCCTATTCTGCTGGGTTTTGGCTCCTCTAATGTTTTGGGACCACAATTGGTGATTAGAATTTAGCTCAATCAAGTTGTCTTTCAAAAAATTGGTGACAGTCAGTTGCCAAATTTTTGCAGCCAGTTAAAGCTCTGTTCCGTGTATCTGAAAACAGACTTAGAAGCACTTTACAGCTGTTTGTGTGGCTTTACTTTGTACAAACTGATTTGACTTTAAAGGTGAGCTGCCTTTACTTTGCACAGATCCGCTGTTGTGTTTGCAGTTGTATTTTCCAGAACTCAAGATGACTTTATTTGCATAGACATGCATCAGGGGTTCCATTTGCCTTGTACTTACCACATGCTTTTCTAATTTTGTCACTTTTAGCTCTGGGTTTCAGTTAAGGAGAAGTATAATATCTTTGCATCCAGTTTGAGAGAGCAGCTGTGTATCCTGCAGCATACCTAGGTAGGCTTTGATTCCTTTGAGGTAGTGTAAAAGCTGTCATTTTAAGCCTAACAATACAGTATGTAAAGAGGTCCGCCCTGCTTTGCTCACTTACCAAAGTTTCTTACAGCTAGACACAGTGATCTGGACCCAGTGTTTCTGTTACACCTCAAGGTGCGGGTGAAGTCCTAGCATCCACCCAGCTGCCAGCCCCCTCTAAAGGTACGCATGGTTGGCATAGGAAGGCACTGCACACTTACCAGCTTTTTGTGCAGTACAGGCTTCCCTGTTTTATCCTACAAATTTAGGGGCAGCACAGGGAGAAAATGAGGAGCAGAGGATCATGTGAAATACTGTCTTGAGTAGTTCTTGCATCATCAAGTAATGTTTCAGGCTCTAAAAAAAAAAAAATCACAACTTTGTAAATATGTAATGATCTGTGTTATTGGGTGCTGTATGTGTTTATTACACC
Source organism: Pluvialis apricaria (assembly GCA_017639485.1). Taxonomy (NCBI): domain Eukaryota; kingdom Metazoa; phylum Chordata; class Aves; order Charadriiformes; family Charadriidae; genus Pluvialis; species Pluvialis apricaria. Next base: position 190,704 of record CM030021.1, on the reverse strand, counting down.
AAACGTCTACTTGAGTGGATTCAGAATGCGCTGAAATGCTTGGATGCTGTCCTTACCTAAAGTAGTTTGAGTAGAGCAAGTTAGGCACGATACTCTTTGTTTCACAGCTGAGATTTCTGAAAGACAGGCTTTGAACAATAAGGAAGAAACATAATTTGGGTGCTAAAATAATGAACTGGAACACTTTTGGTATGAGCTCAAGAAAAACAGCAATGTGATTTCAGAAGAAATAAGACCAAAGAAGTATGTGGTCTATGATGAGAAGCAGCCAAAGCACAGTGTAAGAATAGTGTCAGCTCAAGAAAGGCAATGGTAACAAACAAATAATCTTGAAAATAATAGAGATGGAAGCACCAGAGAACGTGTTGTAGAGAGACTCGATGTGTTTAGTTTAACAGCAGGTGAAGGAATAATTTAGTCTTTGCTTAGTACTTCTGTGGAGACCAGGAAAGAGAGACTAGAAGTCTCATCAGTTTAACAGAACTGTGTGTGAAGATCTAATGGCTAGAAACTGCAGCAAGGCCAGCTTTAAGTGGGGGAAGGTCTAAGTGTTATGTACACCATTGGCTTTCTGGGATATGTTACCAATGTGTTGCAGAAGATGCATCAGGATGGCAGACCTTCAGCAAGAGGCTGTGTTGCCGTCAAGCGTTCCTGTCCCAGCAGGAGTAAATTCAAACAAAGAATTGGTGTGTGTTGGGGGAGAAATCTCTTGTGGACTTAGAAAATTCACATGGTGACATTGTACTGTAAACTTGCTTCTGAACATAGTCGTGGCTTGAACCTTGGATAATACAGCACAATGAGAAGTGAGAGACATTGCTGACTTGAATGCTGAAGGCATGTTTTTTTCTCTGTAGTGGAAGTTGAAGGAGACACTGTTGTTTGACCTTGAGTCTCTCTGCTTAATATTGTAATGGCTAATTGAATGCCAGGTGAGGAGTTCTAATTTTGGTTATAAACATGGAAGGAATAGTAGGTGGTAGATCTATTGTTAACTTTCCTCTGTACTCAGAGAAAACATCCACTAAGCTCCTCTGAAAAGGCAAGTGCCTGAAAATCTGAAGCTAGTACAGCAAAAGTTTGACTCCATAGAAACCAGTTTTAGTACCACGTGTTGTGAGCAAAAATTATAAATATGGGTAAGGCTGGAAGTTCCCCACTTCAGATGTTGGTGTAATGAGTGGTCTTCAGAGCACTGGGCTTGGGAGCGCAGGCTCTTCAGAGGCTCTCCTGGGTGGCAGGGTCAGGCATCAGCTTCCTGCTGTGCCCTGGTGGCGAGGAGGTCTGTTGTATTAATTGTAGAGAAGAATGCCCCCAAACGTGGTGGTGATGGTAATTTAAGCTTTGTTTCAAACTGTGTGGGATTGTCTGTGTTTTTTAGTACTCTGAATAGATTCCTTTTGCATGTTGCAGTAAGTTTTTTTTGGTCTGCTTTCTTTCTCCTTCCCCTGTGTCTTTGTTACCTCTGTTTCTAAACTTCTAACATGATCCTGTGCTCCTCTTCTGACTTGTAGCTGGTCAATTAGAAGCCATTCCCTGTATCTTCTCCAGAATTTGTTCCATCTCAATGGAAGGGAAGTGCTCTGAGCTTGGATACAGGGCCTCATCGTGACAGTTGTGTGGTGGTATAAAGTTTCCCTTGTCATCTTTGTAATATTTTTTTGGCTAAATCTTCAGACTCCATTACCCCCTTCTGCTGCAGTTAAGTTCTCCCATCTTCATGTTAGCTATGAAATAGAAACAAGTTCTCTTTCATTGTCCCAAATGCTCGTTTTTAGCTTTACAGTCAGAGAACCTTTCTGCACTTGCTTTCACTAAACCCACAGGCCATGTCACTGACTGTTCCTGCAATATTTTTTCATTCTTTATGACTGCAGTTTTTGATAGTGTACAGTATATTTTGATTTTGGTATTGGAAAACCATCTCATTCTGCTAGTGTGATCCAGTTGTCTGGCTTTGTTGCAGTCTTATTACCATAACTGCTTGAAGCAGCATCCCTGTCAGCATGTTCTTAACATGGCTATGCCAGTATGTCTTTCTCCTTGTCATTGTCTTTGCGAAATGCCCAAAAGCAGTGTCTTCATTTTTACTATTTTCTTCTCAAAACTAACTGAATATTCTTTTAATTAGTCTGTGTACACGACTTTTTAATCCTTCCCTGTACATCAGCCTCCGTAGTACCATTACTTGTTTTTTCTCTGAGTGACTTAAGTTTAATTTCTTTGTCTTAACACAGTACCTAAAAACTGAGTGTGCTTCAGATACAGCTATCTGGGATGCTTTTCTTCACTATGAGATAACCTTTACATACGCAGCTCAGTAACACTCATCATTTTTGTTGCTACGTGCTAAAAATTTCTGAACAAGCTGTCCTGCGTTCTTACACCAAGATTGTGTTGACACTACCTTTAACACTCCCATTCAATGCGTTCCTGCATATGTGCACTTGCAGAAACTCTTATTCTTTCTGCACTTATTCTTGTTTGTAATGTTTCTGGGTCCTTTTGTGTTTCTTGTTTTCAACTACTACTAATATAATGTCTTAATTTTCATTTGTGTGCTGCATACCTTCAGTTTGGCATCACTGTTGCTAGGTTGGGGTCTTAGCTTTAAGCATTTCTTCTTTCTTAATCCTCCAAGTTTGAACATACTTGTAAATGTGGAAATAGTATTTTAGTACTGGCAATACAAATGGAAAAATTGTATCTGGAAGCTGTTTTGTAAAAATGACACCTCCTTTCCATTGTCTGCTGGTTGGGGAGGGTTTTTTAGATGCTATGTGCGTATTAGTGATGGACAATTCCCTGGATCTCTCTATATCTGTGTGTTTCCAAATTTTTACCTCTCCTCTGTTGCATTGCATACAGATACTGGTGACAGTAATCTGATTTACTCTTGGTTCAAAATATTTCTTTTTTGTATTTCTTAGCAAAAACATGAATTAAAAGTTTCTGAAATGCTGGAACTAAAAATAGGAATTTACCAGATCAAGTTTAGGTATAGTTGCACAACAGTGCTCTGTGAAACAGATGCCTTAAAATGATTTTCCATTTGAGTCTGAAGACTTTCCTTGGTTTTTTTGAGAAACTAACTGTAGCTCATAGGGGACACTTTGTAGCAGATGCAAGGAAGTTGCCTTTTGCTTCCTCTCATTCTTTCATTGTTGCTTGAAAATCAAAATTAATTTCAATTTTACTTGAAAAATGTAGTTCTGACATACTGCTTCCATTGTTCTTGGAAGTAATCAGGCTTGGGTGGTAAGAGAGGGCATCCAGAAAGCAGGTAGCAGATTAGTTACAAGCAAAGATGCAGAACTGTTTTCCTTGGAAAGTGCTTTCACCAAAGATGGGAACAGTTATAAGGAATTAAATAAATACTTGATAGAACATAATCCAGTGTTCTGACTAAAATACGCACTCTGTGTAATTCGGTCTTGTATCTATAGTAGCACTCTATACAGTGATATTAGCGGTTGGGCAAGGGACTCAAGGAAGCAAAGTGTTGTTTTCTGACAAGAACTCATTCATAAAAGCACTGGTGTCACGGCAACCAATTTTTAAGCACACAGTAGGGCAGAGTTTTCCCTTAAAAGCTATTGATCTTAAAGGGAGATGCGGCATTAACATTTTATGTTTAGCATTTCATAGCTAACATGTTTGAATGCATGCGCATTTCTTAACTTTTTTTGTTGTTTTAAGTTTAGGAAATGGTTTGATAAATATAGCAAATGCATGGGGGAATTTATCTGTTTTGTTCTTCCAGTAACAAAACCTTGTAGGAGAGCAAATTTTCTTGCATCAAAAAAATCTGCAACTGTTGATCAAGATCACAAGTTTAAATGCAAGTTCTTGGACTGTTCAAAATCCTTCCGCAAAGCCAAGTTATTGCATTATCACATGAAATACTTTCATGGAGTGGAGAAGGCTGCAGAATCACAGCAGAACCCTGTAAAAAGAAATATTCAAACCAGAGCTTCTTTGGCTTCTGAAAAAGCTAATCAAGAAAGGTCAAAAAGAGGACGGACTGCAGCTGGTTCATTGTGTAAGTATGTTGCTGATCTCTTCTCTTTTTTTAAACAGCAGCAGGCAGGATGAGCAGGAAAGAGCAGAAATCGATTTTCTTTTGGGCCGAAGGAGTCTCTTCGGGGCTCCATCTTGGTGTATTTCATTGTGGAGAAGAAGCGTAATATATGTAAATATTATGTTTTATAGAAGATAAAACTGAAGAAGCTCCCTCATCTAGAAATACAGATCATGTTCTGTAATGAGCTGACTATGCAGCTTCTCTTACTCCTTTGTAACAACTCACTTAAGTATTAAAACTCTGTTCTTCTTTCAAAACTACAATTCCCTGAGTTTCTGACTCCCCCCTGGCTTGACAAATATCTAAATAGTATTGTTCGAAGTCTTGTCCTCTTCTGTATTAAGGAAACAGTTTGGGTAGCTCCAGTTCTTTCCTGTTTCTTACTTGGTCTTTACATTTCATGGTCTGACTTCAAGAATATACTTGGGTAGAAATCCGATACCAGTTGCTGCAGTATTTACTGTTCTCATTGCTGGACCTGTGGGGAAAAATGTTGTAGTATTTAACAAATGCAATCTCTGTGGCTGTACTTGAAAAATATCTTCATGCAACTGATGGATAGTGGAAAAGGGTAAAAACTTACTGGTTAGGAAAAAAAAAATCAATGCTTAAGTTATAACTGCTTTGCAGTCTTCAGAATCACGGTAACTTCTGCCCCACTGTCTCATTCTCTGAAGTGCTTTCTTCTTAGTAGCTTGCATAGTGTCAGAGTGGCAATCTAGGTCTTGTTGGGAACTCCAGTGGTGTGGTTAGTAACCTATCCAAACTTTGTTCTTGTGGACCAACTTCTCTTTGTACTGCAGGTCCATAAAAATTTTCATCTCTTCTGATTGAGCCTGTTTTTTAAAATCCGGCTTCTCTTTGCTGAATTCCCTGGTGTTTTTTGTCTAAGTCTTGCAGTTTGTTCACTGAGCTCTACAGCTCACTACAGCAGAATATATCTGGCCTTTTTTTGCTTCATGTCTGCTTTTCCTAATGTGTCCGGCAAATATTTTTGGTTTTTTTCATTTGAGGTGATATTGCCTGTTCCTAACAAGATAAGTATAATTTAACATACTGCTACTACGTGTAAACTTCTGTAGATTTAAATAATGCAAAGGCATAAGATTTAATTAGGTGGAGGAAGATTTTTCTCTAAACGTGTTAGGATGTGCCAACTTGCGTGTATTATACTTTGCATGCAGCTTAGCTGGAACAGAAGTATTGCCTGTACGAACATACCTGAGACAAGTGCTTTGTGAAGAATGGCTGCTAACAACTGCACAGGGATCAACACAGGCTTCTTGCATGCCATGTGCTTTCCCATGAACAGACTTCTCTTCTGCTTCTTGTAATTGCATAATTATTTTTGGTTTGAGAAGTTGTTTTCTTGTGATTGTCTGTCTTGAATGAACTGGCTAGTGAGTCAAGGTCTTGACCCTTTCATTTGTCCTTTCCCCCAAGTGTACACTGTTGGTTTGACGTCAGCATCTTGACTGCACTGGCAGGTAATTCTTTATGGTGTTGAGTTGTAACTGTATTTTCTTACTTTAAGACCTCACCCCTTTCACCCATTTGTGGGTATATACTTTTAATCTGGATTGCTTTGATGTGCTTTGTAGCATATCCCTGCAAGTAGCCCCTGGGTTGTGCTGACAGCTGTTGAACAGTGCGTCAAGGTGGAAGGCAGACCGTAAAGTTTTCAAGTCAACTTCACTGTCAAGGCCTGCTATTGTGGACCTACAGTAAGGTTTTTCTTGATGAGGAAAAGTAGTGTCGTTATATATCAGTTATATCATATGTCTGATACTAAGTGCCATTTGGTTTTTAACTCAATGTGTTCTTAATTCTCCTAACTTTTCTTGTGGGGGGGTACCACACCTTCTAAAGCAGCGTTAATGGGGTTTATGAGCTCATATTGTTACACTTTGTGTTGTGTTCTGTCTTTGTCAAGCATCTCTTCTGTTCTTAATGGCATGTATAGGAAGACAGCCTGCTAAGCAAGACTTTCTCCATGTCTACTGAACACTTTAATGTCACCTTTTTAAAGGGCTTTTCAGGATGTACTGCTTGGTGAGAGTGAGAGCTTTTGAATAAATAGCGAGTACGTGGTGGGTTTACTTTTCATCTTTACAATCCTTTTGTGAGCAAAAATACTCCTGTTCAAAGTGCATATATTTAAATCATTTTACCTTTTGGTACAAATGTCCTTTTCATATATTTTGCTGTATTAGATAAGTTTTAGTGCTTAAGAAAAGGTCACGATTTCTAATAGATAAGACTTAGAAATAACAAGTCTTGTTATTCCATAAGCTTGAAGATACTCTTGCTTTAGAAGCTTTATCCAACTTAAGGACTTATCTCACAAGTTTTGTTTTGAAGTTCTGGGGCTCCTTACTGTTTCTGCTACACGCTAAAATAAATAAATAAATGGTGGGGGTGGACTGCTGGCTAGATTTTAAGTGAAAATACTTATTGTTCCTAAAGCTCTAGAAAATTATGCAATATTTAAAACGGTAGCAAAACCTTTTCCTTGAAGTGCCTAAACTTACAATTTCAGCACATAGAAGATGGATGTAAATGGTCTTCAATGACCATGTTGTGGGATGCAGGAAAGAAACAATTTGAGTACAATTACTTTGCACTGAAGTAATTGACTCTGAAATTTTGACATCTGAAATGTAAATTGTGCTACTTGGCATTGGCATTAAAACTTGAGTGAGCTGGAAAGGTTAGTGTGGAACTGATTTGTCCTGTCTCTCCCTTTTCCCGAAGAAGGATCTTACCTTTGCAGTGGCAAATTTGGCAAATCTCTCTAAATTCTGTAGTGGCCCTTTATTGAAAAGAGGGGAAGGAACTACCATTCCCTAGCTTGTATTTTGGATCGCCCTTACGATTCTGAGCAGAGTGGTGCAGGCTAGTGGATGCATTCAGGCAATACTACTTTCATTTATCAGGAAATATTAGGAGATCTTTATGATGAAACAACTCTTCTTCTGACCCATGTTATATTACTTTCCTCCATGAGTATTCTTGCTATTTGGTCTTTCCTGAAAGAATTGTCCTTATAAATAATAAGGCAGTTGATTTTCTGTGCTCCCCACCCCTCCACACCCCCCCCAGGAATATGGGAGATATAGGCATTTCTGCCCTCAGCTCTTAGGTTGTAGTGCACCTCTGCAGGTGCATTATAGAGCCACCTGCAGCCCTTCTGTTGAAGAGGAGAATCAAGACTTGCACAAACGTATGTGGATGTGTAAACTTTAAAACAAGCTTTTTGTGCGCAGGCTGCAGATGGCTTCTCAACGTCTTGTCTTGCAGGAGAGAGTTGCTTAAGATCTTTACAGTTCAAATTGAGATGTTCTATTGAATTTATCACTTGGAAATTGAATGTGGTGTAGTATCTGTCAAAATTCTTGGCAGTTACTTGTTGATTGCTGTAATAAAAAAGGAGTAGAACCACATTCCATGTTCACATGCATTAACCTTTCTTTGTGGTCCCTTCTCTTCCCCTGCACAATCACTTAGTTTACTGTTGGAGTATGTCATCCCATACTGTGACTTGAGCCCTACACTTACTGTAAACAGCTTCCTCTGAAGGTGCCAGTTTTCTTTCTGATATATCTGTCTGTCCATGTTATTTTGTATGAAGTGCCAGCAAAAGGTTAATTTTAATAAATTTTGTTGTTCACTGACCTAGATTGCTCCAAGGGCACGAGACATGGAAGAGCTTCATTTCTTTCTTTGTACCTGCAACTTAACTTGAACATCTGCAATGTCTCTCTCTTGACTTTGACTCTTTCTGAATTGGTGGGTTTCATTTTTTTTAGTAACACCTTTTCATTTGGAGGTTCAACAAAATTGAATTCATGCCTTTTGGTGAACAATTTTTTTGAAATCTGAAAGTCAGCCTGTGCCAGGCTTTGGTGCTTGCATGGCTGAGCACCTCACCTCAGACCTTGAAGAGGCTCTATGCTTGATAGGTACTGAGGCTCTATGCTTGATAGGTACTGAGGCTCTATGCTTGATAGGTACTGAGGCTCTATGCTTGATAGGTACTGAGGCTCTATGCTTGATAGGTACTGAGGCTCTATGCTTGATAGGTACTGAGGCTCTATGCTTGATAGGTACTGAGGCTCTATGCTTGATAGGTACTGAGGCTCTATGCTTGATAGGTACTGAGGCTCTATGCTTGATAGGTACTGAGGCTCTATGCTTGATAGGTACTGAGGCTCTATGCTTGATAGGTACTGAGGCTCTATGCTTGATAGGTACTGAGGCTCTATGCTTGATAGGTACTGAGGCTCTATGCTTGATAGGTACTGAGGCTCTATGCTTGATAGGTACTGAGGCTCTATGCTTGATAGGTACTGAGGCTCTATGCTTGATAGGTACTGAAGATCTGTCAGGAAATTCTAACCTTTAGATGTGAAAAAGTAGGGGCGCTGATAGGTGCGTGCAAGGAAATGCCATCAAAACCTTCACTAAGGTGGCTGGTATACTCTTAATGCTCTTAATAACCACTTAGTAGTGCTGACAGACTCGAAACTGCCCACAGCATGAGTGTCATGCTGCCAGGGACTTTGCCAGTTGATACCCTTACGCTCCTAGGACGAAGCTCAGTTCCCCTGAGGAGTTTTGCTCTAATGGAAGTTAAACCTAGTTTTGAGGTTTTAAAAATACTCTGCAGTATTAGGCCACAGTCTGGGTATGTGGGTGTATAACGGCAGCCTCAGTCCGGCAGGTTGCTACCAGTCTTGGCTTTGCTGTTCTCCTTGCCATGAGGAAGAAAAGAAAGCAACAGACCTGCAATTGGTAGTTCAGAGGCTGTAGAAAATCTGTAACTACTGAGGAGTCCATAAAAGGTACTTAAAGAAAAAAACATGCGTTTTGTCAGTAGGTTTAAATTTTTGTACATGACCTTGTTGTTTAGAAAATTCTGCCTACTCAAAGTTAAGCATTAACACGACGTACTGTAACTAAGAGTCTTAATGCCAGGAATACACGTAAAGAAAAAAGGGATCTCATCTTGGTGTTACTGATGGGATCCTAACCGTGTGTGTATAGCTTAAAAGATCTGAGGCATCCAGTTGTCAACTGATGGCTGTTAATATGTGAACCTCTGGCATGCGGCTTAGTAATTTTCAGGGTGATCCTTTGGGGGTTTCCTGTTTCCTCTGAATATTGGCTGATGGATGCCTCTTTGCTAGGTGGCGGAATGTGCACAAGTGACCTGCAAACACAGGGTTTCTTGTTGGAGTAGGTGAAGATTTGCATTAACACCCTTTGCGTTCTGCAGAATTCCCAATCATCTTTGGCTTATCTTGAGAATCCTGCATTTAGTTTCTGGAGGATGGCTGTGTGAAGTACTTTAGCTGTAAGTCAAGATGATAGGTGGTCTTTCAGTTCTTGAAAATATCAGTGGATATTCTCAGCAAATGATCTCACAGCTGTTGATGGTGAATATTGTCTGATTGACAATTCAGTCTGATTGGAAATTCGGTCTCTTTGCTTTCTGTGAAGGCTGAATCGTCTTCTTATCTGGAGTCTGACCTCTTTTGTGTTCCATTGGACAGAAAGCTGTTGCCTTGTCTGTCCCTGAGTCTTGACATGCTTAGGTATAAGTTCTCTGAAGGCTCTGTCCTTATGGTTTCTGCCATGGTTGAGGTGGTTTCATATATCAGGTCTGTATTCGTTAGTTTCTAAGATCCTTCACTGCTTCTGGATCAGCTCTTTATATGGAAGAGGATACTTCTCCCAGGCTCAGAGAAGAGAGGTCTGAAGAACTCTATGGAAGAAGGCTGTGGGCAGTTAATCAGCAAGCCTCTTCATCTCCAGTTTTTTGTGAACATATCTCCTGTTCCGTAGTGTTATTTAGCATCATCTAAGTTAGAAATTTATCTGCCGGTGTTTAATTCCAACATCACTGTTCAAGAATAGTGAAACTGTTCACTGCCCTAGATGTCGGGGGGGGGTTTGTGGTCTATTTGTAGAGAATAGTGTAATTCTAATGATGATCAAAGATAATTTGGATCATAGAGGTATTAAAGCATACTAATATCTATTTTGATTTTTGTTAGAGTTGGTCATAATCAGGAACGTGTGGAAGTTGTAGCTTAGATGCCACCTGTGTCGCTGCTCAGGATATCTCTGTAAGACAAGTGCAGGTGTCTGCATGGGACCTGCATAGACAGCTGTAGGAATTGCGTAGGAGTGTCCTGTGCACCCTGATAGGAGTCTCTGAGCATGGTCCTCCTGCTCACTACAGACTCACGGTACAGTCATCTTGTTGCCTGGTGGTCTTGTAGAGTGCTTGCATGGACAAGTCACTTACAAGAGAAGTTATTTACGGCACTAATAACAGTTCCAGGTGTTGTCTATGTAAATATGGTGTATTGTGCCCTCTGCGTTGGCCTTTCATGAAACTGCAAATCAGGAGTTCCTGTGGTTGGGAGGGGGCGGAGGAGTCGGAAGCCTTCTGGAGAATGAAGGTCGGCTCAGGGACTTGGGAGGATGAAAGTACCTGGTGTGCTCTGCAGGTGGTGCTAACGAAGAAGGTGTGACCTTGGGGAACCTGCAAGTTTTAAAGGCATGTGCTTAAAGACAAGTTCTTGGTTGTGATTGGTTATGCTAAGTAATTGTTCTTTGGGGAGTAATTTTGTAAACGGGCCTGTCTGAATTATATTTGAAAAACGTATTGAAAGATAACAAAACACTAAATGTGGAAGGCTTACAAGTTTGGGTCTTCATGGCACAAGTTTTAACGTTTACTTTTCCAAAAGTTTAGAATAACTTCCCAGCTTTTTAATCTCTTCTTCTGAAGTTTAGTCTCAACTCCTAAAATTATTTCAGAGTGCTCAGATATCTCACAGACCCTCTAAACTTTTCTATCAATGGAACAAAAGGGGTTTCAAAACTGTTTAACTATTTTTTGTCAGTTTTTGAAGAAAAATATATCCAGTGTATGATAGAGTACTCCTGAACTCCCCCAAGACAGTGTTACTGGTGGCTGAAGAGTCTTACAGAAATGTATTAACCTTTATGTGGCATAAGAGATACGACACCTTCTTGGCAAAAATTTCCTTAAACTTCAGTATTGCAAAGCTAAAAAAACTAATGGATACAAAATGCAGTTTTGTTCCACTAAGAATCTGTGTGGACAAGTCTTAGCCCACAGGAACACCAGATGCCTTCTGCTCTTTGAAAGACTGGTGGGATTAAGGTGGCCACAGGGTTTTTCAAATGTTGATTCATGAAATCGAGTTGAGCTGTTGGGAGAGGGGAAAGGTTTGTATAGATTTTTGTATTGTGATTTTGGGGTTCCCTGAGGTGGTGTTCTGTAAATATTTTTGAAGCTTAATGCAGAAAGGTAGACAATTGGGAAACCTCAAGAAAGGCTTTTTTACACGACTTCTCACCCTGTGCTGCTACAAACGGTTTGCATTTCAGAAAGTTTGTTAGGACACTAGTGTTCCCAAACAGGTTATGAAGTACCTTAATCTTACTTTTCAGCTACCATGTACCAGGGGAAAAAGTTTTTTCTGTCTGAACTGATGATGTCTTGTTCAACCCACTAATCATGGAAGTCCTCAGATGAGCAAATTCTGTTAGAAAAATTCCTAAAAAAATAGACCTGTATTTAAAAAAAAAAAAAAAACACAAAAAAACCCAAAACCCCCAAAAACAAACCAACAAAAATCCTTCTTTATACTTATTCCTGCAAGAGAAGTTAGTCCTGTTGAAAATGTAAGGCCATACACATACTGCAGTACCTTATCAAGAAGTGTTTTCTGGTTTTTATACTTTTTGCATACTGAGGTATCTTATCAAGGAGTATCTTCTGGTTTTGATAATTCTTCGTGGACAAAACGTGCTACTTCCTACGGTCTTGTAGCTCTTGAGGTAAATAAGCACCCAGGGAAAGGCAGCAGTGAGTTACCTGACTGGGCAAAAGGTACCTTTGAGAGAGTCTTGTGTGGAAATTTGGGGTTTAGTTTAATATCTGTCTTCTCTTGTGGCTATGAAGCACTATGGCAGGTGACTAGAAGGTAACCATTTGGTTACAGAAATAGTTACAAATGGCTCCTATTCTTTTTTTCTTTAAGTTCAGAGGGAGAGGACTAGGGAAAAAGTTGTCTCATGGCCTTCAGATTTCTGAATCTTGCAGTTTCTTTTGCCTGAAGAGATCCACTTGATTCTGAAAGCTCCATAATGACGTGTCTTAATGTGTCTTGTTACAGCTTCAACTTGAAACGTTGGTCAGGGCAGAGTACTTGATAACATTTCGTCTCCCAAGTATATTCTCTTGGACTCTTTTCCTTCTGTTTTCAGTCATTTTCGGGGACTGCTCACAATTATTAAGTTAGAGGTGTCCAAGTGAAAAACTTGCATGTAAGTCTGCAGACAAGAGGAAAGTTGCCTTCTGTGTCCACTGAACTCTTGATGCTTATGATGATAGAATTGGATGTTCTTGAATGAAAGTCAGCAAGGTGTCACCTTGGTGCTACTGGGTCTCATTGACCAAGATACTTGATGTCATACTCCAAAATGGTGATGTACTTGTCTCGTTTAGTCTGGCGGTCCTACATGCCATGAGGCCTTAGCTTTTATCAGCTTCACCTCTCTTTTCCCATGTCCAGGAGCCTTTCAGTAGGAGTTGCTAGCTGTAGTTAGGAAGATGAGAACTGTTTGACTTGATTTAAATAGTAAACGGAATCTCAGATGAAGCCATGTCTGTCTCATGATTTTTATGAATTTTAGGTAATGATCCTGAATTCTTGCATCTCACTCTCAGTTGAAATACTGGTGTTTCAGTGGTATGTATTAAAAAGTGCCTTTCCTTAGATGTGCGGAGCTTCTCTATGCCACTTCTGTATGCCTTATCACAAAGCACGCTTTTGAGAACAAGCTGTGGTTCCTCTAATTAAATCAACAGGGCCCCTTACCCATATCTCTGCCAAACTGAACTGTTTCTCTTTACATCTTTCTTCAAAGCCGCAGTATTTCTGGAAGAATAGAGCTTTGGGGAAGGTCTTTGCATCCACTGTTTCTTTTTTTTGAAAAAAAAAAAAAGCAAACCAACAAAAGCATTACAGGTTTTAGCATTTAATTCAGCTTCTGTTTAAAAGCTTTGCTGTGGTCCAGTTGCTAGGATTGTGAGCTGAGCAGTGTGTCTGATCAGAAACACTCCACATGGACTACCAGGACTGCCGCTGGTGAAGTAGAATTAGATTTTGGAAAGTATTTAAAGCTTGGACTTCATCTTTATTCTCTTTGTAGATGGTCCTCTACACATAGCCCTAAGGAGTACCCCATATAGAGATGGAAAAATAGAAAAGAGAAGAACTTCAACTCCTGTAAGTGCATTAAATAGTCACCGACATTCTGTTAGAAAACAAACCAAGAACCACATAGCGAGATCACTGCGGAAGCCTCAAGAAAAAAAAAGAGTTGAAAATGGTACGCCTTTTTAGTTTAACATGAAAAAGTTAAACTTGAAAAAGTTTTAAGTATTGTAAGGAACTGATAATATTGATAGAAAGTATTCTGTATACCTTCTTTTAGAGTTTAATTTTTTTATGAATGTATAGTATAAAATGCAAGCAGCGTTTTTATACTGTTTCTTTGCAGTAGTTTCAAATGAAGATGTGATACAAGGAATTCTGTAAGTTTTGTTGCTGTATGCATTGGGGTTTATTATTCCCAGTCAATGTGTAATATTTTGAAGATGTAAAAAGGCATTGAAAGGATTCTTGCTTATTTCTTGCTTTTTTTGATATGTGTCTTAATTTTGTTAAACCCTTGGTTGTCCAAAGCATTAAATATTTTAAGTAATCCTGAACTTGTTGAGATACCTAAACTTAATAAAGAAAAAAAAAAAAGACAAACGGGGGAAGGGTGGGGAAAGGCAAGACAACCTAGTCTCTTCTTCTGTATGTTTTTTTATTTTTAATAGCATTTGACTGCTTCTGGTAGTCAGTACTCCTTGCTACTAAGTGTCTCTGAACAACTTTACGTCATGACTTTGACTGTTCAATGGTGTAGTGTAAACTGTTTGTACCGGAACGTACTACAGTATGTATGGGTAGCAGCCATGCAGAGGGCCGGGGGTGTGTATGTGTACATACACACATATATAAAAATAATACATATATTTAAGTATTTATATATATGTAAACAATACATAATCGATTTCCAGCATGCTTCTAGATTTACTGTGTCACCACTCTCCTTCAGATATGCGGTCAGAATTTGAGTCACTATGATGACGAAAAAAAACCAAAAAAACCTGTGCTTAGACTATTCTAGCTGTAACAGGTGATCTTTGTTCTGGAGACAGTCTTGAGAAGATAATCTTACTTGCCTGTCACTGTACTGTTCTGTTGGTCAGAGCAGTCAGTCAGAACTGAGTGCCTCTGTTTATTCTGGGGCGTCCTTTGCTGCCTTCCCCTGTGGGAACGTCTGACTGCCATCCGTTAGTGTCTCTTTTGTGGGGCTGAGCCAGTGGGACACTTCTTACTTGGGTGTATGGCATGGAGAGATTAGAATAAACTTTCATAGTGGCAGTGGAGGATGTGACTGGATACTCAGTCCCTGTTAATCTCTGTGCCATTCAAGGAAATTGAGAGGGCTTAGGTCTCTTTATGTTTTTGCCAAAAAATCCTTTTTAAAAATTAGCTGCTTTGTGATGCATTTTTAGGATTATATAAGGTGGTTTACCTTTCTCTTTGATCACGTAAATCTCTGAGGATGCTCCTAACCTAGGTAGTCTCCTTATCTGGTCTTTTTTTCAGTGAGAATTCATTAGACATCCGAGTGCTTACGAGAAACAACGTGAGACAAAACTATTCTTCAGTACAGGGGTTTTGGAAGGTGCCTTTTATAATATTCATTCTTTGCAGATTTTTTTAAAGAAAAAAATCCTGCATTAACTGTGCTGTGCATTTGAGCAGGTAGCTGTACACAGAAATTTGCAAATACTTGGATTTTTTCAGATTTTTAAAAGACATACTGGCAAGCTCAAGGGGAAAAAGTGTGGAACAAAGTGACAAATTTTTGTCATATTTATCACGGATGTGTTGATACTGACTGAAGTAGCATACTTTGTGCTCTCAGTATCTTAAAACAAATCAGACAATCTGACCATGCGAATTTCGATTCCCAAATGAAAAGATGCAAACTTTTCGTCCCTATGTAGACCTCAGTTGGTCTCTCTTTGCCCTTCTGGAAAATAAAATGGCAGAGCTTACTTGTGTCCCTGTGTATGAGCAGGGAGAAGGAAACGGTACTGAATGACAAGGGAAAGCGAGAAGGAAGTTGGAAGCTCTGTGCTGAGACTTAAATATGAATCTTTTTCCTTTTTTTTTTATTTAACCCTCTCAACAGATGGTAATGGGGGGGATGGAGTTTGTCTTTTATGCTGCCAGTCATACTGGCTTTGAAGGACATGTGATTAGTATGGCAGGCTGCCATCAGGGTCAGTGGTTATTGTGTCTGCTGGCAATGCACAGTTTTAGCAGCCATCACTAATGACATGCTAGAAGAGGAACATACGTGGCAAAGTAGCTGGAGATGTTCAAGGGCTAAGAGGATGGGGAGAGACAGAGCTGAAGACTCTCATGAGCAGGAGCTAGTGATCATGCCTCCTGCATGCTCATCACAGCTGGTGAAACGTGACTGAGATGTCCAGTTTCTCAGAGTGAGCAGTTTGTGCCGTAGATGTGTTGCCTCAGATTGTGGATTGGGGAGGTTACTGTCGGCATGCACAAAAGAGGTTAACACAATACACTGGTATTGCTGGTTTGCTTTGTAAGTGGTTAGAGACCAGCTAGGGTCCTTAAATGTTTTGTGCAGAAGATTTCTTACAGTACAGGGTGTCTTATTCTGATACCAATAATGAGAAATTGAAATAGGTTTCTAGATGGGATGGCGAGTGGCTTAATCAGCTAAGCATGCTGAGAGCAGAGCCCTTTTGAGATGCAAGGCATCCTTCCATAATAGATTTTATGATTCTGCTGTCAGTCTTGGCTGAGTAAGAATAATTTACTTAAGGAACTGTATAAGTATCTAGAAATTCTGCTGGAGAGACCTAAATATGAGAGATGGGAGTTGTAAACAAATGCTGTGATATGGAAGGCAAGGGTTTCTGCACATTACCTTGCAGTGGGGTTATACTTCATGGCAAGTGCTCTGGAAGCATGCTTTGAGGATGGACTTGATTAAAAGATATCACCCAATCATTCAAAAATTATGGTGGTTTTCTATTCCCTTAAACATAGGATGGAGAACAGATGGTGAGAGAATAGCAGTTAAAGCCAACTGAACCAGTTGTTACTCCATTTTCAATGAAAACAAAATATTTGACTGAGGAACTGTACTAGAGTTTGGGGGTTTGCGGTTTTGTTCTTGTCAAACTTCTGTCTCAATGCTACTGAAATGTTCAGCCATAGTAATTTAGAAAATGGATATAACAAATCCCCCCATATTTTCTTTTTTTAATACTCTCTGAAGTAGGTAAGTAGTAAATGGGCATTGGTGTACAGTTGATTTCTCCCACATGCTATTGTAATTTTGTTATGGGACAATCAAATTAGGACTTAAAACAGACCGTTCCAATTATGAGAGCTGGGAATTCTTGCAAATAAGTTTTCTTGTTGTTTTTTTGCAGTGAACTGGTTCTGATTGTCCAAAGAAAATGTGGAGGTCTTTAAGAAAACTAATAAGTAGAATAAATGTTTATGTTGCTTAAAAACTAAGTTGGAATGTTGTCTAATTTCAGCTGTTAAAGACCATGAGAAGAGCAAAGAAAGAAAATCCAAAGACTATGGAAGGTCCAAGTCAAAGAAAAAGAAAAAAAAGAAAAAGAGAACTCAGTCTGGTAAAGCTCTTTTTTCTGCTGTAGAGGAAGACGGCTTCATGACTTTGTTTTGCCTGTTACCCAGTTCCATACTCTTAAGAGCAGGCATTGCAGATTAGACTGCTTTCTTCATTAATCTGTTAGTTGTGATTTTTATTAAGTGGTTAATATTAAATTGTGACTGGCAAGATAATTTATTTCCTGGTTGAGATGCATTGTTAATGCTGGATGACAGCTTATAGTAGTGCTTGTAATGGCACAGAATAAATCTAACTACAAAATGGATGTCAGTCTTTAAGTCTGGCTGTTCATTAGCAAGTGTACTTGTATGCAAATTTTACCCAGTGAAAGAGGGTGCAGATCCCCTTGATTTGTTACCAAGTACCCCGTGTACCAGATGTTCTCAGTTATGTGAGTTAGTTTTGGGGCTCCCGTGTGAATTATGGAGTTTGGAAATGTTGTTGGGTCCTCTTTTCCTGCTGTTGACCTTGTTATTTCTTATATCTTCACTTAGTATGGGATTTCAGGGGCTGTGACAATGAGCTCTATTGAACCTGTCGCATCCTAGATTTTTTTCCTAGAGGATTTTTTTCCTCTCTTCTGGAGACATGAAGCAAAAGCCTGATTTAAAGTCTGTACTCATGCTGTGTCCCTCTCCATGTCTTGTAACATGCTGTTTCACCTGCATTAATAAGGTTGTAGTAGGAACACGTCTTCTCTGTTGATTTCATCTGCAGAGGCTTGGGAATGCTTTCCTTAGGCCACTTTACACTTTGAACTTCATATGTGCGCCCAGGTGTCATGGGTGATTGGATTCTTCACTTCTGAAAATCACAATTGATTCTGAAAGATTTCACTAGTGAAATGTTTACAGATCAAGCGTGGCAACTTTCTCAGCCATTGATGGATGTCTAGGATCATTAGTGCAGCATGTTTCAATCTGGTGTGCATAATTTATTAAACTAGAGCTTCTTATGGAGGAGTTGCTGAGACAGGGGAAGAAAATACCTTATCTTTTTGTTTGCTGCCATGAAGAAATAGGGCAAGCTGTCATGAGAGAGTAGAGGGGAGGAAAGAACCACAGGCAGACTGACTGAGTTGTATGAAACAAGTAATTGTAGTGAGTTTCTGATTATACAGTGCCCTCAAATAAATGATAATATGCAAAATATAATTTGTAAACTTATACAAGAGTTGCACAAATAGTACCTGTGTCCATCTACTCCTGAGTTTTAAAACGTTGCTTGCCTTTTTTTTGTGTGTGTGTTATCCTTGTGGTTCTTCAGTCCAGGAACTTTGAAGGTTTTCTCCAGATTTCTGGTTGCAGGGTACTGCTTCTGACTGCAGACAGCATCCATGTAGGTACAGTCCAGGATGTGACAAATGGGTATTTTGCAGATCTGTTCTAGGTGTTTTCGCCACATGTTCCTAACTGGGGCTTTTCTCTTCCACCCATGCATTGTATTCCATATGTACACTAGGAAAACAAGAGAAGAGATGCTTTCTGTCTGCTTTGCAGCCTGTGAGGTTAGGGAATGTGCATAGCCACTGTGAGGGAAAGGTCTCCAGCTAGCAGTGCTTGTGTACATGTGCCTGTAATGTAAAAACATTTGTAGGCATATCCACCCTGAAGGATAGTTAGGTTAAAGTAACTGGTCTTTTTAGCCTTTCTCACATCAGCAGTGAAGGATGACTAAGCTGCATAAGATTTTTCTGGTTCAGACAATAACGTTCTTGCCTCTGGAAAACTTGCAAATCTTTCAGCAGCGTAGTGAAGTCCTAGAGTCCTGGCATATTGAAGTGGAAGCTGTCTCAGTGAATTATACATGTCTGCTATGGGCATGCATAGTGCTGGTATTATTTTCTTCTGTCAACTTTTCTTGACCACAGATTTCTAATAATAACACTTCTTACAATTTTACAGAATACTCTGGCAGTGAAGAAAACATAGATATTTCACAGGAGCTTTCTCCTGAAAAATCAGTTGTCACAAAATGTCTTTCTTCAAATAAATCATCTGCGCACCCAAGCACACTGCTACACTGCTCTGATTCTGGACAGCACAGAGGAAAATCAAAAACAAATGGTAAGATGACTGTCCTCTATGGTTTGCTGCTTCTGGCTTTCGTTAGCAGTAAATGTGGGAGCAGCACTAATATACACTAAAGCCAGTACTCATGATGTAGATTTGGCTATTCTTACACAGGACAGTGTGTGTTTCCTTTCCCCCCTGCCTGAAGAAGTTGAACCAGTTCACTTGGAGAGCTCGATGTTGCTGTTTTTTGCTTTGACTTCTTAGTCTTAAGCAGTCTTCTGCTTAAGTCTTAAACTTAATGCTTCTGCTTCTGTCTTAGACTTAAGAAGTCTAAGCTTCATAGAAGCTTTAAGACTCTTCCCCCTGTTTCAGAACTCAAACTCATTTTGCACCTTTTTGCAGCACCTTATTAACTCTATAACAGCAATGCTCAGACTTCAGTAATTAAACTTTTCGTATTTCCAAAAGTTTCTACAAAGTAATAAATCATTCAGAGTTAAAAATAGATGCTATGCAAGTTTTATACAGTACGTGTGTTTTGTTTGAGAGACCACTGGATGTTGTTATGTGTAGTTGTATAGATACAGTATGAGACATGGTTATAATGACTTCTTGAGCATCATAATGATGAGAAGCTCTTGAGTAGCTATTTATTAGTGTCTTCATAGTACTTCATAAACAGGTCATAAAAATGTGGCTGCTGTGTTCCAGCTTTCAGAATTCTAAATATCTTGGTCCATCCTTGCTATTACAAGCTGGTACAGTAAAAAAGGAAGACATACATTTTGTTCTTTCAGTTGTTATTAAAGCTCACAAATTTGAAGGAAATGGGAAACATATGACAGCTTGATTACGTACAGGAACCTCGAATTCCTTATTGTACAGGTACACTGTTGGTCACCGTTGATCTTTTTTTTTTTTCACAACTGTTTTGTTGTTTGGTGTTAGGTAAAGGGCAAAAATTAACTTCAGTTAATTCCATTATATATGGAAAAGAGGAAACACTTAAACTACTGAAGCGCAGGTGGTGATAATGTCTTAAACCGTGTTCTGCAAGTCTGATCAGTTGTGGTTTTGGAACATACTGACCATTGAACATACTGGTAGTTTAGTAACTTGGCCATCAGGTGCTCAGGCTTCTTTTGATCAGTTCATAGACATTGAAAGAGGTGAAAAATACTGGAAACAGTTTCATTTCATCCTTTAGACAATTGCTGTGCTGCTTTTTGCATCTGCAGAACTTGTACTAACAATGAAAGCAGTGCCTAGATAAATGAGATCTGGTGTATGCAATATTAAAACTCTTGTGTAGAATGAAAGTGCAGTGAGCTTAACCTGTCACTGCCAGAGTACTTCAGGAAAGAGTTTCCTATCTTAGAGGTGGAATAGAACTACTAAACATGATAATTAACTAATGCATCGGGTTCTCAGCCTCTTAAATTTGAGAACAGATATTTCTCCAAAGGTCTAGTTTATACCGTGGACTGGTGGTTCTGTCTACTTGTAGAGTCTTGTTTTAGGGGCTAAGTGATCGAAATGTTTCTACCCAATATAAGTGAAAGACCACAGTCTACTTAAGAGTGACTAAACTTTTGCCTTCCACTGTCCTCCAGCTCATTACGGTATTTCCCAAATAATTAAAATCCTTGTCTCTTCCCTCTAACCCTCCCATTCTATCCCCAAGGAAGCTGTAGACATTGCATTAATATTATTGAGGTAAGCACCTCAATTTAGCATGTTGTTCAGTAAAGATTTTCTTGGCAGTTTTATTCAATCCACAGAGATGCATTAATGCTTTAAGTAGCGTGGGAGCGTTCTTAAAGAATACCTTGGGCAGCGCACTGCCCCTGGACTGATAAATGGTTCCTTGGCAGGAGACTAAATGGAAGTAGTCTTTTCTGAAGCAGGACTAAATTCTGTGTTAGACTCTGAATGTTTCTGTAATGGAGACACTATTTTGTGAGATCAAATGGTCTGTAAGACAGAACCTGCTTATCTCTTTTTGGGAGCTCTACATTTAAAGTACCAAGTCACAATTCTATATGAATTGCGGAAACTAGTATGACTCTTATTTGAATTTGTAAATCTGGTGTTGTTTATTATACTTACTTGTAAAGACACTTTGTGCCTTTGGTTTGAGGCACTATATGTTGAGAGTACAATTTTAATGACAGAAGCTGTTAAGTTGGAATATTTTGAAGGAGCTATTAATGAGAATATAAAATTCCATTATGTAGTAACGTTCAATAAACTTACTGTTTATTGAAGGTTAGTACATAATGTAGTAACACTGTGATGTTCCTTAAATTACAAGGTGAACTCATGCTTTTAGAAATGTATGTCTGCATACTTGGGATGAAATCTGGAGCATTATTTGGCCTTCTTGTAATTACTCAGGATTTTATCTAACTGCTTTTTGTACAGAGGATGACACCCTGAGTGAGTCATCTGTGGATAGCTTGCTTTGGAGTGATGATGACTGCAGTCAGGATGTTGATGTAACCACAAACCCTGATGAAGAAGTTGAAGAAAGTGATTTTGAGATTGTTCGGTGTGTTTGTGAAGTAAAAGAAGAAAATGACTTCATGATTCAGGTACGAAGTGCATGGAGGGTGAATGTGCATTTCGGTGAATACAGTGGTAGGTGTCAGTGGAAAAGCCATTGTAGAAATATGCACAGGTACGTTCTGTACATGAAATGAACTGTTGTTGTCCTCTGAAATAATAATTTTTTTTAAGGTAACCTGATAGGGTGAGCAGCTGCTATGATAGGTAGAAAACTGCTTTTTGATAGAGTTTGGGTTTTAATTGAAGGGAAGTGGGGGAAGAGGGATAATTCTATACAAACCATTAACGGTTGGGTTGTCACTTGTGGATTTGCATTTTGCTAAACATTAGAACACTTCCTAGTTTTGGAGAATACGTATTTAAAATCGGTGGCTTTTTATCTGGCTTTTTTGCTTCCCCCTAGTTCTGAGCACATTCAGAACATTGCCATGAGATTGTGGTACCCTTCCATTTCTCTGCCCTGGCAAGAAGTTTGACTAAATGTACAATTCTCTAGATAGGATGAACAAAAAAATCATTAATTGAGTCTTCTAGTTACTTGAGTTTTTTGTTTTGAAGCAAGAGTTGTATTCAACTGTTCTGCAGCTTCTGTAGTTTGTAAATTCAGAGTTCTTAGTCTGTGTAAGGCCATCTGTCTGTTCTCCATATATGTACTCTTTTTAAACCAGCTTTACAGAAAACTGTTTCCAGCTAGAGCAGTATCTATTATCTCTCCTGCTTAAAACTGTTGATAAAAGGCTCTTTGGAACTTCTACTTCTTGAGATGTTTGTAAGTTATCAGGAAACCATTCCCCACATAGCTGCTCTGAGCCATTCCACCGAGTTCCTATTCATTTCAAATAGTTAAGTGAAACATACAAAATAAAAAAACCTACTTCAGCAGTTTTTGCTCTAGTTCATTTTCCTACTGCTTCTTACGTGAGCTGCCTGGTCCCCTTTAGTAATTCTCCCTAAGTCTTAGAAGAAGCATATGCAGGGGCATAATGTGTGTGATGCGCTTCAACCACGGTGATGAGCTTTTCATAGTTGTCCTTCTGTAGAAATTAGGTTTTGGGGTGTTTTTTGTTTGTTTTTTTGTTCTTTAGGAGGCTCCCACCCTTCCTGTCTAGATAATGTTTTGCTTGTTGTGGGACCTCAGTTCAAAGTGCAGTAGTATAGCGTGGCAGCTGTGCTTATTGCAAATTTCAAGGTAATTATTGCATTCTTTCGAGGAGGTTGTTTTATTTGTGAAAGGATATGGCCTGATGCTGACTTCAGAAATATTTTTCTGGCACGTGAGGCTCACCCCATCTGCAGCTTTTGAATTCAGTTTCCTAGGCATCCTGTTGCTAATTTTGGGGGAGATTTGAATCCCACTTTATGGGACCCCTTACTGGGATAATTCCTGGCACGCTGCTGTGAAGTACATTTCTTTTTTGCTGTTTGGAACTAAGAGGGAAGACAGAAGCTGATCCATATCAGCTCACAGCTGTTTATTTTTTGGTGGACTTTATTGCTTGAATGGTGGCAGAAGCCTGTTATGGAGAAGAGGGTGTGCACTGATTAAATTATAGGGTGAAGAATTCTTGGCTTCTGCAGCAGGACAGTTGAGACACCTTTTTTGCTCTGAAGATCAACAACCTAATTTTAAAAATGTTAACAGGGCTAGCTAACGCAGGGGATGTTTGATTTTTGTCCTCAACGGTCAGGTTTAACAGCTAACTTCAATGCGTAGTTTTCTTTCGCCTTCCATGCTGCTTTGTGGAGATTTGCTCTGGAAGGTGGGACACTTTTTCTGTTAGTGCTGAATTCATTTTGATGCACACCTTTGTATTAGTGTTGGATCCTGACAACCTAGGGCAATAGATACCTTGTGCATGAGTAGGAAAGGGTGTAGTGATGGGCAGTGGACAAAATTAGATAAATGGCATCTGAGCGTATAGGAGGAAAAGGAGTCTGACAGTTGGGAATAAAGAGCGCTGACTGCCTTCTGAGATGGCTCAATGAAGAGCACAGAGGTATTTCTGGCAAAAGTAGGCTCAAAAATATACTATGATTGCAGAATGCAGAGAACGGTCAGCTAGCTCAGGACATAGTCTATGGATAGCTTTCATGTAAGGTTTTGTGGGCTGCTTCCGAGATTGGCTTTCTAGGTTGAACTAGTTTGGGGGCTTTTTGAGTCTGTTGCAAAGTTTTAAACACTTTAGCTGTGTTTATAAAAGAATTGTCTAGGAGAGCAGGTTATTCCCTCTGGAAAAGAGATGCAGATTGACTGTGGCGAGTAGCTGCATTCATTACGGGAATGGAAGCAATAGCAATTGGGGAGCAAGGAGCTGGTAACAAAATTTTGGGGGGATAGGTTAGGCAGATGGTTTGCTTAAGGTACCAAATGCTGTGCTCCCCACACCTTTTTGTCGGCCTGTAGTTTTTGGGAAAATGTTTTAATCAGTCTAGTTTGCTGTTGTTGATGTACGAAATGCCTGAGTGAGCTCTTTACGCACAGAGCATTAACGCAAAGCAAAGTTTGCTTGTGTTATACAACTATGGAATTACACTGAGGGGAAAGCTATTTTCAGCTTTTCAGAGGCGTAGTGCTGAGATTGAGACTTCCCTTTGACTTTATAGAGTGAGTTATCCTGTGATAGTTGTCAATAATTTATATAAGAAGGAAAGATTTCTTCTCTATATTTCCTACTCAGGGGCTCTTTAACTTGACACTTGGAAACTTGATTGGGAAGGATGTCTACCCTAGATAACTCGCATTAGACTTGTCCTTTCTTCCTGATGATATGTATTTTTGCTCAATATATGGGTTTTTTAGAAGGATATTGTCATTCTTGGACTTGTGTCCTTGTTTGAATGTTTATTCTGCCCCTGCTTATTACTCTGAGATCTGACTGAAATGTGCTGACACGTGGGGACTTGCTTGAGCGTGTGCCTGTGTGCCAATCTGCCTTGAGTTGGTACCAAAAATCAGGAGCCGGGGCAGTTTCTCCATGCATGTGACTGGAGGTTCATTCCTCCCAGGATACGTGTATGGTGCCCTCTTACAGGAGGGAGAATGGTAAGTAATTTTCTCTTTGAGCTGCACTCATTTCCATGAATGTCCTAAATCTGGAAATAACGAGGAAAAAAATGTTAGTTTTAAACACAAGCAGCACCTTTATTTTTCCTGAAAATCGGGGACCATTACGGTTTAAGGAAACTCTTACACAGTTAAACTGAGAGTTTGTTCCATTTAGGTCTTTAATAATAAAACCCTCAAAAAATCAGCTTAGAAATTTTGCAAAAAACTCTTCCTCTATCTTGAACTTACCTTAAATTGTCTCAAGCAATTTATGCAAGAATACCATTCATTACACTGGGATACAGAAATATGGTTTTGCATTTAAAGTACCTGCCTTAGTAGAAGTTAAAACTGGAAAAAAGTATAAAAAAATAATATATCATTGGTCAATGCTGTTTCATTCCAGTCTCTATAACTTTGCAAGGAGGTTACTATGAAGCCTGTGTAAAGTCGTAGCTTAGTATTGCCGTGTTCTGCTTCTGAAGGCACAGCACTCCCTTCCTAGGGTAAGGCTTGGGCCCAGAAAAGTCCAGACAAAAGGTCATTGTCCCTTCCTCTTGGAAATTTTTTTTTTTATACCTAAACGTTGGTGAATTTGTTTGTGATGTAGAGAATTCTGCAGCTGGATTTGGTGTCCTTTGGAGGTGATGGGATGTATGGACTTGGGATATTTTTATTCTGGTAGATGAAAGCTGCTTGAAATACACGCCCATTGGGTTCGGTTATTTCTTTCACACTTGAACTTCGATTTAAATGTTATTGCACAACTATGCATGTTTTTCCTCTTCAAAATCTCTTCTTTGGCTTGCTTTGAATCTCCCTGCTACTGCCTGGGCAGGGGGTAGCTTCTATGTAGCATGTGTCCAGAGCAATAGCCTGTAGCCTGACCAGCCAAGCTGTGAAGGAGAAGATGCAGATAGGGTGGATATTTGACTATCAATTGAGTAAAATAAAAATAAGTTGGGATGCTTCATTAGAATCCTGGGCAAATTTGCCTGGAAAATCACTGAGTGCATGTTCTGTGCCATATGGCATGGTTTCTAGGATGTAAGTGTAACTGCGCCCAGGAGCTCCCTTCTTATTTTAAGCACGCAGTTTATTTTTCCTAATCTGTCATCTTTGTTTTTAGGACACCTTTTACTGGCTCCTACTAATCATCTCTGTGAAAGGAGGGATGGTCTCTCAGCCTTTTTTTGAAGATGTCTCTGTATTGCTTTAGGCTGTTTACCCATTTTGTAAGGCAAAACGTTGTTAGTCTCATCTTTCAGAAACCTGTTTTCTCTCTAACCGTTTCTCTGTTCCCAGTACTTCTGATTTCCTCCACATCTAGACCACTAATTTAATAGTGATGTATGAAAAAAATGGGTCATCTCTTTCTGTCTCCCTTAGCTTGAGAAAGGCAGCAGATAATGGCATTAATGGAAGTAAGTAGTCTTAAGTGGTGTTCAACACAGATGAGATGTTTATCAAGTTGCCATCTTTGTAGGTCAGTGAATAGCAGCAGTCTAAGACTGCTTGCAGTTGCTGTTTGGTTTAGCTCATTTGGAAAACCTTTGCCAATATGATGAGATCTCTGCATTAAAGCTTATGGCTTGTGCCCCGAGAAACAAAGGTTATGACCTGTTGTCTCACTGCTTGGGAAAATAGTAATTCTGAACTGACACCACATTTTCAAATCAAAATTGACTTAATATTATTCTGTGGGGTTTGTGCCCTGTTTCGGTGGGTCTTTAGGCTACAGTTGCAGTTTTGTCTGCTTGTTAAAGTGTGCGTTTGGGGGGAAGTGACTGAAACAGAACGTGTGATACAGTTTTTCCTGCTCTAGAATTTATGGCTTTAAGTACAGTGATTGCATTTTAAATAGCATAACTGTGCTAAAAAAGTAGGGCTAAATTATATTCAGGTCTTTGCCAGTACGGTTGCTCACACTTGGAAGGATGTCAGAAGTTTTTAGAGCTAGTACAACTGCACCTGCACTTTAGTTTTATATTCGTAGAGCTACCTTTAAAATACATAAAATGTTAGAGATTGAAGTATCAGTAAAGCAGTTTTGGCTGGTCCCTATGTGACGTAAAATATCCCATTGAATTTGTAATTGAATGTGATTTACTGTTTTGAGGAGGAAACCTTTATAATTCAGAAAACTTGATGTATTTTGCTAAAGAAAATTTGATTGCATACTGTTTTCTGTCCTGATTATGTGTGCATGCATCTCGTGAAAGATTTTTCTCTCCAAAGGGAACATTTTTGCACCTTTCAGGATCTCTGCTTCCACTTTGTAGTTGTCATTCTCCAAAAATCCATGTGAAAAATGTTTGGGAAGGCTTCAAATTTTATTGTAGTCTGATTCTTTAATGTATTTGCTGGTAGCTGGAAGAGGGGGGTGGGTATTAATACACCTTTTTGTCTTAAAATATGTAGATGATGTGTCTCTTAGTTGAGATAATCTATTGAGCTCCTGTAAGCTTCATATTCTGTTGATGTGCACTTCTTGACTTCAAACAGTGTGAAGAGTGTCTGTGCTGGCAGCATGGAGTCTGTATGGGTTTACTGGAAGATAATGTACCTGAGAAATATACCTGCTATATTTGCCAAGACCCTCCAGGTACAGAAACTAAAGGTTACAGAGCCTTCTTATATATGTAGTAACTTTATTAGGTTTTATATATGTATATTGCAAACATTAAACTTTTTTTTTCCCCCTAGCTGTGTCTGTCATTATAGGTAATTGAGTTCAGTTATAGATACAGAAAGCTTAATTTATGTGAATGTACATGAGTCAATATTGTGGAATTAATCTGGACAGGAATGGAAATGAGTGTTTTCACTGTGGTGACCATCTGTCACATATTTGCCAGCAATAAAGGATTGTACTGTCTGGGTATGGAAAATGAGTTTAGAAGCACTCAGGAAACTTAAGCAAAGACTCCCCATGGGCACCTCCTTGCGGGATGTGACTGCAGCTTTTCTCCAGCAAGATCAGGCTTACTCATTCTTTAAAACAAGTCAGCAAGAGGCTTGCTGGTTCGCAACAGCCGTGCTGTGCTAGGGCTCATTATGGGAAGGCACTCACAATCCATGTGTAGAAATACAAATATAACTTATCTTGGGTAATGCAGTCAGACTTGATTAAGCAGTATGTTCTCTACTCCTAAATACATATTTTAAAATGTCTTAGTACATCTTACGTAGCAGGTAAAATTACACTTATGTGGATCTTTTCTGACTTCCTATTCTATGAATTATAAAGCCTCGCTGAATGTGGAAATGGATGAGGTTTGGGCTTGAGTCCATGTTCATAAATTACGAGAAAATGGGATCTCTGCCTAATCACAAGACCTTTGTATGGTTTATATACATATTTGGATCTGCTTTTTTGGGTGTTTAAAACTACCAACTCATCTGTAGCTGAACTCATTGATTTGTGTAGTTGGTATACTAATGTTGTTTGTACTCACAGCAAGGAAGACACGCTGTGCTTGCATTCAGTTATCTAAGTGGTAAAATTAGTTTAACATTTAAGTTTCTTACAGTATCTTGCATCCAGGATTTAAACCTCTATTTTCAAGATGTTTTGCTTGATTTGTGTCAATTGAGTTAGTTTTAAACATAACTAAAGAGCACATTCTGACTGAAGTTGTGCCATTACGGTTGAACTCTTTGTATTTAGCAAGAAGCTTTATCAGAATGCTTTTTGGTGAAAACTGTTTGCAACTAACACTTCATTTGTTTAATTTAATCACTTATATGAACTCCTGCTTTGAAGATGCTGAAAGTTTATTTTTTTTTTATTTGGGCTTAATTTTTACCTCTGTCTTGGAAAACAAAAGCCATAATCTACCTTTTTGCCTGCAAAGTGGCTTCTCAGTTTTGGTGAATCTGCTGTTGGCTTGAAATGAGCTAAATAAACTTCATGAATCTGCAAAGTTGATTTTAAAAACTGGGCATAGCCATTCAGCAACTCTGATTTGGGGGGCTTTCCCCAGTTTAGTGCTGGGGACTTGTAACAGCACCATTCAAATTACTGGGGAATAAAAGCAAGTTTAGTGTATTTATGCCTAAAAAACTGTACCAACTGTCATTTTAGACAGGGTTTCTCTTTTTAATCAAGTGGGATTTTAAGAGATTTGTTAACTCTCTGCTTATACATTATTGTTTCTTTTTGTGTCTTCTCCTTACGCTTACCTAGAAAGAAACTTGCTGTCCCCTGAGTATACCGCTAATGTGAACAGTGCCATGGGTGGGCTTCAGTTGGGTAATTTTCAGTGGTGGTCAGATGCCCGTGGAGTTCTAAAACTCACAATTTTATTCTTGTGCACTGAAACTTCATTTTTCTGTCACAGATGGTAACTTCTCTAACACAAAGTAAAGTGTGTGGGGGGTTAATACAGCTATGTCAGGAATGTTTCCAAAGTAGGTCTGCTCCACCTAGGAGATCCTCTTGCTAGATACAGCGTATCTGCCTAAATGTTGAGTGGTTACAGCCTTGAAAATTTGTTCTTCCCTGGGTTGGCTTTCTCTTGAGAGTTTTTGGAAGTCTTGCCTCGAAAACGTTGAGTGGTGTCCTATAAGCCCAGTGCCTGAGCGTGCTTACAAGCGCACTCCTTTGCTTTTACTCCTTTATGAGACAGAGCCTTAGTATTGAATTTAACTTTGTGAAAGTGTCCTTCCATGGCTACGGATGTTCATACAGGGCATGACACAGAAACCAATCTTGCTGCTTTCCAAAAGGCACATAAAACAACCTGTGACCAAGTTCTGCTCGCTTCTCAGCATGACTTCCAGAGAGTTGGTTTGCTTCATTATGTCAAAGTTAATAGCATGGGCAGCGACCGCTACATAATGTGCATGTACTGCATATCCCCCGGGTGGCTTACTCTGCCTGCCTAGTAACTCTTTTTTGTTTGCTTTTTGGGTTTTTTTTTGAACTTGCGCTTAACTGCTGAAACTGCTAGTCAATATTTGCCTGCTTATATTGGACACTTTTTCTTGTGAATATTGTTCTGAGTTTGTGCTCCAATATTATCTCTGATTTTGTAGGTTTCACTGCCTGGGCCGTATATAGGCCAGTGAATGGCGTGGTGTGTTCTTAGGGCGCTGAGCTGTCTCTGAGAACAACTCCTATGTAACAATACGTTTTCCAGGGGTGTGTAGGGGCTTTTGTTGGGTTTTTAGCTTGGATTTTTTTGTTTGTTATTTTAGCAAGCATCTCAAAGTTCCGCTCTTTCCTGCTAGTACTGTTCTGCTTGGCTTCTTAAGTTACTCTTTACTGATGCATTGTCACATTAACATAATTTCATTTCAGCTGTTGTTGATACTCAAACCTCTTAAGCTAGAATTAGCATTGTTTAATAGCCTGACTTTAGGCAAGTACTCTCCATCAGAACCTCATCATTGATTCCTTTAAAATTCACTTTTTGAATGACTGTACTAATAAATGTATGATGCTTAAAAATAAGACCACTGGAGAAAGGAAGTTCACTGCCTTCTGTTGCATTTTTCTGTCTGCAGAGAGCTGTATTCAAACTGTAGCCTTAGTTGTAACTGTGGTTACTAGACAGTGTGGTACCCTGCTAAAAATACACTTTTCTCTGTGCATCAAGCTGCAGTTACCTCTTGTTGATGTCCTTTGATGGAATTGGGGTCTGAATGCTTTTACAGTCTGGGCAGAGGATTTTGACTGAGCTTATCGTCTCACTTCCCACTTCACAAGTGCTTCATGTCTTCAGGCATTTGTCCGCTATTATAGGATCTTTATTGGTACTATTGATAAGAACAAATAAAGCTGTTGCAAGACCTTTCAGATAATCAGAATTACTACCAGTAATGTTAACATACATAGTTTAATGCCTGCATTTTAACAACGCTCATCTACTGTCTGCTTTAGGTCAGAGGGTCCAGCTTAAAGTACTGGTATGAGAGGAGTGGTTAAGTAATGGTCACATGCATGGCTTAGCATTTTTGGAAGAAAATTATTCCCACCAGAACATGCCCAAGAAGATAGGTAGCCACTCACCAACTCTGTGGCGATGTACAGAGAGTGATAGAAAGTACTGCATGGACTGCAGCTGAAGATGAGCATAATACAGTAAGCAGTATTTAACTATCAGTTGGCATGTTCTCAATGTGAAATAGATTTCGAAAAGTAGAAAAATAACTAGAAAATCAGACTTATTTTGTGCTTTGTGGATATAACAACATAGTTTGAATTGCTGACATGATCTTGGAAAAGGACTTGGCTGCTTAAAAACCTTAAGTGTGTTGAGTGTAAATTGACTATGTGTATAGAAGGGTTGGGAAAGTATGAAGGAGAGAGGGAGAAAACTAACAACAACAGCTTCTCTTAAAGCACCTAAATAGATTTAAGTAACAGAAGAGGAGAGGCATATAACCTATGGCGACATTCTTATAACACTTGCCTTCCTCCATTCCCGTAGTTCCTAAATCACAAGCTTTGCCAGCATGAAAATAAAATCTTTTTGTTTGGCCATGTGTGCTCTGATCTGTAGTGGGAGAGCAGCGGGCACCTTCAGTAACCTGTAGCAATTCATTTTTCTGCAAAGATTATTACGAATATATGTGACAAAATAACATATTATGTAATCACTGTGGAAATCAAGGTTTTCTGCATCTTCTCCTGTTTAAAGTCATCCTTGGGTTTTCGATGACTGAAAAAAAAATTTTTCAAACTCAAATCCAGCAGTTTTAAATTGATTGAATTCCATATTTATAATTTATTAGTTGATAAATTGCCACAGGCAGCAGCTATTTGGAAAGCAAAGCTTTAGTGTTTCCAGTGTTCTTTAGAACTTTTTCCCTTAACTTTAATCTGTAGTGCTGCAGTAGGGCTGCTGGCAGTACTTGAAATGTTTAAATGGTGGAATGATGGCTTTAAAGCAAAAGACTAGCAACTTTAACATAAGCTTTTCCTTTCCATTATGGTATTTTTAGTCAGATCTGTAAGCAGTCCCCTTTCCTCTTTGGAGAGTGTGGAACATAAATATTGTAAGACCACTCCTTAGGCCTTTTCTTAAGTAGCAAAGACTTTTGATTGTGACTTTCCAATTGTAGAGTAAATTGAGATTTGCATATGTACCAGTGTATGGAGCACTGGCAAGTATGGATGCTTGTTACAGGACTTTGTTCCCTTTTCTCTCCTGTCCTGAAGTTGGTGTGAATGGCCTGGTTTAATTGAAGATGAGGTGTGGTCCTGTTAGGACCATCTTGTTAAAAGCTATAACCCCTTGTTTATCATTACATACATCAGACAGGATTTTTGAAATTGTTGAATTAAAAGAATGACTATTTTTGATGCAGATCTGTCATCTAAGGGAGAGGAAGTGATTTCACAGCTGCCTGAAATTATTAGGAGAGTGTTGCTTGGTATTTCAAGGTGGTGGCAAAGCATCGGAGGCGGCACTGACAGCTTTGGTGCAATGGGAGGGAGAGCCAGTCATCAGAAGGCAATAGTTAAAAGGTTGCTCAAGTATTAAGTGTTCAAACTTCCATCCTTATGGAAGTAATCATCTTTCAATTTTCTGTCTTCTGTAAAGTTGTTCCTTGCTCTTTGCTGAGCAAAGTAGTGCCTTTTAGGTGTAGAGTATTGGTGGAGCTGGAATAGAAAGCTTTGGTAAAGGAACACTTGGCTTTCACTTTTCTGTGCGTGACTTCAGGGTTGCTCCCCGAGGATATCATAGACGCGTGGTCGCTGGAGGTAGAGGCGCTTGCATAGAGCGGTCTGAGCAGTTGTACCAGCTGTAGTTTCTTGCCATAGACACTGAAGAAGCCTTAGCTACTGTACAGTGGATTGGAAAGCAGTTACTTTGGAAGTAAAATGGTCGTGCTTTGAGTGGTCTGGCTAACAGCTGGAAAAGCTGGATCAGTTTAATGGAGTAAGTCCATCTGCCTTTGTTTGCAGGGAAGCACAGAGTGGGGTTTTGGGGCAGACCCCCCCTTTCCGTGCAGCTGAGCGCAGGTGCTTTAGGGTCAGGATTTGCTTCTGGTGCATTCTTGCAGCCTGTAGCAGATAAGCTGCCTACCCTTTGAAGATAAGCAGAGTGATTCTGCTTTGCTCTCCTTTTTACTGCTGTTTTAAATGCCTGACAGACATGTAGGACAGTATCAGTTAAAACGTTCACTCTAAATTTTTTGTTTGTTTTTTTATATCCATGTAAGAATCTGATACCTATAGTTGTCCCTGCTGCTGGAATAAATAACGTATTAGTCAATTTGAAAACAATTAAAACCAGAATTTTTATAAGAAGCAGGTGGGGGGACTGTGGCATGTTGGTGTACGAGGCAGTAGTTTGCTCAGCATCTTGGGATTTAAAGGAAAGTTAAAGTTTTAAAGGAAATAATAAAGAAGTTTTACACTACCGCTACCCCAAGTCCCCAGTTGTTGTTATTAGAGGGTTATAAAAGATCAATTTATTGAATTTTGAAGTCTATTTTGGGGAACTACAGGCTAAGGTTTTAAACTGAATGTTTTGAGGGGGTCTTTTTGTTTTACTGGTGTTTAAAATTGCTAAAATCTGAGTTTAGCTTCAGTGTACTTGGCTCACCTTACTAAAAATACCCCAGTGAAAATGAGTTTATGCTGTTAATAAATTGCAAATACTGAAGCAAAATGCTCCTTCAAGGGCAACATTGGTGAAAAGTTGTATGTGTCTATTTGAAACTTACTCTTCAATTTTTTTCTTAATGCCAACGCTTGGCTTATATACCATGTTATAGAAATGAAAATAGTGAACATAACAGAACATTGTAGGAAGATACACAGTTGAGGTCAGTGAAATTATATTATTTCAGAATATTTGGGTTAGGTTTTTTTACTGATTGTGATGGCTAAAGCATGTAGTAGTTCAAATATTCTCACTTAATTTCTTTACATAAATAGGATAGTTTGCTCAGTCACTTTGATGTTTAAATTTGGGTGTTTTACTTTCTTTATGTTTGAACAGAAATAAAGAACATCCTGACCTAAAGCTTTGGTGCCATCCATGGAAGCACATTACGGTGGATGAAAAAATTCATACAAAGCACATCATTCACATTGAGGAAGACTGTTGCAAAGACGAGACGACAAGTTACAGAACTTGGAATGGGACAGTTGAGAAACCCTCGACCATTCCTTCTGTGGAGGAATCCTACATTACGAGTGAACACTGTTACCAGAAGCCTCGGGCATACTACCCTGCCATAGAGCAGAGACTGGTTGTGGAAACGAGAGGTTCAGCCATGGATGATGGAGTGAATAGAATAAGGGAAAATGGGGATGATGCCTTGTCAGAGAGATTTGGCTGGAATCTGGACCGAGAAATATGCAAGTTGGAAAATGAATCCAAACACAATTACTCTAAGGTATTTGTATTAAAACAGCCCTTGCTGCATAGAGAATGTGTTTGCCTGGCAAAGTGCAAAACTCAACCCTTTTTAATAGTATTTAGTTTGTTTGTTTGTGTTTAGTTTTTTCCTATACTGTTAATTAAATTAAAATTAAATTAAAAAAATTTAAAAATTAAAATGGTAGACATGATCAACTTGTCCATTTCAAATAATAATTTTAAAAAAAGAATAGGTTGAAGAGGACTTCTTGACGTTAAATCATCTGCACTGTCTGTGGAACATGTTATGGTCCACTGGCAGTTCATTGCTGCTTATTTTTGTGTGTTAAATGTAAAAAAAAAAAAAAACAACCAAAAACAAACAAACAAAAAAAACCACTAGCAGCAGGATAGAGAAGGAACAGGGCAAGCCTGTGTGATACTACCAAATACAGTGGTATTCCAGCTTTTAGTTATTTCCATCTTGTTCCCGTGTTTCTTTTAATAGTTACATTAACTAAATTAATTCCATGTTCTTCAGGCAGCATTTCATGGGGGGGAAGGAAAAAAAAAAAAAAGGAGGAGCCTGAACTAAGTTTTTAAGAACAATCACCATTGAATAGTCCTGTATCTTCTTCCCACAGGAGCACTCTAGTTTTAGCTTTTCAACTCTTGGTTCTCACTGTGAGGTCTATCGGAGGCCTGCCTTTCTACACCCCAATGCAAAAATTTTGCTTCAATTGGTTAGTGCCAAGTCATATGAAATACAGTTTGACTGATGTTAGAAAGCATTTGGGAAATACTTCCCTTTTTACCAATTAAAAGGTTGTTTAGCGTTTTTCATACTTATGTAGGCTGTACTTCATGCTCTTTTTAGCTTCTCTAGCAAATTAATTGAGATCACTTTGTTTCCCAGAAAGGCATATATTTCAGTTCTTCAGTCTTTTAGGAGCCTTTTTCTAAATCCTTTTGTATTTCAGCAGAATGATGAAAAAAAGTAGGGAAGTAGAATCAATACTGGTGACAATGTAGTCAAGTTTTGTAAGTGGTGGTAATGGTTTTTCTTTCTAGACGCTTCCATGAAAATTTTAGTGGAATTGAGATTAGATTCCTTGAGGAAAAATCCCTTCTCACTGTAAAATCATTTGCTCTTTAGTTGATTACTGTCATGTTAAAAACTGCTTTAGTTTTGTCTAGAATGCACAGATTAAGTGCAGTATTTTCCAGCTGGAGGTTGGCAGGGAGCTAGCTACCTGTGTAGATGTTACCTTTTGAAAATCAGATGCCTGTGAAGTGCAAAGAATAGGTCTCAGAAAAGTACCTATAAAAGCATATCTGTAGTTAGATCCTCCTGCCCAAACTGCCTTAATATTTGTGTATGATCTCTTCTGTGTCTATCCTCCACTAGCCTAAGATTAGTTAAGCAATTAGCGTGGGTAACTGTAGGGACTCAGTCTGGCACACCAATTCTGTTTCTCTGTAACGAGTATTAATGTGTGTATTTCTGCTAGGTAAGAGAGTCTGTCTCTAAGAAAGTCTCTCCAGAGGAAGCTATTGAAGTGAAATTGCTGGAAAAAGACAAAGAAGGAGTTGTGAACTCACAGCTGCAGTGGCAGCTTAATCTTTTAGCTCATGTGGAATCTCTGCAAGATGAAGTCATCCACAGAATGGATTTCATTGAGAAGGAGCTAGATGGTAGGTAGCACTTTTCTAGTTAAAAAATTAACTGTATTTAACTAAACTACCTGTTCAAAACATGTGAACTTGAATTTACTTCTGTAGACCTACAAAGAGATGAGCATTGCTGTGTCAGATTTACTGCATTTACTAACAGAAAACAGACATGCTGCTGATGTTGGGGGGGTGGATTTAAAAACAAAGATCAAATTAAACTGAGCAGAATTTATAGAAATTCCAGTGAAAATGCATCTAAATGCTTGCATCAGATGTAGTGGAATATCTTCCATGTCTTTTTGCTTTCAGATTTTTGTCATTTTTCCATAGCTTTTCTGTGGATCTGAACTCCTCTGTTTTTCAGGGGCTTGCTGGCTGTGTTAGCCTATTCTAGGTGGCCTCTTTGCACAAAGCTCGTCTTTTCCTGTCTCTTTCAAATTCTTCACTTAAATGTCTCTTGAAATTTGTTTTCCCAGTAATGGAAAACTTCCGAACCCTTTGTGTTACATTAAACAATCCAGGATGGTTCTTTTTCTTAACATTTTTAAGTCTGACCATTGGTTGTATAGTGGTTACAACTGCAGCTTTTCTTGCAAGGGTATTGGGAATTTAACCTTTGCCACAGTAGGAGTCCTTTCTTTGTGGTTTGGTAAGGTACTGAAAAGTTGAACAACTGAAGGAATATTTCAGGTAATGAAGATCAGTCAGGCCTGTAATCATAATGCCTATTCCATAAATGAAGAAGCTCTGGTTTGCACAAGTCAGGCTGCTTTTGTCTGCTGTTGAGCTGGAGGGCTGCGCAGAGCATTGCTACTCTGATCAGGAATTTTCTTATTTCAAGGCTGGGTGTGTCAGTAGTTGAGTGATGCCCACCACTTTTTCAGCAGATACTGCCCTTAGGTAGAACTAGCCTGTTGATCTAGTTAGTGGTAATGGCCTCTGCTGCTTCTCTTGGCAGATGTATTCTGTCTTTGGTTTCAGTCTCCTTCCGCAGTACTATCCTGTCCCCTGCACTCATCATAGTGCAGTCTGACTGCCTTTCTCGTGGTTGTATTACATTGTCACCTGAGTTGCCTCTTGGTCAGTAGTATTTCTGGTTCTTATTTCCTCCTGAGAAGCTTTAGAGCAGGAACTCATTTGCTTTGTGCACTAGTCTGCTGTTTGTGCTTTTGGATTTCATCTCCATTTTCTGTTACCCAGTTCTTCTGTCTCTTGGACAGTGTATTCTGTATTAATGGCAAGCTTCTTCCATTAACGTAGTCCTACCCTTATATGGTCTTCAGTTGCATCTAATGCTGATTTTAAGGGTATTCTGATGGTATAAACTTTCTGTACCGCAGTGTCCTTCCTCTGATCTGTATCAATGCCAGAGCAAGCTTAGCACCAGATTTCACAATATCTAGTCCTGAGTTTTCCTTCCTTGCTTTCTCCTAGGAACACCAGCTTTTTTTCCTCTTCTCCCCTCCCAAGTGAATTATTTTGCTCTGTATCAAAAGCTATTTGCAAAGATTGGTGTGAGGACTCTGGTTGCCTGATCTCTCAAATACTGTATGTTAAAAATGTTGCCCACTGCGCTTTCAAGATTTACGAAATATTTAAAGAACTCCGGTTTTGTGACTTAAGGCGATCTATTAGCTGAGAACGGGAATAGTGACAGCTCTGTTTCTCTTTGCAGTTTTGGAGAGTTGGCTGGATTATACAGGAGAGCTGGAACCACCAGAACCACTAGCTCGACTCCCACAGCTCAAACATTGTATAAAGCAGCTTATAACGGACCTAGGCAAAGTGCAGCAAATAGCACTTTGCTGCTCAACGTGAGACTAGAAAATGTCGGAGACTGTTACTGAGTGTGAAGTTGGAGCATCTGATGTGAACAGCTCTGTATATTTAAATGAATTAGCATGCTGGTTGCATGGGATGCAGATTGACTTCAGGGATTCATGAAGTGCTGTTCAAAGAACAGCAAAAAGGTTATTTTATCTCATAATTTTGGGTTTATTAGGCAATTATAACGATACGGAAGAGGTCATACTGTTGTCTTCAGAGGCTGGGTGTTGGTTGATAAATTATACTTAAATTTTCACTCCTTACAAGTTGCTCATTGAAACGGTAGACTTTTTCATAATTAAATTGACTAAAAATTGTGCCACTGAAGAACAGAGTTCTAAGAGCCAAAAATGTTTAGTTGACAGAGGTTGTAAATAACTTTGCATAGATGAAGTGACTTGTGTCATGTTCTGTTCCTTCTGGTTTATGCATAATAGCACACAGTATTTAATCATTAGGAAATGTTATAACAGTTTTCAGACTTAGTGAGTATGAATGTCCAGCTATTAACTATAAAGTGTTATGTGGAGGTTTGCAAGTAACAGTGTCCTAAACCCCACTTCTCTTATGTTAAATAATGTAGCAGAAGGTCACAGGTGGATTGCACTTATTTTCAGAATAAATGATTGTTTTCCATATTTATCTTGTCACTATCACATGACTTGGTACTGGGGAAACTCATTGACATTGTGTTTATGTGCATTCTTGAGCTCTTAAATATGGCCATCCTGTGCCTCTTGAAGCAGTGGTAGTGGGACACCCTCATTGTGGCAGTACGAAATACTGCTGGGAAGAGACTGGAGATGTGCTCAGAGTTCCAGACTTCAACAAGGTCTGTAATGGACATTATGTAGTTTTCTACCCATTTGTTAATAATTGCCATTCCGGTTATATTTTGAAATGTAGACTTTTTTCAATACTCTGAACGTGTTTATTGTAAAGACTTACTATGAATGTGTGGTTTTGGGAATCAGTTTATTTTATATTCGTGTAAATAAAGCCTCAAGATCTATGCATGAGGTACTGTCCTCGCAGACAGTGAGTGGGTTATTATCTTAAATGGTGTATGTTCACAAAGTCCCTTTTTATACCTTAAGATTTAATTTTCTGGTTTGTATTACTTTGTGAGAGCAAAGTGAAAATGCTGCTTATGTTGAAGTCACATTATACAGGACCTTTTGAAACATTGGTGTATTGTAAGTATTTAAAACGTTAAAAGTCTTTCAGCTACAGATCATAGCTCCATAAATAATTGCTGTGACTTTAGGTTTTCCTTCCCAAACGTTGCTGAGTTAAGTTCACTGTCGAAAATGGTAAGCTGTTTTCACAGTGAGAGTGTCCTTAAAAAGCTGGATTTGTTACCTTGATTATATTGTCTGTGATGGTACCACCAAAGGGTAAAATTTAAGCACAGTTGTAATTGAAAGGCCCATAACTGTACAAATTATTCATTTTGGATATGAATCTGTAATGTTTGTATACTGCAAAGAATAATGTAAACTTGAAATATCCAATGTTATTGTAGGAGTTAATGGTATCTACACAGTGAATATTTTATTTCCTTCAGAAAACAGAATAATTAGGCTACACTAGGTAATAACTAAGGCTTTTGTGCCAAGACTCATTTCAGGGAATAACTTGTCTCACAGTTTTATAGTACTAGTTCCTATGTAGTGAATACAACATACGTACAGCAGAAAAATAAGTTTATTTTTCTGTAACATGATTGGAATAAACCTTACATTATATTTAAGAATCACTTCACTCTCTGAAGATGAGACTAATGCTTATACCTTGTCTCATTCCTGTTAATGACACCTGAATTCACATATACCATGTAGCTCTAGAACAGGCGGCAGTGATCAGACAACCAGAGCAGCATCAGAAGGAGCACCCCAGACAACTGCGAAGGTTTTGACCTTTTTTTCAGGTGAGATTGACCAGAAAGGTGTTCGCTGGTTGAAATTTGTAAAGCAAGCACTCCGACTGGGCGTCTCTTGAGAAGAACATAGCTGCATTGTTAACAAGTCAGCTGTGCTTACAGTTTGAGGGTGTGAAAGCAGTTAAATCCCTGAGCAGACTTTTCACTCCAGAGTGGAACTTCTCTTTCCCAAGCAATTGCTTTTCTTGTGTTCCTTGTATGTTTTTACTTTGCCAGTTTATTTTTGCTCAGGGCAGTACTTTAAGATTTGGAAGAAAAGGTGGTTCTGATGGGTGAATCAAAAGGCAAATACTGGAGACTTGTTTTCCTTTCATAGAGCTAGGGAAGCCCTTGAATAAAGACTGAAAATATTTATTTAAAATAGAGTAATGTTTCCATGTTCAGGAAAGAGTCTTTATTGTGCTCTGCCTGGATTCATTTTTGTCCCTGTTTTTGCAAGTTTCCACATTGTTATTTCTTAGTCTGGACCAACTGTTTGGTCTGGCAAGTCACTTTTTATATTTCTTTAAATCACTGGTAAGTGAATGCAATGTGGAGCCTTGATGAAATGAGCAAACATTGCACTGTGGATACATGAGTATATTTGTCTTTGTTTATGCACTATTAGAACCGAGGGTGCTGTATATAGAATTTTGCTTTGGAGCAATATTTGCAAAACTTGAAAACTTCTGTATCTTGGTGTTTGGAATAAATAAATAGGTTTTTGCTGGTTAAGTCTTAGTACAATCTTTGTTTCAATTGATTGTTCAATAAAATAATTTTGGACCTTGTTTCTTCACACAGCATTGAAATGCAGGTACCGTCGTTGGACAGGAATATAGATCATAACTGTTCCTAAAGTATGGAAGTGATTGTTTTGCAGATCTGTCTCTGGCATGGTTTGGCCTCGGCCAGCAACAAAGAACCACGCGGCCACTCACTCAACCCCCACAGCCGTGGGGGAAAATTGGAAGAAAAAGGCAAAACTCGTGGGTTGAGATAAAGGCAGTTCAACAGAACAGCAAAGGAAAGAGAAAAAAACAGCAACAATAACACCGATAGAGGAAGGTACAAATGCAATTATGGTACCAGTGCTCACCCACTGGACCTGGACCGCCCCAGCCCTCTCCCCCTATAGCCCAGGCATGGCTCCCATAGCATGGAATACCTGTGTCCCCTGCTGCATCCTTGGGGAAATTAATCCCATCCCTGCTGGAACCAGGGCATTATCCACCCCTTATTCTATGCCATCTATGTCATGGCCAGATCTTACAGTTCCCAATTAATTGCCACCACTTTTCCCTGTCTTAGATGTATGTATGTACATATATACGCATACAGATTTAATTCCCAGTCTATGGGCCTTCCCTCTAAAATGTCTATTGAGTTCATTTAGTCCATGACTTTGGGGTCCATCTGTTAGAACAGTCTCTCAGGGCAGGTGAGATGGTGTGTGAGCTTGTGGCTGGTGTACCTGGTGAGGCCCATGCCCACAGTCGATGGGTTGAAGGTGTCAGTCTCGAGCCAGCTGCTGAGGTCAGTTCTAGTTCCATCACTGCTGCTCAGTTTCATCAAAGTCCATCTGTCATTGGTTTGGGTGATTCTTACTGTGGTACTATTGATAGCAATTATAGTAACGATGACATACAGTGGCAGGGTTATTTAGCACTTAACATCATACAATGTGATTCATTGACTCTTCTCACCCAAAATCAGGTCCTTGACCAAAACCAATCCCATGGATGGGTTTGCCTTTGCCTGAGGCAGGGCTAACCCAGACTGTCTTCCCCAGCATACTCTTCAGGTGCACTACAGGGACTTTATCCCCTTCTACTGTAGGTGGAAGTTTGGATTGGGCATGGCCAGCTCGATTGGCAGATCCCCTGGTGTTGACTAACCAGGTGGTTTTTGCTAAATGTGTATCCCAATGTTTGAAGGTCCCACCACCCATGGCTCTCAGTGTAGTCTTTAACAGTCCGTTGTATCGTTCTATCTTCCCTGAGGCCGGTGCGTGATAGGGGATGTGATATACCCACTCAATGCCATGCTCTTTGGCCCAGGTATCTATGAGGCTGTTTGGGAAATGAGTCCCGTTGTCTGACTCAATCCTCTCTGGGGTGCCATGTCGCCATAAGACTTGTTTTTCAAGGCCCAGGAGAGT
Organism: Pluvialis apricaria; assembly: GCA_017639485.1. Lineage (NCBI taxonomy): Eukaryota > Metazoa > Chordata > Aves > Charadriiformes > Charadriidae > Pluvialis > Pluvialis apricaria. The sequence continues at coordinate 149,227 of CM030021.1, read as the reverse complement.
GTTCCAGGCGGTGGCATGGGGCACAGGGTATGTTTCCAGCCACCCGGTGGTTGCTTCCACCATTGTGAGCACACGGCGCTTGCCTTGGCGGGTTTGTGGGAGTGTGATATAATCAGTCTGCCAGGCCTCCCCATATTTATTTATATTTCAGCCATTGTCCTCCATACCACAGAGGCTTTAACCACTTGGCTTGCTTAATTGCAGCACATGTTTCATATTCGTGGATAACCTGTGCAATAGTGTCCATGGTCAAGTCCACCCCTCGGTCTCGAGCCCATCTATATGTCGCATCTCTTCCCTGATGGCCTGAGGCATCGTGAGCCCACCGAGCTATGAATAATTCACCCTTGTGTTGCCAGTCCAGCTCCACCTGAGCCACTTCAAACTCAGCAGCCTGATCTACCTGCTGGTTGTTTTGATGTTCCTCAGTGGCGCAACTCCTGGGTATGTGGGCATCTACATGATGTACTTTCACAACCAGATTCTCTATCCGGGCAGCAATATCTTACCACAGTTCAGCAGCTCAGATTGATTTACCTCTGCGCTGCCAGTTGCTCTGCTTCCACTGCTGTAACCGCCCCCACAGAGCATTTGCCACCATCCATGAATCAGTAGAGAGGTCAAGCACTGGCCATTCTTCTTATTCAGCAATGTCCAAAGCCAGCTGGATGGCTGTCACCTCTGCAAAGTGGCTCAGTTCACCTTCGGATCCTCTGTATCCCTGACTCCAAAACCCCAGGGGTCAACCTCGGGTCTCCCCTTGGTATGGTACCACCACTCACCGACCAAACCCAGACAGCCCCAGCCCTCTCTGCCCCGTCCCTGACCAGCTCCCCCTATAGCCTGGGCATGGCTCATGGTATGGAATACCTGTGTCCCCTGGCCATCCTTGGGGAAATTAACCCCATCCCTGCCGGAACCAGGACAGTCTCATGTAAGTATTCTTAATAGGTAAACTATTATGTATTGTTGTACGTTGGAAATTGGTTTAGTGAGAAGCTTGTACAGTTTATTCCCAAATCCTAATATATGTAATATATTAGCACCTAGTATATGAAATCTGACCCTAATTTTTGTTCCTATTTCAACAAACAGCCTACCAGGGCTGCTGCTGAGCACATGGCAGTGTCGATGAGAGAGGGGCAGCTGGCTCATCCCTCCGATCACAAAGGACTTGAATGCTGTGGGTAGGAAGCTGCTGTAACCAGAACAGCGCAGCACTGTGGCACCTGGAAGCACATGTACGTGAGGAGTGTGAGGCCAGGATGCTCCTTGTGGGAGTGCGGGCACCTGAAGGCATAGCTTCCCTGCCTGCTTCCCAAGGCCAGGTGAATTAGGACGAGTGCTGTCAGCTGTACAGTGCGAACTGCACAGAGAAAAAAATATGTAATTTCTATAGAATTTTCAGGTGGAAATGTGTTTTGCCCATGTAGCAGCAGGCTAGCAGTTGAGTTTCAGGTAGGTTCGGGAGGATTGAGCTGGAAGGGAACACGACATGGGTGCTGCGCCTGTGACATTCTGCAAGCTGCTGCCATGCACTGGGCAGCAGCAGCAAGCTTGGTGTCGAAGCTGCATGTTTGCTGTGTGAGGGAGTGCTGCTTTAGCACTAACGCCAGGGGAGGAGCTTTTGATGTATTTGAACAATCCATGCAGAGAAAACATGTAGGCACAGGAAGGGGAGAAGCTCAGAGAGAAAGTGCACCTGGCACAGGCTTTGCCTGAAGGCAGGGCAGGCATCCATGGGCCTTCAGATGCATTTCTGGTTCCAACTCTTCCCCGCTCAGTTTCCCCAGCAGGAGGAAAACACGTCTATTCCCTTGTCCTAACAAACTGGCCTTCCTAATTTCGTTCTCAAAACAAGATCCCATAAAAGTCCTGGATTTTAAGCCTACAGGGTGCAGCACTCTGCTAGAGCCTGGCTTGTGAGGTCTGGGGAACCCTCTGTTGCTGGTGGCAGATCCAGGCATGTGGTTCATGGTTCAATCAAATCATGTAGGTCTTTGCTGATCACTTAAATGTGTGCTGTCTTTTTTTTTTTTTTTTAACACTTGCTTGATCTTAAGAGTCTTGTAGGGGCGGACTCGCATCAGGAGGCAGTTGCCAAATCGTCTTTCAGCCTTCATGTGGGTACATTCACCTTGAACTTCCTCAGCATAAGAAATCTGACACAACCATTCTAATATTCTTACTGTTATTTGAACAAAGTATCATCTCTTCTAATTACATGATCTCCTGTTGTATTGTCCAGACCGTGGATCTCGTTCATGCTCATCTTGGTGCTAGAGTACCATCCGGGCTGCTGCAGCGCTGGCATTTCATCACATGTGAAAGTGTTCATGACTGGTACGTGGGCTGGTTTTTCCAGTGGCGTTGCTCAGCACCTCAAGCTATTAAAGTTGTTCAGAAGAGTATTTCATATCTTTGTATTAATTCTTCAGTATTTGCATAGCAACTCTCTTGCGAAGGGAAAAAAAAATCCACATCGGGTTAATACCTGCCACAGCTAACCAGAAAAAGTCCATGTTCAAATAGGCAGGTAGTTAAAACCAGAAAATACCAGGAGTTTTTCCTATTAGAATATACGTGCAGACAGCAGAACAACAAAACAACAAAAAGGCTGGAATTCACCATGTTCTGCCTGCAGGGTGTTTCTGCTGGTGGTGCTTGCGTACCATCAAGATGTTCGGTCAGTAAAGGCTGAATGATGCCACAGAGTCTTGGTTTAACCCTCCACACCAAGTTTTTAAGGATGGCGTGGGCCCCGTTTCCAATTGTTTAGGGATGTTGGGTGCATTGGGCTCAGGAGGAGTTGCGTGCACCTCCCGAGCTTTCAGACTCTGGTGGTTTTAAGTTATGCAGGTTGAGTACGTACACTGTTGCAAGGGACACCAAGGGAAGGACCGGTGTGGTGGGTTTCCGTACCTTCGTGTGTCAACTGAAGTAATGGTTTGCTGAATGCCACACTGCATCTAGGCTCCAGCAACGGCTGTGTCCTCTGAACAGAGGTCCAAGCTCCTGGAGATGCTTTAGCTATTTTGCAGCTCCTCTAAAGAAGTCCCTCTGATACCTGTAAAAGCTGGGTGGCTGCTCTTGTGAAAGAGATGATCACACATCAGATGGGCAGAGCATAGGCTTATATGGCAAGGTTGCACATCTGGATGTCACTAAGTACCTGTCACTTCAGAGGAGGTCGGTGACAAAGCTCTCGGAGGTCAGTGCTGTCCACAGCATGGCTGATCTGGCCAAAGTGCCCACAGCTGCGCAAGCTCAGTGTGCCCTCAACACACAGTGGAGAGCATCTGAGAAGCTCATCTTCCCATGAGTGTCCTGGTCACTGAGAGCACCTCTGGTGAGGACAGGCAGCAGCTCTTGTCCCCGCTGACTCTCTGTGGCTGCCTGCCATGAGGCAGCTAGCAGCTCCTCTGCTGCCCTGGCACCAGTGGATCTGCTCAGGGCTTGTTCTGTCCCTTCACAGCCTTCAGCGTCCCAGTCCTGTACTGCCCGTGGCAGCGGCCCTGCAGCCCCTGCCTCTGCCCTCCCTGGTCTGGGGTGAGAGCTGCTGCTGCAGGGAGATGCTGGGACCCGCTCTCTGCCTCTTCCACTCCTTAAAGACCTGGCTTGGCATCTGGCTGTGTGCTGGTGATGTTCACTGGGGTACAGCAGGGGGAAGCACCCTGGGATCCCCCCAGCAGCAGCCGCTGGTCTGGGGGGGTCTCCAAAGATGTTCCCCAGCACAAGTGTGCTGGGGAAAAAGGAGCGGCTGCGGGGCTGGGAAGGAGGCGGGCTCGGCCAGCTCGGACACCACCAGCATGGGGGAAGGATTGAAGTAGGCTTTCCAACCAGGTATTTCCCATCTTCCCAGTCACTACCATACGAATACCAGAGAAACAGCTTCTTGAGTTGTGGCTGCCTCCAGTCTGAGGTAGAACTATCACTGTGGTGTAAAAGCATCCAACAAGCTGGGTCCAGGTTGGAGGTGGAGGAAGGAGGCCCGAGGGCTGGCCTTCATTCACACAGGGTGTGTTGGTGGCAAAAATAAAGGAAGCCAAACCCTCTGGGCTGCCCTGGGGGTGAGAGCTCTCTCTCACAGAGACCAGCAGGGCAAGGTCAAGGCTGAGGCACAAACCCTGACCTGTGTCCTGACCTGAAAAGACACCGGGGCTTGAGGCTGGTGACTGAGCAGGTGTGTAAAGCTCTGGGCTGCTGCATAGAAGGGAATGAGAGCGGGATGGTGGGTTTGCAAGAGCAAGCTCATCAGACACGGACATGAAGAGGAGGTTGGAGCATGTCAGAGGCAGGAAACCTGCAGGTGCCAGGGGGGGCTCTGCACTGGCCTCTGGGTGTGAGGAAAGGAGGGAAGGGATATCACCAAGCAGCAACATTGCTTCTGCACCAGTGCTCACTGCAGAGGAAGCCTCGGGCGCTTTCCCCAGACTGTGGTTTGCTGATAAGGGGCTGTTGAAAGCGAAGGCTCAGGTGTGTTGCTGTTCTGAGGCATTTCTGCTGCTTTTAAGGCCCCCTCTCGCCCAGAGGCATAGCTTAGATTGGGGTTGGACACAAATATTTGCATCCTGCCTTTTTGGATCATCTAGTCCTGGCATGGACACATTTCTTTCCCCATTGTGCCTAGAACAGCGGTTGTGATGTTAAACTATTCTAAATCTCTAGGGGTCATTAATTTGCCCTAAGTGAGTTGGCCAAGGACCAGACCTGACCTGTGGCCATTGTCTTGTCCCAGGTTGGGGAAAGCCAGCAGTAGGGCCGGGGCAATGGCCATGGCAGGAGCAAAACCCCCCAAGCTGCGGCAGATGGAAACCTGCCCTGTGGTTGTAGCTGGCAGTTCACAATTTATTCACAAACCCTCAACTGTGAATGAGGTGCTCTTTAATTGAGACACTATAAATGGTTATTGCTGCATGTCCAGCAGGATACTGTTTTATGGACCTTAAATCCCATGCAATCCATGTGTTGAAAGGTTTAAAGATCAGCTACTTCGAATGCAGCAAGAGGCTGGTTTCCTCCCAGCTGCTGCTCTGCTGGTCCCAACAAGCAGAGGGGCGAGTTATGGGTGGGTGAGGGCACAAAGGTCCGTGGCTGCTGCTCACAGGCCCTGTCCTGCATGGCCACCCCACCCCACAAAAGTCTGTGCATCAACTTGAGGTGTCTGGTGGGGTCAGGGTGTTCCCCCACCGGGGACAGGCTTTGGCTTGTTGGGCATTTGCATCCCCTTTTCCTGCTGCTGTGGGGGACACGGGGGGGCAGGCAGGGCACCTTCTGTGTGCATCCTCTGCCTTCTTCTCCCATGGGTGCTGGGTGATGCTCGGGGTGCTCAAGTACCTGCCTTTGGGACGATGGGCCCTGGGGCAGCCCCTTCCTCCAGCATCGGTGCCCGCTGTCCCCGCCTTGGTCTCAGCTGGCCCGTGTCCAGGCCAACAGCCCCAGGGTGCCCGGCTCCCACAGCACCAGTGAGCAATTTTGGCTGAAACCAGGTGGACACTGTAATGAGGGCCGGGGGTCTGCCGTGGGGCTGTGGCCAAATGGGGCCGTGCTTTCAGCTGCTCTTCGCCCCCTTCCCTGGAGGGCCCTGCTCGGGGGTGGCCGTCTCCGTCAGGAGGAGGTAGGAGCTGATGGCTTCCCGCAGGCCCAGGCTGATGGGAGAGTCCTCCTCTGGTGGGGACGCGGCCTCCAAGAACAGGAGGGAGCTGCAGGAGGGTGGAAGGGACTGTCAGCGGGCAACCCCCCAGGCCCCCTGAGGGTCTGGCAGGGGCAGTGGGGAGACCCCCAGCCCCTTCCCCGTCCATCCCTACCTGTCGATCTTGTCCCAGTTGAGTGATGGCTTCTTCACAACAGCAGGCATGGCAGGGACTGGGGCCACCCTCGCCCCTTCCATGGAGCAGGGCTCCCTGAGGGGGCAGCACAGCCCCTCGCCGAACTCTGGGCAGGGAGCCGGTGGCGTCAGCAGGGAGCCCCCCACCTGCACCCCAACCCCGGGGGCAGCCGGGCAGGTGGGGGACTGGCCGACACCTTTCCCCCCTCCCTCCCTGCAGGGTGCAGAGCATCCCCCCACCCAGACTGGGGGTGCTGAGGGGCTGGTGGGGCATTACCGGAGTAGTGGTCCACCAGGTCGTGCAGGCTGGGGAAGGTGAGGCGGGGGGAGATGTAGAGCCAGCCGTTCTCCAAGCGGTGGATGCGGTAGTGTGTCACTGAATCCCATGAGGCGCGCTCGCTGCGGCGCACTGACAGTGAGTAGCAGCCTGCCAGGGTGAGCAGCAGGTGCTGCCATGGGCGCCCACCCACTCAGCCCCACTGCCCCGCACTCTCCCACATCAGGGATTTTATCGCCCCATGGGAGTGGGCGGCAGCACCCATCTCCCCACAGGGCTGCGCGGCTGTGAGCATCCCTGTGCCAGCCCCATGCCATGAGCACCTCCAAACCGGGGACTGTGGAAGTGCTGTGACATGGGATGACCTCAGGTAACACCTGCCACATCCCACGTGCCCTCAGCATTGGGCGCTGTGGCTCTGTGCCTGAGTCGCCACTTTCTGGTGCTGTGCAGGGATGAGCCACCCCCAGCCCCACAGCCCCACGGTGCCCAGGCCCCCACAGGGCCATGCAGCACCGTGCTGGTGCATCAGCCATGTGCACCGGCACATCATCGTGACAGGCACCCCGTTTCATTTCAGAGGCTGAACCTTTTCACTTCTCTGCTTAATCAAAAGCTGCAGGAAGCCTGCTGGTGTTTTTTTCTTTTGGGGCCCCGAGGCAGAGGCTCAGCACACAGCGGGGAGCAGCGGCACCAGGAAACCGCTGCGCGGGGCAGGCCGTTGCCACCAGGTGCGAATGATGGAGGATCAGCCCCACTGGGGCCCCACTCAACACCCCAGTGGGGATGGCTGGGAGGGAGTACAGGAGACGGGGCCCGAGGGCTCTCACCTTGCCTGGTCTGGCTCTCCCGTATCAGGAAGGACCCGCTGCGATTGCCCGGCCGGAGCAGCAGCTCCTCCGCCTTCTGCCGGCTGACACCCTCGTACAGCCACCTGTGCAGGCAGCGGGCACTGGGTGGGTGCTCTCCCAGCTGCACAGGGACACCCAGCACCCCAGGGTCTGTCCTGTCCCACCTGGGGTGGAAGGGACAGCTCGGGGTGCAGCAGCACACGTCCTGGGGGCACCCTGGCACGTTGTGCTGCCTCCCCGAGCCCCAGCGTTACTCCATGGCCCAGGGAGAGAAACGGGGCAGGGCATCCTGGCGTGGTGGCTGGAGTTTGGCCTTGGTGCTGGCCAGGCTCTCTGTGGTGGGGCTGTGTCCCCTTGGCCCCACCTTGGGATGGACCCTTCCCAGCATTTACCTGTGCCTGACCTTGGCCACGCAGCTGCTGGGAACATGGCACTCCTTGCCAGACACTTCCGATGCCACCAGCCACCACTCCCCATCCCTGCAGGGAAGGGGGAGAAGCCATCCTGAGGGGCCAAGGCTGCTGCGCACAGGGAGGGGACCCCCCAGGATGGGTGTTGCCTTTATGGCCCTGTGGGCTGCACACTGGTCAGGGGTGCCCGTCCTGTGTGGGGACTTACTCAGAGAGGACACGGAGCTGCTCCCCCATCCTCAGGACAACAGCTGCCCCCGCACCAGAGGGGAAGTCGCAGAGGGCCAGGAAGCTGCTGGGGGCTGTGGGGAAGGTGACTGGGCTCAGAGCTCCCCTGGCAGCAGCCAGCCCCAACTGGGGCAGGAGGACAGGCACACCGGGGGTTGCTGGCCAAGCTGGCAGCTGCCAGGCGCTTACCTGTCTCTGTGGGCAGCGGGGGCTGCATGGAGTCAGCAACCCCTGATGGGATGCTGAGCGGCTTCTCCCGGCTGGGCAGGCTCCCCATCCCTGGGGTTCAGCAGGCAGCCCTGGCCCCCGGCCGCTGGCTGGGAGGGAAGGAGAGGCTCATGCCCGGTGCCAGCAGCACTGTGGGCCCAGGGCAGGGGGATTGGTCCCCTGTGGAGCCCCGAGCCCTTGTGGCATGCCTGTGTTGGGATGCAGGCCCATGGGTCACAGGGCAAGGCATTGCCACCAGCTGATGCTAGCATGGAGGCTCCCCAGAAAGGCAGGGGCAGGGCTGGGCTCTGGGCTGGGGATGAGCCTGGCAGCAGCTCCCCAGGGAGGCCTTTGCGGAAACCACCTCCCCCCAACCCCGGAGGGAGTGTGGGGACTCGCAGCCCCAGCTGGGGTGAGCTGGGGTCCTCCCCAGGATGGAGCAGCCACATCCCCATGGTTGCCCCATGCCCCTCGCCATGCTCAGTGCTGGCATCCCGCCTCAGTCCAGTGTCCCCCGGTGTGTGGGGCACCCCGTCCCAACGCCCCAAGCTGCTGGTCCCCATGGGGAGCTCAGCGGCTATGGGGACACCTCTCTGCCTGTTTTGGTTCATCGGCTGTGGAGACATGCAGCCAAACCTATGTGTGACCCACACCCACGCTGTGCTGAGCGCTTCTCCTTCTCCCCAACTGCTGCCCTCAGCAGGGTCGCACCCCACTCACCTGCCACTCGCTGCTGTCACCATTGTGGGAGCTGTCAGGGCAGACATCAGCTGGGCTCTGCCCCGTGGGGTGCTGCTCCAGCGTGGTGGCTCCTCAAGGCACCCAGGTTGCAGGGGGTCCCTCTGGCACAGGGAGTCTCCCCTGTGAAGGACAACCCCTTGCAAGACCCACTTGGTTGGCCCTTGTCCCTCTGCTCTACAGCTGGGTGTTTTCGGGTGGCGGAGCTGCGGCTGCTCCTGGCAGTGCTGCCGGCAAAGGGGTGCGAGGCTGGAGCCGGGGCTGTGGGCTGCCACTGCTTCCTGTGACGTGCAAGCACACTGGAGTGGGGTTTTCTCTTTTTCACTCAGCCAACAGGTTGCTCAGCTGTGTCCCTCGGGGCCCTCAGTATGGGGACAAGGTCTATGAAAAGTCCTAAGGGCACTCAAGGCGTTATGGTCATCACATGGGATTTGGGGGTGGGCAAGAGGGAGGGATGAGCGGGAGCAGGACACGCCATGGGGGTCGCAGGGTGCTTCCTCTGCCCTGCTGAACATCCTGCTGCTATTTACACTGTGCCCTTGAAACTTTCTGGTCACTTGTAAACCACCGTGACGGTGTGAAGTGCACACGGAAAAGAGCTTATGAAAACAGCCACCCGCTGAGATTAAAATGGCACCCCAGTCCTCCCCTCCCCCCAACCTGGACAGTGGGACTGAGCAAAGGGGCTTTATCTTAACACATGGGTGGGAATGTGGCGCACAAGGCCATGGGTTCCTCTGGCCACGGGATGCTTCAGGAGCCGTTCCCCGGCCTCCCCACCAGGCAGCCCCATGCCACAAGCAGGCTGGGGCAGCAGTGATGCCAATGGAGAGGGACAAGGCTCCAAGGAAAGCAAAACTACAGCAACCATCCTGGCAGGGTGTGTCAGATGTTAAGCTCAAATAATGGACGTTCTGGGGGGAAGGAGCCCCTGAGGGCCCTGGTCCTGCTTCCTCCTCAATGCATGACTGACATGAGCTACACCAGCTTGGCTGTGGCTCCATCTTGAAAACCTCCAAGGCTGCACATCCCTCCCCATCTCTCATCCCACCCTCCTGGCTTAAAAAGGAGGAAAGATCCCAATATCAGTTCAGAGCCTCCCAAACCAAAATGTGTGGCTGTTACTCCTCACAGCATCATCTGGCACGGCCAAGAAGAGTTTGAGTCCATCACCTTTCACCAAGGAGCATGTCCAGTTGTGAGTGTGCAGCCATGGCTGCAGCTGGGCCACAGGGCTGGGTCAGCAGAGTGAAGCTGCCGTCTTGCAGGGACTGTGGTTTTCTGGGTGACATGCAGCACCTTCCAGCACAAGCGGCACCACAGCCCAGCAGCCGCCCGGCAGAAACCTCAGCCCATGGCTGTGACAGTGTTTTTCCGTCAGTGACCCCCAGAAAAACCTTCAGCACAACTGAGCTCCTTGAGCTTCACCCCGTGCTGCTGAAGAAAAGGATGCGTACTTTTATCGACAAGGATTTGGGCTCTTAGGCTAGAAGTGCCATTGAATGAGCTTGTCCCAAGGTTTTGAGCAACCGGGAATTCAGTGCTAAGGGTGTGGGAGAGCTGGAAAGCACTGGCTCCATCCGCCTGCCCACCCTTGTGTGAGCCACCGCTGTGGGCACCCCAACACCAGCCAGAAGAAAGAGGTCTAGGAAACACTCCAGTATTTTACAGGGACCGAGTCTAACCTCCATGCTGCCCCTCGAAGTGTGGAACAGCACAACCGTGTCCCCCCAGCCAGCGGGTGTCCAGCGCTCACCCCGGCAGCCAGTGGGGCCAGTGCCAGTGGCGTTTGGGATCCCAGCCCAGGGAAACGCGGCCCGAGCTCAAGCTCTGCTCCTGGATTTGGCTGGCATTGCTCTTGTCACCCAAAGAAACATTTTGTTCTATATTGAACTCATTTCTCAACTTGTATTTAGCTTCAATTTTTGTATTTTTACCAGGAAAAGCATTTGCTTATGTGAAAACAAGTTGACTTTTTCCAGTTATCCTTGGGGTAATAAAATATATGACAACCCTCACTATAAATCTTGCCTTGCTAATGCCTATGAACCACCATGGCAACAAAGCTCTCTTCTTCATCACCCCTCTTCCAAATTGCTAAAATATCTCATCTATTTACTCTCCTGGGTTCCTCATCCATGGGCAGCCTGTAGCTCTGAGCTCTCCTGCTCCACATCATCATGAACAGTGCTCAGTGAGCTCGCACCAACCCCTGCTGTGGTATTATTTCCTCTAACTCATTTCATTGTCATTTTAATATTGTGTTTGCCTTTCTTTTGGTCTGTTGCTGTATTTTCATAAGGGAACTTGAGGAAGAATCGCTTCTCAGCATAGTTAGCTGACATTAAATCACAGCACCGCACGTACATCAGCTCTTCTCCTGCGTACGTTGCTTTGCATCCGGCACTTGCATTTACCAGCAATGGGGTACCTGGTGTCCCAGGTTCTTTGAAAGTCTCCTGTCTTCTGTAGACTCAAACTTATATTTGTGTTCATTTAATCACTTTGTCACTTCACTACTTGCTCATCAATACAACTGGCCAATTGCTCCCATTTCTCACCTTTCTTTCATTCAGTCTGCGATCCATGAAATCACTTTGTCTCACTTCCTGCACTGACCCCTCCGCAAAAGTCTTCAGACAGTCACAGCCCGAGGCTGCAGGAGTCCGCACTGTGGGCAGGACAGCAAGGCCAGGACTGATCTGTGACCAGCAGTTTAACCCCTCTTCAGTCCCCGCGAGCTTTCTGTGAAAGTTAAGATGACAGACAGCTGAAACTTGAGAGCAAAAGCTGGATGTGAAAAGCAGAAGATGAAGAAACGGTTGAGTTAAACAACTGGCTGCTGTGGGTTGCTCCACCTGCAGCGGGCTGCGGCGCAGGGGGCAGACGGGCAAACAGACCTCACGCTGCCTTCCAAACTGCCCTCGGTCTTTGCGCGTCACAACGGCCTTGTCACAGGGTTTACAGGTTAACTTTGTGTTGGACCTGTAAAACACACTAGTGCAGAACACCGTTCACCAGGGAAGGCAGCTCCCAGTGCTCGCCTTTGTTCGGAGGCAATTTTTGGCAGCAGTTCTTGCCTGTTTTGCAGCAAACCTGTCCTTCAGTCTCCACTCTGTCAAAGCTGGAAGTTTCTTCTTTGCGTTTTTGTGGAAGCCAGCTCTGCAGCGCCTTTAGGCAGCCTCTTCCAGGGGACACAGTGACACCCGCCCACGCTGCTCCCGCACAGGTGGAAGGACACCTCTCACAGGAGGTGGCCAGTGCTGCCCCTTCCACGGGGAAGAGTTTGCCTCTCACGACAGGAGACACCATAACTGACAAAACCAGCAGGGGTGTTGGGTCGAGCCAAGAGAAACAACCTGAGCACACAGGTTAACAACGAAACTCAGTTATAGCTTTATTTAATAACTGGTACAAAGTTTCCCTCAGGCAGAGCCTCCCAGTCCCATTCCCTACCCGAAATGGAGCAGAACATGAGCGTGACCCTTGGAGGAGCTGGCTCCCAGTGGGTCAGGACTGCTCAACAGTTAAGAAAGAATGTTTTGCTCACTTATTGAGACCTGTAGCAGCCTGACCACTCATCCCTTTTCTCCCATTAACAGCTAGACCCTGGCACACAGCAAGCATTTGCCTCCTGCCCTCTGTGACCTGGCCAGACATAAAAAGGCAGCAGAATTGTGAATTCCACCAAGGCAGTAAAGAGTACCTGCACAGAGGCATTCACTGCTCGCACTTCTGACCTGACTCACATGAACATGCGTCTGCTGGCCGTCCGTTACATTCACTGGTATTTCCTGAGCCTCAGTTAATACCCTGTGCAGACACCCTGCCTGGGGCGGGCAGCAGCGGGAAGCAGAGCTGGCAGTGCAGGAGATTTCTGGATCCCCACCTGGCAAGGGACACTGCCGCCTGTTTCACAACCTACTCGATGTTAAAGATTCACCTGTGCCAGGGTAGAATAGTGACTAGGTGTTAACTGCGCCTGGCCCTTCTGCAGGAGAGGTGGAAGGTCAGCAAATGTGGTCTGGAAGCCAGGGCTGCTGCTGTTTAATATCCCTTGTACTCGGTTAATAGTGCACCTCGGTTAGTGTAAGTCTACTTGTTAGTTGCTTTGCCCTTTCAGGAGGCTCAGGTAAGAAATCACTCTGTTCCTTCTAAACACACATACAGAGATGAGACCAAGACAGTATTTCTGACCATTTGTTTTCCCCGTGGCTGCCTGGCATGCCAAGAGTCCTGCGAACACAAAGACCTTCTGGTGGGTTCTGCACTCCAGGCACAGCTCTGCCAAAGAGCATCACCTGCTCCAGCACCTGGAGTTTCACATCATCGTGGTCTTGCTTTCTCGCATCCCACAGATGCCATACCAACTGCACCACAAGGGTCCTTTAGCAGAAGCACAACTAGAAAGCAATTCTAAACCTCACAAAGCCACAGAAATTATATTTAAATGAACAGGGGAGACAACAGCTGTCATCTGGATTGATACACAGCACAGAAAGGAGACGGTGTCAGCATGTACAGTAACGTGACTTACTAAGACTGCGGAATGTTAACGAGTGTTAAAGAGGCTCTGATGCCAAGGGCATACAGAAAGGACCAAAGTAATGCCAAGTACAGACTACCAAGGAGGTGGCAGCTCAGATGGGCATGCACAAGTTAGAGAGAACAGTTAATGCCATGTTGGATGAAATGCTAGATTCTGAGTGGGTTCAGTGGGGGCGAGTGGAGTTGTCTGAATCCAGAAGAGGGGCTCCTGCCTAACAGGATACTTCCATGGTTTGAGGTGCATCCTGGAGGTCAATTCCTTCTGGGGTTCCAGCACTTCCTTCACCATGGTTGCTAGTATGAGACCGGCTGCGGACACTCTCGCCAGAGCCCACGCTAGAGGAGGAGTGAGTACGGGAGCGCATCAACCTGGTCATACTAGCTGCTGGCACTGCAAGAAAGAACAAGTGTGGGACTTAGAAAAGGAGGAAGTTCCTCGAGCAAGTATCACAGTCACTCAGATATGTGCCACTGGGCAAGCACAAAAAGAGCTATACCCTCAGGAAGAAAACTCAGTCTTCACTGCCAAAATTAAGTCTTTGCACGTCTAAAGCAAGATGTTTAAGGCCCGATTTCAAAAGGTCCAAGGTGAGCAAATGCCAGAAGTGTAACTGATCATTTGCAAGTGCAGTCATGGTGAGTGTCTGTGCAAACCAAGGCAGCATGACCTTTTGAAAGTCAGTCTCATCACTCTAGAAAACCACAGAACTGAAGTCATGCAACAATCAACAAAATACAAATGAAAAGTGAAAAAACATAGCATACACGTTGTACAATGGATCAGCCTAGCCCGCAGCAGGCCAGCAGGACATGCCCAGACACAGCAATGCACCCAAAGAATCATTCAACTCAGTACACAGACTGGGGCCGAGGCGGATGCACAATTGAAGGTACCTGACTCAGTGCTTAGGTGGCTGAGCTGCACATAAGGGACTGGAAACAACATGAGACAAGGAAAGGGATGAATACAGGAAAGAGCCAATTAGTTGTGGTGTGTGACCAGCAGCTGCACTGCTCCTGGGATCCCCAGCTACTTTCCCTTCCACTCCCAGCTCACACACTGCAGTGAAACCTCCCAATATTTGTGAAAACAGCTGCTAATGAGCATCTCACGGAGATGCCAAGCTGACTCAAAAATCTGTCAGGGCCAGATCTCATCAATGCCTTTAGCTGGAAATTGCAATGTACCTGGTGACCCTACCTCCCCACCAGCCACACCACAACTGCTCAACAGCCATGTCATTTTCCTGTGTTGGGGAAACTGGGGTACACTCTGTAACTCCAGATATGGAAAAGAAATTCATGTCTTTCCTTGAGTTGACAGCGTCAGATTTCTGCTACAAGCCTCCTGCAAGGCATTACCTTCCACCTGCAGTGTCTGCACAGGCACGTCCAACTGTTTTAGCCAATGTGCAGAAGGCACAAGAATAGCTGTTGAGGAACTGGCTCGTGCATTTCTAGAAATGGCAAGCTGCTGATTTGCTTCTCTCTTCTTCTCCCTGAGAGAGGAGGCCTTGCTGGCCAAGCTGAGCAGTGCCAACAGAGTCTTGTCCACCAAAGTTGGGAAAACCATTCTGGGACCAGCTACTAATTCTGGAAGCAGAAAATCACCTGCTGTCCTTCCCCAGTGCTGTGCATCCTATTTGCAAGAGTTTTGACCCCAAAAGTGATGCTGAAGTCCCTCCTCTGATGACGGCACTTGTTGAATTTACTAACACCAGGAACACAAGAGACGTGGACATTGAAATGCTCTCAGGCTGTGAGGGAGCCTTCTCACATGGCACCCTCCTCTGCAGGACCAGTCTCCTCTGGCCAGCCTTGGAGAATACAATTGTCCTATTACTTTCACATCAGCTACACATAGCTCTAAGGGAAAGGACAGCTTCTTCTGAGCCCTAACACCCATGAGCTGGCAAAGAACTTCTGGCCTTGTGGAGACCATTGGGAGTGTCACAGCTGCCATGGTGGCCATGCTGAGTGGTTAACCAGCCACATGAACCAACCCCTCCCGTAATTCCAGCTTTTGAAGGTTCATCATCCACAGAAGGGAACTCCTAGCCCTGGCCCCTGGCAGGCAAGACAGAGCTGTGCCAAGATGCCTGCAATGGAGACAGAGTTGCTTTAGTGCACTGAGAAGCCCTTCTCCTGAAGTCCCCCAGTCTCTGGAGTACTAGGGCAGGGGAGCCGAGCAGCTGTCAGCCTGACACTCTCAGGCAATGTCTTCTGCCTCCAAGCACAAGGAGAAAGCCATAGGGCAGGGCACGCACTAGATCAAAGCACAGCTCCCTCTGGGCTCCCCGGGTGTCTCAGAAGTCACTCAGCGCTCTGCTCTGCTGTTAGAGGGTTTCATTCTGAGATATCGCCTACCCCTGGCGAGAGTCTGAAAGAAATAGGTATGTCCGAGGAGAAAGGAAAGAGCTCTCATGTACCCATCACAGCCGTGAGTCTGTACTGCTAACTCCTTCCCCTCCAGAGAAGGTATGCACAGAAGATTTCAGAAGATCTACCGTTCTTGGAAGCACACTTTTCTGGACTGGCACAAAGATGGACTTACAAGGTTTTACCGACACCAGCAACCAAAAAGGGGTCACCACTCCAGCTGCAGTGCGGATTAAATACGTCAGGGAACAACACAGGTTTGCTAAGGCTTGTTAGCACACTAGCTGATTTTCCAGCATGGATGAATCTCCTGGCAACCACACTAACTCATGGGTGGGGACACAGATGCCAATGGGCTCAGATGGACCAGAAAGGCTGAGTTCCCTTCACAACAACCCCACTCCAAACCAGAAAACTGTGTTTCCACTTACTGTAGCCCATTCCCTGCACAAAGTACTTGAAGGCTTCGGTCAGCTTGCCAGGCTGTGGAAACAGAAAGTGTGGCTTTAGTGCGAGCAGAGCAAGGGGCTCTGTACAACCCAAATGCTGAGAGGCATTTCTCACCTGAACCACCTGGGGCAGGCCCCCGCAGTCGGCCATCTGCAACAGGAAACAAAAGGGAGGTTGAACTGTCCTTCCCACCCCAGGAGGACAACCCCAGAACCATGTCAGCACTGCCAACCCCACTGGGGCTGATGCCACCAGGCTGCACTGCTACATGAGGCATGCTTCCGCCATCTTGTCTCTAAAGCCAAAGCAAGGCCTGGTGACACATCTTCTGGGAGCCTGTTGCTGAAGGAACACAGCACCTTGGAGGCTGCATTACCAAGTGATCTCAGGCCATACTCTAGAAGCCCAGGAGTCCTGGCTCCTCCTGCCACTCTTCCCAAACCTGTCACTTTGCACTTCTATACAGCAGCTGTCTGGCACACTGCGGAGCTGCGGGTGACAATGGGGAAGACTGATATAAAGCTAGAAAAAGTGATGTTGTTGCTGGCTGAGAGCAGGGTGGAGGCTGGGCACCTCTGCTAACTCTCAGCAGGTCTTCCTGGCTGGTTGATGATAACAGAGAAGTAGCCATAAAGTAGGGATTCTGTCTGGGACCTCCTGACAAACTCTTCTCTCCCAAGCCTGGCTCCACAGAGGAGAGAACACAGCCCTGAATGACTCTGCACAAACTTCTTAAAGCTAAATGTATGGAAGGCAAAAACCTAAGTGGCGCTGGCCTCAGCAAAAATAATGCCTTTGTGCAGGCTGGAATGATTCTGGAGTGGCACTCACCTTCAAAAGGGTAGTTTTGGTTGGGTCAAGACGTGAATTGCATTCAACCTAAAATAAAAGGAGGAAAGAGGGACATGATAACACACAAAAACACTTGAAGAGTCAGATATAAAATGTGGGACAGCTGCACCAGAGGCAGCGGCTGTTTTCAGCAATAGGAGCTGCTCTGGGGCCAAGGACTGAGCAAGAGAGCAGAGAGCATGTAGGAGACGAACAATGAATCATAGAATCATAGAATGGTTTAGGTTGGAAGGGACCTTGAAGATCATCGAGTTCCAACCCCCCTACCATAGGCAGGGACACCTCTCACTAGACCAGGTTGCCCAAGGCCACGTCCAGCCTGGCCTTGAACACCTCCAGGGACGGGGCTTCAACAACCTCTCTGGGCAACCTGTTCCAGTGCCTCACCACCCTTAAAGGGAAAAACTTCTTCCTAATGTTTAATCTAAACCTGCCCTCTTCCAGCTTAAAGCCATTCCCCCTCGTCCTATCACTACATGCCCTTGTAAAAAGTCCTTCCCCAGCTCTCCTGTAGGCCCCCTTTAGGGACTGGAAGGCTGCAATAAGATCTCCCCGGAGCCTTCTCTTCTCCAGGCTGAACAGCCCCAACTCTCTCAGCCTCTCCTCATAGGAGAGGTGCTCCAGCCCTCTGATCATCCTCGTGGCTCTCCTCTGGACGCGCTCCAGCAGGTCCATGTCCTTCTTATGTTGGGGACTCCACAGCTGGATGCAGTACTCCAGGTGGGGTCTCACGAGAGCAGAGTAGAGGGGCAGAATCCCCTCCCTTGACCTGCTGGCCACACTTCTTTTGATGCAGCCCAGGATACAGTTGGCCTTCTGGGCTGTGATCGCACATTGTTTGCTCATGTCGAGCTTCTCATCAATCATCACCCCCAGGTCCTTCTCCACAGGGCTGCTCTCCAGCCATTCTCTGCCGAGCCTGTATTTGTGCTTGGGATCGCCCCGACCCAGATGTAGGACCTTGCACTTGGCCTTGTTGAACTGCATGAGGTTGGCTTGGGCCCACCTCTCCAGCCTGTCCAGGTCCCTCTGGATGGCATCCCTCCCCTCCAGCGTGTCTGCCTCGCCAAACAGCTTGGTATCATCAGCAAACTTGCTGAGGGTGCACTCTACCCCACTGTCCATGTCGCTAACAAAGATGTTGAACAGTACGGGCCCCAGTACCGACCCCTGAGGAACGCCACTCGTCACTGCTCTCCACTTGGACACCGAGCCGTTGACCACAACCCTTTGAGTACGACCATCCAGCCAGTTCTTTATCCACCGAGTGGTCCATTTATCGAATCCATGTCTCTTCAATTTAGAGACCAGGATATCGTGTGGGACAGTGTCAAACGCTTTGCACAAGTCCAGGTAGATGACATCAGCAGATCTTCCCTTGTCCACTGCCACTGTAACCCCTTCATAGAAGGCCACCAAATTTGTCAGGCATGACTTGCCCTTGGTGAAGCCATGTTGGCTCTCGCCAATCACCTCCTTGTTTTCTGTGTGCCTCAGCAGAGTTTCCAGGAGGATCTGCTCCATGATCTTGCCAGGCACAGAGGTGAGACTGACTGGCCTGTAGTTCCCCCGGGTCTTCCTTGTTTCCCTTTTTGAAAATAGGGGTTATGTTTCCCCTTTTCCAGTCGGCAGGAACCTCGCCAGACTGCCACGACTTCTCAAATATGATGGCTAGTGGCTTCGCGACTTGATCTGCCAGTTCCCTCAGGACCCGCAGATGTATCTCATCAGGTCCCATGGACTTGTCCACCTTCAGGTTCCTCAGGTGGTCTCTCACTTTATCTTCCTGTACAGTGGGCGGTGCTCCGTTTTCCCAATCCTCTCCTTTGCAATCTGCGTCTTGGGCAGTGCGGCTGCTGTCCTTGTCTGTGAAGACTGAGGCAAAAAAGTCATTGAGTACCTCAGGTCTGTCGCTGTCCCGGGTAACCAGTTCTTGCGTATCCTTCCGGAGAGGGCCTACATTTTCCCTAGTCTTTCTTTTCTCACTGATATACCTATAGAAGGATTTTTTGTTTGTCTTAATGTCCTTGGCCAGATTTAGTTCTAGCTGGGCTTTAGCTTGTCTAACCCGCTCTCTGGCTGCTCGAACGATTCCTCTGTAATCCTCCCAGGCTACCCGCCCCTGTCTCCACTCCCTGTAGGCCTCCTTTTTTCTTTTCGTCAGTTCCAGGAGCTCCTTGTTCATCCACGCAGGCCTCCTGGCTTTTCTGCCTGCCTTCCTCTTTGTAGGAATGCATTGCTGCTGTGCTTGGAGGAGGTGGTCCTTGAATATTTACCAACTTTCTTGGACCCCTCTTCCTTCCAGCGCTTCATCCCACGGCACCATACCAAGCAGCTTCTTCAAGAGGCCAAAGTCAGCTCTCCTGAAGATCAGGGTCATCAGCCTGCTGCGCAACTTCTTCATTGCCTTGAGGATTTCAAACTCGACCATTTCATGGTCACTACAGCCCAGGCTACCCTTGAGTTTGACCCTGTCAACCAGCCCCTCCTTGTTGGTAAGAACAAGGTCCAGCATGGCTCCTCTCCTCGTCGGCTCCTCAACCACTTGGAGAAGGACGTTGTCCTCAATGCAATCCAGGAACCTCCTGGATTGCCTGTGCCTGGCTGTGTTACCCTTCCAACTGATGTCCGGGTGGTTGAAGTCACTCATGAGAACCAAGGTCTGTGAACGTGATGCTGCCCCTATCTGTCTGTAGAGGGCTTCATCCACTTGGTCTTCCTGGTCAGGTGGCCTGTAGCATACCCCCACTGTAATGTCCCCTGCTCCCGATTTCCCTGTAATCTTGACCCATAGGCCCTCAGTTGGCTCGGTATCCTCCCCCAGGTTGAGCTCCATACATTCCAGCTGCTCATCAACATATAAGGCAACACCGCCTCCTCGTTTCCCTTGCCTGTCTCTCCTGAAGAGCCTGTACCCTTTCATGTCGACGCATGAATGAAAGATGCAGAGAAAAAAGGCATGTGTTCCCATTCAAGGGGACCTTGTGGTTACAGAATGTCACTGTTTTGAGACATGGGGTCGTGACTTCAAGGGAAATCATCCCCTGGTTTTGAGGATGCACCATGAAACCCTGGAGCACCTTCGGGGCTCTGACGGCAAGACTGGGAGGGAAGGAGACTTCTGTGCAGTGCAGCATGGAGGGAGATCACTCAGTTCCCTGGCCAGACAAGGAGGCCACGGCCACCTCTTCTCTGCAAGGCTTCTGCAAAAATGGAATAGGTGGGGGCCCTACAGGAAAAGCAACCCCAGCAAGATAGATTATCACGAGCTGGGAACCTGGGCAGCCAGGTAGGCAAGCTAAGATGCAGAAGATCCAGCTGTGGGTGGGAAGTAATGAGAATCCTCAGAGATAGTATCCTCACATAGTCAAAAGTTGGAGAATGTCTCAGACTTCCAGGCCAAACAGACTGACAAAAAGGCAACAGGCCATGCCCTGCAGAAGTTCTCCATGAACAGCTCCTAGGTCCAAGCTACCGCTTTAAGAGACTCCTACACTCTTCCACGGTTTCTTAAGACAGCTGCATTTGCTCACAAACCCCTGGTCTCCCCACAATCACTGGCTGAAGGGGAGGAGCAACATCCACCACAACCACACTACACTGTGCCATGCCCCATTTATAACTGTGCTGGGAGGGAAGTGGGTTTTAGGCGTCTGCAGAGAACAACAGGAAGGAGATGCTTCTAAGTGTTGCCTTCCCTATGATGCAGTGCTTTTGCAGAGCTCTATGTGACTCCCCACCACAGGAACTGGAGTCACACTGCTTATTTTAAACCCTAGGCAGCCTCAGTACAACGGCAAGAGAACAGTAATTCATGCCTTGAACTGAACTCCAGGCAGCAGCCCGGCAGAGCTCGGGGGAAGACACAAGTTCCTGAAAGGGGTCCTCGGCATCACTTGTTGAGCCAGATGCTTGGGCACAAGGACTCTTACTCAGATCCTGCCATCCTCACCTTAGAGTGGCCCTCAGAGGCATTAAGTCTCCCAAGCCCCGGCTCGCCCACTGGTGGCTGACAGGTCTCCACAGTCACGGGACTAGAAAAGAGCTTGGGACCAAATGCCACTTTCCGTGACTAGTTCTGTGCAAGGTGAAAGCACTGCTGGGTGAGGCAGGTTTGCTAAGTGACTTGTGGGGCTGATGTCATGAGCGGAAAGAGTTCACCTATACATACCACTGCTTCCACTGCAGGTGAGTTGTCGCCAACCACTAGCAAGGCAGGGCACCTGGTCAAAAGCCAAAAGAAAGATGTTACAGTACATCTAAGGGATTTCTGAGAAGGCTGAGCTCTGTGAACCAACATCCTCATGAAAGGTTAACAACGCTCAGCTAAATCCCTACCTGCCACCACACCATGGCATTTTGTTGCACCAAAACATCCTCCAGGGCTTGCACACACACCCATACTGTCCCCTCCATGCACACCAACTGCCACTACTGCTGCACACATGTTAAAAGATGTACCTAGGGCTGGGAGAAACACCATTCCAGGCTGCAAAAGGGAGCGTGCTCTCTGAAATGAACGTCTGTTAGGAACTCAGGAATAACCACATCCAACAGAGATTAATGCTTCTGAGGCTGGTTACTGCTCAGCCCTGTATTTTGGTTTGGATTTTAGAAAGAAACACAAGAGATGTTGCGGAATACATTGAAAAATGTCACAATATCAAAACCTCTGTTGGCAAACCTGTGTCTTCATATCCATTTTTATATGTATTGTAATTCTAGAAAAACAATTAACATTCATTGTGTAAAACATACACAGGAGGTCACTGACCAGGTGGCTGAGAATTTACACTATTCATTTACAGATCAAGGCCCCACTTTTGTGTGTTGACTAGATGACAAAAATTAGACTAGAAAGGCTGTGAGCCACCAGACCTCAGAGCCAGTGGAGTACCACCTCTAAGGAGACAGAGGACCTATATGCAAGTCCACTGGCACAGAGATCCACACTTCCACAAGAAGTACTTTAAGGGTCTGCAGACCCCTGTGAGTCACTCGAATGGACAGACAGTGCTCTGTGGCTTACAGCTGCCTGCAAGACAGCGAGCAGTACGATTGCCTTTGCTTGGAGACCAAGCAGGGAAATCCACCTCTTTTAGGTTTCAGGCCAAGATCCAGAGAGTTTGGTTGTGAGTGCCTAAAACACTCCTGGGACTGGCAGGAGCATAAGTCCATTCAATTTCATGGAGCCAAGAGCAGAGCCTAGGCAGCAGTCTCTAGCCCAGCCCAGGCATCCTGCCTCAGCACTGCAATTCGCACTCTTCATGTGCTCTACAGGTTGGAGTTAATTTGCCCGTTTTGCTTTCTTCCTTGGAATCTGAAAATTTATTTAGCCTTCCCCTGTGCTGATTATCACTATTTCTGTCCCTTCTCAGTTGTACCCTGCACAGACTATCCCCTCCCAGATGAAAGAGTCACTGCCAAGGTGGGGGAACACCACTGCATTCTCTGCATTCAGAACCCACTGCCATGTCTGGGAGAACAGTGCAGGTAACTTTTTTTGGCAAGGTGGGGGAAGGCAGTCAGTAGCAACAAACAAAACCTGCCTCCATAATTTTTCACGCAAAACAACTGAACTAACAGCTCAGCAAGTACAGTGACTGCTGGGGGGATCCACTTATTCCTCTGCCTTCTGGAGAATCTCAATGCGTTCTTAATGAAAGGGCTTCCAGGCACCTCTCTGCTGACAGCACTGCACCACAGCCTGGGACTGTCTGAACAGTCGTCCCAGCCATTGGGCTTGTGGGGTTCTTGCTGAGAAGCAGCAGCAGCTTTTCTGCTGAAGAGGCTATACAGTAAGTAACTGAGACAGGCTGATTCAGAGCAACTTACTTGAGTGTTTTTGCAGTATTTTCATTGATGCCAAGAACTGGTCTCTCAATTTCCAGGTCTCTGCGACTGAAAGACAAAACAGAACAATTCTCCATCAAATCAGCAGAGGAAACTGGTTATCGTGGGAGCATATAAAATCCAACCACGAGTGCTGGTTTCAGCACCCAGGCAACAGGTTATCACTCCCTGTGGCATGCCATGAGCTGGAGCCCCAGCAGTCACTGCCAGAAAACAGGATCCATGCTCTCATGGCAAGCTTGCCGTGTGCCTAGAGAGATGATGTACTGAGGTGTGAAAGGGTCATCCAGGCATGAGGGCTGAGCTTGGTTCAGGATAATGGCTGAAGACTAGACTTAGGACAAAGGTTCATATGACATAATACCGAATAGAATAAAATATATGGCAGCAAATCTACTGAGCAGGGAAGGAAGCTATGCGAGCAATCTAACAGGCAAAAAGGTATCCTGTACCTGTTGTATGAGGTGAGGAACAGCTGAAGGTTATCTTGGTTAATGTCCTGCGCAATATGAAGCCTGTATGTTTGGATCAAATCTAAATTTGCCTGCAGTTCCTCCTGTAAAAAAGCAGAAGAATTGAAAGACAGGGAACATCCTCTTTTTCACAAGTAAAGAAATAAAGATAGATACTCATAAAAATACTGAAGCCACCATACGCATCGTTCCCCTGTGAACAATAACACAGAGGGCAGTGACTCCAGACCGCATGAGTACCTAGGCTACACGAAGTGTTTCTGTAACATGACTGTTAGGTGCCATACTTTGGTAATGTGACTATGCTTTTACAAATGGCAGTGCATATGCTGCTGCAGAAGTACAAAGGTATTTGAGATGGGGTAAGTTAGCTCCCGAGCCTCAGTAATGCTTATACAGATACAAATCACTCCATTGTAGGAAGGTCTTCTGCTTATACTTAATGTTAAAGAAGGAAAGCTTTATAGGTAAGCCCCAAGACTGGGACCAAAGGAAAATTTAATCCCAACACCCAGTTCTAAGAAGAAACTGCATTCCAATGACAGCTAGAAAGAGACAGAAAAGGGAATGCAAGGAAGCACTACATATAATGAAGGGTCCTGAAATTGGGGAGACAACTGCATGTGCTCTAAGCAGGAGGAAGCTACACGACTCATTCCAGTGCTGATGTGTGTTGTTGCAGGAGGGCTTCAGGTCAGGGACTGATCTGCTGCACGTCATATACAGTGTGCATGAGGCACAGACCCTTTCAGCTGCCCAGTAAGCTTGCTGGTTGGGAGCCAGCAAAGCCCAAACAGAAGGCATTGCTGTATTCAAAATTTTTAGGAGGGGCTGGTTTCCCTCTGCTGAAACTGAAGGGGAAGACACAGAGCAGAATGCAGCAGTTCAACATCTGGCACATATGATATCCCACTGTCAACTCCCAGTTGATCTGTGCTCTACCCAGAGCCCAGATACTTCTGTGCTGGCTACAGAGAACTGGTGGCCACTTGTTTCTGCAGACAGTTGCCCGGGCACCACAAAGACAGGAGTTCTAGCACTAGTGTGTGGGACACTACTTCCTTAACACGTCTGGAGACAGTCAGGTCAAGTGTGAGGGTGTGCATGCTCCCTGCAGTGTGCAAAGCCCTGATGCAAGCTTGACACACAGAGAAGATAGTACTATCTGTGGCAACCCTTGTTTGATGAACCAGAGCTATTTCAGAACAGGTACATACAGAAGTTATAGATGCAAGTACAGTTGCATGGGCAACATTAACACCTGCTAGGTACTTACATGGCCAAAATGATGTGCCAAGACAATATCCACTATGTTGGTTGTCCAGCCTGAAAACTGAATAGCGATCGTGAATGAGGAGGGAGAATAACTGGAAAATGTAGTTTCATGACAAATTTCAAAGCAGCTCCTTAGAGTAAAGAAAACAAGAAAGAAACTATTCAAGTGATATAAGAAACAAATGCGTGAAGCTCGGGATGGGCGTGCAAGGCTTCAAAGCAGCCTGCGCACAAACAACACACAGCTTTCCTGAAACTGCAAGTGGTCAGAATAGCAGAATAATTAAAAGGTCCATTCAACCTCAGCCAAATGAAGCCTGCAAGCATGAATACTAATTCAGAGGAAAGCTGAGTGCTCAACAGCCACTTATATCCAAGCAGTTTACCAGGATTTCTCATTCACATATGATCACACCCACCCCTGCTCCTACAGTGGAGGCCGTACTACACCCAGACTGAGAACTCAGCAGGGACAGAAATAAAACTGTACAGTTTTTGCCATAAACCGACAAATTCCTGTACTCCGTCCTTTTTCTTCTTACTCTACACACTGTTCATTAAGCACCGTGGAGAGGAGATGAGCAGGGGAAGGAGAATCTCACCTTAGATGCTGCCCAGTCAATCCAGCCCTTTGCACATGGGTCGACATTAATAAGAACGAGTCCCTCCACCAGGTCGGGGTGGCTGAGCTGTGGGGAGAGAGCACAGGCACAACTCAAAAGGATGATTCAGCCCCACACGTTGGTCAATGGCAGGCGCAGTAGCTGGAAAGCTTCTTGCAAAAGGAAGACAGAGTAAAATGAAGACAAGTGGGGAGCTCCTTCTGCGCTTGGCAGCCAGCGGCCTTTTCAGAGCCTGGCCCAAAGTTGGCTCCCAGCCAGACCTTACTCAATTCAGTCATCGGCACTGAGGGACGGACTGCTCACACAGCACCTGCAGCCTGAGAAGGCCTCAGCAGTGTCTCCTGGTGACCCATTCATCTGGTGCAGCCGCAGGTCCTGCTCAGGCTCCCGTCTATTACAGGGCTGTGAGCAGTGACTGTCTCGGCTCCAGTCTGTCACCTCCAGGAAGGACCTGGACAAACTCCTGTGCCCGGAGAGCACCTCCTTCCACTCCTCAAGGAGAAGGCAGTCTCCCGGTGGAGATGTGACAAAATGGCAAGATTCGGCAAATGGCACAGGAGTTGCCTGTGGCTGAGGCCCCGCAAGCACCTGCAGCCTGAGCAGAGGCCAGGGAAGCTCCAGCTGCAGGGGCACCCGGCTCACCCAAGGGCACCCCCTCCGCCCCCCCGGCCCACAGACACCCCTTCCCCTGCTCCAGCCCAGCATCCCCAGCAGCCTGCAGTTTACCCTGTGGGGTGCGTGGGGAGCATGGGTACAAAGTACTTTGAGAACTGCTTGCAAACACAAACTCAGCAACCTAATGCAACCAGAGAACTTTGAGCTCTAGGCTCATGCCAAGGCTGAAATTTTACAGCAGTTCTTCTGCTCCACTGCATGGATTAGCACTGGGTGAGCAGAAGGAAACAACTCTGTCAGCAGGAAACTGTCTGCAATCCAGGCAGCACAGCACGGCACGGGCTTTCTGGCACTCTGCTGAGCTGAGGACAAAAACTTATTTGCGTGACCTTCTCTTTAGCAAGACTGAAAACTACACAAGATAACAAAAGGCAAGGAACAGAGCAAACACCAGTGCCTCACACTGCCCCAGGCTCAACCCTGACTGGAGGAAATGGGAAGCAGAGAATTTTTGGTAGGAGGGGCAGCTGCATGGTGATGTGGCTTTAAGCAGCAGTAATAACCTAAATCATCAGCAACTCTCTGCACTCAACAACTTGAAGCAAATTTTACTGAGAATGTCGGACTTCTGTATCTTTTTTAAACACTATTTCTGAAAGACTCAGGCAAATTCCTGGACTGCTAAACTATGTCCACTGATTTCACATGCTTGTGAATAGTCCACTAGAGAGAAATGTAGAAGTAAGTACCAAGATAAAGCTAGCACTCTCTTGTCAAAGGGTGGAGTGCAAAATCTACCTCCTTCCAGTGAAAAAGCACCTTCCTCATCAGCGCTGGTTCACAGCACGTCACCAAATCAATTGTTTGGTGTCACAAACACTGGAAACAGCATACAGTAATGCAGCCAGTCTGTGAAGACACAAGGCTGGATATTCCTATTGGATGGATATTCCATCCAGCCAGGATGGGCTCTGCTGACTCAAAGACATCACATTACAATCTTTTCATGTCTGGCATAGCTTCAGAGTAACCTTGGCTGCTCCAATTTAACCATCTGGATGCAAAGTAGCTCTCACATGGCTCCCTGCAGGCCTACTGTAATTACTGCTACTTTGCCCGTGCCCCACAAATGGTCTGTTTGATCAGTGGAAGATCACAGCTTATGCGAGTCACAAGGAAATGAAGATATACTTACTGCACACCTGCTGAGGATATAAGCGCCAGCTCCCAATCCGATCCCAATGAAGCTTTTCAGGCTGAAATATAGGCATTTCACCATCAGCAAGGTTAACTTAAGCTCACACCTGAAGCATCCCAAGAGGCAAAGCCTTTCCCCTCTCTGCATCCAGCTGTTCATTTATGGTTCATTTTCAAAATGATCCAGCAATGATGCTGCAGCCATAAACTATTTCATGTGGCAGACAATTTTCCCAACATAAGAACCAAACAGGGTTACACAGGCTAGAAGACGCTCAGGCCTCTTGGGACAACTCAGTGAGCATATCAGAAGTTGCAAGCAGAGACAGAGACAAGTGCTGGAATGGATGTACCCAGCTGGCTCACCCCGTTTCCTTTCAGAGACTTACTTCAGGTGTGTCAGAACAGCAGGCAGCATTTCAGCCAGTTCATCCATACTGGGATACTGGTACCTGAAAACCAAGAGAGACTGAAATCAAAGCACCTCCAAATACAGCTTGAAGTGGTTACCTTCCAGTTCTACCCAAGGCAGGAGAGACAAGGAACATCTGACAGAGATGTACACAGGCGATTATTTTGCAACAATACTGTATATTCCAGCCAACTGCAGGGATCCCACCCTGAGAGCAAGACGAACAGAGCCGTGGGTTTTTTAGCAGTCAGACTTCTGTGGGAGGACGGACAGACAGAGCAAGGAACGCCAGCTAGACTGCAGTGTGCTGGGTTCATGCTCAAGTCAGCCACCTGGTACCAACACTCACCACTAGTGAGGGCTTTACCCATGCCTCAGTAATAGGAGAGTTCCCTAAATGCCCCTTGGGAAGCCTCCTCATCTTCCCATTTCCTCTGCTTCTGTAAGCTGTCTCCCACTACACTCGGCCTGGCAGTCCCAGTTGCCTCAAACAACAAAAAAGACCTCAGTCCAGACTGCAGTCCAGACCACATCTGGAACAACAAAAGTCTCTGCAGAGCTCTTACCCAGATGGGAATGGGGGGGCTCCTTCCTGCTGGCCTGGTGCATCCACATGGCACACAGCAAAATGCTGAGTGATCTCTTGCATGTCTTCAAAGTTAAAGAATGCATTAAAACAGGATTTGTCTACAAAAAAAAAAAAAAAAAAAAGAATGAGACATTTCCTGAAGTTATATTGCAATCCACCCTCCAAACACCATGGCACACACCTGCACGAGCCCAGCGCCCCTGCTGAGTCTGCGGGGGCAGTGGGTGCTGGGTGATGCATGCTGCTGTGCCCCCGACTGCAATGCAGCAGCAAGTCCTAGCAAAGTAACTGCCACGACTGGAGGGCAGGCAGACAAATGACACCCCAAGATGCATGCCCAGGAAAACAGGGCCTTGCAGCACTTGGGTACTCCCAGTACACACTGAGGGGCACCTATGCGAACATAACAGTACACATTGGGTGGGAAGAAATGTGGAAAGAGCAACTGAGCCTGCGGGAAACATTACACTACTTCGGCAGCCTTGTAGAAGGGACTTGCTCACCTGCCCAGCATCCAGGGAATGGATGCCTTGTGGCAGCTCTATCGCACAGCGCAACAAGCCAGCTAGAGCACTGTAGTGTGGTGGGTGGACCTACTTCCACCTTTCCACCTTCGCCCGACCTTTCAAGGGCTGTTGGAACAGACAGGGGCATGCCCCACGCTCTCTCTCCTGCAGACCTTTATCTTTTTACCCTGGAATGACCTGTCTCTTCTCAGCTCCAGGCCAGTCCCACTGGTCCCCACACTCAAAAGCAAATAGCACACAGAACTACTTTTTCAGGGTCCTGGGAATGCAAGGGCTTACGGTTGAGGCCAATGTCATGGTATGTGAGGATGACAGGTCTGTTCCCCTTTGGTGTGCCCCGCATGGTGACATGGACCACTCCAAAAGCTGTCTCAATGTCATGTTCCTGCAGAGAGAGAAGAAGGAGCCTCAGTGTTACATGTGCTGCCTGCCCTACAGGGAACCCTAACTGAAGGCCAGCAGCAAGGGCCTCATCCACGCTTTAACATTGCTCTCCTACCCACAGCTGGTGGCTCAGTACAGCTCTTGCAATCTGCAACCCTGGCAAGTCTCTCTCTCTCTCCAACCACTGCCAAAAGCAGGTTGCTTTTCTACAGATGTGTGAAAGGTTTGGGGCTGTGTCGTCCTGTGACCAAGATCTCATTTCAATTGCCTTTAGTGATGTTGCTGCACCGTAGCAGAAGCTGGGTGTCATGAGTCCATCTGTCTCTAGCGATTCGTGGCATCACGAAAGCGGCTCCCCTCCCACAGCCAAGCCCTTCCTCCCCAGCTGGCATCCCTCTCCCTCCAACCCACCAGTTGCTTTTCTGTGTGCCTCTGACCCACACCTCCGGGAATGTTCTGTCCGTGGGCAAGCTGATGCGAGGGGACACAGCAATGTCCAAGAGGCTAGCAGCAGCCCCTGGGGACCAGGTATTAGAGCCTTCTGGCAGATGGCTGGGACAGCAAAGAGACCCAAGCTCTGCAGATCCAACCACTAGCTGTCTGGGAGGTTGTACCCATCCACAGGGGAGTGGGTGGCAGCTTTTCCTTTCAACAGCACTTAAAAATGAAAGACACCGATCCACACGTCCCTGTTCTCCCAGGCTGCCTGTCTACTGCAGCCCCACCTTGGCCATTTGGCCAACAGCCCACCAGATCTGGACCACACTGCTGCATTAATGTTCGCTGACCTGTCACCCCAGGGAAGGCTCAGCACTGTGCCTTAACCAAACACTTTTTTTTCCCTGCTGCCAGGTTTGGTTAATGTGGCAGTAAAACACCCTTAGGCTCCTCCAGCAGCCGGCACAGATACAGGAGGTTATGCTGGTTTCCAGCTGTGTATCAGTGGAGCAGTTTCATGACCTGTTTCATGATTATTTGCCAGCAAAACTACGTGCCTTTTCCCAAGCAAAATATGGAGAGCTTTTTGCAGTGTGCCTTGCATAAGACAGCAAGAGGACCATGAGGCGTCTGGGTAGGTCTCCAATACTTGTCCAGTGCAGAAACAGAAGCCACAACCTCACAATGATGAACACAGAAGTACCCATGAAGTTGTCTGAGTTTAACTAAAATAGCTGCAAACATATTTAGACAAACACTGATCTGGGATAACTTCGGAAGAGCTGCAGGGACGGCAGTAAGGCTGGGTACACAACGGCAGCTGTAAGTCCTTTCTCTCCTCCACAGAAAGCAAAGGAGAGATGTGCTCTGACTTACAGACACTGCAAAAAGCACCAATTAGTTTCTTGATATTAAAAAAATACCTGCTTAGGGAATAGTCTTCTAGTTCAGCATGAAGACAGGACATTACAACCTCAAAAATATTTTTTACTAGTTTACACAAAGTATGGGATTATTTTTTTTTTAACAGTAATTTCCAGTAACCTGAAAGTGATCAGACCAAACACAGGAGAGGTGAGAGTACCTGGCTTGCAGCACATCAGAAATTCACCTTGGCGCTCCTCTCTGGGCACTCCCACGGGCTGGCTGTGGGCCAGACTGATTTAGTTCTTGCAGTGAAAGATCCTCCTCCCCCCAGCTGTATACTTCTTTTCAGGGGGCCCAAAGCCTCTCCCCTTTCCCCAGGAGCAAGATGCCATAGCCAAATCACCTGAGGTCCGAGGTAGCTTGAAGCCTTCTCCAGCTCGGCGTTGAAGGATACAAGACACCTGCCTGCCCTGGTCCTCAGAAAGGCATTGGGTTTTATTTGCATGCAGCTGTTGCGTTGCACACATGGAGAAGCTGCAGCACCTACAAAGCAGCAGTGACCTGCCTGCACTAGAGCTGGAGAACAAGGCAGGTGAGGTTATCCAGGCCAATACTCACCTCGCTCCCATTCCCTTGGGAGGCGAGCACAGGCACGAAATGACTAGTCCCTGTGTGCCAAGCGAGTCTGGGTCCATGCAGCAGGACTGCCGCCCCTGCAGCAAGGGGGCACCAGGAAGCCCAGAGCGCAGCCTCCATCTCCTGCAAAAACACCTGGCTCTGCCCCTTGCCTGTCTTCTGGGCACTCTGCGCTGCTCTGCTGAGCTGAGCAAAAGCCTGTGCTGTCCTCCAGCAGGACACGTACAGCCACAGCAGTGGCCCTTACTTTAGTGTTCTCCAAGTTCACAGGTGTTAATGAGTCCTTTAACAAAAGCGGCAATGTTTGGAGGAGGCCAAGGGTGGCGACTGGCAGTGCACGTGGCTAAAACAGCGAAGCGCACGAAACTCATGGAAGAGCCCAGCAAGTGCCAAAGCAGCCGGAGCATGGAACCACCGGCTGCACTTCCCTATGCACCCGAGCTAACCAAGGGGCTGACTGTCATTAAACACAGGTCTCTCTGCCAGCTCTGGCAGTTGTTGGCCTCTTCCATAAGCAGCTTTAACTCACTGACCTGGCAGGAAACTATCCAGCTGCTTTTGATTTTTTTTTTTAATCTTACTTTGTTAGATTTCTGCCAGGTCAGTGAGTTAAGAAGCTCACAGAGAAGTCTGGCAAATGCTGGTTCTGGCTCAGAGCCCAAGGGGAGCACATGGGGCAACAGAAGAAATAACCCTGCCCTGAGCATGAGGCTGGTTAAACTGACTCATGTCCCATGAAACTGCACCTCCTGAGGACTAGGGAGGGTTTTACAAGCAGCAGCAAAAAGTCGACTATGAAACACAAGCGCAAAACCCAAACAGAGCCAACAGCGAGAAAAGCACAAAAATCAACAAAAGAGCTGATGATATTTAAAAAAAGTCAGCAATACAGTGTATTTTCTGGAATTAAATTCAAACTTACTGCTAAGGTCCCACGTGCTTCCACTAGGCAGAATACCGGACAGGGTACTAGAAACACCCACCTCTCTCTTTAGAGCTTTTGTTCAAGCACCTCAATGTGCTTCATATTGCAACACCCTGCATTTTTGTGTTCCAAAGTTGGGCTTGGGTCTTAGCTATCTAGTAGGAAAGGAAAAGAGTTTCCTTGAGCTAAAAATCAATCCTTGCTCTCCCACTTACTTTGACTTCGCAGACTATGTAAACTGCGATTTGGGGAAATGAGATCTTTTTCATGTCTTCACTGGGCACTAGCCCAATCTGAAGGGTACTCACCTCGCTGCTCCTTCAATCACATTAGTGATTCAAATACAGGGAACACCCACTGAAGATGGAAGCAACTTGAGAAATCCCACCTTTAACAAATGTCAACAAGGAACATTTTAAAAAATTTAAGATGCTAAATCTGCAAACTGCTTACCCTGCCCTGTACAGTGACAAAGTGCTTAAGGTTATCTCTTTTTCCACTTGCTAGTTCCCAGGCTTCCCGGGAAGCAGTTTCCCTCCTCTACTTAAAGCCTTTTAGTTTTTAAAGGCTTTTTCCAAGCTCTCCAAAGCAAGAAGCAGAAACTACATTCGAGATAAGGGTTTCTACATTCACTTTTTTAGCTACACATTCCAACATCCGTGCTGATCTCCTTTTCAAGATTACCTGGAGAAGTAAGACCGAGTTCTACCCTTAGCTTCTCTACAGGTAATTCTATGTCCATTTTTTCCAGTGAGCTTTATTTTCTCTGAAACTTTGCCCTGTAGCTTTAGGGCTTTTATCTTGACCTATGATTGCAAAGGACAAAAACATTTTCAGACGTCACGCAATTACTGCACACATGACTTCCCTGTCACCTGCTTTTCTCTCCCACATATCAAAGCCAAAGGACAGCACGAGGCAGACACAATACAGAGCTTAGGTATCATGCTTAAGATGGCAACAACAGTCTCTATACTTATCCAACTGCTACCTTGAACAGGACAAAAAAAAGTTATTATTACTGATTTATTACTCTTCTAAACATGGAGCAGAATAACCCAGTTACAATCATAGAATCTTAGAATGGTTTAGGTTGGAAGGGACCTTGAAGACCACCGAGTTCCAACCCCCCTGCCATAGGCAGGGACACCTCCCACCAGACCAGGTTGCCCAAGGCCACGTCCAGCCTGGCCTTGAACACCTCCAGGGATGGGGCCTCAGCAACTTCTCTGGGCAACCTGTTCCAGTGCCTTACCACCCTGAAAGTCAAAAATTCCTTCCTAATATTTAATCTAAATCTACCCTCTTCCAGTTTAAAGCCATTCCCCAGGAAACAGTCCTTCCCCAGCTCTCCTGTAGGCCCCCTTTAGGGACTGGAAGGCCGCAATAACATCTCCCCGGAGCCTTCTCTTCTCCAGGCTGAACAGCCCCAACTCTCTCAGCCTCTCCTCATAGGAGAGGTGCTCCATCCCGTGGATCATCCTCGTGGCTCTCCTCTGGACACGCTCCAACAGGTCCATGTCCTTCTTATGTTGGGGACTCCACAGCTGGATGCAGTACTCCAGGTGGGGTCTCACGAGAGCGGAGCAGAGGGGCAGAATCCCCTCCCTTGACCTGCTGGCCACACATCTTTTGATGCAGCCCAGGATGCAGTTGGCCTTCTGGGCTGCGATCGCACATTGCTGGCTCATGTCAAGCTTCTCATCAATCAGCACCCCCCACGTCCTTCTCCTCAGGGCTGCTCTCCAGCCATTCCCCGCCGAGCCTGTATTTGTGCTTGGGATCGCCCCGACCCAGATGTAGGACCTTGCACTTGGCCTTGTTGAACTGCATGAGGTTGGCTTGGGCCCACCTCTCCAGCCTGCCCAGGTCTCCAGCCAGTCTGCCTCACCAAACAGCTTGGTAAATGAGTAGCAGAGTACTCAGTAAGAAAAGAGCAGCTTTGCAGGCTGCACCCTCTGCCCTTCCCAAACAGGCGTTCTTCACGTCCTTCTTGTAGATGCGCCTTCCCTGCCACCCACCCAGCGAGATGTCCTGCCTGTGTCACACTGCCTCCATAACCACTGCCCACCCGCAATTCTGCATGTTCTCTCCCAGTATTTGTCCACTGCTCATGTAGAAATGCAGCGTTGGAAAGTTCAGTCCAGCTCTGACACACTGCAGTGTGGACAGCTTGGATGGGGACGGCTTGCACGGGGATTCAAGGACTATTACTGTGCAGCTGTCTAACTCCAGCTATGGTCTGAACACTGATCGGGGCCACAGTGCAGGGAAGCAGTGATAGGAGAAGGCAGGTGGAAAAGACGGGGCCAGGAGACAGCCAGACTTTAACAAATGTGCAGTCTGCAAAATAAGGGAGATGTATGCGAGAGAAGATGATGATTTGCAGTTGGGTTTTGAAAAGCTTGATGAAATTTAATTTTCACTTAGGGACTGGAAACTTTATCAGAGGTTTCTCTGAAGAGATTTTATCTTCTGCCCTTATTCATACAGACAAAAAATAAACAGCAGCTGCAGACAATCTGCTGTAAATGGGAACCCAACAGCAGAGGCAGCCTTGCTCTCGGCAGCCTGCTCTCGCCGGCCGTAGGCGCAAAGCTTGTGACGCACAC
Source organism: Pluvialis apricaria (assembly GCA_017639485.1). NCBI lineage: Eukaryota > Metazoa > Chordata > Aves > Charadriiformes > Charadriidae > Pluvialis > Pluvialis apricaria. The sequence goes on along the minus strand of CM030021.1, from coordinate 115,034 downwards.
ATGTTGAACAGCAGCATGCTGCTGGGGAAACAGCAGTGACATGAGTCCTGTGCAGGCAGCTACTATTGATCAACTCAAATAAGCTGGGAACCAGCGCTTCAAAACCCAGCAGTTCCCTCAGCGCACAAATGAGAAAAGCAAGGATGGACGAGGATCAAGAGTTATGGAGACCAGCTATAGCTGGTGAGACCAAAGGTCCAGCTAGCCCCCTAATCTGACTTCAAGAGGGTGTGCTTGTGGAAAAATAAAATAGAATAAGCATGTAGCAATACTTGCTCAAACACTTGCATCTTGTAACAGCTTCCCTTAATTTTCCCAAGTTCCAACTATCCATAGGTCAAAAGATGCTTCCTGAACTAGAGGTGTGGTCTTCACTTTGACTTCCTCTTCTGAGAACTGCAGAGTCACTCCCTGCTACCCGTGCCTTTGGCATCTGTCTCACCCTGTGACCAGAAAAGCCAAAGCTTAACAATGTGCAGGGTGAAGAACCACTTTGTTGCCCACCTTGTATCTGCCGGTTTTGCATGAGATCCCCCAGTCCTTGGTTTGGAAGATGGGGAACAACTGATCCCAGTTCCACAACCCACAGCAGTGATGACCTAACAGCTTGTTGCAATTCGCCTTCATGTGCCCCCTTCTGGGCTGATGTACTCCAGACTATCTGGCCAGTCCTGGTATCACAGCTTTTTTCTGATCACACTGTTGTTCTCCAAAACTGCCCTGTCGTGCTCTGTCCTTTCTGAGACAAGGGGGCTGGCAGTACGACAAACACATTTGGGCGTGCTGTGGATTTACACGGTAGCACAATGAGGTTGCTCTGTTCTCTGTTCCTGATAAACAAGAATTGATTTGCTTTGTTGAAAGCCATGAGCCCCAAGCTAACATTTTCACTCATCTCTCACAATGTCAAGGTCTTCCACCTCTGGGTTATTATCAGCCCTGAGCTTGCCCTTTCATATTCCACTGTGGGATGGTTTTACTCAATGCGCATCACACTTCATGTTTAGCCAAAGGCAGATAAAGTTTGCCACTGCACCCTCCATCACTTTTTCCATATCATTTAAGTGTAGATTTAAGCAGAACAGGTCCCAACACAGATCTCTAAGATGCTCCTCTAGTGATCTCAAGCAATTGTGAAAATAACTGCTTGCGTTTTTTTCTTTTTTAACCAATATTTCATCCATGAAAGGACCTCTCCTCTGATCGCATGGCCACCTAAGTCGCTTAAGATGTGTGTCTTAGGACCCCTTTTGGTAAGAGGTCTTGTCTTTTGGAAATCCAAGTAGGCTGCATCAACTGAATCGCCTTTATAAGGTTACTGAATCCTTCAAAGAATTCCATCAGTTCTGCAGAGCAGGACTCCTTCCCTTTGCGAAAACCACATTGACCTTTTACCAATATTTATCTGTGTAATTCACCCACTATACTCCTTGCTAGTTTTATCAGTCTGTCTGGTACAGCTGGTCAGTGAATTCCCAGAACTCCCCCGGGATCAGTTTTTAAAACTGTGTTACAGATGAAGCACTGCAGTCCTTGGACACCACAGCAACTGCAACAGAGGAGCATAACCTCTCACTTAACAACTCAACTATGTCACCCTTAAATCCATTTAAAACTCCTGGGTTGATACATCCAGTCCTGGCAACCTGCTATAAAAGCATGGATTTTAGCTTTTTTACAGCCTCTGCAATAGGCACTGCGGTTTAAGGCAGGGTCTCTGCTGACTCCCCACAAAGAGCATTCCAGCATGGCAATCTCTGTGAGCTGCTCCGTGGCAAGCTTGCATGCAGAAAAAAAAAAATAATTTAGTTTTTCTGCTATGGCTAGATCTTCCCTGAGTCCTCCTTTCAGAGCCTGAAGAGCCTTAGCACTCTCCAAACTCTCTCACACAGTTCCATTTCTGATAGATTGAAACAGGACTATTCCCCCCCCGCAACTTTGCAAGTCATCTCTCAAAATCCCCTTTTGCCTGCTTTGTTCTGTTCATATATTTAATCTGCTAGAGTTTATAACCTTTTCCATTTTCTCCAGCTTTTTGAAAAATGCTTTTTTGTTTTCAATACCCTCCATGCCCTTCTGTTTAGTCATGCTGGCTTCCCTGCACCATTTCTCATGTCTGCTCTTGACAGATGGTGGGCATTTGCTCTCTGCTTAGCTTATTTTCAATAAGCTTCTCCATTTCTGTGCAGTTCTTGTTTTGAACTTTGAGTGCAAAACCAGTGAAGTTTTCTATGGTTTGGGGTTTTTTTTCTTTTTCCCAAGGATGTTGACCTGGAGCACATTATGGTTCCCATCACAGAGCAGCTCTGTGAAGACAGTTTTGAACACGTTTCTCTGTCCTTCTCAGAATCATGTCAATGATGGCTTCTGCTCCCTGCGGCTCCCTAACTTGTTGCTCCATAGAAGTTTGTGGCTAAAATGGCACATTGGTGTCATGCCAGCCTGACAGCCACATCTGCCTAACTGACACTAGGGAGCTGAAGCTTCCTACCCTTCTCCTGTCTCCTTTCCTTGTGGCTTCTCTGATCACCATCTTGGGCACTCCCACAATTACAGACAAAACATAAATTTCTTATTTAGGCCCGGGATTTCAGTCTAAGGGGAATCTAAGTTATTCACTGACATTAGTTAGAGCCAAATCAGATCAACGAGCTTCCTTTAATGTCCATCTGCATCCTCTACCACCACCTGCATCACCCTCTCCTTCCCGTACACTGTATCCAGGTATCAGTGTTCCACTGTCAGTGTCCACCAAGAGGCACCTCAACTCTCTTCTATGATCTCAGATAAGAATACAATAATCATTGGCAGAAACAAAACAAAACTGAGATTTTGGGTACAACTTCTTGTTACAGATTGGCTGACTTCATGAAGTGGTATCGAAAAGAGTGCTTTTCTCACCCCTCTGCCCTGCCCCATGTCCAGTGAGCTGCTGGTCTCATGGAAACCTATAAGTGGGAGTGCAGGGCTGCGTTCGCTGTCCCACTACAGCAAAGCAACTGTCCCTGCAGCCATAGGATGTCTCATTTGGATGGAAGGTAAGCACCGCGAGTGCACACACAGTGGCAGAAGCACTGACTTGCCTTAGCTGGGCTGTTAAGATATACTCTTAGGTAGGGGTTGGGCAGAAGAACAGACAGTAGCCAGAAACAGGCCACCAATGCTGCTGACCATCTCTGAAAGCCCTGTGATTTTTGCTATATGCCTTATGGTCCCAGCTCCCGAGAATCACTGCTTTTAGTCAGAGCCCCACACTTTAGAAAATGAGATGTGTGTGAACCATAATGGCTCAGATGCCAGAAGTTGATAAGACGCAACTCAACAATAGCTTTAAAACATTTGAGATTAAACACAAGCAGGAACTGCTGGCTATTCCTTGCTGGGGATTTGCAGAGGGTCAGACTAGACCGGGACATCATGCTATTTGGCCTTAACCTCTTTGAGTAATTCTTAAACTGAGGAGGAAAACACACACCTAACTATGACTGCCAAAGTCTAAATTAACTGTGGTAGTGACTATGGGAAGAAGTGGGTGCATGCCCAGGTGGCAAAAGGTTCAAATGGGTGAACCATCTCTGACTGCCACCCCATCTTTGGCCAGATAGAGAAGCAATGACAGTGCGACTGACAAGTACCACAGAAAATTTCCCATATGAAGAAAAAAATATTTCTGAGTGAGGGAATGAGGCACCCAACAGCAGCTCCAGAGGTGCTAATGCCTTGAGCTCCAGAGACTCCCAGGCAGCAAACAGAGGTACCTGAGTGCTGGACTGCAGCAGTCCAAATTCTAGCCATGCTCCCTCAGCTCCAGGTTCAGTGTGATCCTGAGCTTAAGCTTGAAAAGTTATTAAAGTCTGAAGTAAACCATTTGTTTCACAGGGGGAATGATTAATGATGAGAATTCATATTATCAGAGCTTTTCACAACTAATTTATTAAGCTTCTTTTTTTGGCATAACCAGATGAGTTTTACTCCCAATGTGAAGCTGCTCAAAGTTCCAAATTAATTCTCTGGAAAAAATGAGAATTGATTTAATTTGGAGACCAACAATAAAGAACACATCTGTGAAAACGCTTTTTAATTCAAATCTGGCAGAACATAGAGCAGCAGGGTGTCTGTTGCTCATGTTCTGCTCAAGCTTGTCGAACATCTTGACTTGTAGAGGGCTAGAAACGTCCCCAAAAACCATTCAGCTTAAGGACACTCAGGTCCTAGTTCACCTAAGGCAATGAAAACTGCCACTTTGCTGTGAGGTGGAGGAGATGCAGATTACTCACATCAGGTTTTCCCCTTTTTCAGTGATACTGTAGCTACAGCTATTATTTACTTCATGTCATCTTTGCCAGTCTTGGCAAAGGTGGAAAACCATTGCAACATGCTCCTTGGGCAACCTATTACAGCTATTAACCCTGGAGAGACTAAAGTAGAGGTTCCATTGTCTTGCTCTTTGCAACAGCTGCCCTCAAATTTCTACACATTACTAAAACAACAACAGCATGCCTATAAGCTAATAAAAAATATTCTAAGACTGTAAAACATCACCATCTAATAACTCTTACCATTACAGTTCCACAGACCTTGATGCAGTTGGTAGGTAAGTGCTTATCACGTCCCCTCTGTGCAAAATTATTTTGGAAATAGTAGAGCTGAAGGAGACGGCTGCGTGGGAAGCAAGCCTAGATCAGATTTAAAGCAACATCTTGAACTAAAGTATTCATTTCCATATAGAGCAGAAATTTCTTAATAGAAAACACAATATGATCTATGCAAGCAGGCAATGGTTTCTAGTACTTTGTGTAATTGGATTAAGTCTTAAATTAGAGAAATGCTGGGTGAGAATCAAGAGCAGCAGGAGAATGAGGTGTGTAATCTGGTTACACAAACGCATCAGGAGCCAAAGGTGCTGCTGGGCTACTGCCAACCTATTGTTGTATATACAAACAAGCCTTTGTGTGTTCCTGTTTCAAAGGCGTGTGATGCTGAAGGACAGACCTAGTGCGTATCTTTCACCCTTTCTAATGCTTTGCGTCAGCCAGAGAGAAATGGCAAGTGACCTCCAAAACTCAGATTCTGCTAGAGAACAGCTACTGGCTCTGCAGCCAAACGAACTGAAGTCAAGTCACGTACAACAGGAGTACAGCCGACAGGTCGGGTTTGTGCTCCCAAATCAGAGATCACAAACTCCTACAATCACACAATACACAATATTGAGACTGATAAGCAATTAATGACAACACCTGCGTGTTGGAGATGGGGCAAGACGTACTTCTCCATCTCCTGCCCTGCCCATGTGTTACAAGCAGCACTTAAAGCCACAACTTTCTCACAGTCCAGTGAAGTATTCAATGTCAAGAGCAAGGCACCCAGCACGAACTTTGGAATACGTGGTGCTTCTTACTCCTGCTCTGAGTGTAAATTCCCCCTTCCCCACCTAATGCAGGAAACTGGACCTTCCTACATCTATAGTAGTTCAGGGTGAATTAAACCACTTGCAGATCAGCTCTTATCTGCACAAGTCTGGCAATGGGTTGTTTTTTTCCAGCACTCTGCACCGCTGTTTTGAGCCAGTGGAGTATCAGGCTGCAGCCTTCCCCACAGGCTGCAATCGAACACGTCGATGCCTCAAGCGCTCTTCCATCTCCTGAACGATGGGCTGAAGGTGCCACAACCTGCAGACACACAGCCTTTGTAAACCTGAATCCTACACAACGAAGATCGGAATGTGCTAATACACAGGCAAGTCTAAACATCTTTTGTGTGACTCCTAGACCTCAGATCATCTTAACGCCTAAAGGCAACCTGGAAGATAGGCCAAGGGCCGTGTTTCCAGCCACAGACAGTCCACCTGCTGACATGATGTGCCAAACTACATTTCTGAAGACCACAAACATCTTAAAATCTCCTGAAGAAGAGAAAGCAGGGCCGTGCTATGTGTCTCCAAACCTTCCATGCCCCTGGGAACTAGAACTGAGTCTAACTGCATTGAGCTATAACTAGTGTTGCAATTACTCATTAGCTGCTCTGAAATACCATTAATGGGTGTTGCGTAATGGATGGAAACAAATCAGTCACTGTTAGTGCAAAGGCACCATTCATTTTTCTGAAGACAGGAAGGAGGCAAATCCCTTTCTCAACCTAAAGCGCATACATTTGCTTTGCTGTGAGAACTCACTGACAGGAACAAAAAAAGCACAGGAACTTCAAATACCACATCTGCATAATCAGCCTCTTTAGCACACAGTTTTCACAAGCATACAGAAAGCAAAAGTAACGTTTAATTAAACCCCAATGGAGGATTGTGCTCATCCATTTAAAAATAAAAATCATGTTTCAGTCCAAGTCTAGCTAGCAAACGCTTTCCAGAACTCAACATTGCAGTTTTACAGAAAACAAACTTTTTAGACGGGAAGCCAGTGATGGGAAGAATCAGAGGAAGAGCTTCCCAAGAAATAAGAATAATGAAAAAAATATTCTAAAATAAAATTCCATTTTAATCATTTTTAGCTTTACACTATTTGTTGCTGTGATGTCGCTAGAAGTGAAACCCAGTACTTTAGTAGTGACACTAGTTTTCACAAGATTAGGGGCAGCTCCTAATTTAGTAGGCATTAAAAAAACTTGCTTTCTAGATCAAAACATCTTCTGTGTTGTATTAATTTCACTCTAGCACTCTGAACAAGAGAACACAAGAACTCATTGTACAAATCAGAAGAAGAATGGTCCTCAATATCTTAGACAAAACATTTCAATGCTGGTGAGAACAGCTCCCCTGTTACTCACACAGAGAAAGCAAACCCTTCCTCAAAGTGCTAATGTTTCATGTTATTTCATTACAATAAACAGAAGATGCTTTAAACCGTCTTGTATTCAACGCCACTGTGTAGCAATCAAGTTGGCTTTAATGATTTCATTAAAAACTGAGCACAGTTTCGATTCAATGTCTATGACATCAGCAAATGCACATGATGGGATATTTCAATAACCTCTCAATAGCAGAATACCATTGCCTACTGCACAGCAAACAAAAATAAAGCAAAGAAGCTGGGCAAGGATAAGCAAACTTTTAAAAATGCAGATTAAAAAGCTTCAAACAAACATACTTGTGGAAGAACTTCTCCAAAATTGAATCAGTAAAAACACAGGCTTATCGAAAAGTTATACTTTCAGTAGAAAAAAGTGGCAAAAAATTCCTCATTGAGGTCTGTCGTTAAGTCTTCAAACATTTTGCTGTGTTTTACTCTGAACACAGGCAACACCGAGTAACTCTACCTTTTCAGTTAATTCCAGCAATGCATAGCAAGTTGCTGTACAGCGAAACTTTCCCTTTCTTTCCTCCACGGGTTTATGCACGTCTTGTCTGTTCCATTTCAGCTGAACTCTGCATGTCCTGGACTTACTCATTCCCACCGCTTCCATATCTTGTGAGCTCTCCGCAAATACTCTGCCAAATCCCAGACCCATCTCCACAGCCCAGGTCCTCTTCTGCATGGCGTGTGCTGGGGAGCAAAACACCTCTCTCCCGTCACATGGGTGGGAGGCAGCAGAGCAGAAGCGCTAGCTACAGAGCAGATGCTAGCTTATGTCAGACTGAAAGACAACGCAGATTTATTTGGATAGTTTTACAAATATATCAGCATATTCCTTCATTGGCATTTAGAGCAAATCACCTGGAAAAAGGGGAGAGATTTAGGCTAACACAGACCACCTACTTCTCGAAACAGCTGAAGAGGGTCTGCAGATTATAATAAAAGCACAAGCACAGCTCTATTGACTGTGTAGGTCACCACACCATCTGTCCACCAGTCAACTCAGACCATTTAATCCACCATCTGCCTGCAAACATCAGAAGAAGCCAAGCCCAGATTTCATTAGAGTTCATGCAGCTTTCAAGTAAAACGTAGGTCTCAGATTTAGGTTAATACATTTTATTTCTGCAAATAACCTAGATTCATATTGATAAAGGCCGCTAAGCCACCATACTAGCTCTCCTTTATCTCCATTGCAAATGGTTATCAGATTATGTGGAGGTTGTTTCAAGTGATACCCATGCAATCTGTTATTTGTCAGGGTTAACTGCTTGTAGATGAACAGTTTAAGAAAACCAGAGCACCCGTATCTGAAAGTCAGCTGTATCAGAAAAACTAAAAGTTTTTATCACACCACATTAACCCACAGTAACAAATTTCGGAGGCAAGAAGATGCTTGCTCTGTTGACTTTGCCCAGGTCTGATCCTGGCAAGTTATTCAAAACTAAAACCAAACACACCAGGAAATTAACAGTAGTTCACAATGGCATCACCTGTATTCCCCAAAGGAAGGAAAGATCTTACAAACCTTAAATATGCATGTGACCTTGAAAAGTAACACATGGCAAAGGTTTACAGAACAGCACACCTAACCTATGCGCCTGGCACTACCCAGCTCAGAGTCAGTGATAGTGCTAATGACATGCTTGTGAGCTGGGATTAAACTAAGCACTTCTCCCACTCATAAGCATGGATCAACTGCAGCAAATATTTTGAAACTCCAGCTTCCAGCCAGAAAGAGGTCTAGAGGCACCACAGGATGACCAAACACACAGAGGCAGGCTGTGTCACTGCTCCGGCTGTATACAAGGTCAGTCCTGGAAGGAACTGGGATGGACTTACAGCAAATCACCTCATGGCTGAGGGCACAGAATAACACAGGCTGAAATAATACAAGACTCACTCCAGTATGTCAATGTCTTGCACTGGGGAGCTCAAACTGGACCTGCACTGTCAACAGGGTGCCACCAGTGCTGACAGAGGATACCCCCTTCCCTCGTCCTGCTGGCTGCCGTGTTGCAAGCAGAGCCCAGGATGTGGTTGACACCATGCAAAGCCACAGCTTTATCTCCATTTAAAACAGCTCTTTTTGTACTATTAGAAAAACAAGGTCTGAAACGCAGGTCTTGAATCCCTAATGCCATGCTGTCATACTGCAAACACTTCACTGTATAAGATAATACAATCCATCCCACAAACCCCTAAATTTTCTCTTAAAACACGCCAGGTCCCTTGCAGATGTTACTGCTATCAGAAGCTGATCGAGAAGTTCACTGCACTGTAACTGGAAACCATCTTCCAGTTACCAGCCTTCATGAATTTGTGGCCAGCGTTATGTCTGTTCTTGTATAATTGAGATCCTCCCTAAGGCTACCCCTCCCTGCAAAATTCTGGACAAATTAAACCCCTGACTAAGCGTAAGTGCTTTTAAGTCTCTCATTACACAACCGGGTCTCTCTTGCTTTAAAAGCCCTAGCAAACCACTTCACTTCAAACTCGCCCTTCTCAAACACTGGTAAGTAAAGACACACCAATTTCGCAGAGGCCTTAATGTGGCAGCTGGATGTGCTTTGGCAGATTAAAAAGCAGCAGTACTTTTTCACAGGACAACAGAAGAGCTCAACCTCCAAGTTTAAATACTGTTGCTGGTATTAGCAACTGAGGCAGAAAATCCAAGGACCCAATGCACCATCTATCCTCTCTGACAGATTTCAAACAGAGACTTAATCCAGCCCCTGGGGGTACTTTCCAGGTAGGAGAGGGGGCCAAGCCAGGTGTGCCCTGAAACCACACCTTGTAGGAAGAGATGCTGGAGGAAGGTGAGACTGGGACAACATTTACAGTCACAAGAGACACTGCGTTAACTTCTTGCTAAAAAAAAAAATATTCTAAATGAATTACCAAGAGGGCTCCTGAAAGGAACATCTTGTCTCCTGCCCAACTGTTGCCATGGCCACCAGCTCACTGCTGATCTAAATCAAAGCACAGAGAAGCAACAAGCATGTCCTTCCCCGGCCCAGCGCTCCCGAGAGCCCCCCTCCCTGAGGGAGACCCTCTCCCTGGCTTCGGGGCTGCTGGCAGCTGTTGCCGCAGCTCAGCCCCAGGGCGGACAGGGAGCCGAGACAACAACAGCACCAGGACATGCCAAGCGCCCATGAGTCAGTGGTTGCAACATCATGTTTCTTTGGGGCTTGCACAGCTTCAGGTTTGGGGTGTTCTTTGAAGAAGTGCGCAAACAGGCTTTGCTTGTAGAGGGAAAGTGTAGAGTGAAAAGGCAGCAGCGATGCACAGCTCTGTTACAGGGACTCCTTCCTACGTTCCCACTCCATTCCGGCTCCAAAGACCATACCTGCTCACAGACAGGCAGGGCAAACCTACAGCTTTGTTGAGTCATTAGAGAATTTGCAGTGATGGTTAATACACGTAGATGCTCAGGCATTGTGTTTATATTTCCTCCAACCAGGGCAGACAGGCCCCAACAGGCAGTGCCTGTACTCCCTAATGCTCTTACTCAAAAGCATTGCACCTATTTTTACCCATTCCCCATCCAACATGGGAACAGACTGGACTCTGGCAGAGATAGAGAAGATGCAGAAAGACAGACAGAGACAAAACAGTACAGGGAAGTGTTTTAAACACATTATCTATCCTTATTAAAACAGAAAAGTCATTGTGTAACACTGTTGCCTCTTCTAAGACTAGACACTAAACTTTCAACTTATTAAGATTAGTAATTTTATACTTATAGGCTTTAAGGTAACATTGAAACTCACAGTCAATCAGGCTAAAGCAGTACAGTGACATGTGCCTGCCCAGGCCGGGTGTTCAGTGTCTGTTGGAAAAAATACAAACTCTTCTTTGGACTATATTTATTATATTCCTGCTCTGCACATGCTCGCCGAAGGTTTTCTGGAATCATCTACATCAACAGACTTATTAAAAGCTACCACGTGGTGTTGACAGCTCTACCACCTAGCCGCACCACTAGTGTAATACAGCACTAAGAGCCTGTCCTGTGCTAAGCAGAACACTACACACACAGCAGCCTCCTGCAGATGAAGAGAAAGAGAAGCCACTGGCTGCGTATCAGCACGCTGAGCGGGAAGTCAGCAAGGTAATCCGGCATGGTAAATGAGCCTGTGCTCTACAAAACACTCCATGTAATCTCAGTGCTGTGCTCTGCCTAACAAAGAATGCGTCTTCTGTCTTGGATGCCTGTGGTGCAACTGCTCCTCTAAAAGGATTATTCCTATAGCAACCAGAGCCATCAGGCTCATCTCTGTGCTACTGTCAGGTGAATAACCTCCCAGAAAATGACCATGGCTTTGTCATGACCCAGGCCCAGGAAAACAGGGGTGCTGTATCTGGGGCAGCTTGGTGACTTCCATCTCCTCTCAACGCAAATAGACAGAGCACGCAGGCTCCTCCTTTCCTAGCCAGTGAACCAGATGGGATGCAACAGAGCTGCAGCTCTTCAGCATCTTGCATGTCTCAAAGAAACTGCTTTTCTGGACACCAGCCATCCTGGGAGATGTTGTGGAGCCTCAGCAGAGCGGTCCAGGTCTGCACCTCAGAGCTCAGAACAGTGTGCTTGGCACGAAAGTGTGAAAGACAATATCCGCCAACTGGACATATTCAAATCCTTATTGATTAAACCTTAATGGGAGTTAAAATTAAGATACAGAGCTTTTTCGTATCTCTCTCTCAGCATTACTGATGGGCCATAGGGAGCCTGCACACAGATCTTGTCTCCTGCACATTTCTTACCTGACAGTCGAAGTCCTGGAAGTTGCGAGCTGCATTCTGTTAACAAAAAACAGAAAAAAAAAAAAAAAGTTCAGCACAGTACCCCAGAACATCCCCAACAACACCATCAAAGTTCCCCTCAGAGACCTCTGCTTCAGCACAGCCTGACTGTGGTCAGGACAGCAGCGTTACATTTGTAAAACCCAAACAAGAAAACTGCATGCAAATTCTGCCTGTTACTATACAGCAGGTCTGCTGGGGGCTGTCCCAAGGCTGTCAGCTAAGGAGAGCACCTGTGGACACAGCCGAGAGTTGATAGCATTTGAGCAGGGGCTTGTTATGAGGTTGGGTTTTGTCTGATCCTGGTGCCCATTATCAATTTGAATGCAAAACTATTGAAAGGACTACCACTGGGATCTCTCGTAATGAGTGCAAGAAAGCAAGTTATGCAGTAACTGCAGTGTGCGCGGTATGGTTCCACAGCAATCGCAGTGACCAGTACGCTACTGAAACAAGAGCACGTGGGAACTGGGCTCAGCAATTCACAGCTGACTTTTCCCAGAGAGTGAGACCACACATATAGGTGAGCACAGTAAGTACAGCACACACTGGGTGTACCGCAAATTTGAAGGTCTGCAGTAACTTGTCTGTATGCCATGTGCTTGGTGAGACTCTCGCTCTGACCACAGAGTAGGTTACGCTATGGACTGCTGTCAAATGCCACAAAAGGCTGAGCAAATCATTTGAGACAGCATTATAGCTTAAGTGTCTTAGGCGTAGCACCTTAGTGCTAAAATTACAACTACAACCATATATGCATAACAGAAACACCCCAAATATTTCTTCTGGCTAAGCACCCTCAATCCTCTCCATGTGTAAACAAATGGCACTGTTTTCCTCCCCCCAGAGCTTTGCCACATTAGCAAGAACACAGGTTGCCACCTATGTTCTTCAGCCTGAGACGTTTAAGTTGAGATATCTGCAAATTTGTTTTAAGAATCCCCCCAGTGTTAAGTATTGAACATGACACGACACAAAACATCAAATACTCAGGATGGGGGAAAAGAAAATAAACAGCAGCCCCCTCTTATTTCAGTTTGAGATCCTGAAGTTAGTTGAGATTTCTGACACCTCTGTCTATGCCTCTTTCCCCGCTCTGTTAAATACAGACAGTAGAGCCTTCTTATCTACCAGGTTGTAAAGAAGGTAAATTCACTCATCCAATGCCACAGTGATTAAGGACTGTAAAAAAGCCTATGAAGAAATGAGAAACTTCTGTACCCAGCACTGGACTTGGATGGTGCATGCTAAGTAAAGAAAAGGCTGATCTACATTTGCACTGAGAAAAGCAAGATTCCTGGGGCAGGGAGCCCGGAGATAACGACACAAAGCAGAGAATGAAGACTGCACCTGTGTTGCTTGTTCTCGGGGTATACTACCATGCACGAGAAGCATTACTGGGTGGGTAACTAGCTCCTGGATACTTGATTTTAACACACCAAAATCTGACTTTAAACCATTAATCTATTCCTTGTCTTAACTTGAGAAAGTCTACGATTAAGGCATGTTTTTCAGTCCTCTGAAGGTGTGATGGCTGCACCTCAAAGGCAAAGAGCTAGCTAGCAGGACCCAATCCAGCCTAAGGACTGGCCATTCAATCTCCTGAATTAAGCTGTTGTATTTCAGCAATTTTTCGCTGAGGTTGTATTAACAGGAGTCAAAAGTGCTAGAATACGGACCAGCCAGAATAATAGTGTCACTGGGATAAGTTTTCTGATCAGGTTACAGTCAGTACTCTCTTTTTCTCTCTTTTTCAACTAAATGGGAACATTTTAAGTTGATTTTTTTTTCCCCAGTATAAAGTCACTGCATTTTAGTGAGCCTGAATGAGATGAATGTATATAATCGAATGTATTTTACTTTCTTGCACTTACTATTTGGCTTAAGTTATGCACAAACGTAAGAGTGTATTCTTTAGAAGTCAGGCTTGCAATTTTTTGCTGACAGATTTGAGACAAAACCAAGCCAGGACTCAGTGGTGCCCAGTGGCATTTCCAACAGTTCAGATAAGTGAATGAGATATGACCCATTTCCCAGGCAATTCCACTGGTTTTGGACCTTGAGTATTAAGACACCAGGGCTCCTTTTCTCTGTACAGCAGCCTTTGTATCTGATGAGTTCATGAGCACTCACTCATTAGCACCTTAAGAGACTTACTGTACTATTTCTGGCCATTAATCTATGCTGGCTCAAACTCCTACAACTAAAGCTGGTTGGTCAGTAAAAATCTTAGTGAACTGCCAGCTCAATAATTTTTGGACTCTGATATGCTGCACAGAACAGCATGTTATGGTACCACACCCATATGCTCCATAAACTACGTCTAAAAAGCATGTATGTATTACTTCAAGCTTGAAAGCATTAATAAGGGCCAGATCTCAGAGACGGTGGCTCCCTGAGGCATTTCCTTTGTTAAAGTGTAAAAAGGAGAGCCACAGCACACTTCTCTTCCCACACAGTGCTGAGGATGGCTCTGGAGCCACTCTACGTATTTTTTCCCTACTGAGGCAATATACACTCCCTGTAACTTCAAAACTGAGCCAAGGAAACCGAATATGACTTTGTACATGCCCTTCTCTATGCTAGTTAACACCACTCTGCTGTTTAGGTAAGCACTCTGCATTTAAACCAGAACTGTCCTAGCTATTAGCTAAGAGAAGTGACTGTGGAGATGACACCATGGCAGGGACCCGATGGGACTGATCGGGCAATACTTATACATTATAATTACACAGAGAGACGAAAAACTTATAAAGTGAAAAGCGCTTTGTTTTAGCATGCTTCATTATCTCCTATTGAAGTCAGCTCACTGAAGCATGGGAAATCTACCCTCTTGTCCTGGTTTCAGCTGAGATAGAGTTAATTTTCATTCCAGTGGTTGCTGTGATTTTGGAGTTGGTATGAAAGGAATGTCAATAATGCATATTATTTTAGTTGTTGCTAAGTGATGTTTATACTAGTCAAGGACTTTTTTCAGCTTCCCATAAAAGCTGAGAAGGAGCATAGACAGAACACCAGAATGGCCAATGGAATATTCTGTACCATAGATACGCTCAGTATATAAGTGGGGTTTGTCTGGAGGGGCAGGGAGGAATCCTTGATCTCTGCTCAGGTAGGGCTGGGCAACCAAGTCACCAGGCAGTGAGCGTGACTTGTGTCTTGTACATTCTTTTACCATTATTATTGGTTTTTTCCTTTTCCTTTATTGTTCTATTAAACTGTCTTTATCTCAACCCACGAGTTTTCCCTTTCCCCTCCTTTTCTCCCTCTTCTCCCTACCCTTCTGGGGAGGGGGTGGGGACAGGGAATAAGCGAAAGGCTGTGTGGTCCTAGTTGCTGGCTAGGGTTAAGCCATGACACCTCTTCAACTCAGACATGGAAAATCCTAGGAGAATCATGAGCAAGAGCTGGGGCACTGCATTTAGGAAGCTTGTCTTCTGTAAATGTTTATTTCTCATTTTGAAGACATAAACTGTTTTCGAGGCCTTTCTGTATTTTTATCTGCTGGTCTACACTGATTTTGTTTTTCCAAGGCTCACCCTCCTTGGAAACATTTTAAAAGTCATGTTTAAGCTACGATGGAAGCCTAGCAGTCAGCATTAGGCTGTAGGAATAGGCAGCTGGACTACAGATTTCAGCAGAATTTTTAGATTTCACAGATACTAAACAGATACACCAGTGCACTGCAGAAATGCGGAAAAACTAAGCAGCACAAACTAAAACATAGCAGAATTTCAGAGATTTCACCCATTTTGGGTGGAAGTCTCCACTAGACAGCACAGTCTTCCGCAAGCACACAGTAAGCAGACAAAGTAGCATGCCCTTTTGGCAGCACAAGCTAGTTCTTGATGTCAGCCATTAAACAGCAAAGCACCGGGAACTGCTTCACATACCATCAACCTTGGCTGTTATGTATGGAAAGTGACCAAACCACATTGCTCACAGTCACAATTTGCAGATGCAAGATTCTAGACCTTGTTGGCGTGGCCCATAATGACCTAGGCACTTGGAGCAACAGTTTGTGGCAGAATCCAGTGAGGCTAGGGCTCTCCTAAAGCCCAGATGGCTCTCCTCCAGCCCAAAGAAGACAGAGTGAAAGCCTTAAACAGCTGCTGCTATGCAATGACTTTCCAAAGTTTCAGTATTGCATGAATCTGGACTGCTCTAGCTAGGCTCTGGAGATATTAAAAGGAAATGGCTCTCCATTACTAAATCCAAGAACGCAGGGTTGTTTCGGGGGTCAAAACACCAAAGGATAATTTAAGACACAAGATATTAAACAAAAAAAGTTAAAAAAACCCAAACAAACGGGATACAATCCAAGCTTCCTCTAACAAGCACAAAGTTATTAGAAGTTCTACAGCGCCTCCAGGTCAGAAATGGTATCAACTTTTTCTGCTCTGCCTTTGCAAATTCTCAGTACAGTCATGACATATTGTTTGGCTGGGACTCTAAACTTACCTGAACTGTGGTGGGCTGTCTTTCCCTGAGACTTTGGAAGAATATAGAGTGGTGAATTATCAGAGTGGGGAAGTATTTACTGTTTTTCAGCATTTAAGGTACTTACAAGCTGTAAGGAAATCCTGGCAACCAGGGCACCTTACCAAAGTCAGAGTACACCTGTGAGAGCAAAGGAACAGCTAGCATTACCTTATCATTCAGGAGCGGTTTGATCTCTGTCAACTGAACATCCTGCAGTTCGTCCATGGTGCTGTAGGTAGAGCCAATCAACCCTCAGAGCAGCAAATGGGTGATTCTGAAACAAAAGCATATTGTTAGAAACAATATTAGAAGAGATGCTAGCCAAAGAAAGCTTTAAGATCTTTCATTAGACTTGTATATGCTCAAACTGGAGCCTTAAAGTCTGAAAGAAGATGGATCTCGGTGCAACACAAAGCACCTGTAGCTGTAGAAGGCAAACAGCCATGTTTGCACTGAGTGTCTCAGTTATGTTACTCCTTACCCTGCACATTGACTTGCCTGTTGAAAGCTGTCCCTGAAAGCTCAGGCCTTTCTACTCAAAAAGTCTGGATCCACTTCCATGCATTGCTGGTACTTCAGCCAGAGTCTACCTGGAAATGAACTGCAAATGACTGGATCAGCAGAGTGAAAAACTGTGTTTAATATGTGGGAATACTGACATCTCCCTGCCATGCCTGACACACCTGAACCACAGCATCCAGCCACTAACAACAGGGCTGTGCCTGTAACCCACCAGACATGCAGCCACCACTGCATTTGCACATGGCAGACAGAGGTGTGGAGATCCAAGTACCTTGTTGGCACAACATAAGACAGCCCAGAACCCAAGGCAGCCCTTGCTTTATGAGGTGGGATATAAAAATGGCCCCAGATAGTCCTGGTCCAGTTGAACATGTGCAGAGTAACACTGTTAATTGTGCAGCCCAAGCAATCATTCTCCATCGGGGGTGCACAGTCACCAAAGGAAAAAAAAAAGTAATAAAAAGTATGTGAGGTTGCCATACATATGGAAAATCACTGCTGCCGCAGTCAGGGAAGAAATCTTGTAGTACAAATACAACAATGAGGATGGAGGAAAAATATGGCAGAGTTTACCAGGGATTTAATTTTTATTCTAGATGCTCTACCTGTGTTTCTAGACAGGAGAATTTCTAGAGTAGGCAGCTAGAGAAATAGGAAGAGGGCTCTGGCAACAGGAGATGATCATGCCTGATAGTGCAGATTATTTGGTTGTTCAGGAAAACTATAGAGATTACTGTAGATGAAATAAAAGAAGTCATGGACATAAGCAGGGACAGGAATAGGCATGTGATGGGCTTCCTGGGCGTTAGCTGAGTGTGCTAGAAAAAGACTCTCAACTACTGTCACAAATCAAATTCTTTGTCCAAGATAATATTCTGCTGCTAACCACAGAAGAAAAAAAATTGGAAAAAAAGAGTACTGCGACTGTGCTTCTCCAGCTACCTTAATTCCACACATCCATGTACTGCCCCAAGAAGGAGGGGTTCCCCTCACCCCAAACACTGTGCAAAGCTGCGCATTCTTGTCACCCCTCTTTGTGCCAGGATTAACATTGGTGTGGCTGAAGCCAGCCTGGCATGAAGCAAATCACAGAATGGTTTGGGAAGCTACCTTGAAGATCATCGAGTTCCAACCCCCCTGCCCTGGGCAGGGACACCTCCCACCAGCCCGGGTTGCTCCAAGCCCCGTCCAACCCGGCCTTGAACACCTCCAGGGATGGGGCAGCCACAGCTTCTCTGGGCGACCTGGGCCAGGGGCTCACCACCCTTAGAGTGACAAATTTCTTCCTGATATCCAAGCTAATTCTCCCCTCTTCCAGTCTGAAGCCATTACCCCTGGTCCTATCACTACATGCCCTTGTAAAAAGTCCCTCTCCAGCTTTCAAATCATAATTTCAAATCATAATGCCTTTTCCTTCTGAAAATCAGCCATTAGCAACCCCTCTCTTTTAGCTCCTTTACTTTGGAAAACTTGAAATTATTCTTCTTTTTCAGATTTTTTTTTGCTGTAAGACACATCAGTTGTGAGAGTTCCACGAAACCAGTTAATTTAGAGGTAACATCCCCCTTACCCAACGACGAATTTTTATTCAGAAGAGCAGTAAGAGTCATTATATAATGCACGGTAAGCCCCAGAGGAAGAGCTAGTTGCTGTAATTCTGACAAGGTGTTATGGAGACCAAAAAATATTTTCTACTAAGGAATTGCAACTCCTGTATACACTGGGACTGATTAAGAGCTCAACATCTACCAGGTTCCCTCCAAAACAGCACCCCACAAAGTTAGACACTAAAGTAGTTTCAAACAAGCCTCACAAAGTTATCTGCAGCAGTTGACACTGTCCTAAAACAACCCCCTCATTATCTGGAGAGCTTATTCCTCTCTTACGCTTCTTTGAAAAGACATCCACTGGACCTGATGGCAGGCAGGAAGGTTATGCTTATTCTTGAGGCCACCCAAGAGACCAAGAAGTTGTCCACTCTACGCAAAGGGATTAAAAAATTGCACAGACCAGCCACCTTTCTCTGTCAGGTTTTACACACAAGGGAGTGGAAAATGCTGCTTGCTTTGTGGTTCATGAGTCTTAGGCTCACACCTAGCGTTTTTGCCTAAACCAAAGTCTACAGCAACGCAGGGCATCTACCAAGCTTTGACTAACCAAAGAACACAACTCAGAGCTCTGTATTAGACTGCTCAAAGACACTTTTGCTACAGCTCTGCAGACATTCCTCCCAGTTTCCCCCAAGCTATACAAAGAGCTACAACTCCCAGAGAGCCCTGCGATGCACCTTGCATAACCCTGCTGGGGGACATCGTTTACTGTGCATACAAGCATGCCAGTCCACGAAGCATGTAAAATCGAGAGAGAGGGAGACAGACACAATTCGTAAATCCCATGCTCTACTTTGTTAATCATTTGTTATATGAGAATAATAAAAAACTAAGTAGGTGTTCAAAGCAAGGATTATCAAATGTTTTTATCTCATCAACCTCGATTTCATACTTGGTCTCTAGATGTGGCTACAGCACGCACAATAAACAAAGTCACTCTGAAATTAATCTGATGTTTATCTTCTGGGTCCACTATTGCTCCAAATACTGTTTCAGAGGAAGGAGGGGGGCTCTAGGGGCTAAGGCAAACTGCTGTGTTACATCTGCACTGCGTGCTGTTCCTTTGTTAAAGAAAGCTGGGCAGCAACCTGAAAGGCACTTGGTTTGCATGCTGGGCTCAGAATTAGGTGAAACTCCCTTGAGAGGGAAGGGACCACCTTCCTTAACACCAACTGGGCTCACTTAGCTGGGAAAACTTCTGTAGGGGAGCATGCAGGAAGAGTAAGGGTCGTGCTCTGCACTCAGTCTGCAGGACAGTCAGCCTGGGAGACTCTTCGGCTCAGAGTAGACTCTCACGCAGGCTGCAGGAGCGAGAGCAGGACCTCTGAATCAGCCGGGGCGGACTGAACACTGAGGTGAGCCAGGAAGCCACTGAAAATTGCTGAACTGAGAGCAAAATCAGACCGGAAGATTAAACCTACACAGTCACAAACGGCCAGACAGTGGATTTCTGTTCTAAACCTTTTGATTCTAATCTGCTCATCCAGCAATTCTGAGTTTTCTTCTGCTTTCCTGGAAACTCAAAGCTTTTTGAAGGTTTTTGGAAGGAAAAGGTACAGGGGGTCCCCATCACTGCTTGCAAGCACCTTTTTTTAGACTGCTGAACCACCTCTTCCCAATCCACTCACTTGTGAGCTCTCTGGAAAATGGCTGTGAAAGCCTCAGGACTTCATTTGAATCTGTTCAGGGGATATTCTGTAGGCAGATGCACCCTTTTCTCTTCCCAAGGTCTTGACAATCTGAATGGGATTG
Source organism: Pluvialis apricaria (assembly GCA_017639485.1). NCBI lineage: Eukaryota > Metazoa > Chordata > Aves > Charadriiformes > Charadriidae > Pluvialis > Pluvialis apricaria. Next base: position 95,056 of record CM030021.1, on the reverse strand, counting down.
CCCTGGACCAAATCTGGGTAACTTGTTATTACAGCCTGAGATCTGACTTGCTCTACATGATTATTCACCACAATGTTACCTGACCACCGTGCTATGCCAACAGCAACATGGCTTTTGGTTTGAAACATGGCAAAGGGACACATTTGTCCAAAAAAGGCCATAAAAATTTCTCAAAAGAGAACACTTTGTAGCAGAAAGACCTGGTAAAGCACACTGGTGACCCGGGTTATCCTTTGCTCCAGTCATGTTGAAGACTCCTTGTAAAAGATCTGCAGACATGTCTGCCCAGGAAACAATGAATTCTCTCCCTCCACTCCTCCTTTTATTTAGAGAAACAAACATGTAATTTCATATGCTGAAAGCAAGTTTAAAATACCAGAACAAAACAGCATCAATATTCATAGCACGCAGAAGAGCTCTGTAGAAGACAGGCTACAGGCAAAGCAAAAGGTTTGCCTGGAATGATCCATGTATAAATCATACATTTTTCTATAGATGTCCCAGTACCACCTGCTTTGCAAGTATTCCTCTTGCTTCCATTTACATATGACTATAAATACGCTCAAATACCCCAATTTAAACCGTCCATCCCTTTCCAAAGGCTTCCCAAAGGCTGGAGTAGACTGTATGATCTTTGAAAAACAGTAACACAAGAATCAAGGAAAGACATTTGGTGAATCATTAGCACAGAGACTAGAAATCAGGGCAGGACACAGAAGGCTGCAAAAAAACACGGTAGGTGAGCCTAAGAAAGAAACCATCTACCTATAAATAAAATCTGAAATAAGTGCTCACATGCTTACTCCAAGAGAAGGGTGCCCTCAATTTACATCCTTTCAACATACAAAAAAAAAAAAAAAAAGAAGAAGCTGTGTTAGAAGTAAGTTCAGTAAATCAAGGGCATGAGTACTACAGACCTGCACTCACAGAGCCAGCCGTGTAAACTGCACCGCCCATGGGTATGTAGGCTCTGGTCTCTAGTCACCAAAATTCTAGCAGTACTGCTCCCCACAGGATTACAGCTGCAAGAACTGGATCTTGAGTTTAACTCTCTGGGCACCTCCCTGAATATTCTGTTTTATTATGGAGGTTAACTTTCTCCATACCATTTAGGAACTCAGGGCAACAAAACCTTGTATTCAGAGGCTGAAAATTCTTGTTCATTCATCTCTTGACTCATACATCAACTTGACTACAGCTTCTAATTTGTTAACTCCATAGCCCGTTATACTCCTGCTTTGTATGTTAACCACATTGAGGCAACATTACACCAGACACTTATCAAGCTATGCTACAAAACATGGCATTAAACATACCTAAATACACGCTCCCTTGTTTGGCAGCCCAGCAGAGGCCGGCTGAAGAAGGCACCTCTCTAGGGACTGACTACGCTTACAGTCATGACAACCTGGGTTTGGTTTCCAAGAACTGCTGTCTGACACAGCTACCTGTTTCTTATGAGACGGAAAGAAGAAATGCCGCTCCAGGGTGTGCAAAGGAAGATGGGAACAAACCCAGAACTTGCAGCCAGTGCAAGAACCAAAGGAACCTACCCATGGTCCCCAGGTCTGCAGCTCAGGCATTTATTCAGCCCTGTATGTGTTGTGTAGCTTTTCGCTTACAGCTTTTTCCTTTCTGCATAAGGGGATTCCTGCCTCCTGTGCCTCCCTCTTTCATACGCACCAGAAGACAAGTTGCCTGACAAGGCTCTTCAGTCTGGTGGGGCAGCACCCTGTCTTGGCATATAGATCTTATGTAAAATAAGTTTCATTTATGGCCTTTGAGACCCTTGGGCATTCCTGATATGTTGCTCCTCAGTCCTTTGTAAGCCTCTCAACAGCACTGTGCTTCCCAACCACCTGCACAGGCTACTACACAGTTTCTACCCCGAAAAGCTGGCTGACACAGTAAACTTCCAGCAAAACAGACAAAGGGTCCAAATTCACTTTCAAAATATTTTCCTAGGTTACTCACTTTGTGTTCCAGCTCATACATTTTTGGGAATACACCACATGGCGCTCCACCTCCAAGATAAACTGCGAGCCTGCGTTCCACTTAACTAGCACAGTGCCAGCTACTGCACACGAGTGACAGCAGCTTCATAACACAGCATGCTTTTACCTTCTTTAAATTTGGGCTACACCCAGGACAGAAATGCCAGCTGCTAAATATACTTTCTAAGGAGTTTAAATGATACCTACATTTAACAATGGTTTTGCAAGGAAAAGGTCTTTGCCCAGGTTTCCATTAATTTTAGAGAAAGAGTCCAATCCTAATTACAAGAAGCATCACACCGCCATGTGCGCAACTGAGCTCAACTAGCAGCACATCATCCTTAGTCACCATTTGAATTAACAGGCATCAGCTATAGGGCTGACTGAGCAAGAATGCAAGAAAAATGTAAGAGTCTTCAAACTGTTTTGCGTTACCTGGACCAGCGCCCATGAAAATGCTGAACCATGCTGAGCTCCCCTGTACAGTACAGTCCAAGAAGTTTTAGAGTGCAGATATCCAGGATACAAACTGGAGCAAAAAATTTCTCAACGAAAATGATGCAAATTGTTGTCTCTGAAAGAGCCTTTTCTGGTCATGGTATCTCTTTCAAATAGTTTTGCAGTATTTCCCTTAATAAGCGCTTCTCTCCACAGCAAACGAAATAAGCAGTGGCTGTTGTTATCAATTATGTTATTCACATGATTTTTCCATGTCCCTTTCTTGCCCAGTGGCACCACCCTAAATCAGTATCTGCCTTATCCAACATCAGCAGCTCACACAGCTCAAACTAAACCACAGAGCCATTTTAATCAGTTTTATGGTGAAGGACATGCTCAAATGGATCTGTTCAAAGATGCTTTCCCCTCTACTGAGCCACCTGCTTCCACAGCCCCCGTAGTTCAGGAGGTCCCACCCAGGTATGGGCGAGGGCTCTTGAAGCCTTCAGTTGGACTTTTGCCCCAACCGAAACATTGGCAGCTCTTCCTCAGCACTGTCTACCATCACTGCATTCACCGCAGCTTCTCCCTGTGCCGTCTCCTCTATCTGTCCTGTGACAACACCTTCAAGCTCTCCCCACTCCAAGGCAGTACATGTAGCTGAACTCAACTGCTCTGCATGCACATGTCCTCTGATACGACACAGGGCAAGCGGGGAAATCGGTCTCTTCAGCAGCAGCTTACTCTTAAGCAGCTTATGATTAAATCTGGCTGCTTTCCACCAGATCCTTCAGTTCCCTTTGCAGTTTTATTTTCAAGCTTGTTTCTGCTTTGTTTCAACTCTGCTTCCTACTAATTGACTTTGTGTTTTTACATTTTAAGTGAAAAAAAAAAAAGTGAATATGTATCCCATTGAGCAAAATAAAGCATTCAAGAGCAAGACAGATTGGAAATCTGTTTAAATGATATTTAACAATGATTTTTTATTATTAAGCAGCACATATAAATTTACTGAAATTTAATGCTGATTTTGCATTTTATTTATCTTACTGAAAAAGTTGCATTTTCACTGACTACCAAACATCAAATTGCATTGCTAAATATAGCCTTTACACCCAACTGAGCCTTCTTGCTGTGTGGGAGGAACCACCATTTAAGTTATGGTATAGCTAAACAAACATTTAGTCAGATCTCACTTTTCATATTTTGTAATGCAATTGTGATGATCTTTTTTAACTCGTTTGTGTGAAGTGTTATTAGGATGGAAGAAAAATAGTCAGATCAAATGCACAGGAAAAGTTTGTAAAGTCACTTTCATTTTAAAAATAAAACTACCTTAAACTTCTTTCTGTGTTCACTGATATATATATAAATTGCACAACTTAAAACTGATGTAATAACATATTAGTAATAACATAACACTGTTATATGTAATAACATAACAGTGAAGTAGTAGCACCAAGTAGTTTTGGTCACATCTCTTGGCACGTGCAGTGTAATATAATGCAGCCTGAATAAAACTAGCTTAATGTGAGCACAGAAATCATTACAGATGTGCAAAGCTCAGGAAGAAGGAATATATTCTGCTCCTCAGCAGCTAAGACAACACAACTGCTTCTGGTATCAGCTCATTCAGGTAACTAACCCCCTTTCATTGTGTTGTATATGTATATATATCTAAATCACTTCTACTAATGTCTTCACAGAGCAAAACCAAACTTTCCTTCTTCCTTCATTCAAACTTGAATAAATGGATTTTGGCCATCAGAAAATAGTATACTTGCAGTCAAAAGCTGATCAAACATTTCAATATCTCCAATTCTAAGTTATGCAGCAGACATGGGAGAAACCTTTTCCGTTTTATCACAGCAAATAAATATTGTTTAGTATTACATTCAATAGACATAATTATTTAAGAATACAGATGTACACAGAAGACATTTAACTCTCAGGATGCAGTTTCACTATTTCAATCTGCTGTAACTGCAGATTGCTTGCAAAAGGGTCATTCACAGGATTGACAAATTTTAAGAACACATATACATTGTATGAAAAACAAATCACTAAAATTAGTTGTTTAATCTATGCTTTTCCCCCTCCTTCCTCATTAATGAAACGCATTTTTCCCTTACCCATGTAGCATGGCTCCTTGGAGCTTCCCAGAACAAGCTCTTTCAGTTTGGCTTGTTGCCCATCCTGCACCACCTGAAGGACAATCTCTTCTCAAGTATCAGTGGCATTACTTCAAAACCATAACAACTGCTGTACTGCTGTCACCGCCATCATTTCCAGTCTGTGAATTAACTTCCAAGCAGAAAACATCCTTGTGTGTCAGGCTGAATTTTATGCCCCTTCTCAGGCAGCGTAGGAGAGGCAACTCAAATTAACACAGTTAAAACCAGTAACAGATATAGGGCAACTCAGAATCTCTTCAGGATGTAATTTCATTATTCATTTAATGTAATTATGGGTTGCTGCCAAAAGGGATGCTCCTATCCTTCCTCCCTCCCTACGCCAGCCAGAAATTCCTTCCTCTCCTGCCCTTGCACCAGGATGATGATCATGCAGCAACGTGGCAAGTCAGATCTGCTCCCTGCTTCCTTAATTTTTTCCAGGACTAGTTTTCACTTGGATCAGTGAACTGACTGAGGAAAAGGCTCCTTCAGCTCCTTGTATACCACCTCTTTTTCTGTCAAGTATTAAGATTTTGCTTCAAGATTTGATTGTAAGAGAGCAGTTTTTTTCAGCAGTGTTAGCTCTTCAGTTGAATCATGGAGCAGATAAAGTATGTGCTTGCAACACTGCCAGACAATATGCAGGGGCCTGCACTTAGCTGCACGATATGCTAGATCTAATCAGTTTAGATAAAGTGTATACAGAATACAAAACAGAACTCAGTTTGCTAATCTGAGTTGCCTTGTTGTAGGGTATTATTTCAAGATACAGAGGAACTAAAGTTTCACCTCACAGGCTCTGAAAAGGAACATCAGATCCTCCAGCGCTCTTCTCTGCCCTGCTCCTCCGTCCCCTTGCAGCTGTGACCCAAACCCTGCCTTAAGCTGTGTCTGGCATGCCTGACTGCAACGTGAGCAGATTTAATGCTGACTTTTTGCCAGGCTAGCGTTCTGCTTTTTTACTGAACTGAATGAGCCTATCAGACAATCACATGAACATCAGGACTGCCTCACGTAATGAGGACCAGACATGCAATGAGCTCTGGAGTCATCTCCAAATCCTGCAGTCTAAATTGAGGATCACGTACAACATACAGAGTAGGCAAATTTACAGATGAAGTAGTTAACTCACTACAGTCTTCATGGTGCTCCCTGGATACAAGGAGGCTACAAATTAACATCTAGTATGCATCAGCGTGGGCATTCATGTTATAAGTTTCTGAAATGGCCAGAAGTCCTTTGCTAAAACAGGTAATAATGTCTTATTTCAGAGAGGGTGGAAACAGACACGGGATGCAGCAATTGACCCAGTCTTCCAGCCATTGTGAGCATCCTCCCTCATGAGTCGCAGCAGTTTGTAAACACCTGCATGACTACAACAGAGACATAGATGGAAAATGCCAACCGCTTCAGCAGTAAATCAAGATTGCTCAGTGCGCCTGAGGCTGTCAGCTCCCTGCCAGGTACATCTGCCCAGGTACTGAGACGGTAACTCCACACTTCGCAGGGATGTACTTGTGTCAGACTCTGGCCCTTCCCTCAAGTAACACTGGGCACACAAGGGCTCCAAGTGACCTGTTATCCCAGAAGCAAACTGAAGCAGGGCCTGTTACAGTTGCTCCTTTAGGAAACATTATTCTACAGAATAGGTTAGACTTGAATGATGCTTTGAAGGATACTAGTGGAAGATCTCCTTTTCAATAGAAAATAAAATACAATTAGGCTAAATGCTGTAGTGTGACAAAGCCAGCAAATCTGGCTCATAGACACTTAATTTCAAAAGAAGAAACTATATAAAACCCAAGGCAACTTGTCAAAACAAAAATAAAAAAAATAGAAAAAGCAACAAAAAGAAGGAATCCAACAAGGACCCTGGAGACTGTTAAAAATGCTGTGTGGGAAGCCCGGGTAGTCTGTGTGCCACTATGCAAGCATAAAGACAGAGCCACCTTATATACAAACCCTGCATGACTCAGCAGCAAGTTTAAGGAGGCTATCCTGGAAATGGCTGGAATTTAAAAGAAGCAGAAATTTTGTCCAGATGAGAAAAACGGGAAATCCCATAAAGCACAGCAAACCAAACGCAAGTGGGAAGCTAAGAGGACTAAAAGAAAGAAAGAATTAGAATGGTCCCTTGGCAAAGGATCCTCAAACTGATAGTTTGTGTTACTTGTTTACTTGTTAATTCAAACACGTCACGACCAGGAAGGCAGCGTGGATGAGATCACCCGACCACCACAATGTACAAGGGGCACTGCGGAGTGCCAGAGCCATCGCAGGCACCCAGTGAATACATGGCATCAGCCATCATTTCCAAAGCTGCCAAGGAAATCCCACCCCAGCATGTTCCATGGGGCAGACGGAGCACAGGAGTTAAGAGCATCCACACAAACATCAGGTGGTTCAGTCCTTGTGAAAGTGTTTGAAAGTTAAAACTCATCAAAGAGCTTAATTTAAAACCACATTTTCATTCCTGCTGTAGTTGTAAAACTTGGGGGTGGCGGATGCTTTTCCTAAGGCACAGGTTTGCTTTCTGCTGTTTTAGTGAGTTGAAGCAGCTCACCCTGTGACCACAAGAGCAATGGAGCCGGTGTGATGATGGGAGTGAGGAGAAAGGAGAGGGGGATATGACCCCCATTAAGGAAAACTATTAATAGAGATCAAATATACAAGGTTTTGGAGGTAAATAATTTCAGGAGACTCAAAAAAAGTGGTTTGATACATTCAGGAGAATAGGCCCATAAACAGACACTAGACAGGGGGAAAAAAACCAAAATAGAATGGGTATATCTTCCAGTATCCACATCCCAATTTTTGTGGATCCCAGGAGAGCAATGGGGGAAAGCAGCAGAAAGCTGCCCAGCTCACAGCCTCTCCCTAAACAGCTTTCCCACTGCCATGCTAGAGAATCGGGTGACCAGATGCCTCGCTGGGCAGGCCAAACGGCATCCCTCTTACGTCCATCTTTATTTAACACACTTTACATGAAGCCCTTACCACGCATTTCTCTACACACCGAAACAAGCAAGTGGCAGCGAAGCTGCTTAGCACAGCCCAGGGTGCTCAGCCCGCAAGAAAACTACAGAATTGCCTGCCCACCAGCACCAAACTGGTTTTGACTGCGCCTGGATTTGGCCTGTTACTCTTCAATTGTGAAATTCATCACCTGAGCAGGGAGCCACTGCCCTGTAATGCCCCAACCACATACAGCAAAATGGCAGTTTTTAGACAGCCGGGTCCCTCCCTATCACCAGATAAGTCACCTTGTGGTGAAATGCAGAGGTGAGAGAGATGTATTTCACCATCAGCTGTACCAAAAAGAGGCCAAGAGCCCCAAAACAGATGCCTGCCCTCCTTCCCTTGCCTGTAAACCCCATCCATCAATGACACAAATTATTTAAATCCTCTGTCTGGGAGCAGATTCATGCTCACCAGGGCTAGAATATCATCAGGTATGCCGACCTTCGGGTAAATTCTGCAAGTCTGAAGATAAACAGAATGTTTGAATCTGGGTGGCAGCTGCCTAGAAATAACGTGTTCACGTGGGTTTCTTCGGTGTTGGCCAGACAAGAATGAACATAGAAAGAAAAATTATTTTCCTGCAAAACGTATTAACTATTTCAGGAATGACATCACTTGCCTCTGAGTTTTCAGCAGCGGAATGGGCTCAGAGTCTATCTCAGATGACCCTGCCTGACGCAGCTGCGCAGCGCAGAGCAGCCCAGGTCCCAGATGAGTGTAGGAGGGGGCACAGGGGAGCCAACCACTGCTGTTTCATAAGCTCTTGCGACCAAGTGGCATTTTACCCAAAATCAAAAAAGGAGCTCCTTCTGATGATGGGCCTGAGCTCTGTTGATTGTTGCCACTTGTGGCTGCTCAGGGAATTTGTCACCCTTGACAGGCACCTGGAGCAGCATTTAACAATCTCAGCACAGCCTCAAGTAAATCTCCAGGGTCTGACTCCTGGCCATCAGTAACTGATTGCAAATCGCTAATCATAAGAATGACTTCTGTTTGAAGTCCATTATAAAACTACACATAAAGTAGATACCTAAAATGTCTTCAGAAGGAAGGTGATGTTTTCCGTCAAATTAGGAATGCCTTTCTGAAAGCAGCTGGAGACCAAAGGAGGATGGTACTTTGTACCAAATATGCCTTCCCAAATTTTAAGTTTGTCAGATAAGGCCTAAGGAGGAATCTCTGGCCTAATTAGCAGGTGCCATGTGCACCCAAACCCAGTTTGCTCTCCACAGATTCCAGTGGCTGGTTTTGGTTCTGGATGCTTGCGAGTTTAGATCTTCCTTCAACAGCCCTGGCCATCAGCACCTGAGATCTGCCAAAGTCTGACAGACACATCCTCTTGAAGGTGCGTCCTGCCCTGGTGAGATCTTGTCCCTTCAGATCCCCATGGGCATTTTAGGCAGGAAAGACATCCATGATATCACAGACACTTCAACTAGGACATGTAGTTGTTGTGAACAAAGCCCTGAAGATGTTAAAACACAAAGATTTTACTTCTTTCAAAAGCAGCTGAAGATCTCAACACAAGTGATTTAGTTTCAATACTCCATTTCTCAATAAAGCTGAACCATCACATGGGTTTCACGTTTATCCCCCCCCCCCCCCCCCCCCGGTTTACAAAGACTTCATTACAACAGATTAATTCCTGATTTCATTCCCTATGAACTAGCATGAGACAAGGAGGACATATCACACCAAGGTGACAGTAAAGGATAAAGCTGACTACACCAAAGTCTAAAACTAATTCCTCAAGTACGAAGTACCAGGAGGAAGTTTCTCAGAAGTCTGTTCACAGCCTCTTCTGCAGGTGAAGACTGCACAACAGAGACGTTGCAAGTTTTCTGTTTATGGGATCTGAATGCAATTGCAGAACAAGGTAGGCTGGAAGGGATCTCTGGAGGTCATCTAGCACAACCTCCTGCTCTAAGCAGGAGTAATTTCAAATGTGGAACCCAGTTGCTCAGGGCCTTACAGATTTGAAAATCTCTAAGGATGTAGATTCCAGCATTACATACCACCCTCATTGCAAAAACTGCTTCCTTTTATCCAACGGGAATTTCCCTTGCTGCAACTGGAAGGCAGATGTATAAACAATGAGATTTTTAACCTGAAAATATCACAGACCAGAATAAAAAGAAAAAAGAAAATCCAAAAGTAGTGACTGTTACAGCCACACATCAGCACTGTTTAAAAATTCCCTTTCTAAAACTGTTTAATAATGAATAAGGAATCAAGTCAAATACTACACATTAAAGGCGTAGATGAATCAGAAATTCACCTCCTGGTAGATTTTTCAGGGTAGATGTTAACATGTCAAAATAACAGGTTTGATATTAAACTGATCCCTGCCCTGAAAAATATTCAACACTTTCCAGAATAAGAACACATGAAGGACTGCACAGACTCTGCGGAGTGCAAAATCTGGTCTGATACAGTGCAAGAGCAAATGCCTAGGGAACAGCACCTAGTGATACTCCCTCTTTGCTTGTACATCCACGCCTATTTCAGACAAGCGTCAGTCTTTCTCAGGTCCTGTAGAAGCTTCTTCCCCAGTGCACTGAAATGCTGTTGTTCTTTCCAAACACAGAGGTTATTTATTCGCAGGTTTTGTGCCGCAGAAAAACTGGTAAGGCAGCCTTACCCATGAAATCTGGTTTGGTGCCTCTCTCCTTCCCTAATAGTCACAAAAAATATGAACGTCTTTACCTATCATACACAGAATACTCTTTCATCCCAACATGACAAAAAACAAAAACCAATAGTCAATATAAAACAATACACTCTGGAGGCTAAAGCAAAGACTAACTCTTTCCTACAGCCCATTTCAACAGCTCTAAGCAGCCACAACTTTCCAGAAGTCAGTGTGTGTTGTCCAGAGAAGGACCTTCTCAGTGCAAGGCCCTTAGCAAATGGCAAGCATCAGAACACCGGCCCTGACCCTACAAAAGCCTGTTGATACCTTCTCTAAAGACAGGCTAGCTTTCCAACACTCACCTGGAGACAAATTATCAGATATTTTTACCTGGTTTTAGTATTTCCTCCCTGTAATATTACATGCTCATTTCTCCCATATTAATGTTTAAGCAGAATTTAGTTTAAAGACACTGCTGATGCAGTCATCTCAGAAATAAAATGAGAGCCCTAATTGGTTCTGCATTGATTTTATTCACTCCAATACTACCTTCTTCCCCTCCCTCTCCGAGTTGCATTACCTTACCCTTTTGGAAAATGGCAGATATACCTACCTACCCCGTGTCCAGTATTGCAACGTTACAGCCATAAATTCTAAAGAAACCCTCAAAAGAGTTTTAAAATGTTCTGAAGAAGGGTAGTCATACCATAAGATAGAATTAAGCTGGTATTAGTCAGGTGAATTGTGGTACTAACAGATGCCAAACCCAATTGTAAAGAATATCGTATTAGTTTAAGCCACCATCATGGAACCAAAGTGCAGATTCTCTTTTGAGCCTCCTCCACAGCAATTTAAGCTAATGAGTTTTAGCTGACTGGTGGAGAGGTCTAAGAGCACCCACAGAGCATAACACAATTAGTTATCTGTTAAGCCCCATTAATCTAATTACTCTGAATCATATGTAATACCTTAAAAGTAAAACAATAATAACCCACCTCACCACAGCATAGTCCCGCACCATCTCAAGAGCCTGGCTCAGTCTCAGGCACAGACGTTCCCTGCTCAGAAGCGAAGTGTCCCCAGGCAGACATCAGCCTCTCCCAGGGAGAGGCCGTGTGTCCACACCACAGCTCAGCACACCTTACAGCGGTTACAGTGGAGGAGCATTGTGCCTTGGCTACACCACACACCCCATCGCTCCTCTCCCCACTCTTCGAATATCTCAAAGATTTGCAGATTAAGGTAGTATCTTTTATTTAACTAGCTGGAAATAATGACAAGCTTTTGTGAACAGAAGCCCTTCTCCAGGTCAGAAGCCGATGTTAAACTGAAATACAACGCAAAGCACAATTCACCTGAGCAGTCTATGAGTTTAAGTAAGTGATATCTCTTCTTAAAATTAAGTAAATAAATGTTTAGCAAGATGCTCTGAATCAGCCTAAAAAGGCAAGAAAATAATTTTGTCGACGAATATGTGAAGAAAACAAGCCACAGGTAATAAACCACAAATAAACACCACTGGCACATTGGAACCACGTCCAGTCTCCATGAATCCAAAACCTTCTCCTTCAGTCTGTCCTTTTCTAAATCCTATGGAGCAATCCCAAAATAACACTACTGCCACTGGTTGGTATTTTATTCTTGTATTATTTATGTAGTAGCTGAAGCTGGAACTACCTACCACAACTGTAAGAATATGTCACCATCCCAACGTACTGTCAGACCAAGAGGATACATTAGCTCTTGCTGTCACAGAAGCTTTAATACACCAATAACAACCCCAAAATACCAGCCACAAGGCCAGGCTATACGTTGCGATCTGTACCTGACCTGTGTTTGACTTTACTGAGTATTTCCACCAAACACTTTGTTGAGAAGTGGCACCGATTTTGCCCAATGAAAAATGATCAGAAGGGCTGTTTCAGCCTGCCAGGCTTCACATCCCTACTCCAACATTCAAAAAGATTTCTCTTATGAACACAGCTCTAGAGCTAAGCTTTCAAAGCCCTGTGAACAGCATTCTGATGAAGTGTTAACTGCAGAATAAATCAGCCTAAATCCAGGGAATTGCTCCAAGAGATTAAAACCTCAACACCACAGTGAAAGGAGGAGGTCCTGCTTCCACTTCATAAATATCTCACTTTGTTTCGAGCCTGCCACCTGCTACTTTCATTTGGTGGTCTTAGCGCTTTTATCGGAAGACACAGTGCATAATGGGTTCACATATACTCCATGCTGCTAAGACTTTATATGCTTCCATCATATCTTCTTCAAAGATATCCTTCTGAGTTTTGATCTAGCTATCATTCTTCACAAGGAACTCATTTCAGACCTTTGATCATTCTTGTGAACCTTTTCAGGATCTCTCCCAGTTTCACTGGGTCTTGAAGAGCGATGAGACCAGTACTCATGCAGCATTCACAACATGGGTGCACTACGGCTTGACACAGCAGTATGTTTCCTAGTTTGATCGCTATTATTTTTCCGCAAGCATCTAACCTTCAATTTGCTTTTCCAAACACTGAGATAATATTCTGATAGAACTGCCTATTATAACCCCCAAGTTTCATCGATGACTGGAAAGCCAATTCAGAGCTGGTCACTGTATACATACAGTGGGGGCTGTTCCCAAGGTGTGTTACTTCACTGCACTGAATTTAAAACCCTCAGTGCCATAGGATTTTTTCACGTTTCCTCAGAGTTAACTCGTCTATTTACTATCATTAATAATTTATTTTTTAATCGACAAACAAACATTGTCAACTTTCTTCCATTTATTTTTCTTTTGGTCTCTGCATCATTCTCTGGCAATGGTTAACCTTGTGAAAACACTGGGTAAAATAAATCTTCCATCTGTCCGATTTACAGGTAAATTTTTACTGGGTGCCCCAACAGTCCTCACGCTCTCAGAAATGCCAGTTATTCTTTACTCACCTTCTGTGCCAGTCACGCTTTCATAAAGCTTTATTACTTTCTTTTGTCCTCCAAGTGGCTCCTTTTTAAGGTGCAAAGCCCCAAACCGTCAAATGTCTCCTCCTCTTTCTTCTCATTCCACGTCTTTGCTCTCTGTTGTCACCTTTCTCTCTCTCTTTTCTAGTCCTCTTACACTCAAATTTGCCAGAATAATTATGCTGATAATGAGCTCCAGTGTAGATTACGTCTAAGATTTTACGGCTCTATAGGACCATTTTTCACGCTTCCTCAGGGAGCTATATCAGAGTTTCTCTTTAGAAATGTGCCTTAATACTGCCACATACCTTCACAAATGTGCAGGGAACATTCTGCATAATGCTCTGCTTTGCCCACCACTCCCAAAATTGGGAATGTTTTTTAAAATCTTTTTTTATCACAGTATCGTCTGGGTTGGAAGGGACCTCTGGAGATCATCTAAGCCCAACCCCCCTGCCACAGCAGGGTCACCTCCAGCAGTGGCACAGGACGGCGTCCAGGCGGGGTTGGAATGTCTGCAGTGTGGGAGACTCCACCACCTCTCTGGGCAGCTGTGCCACTGCTCTGCCACCCTCAGAGTAAAGAAGTTCCTCCTCATGTTAAGATGGAACTTCCTGTGCTCCAGTTTGTGCCCGTTACCTCTAGTCCTATCACTGGGCCCAACTGAAAAAAGACTCTTCTCATCTACCTGGCACCCTCCCCTTAAGTACTTATAAGTATTGATAAGATCCCCTCTGAGTCTTCTTTTCTCTAGACTAAAAAGCCCCAAGTCCCTGAGCCTTTCCTCATCAGAAAGATGCTCCAATCCCCTCATCATCTTGGTAGCTCTTTACTGGACCCTCTCCAGCAGTTCCCTGTCCTTCTTGACCTGGGGAGCCCAGAACTGCACACAGTGCTCCAGATGCGGCCTCCCCAGGGCAGAGCAGAGGGGGAGGATGACCTCCCTCACCCTGCTGGCCACACTCTGCTGGGTGCACCCCAGGATGCCATTGGCCTTCTTGGCCACCAGGGCACATTGCTGGCTCATGGTCACCCTGTTGTCCCCCAGGACTCCCAGGTCCCTTTCCACAGAGCTGCTCTCCAGGAGGTCAGCCCCCAACCTGTACTGATGCATGGGGTTATTCCTCCCCAGATGCAGTACCCTACACTTGCCTTTATTGAACCTCATCAGCTTTTTCTCTGCCCAACTCCCCAGCCTGTCCAGGTCACACTGTATGGCGGCACAGCCTTCTGGCGTGTCAGCCACTCATCCCAGTTTTGTGTCATCAGCAAACTTGCTGATGGAACACTCTATCCCTTCATCCAGGTCATTGATGAATATATTGAACAGGACTGGACTGGTACTGACCCCTGAGGGACACCACTAGTTACTGGCTTCCAACTGGACTCTGCACCACACATCGCTTTAAATCTAAACTGCTCATATTCTTCCCCCTTGACCTCAATTTGTAATTATTTTTTTTAAAATTAGCTATTTTATGTACATTTTCTGCATTTGCATATGAGCTACACTAGGTTAGTGTCTGGTAGCTGCAAAGAGAAAAGTGTCCATCCACTACTGCAGTGGAGAAGTCCGATACTCCTCTACTTGTTCCAGAGCTTCAATCAAAAGAAAGATGCAGTGGGAGTCATTACAGGCTCAGGTGTTCATTTCTTTTCAAAACAACGTGTTCATCTGACTTAGTTTCAGTAGTTCATCCTAATATATTTTCAGGTTGTACTCTTGTTTTCTTGGGCCCTTCAAGTAATGCTTCTTATGTTGATATTATTCAACGCAGTAAAGTCAGAAGAGATTAGTTTCATTCATCTGTCCGGCCTTCCTGCCTAGCACAGAATAATGAATTTCTCTATGTAATTCCTTCACCAAGCCTCAAATGATGGGATTGAGCAGTGCCGTTTCTCTAGTGATCTTCTGAGTCAGCACTGATTAACTTTCCATTTAACGAAGGGACCAACTTCCATTGCAGCCCAATATACTGGCACCTGATACATTCTCCTGTTAAATATTTACCTCAGGTGGAGTTTAAATGTTTTTGCTTTCCTTCAAATTAAGCTGCAATCAGGGGAGAAACAGGGAAAGAGGCCAACTACCCTGCAACGACTCTGCAGCCAGGCTGGAGTAAAACGGTGACTCTCCCCTCACCACTGCTGCCCTGCAGACAGATTGAAAGCTTTTATCTACCTTTTATTACCCAATCACCAGTAATAAAATTCATTGCTCTTCATCCAACCACTGCATGAGAAAGACAGCACAGCATCGCTCAACCAAGCTCCTTACCAGGCCCATGGTGATGGCTAAATTGTGTTAATGCAAGTGCTCTGAGGAAGAGGCAGCAGCTGTCACTTTTGAGATGTGACTGTTCATCCC
Source organism: Pluvialis apricaria (assembly GCA_017639485.1). Taxonomy (NCBI): domain Eukaryota; kingdom Metazoa; phylum Chordata; class Aves; order Charadriiformes; family Charadriidae; genus Pluvialis; species Pluvialis apricaria. The sequence goes on along the minus strand of CM030021.1, from coordinate 79,480 downwards.
TTAAAAATGATGAGTATACAGGTATGCCAATAAAAAAAGGCTGGAACTTTCCAATAGCTGCACAGAAATCACTGCAGTCCTTGTCTGTTTGGCCAGATAAGAGAAGGAGATCCCCTCTCCTGCTGCAACTGTGCTCAGGGGCTTGGAGGCAGCAGAGCTCCCGACCAGCCGCTGGGAGCGCAGCACCTCCGGTCCCGCAGCATGGCCTTCCCCTTCATTCACACGGACGCTTGAACCGTGCTGCAGGGACGCAGCGGCCAAGAGCAGAGAACAAGTCCCTTAATTTATGGAAAGGTGAGTACCAGTCTCGAAAGCTAAGGCCCCAGACTACTAAAAGCAATTTAGAGTCACTGCCGCTGGGAAGACCTGGGATTCTCTTAAAAGTGCAAAAGAAAATTTGAGTCTAGTGATTTATGAGAAGATAAAAATACTTCAGACTTCACTAAAGGAAATGTTTCAAGATCAGGATTTAAACTCTGTGAGCCTTTCCTTATTGAAAGCTTTGACAATACTAAGACTGTATTTGCTTAAATCATTTTTAAGCCAACAAGGTGACTGATGATGGCTTCTATATAAGCAGTTCATTTTAACGTGGAGACACGATAAAAATAGCAGCGTAAGTGCCATGTTTACAATCAATCCACAGCTCAGAATGATGTTTGAAGGCTAGAGATCTGAGAAAACATTAATACAGCACATCAAAGAAATCAAACTACAGAAAAGCAAGATACCCACATCACAACACTTCTCAGTTCAGGCAATTAATGCTTAGGTCACACATTAAGCTTTCTAGTCCATGTGTTTCAAGCCGTTTCAATCTTTTTCCCCCAACAACTACTACCTACCAATCAGAGAAAGTACAGGGATTTACATTCTGGAGACCTCCATAAAAGGCTGAATAATATTTCTGCCTAAACAGTTCTTATTGTATGAAAATGAAGTACTGACATTATTTCTCCCGCCTTTACGTTACATCTTAAATTCATATTCAAATTCTACAAGGAATTTGTTCAAAGGTTACTATACCACACAATGAACTATATTCTATTTCTTAATTTCTCTCTTTTCTTTTTAATAAGAGAGCACAAGCTTCTCTGACTGTTTTATTGCTTTCATTGTTAAGAAACCGCTGTCTTTAATAAACAAGAATGAAGCATCTGAAATCAAGGGGGGGAAAAAAGCAGCTATCTTGTGAAAGGCCAAAGGAAAAACCTCTACTACCCTTCTACTACTGATAAAAAAAATAAATGTAATGCTCAGTGAATGCCTCCTTCATCTGCCTGAGAAATCCTGTGCAACACTGTTTTAAAAGCTGGCCGTCATGTGCCTTGTTTTGCAAACCTCAATAAAATGTTTTAAACGAGGGGGGAGGGGGGGGGGGGGGGGGGGGGAGTGAGAGATAGGGGGGGTTTTTTTTCCAGTACCAAAAACAGCTTCTCAGGATAGATGAGAAGAGCAGCTCAGCCTCCATATTGCAGCATCACTGCACACACCATTTCTGCTGGAAGCGCGGCAGAACTTCACTGTCTGGCAGCAGAGCTGAGGATGCTGTTTGCGGCTCAGCTGCCAGCACTGCGAGCACACAGCTTGCTCTCCCTTCCAAAGGCATCTTCTGCTCCACCTCACAGCCTTACAGATACCCATCCATTCTTCACTGTCATAGATTCATAGAATGGTTTAGGTTGGAAGGGACCTTGAAGATCATTGAGTTTCAACCCCCCTGCCATGGGCAGGGACACCTCCCACCAGACCAGGTTGCCCAAGGCCACGTCCAGCCTGGCCTTGAACACCTCCAGGGATGGGGCCTCAGCAACTTCTCTGGGCAACCTGTTCCAGTGCCTTACCACCCTGAAAGTCAAAAATTCCTTCCTAATATTTAATCTAAATCTACCCTCTTCCAGTTTAAAGCCATTCCCCCTCGTCCTACCACTACATGCCCTAGGAAACAGTCCCTCCCCAGCTCTCCTGTAGGCCCCCTTTTAGGTACTGGAAAGCCACAATAAGGTCTCCCTGGAGCCTCCTCTTCTCCAGGCTGAGCAGCCCCAAGCCTCTCAGCCTCTCCTCATAGGAGAGGTGCTCCAGCCCTCGGATCATCTTTGTGGCCCTCCTCTGGACCCGCTCCAACAGGTCCATGTCCTTCTTAGGTCATGGTTTAAGTGTCCTCCAGGAACTCTTCTCCCTTTGGCATACCATGGTTAACAAAAAAAGGCAGGATGATAGACTTCTAAGAAGTCTTTAGGCGTCACTGCACTGCCAAGAAAAACTGTGATCAGCAAGGAAATATAATTTTCTAACACCTAAAAACACTGCTAAAAATGGAATGCATTCATGTGGAACAGGCACAGGACCCCCCTCCTGAGTAACCAACTGGTGAGCTCTGCAAATTGTTTTAAAGACTATTTTATACTGGTGAGAGTGGCAGCACACATATAATTATAGTGGCCTAGAATTAGTCTTGAAAACACTTCATTTAGGCAATTACTACCAGGCATAACAATAAAAGCCATTTCTCACAGTGTAAACTGAAACACTATCAGAAGGACTTGATGGTCTCATTATACCAGTGAAGCTTCTGTAGCAGACACATGACAGCCCTGGCACTGAAGCTGTTGCTTCCCAGATTTCAAAGGACCGCTGAAATATATGCACGCAGGATCTATTATGTAGTTATTAACCTTCTACAACAGCAACTGTCAGGCTATCCAAAATTTGGGAATCATTGGCAACATTCCTATGCATTTGCAAAGAATTCATGAAGACAACATTGGAGTACATATCACGCAAAATGTATCAATTCATATTCAACATGCATGAGCAGGAAACAACAAAAAAACAGCAAAAAGCATTTGGTAAGAAGAGTGGAAGCAGCCTCCATCACTGTCTTGGTACGACGGTCTCAGGCTGGAGAGTGGCCAGAAAGGCTGGGTGCATCCATGCCCAGTCAGGTCATCTTTATTTAAAAAAAAAAAAAAAAATTAAAAATCTTCCACTCACCACCCAAAGTATAGTTATTTCAGAAAGGAAAAATTTTTTGGGGGGAGTACGGTGTTTCTTATCCCTGTACTTCCACCACCTATGCTCTTCAGCGTGCCACCACAAAAGTTCAGAAGAACCAGGACACTCCCCAAGGAAATCATGTCAGCAAAGGTCTCCGACTTCCTCGCAGGTTTGGGGTGGAAACCTGGAACACAGACTGGCTGAGGGACAGGGAGTGCTACAGTAAAGTTAGTCTTCTTCAAGTACTCAGCAAGTAACACCACTGAGTAAGAATCACACATCTGAGACTCTCGCATCAACTCCTTCCATTAGAGAACATCCTCAGAAAAATTAGTCAGCAATTACTCGCACAAAGCAGTCTGGATACCTATCCTCTTACCACCTCCAATACATCCAGACAAGCATATATTCAAATACAATGAATAACCTGAGCAACCTGGACAACGAAATCAAGCTCACTTTAAGCCCCAGTAGCTCCTTTTTCAAGGAGCATTCTCCAGTTGCAAGCATCACACTCACCAATTTCACATAAATATCCCTTTTGGGTGTAGAAACCAGGAGAAATACTGATGGTTTATATTTTCTAAGATTTGGAATGCTGCTGAAGAGACCACAGAGATAGCTTTTGTGAGCAAGAGACATCACAGAAGCACTGGGTGTTTCTTGAAGCTTGACTGGCAGCAGGACTTAAACTGTGTGTTGTTTGTGGCATTTTAGTAGAAGTTTAGAAAAACTTTGTGATCCCCTGGAATCACAGTCAACTTGCATCAGCTCCTGCTTCACACGGTCAGCCCCATGACCAAGTCCAGAAGCAGAACAGCCATGAGCTTCAAGACCATTTAAAAACAGTTACAAACGCACAAATTAAGTGTCCAAACAGTAACCAACATCTGGGTGCCGCCCAGCTGGTGCAGTGGTTCTGCTCATTGTGATCAGAAGAATTTTTTAAACCTTCACTCTCTTATAGCAAGACCCCATGTACTGCAAAGTTCCCAGGCTGGGGTACGACGAAGTCACTACAGCACGCAGATCGTATCTCCACTCCTCCCTGGAGATGAAGGCCTCATTTTTTTTTTATAACATGCCAGTGAGAAGAAAAAAAAAAAAAAAAAAAAAAGACGCTTAGCTCTCCAAAAACATAAATTGCTCTAACTTTTTCTTGGAGGCAGAGACGATCTGAACTTCTGCGTTTACTCTGTTGTATGGACAAAGCTACAACCTCCTCTGTGCTTTTGTATTCACTCTGCCAGAAAATTCCAGCCCTTTTTGCAATTTAGACATTTGTGTGGAAATCTTCATGATGATGGGCTAGTAACTGAAAAATTGCAGTTGGCAGTCCCAGATTACTCCATGCTGACTCCTCTGTCATAATCATTCAATTATATGACCTCGCACTATGAATGAGCGCAGTACCAAACACTACAAATGCGGCAGTTCTAGCCAGGGAGACAGTGTTACAATCCGGCTTTCACCAACTGACACAGGAGAGCGCAAGGTCTCACCAAGGAGACATCTTGATGGACAATGTTCTAAACAACCCATCCTTCCTTTTGTTTCTTCCAACACCACAACAGCAGCTAAAGCCTTTGCTTTATATAGGTATTATACTGCATAAAATGCTGAAGGATAATTTTATAGAATCATGGAATAGTTAGAGTTGGAAGGGACCTTAAAGAGCACCTCGTTCCACCCCCACCTCCCACTAGACCATGTTCCTCAAAGCCCCATCCAGCCTGGCCTTGATCACCTCCAGGGATGAAGCTTCCACAACTTCTCTGGGCAACCTGGGCCAGTGTCTCACCATCCTCAAAGTAAGGAGTTTCTTCCTAATGTCTCATCTATATCTCCCCTCGTCCTATCACTCCCCTCCCTGACCAAGAGTCTCTCCTCCAGCTTTCCTGTATCCCCTTTAGGTACTGGAAGGGGCTCTAATGTCTCCCCAGAGCCCTCTCTTCTCCAGGCTGGACAACCCCAACTCTCTCGACCTGTCTTCATAGGAGAGGTGCTCCAGCCCTCAGGAGCATCTTTGTGGCCTCCTCTGGACCCGCTCCAACAGGCCACCGAGCCAGAGGCAGCACTGCAGGTGTGGTCTCCCCAGAGCGGAGCAGAGGGACAGAATCCCCTCCCTCGCCCTGCTGGCCACGCTGCTAGGGAGGCATTCTGAGCACACATTGCCGGCTCATGTTGAGCTCCTCATCAACCAACACCCCCAAATCTTTCTCAGGGTTGCTCTCAATCCATTCTCTGCCCAGCCTGTGTTTGTGTTTGGGATTGCCCCGATGCACATGCAGGACTTTGCACTTGGTCTTGTTGAACTTCATGAGGTTTGCAGAAACATCCTTGCTGCAATCCAGAAGAAGCCAGCAGACCTGTGGCCCCACAGTTCAGCTCCCAACTGCAAGGTATTCCCAGACTCCCCACGCACCAAGGTCTCACAGCAGCATGACCGCACTCACCTTTGCAGGAACAGAACTGAGAGGCCACTCACTGCCAGGTGATCTGGCAATTGATTTTATTCAGTAGCCAAACATGAACTGGATGGAATACCTGCTGGGTGTTCCATCCATTTACTGTTAGATGTAACCAAAAACATTTAGGGAATAGGAGCTCTCTTATTGACCTTTTTTGTAAAACAAAAAAATAAAATGAATGTTTCCAATTAACTATTTATCTTAAAAATCTCAGGAACGTATAGTTTTGTTCTGTGGCTGAGCTAATCTATGTTTAGATTTTCACCAAGCTCTGTGCCTTTCTCTCTGTCAGCCCATGGATAAATCTCAATTGCGTTGTAAAATGAGAAAAAAAAACCCTCCTCTAGCTTTCCCGAGGACCACAAGTAATGCATTTGGTAACCTTTTCATCCAAGCTGAAGGAATAAAGAAGTTGAATTTATAACAAGGACATTTCTTTGATGAAAACCATGTAAGAATGAACTGCCTGAGCAAAATAGCAAAGGTAGAATACTGTACAGTGGTTAAAAACACCTCTTTATCAACTGATGAGCGTGTGCTTGCTTGACACTCCCAACACTGTTATGTTAGTTCTCCAGCCATGGCAGACAAACCATGCAACACCTGAACTGGCAGCACAGAAAAGCAGACAACACCATTAATTTGTGAATTTCCAGTTACATGTTTTTGAAATATTTATGATGCAATTGTTCCTAATAAATTAGAATAAAGTCCATATATAGAATAAGTAGTAATACTAGATCCCAATTAATTTACAGAAATGCACTAGAAATTCCTCATTCATTGTCTTTAAGAAATTCCAGATACCAACCCATGGTCAGATTGTTTTTCTGCCTCAGTGCGGTGAAAACGTCCAAGGAGCAGTCACAAAATTGATCAAATTAGTACTTAAGTGCGATTCATACACCAAGTCATACTAATTTAACTACAGCATCAAATTCATGCCAATTTGAAATAAAAAGTGTAAGTCTGTGCACTTACACTGCCTTCAGTCTTGAGTACAGTTGAGCTGGTAAGATGACACTTTCAATCAGCAGCAAGCATAGAAATATGCACTTATCCAACTGAATTGATTCTAATTAAATACACACATTTGTATACTATCAGTACAGCAACACTAAATCAGCATTAATTTATAATTTGTTGGGTTAATTTCCAGCCAGATCTGTTTCCAGACTGGATTCACCGCACAGCAGCAGGAGTGCTGGCGGGGAGCATCAGCCAGGGCTGCATGGATGGGCAGAACCTCTCCTTTAGTAGGGCCGTTGCGGGTGTGCATTTATAGCACTGATGAAACTGCAATACAAGATAACATTCAGATAGCCACTGAACTTTGGCAGCTCTGTAGCTAAAGGATAAATGGGAAAGCCCTCGCCTGGACTAATAACTAGCTGGAAACAGATGACAGAGGGTATGCATAAATGGTCAGTTTTCACAGGGAGAGAGACTGCCAGGTGTCTTTTGCAGCGCTCTGCTATACACTGTGTTCATAAACAATCCAGAAAAGGGGACAAGGAGTGGCGTAAAAGGCTCCTGATGATATAAGCTATTCCGATAGTAAAGAAAAGGGCTGACTGAAGACCTGCAGAAAAACCTTATGAGACTGAATAATCGGGAAATAAAATAACAGATGAAATTCAGTGCAAATAAAGTAGCAGTCCAAAGAAAAATGATCCTAATTTCACATATAGAGTGATATGCTCCAAACTGATCATTAACATTCAGAAAGTCTTGCTGGAGTCATGACATACTGATAAAAGCATCAGCTCGCTAACATTCAGAAAGTCTTGCTGGAGTCACAACAGACTGATAAAAGCATCAGCTCACAGCCATTCAACATATAAAAAAATAAACCTAACATTAGGAAATTATTAGTAATTAAACCAGCATATAAAGCTATAGAATGTCTGCAGCTTAAATCTTGGATGCAGCGCCTGTTCCTTCACTTCAAGAGAACAGAAGGGAAAGGGAAAATATTTCTAAAAAGGAAACAAGGTTTGAAAATATGAATAACGAGAAGTAACCAATTAGGCTAGGGTTCTTCTGCCTGGAAACAGATTACTGCAGTGACATATGACAGAAACCTATAAAAGCATCAGTTGCATGGAGAAGGTAAATAGAGATCAGTTGTTCACCGTTTGCAAACAATACAAAAGCTAAGAGATATTAAAGGAACCTAGCAGCTGTCAAGTTCAAAAGAAAACAAGCAGAGGTAGTTAGCACCTACAACATGATCTTGTGCTCTGGAAGGTCTCCCCTGGGATGTGCCAGTGCTATCCATTTGAATGGACTGGGGACACGGGCAAGTTCACAGAAGAAAAATACATTAACCAAATAAATGCAAACAACATCTACCTCTTGACATCCTACAGCTGACGAGAGACAAGAAGGCTATTAGACAAAGGTTTGCATAATTTGCTCTGACCTTATGCTTTTCTCTTTTTGGTCACTGTAAGGAAAGAACAGTGGACTAGATGGTTCCACCTGATTCTATGGCCATTCTTATACCGCAAAAATCAATTACATCTCTGGTACTCCTCAGCCTTTCTTTGAACTCATTCAACTCGCTTACCTGGCAAAAGCTGATCTTCTGGGGAGATGGGGACACAGAGGGCTGCATCAGTGCCTTGCTTATTTAGCAAACTGAACTGGTTCAGGAAAACATCCAGTAAACGCTGCAGGTAGTTTGAGACAGAGCAAGAATATGACCAGGCTTTTTGTATGCCAACCAGTCATTAGATCAGTTTAAGATTTAACATCCAGCTTCATCACCAAAATACAGATGAAAAGGAAGCAGCAGATTGCCCATATGCTCTGTTTGAACACACAGAGAAAAGACACAATTCCAGCTCTTGTGGGAAAAAAAAAAAAAAAAGGGCCAGTTTCACATTTTTAATCTATCTGATAATTACGAAGGGAGTCTGGTTTATACAAGACTGAATAGTAAAGGTCACTTTAAAATTAAACATCGCATTTATAACCCCTACTGTATTTATACTATATAAAGTAAGGAACACCCCTTTGGCGAAAAAAAAAAAAAAAAACCTGTTGTAAATACAGAAACGCAAGTCTGGTAAGGACGATAGCCAAACGAAAACAAACCTATTCCTTTCGTGCTTCCCACAGCATCGATTTGATTACTACATTAAATGGTGCTACATCAGTCACAGAAGCCAAGGGGATATTACCAGAGAGAAAAAGGTGAATGATCAATAAGAATATATTGTTAAAAATCCAACGTCTCATTTACAATTCAGAATTTACGAGAACAGAACTGAAGACCAAGGGAGATTATTAAAATCTCTGATCAACTCTGATTTGCACAGTAAAAGGCACAGTCACCCAGTCTTTCCCATGTCAGGACCAAATTATGACTGCTTTGCTTAATAACTGACCTGATTAGGCCAGAATACTGAAAATTCCCAGGGAAAAGCAATACAGAATTTTATTATTCCTTCCAAACCACATTCATATGAAAATGAGACCATTGTCATGCATCAAGACACATACCATGAACATTGTCTTCAACATTACACAGAGAAACAGTAGCAAAACACGCCTCTGTTCTCCTTTAACGAACAGGCTGTAACAGTTACGGACACAAATAGCCGCAACCAATACTGTGCAACTGTCCTACATGAGGCTTAAGAGTCATAAACAGCAGAGGCATATTTACTTCTATGCAAGACACAGCTGGCAGATGATGAGGACAAGATAAACTCTGATAATGGAGTGTTGTGGTGTCAGCACTGCCTACAGAAATAGAACTCACTGGGTGTTTTGGCTTTACCTTTTTCCAGGAAGCAACAGTGCTAGCAATCCAGCTGAGTTATTATTTGTCAGAATGACAATTAAATAATTAAAAATTAAAATCCCTATTCTGTTACATATGAAAACCAAACCCAAAGATTTTTTTAAAGCTGATTTGCTTTCTCCTCTTTATTTTTTTTAAATTTCTGTGCTTAGACTATATTATGACCATAATTTTTTGAGCTTCTTACTTAAAATACCATACCTATATAATACTATTTTGCTATAACATTTACCTTGAGCATGCAACAAAGGAATGTTTAAGAAAACTGTCCTTGAAGCATCTTTAAGAAAATTTCCTAGTATATCTTTAAGGAACCAAAATATATGCTGTATGTAATAAAGCCTCTGAAATCTAAATGTACCACTACACTTATGCTTTCCAAGGAAAAACACTAAAGATCCTGTCATGTATGACCAATGCGAAATAAGAACTGCAAACAGAAGCACTGGAGGATTTCTGAAGGTGATCTGAGATCAGGAAAATGCAAATTAAACAGGTTTGTTCACTTCAGTTAGTTTTTAACCCTAGATACAAAGTGAGTAGCTAGGAATATAGCTACAGCCTCCAATAATGCTGCTTCCAGCAGTTGTTTAATTTTTATTTTCTAACGTTTCCAGATTCTACATTTGCAAACATCTCAATACAAGCCAAGTATAGCCCACAGTGAGTCTCTGCCCTCAACAGCCAGTTTCAGTGCCTTGTGTGCCACACACAAGCTAAGTTTCAAAATCCCAAACAAATAAATGAAATTGGAACACTCATTGCCAGTCCTGAGCCTTCTCCACAGTCCAATGGCCAATAATCCAAATTGCACCCTAGTGATTGCCTTGCTTCTTCAGGAGTCTACCCCCAATTCAGTGACAGAGACTCATTTGGTAAGCTCTGCTCCCCTAGTCCAAGTAAATTATTGTGCTAGAAAAGCTCCACGCTGATTTTAAACTCCGCTTTTAGACTTTACATTACCTTTTTACTTTTCACCACAGACTGATACACTGGTGCTAAACACGGTTTGACAGGCTCCAGGATTTGGAAGACTGTTGTCCTCTTGTTTCTACAGAAAAGGAAAGGCAGAAGCTAAAGTAATGAGCCCCCAGGTCCTCCTGTTTGAACACGGGAGACTCATGAGCGTGCCTGACACAGGAAGCAGACGTGGATTCTTCTCCGCTTGTAATTGCCAGATTCTCATCACCTCAGTATTTATGCACAAAAGCTCATCTGGGTTTCCCAGATACAACCCTCTGACACTTACCAGACCTTTCCTACCCTCCGGAGCAAACGCGCGCATGACTGAGTCGCCCCAGTTCTGCTACAAACTTTGACCGTGATTCACGTGCTGCAACTGCACTGATCGCGCACCGGTTCCAGACTCCTCGGCCTTGAGAGGAATCAAAGATGGGATCAGACACCAGGCTCTCACTCAGCAGCGCACGGCCCCGCGGCACTGCCACCGAGACAGCCGACAGCACTCCCAGCACCCCCAGGGAAGCCACTGGCAGGGCTATGCAGCGCAGCGTCATTTGCCTGGGAACACCGCATTTTCTGCACCGGACCCTAGAACGATGGCTTTTAAGATAGCAGGAGCATCTGACTTGGCTACAATGTTTTGATTTATTCCCCGTGGCTTACATTATATATAAAAAAAGAAACAGACATTGACCTAAAGTGATGATACAGGTCAACAAAAAAATGTTTGCAAGCTATTCCTTTCCCATTGACATACTGACAAGACCAGACCAAATTAAAGAAAAACACCGTTTTCGTCGTCCAAAGTAAATAACACAACAGAGAATTTTGAGCTCTGAACACCAGAAAGAAAAGCTACCGCTGAGAGCAAGCAGAAAGCCCAGAGCACTCCAGTCCGCTATTTATATGAAAAGAATCATCCCCGCGATAAAACCAGGGGCAGTTTCGAGGCGTTTCTCTTTTTCCCCAGCGAAGCCCGGTGTGACGAGGGACTATTTCCCAAGACCCACTTCCTCAGGCCGCGGTACTACCCTCCGCCGTCTCCTAACGGCACAGGAGCGGATCCCCCCACCCCGGCGGCAGCGACCGCCCGACCCCAGCAGGCAGCGAGACCCGAGAGGCCCGTCCGGAGCACCCCCCGCCCCTGCTCGGGTAACCCTCGCGGCGCCCCGAGCTCGGGCAGCAGCGGCCGCGGGCCTCGACGGGACAGGCGGTGCCCGCGGGAGCGGCCGCCGCAAGCGGCTGAAGCCCGGCCCGCCCGCCGCGCCGGCTCCCGCCGAGCCGCCGTGCGGCACCTGCTCCCGAGCGGCAGCCGAGCGCCTACGGTGCCACGGCGGAGGACGCGCGGAGCCGGCCCCGGGGGTGTCCGCAGCCGCTGCCGGGCCGGCGGGCGGCGGCGAGGCTCACCTGGACCGCAGGTACCCCAACAGCTCCGGCCGCCGCGGCATGCGGGGGCACTCTGCGCCTGCGCCCGGCGCCGCGGAGGCCGCACATGCGCGGGGGCCCCTTGGCGGGGTCGGGACTACAGACGAGATGGCGGCCCGGTGGCGAGGCGGGGGTGAGCGCCATCTTGGGGGTAGTTCCTCTGGCGCCGCCTCCCGCTCGAGGGCCGAGTCCCGGCCGCCTCCGCCGGCCTGGAGCTGCGCGCCCGGGTCGGAGGAGGTGCTGCTGCTTCCCCCGCCAGCGGTGCTGGGCTGTCCGCAGCAGTCGCTTGGAAGCTCCGAGCGGGAGGAGCCGCCCCGCCCCGCCCCGGCCCGGCCGGCTCGGTGCTGCCAGGGCACCGGAGTCCCGACCGCACGGCCCGGCGGCGAGCGGGGCCGCGGCAGCAGCCCGCCTCAGGGAGCTGGGGCTCGGGGCGTGCGGGGCGGAGAGGGGCAAATTGCGAGCTCAGGGGCCGCGCCTGCGGCAATCCTCGGAGCCGCTCCAAAGCCTGGAACACGCGGTCTTGGTTCTGTTTGGTTTTTTTACCTCCGGAGGTAAGACTAAATTCATGGTAGGCCAAACAAATTGGCTTGTTCCTCCCCCCGCTGGATGCTGTGGCAGTGTGAATGTTGGGGGAGCCCTCCCCGAGGTCACGATTGTCCATCTGTCCCTGTGCCCGCTGCCTGACTGCAGGGCTGTGCTCTTTCCATGCTGGTGGCCATCCCAAGGGGACAGCGAAGCAAGGCCTGGCCTTCCCCCCTGCGCCCCTAAGGAGCGTGTGTGCTGTCCTCTACCTCCCGCTGCCTTTCCCCCCCTCTTCAAGAGCATCTCTAAGGGGAAATCCTCAGTTCCCGGGATAGCATGGCATCCCCAGCACCTCTCACCCTTGGTAGGGGCCTGCCCCAAACATTTAAAACAAGGTATTGCCCAAACTTAATCCATATTCTGGTTTCTGGTGCCACCCAGTGGTCCTGCACGCTGCTTCTAATTCAGTTCTTAAATAATTAAAAGCTGTTACTGAATAACAATGAAGGAGGGGAGGCAGAGATGAGACAGTATGTAGGTTAATCATTCCCGAGCGTGTTCCCAGTAGGAAAGAAAGAAGAGCACTGGACCATACTGCCACTGGGGCCGTCCCAGCCCTACACAGCAGCACTGAGTGCCCAGTGCTCCCCTCTCCTTATTTTTGAGCTTCAGCCCTTCCTCACATCTCTCCCCTGAACCTCCTGTGAAATCCTGCCACCTCCCTCAGCACCAGCTGCTACTTTGTCATCTTTTCCTACTTACCTGTTATCTCCAGCAATTTACCAGTAGTTTCTCCCACCCTGTCCAGCTAGCTTGACATCGGCCCAGGGCCTTCTCATTTGCCAGCAGTCCCCTCCTTTGAGGGGACAGCAGAAGAAGCTGCCTAACTGGGGAAAGCTCCGCTCACACAGCTGCAAGTAGCTGTGGTCTGACCTCCACCACCAAGACCTGATGAGGGTAATACAGGGAAAACACAGGAAGGCATTTTAGGCAAACACCACCCCTGTAAGCAGGCAGAGAAGTCGAGTTCTTTGGCCTTGTTAGCAATGTGATGCTTCCCAGGTGTTGGTAGTGAGATGGAATATGTTGGTTGTCTCTCAGGCTCCTAGTGCTGGAACTAGGCCAGTTCCTGCCTAAGTCTCGGGTCTTTGGAGATCTGCAGATCTGGGTGATCCACCTCAATGGTCTGCTTCACTGTAGGTTGCAGGATTTGAATGCTAAGTCAAGTCTGCTTCCTGAGAGTCAGATTCAGTTCAGCACCACAGAGGTAGGCAGTGTTACGCACTCACTCAAGCCTGGACAGGGCAAGCAGTGCTCCATTTTGCCAACTGAGGTTGGTACAACCCTCCCAACACACCTGTTGGTTTATGGTGGTGATAAGGCACGGGTGCCCTGTGCCCTGGCGCAGTGTGGCTCTGGGCTAAGGCACCAAGGGGGATGAGGCTGCTGAGGCACCTCCCAAATGAGCCCTGGATGGGCCAGCTGACTTCACACCAGGAGAATGCGGGTCATTGTTTATTTCTGACCAAGCAGGGTATAACTGCAAACTTTCTCCTGTCAGCCTAAATCCTTCACAAAGCTTTGGCTGAATGTTCTTTCTTGCCAAAATCCACAGCTTACACAATTCGATCTAGGAGGTCAGTAGCAATGAAGCAACTACTCTACCCTTCCAGAGCTGTAGTTCAAAATACTAAGGCAGCCTTGAAATGATCTTGTATTTTAATTCAATTAGTTGTTTTTCAGGCTTTATAGAAAATGAATTGTTCACTACAGAGTGATAAAACCATCTTAAGCCAACTTAACCCTCATCCATCACTTGTGCAATGTGCACAGTTAGTGGACCTAATGCTTGGAGTGTTTCCATTCAGAGGAAAGTTGTATTTGGAAAATAACAGCTAGAATTCAGACTGTCTCTGTCAACCTCTCTTCTGCCTAATCCAAATCAGATTTTCCCAAATACTGTTGTTTTTTGTTGCAGTCAGAGATCATCTTCTGCAGTCAGAGCATCTTCTCTGCATATTTGCATTCAGCTCTCTAAGGAGAGAGTGTCTGCCAGAGATACCAGCTTTGGCAAAACAGATTCCCCATCGAAGCACCTAATTGAGCTGGAAGGCTGCTGTGAGTGGTCTGATTCTGCAAGTAGTTCAAAATCTAATATTTCTCCCTCTGACAGTTTTTGTAACAGCACAGAAAGAAGCACACAGCATCTGCAGCTGCAGTGCAAGGTAAAGGGAGCTTATTCCATTATATTTCCCATAGGTGACTCATTTGAAAGGTTGAGGGCTGTCCTGGTTGATGGATGGCTTGTTTCCACCAAACGCCAGGAAGGGACAGCAGGGATCGGGGAAGAGCCTGGGGCTGGCCCTTGGCAGCCACCTCTGTCTTCTGTTACAGTAGTCAGGGGGCTACCAACCTAACTATGCCATCTATACATACGCATGCCTTATCGGGTTCATTCAAATCTGCTGCATCAGCATGGTTTTCCGCACCTCTCCACTTATATGCGGAGAGCAAAGCTGTCTGGATGCAGAGGGCAGAGGTGTCCCAGTGGAGCTGCTGGCGCTTGCTCTCCTGCAGGAAAAGCCTGCAGCTCTGCCTCACCAGGATGGGGCTCTCCTGCCGGCTGTGCTTCACAAGCGTCTTCCCAGGCTGCAGACGGCGTGATTGCTCATCTTCAGTCACAGAGGGGGAATGAAGAAAAGTGCTACACTATGAGGCCCGAGATACATGGAGAATGGCAAGCCCGTAAGGTAAGTTGTGCAAGAGGACCTGATGTAAGGGCATGTGTTTCCAAAGCAGTGGACTGCTCCAGTCCAGTAGGCTCACTGCATGGTGTGCTGGCATCTAAAGAAGCCCTTGGCTCGAGCTGGCCGCTCAAAGAACTCCTGCAAAGGCTGCTCCTTCCCAGTAAGACAGAGCACTGTAACGCAATGCTCTGAGGGCAGGGTTGCAAAGTTACTCTCCACAAACCTCTTTATATCACAGCCAGCAATTCACTTGTGTCTTTCTGGGGCTTCCATGAAAATGGAAGAGTTGAAAGCAGCACTCTTCTTATTTCATTGACGTGTTGAAAAACACTTTCCACATCATCACTGCATATCCATTGTATTGACCATTTACTGACAAGTCTAAGCGAGCAGCACTGCTTACCATGCAAAAAGGCAACACTGGGGTTGGCTGCTCTGCTTTCTCGAGGCAGAAAGCTGCCTCATGTAGGCTAGATGGTTTATGGTTGAGGGGCACAGACCAGGCGTGAAAGGACCATATACCTGTTGAGCAGCTCCACTGCATGTGAAAGACTGCTCTGCTCATTTTCAGCACAACCCCCCATGTCTGCCCAAGCTGTGCTCTGCACTGGGGCAAACAGGGGGAGCTCTGTATCCTTCAGCCTAGAAAATAGACCTCATCAAATTCCTTTTTCTTTTATAAACCCATGCCTTTTATTCAGTAAATGTTTACTTGTTTAGTATTTACTTTCTCTGTGTTCACTTCCTAGTAAGTATTAATGGAAACTAAAGCAATGACTGCTAAGCGTGCCTGAAGGTATATCTACGTATTAGAGGTGTGCAGTGGAAGTAGCAAGAAATGTGAGAGTGTAACCGATGGACAGCATTTTTTCACATTTTTTTTTCTGAAAAAGCTCTAAGTGGGACAGCAACACTAAGGTTACGATACAGGATGGAAGAAAATCTTCACAAGACACCTGGCGTATTGTCCTGCTGCAGAAGAGCAGGCTCAGGAAATAGCCAAAGTATCCAGATTAAAGCTATACATATATGTGTATATGTACATAAATGAATGGTTATGGTTTAGATATGTTATATATGATATATATTAATGATATATTACTTATATACATATGACATATAGTGAGCTGATGTAATACAGATGTAGAATTAACTGAATGCATGGTCCTGAAGACTGAATAGTTTGGGCTGAAGCTTTGGACTGGAAATATGCTCACTGTGTGTCAAATAATTAATGAATTAAAATATGAATGGTAGAAGACAGCTTATAAGAAAATGCATGATGCAGTGTGACAAAGAACTAATAAAATGCTTATAAAGCAGAGCTCGAGCTTGTGTTTGAGCTCCTGAAGCTCGGACATCAGTGTGCTGCTCAGTCACAGCACACTTGCTTGCCTACAGGACACCTGTGTGACAAATGTAGTGTCTAATCAAGCTGGGCAGAAGCAGTCCTGCTCCTCACAGGGTTGGGAGCTGACTCTGAAGCAGAGAGCTGTGGGCAGTGGTTGCTTTCTGGGTGTGCAAGGTGGGATGATGCTCCCAGGCTTTCTGCCCAGCTGGGTGCCAGGAGAAAAAGCAGACCGTGGGAGGAGCAGCTGGACACTGGTGTGATGGTAAACTTCTCCATGAGGCCCAAGATGACCCCCATTTCTCTCTGTTCACTATCCAAATGCATGGAGGTTCACACCAAGAGAAAATTTGAAAGGTTTTCAAGAAGCCAGCTGAAGCCTTTGCATTGCTGTTTACTACAGAACAGCTTCAGGCCATTCCCTGGCTGAGATTTTTCTTTATAGGGAATGAGTCAGCCAGAAAATCTGTTTCAAACTGAAGTAAGTGGAAGAAATCTTAAGACAAATTGCTCATGAGAAGAAATTGCTTTCAATAGATCATACTTGCTCCTGTGTTGTACACTAAAAAAAGAAATTAGTCATCTACCTGCTTATGTAACTGTGATACAAAATGCCCTTGATATGAGAGGAATGGGACGTGGCAAATGGGATTCCACTTTTTAAAAGGGATTTGGGGAAGCACAGACCATTGAGTTTAGTGCATGAGGCAAATGTATGGAAGCTATACCAAAGAATGTAATTGATAGAAATATGGAAAAAATATGGTAAAATAATGATGAGTCATGAGGATTTTAGAGAGGGAAAGCGCTTCACTGGCGAAGCAGAGGGGCTGGCGGTCCCCAGCAAGTGAGGGCAGGGATCCATCTGGGTCCCAGGAGGCAGAGCGGAGTGCCTGGCTGGGAAGCAGCATGGCCTGGGCTGAGCCCCGTCCCCTCTCCCTGCAGCTGTGCTCACCGCCTGCTTCGCAAGAGCGATGGGTGGTAGCACCCTGGGGTGCCCCGGCTGTGTTGCTGGGGAGAGGCATGACGGGATGTGATGGGGTGCAAGGGGCGATGCCCCCCTGCCTGCAGCTCTCAGTACCCAGTCACCGGGCAGGGAGAAACCAGCAACTCCAGACCAAACCGGCTCAGATGAGATTTGAAAATGAGCCATGAATTTTGAAAGGAGCTTTTCAGAGAAAGACTTGAAAACTGTGTTTATTTCCCCATTCTTAGTTAAGTTTAAGTAATATCTTGTCGCAGTTACTGCTGCACGCAAGGTAAACCACAACAGGGCTTCTCAGAGAATGTAACTAGTAGACCAGAGTTAATAGCCTAATTAGTGGATGGATGACATTCCCCAGCATGTAAAAAGGCTTCAAATTTAAAACAAGCCTTTTCTTTTTGTTCTTTGAATGCCATTGGCCTTTCTCTGATGTTGCCCTTTCTTTAAAGAGCTGTGGTTCCAAACGTGGATGAAGACAGCTGAGCGCTGCTGCCTTCTACCTGGTGAGCCAGGCTTGTGTTTTGAAAGCACACTGTAAAATCCTCATTGGCCAAAGGCTAAGAAAGCACAGCTAGCACGAGCTGGTACTGCAAAATGCTAAGCTCAACTGACAACTGTGGGCAAAGGGAACCCCCACCTCATAACTACCCCAGTTTTCTGTTTCTAATCCCCTGGCCCAGCCGTCTTTTCTCCCAGCGCATGTGGTCTTTTCCCAGAATCCCTTTGGGTTTATTGTCCCCACACACATGCTCCTGGGAATTTGGTGTTTAGTTCTGGTTTTCCATTTCTGTGAGTGGCGTGCCTGTGTTTTGCACAGCACAAAAACCAAAGGCTGCCCCAGTAATGGCAGCTGGTGACCCAGCTGCCTTGGAGCCATGCGTGGGAGCCTCCTCGCCAGACACAGGCTTGGTCTCTCCTTTGCATGGCTGGGGTTAGGTGGGTGCCTCTCACTCAGCCCACAGGCCTGGCCCCAAGCCCTGGCCATGTGCAGGGTTTTTGCACCCCACAGGGTCGGGACTGCCCAGCAGACCTGCAAACTGTGGTCCCTGAGTTGGCATTTTCTTATCACCATCCCAGCTGGTGATAATTGTGACCTTATCTTACAAAGCTGTTGAGGTACATGGGATGGAAGGGTTAACTGCTGAGCCTAGACTGCCAGATAACAATCATGAGACGGGACACGAGCAGGGACCCTTAAGGAGAAGATGGACCCAAAGTTCAGGCTGCCCAGGCAAGTGGTGGAATCACCGTCCCTGGAGGTATTTAAAAGATGGGTAGATGTGGTGCTGAGGGACATGGTTTAGTGGTGGTTTTGGCAATGCTAGCTTAATGGTTGGACTCGATGATCTTAAAGGTCCCTTCCAACCTAGACGATTCTATCATTCTATGATTCTTTGGCTGCTGGGTTATTGAAGTCAGCTAATCCAGTACAGATAGAAATGAAGGGAGACAAACCTTCCTCCTTAAAACAATACCCATTATCTCAGGAAGCAAGGGAAGGTGTAAGACCAATAATTGAAGATTTTCTGCAAAAAGGGATTTTAACTCCTTGTGAGTATCCCTGTAATACTCCTATCTTGAAAGTTAAAAAACGTAAACTAGGCCTGGATGAAAAACCAAGCAATTGGTTGATTTGTCCAAGCAATAAATAAACGGGTAACTGTACCGTATCCAGTAGTTCCTGATCCTTCAACAATTATAACCATGACGCTGGCTAATGCAAAGTGTTTTACAGCAACTGATTTGTGTGCAGCTTTTTTCATATTCCAGTGCATCTGGAATCTCAGTATATTTTTGCCTTTACCTGGGAAAGGAAACAGTTACGATGGACTCGATTGCAATGTACCTGGTGGTTGTGTCGTAAAATGTGTGGTCCACTGGAGGGAATGAGACACGGACTCCTACGCAGATGGTAAAGGGAAACCTTTATTTTCTCACAACATCTCTTCTTATACCTTCCAGACTGGTCACATGCGATGCACACACCTCTTCTACTTCTCTGGTTCTGTAGCACTTATCACACAGCATTTCATTGGTTTGTAGCTAGACTGCTATTTCCTCTTTTCCAGCCTTTTCTTTATTCCTCAGCGTTCTAAATTCCTTCTTTTCTTGGCTTACCCTTTCAACGACCTTAGTTCACGGATATGTTTATCAACTCAAGGTCACCCTAGGCGTACTGATCTCCCATGGCCCACACAAAAGAAATTTAGAGCTATCATTCCAGAGGCTCAGCTGTGCCTAATATACACTTGTGCTTGATTATCACAGTATCACAGTATCGTCAGGGTTGGAAGGGCCCTCTGGAGATCATCTAAGCCCAACCCCCCTGCCACAGCAGGGACACCTACAGCAGTGGCACAGGACGGCGTCCAGGCGGGTTTGGGATGGCTCCAGTGTGGGAGACTCCCCCACCTCTCTGGGCAGCTGTGCCAGTGCTCTGCCACCCTCAAAGGAAAGAAGTTCCTCCTCATGTTAAGATGGAACTTCCTGTGCTCCAGTTTGTGCCCATTCCCTCTAGTCCTATCACTGGGCCCAACTGAAAAAAGACTCTTCTCATCTACCTGGCACCCTCCCCTTAAGTACTTATAAGTATTGATAAGATCCCCTCTGAGTCTTCTTTTCTCTAGACTAAAAAGCCCCAAGTCCCTGAGCCTTTCCTCATCAGAAAGATGCTCCAATCCCCTCATCATCTTTGTAGCCCTTTGCTGGACCCTCTCCAGCAGTTCCCTGTCCTTCTTGACCTGGGGAACCCAGAACTGCACACAGTGCTCCAGATGCGGCCTCCCCAGGGCAGAGCAGAGGGGGAGGATGCCCTCCCTCGCCCTGCTGGCCACACTCTGCTGGGTGCACCCCAGGATGCCATTGGCCTTCTTGGCCACCACATTGCTGGCTCATGGTCACCCTGTTGTCCCCCAGGACTCCCAGGTCCCTTTCCACAGAGCTGCTCTCCAGGAGGTCAGCCCCCAACCTGTACTGATGCATGGGGTTATTGCTCCCCAGATGCAGTACCCTACACTTGCCTTTATTGAACCTCATCAGTTTTTTTTCTGCCCAACTCTCCAGCCTGTCCAGGTCACGCTGTATGGCAGCACAGCCTTCCAGTGTGTCAGCCACCCCTCCCAGTTTTGTGTCATCAGCAAACTGGCTGATGGTACACTCTAGCCCTTCATCCAGCTCATTGATGAATATATTGAATATCTTGAAGCACTTTTTCTCGGAGTAACTCCCTGTGGGTGTCAGGAGCAAGAAACTCCTTTCTCTCCCTGTTGCCGATTTGCAGGTCCGTGAAGGAGACCCTGGAATGCCGCCTGTTTGAGGCTCAGCAGCGCTTATCTCAGCTGGAGATCGCCAGGAGTCATCTTGAAATGCAGCTGCACACAGTCACGCAGGCCAGGGAGGTGATACAAGGTGAGAGGCTCGTGTTTGTGGAGATCCCCCTGCCTAGGGAGGATGGTATAAAACAGCTCTCTGTCCCCAGTGCTTCTGAGGAGTGAAGGAGCTGGAGAGAGATCCCTCCTGCACTGAAATTCAGATGGCTTCAGGTCAGTAAAGTCAGAAGCGTTGTTTGTGCGGGCACTGAATGTTGCCATTTGTCCTGTTTGCAGGGGAAGTGAAGTGCCTTCAATGGGAGCTGGAAGCAGAGAGGTCTCTCCTGAAGCAGGAACGGGAAGACGCGGCGCGACAGCTCTTGCGGACAGAGCAGCAGCATAGGGATACCCTCAGACTTCAGGAATCTGAGCACAAAGTGGAGATGAACAAGCTCCTGCAAGACCTGGTAGGAAACAATGATGTGCTTCAGTCACGGAAACTGTGTTTCTTTCTTTCTGTCCTTTGGGGGCTGACAGAGGTATTGAAGCATATGGAACAGGCCCCTCGTCCTGGGGCTTCAGATGGTGGCCTGACCATGCAGTCCCTCTGCACCTTTTCATTGATGAAAAGGGAGGTGAGCATTGAAAAGAGAGAGTCTGAGAATAGAGAGAATCTGCTTTAGACATGCTTTAGGGAGGGCACAAAGCCACTACCGTGCACTGTTCAGGTGGGGGATTGTGGGACGGATGAAGCTTCACGTTGTTTTGAGGAGCTTGGCTGGGACTTCATCTTGAAGTCTTTTCCCCCATTCATCAGGCGAGGGAGCGGGAAGGGCACCATTCAGAGCTGCAGGAGATGCTGGAGCAATGGCAAAAAGAGAAGGCAGAGACAGAAGGGGAGCACGCGAAGACGCTGTTTGATGTGAAGCAGAAAGTTGCTACCATGGCAGCTCAACTAGAAGAGGAACGAACCAGAGTGGAACATGCCAAGCATGAGGTAAAGAGTGTGAAAGGAGAACTTGTGTGGTTTTTTGCACGGCTAGAGCTGTGGGAGATGGCTGGAGATTGGGCTGCGTGGAGCATGCCCTCCGTGTTGTCTGCGTGGAATTTGGTGAGGAGAAAGGCAAGCAGGGCTGTCTCTGGGACTAGGAATGAGACCTCTAATATGAAGGACACAGCAGAAGACGAGGGATACCCTCACCAGCAAGGTGAGACGCTGGAGAAAAGCCTCACATTTTCCTGTTAGATGACTAAGAGTTATGGGAGATTCAGTCACAGAGGGACGGTGGATGGGCCGTGTTTATGGGGCCAGTCTCCCTTTGGAAGCTGTGTCTCCAAGCGGGCAGATGATGAGCGAGGAGACCAGCAGCACAGCGCTTTGGGAAGGCATGAGCCCATCCGTCTTTGAGTCTTGCCACACAGATTTTGTATGGGAAGTTTCAGCCCATCTTGTCTGTGTTTTGTGTCGGTCCTGCTGGAGAAGGAACGTGAGAAGAGTGCTGTATTAGAGACGCTGCGGCAAACGGAGGGAGAGCTAAGAGAAGCGTACCAGCAGCTGGAGCAGCTCAGGCGGGAGGTGAAGGAGCAGCAAGAGAAGGGGCAGGTCAGTCTGACGAGTAGGGTGGGTTGAAAGGAGAGGCAGTTGGCAACTGGACGTAAGCTGGGAGAGGCTGGGAGAGGCAGGTAAGAGAGTGAGGGGCAGGAACAAGGAGGGAAAACACAAGTGCTGGGCCCGAGGAGGCAAGGACTACTGCAGGCCCTGAAAGCACAGAGCCTGGTAAGCTCCAGAGATCAGCAACAGGACAGAGGGGTTACAGTGGCAGCAGAGCTGGGTAGCAAAGCACAAAGAAGTGGCTGAAGGAGTGTGATTTTGAGAGGGAAAGAGGAAAAAGCTGACCCCGATGGCAGATCCCAGTAACGTGCTCTGCGATTGTTTTGACAGCACATCACAGAAAAGCTGCAAGCAGAGCTGCAGGAAGCTCAGAGTACGATCAAGGCAGTGGAGAAGAGGCACAAGGGAGAAATCAGCGCCATGAGAGAGGAGATGCAGATCCTTCATCAGCAGAGGGATGCCCTACAAAAACAGGTGACTGAAAGAGCAATAGCTACTCCAGGCATCAGACACGTGGTCTCTGCCTTTCTTGCCTTTCCATTGCAGAGCAGGCTGATGGGGTAGTCCCTCTGACTGCCACCCTGCTGTGGGGCTCCATCTCAGCTGCTCTGAAGGAGACTTAGTGGCCAGCTGAATCTCAGTTGCTGCCCTGGACAGTTGGGCTCATCCTTTGGCTTGTTTGCCAGCAGTCACCAGAGTGGATTTCTGCTGGCCTGTTAGTGCCAGCCTTGTTTTTTAAGGTGGTGTTTCAGATGAATGTGGGGACCCACTTAGATTTTTAAACAAGTCGGCTGTATCCATTGTGAATCTGTTACTCCCACGACAGGGTGAAAATTCAAGTTGCTCTTTCCCTTTCCTCACAGTATATGCTATAGCTGACAGCGCCAAGCTGTAGTCTTTGACTGCTTTGTAATGGTTTACTTAGACTCATCGAATCATAGGATGGTTAGAGTTGGAAGGGACCTTAAAGGTCATCTGTCCTGCCCTGGGCAGGGACACCCCCCACCAGCCCAGGCTGCTCCAAGCCCCGTCCAACCCGGCCTTGAACACCTCCACGGATGGGGCAGCCACAGCTTCTCTGGGCAACCTGGGCCAGTGGATCACCACCCTCAGACTGACAAATTTCTTCCTAATATCTAATCTAAATCTCCCCTCTTTCAGTTTAAATCTGTTCCCCCTCGTCCCATTGCTCCCCTCCCTGATCGAGAGTCCCTCCCCAGCTCTCCTGTAGCCCCTTTAGGCACTGGAAGGGGGTCTAAGGTCTCCCCGGAGCCTTCTCTTCTCCAGGCTGAACACCCCCAACTCTCTCAGCCTGTCCTCCCAGCAGAGGGGCTCCAGCCCTCGCAGCATCTCCGGGGCCTCCTCTGGCCCCGCTCCAACAGGTCCATGTCCTTCTTATGTTGGGGTCCCCAGAGCTGGAGGCAGTATTCCAGGTGGGTCTCACGAGAGCGCAGCAGAGGGGCAGAATCCCCTCCCTCGCCCTGCTGGCCACGCTGCTGGGGATGCAGCCCGGGATGGGGTTGGCTTTCTGGGCTGCCAGCGCACATTGTTGGGTCATGTTGAGCTTCTCGTCAACCAACACCCCCAAGGCCTTCTCCTCAGGGCTCTCTCAATCCATTCTCTGCCCAGCCTGTATCTGTGCTTGGGTTTGCCCCGGCCCACACACAGGACCCTGCACTTGGCCGTGTTGAACTTCAGGAGGTTAGCACAGGCCCATCTCTCCAGCCTGTGCAGGTCCCTCTGGATGGCATCCCTCCCCTCCAGCGTGTCGACCACACCACACAGCTTGGTGGTGTTGGCAAACTTGCTGAGGGCGCACTCCATCCCACTGTCCACATTGCTGACAAAGACGTTGAAGAGCACTGGTCCCAGTACCGAGCCCTGAGGAATGCCACTTGTTATTGGTTGCCACTTGGACATAGAGCTATTGACCACAACTCTTTAATTGCAGCCATCCAGCCAATTCCTTATCCACCGAGCAGTCCATCTGTGGTTAGGATTTGGCACGGAAGGGAAAGGGCAGAGTTCACTCTCTTTTCCAAGAGATGAACCCGAGCTGTGTGACGAATGCAGGGGGAGCCACGCTGCAGGCAGATGCCAAGAGGTGGTTTGGTGTACTTCCAGCAGAGCAGACCTGTGGAACTCCTGGACAAAAGAGTGTTGTAAATACAGCAGGTCTGTAGGGGTCAGGAGGAGACTGGAAGTTCTCACAAGCTGGAACAGTGCTGGGCTTGGGGAGATATCATATAAATCTACCCCACTCTCGGGCTTTCTTGCCCGGGTATGCATTTACAGGCACCGTTACACACAGGATACTAGCCTAGACATTGCAGCCCATGCAGGCTGAAGAGCTCAAATATTCTCCTAAAAGGTCCAACTTCAGCCCTTGACTACCAGTGGAGTGGGAGTTCAGATTTAGTGTGAAACCCAAAGATAGGTAGATGGAATTACTGAATCTTTTTGTTCCTGTTTTGCAGCATGAACAAGGCAGACTGCAAGCGGTTAAAGGAAAACTGGACCGGAAGATAAAACTTCTTCAGCAATCAGTGACAGCCTCTGAAACCCGAGCAAATGCAGCATCAGATGTGAACCACTCCCTTGCACAAGAACTCCACGCTACACCGTCTGTGTTAAAAATCAGAAATGAGGAAGAAGAAATAAGAGGTCTTCAGGAAGATCTGCAGTGTGTTCAGCAGACTCTGACAAAGAAGGATGAAGTGATCAAGTCCCAGAGAGACAGAGTCAGGTCTTTGGAGAAGACTCTGGCAAGGAGAGAACAAGAGCTGAGGAGGCAGAGTGAACTCCTGAAACAGTTGACATCAGCTTTGCGATGGAAAGGGGATGACAAGATGCTAAAGAAACAACTCCAGAAACTCTGAAAATGGGAGGAACAGGAAGCAGAGAAGCGGAAAGTTCTGCAGGAGAGAGACAGTCTCTTGCAAAGGCAGAAGGAGCTAACCCAGCAACTGGAAGATGAGCGGAAAGCAAAGCGGGAAGCAGCGGAGCGTGTGATTGCTGTTTTGAAGGGGACCGAAAGCAGAGAAATGGAATGGAAAGAGAAGGCACAAGCACTGACTCGTGCCCTTTCCAAGAGTGAAATGGCCAACGGGACTCTGAGGGAAGAAATCGCCACCCTGCAGAGTGAGGTTTCCGAGAGGGACAGGGACCGGTTCCATCTTCAGATAGGCGCTGTGACTGACCATCAGTCTACTACAATGTCTGTGAAGGATTCTACAGATCTTTCCCATCAAGATATGGAATATGTATTCCCGTAAAGACCTGACCTGCTTGGCCAAAGAAACCCTGTTGCAGCCAGCAGGCTTGCCTGTCTGCATAGCTCCGGCCAGAGACCGTCCCCCTGCTCGAATGTGTTCTTCAAGCCCAGAACTGCTGAAGGAACTGTGGAGCTTGCTGTTAAGGTGAATGCGAGTGCCAAAGTTGGGGGGGGTAATTGGTTCTCTCCTCTCTCGGCAAGCTTAACCAACATGTCGTGGTTAGGGTTTGGCATGGAAAGGAAAGGGCAGAGTTGAGCAAACTCATGTACTAAACTTAGTAGACCTTTGTTAGGATGGCTGAAGGGCAGCGACACTGATGGTGCTTCAAGGCTGCTTTCAGAGATGGAGATTTCTGCGGAACAGCTTTTCCGGGGTATTATAGAATCATAGAATCATAGAATGGTTTAGGTTGGAAGGGACCTTGAAGATCATAGAGTTCCAACCCCCCTGCCATAGGCAGGGACACCTCCCACTAGACCAGGTTGCCCAAGGCCACGTCCAGCCTGGCCTTGAACACCTCCAGGGACGGGGCTTCAACAGCCTCTCTGGGCAACCTGTTCCAGTGCCTTACCACCCTTAAAGGGAAAAACTTCTTCCTAATGTTTAATCTAAACCTGCCCTCTTCCAGCTTAAAGCCATTCCCCCTCATCCTATCACTACATGCCCTAGGAAACAGTCCTTCCCCAGCTCTCCTGTAGGCCCCCTTTAGGGACTGGAAGGCCGCAATAAGATCTCCCCGGAGCCTTCTCTTCTCCAGGCTGAACAGCCCCAACTCTCTCAGCCTCTCCTCATAGGAGAGGTGCTCCATCCCTCTGATCATCCTCGTGGCTCTCCTCTGGACACGCTCCAGCAGGTCCATGTCCTTCTTATGTTGGGGACTCCAGAGCTGGATGCAGGTGGGGTCTCATGAGAGCGGAGCAGAGGGGCAGAATTCCCTCCCTTGACCTGCTGTCCATGCTTCTTTTGATGCAGCCCAGGATACGGTTGGCCTTCTGGGCTGCGATCGCACATTGCTTGCTCATGTCGAGCTTCTCATCAATCATCACCCCCAGGTCCTTCTCCACAGGGCTGCTCTCCAGCCATTCTCTGCCGAGCCTGTATTTGTGCTTGGGATCGCCCCGACCCAGATGTAGGACCTTGCACTTGGCCTTGTTGAACTGCATGAGGTTGGCTTGGGCCCACCTCTCCAGCCTGTGCCTGTCCAGGTCCCTCTGGATGGCATCCCTCCCCTCCAGCGTGTCTGCTTCGCCAAACAACTTGGTATCATCAGCAAACTCGCTGAGGGTGCACTCTACCCCACTGTCCATGTCACTAACAAAGATGTTGAACAGTACGGGTCCCAGTACCGACCCCTGAGGAACGCCACTCATCACTGCTCTCCACTTGGACACCGAGCCGTTGACGGCAACTCTTTGAGTGCGACCATCCAGCCAGTTCTTTATTCACTGAGTGGTCCATTTATCGAATCCATGTCTCTTCAATTTAGAGACCAGGATGTCGTGTGGGACAGTGTCAAATGGTTTGCACAAGTCCAGGTAGATGACATCAGTAGATCTTCCCTTGTCCACTGCTGCTGTAACCCCTTCGTAGAAGGCCACCAAATTTGTCAGGCATGACTTGCCCTTGGTGAAGCCATGTTGGCTCTCGCCAATCACCTCCTTGTTTTCTATGTGCCTCAGCAGAGTTTCCAGGAGGATCTGCTCCATGATCTTGCCAGGCACAGAGGTGAGACTGACTGGCCTGTAGTTCCTTGGGTCTTTGTTATTTCCCTTTTTGAAAATAGGGGTTATGTTTCCCCTTTTCCAGTCGGCATGAACCTCGCCAGACTGCCACGACTTCTCAAATATGATGGCTAGTGGCTTCGCGACTTGATCTGCCAGTTCCCTCAGGACCCGCAGATGTATCTCATCAGGTCCCATGGACTTGTCCACCTTCAGGTTCCTCAGGTGGTCTCTCACTCTCTACAGTGGGTGGTGCTCCGTTTTCCCAATCCTCTCCTTTGCAATCTGCGTCTTGGGCAGTGCGGCTGCTGTCCTTGATAATTAGTTCCTGGATATAATTACCATAGGTGTACCTATTCCCAGCCTACACTGGTGAATATGTATGCCTTTGCATCATAAAGATACGCTTGCTTTACAATACAGTGTGCAAGTTTGGCGGAGCGATCCCCCTTGCACCCAGCGCTGCAATAAACATACCTGCTTTATAACTCTCCGTGAGTTGTAGAGTTTGTTTCCATGTGTCAGCAGGCTGCTCCCTGCAGCGCTGGACCCAGGGACAGCCCGGCCACCTGCAAGTCCTGGGCTGAAACCCGGGTATCCAGGGGAGCCTTTCCTGGGGCGCAGAAGGGGTCGGGTCCCTCCCTTCCTCCCTAGTAGAGGGAACATTATCATGCCACTGCCTAAATCATGCTTAGTCTGGATTTTAAATCCTAGCTGCAGTTCTGGTTGCTCCTCCCCAAGAGAACACACTAGATCTAGAAGAGGTTCAGAGAAGGGCAAAAAGGAAGATGAGACTGGCTAAGTAAGCTGGGAAAGACACGACCTCAAGGGTGGCGCAGGAAAGGTCTACAACATCCTGAGAGACAGGGAGAGAGGGCACAGCCCTTGGCTGCCACTGAAGCAGGATTTCAAATCTAGTACGAAAAGCAAATGTATATAGATGGAATTATTGAATCTTTTTATCTCTGTTTTGCAGCATTAATGGAACAGACTGCAAGCAGTTAAAGAAAAACTGGTATGGGAGATTAAACTTCTTCAGGAATCAGTCACAGCCTCTGAAATCTGAGCAAATACAGCAATAGATAGAAATCTGAGCAAATACTCCTTGCACAAGAACTTCAGACTACATTGTCTATCTTAAAAATTAAAAATGAGGAAGTGGAAATGCAGTGGAAGAAAATCCAGATGCTCCAGAAAGAGGTAGTACAGGGAAAAGCTTTGCAGAAGACTGTCACTTATATGACTGCCATCCTGTCAAGGAAGGAGAAATGAAGTTATACCAGGAACAGATGAGAATGCTGGAAAACCAGAAAGAGATGCACAAAACACAAGATGGAATCCCAGCAAGAACAGATACAGAACCTGGAGAAGCAGCAAGAAAAACAAAGGATTGCTATAAGCCAAATGAGCAAAGACCTCGAAGAGAGAGACTGGGAGATAGATCCCAGCAAGAACAGATATGGGCCCTGGAGAAGCAGTTAGAATTGCAGACAGCCACTGTCAGCAAGATGAGCAAAGAGCTGGAGGAGAGACACCAGGAGATCAAATTCCAAGAGGGGGAAATAATGATTCTAGAATAACACGGTGCATCACAAGTCAGAAATCTGCTTGTGGATCTTGATCATATGAAAGGAAACTCGAATGACAAAAACCTAGAGCTTTTGTCTCTGACTCAGCAGATCCAAGAACTGGAAATAGAGGGAGGACAGGTGAAATCTCTGTTCGCAGGCCTCAAACACCTGAGGGCAGTTGTTAAGGCCAGAGAGAGTGAGCGTGATTCTCAAAGGGATCACTTAAGACTCTTGCAACAGTACAAGAGGGATACCTGCAAGGACTTCATAATAAAGCAGAAAAGATGGCACTTTCTTTATCTAAAATATATCAAGAGCTTCAGTGACAACAAAAGCAAATCTAGGAACCTGAAGAAGTCATGGAAATGCAGTGGACCACTGTCTGTCTACAAGACTTTCTCCTGTTGAGGACACGGTGGGAGGCCACTCCAGCCAGTCTTGAGGGGAGTGCATCCCCAGCAGTGTCCCCTTCCCCGAGCCTCCTCCTGTGTCTTCTTCCATGGCCCCTCCTGTGTCTGTTTTCCCGGGTGTGCCCCGCCATGCGCCCCCACAGGTCTCCTCCCACCTCCTGCCCCAGCAGCTCCGCACAGGCTGGAGCACCGGGCCATGCGCTCCTCTAATGGGCCGCAGCTCCAGTGCCACGAGCCCCCTCGACTGGCCACAGCTCTGGCGCGTAGCGTCCCTTGCTGACCGAGCTGGAACCGGCTGTGACTGGCCTGGGGCAGTTCCTAGGCTGACCCCCCAGGCACCCCCCCAGGCCCAAAGCACCATTTGTGCTCCGTACGTCCCCCAGCTCCACCCGTCCCACAGGGTGGGAGGCCACTCCAGCCAGTCTTGAGGGGAAAAGAGGATGAAAGGACATAGAGGAAGGCTGAGGGAGGGCTCTGGATGGCACCCAAGGGCACACGGAGGGCCGTGGTGGGTACCCAGAGGCACGCAAAGGGCTTGGGCTGGGCATCGAAAGGCACACGGAGGGCTCTGGGCCACGGCAAAGGCAACATCTAGAGCTCCGGGCTGCACCAAGGGGCAAGTGGAGGGCCCTAGGAAGCACGGAAAGAGAAATGGAGGGCTGTGGGAGGCACCCAAAGGCCGTTTGGCAGCCCCTCAGTTGCCGCAAAAGGCCCACGCCAGTCCCGAGGGGAGAGTGAAAGGCAAACAGAGACGCCTTGAGAAGACAAGAGGAGGAGTCCTGCAGGAAAGATGAAAAGCTGAAGCCGGTCCCGAAACACCGAGGGACACTGAAAGGCCCTCCGAGGGCCCTGGGTGGGAACCCAAAGGCCCATCAGGAGGTCTTGAGGGCACGAGAGAGATTCTGTACAGAACAAGGCGCAGCCTTCAACAGCAGCTACATATGGGACTCTCATACGGCACGAGTATAGCTTTACAGAGCTGGGCCAGCCCCTCAGATTGCCTGGCCGCAGAGCTTTCTAAACAAGGCAAAAACGTTGGCCGCTTTTCTCTTCCCTACTTAAGATTCCCTGTAAAACTGGGTCTTAGCCTGACCGAGGCTTTAGGAGGGGGGAAGACGAGGGAAAACATTGCAGGGAAAATGGCCAGACACAGTATGGCCCGGCGTGAATAATGTAGGTACAAGCAAGCCCGTGGGAGTGTCCGGGTTTGAGGTAAAACAGAAGCAGTTTTCTGTTCAGTTATTTTATTTTGCAGCTAAGCCTCTTCTAACTGACTGAACTGTCTGAAATTAACAGCATATTGCCCAGACACTGTTCGCTCCCAGAGTGATAAGACCTGATTGTTTCTAACTTATGCCAAGGAACGGTATGCAGAGAGGCTCCTGCTTATACTTATTACTATAACAACCGAGGCCAGCTAACTTTGTTACTTGCCCCGTTAGAGGGTCGGAAGCGGAAAAGCATAGAGGGGTTGCACCTGCGGGGAGGAGTGGACAGGACACCAACAGGGTATTCCATCCCATCTGCCTCATGCTCAGTATAAAAGCTGAGGGATCTTTTTCAATGGCTGGCGTCCGAGGAGGACTCTGTCTGTTTGTCTGTCTTTGATCACGACCCGTGCGTTCCTGAATCCATATCCAGAATCCGGTTCCCGTCCGCTGCGGAGTGCAGTCTGGGACTTTCCCAGTGCCTGCCGGTGACCTGATCGACCTCCTGGGAGCTTGATATGGTTTTGTATACATTGTATATATCTCATTATTTTCTTTTTATTTTATTATGAACAGTTCATTAAAGTAGATTAGTTTTTTCCTAAACTCATAAGTCTCTTTCTCTCTCTCCCTCCTCTCCTTGGAGAGAGAGATGGCGGAGAGCATCTGTTCTTCGTTTCAGTGGCCAATTCGGTTGGCCAATTCGGCCCAAACCACAAGCGGGAGCCAACTCTTTATTCTCTGCTTGGGCGAGCTGCCTGGGCACTGTGTGTGCCTGAAGCTACACACCTCCGCAGGACACCCTCCACAAGGTCCTCAGCTACCGCCCTCTTTAATGACTCGGGCTGCAGGGGCTCCTCCAGGACAAGCTTTAAACGCACTGATCTGCACCGTGCTGCTGCCTGGGTAGGAGGCTTTGGACCTGCTGGAGGCATGGGCTGTCTTGGAAACTGCGGGCCCGTGGCGGGGAGGGTGCCTGTGGTGCTCCCTGGCCTGAGTGTACACAGAGTTTCCCCCGTGGGCACTGAAGACCTTGCTGCTGTGGCTCCAGGGGTGTAATCCCAGGACTTCTGAAGGCCTTTTGGCCGGTGAGCATCTTGCTTGGCGCCTCGGAGGAGGGGTGGGAGGAGAGTACCTGAGCTCTCCTCTTTGAATTGTCCTGCTTCCTCTGAAGGTGGGACTATTGCAGGGAGGCTGAGAGGTGGCAAGAGCTTCCTCGGGTGAAGCTTCTGTGATTTGTGCTTGGACTTCCTTTCTTCCTCTAACTTCTTCTTCACAGTTTCCACAACTTCAAGGACAATGGTTTTGGCGTACCCGATCAGTTCTGCATCCCACTGCTGAACTCTGGAGACGGCTTTTTGGGTGCTCTCCTTGGCAGTCTCGCGACTCACTCGTGAGACATCAGCAGCGTTTTGCAGTGGTTGCAACACGGGCAGCTTTGCTCTCCTGCTTGCTTCTGTGATCTGCTGTTCCGATGCTCTGGGTGATCCTGGTCCTTCTGCCACGCCCTGAAGCTTCAGGATCTCGGAACTCTGGCAGCAAAAGTCCTGTTCAAACTGAGAAGCTACAAAGGATGACAAGGTGGAGCTAACACTTTCAACAGCCTCTTTGGTTGCTTTGTCAATAGACGACTGCGAAGATGCTCTGTTAGAAGCTGCTAGTTCCGCCTCCTGCCATCCCTTTTCTCCGGATTTGCCCGCTCGGGTGGCTCTTCCAGCAACGAGCTCTGACAGCATCTGGCTGGCTGCCGGCCCTGGCTCAGCTGCGTCAGACGTGCTGGATACCAAGTGCTCCTCAAAGCTCTCCAACACGCTCGCCACAATCTGTCGAGCCACCAGTCTAATTTCGTTGCAGCGCTCCGCAGGAGAAGGGTCCAGAGGCTCTGCCCCTCTGGCACCGGCAAACGACCTTGCGCTGACCCCATGGGAAGCCCTCCTTAAGACACGGATGGGCTGATCCAGTGCCTTCACCTGCTCCCGCACTTCCTGGACCACGGTCTCAGCCATCTCTTTAAGCTTCTGGTCTTCGGCTAGCGTAGGCTGCAGCAGCGTAGACTGGACGCTGTCAGGTGCTTCTTCTCCGGCACACTTTGGAGACTGAAAAGAGGAGCCGTTGATGAGTGAATGTGTTCTTTCACCTCGGGTTGCTTTCCTCTTCCTCCTCACAAGACCCCTGCCCAGACGAGTCCCTGGCAGTCAGGCTTGAAAAACTCCGGTTTCCCTGCAGGCCACCGGGCACAGGGAGGTTTCTGGTCTCCCACGGCCAGGAGCCAGGTGGTGTGGGCACTTCTCAGAATCAAGCAGGTGCCATTTGGCTTAGAGCAAAGGGCACTGCACCACCCCTGGACCTCAGCACAGTGAACCAGGTGCCGCGGGCCAGCCCTGAACTGGAAGCTAGTGGCTGCCTGCATACCCGCAGATCGTGTCCGGAGGACAGGCCCCAGGGCGCAGCAGGCCCCCGCAGGAGCTTATACTTCCAACGAGCTTGTTGGCTCCAGCCGCGAGAGGCGCTGGGCAGAGCTGAATAGTGGAGGGAAAGTCGTGGAAGGTACTGGACCGGGCTCTTTGCTCCAGTCTCCTCTGCCACGGTTCCCAGACGCTCTCGGGGCACTGCTGCCCTGTATCAGGGTGGTTCGTTTGCCCCTTTTTGAGGCCGAATGCCAAGAATGGTTGTTTTCAGAGCAGAAAAGGAAACAATCCTTTTTCTTAGGGCACCTGGTGGTTGCCTGACAGACCAAGGAAATGTCCTTGGGACAGGAGGCAGTCTGAAAGTCCACGGCGGGCTGCCAGCCTTGTGCAAAGTGGGGAAGAAATCACAAGCCAAGAACAGAGCCAGGGAGCAGCCTGAAATTGTCCTCTCCCATCATTTCTCTTTTGCAGCTTGACAGCCTGACTGCCATGGCAGAGGGAGCTTAACCCTTCACCCTGGCATCGACACCACCCCACACTATCCGGAAATGCTTCCGGAGAGGCTGTTGCAGGGGGTGGAGGCGGGCAACATTTAATGGGCTCCCCACTAATGAGAATTGGGCAATGAAGCTAATCGAAGACCTCCTTGAAGAGAAAAGCAACCCACGAACGGCGAAGCACCGGCACTGTCAGGTTCAGGGATGCTGCATCTTTGCATGTGGAAGTCTTTGGATGGAAACCAGAGTTTTTCAACCAGATGCAAAAACGGCACCATGTACCGTGTGGCTATTGAGTGCAGCTCAGAGGTTCATGTGAGTCCCTGCGCAGAGGTGGCCGCTGAGAGTGCCCCGGCCACACTTTTGTGTCAGAAAGGGCTAATGCCTTGTGTCCGAGACAAGACGCCCGCTTCTTGGTCTCTGACAGCCACCCCCAAACGACGACACATCAACACACCAGCCAGGCACCACCTCCTCAGCAACCAAGCTCTGCTCGCAAGCCCCGAGCGGCTGCGCGTGTGGCAGCACCCTCTCCCGAGGCCCGGGTACCAACACGCACAGCAGAGGTTGCCCCCAGCATCCATGCGGCTCCTACTCACCAGCGGCCTCCCTTCGAGAGCAGACTTTCTGGAGCTGCTCTGGGTGCCTGGCTGTCTCCTCTTTCCCAGCGGCTGCTGCTGTTGGCACTTGGCCTGCTGGAGGCGGCATTGCTCTTTTTCAAGAGCCTCCAGTCTTTCAATCCGCTGCTTGATCACAGCGAGATGCCTGTCAAGAGAAAGGAAGGCAGCTGAGAAGGAGCCGCTCTGTCATCTGGCCCAGGCCATTTTCCGCTCAGCCACTCCCATTGTCCTGCTCCGGGTTGCTTTGCTCCGGAAGTCTGCGCAGCAGCTTCCAGCTACCTGTCCAAGGCTCCAAAGAGCCAACGTGTTTGCAGCTGGCACTGGCGTCTTCCACCACTGGGCTTTGTTTGTTTACTGGAACATGAGGATCCAGGACTTCTCCGAGGGACCACAGGCCCAGTTCAAGAGCAAGCGTTACTTGGCCTTTTCTTACCTCTGCATCCTCTTCGTCTCTCCCCCTGTCAAACGCTTTCTTTGCTCCTGCAGCAGCCACTCTCGCAGGCGAGAAACGTCAGTTTTTCCTGGCAGTTCAGGGGCATCCTCTAATTTGGCCAGGTCTTGCCGAAGCTTTTTCTGAAAGGGGACACCGGTTTGGGGCTTGCTGTTGCCTGGACAAGCGCTCACACCCCTGCGTGCTGAGGCGTCCCGCAGGCCCAGGCCAGCACTCTGCTTCAGCCTGGCGACGAGGGCAGAAGAGAAATGCTTCCCTCGGGACTCCGTGTGCTTGCACGTGACTTTCCTGCCCGTGCCCGTCCCCACCCCCCGCGCTAGCTCTGCTCGCAGCCCGGTAGTCCTTTCCCTGCCACACTGCCCGTCCCAGCAGCACATCCCTCACCTCTTTGGCACTGGCAGCCTCCCCTCCCTGAGGTGCTGCAAGCAAAGCCCCAGGCCTCGGCACCGTGCCGCTGACCGGTGCCCACAAACACTCCGCTTTGCCTACCTCCTCTCGCATGAACATTTTCTCTGCCTCCAGCTTGAGCGTGGTCAGATACTGCCTGTACTCATTGAACTCCTTCAGAGTGCAAACCACCTACGGAGAGATGAGGGGAGGAATCCCCCAAGAACTGTCAGGCCAGCTACGTAGACTGCCTTCCCCAAAACAGCCCAAGCCCAACGGGAGGGGAGCTGCTCCTCTGTACACCCTCCCCTCCCAACTGGCGGGGCCCTTGACTCTCGCCCCCCGCCGGGGCTGAGCGATGCTCCTCGCCCTGGCGCCAGGCCTCGCACTGCCTGCCTCCTCAACACTCGGACAGTGCGGGGCAGCCCAAGAAGAGCAGGGGTGGAAAGTGCCAGAGGGACGCTGGTGCTACTTCTGCTCCCAGGGAAACCAGCCCCACAGGCCTGTGCCCTCTGCCAGCAACAGGTGGCTGCAGCAAGCACTCTGGGAACCCCGCGTGACGGGGGCTGGTGTTATCAGCCCGACATCCAAACCTACTTTGCCGTCACTGGTGACGTAACCCTCTCTCTTCAGCCTCTGCAGGTTGTCCTTGCGTTTGTGGTAGGCCCGCAGATGTGGGTCGTGCAGGCTGTTGTATTCCGTGCTCAGCAGGCGGCAGTGCGGGTCTCCCAGATTGAAATAACCAGAGGGCTG
This sequence comes from Pluvialis apricaria, assembly GCA_017639485.1. Classification (NCBI taxonomy): domain Eukaryota; kingdom Metazoa; phylum Chordata; class Aves; order Charadriiformes; family Charadriidae; genus Pluvialis; species Pluvialis apricaria. Next base: position 43,987 of record CM030021.1, on the reverse strand, counting down.
GTGAAGCTGTAAGAGAGATTTTCCAGAGTATGAAGGAGGCAGGAGAGAGTAGCAAAGAGGTGCCAAGCAGTACTTGTGAAAATGTAAAGGTCGTTTGAAGACCAGTGCTCTGCTCCATCCTCCTGAAGGCACAGAGAACACCACAGCCAGACTGCGGGGCCAGGCTGGACTGGGCTAGGCTGTGATGGGCTGGGCTGTGATGGGCTGGGGGAGAGAAGACAAACCCCACCAGCGAAGTAGGCATCTTAGGCCACCGGGAAGAACTGCAGACCTTGCCACAAGAGAAACGGACCGTCAGAGTGAAAAGTTCAAGCCTGGCGGTTCAAACGCAGCAAATGGATAATGCACTGCCAACCATCTCCTGGGGGTTAGGCAGGCCCAAAGGGGTGCATTGACCAACTCTGCCTCCGGGAAGGCTCTGCCTCGGGAAAAAATGCACCACAATCTGGAGTAGGAGGAGGACACTGCGTGCATTCCCCAAGCAGAGAAGCCTGAGCTTTTCCAAATATGGCAACAAGGCAAGCAGGAGAAGGTTGGACTCTCCCTCAAGAGTGCCCCAGCCTCAAGAGTGCCCTGGAGCCTGGCTTGACGTGGCTGGATGAGCTGGAGGGGCACGTTGCCCCTGCACCCGGACACACTGCCACTTGCTGTAGGCAGGGCCCCGGCCCCACGCTTGCACCGTGCCAGAAACAAGTCCAGAAAGCTGACAAGTCCTCCTTTTTGTCCCCGCGCTGGGGAGCCAGGAGCTTCCCTCTACTCCCCAGCGCTGCCAGATTGAAGGGCTGCAGCGCCCACTGTAGAGCAGGTGGCCTCAAGGAGTTCTTTGAATGGCAGGGACTCTGTAAAAGAGGAGAGCTTTTCTACCCCTTCCCACTTCCTTTACCTTTTCCCCCAGCTTTGTCCTGCAGAAGACAGGCTTGGAGCCGCGCAGCAGAGGGATCTTGACCCCGAGTGGGAGGTCCAGCAATGCAGTACGTCCTTCTGCCAGTGGCTGTGTCCTGTTCCCGAGCTAGAAAGAGGGAGACACTACTCATGGGCGCTGAGGCACCGTCTCCGTAAACCTCCTGCACGGCAGTTGCTAGAAAGGCTCTCGGAAGACTCCAAGCAAAGGGTAGCGCCAAGAGCAGCCCAGTCAAAAGCTGCTCTCTGCTTCCTTGCCCCCATCCCCACAACTCCCATCCCTTCCGCAGCCCAAAACCGCGTCCTTTCGCAGCAAGCCCTCCCACCTGCTTAGGCGTAAGCCAGGCTGGGCAGAGAGGAGGGACTCCCTGCTAACTCTCCCCGGCCCGACCACTACTGGATCCCTCCCAGCTCCCCACGCACATCCCGAGGCCCCAGACCAGCCTTGCATGTCCCAGGCTCCCGGGCTGAGCCCTCCCCATCGACCCGTTGCTCACCTCCCCCCGCTTCCCCACTGCGCTCTGCAGTGCGTCCACGTTTTGGATGCCAGCAGTGAGATGGTGCTCCATGGCTCCTTCCAAGAGCTATTCTGGAACTGTGACCCTGCGCTGGCACCTCTCGCTCCAGAGGCACTCAGCTGTGGCCACCACAGCCAGTCTCCCAGCGAGTGGTTATATAGAGCAACCGCGCATTGTTGCATCGTCACGTTGCTGTGACACCGCACTGTTGCATCATCGTGCTGCCACCCGGCTGCTGCCTGGCCGCCCCGGGGCCCGCCTGGAGGCCCATCTGGACACGCATGTGGGCCAGCCATTCTCGCTGACCCTGTTTCGAGCAGGGGGCCTCGACTATGTGCTGACCCGCTGCCCCTTCTTCCTCCTCATACCTCTTTTTCCCAGCTTTGGCCTTCAGGTGGCAGGGCTGCAGCTGGGCTGCCCGTGGGCTGCTGCTGCTGCTGCACTCGCTTTGGTAGACCATCTCTAGACCGTTGCCCTGTCACGGGCAAAGCAGCCTCCACTTGGGGAATTGCACCACGTTAGATTTTGGGCCCATTGCTCTCCACGTCTAATTCCTGATTTGCGTCTTGAGAAACATGGAGGACAAACGAAGGACGCAGGATACCCCTCTCCTCCCCTTTCCTCAGGCTCCCCTTCAGCTCAGACACCTCTCTATCCCCTTCTCAGTCTCCCCTGCCCTGGTTTCTGCTGCGCGCCACTCTTGGGCCCTCCCACTGCTTCCCAGGAGGTGACGGGTGGCGCGGGACGTTCTGCATCGGTGCAGGATGGTTTCTCTCTGCCCCTCTTTGCCTTTCCCTCTGGCCTTCTGCTGCCCTGTCCCTCTCACCTGTTCCTTTTGCTCTGGCAGAGCTCCTCCACAGGCCGCAGTCCCTCAGAGGTACTGCCGCTGCCATGGAGCGCTTCCGGCCCAGAGTGCGTCCCCAACAGTGTCCCCTTCCCCGGGCCTCCTCCTGTGTCTTCTTCCATGGCCCCTCCTGTGTCTGTTTTCCCGGGTGTGCCCCGCCATGCGCCCCCACAGGTCTCCTCCCACCTCCTGCCCCAGCAGCTCCGCACAGGCTGGAGCACCGGGCCATGCGCTCCTCTAATGGGCCGCAGCTCCAGTGCCACGAGCCCCCTCGACTGGCCACAGCTCTGGCGCGTAGCGTCCCTTGCTGACCGAGCTGGAACCGGCTGTGACTGGCCTGGGGCAGTTCCTAGGCTGACCCCCCAGGCACCCCCCCAGGCCCAAAGCACCATTTGTGCTCCGTACGTCCCCCAGCTCCACCCGTCCCACAGGGTGGGAGGCCACTCCAGCCAGTCTTGAGGGGAAAAGAGGATGAAAGGACATAGAGGAAGGCTGAGGGAGGGCTCTGGATGGCACCCAAGGGCACACGGAGGGCCGTGGTGGGTACCCAGAGGCACGCAAAGGGCTTGGGCTGGGCATCGAAAGGCACACGGAGGGCTCTGGGCCACGGCAAAGGCAACATCTAGAGCTCCGGGCTGCACCAAGGGGAAAATGGAGGGCCCTAGGAAGCACGGAAAGAGAAATGGAGGGCCGTGGGAGGCACCCAAAGGCCGTTTGGCGGCCCCTCAGTTGCCGCAAAAGGCCCACGCCAGTCCCGAGGGGAGAGTGAAAGGCAAACAGAGACGCCTTGAGAAGACAAGAGGAGGAGTCCTGCAGGAAAGATGAAAAGCTGAAGCCGGTCCCGAAACACCGAGGGACACTGAAAGGCCCTCCGAGGGCCCTGGGTGGGAACCCAAAGGCCCATCAGGAGGTCTTGAGGGCACGAGAGAGATTCTGTACAGAACAAGGCGCAGCCTTCAACAGCAGCTACATATGGGACTCTCATACGGCACGAGTATAGCTTTACAGAGCTGGGCCAGCCCCTCAGATTGCCTGGCCGCAGAGCTTTCTAAACAAGGCAAAAACGTTGGCCGCTTTTCTCTTCCCTACTTAAGATTCCCTGTAAAACTGGGTCTTAGCCTGACCGAGGCTTTAGGAGGGGGGAAGACGAGGGAAAACATTGCAGGGAAAATGGCCAGACACAGTATGGCCCGGCGTGAATAATGTAGGTACAAGCAAGCCCGTGGGAGTGTCCGGGTTTGAGGTAAAACAGAAGCAGTTTTCTGTTCAGTTATTTTATTTTGCAGCTAAGCCTCTTCTAACTGACTGAACTGTCTGAAATTAACAGCATATTGCCCAGACACTGTTCGCTCCCAGAGTGGTAAGACCTGATTGTTTCTAACTTATGCCAAGGAACGGTATGCAGAGAGGCTCCTGCTTATACTTATTACTATAACAGCCGAGGCCAGCTAACTTTGTTACTTGCCCCGTTAGAGGGTCGGAAGCGGAAAAGCATAGAGGGGTTGCACCTGCGGGGAGGAGTGGACAGGACACCAACAGGGTATTCCATCCCATCTGCCTCATGCTCAGTATAAAAGCTGAGGGATCTTTTTCAATGGCTGGCGTCCGAGGAGGACTCTGTCTGTTTGTCTGCCTTTGATCACGACCCGTGCGTTCCTGAATCCATATCCAGAATCCGGTTCCCGTCCGCTGCGGAGTGCAGTCTGGGACTTTCCCAGTGCCTGCCGGTGACCTGATCGACCTCCTGGGAGCTTGATATGGTTTTGTATACATTGTATATATCTCATTATTTTCTTTTTATTTTATTATGAACAGTTCATTAAAGTAGATTAGTTTTTTCCTAAACTCATAAGTCTCTTTCTCTCTCTCCCTCCTCTCCTTGGAGAGAGAGATGGCGGAGAGCATCTGTCCTTCGTTTCAGTGGCCAATTCGGTTGGCCAATTTGGCCCAAACCACAAGCGGGAGCCAACTCTTTATTCTCTGCTTGGGCGAGCTGCCTGGGCACTGTGTGTGCCTGAAGCTACACACCTCCGCAGGACACCCTCCACAAGGTCCTCAGCTACCGCCCTCTTTAATGACTCGGGCTGCAGGGGCTCCTCCAGGACAAGCTTTAAACGCACTGATCTGCACCGTGCTGCTGCCTGGGTAGGAGGCTTTGGACCTGCTGGAGGCATGGGCTGTCTTGGAAACTGCGGGCCCGTGGCGGGGAGGGTGCCTGTGGTGCTCCCTGGCCTGAGTGTACACAGAGTTTCCCCCGTGGGCACTGAAGACCTTGCTGCTGTGGCTCCAGGGGTGTAATCCCAGGACTTCTGAAGGCCTTTTGGCCGGTGAGCATCTTGCTTGGCGCCTCGGAGGAGGGGTGGGAGAAGAGTACCTGAGCTCTCCTCTTTGAATTGTCCTGCTTCCTCTGAAGGTGGGACTATTGCAGGGAGGCTGAGAGGTGGCAAGAGCTTCCTCGGGTGAAGCTTCTGTGATTTGTGCTTGGACTTCCTTTCTTCCTCTAACTTCTTCTTCACAGTTTCCACAACTTCAAGGACAATGGTTTTGGCGTACCCGATCAGTTCTGCATCCCACTGCTGAACTCTGGAGACGGCTTTTTGGGTGCTCTCCTTGGCAGTCTCGCGACTCACTCGTGAGACATCAGCAGCGTTTTGCAGTGGTTGCAACACGGGCAGCTTTGCTCTCCTGCTTGCTTCTGTGATCTGCTGTTCCGATGCTCTGGGTGATCCTGGTCCTTCTGCCACGCCCTGAAGCTTCAGGATCTCGGAACTCTGGCAGCAAAAGTCCTGTTCAAACTGAGAAGCTACAAAGGATGACAAGGTGGAGCTAACACTTTCAACAGCCTCTTTGGTTGCTTTGTCAATAGACGACTGCGAAGATGCTCTGTTGGAAGCTGCTAGTTCCGCCTCCTGCCATCCCTTTTCTCCGGATTTGCCCGCTCGGGTGGCTCTTCCAGCAACGAGCTCTGACAGCGTCTGGCTGGCTGCCGGCCCTGGCTCAGCTGCGTCAGACGTGCTGGATACCAAGTGCTCCTCAAAGCTCTCCAACACGCTCGCCACAATCTGTCGAGCCACCAGTCTAATTTCGTTGCAGCGCTCCGCAGGAGAAGGGTCCAGAGGCTCTGCCCCTCTGGCACCGGCAAACGACCTTGCGCTGACCCCATGGGAAGCCCTCCTTAAGACACGGATGGGCTGATCCAGTGCCTTCACCTGCTCCCGCACTTCCTGGACCACGGTCTCAGCCATCTCTTTAAGCTTCTGGTCTTCGGCTAGCGTAGGCTGCAGCAGCGTAGACTGGACGCTGTCAGGTGCTTCTTCTCCGGCACACTTTGGAGACTGAAAAGAGGACCCGTTGATGAGTGAATGTGTTCTTTCACCTCGGGTTGCTTTCCTCTTCCTCCTCACAAGACCCCTGCCCAGACGAGTCCCTGGCAGTCAGGCTTGAAAAACTCCGGTTTCCCTGCAGGCCACCGGGCACAGGGAGGTTTCTGGTCTCCCACGGCCAGGAGCCAGGTGGTGTGGGCACTTCTCAGAATCAAGCAGGTGCCATTTGGCTTAGAGCAAAGGGCACTGCACCACCCCTGGACCTCAGCACAGTGAACCAGGTGCCGCGGGCCAGCCCTGAACTGGAAGCTAGTGGCTGCCTGCATACCCGCAGATCGTGTCCGGAGGACAGGCCCCAGGGCGCAGCAGGCCCCCGCAGGAGCTTATACTTCCAACGAGCTTGTTGGCTCCAGCCGCGAGAGGCGCTGGGCAGAGCTGAATAGTGGAGGGAAAGTTGTGGAAGGTACTGGACTGGGCTCTTTGCTCCAGTCTCCTCTGCCACGGTTCCCAGCCACTCTCGGGGCACTGCTGCCCTGTATCAGGGTGGTTCGTTTGCCCCTTTTTGAGGCCGAATGCCAAGAATGGTTGTTTTCAGAGCAGAAAAGGAAACAATCCTTTTTCTTAGGGCACCTGGCGGTTGCCTGACAGACCAAGGAAATGTCCTTGGGACAGGAGGCAGTCTGAAAGTCCACGGCGGGCTGCCAACCTTGTGCAAAGTGGGGAAGAAATCACAAGCCAAGAACAGAGCCAGGGAGCAGCCTGAAATTGTCCTCTCCCGTCATTTCTCTTTTGCAGCTTGACAGCCTGACTGCCACGGCAGAGGGAGCTTAACCCTTCACCCTGGCATCGACACCACCCCACACTATCCGGAAATGCTTCCGGAGAGGCTGTTGCAGGGGGTGGAGGCGGGCAACATTTAATGGGCTCCCCACTAATGAGAATTGGGCAATGAAGCTAATCGAAGACCTCCTTGAAGAGAAAAGCAACCCACGAACGGCGAAGCACCGGCACTGTCAGGTTCAGGGATGCTGCATCTTTTCATGTGGAAGTCTTTGGATGGAAACCAGAGTTTTTCAACCAGATGCAAAAACGGCACCATGTACCGTGTGGCTATTGAGTGCAGCTCAGAGGTTCATGTGAGTCCCTGCGCAGAGGTGGCCGCTGAGAGTGCCCCGGCCACACTTTTGTGTCAGAAAGGGCTAATGCCTTGTGTCCGAGACAAGACGCCCGCTTCTTGGTCTCTGACAGCCACCCCCAAACGACGACACATCAACACACCAGCCAGGCACCACCTCCTCAGCAACCAAGCTCTGCTCGCAAGCCCCGAGCGGCTGCGCGTGTGGCAGCACCCTCTCCCGAGGCCCGGGTACCAACACGTGACCGCACAGCAGAGGTTGCCCCCCAGCATCCATGCGGCTCCTACTCACCAGCGGCCTCCCTTCGAGAGCAGACTTTCTGGAGCTGCTCTGGGTGCCTGGCTGTCTCCTCTTTCCCAGCGGCTGCTGCTGTTGGCACTTGGCCTGCTGGAGGCGGCATTGCTCTTTTTCAAGAGCCTCCAGTCTTTCAATCCGCTGCTTGATCACAGCGAGATGCCTGTCAAGAGAAAGGAAGGCAGCTGAGAAGGAGCCGCTCTGTCATCTGGCCCAGGCCATTTTCCGCTCAGCCACTCCCATTGTCCTGCTCCGGGTTGCTTTGCTCCGGAAGTCTGCGCAGCAGCTTCCAGCTACCTGTCCAAGGCTCCAAAGAGCCAACGTGTTTGCAGCTGGCACTGGCGTCTTCCACCACTGGGCTTTGTTTGTTTACTGGAACATGAGGATCCAGGACTTCTCTGAGGGACCACAGGCCCAGTTCAAGAGCAAGCGTTACTTGGCCTTTTCTTACCTCTGCATCCTCTTCGTCTCTCCCCCTGTCAAACGCTTTCTTTGCTCCTGCAGCAGCCACTCTCGCAGGCAAGAAACGTCAGTTTTTCCTGGCAGTTCAGGGGCATCCTCTAATTTGGCCAGGTCTTGCCGAAGCTTTTTCTGAAAGGGGACACCGGTTTGGGGCTTGCTGTTGCCTGGACAAGCGCTCACACCCCTGCGTGCTGAGGCGTCCCGCAGGCCCAGGCCAGCACTCTGCTTCAGCCTGGCGACGAGGGCAGAAGAGAAATGCTTCCCTCGGGACTCCGTGTGCTTGCACGTGACTTTCCTGCCCGTGCCCGTCCCCACCCCCCGCGCTAGCTCTGCTCGCAGCCCGGTAGTCCTTTCCCTGCCACACTGCCCGTCCCAGCAGCACATCCCTCACCTCTTTGGCACTGGCAGCCTCCCCTCCCTGAGGTGCTGCAAGCAAAGCCCCAGGCCTCGGCACCGTGCCGCTGACCGGTGCCCACAAACACTCCGCTTTGCCTACCTCCTCTCGCATGAACATTTTCTCTGCCTCCAGCTTGAGCGTGGTCAGATACTGCCTGTACTCATTGAACTCCTTCAGAGTGCAAACCACCTACGGAGAGATGAGGGGAGGAATCCCCCAAGAACTGTCAGGCCAGCTACGTAGACTGCCTTCCCCAAAACAGCCCAAGCCCAACGGGAGGGGAGCTGCTCCTCTGTACACCCTCCCCTCCCAACTGGCGGGGCCCTTGACTCTCGCCCCCCGCCGGGGCTGAGCGATGCTCCTCGCCCTGGCGCCAGGCCTCGCACTGCCTGCCTCCTCAACACTCGGACAGTGCGGGGCAGCCCAAGAAGAGCAGGGGTGGAAAGTGCCAGAGGGACGCTGGTGCTACTTCTGCTCCCAGGGAAACCAGCCCCACAGGCCTGTGCCCTCTGCCAGCAACAGGTGGCTGCAGCAAGCACTCTGGGAACCCCGCGTGACGGGGGCTGGTGTTATCAGCCGACATCCAAACCTACTTTGCCGTCACTGGTGACGTAACCCTCTCTCTTCAGCCTCTGCAGGTTGTCCTTGCGTTTGTGGTAGGCCCGCAGATGTGGGTCGTGCAGGCTGTTGTATTCCGTGCTCAGCAGGCGGCAGTGCGGGTCTCCCAGATTGAAATAACCAGAGGGCTGGTGAAGCTGTAAGAGAGATTTTCCAGAGTATGAAGGAGGCAGGAGAGAGTAGCAAAGAGGTGCCAAGCAGTACTTGTGAAAATGTAAAGGTCGTTTGAAGACCAGTGCTCTGCTCCATCCTCCTGAAGGCACAGAGAACACCACAGCCAGACTGCGGGGCCAGGCTGGACTGGGCTAGGCTGTGATGGGCTGGGCTGTGATGGGCTGGGGGAGAGAAGACAAACCCCACCAGCGAAGTAGGCATCTTAGGCCACCGGGAAGAACTGCAGACCTTGCCACAAGAGAAACGGACCGTCAGAGTGAAAAGTTCAAGCCTGGCGGTTCAAACGCAGCAAATGGATAATGCACTGCCAACCATCTCCTGGGGGTTAGGCAGGCCCAAAGGGGTGCATTGACCAACTCTGCCTCCGGGAAGGCTCTGCCTCGGGAAAAATGCACCACAATCTGGAGTAGGAGGAGGACACTGCGTGCATTCCCCAAGCAGAGAAGCCTGAGCTTTTCCAAATATGGCAACAAGGCAAGCAGGAGAAGGTTGGACTCTCCCTCAAGAGTGCCCCAGCCTCAAGAGTGCCCTGGAGCCTGGCTTGACGTGGCTGGATGAGCTGGAGGGGCACGTTGCCCCTGCACCCGGACACACTGCCACTTGCTGTAGGCAGGGCCCCGGCCCCACGCTTGCACCGTGCCAGAAACAAGTCCAGAAAGCTGACAAGTCCTCCTTTTTGTCCCCGCACTGGGGAGCCAGGAGCTTCCCTCTACTCCCCAGCGCTGCCAGATTGAAGGGCTGCAGCGCCCACTGTAGAGCAGGTGGCCTCAAGGAGTTCTTTGAATGGCAGGGACTCTGTAAAAGAGGAGAGCTTTTCTACCCCTTCCCACTTCCTTTACCTTTTCCCCCAGCTTTGTCCTGCAGAAGACAGGCTTGGAGCCGCGCAGCAGAGGGATCTTGACCCCGAGTGGGAGGTCCAGCAATGCAGTACGTCCTTCTGCCAGTGGCTGTGTCCTGTTCCCGAGCTAGAAAGAGGGAGACACTACTCATGGGCGCTGAGGCACCGTCTCCGTAAACCTCCTGCACGGCAGTTGCTAGAAAGGCTCTCGGAAGACTCCAAGCAAAGGGTAGCGCCAAGAGCAGCCCAGTCAAAAGCTGCTCTCTGCTTCCTTGCCCCCATCCCCACAACTCCCATCCCTTCCGCAGCCCAAAACCGCGTCCTTTCGCAGCAAGCCCTCCCACCTGCTTAGGCGTAAGCCAGGCTGGGCAGAGAGGAGGGACTCCCTGCTAACTCTCCCCGGCCCGACCACTACTGGATCCCTCCCAGCTCCCCACGCACATCCCGAGGCCCCAGACCAGCCTTGCATGTCCCAGGCTCCCGGGCTGAGCCCTCCCCATCGACCCGTTGCTCACCTCCCCCCGCTTCCCCACTGCGCTCTGCAGTGCGTCCACGTTTTGGATGCCAGCAGTGAGATGGTGCTCCATGGCTCCTTCCAAGAGCTATTCTGGAACTGTGACCCTGCGCTGGCACCTCTCGCTCCAGAGGCACTCAGCTGTGGCCACCACAGCCAGTCTCCCAGCGAGTGGTTATATAGAGCAAACCGCGCATTGTTGCATCGTCACGTTGCTGTGACAACCGCACTGTTGCATCATCGTGCTGCCACCCGGCTGCTGCCTGGCCGCCCCGGGGCCCGCCTGGAGGCCCATCTGGACACGCATGTGGGCCAGCCATTCTCGCTGACCCTGTTTCGAGCAGGGGGCCTCGACTATGTGCTGACCCGCTGCCCCCTTCTTCCTCCTCATACCTCTTTTTCCCAGCTTTGGCCTTCAGGTGGCAGGGCTGCAGCTGGGCTGCCCGTGGGCTGCTGCTGCTGCTGCACTCGCTTTGGTACACCATCTCTAGACCGTTGCCCTGTCACGGGCAAAGCAGCCTCCACTTGGGGAATTGCACCACGTTAGATTTTGGGCCCATTGCTCTCCACGTCTAATTCCTGATTTGCGTCTTGAGAAACATGGAGGACAAACGAAGGACGCAGGATACCCCTCTCCTCCCCTTTCCTCAGGCTCCCCTTCAGCTCAGACACCTCTCTATCCCCTTCTCAGTCTCCCCTGCCCTGGTTTCTGCTGCGCGCCACTCTTGGGCCCTCCCACTGCTTCCCAGGAGGTGACGGGTGGCGCGGGACGTTCTGCATCGGTGCAGGATGGTTTCTCTCTGCCCCTCTTTGCCTTTCCCTCTGGCCTTCTGCTGCCCTGTCCCTCTCACCTGTTCCTTTTGCTCTGGCAGAGCTCCTCCACAGGCCGCAGTCCCTCAGAGGTACTGCCGCTGCCACGGAGCGCTTCCGGCCCAGAGTGCGTCCCCAACAGTGTCCCCTTCCCCGGGCCTCCTCCTGTGTCTTCTTCCATGGCCCCTCCTGTGTCTGTTTTCCCGGGTGTGCCCCGCCATGCGCCCCCACAGGTCTCCTCCCACCTCCTGCCCCAGCAGCTCCGCACAGGCTGGAGCACCGGGCCATGCGCTCCTCTAATGGGCCGCAGCTCCAGTGCCACGAGCCCCCTCGACTGGCCACAGCTCTGGCGCGTAGCGTCCCTTGCTGACCGAGCTGGAACCGGCTGTGACTGGCCTGGGGCAGTTCCTAGGCTGACCCCCCAGGCACCCCCCCCAGGCCCAAAGCACCATTTGTGCTCCGTACGTCCCCCAGCTCCACCCGTCCCACAGGGTGGGAGGCCACTCCAGCCAGTCTTGAGGGGAAAAGAGGATGAAAGGACATAGAGGAAGGCTGAGGGAGGGCTCTGGATGGCACCCAAGGGCACACGGAGGGCCGTGGTGGGTACCCAGAGGCACGCAAAGGGCTTGGGCTGGGCATCGAAAGGCACACGGAGGGCTCTGGGCCACGGCAAAGGCAACATCTAGAGCTCCGGGCTGCACCAAGGGGCAAGTGGAGGGCCCTAGGAAGCACGGAAAGAGAAATGGAGGGCTGTGGGAGGCACCCAAAGGCCGTTTGGCAGCCCCTCAGTTGCCGCAAAAGGCCCACGCCAGTCCCGAGGGGAGAGTGAAAGGCAAACAGAGACGCCTTGAGAAGACAAGAGGAGGAGTCCTGCAGGAAAGATGAAAAGCTGAAGCCGGTCCCGAAACACCGAGGGACACTGAAAGGCCCTCCGAGGGCCCTGGGTGGGAACCCAAAGGCCCATCAGGAGGTCTTGAGGGCACGAGAGAGATTCTGTACAGAACAAGGCGCAGCCTTCAACAGCAGCTACATATGGGACTCTCATACGGCACGAGTATAGCTTTACAGAGCTGGGCCAGCCCCTCAGATTGCCTGGCCGCAGAGCTTTCTAAACAAGGCAAAAACGTTGGCCGCTTTTCTCTTCCCTACTTAAGATTCCCTGTAAAACTGGGTCTTAGCCTGACCGAGGCTTTAGGAGGGGGGAAGACGAGGGAAAACATTGCAGGGAAAATGGCCAGACACAGTATGGCCCGGCGTGAATAATGTAGGTACAAGCAAGCCCGTGGGAGTGTCCGGGTTTGAGGTAAAACAGAAGCAGTTTTCTGTTCAGTTATTTTATTTTGCAGCTAAGCCTCTTCTAACTGACTGAACTGTCTGAAATTAACAGCATATTGCCCAGACACTGTTCGCTCCCAGAGTGATAAGACCTGATTGTTTCTAACTTATGCCAAGGAACGGTATGCAGAGAGGCTCCTGCTTATACTTATTACTATAACAGCCGAGGCCAGCTAACTTTGTTACTTGCCCCGTTAGAGGGTCGGAAGCGGAAAAGCATAGAGGGGTTGCACCTGCGGGGAGGAGTGGACAGGACACCAACAGGGTATTCCATCCCATCTGCCTCATGCTCAGTATAAAAGCTGAGGGATCTTTTTCAATGGCTGGCGTCCGAGGAGGACTCTGTCTGTTTGTCTGCCTTTGATCACGACCCGTGCGTTCCTGAATCCATATCCAGAATCCGGTTCCCGTCCGCTGCGGAGTGCAGTCTGGGACTTTCCCAGTGCCTGCCGGTGACCTGATCGACCTCCTGGGAGCTTGATATGGTTTTGTATATATTGTATATATCTCATTATTTTCTTTATATTTTATTATGAACAGTTCATTAAAGTAGATAATTTTTTTTCCTAAACTCATAAGTCTCTTTCTCTCTCTCCCTCCTCTCCTTGGAGAGAGAGATGGCGGAGAGCATCTGTCCTTCGTTTCAGTGGCCAATTCGGTTGGCCAATTTGGCCCAAACCACAAGCGGGAGCCAACTCTTTATTCTCTGCTTGGGCGAGCTGCCTGGGGACTGTGTGTGCCTGAAGCTACACACCTCCGCAGGACACCCTCCACAAGGTCCTCAGCTACCGCCCTCTTTAATGACTCGGGCTGCAGGGGCTCCTCCAGGACAAGCTTTAAACGCACTGATCTGCACCGTGCTGCTGCCTGGGTAGGAGGCTTTGGACCTGCTGGAGGCATGGGCTGTCTTGGAAACTGCGGGCCCGTGGCGGGGAGGGTGCCTGTGGTGCTCCCTGGCCTGAGTGTACACAGAGTTTCCCCCGTGGGCACTGAAGACCTTGCTGCTGTGGCTCCAGGGGTGTAATCCCAGGACTTCTGAAGGCCTTTTGGCCGGTGAGCATCTTGCTTGGCGCCTTGGAGGAGGGGTGGGAGGAGAGTACCTGAGCTCTCCTCTTTGAATTGTCCTGCTTCCTCTGAAGGTGGGACTATTGCAGGGAGGCTGAGAGGTGGCAAGAGCTTCCTTGGGTGAAGCTTCTGTGATTTGTGCTTGGACTTCCTTTCTTCCTCTAACTTCTTCTTCACGGTTTCCACAACTTCAAGGACAATGGTTTTGGCGTACCCGATCAGTTCTGCATCCCACTGCTGAACTCTGGAGACGGCTTTTTGGGTGCTCTCCTTGGCAGTCTCGCGACTCACTCGTGAGACATCAGCAGCGTTTTGCAGTGGTTGCAACATGGGCAGCTTTGCTCTCCTGCTTGCTTCTGTGATCTGCTGTTCCGATGCTCTGGGTGATCCTGGTCCTTCTGCCACGCCCTGAAGCTTCAGGATCTCGGAACTCTGGCCATCTCTTTAAGTTTCTGGTCTTCGGCTAGCGTAGGCTGCAGCAGCGTAGACTGGACGCTGTCAGGTGCTTCTTCTCCGGCACACTTTGGAGACTGAAAAGAGGAGCCGTTGATGAGTGAATGTGTTCTTTCACCTCGGGTTGCTTTCCTCTTCCTCCTCACAAGACCCCTGCCCAGACGAGTCCCTGGCAGTCAGGCTTGAAAAACTCCGGTTTCCCTGCAGGCCACCGGGCACAGGGAGGTTTCTGGTCTCCCACGGCCAGGAGCCAGGTGGTGTGGGCACTTCTCAGAATCAAGCAGGTGCCATTTGGCTTAGAGCAAAGGGCACTGCACCACCCCTGGACCTCAGCAAAGTGAACCAGGTGCCGCGGGCCAGCCCTGAACTGGAAGCTAGTGGCTGCCTGCATACCCGCAGATCGTGTCCGGAGGACAGGCCCCAGGGGCGCAGCGGGCCCCCGCAGGAGCTTATACTTCCAACGAGCTTGTTGGCTCCAGCCGCGAGAGGCGCTGGGCAGAGCTGAATAGTGGAGGGAAAGTCGTGGAAGGTACTGGACCGGGCTCTTTGCTCCAGTCTCTTCTGCCACGGTTCCCAGCTGCTCTCGGGGCACTGCTGCCCTGTATCAGGGTGGTTCGTTTGCCCCTTTTTGAGGCCGAATGCCAAGAATGGTTGTTTTCAGAGCAGAAAAGGAAACAATCCTTTTTCTTAGGGCACCTGGCGGTTGCCTGACAGACCAAGGAAATGTCCTTGGGACAGGAGGCACTCTGAAAGTCCACAGCGGGCTGCCAGCCTTGTGCAAAGTGGGGAAGAAATCACAAGCCAAGAACAGAGCCAGGGAGCAGCCTGAAATTGTCCTCTCCCGTCATTTCTCTTTCGCAGCTTGACAGCCTGACTGCCATGGCAGAGGGAGCTTAACCCTTCACCCTGGCATCGACACCACCCCACACTATCCGGAAATGCTTCCGGAGAGGCTGTTGCAGGGGGTGGAGGCGGGCAACATTTAATGGGCTCCCCACTCATGAGAATTGGGCAATGAAGCTAATCGAAGACCTCCTTGAAGAGAAAAGCAACCCACGAACGGCGAAGCACCGGCACTGTCAGGTTCAGGGATGCTGCATCTTTGCATGTGGAAGTCTTTGGATGGAAACCAGAGTTTTTCAACCAGATGCAAAAACGGCACCATGTACCGTGTGGCCATTGAGTGCAGCTCACAGGTTCATGTGAGTCCCTGCGCAGAGGTGGCCGCTGAGAGTGCCCCGGCCACACTTTTGTGTCAGAAAGGGCTAATGCCTTGTGTCCGAGACAAGACGCCCGCTTCTTGGTCTCTGACAGCCACCCCCAAACGACGACACATCAACACACCAGCCAGGCACCACCTCCTCAGCAACCAAGCTCTGCTCGCAAGCCCCGAGCGGCTGCGCGTGTGGCAGCACCCTCTCCCGAGGCCCGGGTACCAACACATGACCGCACAGCAGAGGTTGCCCCCAGCATGGCAACCTGGCTTGACGTGGCTTGACGTGGCTGGATGAGCTGGATGAAAGCAACCCGAGGTGAAAGAACACATTCAGTCATCAACGGCTCCTCTTTTCAGTCTCCAAAGTATGCCGGAGAAGAAGCACCTGACAGCGTCCAGTCTACGCTGCTGCAGCCTACGCTAGCCGAAGACAGGTGACTATCTGACATACCTGTATAAACTGAAGTTTGCTACTGATCTTCAGTGAAAATAATTAAATAGAGCTCATAAAAAGGACTGTTACTTATAGTAATACATCAGATTTATTTTTTTTTTCTTTTAATGTTGTTGTTCTTTGGTTCCTAATATCTATTACTTGAATTAAATCTCACTTTTAAAGTTACCTTCAGACTGCTGTGATTTAAAGAATAGTTTAAATATCCATTTCAGCAAAACACAAATTTCTTTCTGCAGGTAACAGTTATGTGCTGTCTGAAATCCAGTGGGCAATATCTCTGCAGTTATATATCTCTCTCTCAGCCCACATTTTTTAAACTTAGAGACCCAGGCATGAGGGGGTAGCAAACTTCTGCAGAAATGGGAAGTGTCAAGCACTGATGATCTGTGAATAACATGAGCTTTAGAACAGCTGAAGTTTTCACTCTGATTCCACCAGTCCTGACTTGCGACAGCACTCTTTGGGCATTAACAGCTCTGCAACAAACAATGGATAAATGAATCTATACAAACAGAAAAAAAAAAAAAAAAAAGGCTGGTAGACATTGTGGACGAGATTCATCGGTCCTAAATTTAGACACTTAAATATTGTTGTTAATAATTGTTATTGTTAATTGTTGTTGTTAATTGTTGTTAATGTTGTTAATTGTTGTTACACTATGCTCCTTCTGCAGTTTTGTAAAGGAACTAGCATGCAATTTACCTGACCTGTGTTCAATGTCAGCATTAGGATGACATGATTATTTTCCTGCCACCCTCTGACTATATGTACTAGGTGTCACTTGAAGGTAATGTTGGGTGATCAGCTCAGGTGTAGACATTTATACTAAATCAGATTAATCCCATACTATACCATCATTATTTTTTTTAAATCAATATCCCATTGAAAAGGATGTGTACATTTTCTATTTTTGGTGCTTTTGTTTTGGTTTGTCAATAGGTAGGCTTAAAAAAGATGCTTCGTTTACTGCATTTGTGTACAACTCATAAGCATTTGAAGATTTTTTTAAAAGGACGAAATAATGATCTTTTTGTAAGGAATAGTATTTCCCTAAGGCAGGTGAGGGTTCCTTGGGCATCGTGAAATGCTCATACTGTATTGATATGTACTACAGAAAATTCAACAAAGTAAATTAATATACTAAAAGGTCATGATTTGAAATGGAAAGCCTACAATTCTGCAACAGCAAATCAATGCATAGAGCATTTCTGTATATCTGATTTACAACTACAGGTTTTATTAAGACAGAGTATTACCTAATAAATATTCCCTTTGCACTGCAAGATGTTGGTACTCAACCAGAAAACTTGATAACTACTCTGTGAATCTGCTTAGGTACAATTAGGGGATACATTCAACTGGTGTACTTTCATAACTAAAGTGAAAAACAAAGTAAAAGTAATTGAAATGGAATTCTCTTCTTTTCTGTCTTGGTATCATAGATATTAATGACACCATGTTAGGTAGTTGTCAATTGAAAATAGCGTTGCAGTCTCTAAATCTTCACTAATAACTTTTTTCACTACCTTTGAAATTTTGTGATGTGCTGACAACAATTACCAAATCAAACAGTTACTAATTCTACACATCAGTTCTCCAGCATATGTACTTGTCTCAGCAAAAAGCAGGAAGGGAATTAATCTGGAACTCCAGGTTCATTTTTTCCTTTATTTCTTCACTTCTACCACCCACCCTTAAAATAAACCTCCTGAAATAAATTCTAAGATCTATACATCACCATTTTTATGACCTATCTTTTAAATATGCATGAGAAAAAAGCTGCACACATGCACCATGGTAAGATGCAAGTTCTAAGACATGTATGGCTTTGGTCAAACTTTGTAAGATTGTTTCTAACACAAGTAAATAGTGACAATTAAAAGTGTAAACATAATAGTGATGGCTCTCCTGATGGCTTGCTTAGATATTAGGATAAATGGCTTGTAAATCCAGTTTAGCAAAACTTCAATGAAAAGTATAAAATCTCTAAAGAAGTGTAAATGGTCTGTACCTCGGGTGGTATAAATCATCAGTGCGGTGTAAGAATCACAGTGTTTGATACAGTGATCCAGCTCTGTTGTCTTCAGTGTATGAATGGGAATGAACAAAATGATAAACATTCATTTTGGATGCACCTCTAAAGCTGAATTTAGCCCTTATTATTGCCTCCATCCACTGGTGTGTGGCTCACTAACCATCTCAAAAGCGACAGTGCTGTGAAAATCTGTTGGAGCATGGTACCACTGCGGAAAGGACTGCGTCATTTGTCCTTTGAGGGCTCAAGTGCTGCTCTGAAGATAAAGTTGTTGCTCGTTATGTCATCCAATATAAATACGAGTCAAAGGCCTACAAAGATGCTAGAGCAAAATAATACTTGTTGCAGCTCCTGATAAGATGATCAGCAGTACACGACCAACTCATTAAAATACCATCCAATAAATTAGTATTTGGTGCATCTGTGGCTAAAAGAATCTTCCTCAAGTTCCAGATTGCTAATTGGCAATGCTGAGGTTTGTATTTGCCTAGCAATAATCTTATACTTTTCTCATTTTCTTCTGCAGAAATTTGCAGCTGTCTATTCTTTTCACTTTCTTTTACTATTTCTTACTTATTTATAAGTTCTCTGCATCTTGCATAGATGTAGAAGAGATGTTAGTAATTTTTTTCTTGCGTTCAGGGGTAGCATAATCTCTCTGATTCTTTTTATTCATGCAGGCTTCTGTTCACAGCAGATTTTAATAATCCTTTTGAAGCCCCTGAACTTCCATGTTCTATAAAGTTTAGTCAATTTTTTATTTCATGCCATCATGTTTAATCTTTTTACTGCTAAAAATTGTTCCACTTTGGTAATAGGCATGTCAGTCTTCATCAAACCAACATGTGTTATTAGCTCTCCTCTCCTGTGCTCGTGATTGACTTATCATAGTTTCTTCTCTGTGGAAAGGGACCTGGGAGTCCTGGTGGACAACAGGATGACCATGAGCCAGCAATGAGCCCTGGTGGCCAAGAAGGCCAATGGCATCCTGGGCTGTATCAAGAAGAGTGTGGCCAGCAGGGCGAGGGAGGTCATCCTCCCCCTCTACTCTGCCCTGGTGAGGCCGCATCTGGAGTACTGTATCCAGTTCTGGGCACCCAGGTTCAAGAAGGACAGGGAACTGCTGGAGAGGGTCCAGCAAAGGGCTACTAAGATGATTAGGCGATTGGAACATCTTTCTTATGAGGAAAGGCTCAGGGACTTGGGGCTTTTTAATCTAGAAAAAAGAAGACTGAGGGGGGATCTTATCAATACTTATAAATACTTAAGGGGAGGGTGCCAGGTAGATGGGAACAGTCTTTTTTCAATGGTGCCCAGTGATAGGACTAGAGGTAACGGGCACAAACTGGAGCACAGGAAGTTCCATCTTAACATGAGGAGGAACTTCTTTCCTTTGAGGGTGGCAGAGCACTGTCACAGGCTGCCCAGAGAGGTTGTGGAGTCTCCCACACTGGAGACATTCAAAACCCGCCTGGACGCCGTCCTGTGCAACCTGCTGTAGGTGTCCCTGCTGTGGCAGGGGGGTTGGACTTAGATGATCTCCAGAGGTCCCTGCCAACCCTGATGATTCTGTGATTCTGTAATTTTGTGATTTTCAATACTTTTAACATTACCCATTTGGCTTCTAGCTGCAACTCCAAAAGGAAATGGAGTCCAATAGGTCCTGGGTCACATCTGCTAGTCCTGTGTGGGTATTGTGGCTGCTCAGGGCGTAAAAATGGCACTAGACACCAGTATTTAAGCAGCTGAATCCCCTACTGTCTGTTCACCTGTCAGCTCTTCCCTTATAACTGTCATGCCGGTACAGAAGAGTCCCCCTCGCCAAGGGAAAGCAGTCCTCCAGGGGCGGCTGTGGTCAGCAGGTACGCATGGGGTGGCCTGGCAGCACCCGGGTGCTCCTCGTCGGCTCGAGCTGATGGACGATGGGGGCACAGTCAGGAGCTGAGGGGGGGGGTT
Source organism: Pluvialis apricaria (assembly GCA_017639485.1). NCBI lineage: Eukaryota > Metazoa > Chordata > Aves > Charadriiformes > Charadriidae > Pluvialis > Pluvialis apricaria. Next base: position 24,642 of record CM030021.1, on the reverse strand, counting down.
TGCAAGATTTTGGATTAAGTCCTTCTGCTGAAGCCAATGGGAGATCAGCTCAGCTCAGGAAATCCTACTGAATTCAAGGACTGTGTTTTGTCTGAAGATGAATAACATTATTCTTAAAGAAATCTTCCCTGAGATATGTGGTTAGAATTGATTTCCCGCATTTAAATTTTCTTTCACTTCAAATGTTGTATGAGAGGGTAAGTGCAGCACACAGAATATGTCCAAATGTGATCTTAAATTGCAGTCTGATGGCAATATGTGCATCCACATTTTCTTTTTTCACACATTGCAATATCTTATACATGCATATATCCATACATGCAGGAGACCAGGTCCAGTGCGGGTAGGTCCGCACTGGGGAAAGGGATCGGAGGCGGAAAAAAGGGGATCGGAGGCGAAAAGGGCCGGCAAGGGGCTCTCTTTGGGGGCTTTCGAAGCCGGAGAAAGCGACCGGCTCGTCCTCATACTCCTGCCGGAACCGGCAGCTTGAGGGAGGGCTGCTGAGGCGGCAGGGGCAGAGCCCGCAGCACGCGCCGCAGTTCAAAAAGAGTTGTGAAGGAGCGCAGCGAGAGTCGCTGGGCACCGAGCGAGTGGGCGGCACCTGGGGTGTCACCTGGGAGCACCACACGAGGGCGGACCCCCCTGAGTGGGCACAGTAACCAGGCTAACAGGGCGCGACAGGTCACACGGAAAGGTGCTGCTGCCCTACCAACGTGTTCAGGGAATCATGGTAACCACCTGGCAAAAGACTGTGACCCCACAAAACTGTGCACGCACCAGCTCTGATGCTGCTTCGCAGACAAAGCTGTCGTGTGAGCATGTTGCCACCCAGGAATCGGACTGCAGGGTGTGCCCTACTCTCACACCAGTGTCAGAAGGTAATGGTAAGCATGCCTGTGGCAGGTGTGCCCAGGTTGAGGAGCTCCTACGCTTAGTGATGGAAGTCAAGGAGGAGGTAAGTAGGTTGAGGGACCTCAGGGAATGCGAGAGGGAGATTGATGTGTGGAGTCGTACCCTGTCAACCATTACAGAAAACCAACAGGCAGATAGAGCCACTGCTATAGAGAACTCCTACTTCTCTCCCTGACCGGCTGAACAGGGTAGCTTAGGGGAAAGGGGACAATGGCAAGGTGTTCCTGCTCGACGCAACAGGCGCTGCATGCACATCAGCCTGCCAACTACTATACCTTCTGAGGTCCCCTTGCAGAACAGATATAGTGCTCTGCAAGGGAACCGAGCAACAGTGAGGATGATAATCCTCCCAGTATGGAGGCGCCATCGAGGCCTCGTCGGACCACCCCCTGACTTAAAACTGCCTCAGCAAAGACCAAAAGACGGGTCATTTTAATAGGTGACTCAGTTCTGAAGGGCACGGAGGGCCCGATTTGTAGACCAGACCCGCTATATAGGGAGGTTTGCTGCCTCCCTGGGGCCCAGGTTGATGATGTTAAGAGGAAGCTTCCTTCCCTAGTACGACAATCCGGCTATTACCCCCTTTTAGTTTTTCAGATAGGAAGTGACGACGTAGTGAGAAGAACGCTGAGGGCAATGAAGAAAGATTTCAGGGCCTTGGGACGACTGGTCAAGGGATCGGGAGCACAAGTCATGTTCTCCTCTATCCCTCCAGTTGCAGGGAATGATGAGGGGGTAAACAGGAAAGGCCAGCAGGTCAATGACTGGCTCCGAACCTGGTGCTACCAGCAAGGTTTTGGGTTCTTTGATCATGGCCTGATTTATAGAACACCAGGGCTCTGGTAGCAGACAGGAAAAGCCTATCTTGCAGGGGGAAGAGGGTTCTAGGACTAGAGTTAGCGGGGCTTATCGAGAAAGCTTTAAACTATATTGGAAGGGGGATGAGGATGTAACCGGGCTCACCAGAGAGGCACCTGAGTGTAGTAGCTCAGCACTTTTGGGGCAGGATGTTGGAACTGTTAATAATCGAAAGGCCTACCACCTCTCTAGGGCTACACACTCACTGGCCTCTCTGAAATGCCTATACACCAATGCGCGCAGCATGGGGAACAAGCAAGAGGAGTTTGAGATCTGCGTGCAGTCACAGGGCCATGATCTCATTGCAATTACCGAGACATGGTGGGATAGCTTGCATGACTGGAACACTGTCATGGAGGGCTATGTTCTCTTTAGGAAAGATAGGCCAGCGAGGCGAGGTGGGGGAGTTGCTCTTTATGTGAAAAAGCAACTGGAATGTATTGAGCTGTCCCTGGGGGCTGATGATGAGCAAGTTGAGAGCTTGTGGGTAAGGGTTAAGGGGCAGGGTAACATGAGAGATACTGTTGTGGGTGTTTATTACAGGCCACCTGATCAGGATGGGGAAGTTGATGAGGCCTTCTACAGACAGGTGAGAACCGCCTCACAATCACAGGCCTTGGTTCTCATGGGGGACTTCAACTTCCCTGATATCTGTTGGGAAGGCTACACAGCTAGGAATGCACAGTCCAGGAGGTTCCTCCAGTGCATTGATGATAACTTCTTGACTCAGGTGGTGGAAGAGCCCACAAGAAGAGGTGTACTACTGGACCTAGTACTGACAAACAAAGAGGGACTGGTGGAGGATGTTAAGGTCAGGGGCAGACTTGGCTGTAGTGATCATGAGAAGATAGAATTCAGCATTAAGTGCAGTATGAACAAAATGACAAGTAGGGTTGAAATGTTGGACTTCAGGAGGGCTAACTTTGATCTCTTCAAGAAATTGATGGGAGAAATCAAATGGGAGAGGGCTCTAGAGGGTAAGGGGGCTCAAGAGAGCTGGCTGATATTCAAGCATCACCTCCTCCAAGCTCAGGTTAGGTGCATCCCGAAGAGCAAGAAATCGGGCAAGGGAAGGAGACCTGCATGGCTGAGCAGGGATCTTCAGAAAAAGCTCAGGTGGAAGAAGGGAGTTTACAGGATGTGGAAAAGGGGGCTGATGACTTGGGATGAGTATAAGAACGCTGTCAGGGTATGCAGGGAAGAAACGAGAAAAGCCAAGGCAGCCTTGGAATTGAACCTGGCAAGGGATGTCAAGACCAATAGGAAGGGTTTCTTTAAGTATATAGGTGGCAAAAGGAAAACCAGGGAAAATGTGGGCCCGCTCTTGAACGAGATGGGTGCTGTGGTGACGGATGATGCAGAGAAAGCAGAGTTGCTGAATGCCTTCTTTGCTTCTGTCTTGACTGCTCGGGCCAGCTCTCGTGAGTCCCAGACTTTGCAAGTAACAGAGAAAGTCTGGAGGAAGGAAAACTTTCCCTTGGTTTAAGAGGAACAGGTTAGAGAACAATTAAGTAAACTGGACACCCACAAGTCCATGGGGCCTGATGGGATGCACCCGCGAGTGCTGAGGGAGCTGGTGGAAGTCATTGCTGGGCCGCTCTCCGTCATCTTTGAAAGGTCCTGGAGAACAGGTGAGGTGCCTGAGGACTGGAGGAAAGCCAAGGTCACTCCAGTCTTCAAAAAGGGCAAGAAGGATGACCCGGGAAACTACAGGCCAGTAAGCCTCACCTCCATCCCTGGAAAGATGATGGAACAGCTCGTTCTGGGCGTCATCTCCAAGCACCTGGAGGAAAAGGTTATCAGAAGTAGTCAACATGGATTCACCAAGGGGAAGTCATGTCTGACTAATCTGATAGCCTTGTATGATGGCGTGACTGGATGGGTGGATGAAGGGAGGGCAGTGGATGTTGTCTACCTTGACTTCAGCAAGGCTTTCGACACTGTCTCCCACATCATCCTCACAGACAAGCTTAGGAAGTGTGGGTTAGATGAATGGGCAGTGGGGTGGATTGAACAGTGGCTGACAGATAGAGCTCAGAGGGTTGTGGTTAGTGGTGCGGAGTCCAGTTGGAGGCCAGTAACTAGTGGTGTCCCTCAGGTGTCAGTACTGGGTCCAGTCCTGTTCAATATATTCATCAATGACCTGGATGAAGGGATAGAGTGTTCCATCAGCCAGTTTGCTGATGATAGAAAACTGGGAGGGGGTGGCTGACACGCTGGAAGGCTGTGCTGCCATACAGCATGACCTGGACAGGCTGGAGAGTTGGGCAGAAAAAAAACTGATGAGGTTCAATAAAGGCAAGTGTAGGGTACTGCATCTGGGGAGCAATAACCCCATGCATCAGTACAGGTTGGGGGCTGACCTCCTGGAGAGCAGCTGTGTGGAAAGGGACCTGGGAGTCCTGGTGGACAACAGGATGACCATGAGCCAGCAATGTGCCCTGGTGGCCAAGAAGGCCAATGGCATCCTGGGGTGCATCAAGAAGAGTGTGGCCAGCAGGTCGAGGAAAGTCATCCTCCCCCTCTACTCTGCCCTGGTGAGGCCGCATCTGGAGTATTGTCTCCAGTTCTGGGCTCCCAGGTTCAAGAAGGACAGGGAACTGCTGGAGAGGGTCCAGCAAAGAGCTACTAAGACGATTAGGGGACTGGAGCATCTTATGAGTCGCCGAGGAGAGCAGCTCCAGTGAAGGTAAGGCATAACTGGGGAAGGGGATCTCGGCGGATCAGGCCGGCAAAGGGCTCTTTTGAGGGCTCTTGTAGCCGGGGAAAGCGGCTGGCGCGTGCTTGTGCTTGTGCCGGAACCGGCAGCTCGGGGGTGGGCTGCTGACGCGGCAGGGGCGGAGCCAGTGTCACACGCAGCATTTCTAAACGGACTGCCCAGGAGCGCAGCGGCTAGCTGCTGCGCACCCAGCACGAGGGCAACTGGTGGGCGTCACCCAGGGCGTCACTGCAGTGAGAGGGGGTGAACAGGGAGCAGCTCTTCAAAAGGTAACTTACTAAAAAACTCTTGACCCGGCCAGAACATCATGGTAAGAACTCGGCAGAAGACCATGGCCTCCCTGAGCTCTGCACCGAGCAGCTCTGAAGTGGCCACCCAGACAGAGCTAGCATGGCAACATGCTGCCACCCAGGTGCTGGGCTGCAGGGAGTGCCCTGCTTTTGCGCCGGTGTTGAATAGTAACGGTGAGCAGGCCTGTGGGCGGTGTGCCCAAGTAGAGGAACTCCTTCAGCTAGTGATGGAGCTCCACGAGGAGGTAAGCTGCTTAAGAAGTATAAGGGAAAGTGAACAGGAGATAGATAGCTGGAGTCATGCTCTGTCTTCCCTGAGAGAAGCCCCCCAGAAAGATCGAGCTCCACATACAATGAGCCCAACACCCTCTAGCGTTGAATCTGAACGTGAAGATTCAGAAGACAGGGGCCGGTGGCAACAAGTCCCCACCCGACGTGGCAGGCGTGCCTCCCAGGAAACCCCCACACTATCCCAGGTGCTGTTACAGAACAGATATGATGTTCTGGAAAGGGAAGTGGAGGATGACAATAACAGTGCCTTGCCAAACTCTGAATTGCCACTGAAGCCAAGACAGGTTACACCTCATATAACAACATCATCATTTAGGAAAAAAAGACGGGTCCTTGTAGTAGGGGACTCGATTCTGAAGGGAGTGGAAGGTCCCATATGTAGACCGGACCCAATCTGTAGGGAGGTCTGCTGTCTCCCTGCAGCCAAGGTTAAGGATGTCCAGAGGAAACTCCCTACCCTAGTTAGGCCTACTGACTACTACCCTTTATTGGTTTTTCAGTTGGGTAATGATGAAATTCCAGTAAGGAGTCTGAGGGCGATAAAGAGAGACTTCAGGGCCCTGGGACGGCTGGTCAGGGGATCAGGAGCACAAATAGTGTTTGCTTCTATCCCAACAATTGCAAAGATGGATGCGAAGATTAACAGGAAATGCCAGCTAATCAATGCCTGGCTCAGAGACTGGTGTCGTCGGCAAGATTTTGGGTTCTTTGACCATGGGCTGCTTTTCAGGACACCAGGCCTGCTGGCAACAGACAGCAAAAGCCTGTCTCAGAGGGGGAAAAGGGTTTTAGGGCAGCAGTTGGCGGGGCTCATTGACAGGGCTTTAAACTAGGTTCGAAGGGGGATGGGGATAGATCCAAGGTTGCTAGCAAAAATCCTGAAATTGGTGGGCTGGCACTAGACTTGGAAAAGACAGGGGGTGTAGCCGGGCTCCTTAGGAAGATGTCTGGGGATAGCAGAACTTTAGCTCCCTCCAGTAAAAAGGAGAAAGGACCTATAGCCCACCTGAAGTGCTTATACACTAATGCACGTAGCATGGGCAACAAACAAGAGGAGCTGGAAGCCATCGTGCACCAGGGTAATTATGATGTAGTTGCCATCACAGAAACATGGTGGGATGACTCTCATGACTATAATGTTGCCATGGATGGCTATAGACTCTTCAGGAAGGATAGGCGAGCAAGAAGAGGCGGGGGTGTGGCCCTATATATCAGGGAGTGTTATGAATGCTTTGAATTAGAAGATGGTGATAATGGGATTGAGTGTTTATGGGTAAAGATAAGGGGGAGGGCTAACAAGGCAGATATTGTAGTAGGAGTCTGTTATAGACCGCCCAACCAGGATGAGGAGGCAGATGAAATATTCTATAAACGGCTGGGAGAAGTCTCAAGGTCGCAAGCTCTAGTCCTCGTGGGTGACTTCAATTTGCCGGACATCTGCTGGGAATACAATACAGCAGGGAGGGAACAGTATAGAAAGTTCCTGGAAGGTACTGGGGATAACTTCTTAACACAGTTAGTGAAAGAGCCAACTAGGGAAAGTGCCCTGCTGGATCTGTTGTTTGTCAACAGGGAAGGTCTTGTGGGGGATGTGATGGTCGGAGGCCGTCTTGGCAACAGTGACCACGAAATGATAGAGTTCTCAATTCTGGGAGAAGCAAGGAAGGGGGTCAGCAGAACTGCCACCTTGGACTTCCGGAGGGCGGACTTTGGGCTCTTCAGGAGCCTGGTTGAAAAAGTCCCCTGGGAGGCAGTCCTCCAGGGCAAAGGAGCCCAGGAAGCCTGGATGTTCTTCAAGAAGGAAGTCCTAAAGGCGCAGGAGCAGGCTGTCCCCATGTGCCGGAAGACAAGCCGTCAGGGAAAAAGACCGGCCTGGCTAAGCAGGGAGCTAGTGTTGCAGCTTAGGGAAAAAAAGAGGATATATGGCCTTTGGAAAGAAGGGCAGGCCACTCAGGAGGACTACAAAGAGGTAGTGAGGCTATGTAGGGAAAAAATTAGGAAGGCCAAAGCCCAGCTAGAACTAAACCTGTCTTCTGTTGTCAAGGACAACAAAAAAAGTTTCTATAAATATATTGGCAATAAAAAGAGGACTAAGGATAATCTCTGTCCTCTAGTAGACCAGGCTGGTAACGTATTGACCAAGGATGAGGATAAGGCTGAGGTACTTAATGCCGTCTTTGCCTCAGTCTTCAGCAGTAGGACCAGTTGTTCCTTGAGTTCCCTAACCCCTGAGCTAGAATACAGGGATGGGGAGCAGAATGAAGCCCCTGTAATCCAAAGGGAAATGGTGAGGGACCTGCTTCAGCACCTGGAGGTGCACAAATCTATGGGGCCGGATGGGATCCATCCAAGGGTACTGAAGGAGCTGGCGGAAGTGCTCACCAGGCCACTCTGCATCATTTATGAACAGTCCTGGATAACCGGGGAGGTCCCAGCTGACTGGAGGTTGGCAAATGTGACACCCATCCATAAGAAGGGCCAGAAGGAGGATCCGGGGAACTACAGGCCAGTCAGTCTGACATCGGTGCCTGGGAAGGTCATGGAACAGATCATCCTCAGTGCCATCACACGGCACATGCAGGAGAACAAGGTGATCAGGCCCAGTCAGCATGGGTTTGTGAAAGGCAGGTCATGCCTGTCAAACCTGATCTCCTTCTATGATGAGGTGACCCGCTTAGTGGATGAAGGAAAAGCTGTGGATGTTGTCTACCTGGACTTTTGCAAGGCTTTTGACACCGTTTCCCATAGCATTCTACTGGAGAAACTGGCTGCTCGTGGCCTGGACAGGTGTACCCTTCGCTGGGTAAAAAACTGGTTGGATGGCTGTACCCAGAGAGTGGTGATAAATGGAGTTAAATCCAGTTGGTGTCCAGTGACAAGTGGTGTCCCCCAGGGATCGGTGCTGGGACCGGTTCTCTTTAATATCTTTATTAATGATCTGGATGAGGGGATTGAGTGCACCCTCAGTAAGTTCACAGACGACACTAAACTGGGGGAGCGTGTTGATCTGCTTGAGGGTAGATTGGCTCTGCAGAGAGATCTGGACAGGCTGGACAGATGGGCTGAGGCCAATGGTATGAGGTTCAACAAGGCCAAGTGTCGGGTCCTGCACTTGGGTCACGACAACCCCATGCAGTGCTACAGACTGGGGGCGGAGTGGCTCGAAAGCTGCCTGGCAGAGAAGGATCTGGGGGTGTTGGTGGACAGCCGGCTGAGTATGAGCCAGCAGTGTGCCCAGGCAGCCAAGAAGGCCAACACCATCCTGGCCTGCATCAGGCATAGTGTAGTGAGCCGGAGTAGGGAAGTAATCATCCCCCTGTACTCGGCACTGGTGAGGCCTCACCTCGAGTACTGTGTTCAGTTTTGGGCCCCTCACTACAAGAAGGACATTGAGGTGCTGGAGCGTGTCCAGAGAAGGGCTACCAGGCTGGTGAGGGGTCTGGAGGACAAGCCTTATGAGGAACAACTGAGGGAGCTGGGGTTGTTTAGCCTGGGGAGGAGGAGGCTGAGGGGTGACCTTATCACCCTCTACAACTACCTGAAGGGAGGTTTTAGAGAGATGGGGGCTGACCTCTTCTCCCACGTGGCAAGTGATAGGACAAGAGGAAACGGGTTCAAGTTATGTCAGGGCATGTTTAGATTGGATATTAGGAAGCATTTTTTCACTCAAAGGGTTATTAAACATTGGAATGGGCTGCCCAGAGAGGTGGTGGATTCACCATCCCTGGAGGTGTTTAAGAAAAGGGTAGATGAGGTGCTTAGGGACATGGTTTAGAAGTGGGTGTTTTTAAATCAGGGTAGGTTAACGGTTGGACTTGATGATCTTAATGGTCCCTTCCAACCTCACTTATTCTATGATTCTATGATTCTATGAGGAAAGGCTCAGGGACTTGGGTCTTTTTAATCTAGAAAAAAGAAGACTGAGGGGGGATCTTATCAATACTTATAAATACTTAAGGGGAGGGTGCCAGGTAGATAAGAACAGTCTTTTTTCAGTTGTGCCCAGTGATAGGACTAGAGGGAATGGGCACAAACTTGAGCACAGGAAGTTCCATCTTAACATGAGGAGGAACTTCTTTACTCTGAGAGTGGCGGAGCACTGGCACAGGCTGCCCAGAGAGGTTGTGGAGTCTCCCACACTGGAGACATTCAAATCCCGCCTGGACACTGTCCTGTGCAATGTGCTGTAGGTGTCCCTGCTGTGGCAGGGAGGTTGGACTTAGATGATCTCCAGAGGTCCCTTCCAACCCTGACGATACTGTGATACTGTGATTTTCTTTTTTACATATGTACTTCTCATTTCCTTTTATTTTATTTTCTTTTAATGATTTTTCGCTCGTACATGTTCATGCTCCCTATTGCTCTTCCTGAATGGAATGCCTAAATCTGCTTGCTGTAACTTACACAATAGTCTGAGGCACCAAAGCATTATTTTGTCAGCTATGTTTCAGGATTTTCCTGCCTTCTGCTCTGGGCTTGATATCAGTTTCTATTAAGCAGCTTCCTGTGAAATAGTCTACCACCTAGTGGTTTCAGGGAGCATGTAAGAATACTTTGTATCACTTGTCAACAGCACAGTTTCAACGTTCTCAGACTTAAACTCAATGTCATGTTAATGATAATACATTGCATAGTGGAAAACTTGCAATTACTCTCTATACAACAAATATTTCTTATGCAAGAATTTGAAATAATTTCTTGTTACTGTGTCTTTATTACAGAGACACGTATTCAACATGTTGTGGTTTTGAAGGACTTTAATATTTATCCTGAAACCTATTTTTAACACATAAATATAAAATCTTTGATCCCATTGCAAAATACGCCTTAAATATTGATTTGAAGAGTTTGTTGTTTGCACACAACACTGGAAAATTCAGCAGTGAGACCACTTGTTTGGTCCTTCTTCCACTTTAACTTAGAATCATAGAACCATAGAATGGTTTGGGTTGGAAGGGACCTTAAAGATAATTTAGTTCCAACCTTCCTGCCGGTGGCAGGGACACCTCCCACTAGACCAGGTTACTCAAAGCCTCATGTATTGTGTTTCACTGGCTGCTAGCAAACCAGAAGATTAATTTTAGGTGCTTGACTGCAAGCTTTTATAGATTTAAAATTCCTGAATATGGCCCTTTTAAAATCCATTACAGAAACCAGAAACTTTTTCATTGGATTTAAGGAGAGTTGGGCAACATTACAAATGCATCTGTTTATTTATTGCTTAAACAGTTTTTCTCTGACAATAAATATACACCATGTCTTAGAAACATATGGGAATTAATGCGCAAATAAAATATAACTAATTTCTGTAATGATACTGGAGGTATAAAGGGCAATACAGAGGGACCAGTTTGATCATCCAGCTAAGGTTTCTTGCACACTTTGCTGGAAGTCAAAGGGTTACATGCCTATTAGTAAGTGGATTAGTTTGGCCTGAGCTTCTAGGATTATTTTTAAACTTATTGTGGACTTTTGTACTTTGCAAAAAATGAGGTACTTGGTAGATATTTGGGTTACATTCCTAGAAAAATTCTTATATAGAAACATGCAGCAAAAAGACACAAAGCTTTGCATTTTCAGCTTTGGCATAGCTGGTTTTATGTTTCAGTATTGAACTTAATAGCCAAAAAGCTTTTTGCTAATTAGATAATTAGGCAATAAATTATTTGTTTGCACATTTTCCAGAGAGTAATTGTAGCATTCTGCCACTAGTCCTATTTACATATTGCCCTGCATGTCTGACATTTGGAACAAGGGCTTTCCATTATCACTGAACAGTCTCAGGATATTTAGCAGTAAAGATGTAGTAGGAAGTTTAAAAGGATTTTAATGGCATTTTATTCAAAACCTGGGTTTCTATGCCAGTGTTTATAATGGGAAATGAAAATATAGTTTTATTTTAATAAAAGTCCTTACATTTTCTTGCTAGAAAAACTTTTTGTGCTAGAAAAGGAAGTTGCTCATATCAAAACAATCGATATCTGTCTGTTGTCCAACAACTAGCTTGCAGCCAATGGGGCTTTGGTGAAACATTTGGGTGCAGAATGTCAATTAGATGGCTTTTTTCCTGTTATTAAACAACTTTCACAAAATTTAAACATTTTCTACCAGTTTTGATGTCTCTAGTTTCTTTACATATTGTGACCTGGGCTCTCACAGTACCATAGGAACTTGCTTATAATTGCTCAGGTAAATTTTGGCACAGCCCTCATATATGTTTTGCTTCTGTATTCAGAGATTCTCTGTATTCCTCTCTGCCTAGTGTATTTATTTTTTCACTTTATAAATGGAATTCACTGGAATTCACACTTGATTTCCTAACAGACCAACCCTAAGTTATTGCCAGATTTAAGGCAAAACTTGGAAGCTGATAAAGGAAGAAATCTTGGTGTTTGATTGTTGGTTTGATATTTACCCCAAGAAGCTAAAAGAAAAAAATCTTTCAAAAGTCAGCTCCTGGGCCATTGGTATTCTGTTATGTCTGACAAGGGTGTAGGATAATGGTTTCTGAAACCACTGTGCCTTTTGAAAATAGGTATTAGAAAATAGATGATGGAGCAAAAACTCTTTAAGGACATAAGCTTTTCTATAATAAGTTGTTTAGGCCTGTAATTAATGGTTTCATTGCTTGTATGTAAAATTACCTTTATGAGATACCATTGTAGCATCAGAATAATGCTAAACGCTGGGTTATGATGTGTCTTGTGACACAGTCCTCTAGGAATTTCCTGCAGTGGTGTGCACAGCAGCAGCTAGAATGTTACTTCCGAGAATCAAGTTTTCTACCATGACTTTCACATATTCCACTCATCTAAGTATGAAGTTCAGAATTACAGCAAGTTTTGCATAAAGGTATGCTCTTGTAATTAGGAACAGATGAAGAACTGATTAGGAACAACTATTTTCTGCTTTGTGTAATTACATAGCCATAGTGGCACAAAATTACTCTTTTGCCTCATGACAAACAGTGCCATTGATTGTCAAGAGTGTGCAGTTATTTTGCATAAACTTGTCTCGATCTTTAATGAGAACCAAAAGGGAAAAGAATGTATTAAACAAAGAGAAAATATGACCAACTTGGTGGAGTGCGGGTACTGAATCTCTGTTCCCTTTCTTTCCAAGGAAAAATGATTGATATGGCATGGCGTGGACTCAGCACGGCTGCTGTAGCTTGGCCTACATCAGTTACCTCTGAAGACGGCAATAGCTGGTTCACTCTAGCCACGGGCTGCACAGTTCTCTGAAGTTAGTGTTCATGAAAGCATTCAGAAATCAAAAAAGGAATAAATTAGTTAGCTGGTATGGAGCTCACTTAGCATTAAGGATGCAAGAGAAAAGATAGTCAAAGAAACTGATAAGAAATGTGTAAGTCAAGTTGATGCAGAAATATCTATGCATTTTATTTTAATGTCTCTCCCTTTCTTTATTTTGTAATTTCCTTGATTCTACCTAAAATTGACTGTATGGAATTAGACCAAAAATTACATTGTTTTTCATAAGGAATAGTAACAGATACCCATGAAGGAGAAGGAGACCCGAGCAAGTATAAAGTGGCTTTTCCATCCTATGGTCCTCCATTTTCCAGCAACCTCCCGGTCTTTGAAAGTTATCCTGCTTTCTGGTATGTTTCCACCTAGATTATTAAAGTTGCCATGAACTGACATATGAAAAGCAGATGTTGATCAGCAACATGTTTGACTCTCTGGACTTCATTCTCACCTCTTGAAGACAGTGTCTACTTACCCTCCTTTACTACAGTCCTTAGTGTCTTTGATGCTCCTTAGTTACAGTTCTCACCCAGCAGCAGAGCTGGAATGAGCTGCAGGCCTCATACTGGGCTGAAAAAACAGAAGGAGGATAAGGTACACACAGCTTTTGAATAAGCAGGAAAAGATGAGCTGGTTTATGGGGTACCCTGTACAATTGTTTTAAAACAAACTAGGTAGCATTAGTGCTTTAACTGCAGTATAAGAAAGGATGAAAACTTGTGAATACTGGAGATGATAAGCAATTTTATTCCCTCTTGGGTCAAATACTAGGATTATTTTAATAAGAGAAGCAGAGTTTAGTATCAAATTAATATTTATTCATCTTTCTGTATTAGCATATTAAAACCAATAATCCGTCTCTCATCTTTCCTCTTCTACTCCAAATCCTACTGCACTCTTCCCTACCTCTTTCCTCTTTTTTTGTAATCTTAGGTCACAAAAAGGACTGAGGAAATGCTGACATGCTTGTCTTCTCAGCTGACTTTTTTGGGGGAGCATTTGACCAACACAGAATGCTTTCTGTTGCCAAACATCTTCTAATTAGACAGTTTACTCTGGACTGTAACCTTGCTTAAATTACATTAAACAGACTTTTAAAAGAAGTCTCAATTTAAAATAGCTTTCCCAAATCTGGACTAGTCTTTGCAACTTTTTTCTGATTGTTCTCCAATTTGTCAATGTCTATTTTAAAGCATCAGCAGAAACAGGATGTGGTATCACCAGGGAAAGGTTCATTAGTGTTTCAGATAGTAATCTAAGCTTCTTACTCTTTCTGTTCTTCCCAATTTACTGTATAAATATGGAGTGAATAGCCTGAGTCTACAGTGTGGCTCCAGGTGCCACTATAGAATAATAGTAATAACAAAAAAACACAAGGAAATCCTTTGTGTGTTTTGTGATAAAATCCTCAAAGCCTTTCTGAAAAGTATGCGAAAAAGGCTTTAGCTTTAGGTCTTGATGCAGTTAACAAGGAGGCTTTTCTAGATTAAGTGACCGTTCTGTATTTTAAAAAAGGGAAGTAAATTTTGTGATTTGAAACCTTTAAAAACAACTTCTAACCTTGATTGTCTAGTGGCAGATGTCATTAAAATCCTATCAGGATGTCAGATATCCAGATCAGCCGTATCTCTGCCAAGGCACCTTACTGATTTGACTCATTGTTATAAAACTCAGCATTTATTGTGATGAATGTGTAATGCAAGATTTTTTTGTACAGAAGGTGTTCAAAGAACTAGGACTCCTACAGAACTCATTAGTGTATAAAGTTATAAAATTTAGATTATGCCTTTTTTTAGTGTTTCTTACTGGCTTCAAGAGATGTCAAATCAGTTCAGGTTTATTTTCTCTAAGTGTTCATGGGATGGACAGGTAGTTCTGAGCAAGCCTGGAGCAGCAGTGGTGTGTGAATAAGAGGAATAACAGGTGGTCACCACCGCTGAAGTGTCCAGCTGGTTCGGAAAGTGTGCTGATAGCTACAGACTTTAAGGGCTTCCTTACTAGGAAGGAGGCTGAAGCATCCAGTTAAAAGGTATGGAAGGATTTTATTTTCTATATTTTATTATGTACCATTTATGAGCTCATGGATTAGTTAGGGAGGAAAGATTTTAGTAGCCAAGTGCAGTGAGTAGAGAGTTTTATGTAATGAAATTGCTTATTATCTTATCTTTGCCTTAAATTGTCAGAAAAATTCTTAGCTCTCTTTGTAGGCAGGTGAAGTATAGTGGAATGAAAAATACTATACAAAATCAGAACTCTGTCAGGAGTCAATTACTCGACTGGAACTAATTTTTTGGGGTAATGGGCAGGTGTTGGTGAGGGATGACCCTGGAAACCTTTTTCTCTGTGTTTTTAAAAATCCCAGTGTATTTTAAGCAGGAATGTCAGACATAATTTGCTGTCCTGTAGAAATGTGGCTAGTATCACCTTTACAAAGATTATCTAAACACTTGTGTAGACAGATAAGCAGTTCTCATTTATACATCGATCAGCCAAATGTGCCAGGCACCACATTTTCACGTCTCATAGAAGCTGATCTTTCTACTCAAAAGCTGTGAAAACATTTGGTCTTTTTATTTCCTCTTAGCAGTTACTTTATTCCAGAGTGTAAAAGGAAAATTAGTTCCCTCTGACACATCTACATATTCATATTTTATTTTAATTTTCATTGTGCTTTGTTATATACATTGTTACTTGTATTGCCTTCAGTGGGAAGTCTCCAGAAGATGCCACAGAAAGGGGATGTGTCTGGTCACACGATGAGCAGTGCGATGTCTCTGAGATGCAGATGCTGGTGGGGAGGCTCAAGCATATATAGAGGAAGAGAAATTTATGAAGTTCAGAGACACTAATTTATCCAAATGAAGAACGTACATCCATAGTAATTTTATGCGTGCGGCACCTTTTTCACCCCAACTACGTTGCAGAATATGTACATAGAAATTAACTCACCTGCACTGATTAGTAAGAGAGCATGAAGTGAATAACATTATGTCTAATTGACATAGGAAGGGGAATTCAGTTAGCTGGAATGTAATTTAAAGCCGTTTTAATTTTGTTTCAGTTAAGTTAAAAAATGTCCTGTCTGTAGAAGCAAGATCATAGCAGATAAAATAGTGGTGATAGATTGCTTACATTACTGCAAACATTTGTATGGTTATCTTTAATCAGATTTTATCAGAGAAAGTCATATTGAATTCCTGCAGCTCCTCTGTTTATTAGTTTGCCTGTACAATTTGATCCTGATGATTTTAAAACTTAGTAAGGTAAACTTTCTTGCCTGAGATTTATAAATGCTCTTTTTTCCCCCCAATTTTAAATTAGCTTTTCCCCCTTCCTCCCCACCAACCCACCCTTACCCCACCCCCACCCCAGCCCCGGAATCTTTTACGTAATCAGAGCACTGATTTTCTTGGAGACCACTGAATTTAAGGTTCTATTTGTTATTTGTCTTCTTGTTTGTACTTCAGTTTTTCATAATCTTCATTAACTATAATAGTTGTCTTTCAGCTGAAGTTAAGAGGTTTAGTAATGGGTAATAAAGGGTTTGAGATAAATGATTAATTATTAAACCCTTGATTCCTCTTTTACTTATTATCTCTTAGAATAGCGTTTAATGGCAAAAATATCTCATTTATCAAAAGTCACTAATATTGCTCACCACAAGGGAAAGAATGTGTTAAGCCAATCATGCTGACTGCAAAAACCTGCCTGAATACTGATTTGTGTATTACTTTATAGTTTTGTCCAAGTATTGGGTGTCTGAGAGGCTTTAATCACAAGCAGATCTTATGGCGTTCTCCTTGTCTCTGTCACAAATGTCCTTGTCATACTTTTCATAAGAGATTCCTGGGATAAATACAGTGTTAAAAATGAAACTGGGTCTTGATGGCTATTCTCACAATTTTTAATCAATGTTTCAGTGCCCATTCTGGAGGATCAAGCTAGTGGTTCTAAAACCAATGAAGGCTGTGCAGATCAGAAAAGGGATTTTGAATTGCACTATTCTTTGGAGAGTCAGTGTAGACAATGGAGCAGTAGTCTGGTGTATTCATGGTGACCTCTGGCACTCAGTAGACAGCTACAATATTTAAGACCAGCTGCTACTATTTCTGAACATTCTTAGCTGTAAGCTATAGTCACGATTACTATAGCTGAAGACCATGAGTGTCTGAAATACCATTGTATTTATCTAAAACAGTGGGGACAGCTTTCTACCCAGAGGCAGATGACCATAGCTATAGTGGGAATGAGAAGTAGTAAAGACTCAGAATGAATCCCAACCTTTAAGTTCTACTTTGTGTGACATTGAGGGTAAAAAAAAAAAAAAAAAAAAAAGAAGAAAAGACATTATTTTTCTTTCTGCCTGTCCATCTTGATATTTCACATTGAACCAGATGTTAAACAGCAAGGCTCAGGGTAGGGATGGGCTGGGATATAACTGTCCCTCAAATTTAATATAGCCAGACATCTGTATGATTTTCAAATGCATTTCTGTTGGCTTAGTACTTTCCTTAAAGAAGATCTTGAAAACAAATGACAAAAGGGTCAAGCTTTGGATTCAGTTTGCAACGATTAGTCACCATTACTTTTTACCTCTAATACAAGTTTAACCAGTGGGCTCCTACTAGCAATAATGGTGAATTCTGGTTGTGTATTCCACCATGGGTAAGGAAGAAAAGATCTGGGCATGCAGTGCTGTACCCTATGCATCTCATTTGATCTGAGTGTGACAGAGTGTGCTTCAGGAAAATGGATGCCCAGATAACGCAGTAGACTTTCTATAAACTTCTCAATTTGTTACTATTCTGAAAATGAATCTAGGTTGTGAGAAGTTCACTAGTGGAATCAATAGTGTTGTGGCTTCTTTAGAGTTGTTTGTCAGTGCATGTGTGTTAAATAGGAGATTTCTCCCTTCAAAGCATGGATATTTTCTTTGATAAAGGTCCTTGCTGTGGTTAGAAGCAGAGGCAGAACACTTGCCAGCATTCGGGCTGCCTGCAAACTCACTTTTCTCAGTATGCTGAAGCTCCCTTCTAGTCTGCAAATTTATAGTTCCTTTCCATGGATACAAGCGTATGGGTGAGGGAGTAGTGCTTGTTAATCTTACCCTGATATGGAGTTGGTATATGGCTAGAGCAAACTGCTGGTAACCTGAAAACATGCTTGAGTCTGGTAACACAGATGAGTCTCCAATAACACAGATGTAGCCTGATGTGTTCCCAAAATGGAAATCATGGAGGATAAACCAAATTATTTTTGGTGTTTACTACCTGTGATATCCCCTAAAGCACTTTGTGGAGATGAAGCAAAAGTTCTTGAAGGAACGTGATGATTTCTTAGAGAACTAGGTGATTAAAACAATATGACCCTACAAAGGCTCAAATCTCTTTGAGCCTTTACGGGTAGTAACCTACGTATGTGAAATTTTCATGGCAGTATTTTTCTATTACTGATTTTTTTCCAGGACTTTTCAGAACTGTCTGTTCACATGGCTGTCAGGAAAAAAATACTTTCGTGCTGTGTTGCCTCTAGTCAAAGAACTACTGTTAAGTTTTACAAGTTCTTTGACTTTCTGATTACTTGAGGTGATTCAGTAGTATAATTTGATATTGATATGATCCAAGTAATTTCAAGGGCTTCAAGTTCTTCTTTTAGAATGAGGGAAAATGCTGGTTTTGCAAATGAGCCAGAGAATGGTTTGACCATTGATTTTTTCTTTATGTTTTTATGTTTTTATGTTTTTATTTATGTGTGGATCAGGGGATAGCTAGCTGAGTGTATCTCTGGAGAATTATGGTGGCACCACACATTCTTTCCTTGGAGCATAAATTTTAGTTTTGGAATGCTGCAATATTTTGTGTATGAATTAGTATTTGATCAATACTTAAAGACCTATAATACACAAAAAGTCAGATTAACTTATACAGTGATTCTGTTTTGCTGTATTTTCTATGAAAGCTGTGAAGAATTTATGTCATTATTCAATGGGCTGGGATTTTTTATATTCCAGGAATTTGATTTTATTATTCATTTGTTTGTTGTTTTTTGGTTTGTTGGGGTTTTTGGTTCCTTTTTCTGGTGGGGTGAAGTGTACATATGTGCAGGCATTTCTGCTCTAAGTCTGGGAAAAGGTATCTATTTTTACGTTTTGGGTCTTACCAGAATTATACAATAGTTTTAACAGAATTATACAATCTTGGTTTTTTAAGTATATTTCTGTCAACAGGGAACATAACGATCTGCCACAAGATGGAGTATTCACTCTGGATTTCACACTTCCTCATATGCCCTTCAGTAATTGAAGACATGGCTTATGTCTCTGAAATGCTAGAATGAAAGCAACAAGACACAATTTAAATTACTTATTTCTGTGCTCAACTAGTCAGACAACACGGGAGACTAGGAACTGAAGTTTACTAGAGGTGATATTGCTTTATATTGGAATTATTGGTTTATGTGTTCTATTCAATTTTTGGTTAGTTTTAAGCAAAAATAGGTAGCTGAAAATGTCTTTATTCTTTTCTTATAGACTATAATGCAGAGCAAACCACTTTCTTAGTAACAGCAATTATATAGCCAAGGCTGTAGCGAAGTTCATGTTGTTAGCTTTAGTCACTCCATAGGCTCCACAGGAAAAGTTAACAGAAGGAATGGCTCATGAAACTGGCTGTCCTCCGCAAAACCCTACCAGATTCCTTGCTTTCCTAGACCTGGACATTGTACCATCACTGCAGAGGATGCCACGGCTTTTGGTCTGTCCCGCATTTGCTAAATAAATGTGGTGGCTTTGCAAAGTGTCTACCTGAAGTCTGACATTGCCTGGCTGTCGCACTGGAGGTATGCACCAGTTTGTTAAGCTGCATCCTGCAGCACTGGTCTGCCTCCCCACCACTGTTAGTAGTAAAGAAAAAATGTAATACTTAGGATCCACTAAGACAGACTTCATCTATGACAAGTTATACTCCAACCAGGAATTGGAGCAGACATGGAGAAGAGACCATGGCAACATACGGAGCTCTCTGGGGCTCCACAGGTTACAGCTGAAGTTCCTTACATCTCTAGATCCTTGGCTGTTTGAAGCTTTTCTCTTCTGCTTTGCTGCTGCCAGCCTCTGAGGGCAAAAGAGTAGGTCAGAAGCCACACAACAGAAACTAACACAAATTTTTGATCTTCTCTTCGACCAGTTATTTCTATATGAGAAGAAAGTGCTCAGGCCACAAACAATACATTGTATGATTGACATTCATTTGCAATCCTTTAGCTAGTAACTCAGTCCATTTCAGTGTGTGTCCTGACATAAATTGCCTGCCTTTTTCTAAATGGGCTACTAGGTATATACTGCCAAAAATTCAGCACCTACCCTTCTCACCAGAAATCCTGTGCTGTAGTTTTGCAGTGCAATGGTGGAGGCTCTGCAGTTTGCTGTGTGTTAGTCTTGATGGGAGCAGGGCTTTGAGAGACCCGTTGCTTGTTCCCATTCACTTCCACCACCATTGCTTGAATATCAGTAAGACTCTTGCTAGGAATCACTCATGTTCACACAGCTTTTTCTGACACAAATAGTAGAAACTCTTCCTACGTGAAGTTCAGCCCTGTAGGTTTGTTCTGGTGAGATTTATATAATCCTTCTCCAAGGGCAAATGCAAAGCAAGATTTTAAAACTGTCGTTTTTCTAAGAGCACGTTGACTGAAGTGGATTAAGTAATGGTGAAAGGAATCACAGAGAAAAATTTTTGCTGGAATGGCATTCTAGCAGCCCCATTCAGATCAGCTCTTCGTTATGCAAAAGGAGTTTTCATTCACTTGTGTTATTTTACATGGATTTGTGCTTTTTGTTTCCATTCCACATACAAGGGGGTTATTTTGTGTGCTTGTTTTAGTATGTATTTACTTTTGCTGCCACTCTTTTTGTTGTTGGCAAACAACTGTACTCAAGGCTGCAGTAGTTTGGGCTCTTTGATTTATATGTCAGAGAATCTTTCGTGATTTCTGACATGGAAGACCTGGAAATTCTATACATTAATCATCCAGCTTTGTTGGATGTATTCTCAATAACAGTTCCTAAACATTTCAGGTTTGTGGTCCAAGTACCTGACATGTCTCACAGGTTATAATATCTGCCATTTTATAAAATTCAGTTGTGATTTCTATGTAGTCTGTCCATAAGAAATAAACAGTTCAACATTATCATGTAAAGATGAAAGCAGCTGCTGTGGTTGTTTTATTTTCTTATTTGATTCAGCAGCAGAGATCCAAATCTTTTAAAGCATTAGAAGAGCTGGTAGTTTAACACTATATTACTCAGAGCTTTCCACTCCATGTAATTTCAATTTTTGAAGTGCTGAGTGAGACTTAGTGCAATAATTAAAAAGACATCATTTGTAATTATGAAGTTGATAAGACTAGCACAATAACATTAGCTTCATGAAACTTGTCTATCCCTTTTGCACTTTGTTTTTTTCTGTGTCATCATGTCTTGCTGTTTTTCCATGCTCCAGTGTTTTCTAGAATCTAAAGAGGAACAAGTCAGATAATTCCACCTCTGTAGCACAGGGATGTTGTTTTTCCATCCCTCTGTTTCCCCGTTGGATCATAACTTTCTGCAGAAGTTAGCAGTTTCCTTTGCCTGGGGTTGTGCTCCACATAATATTTACCTTGATTTTTCATCTGGATAGTCACAGACTGAGCCCTGAATATTTTTTTTTTTCCTGATGTCTAGAAGAAACCATGGAAACTACAAAATTATTTCCATTTTTTGCTACAGTATTAGATGGTGTTAGGATTTGATACCTTCAGTTGCACAAGTACCTTTTCAAGGAACTGGACACAATTTAGATGGCTCTCAAAGCTTTAGGGCACCTTGGTTTCCTGTTAGTTTCAATCAAATCTCTAGCTACTCATCACTTTTTACTAATTCTTTCATGATTGTGCTTTTGAAAGCTGTACCCAGGCTATAAATCTCATAGATTCTGTTTTTGTCTTCTTTTGTTGTCCTAAGGCAAAGTTTTCCTGCCAATGGCCTATGGTACTTGCAAAGTGGTAGGAAGCAAAGTTTCACATCTTTTTTTTTTTTTTGTCCTGCAAATTGCTAGTTTAATTTGAAGTATAGGACCAGTAGGAAAAAAGAACATGCAATAGAGCACTGTAGTTGCTGCAGAAGCAGCTCTGTAACCTTTAGCTCCCCAAGAGGCATATATGATTTCTTTCTTCTGTGTCTGTGATTGCTTCTGATAGCTGGAGGAAGGATTATATTGATAAAAATGCATAAAAATATTTATTTTTATCTATAATGTATATATATAATAATCCCAAATTATATATGAGATACTGTATCATTGTTACATACTATAGTCTATATAATATATATTATAATATATCATATAGAGGTACATATATATATAATTGCTTGGAGTAAACTGCTGAACAACTGTAAACATTAAAGAATAGTGAAAGTCCTGTGATTGGGAAAAGTAAGAATAGACCCCCATCTGCTCTAAAGCTCTGTGTCAAACCTTGAGTGCTAAGGCTACAGAACAACTGTATTCTTAGTCATGGTGCATAAGGTAAACACGGCATTCTGCCAACATTTATCCACAAAAAAATGTATCCATTTCATCAATGTAATCACAAATTTGGCCAACAGGTCTGCCTTCCACCCCTGCCAATTTGAGAATTCTCCTGTCCTGACAAGCAGTCTTTTCCTGGGCAAGTCCTGGAAGAACAGGCATTTTGAGCTGGTGGGTCGGGGGAACTTGGTAATAAATTGTTTCACAGAAGACCCCTACAAAGTCTGATTGACGAGAAGCTCAACATGAGCCAGCAATGTGCGATCGCAGCCCAGAAGGCCAACCCTATCCTGGGCTGCATCTAAATATGTGTGGCCAACAGGTCAAAGGAGGTGATTCTGCCCCTCTACTCCGCTCTCGTGAGACCCCACCTGGAGTACTGCATCCAGCTCTGGAGTCCCCAACATAAGAAGGACATGGACCTGCTGGAGCGTGTCCAGAGGAGAGCCACAAGGATGATCCAACGGCTGGAGCACCCCTGCTATGAGGAGAGGCTGAGGGAGTTGGGGCTGTTCAGCCTGGAGAAGAGAAGGCTCCGGGGAGATCTTATTGCAGCTTTCCAGTACCTAAAGGGGGCCTACAGGAGAGCTGGGGAAGGACTTTTTACAAGGGCATGTAGTGATAGGACGAGGGGGAATGGCTTTAAACTGGAAGAGGGCAGGTTTAGATTAAACATTAGGAAGAAGTTTTTCACTTTAAGGGTGGTAAGGCACTGGAACAGGTTGCCCAGAGAGGTTGTTGAAGCCCCATCCCTGGAGGTGTTCAAGGCCAGGCTGGACGTGGCCTTGGGCAACCTGGTCTAGTGGGAGGTGTTCCCGCCTGTGGCAGGGGGGTTGGAACTCGATGATCTTCAAGGTTCCTTCCAACCTAAACCATTCTATAAAGTGGATTTCCCACATCTGATGTATCAAATAAATTTCTGGTTCAGATTTATGCTGGAAGACAAGATAGTTGCCTGAATTTTAAGAGTGAGTACTGATAGAGGTTGCACACATCAGTGGTAGCTGCAACCCCTCTACTAGATGGCACACATCATCTGATCTAGATCAAGATCAAGAGAAAACCGGTGCTTGGCTAGCAAATAAGATATTTAGGACATTAGAAGAAAAATTCTTTTGAATATCTGTAATTGGAACTCTAATAACTGTAGGTATATGACTTAAGCACTAATTTGGCTGCTCTTTCTGGAATTGTCCCAAAATTTAAACCCCCAATTTAGAAGAAAGCATGATTTATGAAAAAAGCAAGGTAAGTATGTGTTTGAAGTGAGGAATTTACTCTTTTCCTTCATAAAACTTGTATGTCTGTTAGTAAGACTAAAAGGTATAGTTTTAGGTGAGAGCTGAATCTGGAATTTCTGTTTGCCTCTAAGATCGTGTGTTTTGAGAACTGAAAACTTCAGTGACATTCAGTGTATTTTATAAAAAGAAAATTGATTTAAATGAATACTTTAATACTGTGTGAAAAATAGAAACTGACTCTTAAAAAATGGATCCATTATTATGCAGTAATGATAATAGGATCTTTTAACTATCATATTAATTTTTAGTATATATTTAATGGGCTTATTTTAAACTTGTAAATGAACACTTATTAACGTGCAGTACAGATTGGTGAACTCAAAAAGCTTTAAGCTTTTGATGAAGAGCTAGAGTTTGATTCTGCTTTGAAGCTTCTGCAGCATCACTACCTGTGTTCAACTAACAAAATCAAGTTTAATGGAAAGAAGCTTGACTATATGACTTGCAAGAGGAATAAAAGTATTTGGAAATGTGATCTTCCCATCTAGAACTAGTGAGAAGTATGTCTCCTGCAACACCTGCTCTGCTTACACCTACAGGGGAACGAATGAGCATAAAATGCATGTGTAGAGCTGCACTGCACACTGATATGCGGTGTGCCTAATGTGCCAGCAATCTTCTTCTATACCTTCTGTTGAAAAATCCATATAGTAATTACCAGGATATAAAACAAAGCAATTGGGTGATCACATAAGCTTTAAGGAGCACGTAGCTAGAAATATGCACAGTTGCTTCTGCCTGTAAGTGCAGCAACAAAAAAATTGGGCAAAACATTCAACTACCGTAAATTGGTTTGTTTCAGTTGAAATTTTGGGGACAACACTATTTAGCACTAGATGTAGTTGGAGCCCACTAAGTCTAGACACTATTGTCATTTCTTCAGTGGAAAGGGATTTTCAAGCACAAAGAATTAGAAACAATGCACTAAGTCAAGTGGAAATTTTTATTATAACTCTGCATGCTTCTGAATGCTGATATCTTCTTATTCAAATGATTACTATTCCCAAATCTTTTTGTGTCAGGGTGATATTGGGCTACTTGATTGGTTGCTTAGAGGCTAATCTTGGGAACTGTAAATAAGGGCTTGTTAAAAACAGCAAATCTATCTTAGAGCCTTTCATAAACAACCTAGGAAAATGCTCATTCTCATTGCAGTGTCTCAGTCTGTTTTGTACATTGGTTTTTTTCTTTATTAACCTATCTCAAACAGAGGTTTTATTTAGATAAGCAACATACACCTGTCAAAAAGTGGTCAAGAACATTTTCCTTTTTATTCAGTCAGTTCTTCCATGCATATGGAAAAAAAAAATCTGTACTCCACAATCTATGCTGCTCTGCTGATAAATTTGCTGGGAGTTCTGTAGCTTGCTTTGACTGTTTTTCTGCCTGTAGAGCTGTGTTGACAGCCCTTTTTCATACACTGTATCTCTGACGGTC